>JAJQWJ010000002.1:119387458-120709958 GCA_023637945.1 Phaethornis superciliosus | reverse complement strand
GAAAACTCTTAACTACCCACTGCTTTTTTTAATTTCACTGCTATAGCTTACTGTAAAGACAATTTTAGACAGTTGTGCAGACTCAGATACTGCAGTCAGAAATTACCAGAGTAAATCAAGTTATATATAAGACTCACCTCACTCTAATTTATAGTCCAGCTCAGACCATTGAAGTTGCAAGTTAAAATTTATGGGGGAAGAGCAATAAATTAAATTGGGTAGAAACATAATTTTAGTCCTCCAGTTACTTGTACAGTTCAATTTGACACATAAAAAATGGTGTATAATACTAACTTGTTAATAAAACGTGCACAGCGCTGACATGTAAAACAGTTTTATAATTGGTTGGTCCACTCTGTTAGCCTTGTTGACAACACTAAATTTTCAAAACCCTACATTGAGCTAACATTATAAATGCAGAAAGCTCATAAATGCATACAACAGAAATTCATTTGGCCTTTGATTTTTTTGGGGGGGGTGTCTTTAAAGTGAAAACTGTAAAATTACCACATAATAAAAGCCAGTACACTGAACACTAATTGCCCATTTATAAAAAGCTCTTTTCCTCCAATCATGTAGGTGTGAGGCATAAACTTCTTGGGTTTTACGGAGCTGCGATTTATACTTTCAGTTCTGTTCCTCTCTCTTGCATTTCATCTTAAGCTTATAAAAGACGAGCCGGGTTTTATTAATCTGTATCAGCATTCATTGGACGTTAAATCTACGAAGATCCCTACAGGGTTTTAATTGTGACTGAATTGCCAACAATAATTGGGCCTCCAAGTAACCAGGGAGAGCAGCCCACCCTTGCTGCCAGGCACAACTGCTAGCTCCAAGGGCAGCCACGATAGCCCACTTTGTCAGCTGCCCAAAGGGAAGTTGTCAAGTCTGGGACCCTGCTGCTTTATTCCTATAACTATGTTTTAGAAACACCTCACAAGTGGAATTGTGGTTGCCTCATCCAGAAAATGTGGAAAGGATTAATGTGGCATGTAAAACAAATCACTCCTGAGCTCAGCTGAGAAAGTGGGTATTAAAAGCACTCCAGTCAAAAGAGCTTTAGTGAAAGGGTCGTGGTGATATACAGTCAGCACATGTTGGGCTGGTAAAGCTGCGGGGTGTTTGGAAATGGTAATGGTCCATGGGTGTAAATTCTTTCAAGACCTCTTAAAGGCACATGTGTTTCTTGAGCATGTTCTCCAAACAAGGACCTGTTATAGGTTAGATTCACTGGAGCTTTTAAACTTTATTGATTGGTTTGTGATATTCCAGGTTCACTTACTGGTTGCTGGATTTTTTTTTTTTTTTTTTTTTGCTGTGGATTTGTTGGGGGGGTTGTTTTTTAATGTTGTTGATAAATACAGAAGAAAGATCCTGGTTTAATCTAAAACTTATAAATCTGTAAGATTCATGATATGTAGCTTTACTGTAACATGTTTCAGAATGTGTTATTTCTTTTCTTTATGCCAGTAATCACTGGCTTCACAGGAGTTACGGGTCTATCAACATTACTTTTATGAATGCAATGGATCTTTAGTTTTGAGGTTAAAAAAGTCAGACTCTTAACTTTGATATAACATTTAGTGTGCCCTTATATATGTTTGCAACTTTTGTAACATAATATTTCCTAAAGTTATTAAAAAGGTGGCTCATGGCAATTTTTCTTGTAAAGCTGGGAAGACTTGCAGTGCTTAGCAAAAGCTTTCTTTTACAAGTTGCACTATTCCGTGTTCATTTTTTTCATTAGGATTTTCACTGTGGTTTAGCATAAAGAATAAAAATGTAATAACATATATGTACCATGTAGCCTTTTTTTACCCAAATAGTTGTCTCTACATGATGGAAATGTCCAGAAAGGGTTTTTAAGCAACAGCTCACCTTGACTACTGCCAGAAACATGAGGGTTCAGTAATTTTGTAAATTAGGCCTTCTGTACAGGGATCACTTCACTTACATTTGAAGTGGAGCCATTTCTGAGAAGCATGTGTCAGGTGTTGAGCAGGAAACAGCCACATCTTTGTGCAGACTAGAGTGGCTAAGAAGTGGAACTGAAAAAAAGAAATAAAAAAAAAAAGAAAAAATGTATCTAATTACCACAATACTTGCCATGAAATAGTTGAAATCACTAATAATCACTTCCAATATGCACCATTCAATTGCGAACACATCACTGTTGCAAGTGGCCTGCATTAAATTCTAGGGAAGCTTATCACAATCCTGGCCCAAGAGCCAATATTTTAGGATCTGGCCAGCAGAATGCTGGTGTGGTTAAATACACCAGAGATCACGATCTTTCAGTCTTACTTCTGAATGTATTTGTTTCTTCACAAGGCCACTAGTAATTATTTTGTGTGGTCATTCAACCTGTGTGCACTGTAACGAACTTGAAAATAGAAATATAGATTGCAGTTACATGTGGTAGGTGAAAACATTTGTTCTGAATAATTACATTTAATTGAAATCGTATTTAACAACACTAAGAAGTTGTTTTCTCACAAACCCACAGGACTGCTATGAACAGGGACCATGGTGAAATGATCAAAACCCAACTTAGTCAAGTTAAAACAAATAAATAAAATAACATGCGACCTTGGAAAAGTTTGGGTTCTATGTAGGTTCTGGTTCAGTGCCACTGAGTTTGGCTCCAGCTACAACCATGACTACAAATATTTTTTCACACGCTTCAGCAATGACACCATTTGTTACTTTTGCTTAGTGCAGCACTGGAGAAAATCAAGATCAATCATTCTCCTGCAACATTTACACCATGCAGTAAGGTTCCAGCCATAAAGCAAAGGGACACACAGTAGATATGATGTCACTGTCTGACATCTTCATGGAAATTAGAAAGCTTTGGCAATGCTGAGCTTCAAAATTAAGTTTCCTGTCCTCTTCCCCTTCAGGAAGGTGAAATGTGATGTGCCTGTAGCCTATCTTGGAACAGATGTCCTGTAGCTACTTAGGTAAACATCTGAGGTAAGTAGCCAAGACACATTTCAATGTTTTGTAAAGAGACACAGTCTAAAAAGACAAAAAAAAAAAAAAAAAAAAAAAGAAAGATTAATAGCAGACGTGGGTTGCTGTAATGTCATTGTTCCACATCGCAATAATGTGCAGGAAACTGGACAACACTCTGTAATCTGTAAACCAAATTATTGGTGTTCTGCCCAAACATTTTAAAACCCAAACACCTGCAAGGAGCAGCCAAACACACTCAACAGAATACTAGCCCTTCTGGGTTTTTTACCTTTAAAAAAAAATTATTAAATTTTAGGCTTAGGAAATTATTTTCCTTAAGCTTGCTAAGTTACAGGGCATGAACAAAGGCTTTTTTTTTTTTTTTCCAAGAGGATACAGTTGCTCTGTCAAACCAAGTAAAAGTTTCTTGTTCATAGCAAAAAATACACGCTCATCTTACCTTTTGTTTTAATACTCATTTTATAACAGAGTCAGTCTTACTTGTCTTTATACTGAAAGATCAAATCAGCTTTTTTGCTGAAACATTGTTTTAATATTAATATCAATATCAGCTTCTAAGCCTTCTAAATGTCACAGAGCATTAGATCTCAAGTTTTCTTTTTTTATTTTAAGATGTCTGCTCTTTCTCACATGTAAACCTGTAGATTCAGATTCAAAGATATTGACCAAGACATTTGTCATCATGTCTGCAAAACCATTTGAAGTTGTAGAATAATCTAGAAAGAGAACAGAATATTACAGAAGAAACTCAAACTTTTTTTTCTGCTAGAAGACAATCCTGAAAATATCCACTAGAATAATGCAAATAGCTAGTAGATTTAATAAAATGTCACTCATTTATGTCCTGAAGATAATACATTTTTTTTTTTTTACAAAGCCAAATTTTAACTGTTCTGTGTCAGCAACCTGAGGGGCTTTGGGCAATCAGAATTTATCAAACATTTCACTGCCTAAAAAAAATTTAAGGAAAAGGAGCCCAGGGCATAGGGCTAATGAGCATTCTGTGCTGTTTGTTATTCAGCTGTTCTAGTTCTGGCCCACCACCATCAGCCTCCAAATACTTGTTTAGTGGAATAGAGCAAGGTTTCCCTAAAATTATCCATACACTTAATCTTCTGCAGAATTGCCTTGAGCACTAGTAAAGACTAGGGCCTTGCCATGGTAGGAAGTGTATAAACATTAAGAAAGGAAATATTAGATGCATTGAAGAGCACATAAGTTTATCATCTTCTTCCAATAGCAGTCAGTGAGCTTATGCCCTCCTAAATTGGAAAGCATGTAAGAAGATTTAAAAAAAAAAAAGTGTGAGCTTTTTTTTTTTTTATGTAGGAAAAAATTTGGGCTTGTTTTGATTTGTAACTAGTGAGCTCCATCCAGCCTGTTCAACAAGGCTTTGACATGGGCAGACCAAGAGTTAAGTTGATTTTTAATAGGCTTGTGAGTAAAAAATAATGATACTTAGGTAAAAAGGAAATAACAAAATACAGCATGGAGTATAACAACAGATGAAAAAAAATTAATAAGTAGAGTAGAAAACAATATTTGGTAAAAATTATTCTGAATCAGTCATTTACATTTGGACAAAGGCACAGTAGAAAAAAATTATTCTGTTCATAATTTATCCAAAAAATATCAAAATGCCATTTTTCAGTAAGGCCTCATTCTTTCTATTATATTGATTTGAGAAAAAGGTAGATATGAATATTTTACACATTCTGTTGCTTTGAATTTTAGATTTTTTCGGTTGTATATTTCTTCTTCCTTCTTAATTTTTCTTATTAGGAGAGGAACGCAATGGCAAATCCAGAGAAGCCTTCATCTGAAACTAAAAAATATCCTGTAATTCTAAAACAACAGACTTTTTCCTCATAAAGCTGAACAAGAGTTTTTCATCACAAATAAAAAGCGAAGATAAAACAATACCATCACACAGGCAGTGAAATACATCAGCTACCTCACATTTTCTGTTGCTGATGTGGGACCATCGACGTGTCAGCCATTTCATGAAGGGCATGGACACCACCCTAGCAACCCTGTCCAAAGCAAAGGTGAAGGTGAAAGGGAGGTAAACATCCACTTTCTTCTCCCTCTTTTTGCTCACTGCCAGTGCTCACTTTGCAAGGTTTTTCTGTCTGGTCTTTCCCAGGCTTTCCATGTACTTGCCACATTTTGCTCATAGAATCTCTACATCTCTGCAAAAAGTGCTACACAAGGAGCTTGAGCATGCATCACTTTAAAAACACAGCTTAATTATACCTGTGCATACGTGTGTGTGTGTGTGTACATTCAAAACATTTATCAGAGTCTTGATGATCTCTGAGGTCCCTTCCAACCCCGCCGAATCTATGATTCTATGATTCTATATTCCCAAGTGCCATACCAGCCCCAGGCATCATATCAAAATAAAGTATTCACAGTTGAATTACCTGCATATTCTGCTATTCAGGGTTTAAATACATCAGTACTGAAACACTCCCAAAATGTCACTCTCTGCCTTTCATTGACTATGGATTTCACCATCATAGTAAACAAAAACCTAGTTAGGACTGTGAACAGACTAGCCAGCTCTGTCTGCTAAACAACTGGGAGCAGATAGAGTAGGTGACTGCCTCCAGTAACATCTTAAAGCAGCAATTTTCAGGCAAACAAAAGGAAGCACTATTCATTACAATGAACAATTAAATCATGGAACTCACTCCCACAGGATGCTGCAGAAGCCAAAAGGGTAACAGGGTTCAAAAGGAGATGAGACTAATTCATGAAGGATATGTCTATCAATGGCTATTAAGTAAGGTGCTCCGGATGCACCTCTGGTGAAGGAAGTCCCAAGCCCACTGACTACTGGAAGCTGAAAGGCATTCCTTGGAAGGACTTTTTGCATAGTTTTTATGTTCATTTATGAAAAAATATATATTTTTTTAATTTAGCATCTTAGACAATTGTTTAATTCTCAGACCCACAGGTCTTATTCCTACTTGACCACTTAAATGTTTGCAGTGCTCCTTTTAGGGGCCCTTTTTCAGCAACTTGAACTTTATATTAGTCCTTTAGAGACAAAGCAGTAACTTCTTCTAACATATTTACCTGATGTTATCCATCCGACTCACAGAAATCTCTCTACCTTTGTAATGCTGCAACATCAGTTCCCAGAAACCTGGTAAGTATAACTGAAATAAAATGTGATATGTGCACACCTGTATGGCAGATGACTATGTTAAAAATCATTAAACAGCATTTCTTTTGGTTTCTTTTAATTTGAACCTTACTCCCTTATACACCTACCAAGAAACTGTTAGACCCAGGACCCCTCTGAGGGACCCAATTTACTGAAGCTGAGGATGTGGCCTTTGATTTTACAAACTGAGGACAGATAATTGTTAAACCTCAGAGAACACATCATTGCAAAGCTCTTCCAGTAACACTCCTCTTCCCGTGACCTTCCATTTGAAACGTGTTTGTGTCATTTATATTTCAATTATGCTCTAATGCAAGATGAGTTTGGGAGTGTAAATATCAGGACTAAACCTACCTTGAAAACTGGAGCTGAATCAGGTTTATAGCCTTGAGGCAAGTTGTGAATCCCATAAAGCATTGTTCGAGGGACCTGGTTAGTGTTCTGTACACCTGCTTAATGTTTTTTGGTTTTTTTTTTCATAGTCACAAATGTCAAACTGCTCAGTAACGCATTGGGCTTTGAATGACAGCCATGCACTTGAGCACCAGTTATGTTTTTTCACTACCAAATTGGACTATAAATGATGAAAAAGAGGTCAGAAAGGAAGTATGGAAGCATACAAATTTGAAAGGGGAAACTGCTAATAGTCATAAACCGTGCACAATCAAAGGACTGGCAAGTCATTGTGAATTACTGGCTCCATGAATTACCGATCTAACTGCATTATGATATGGAATTTTCTAACTCCTTTCATCTGTGGTGCAATGGCTCCTAACAGCTCCCAGATCAAAAGCAAGACTGCTAGCAAAACCATTGAAAAAAACCCCACAACACTGACTTTCATTATGAGCACTTATTTGTTAAACTTTTCATAATATGCAGGCTTCATTATTTATTGATTCACTGATTGGATGTACTGTAAGTATGCCACCTACCAAATTTGAGGAAATAGCACAGAAATGATCAGCAGTGTGACACCTCAGAGCAAGGCAAAACTTGTAAGTATGTGCACATTAACACTCATAGCTTGTGCATTTCTCCACAGGTGGTATAACAGAACAAACCTGGGGTTTAAATGACCTCCTTTTTTCTTCTTCTTCTTCTCCTTTTTTTTTAATCCAATCAAAATAATTACAAATAATTAGTTACATTAGTAGTTTTACTGACCATACAAAGTTAATGAGGCAATCAGCTCCCACGTGCCAATAGCACCAACAGGAAGACACAGTGTTAGGCATAGCTGAGTAATGATGAGTCTGTTGATTTCTACAGATGCCTGTCACACATGACCCAAAAGAGAATTCTAAGCTCAAATTATAACCACAATAACAAAGTTCAAGCTGGCTGATCTATCAACCAAACTGTACAAATACATTATTTCCCCTGCACTTAGAAATTCTTATAGTATGTATTACAGTGTTTAAAAGACATTAAAGACATTTCTAATTAAACACTTAAAAAAAATCTATTTTCCTAGACTGAATGAGAAAAAATGAGGTTAGCTATCCTCACCTGAGCAGTTTTTAAAAAATAATTAATACTATAAACAATTAAATAATTTAATACACACACACACACATATATGTCAGATTTTGACAGATATCTCTTTTTTTTGGTATGTCTCTGTTAGGACAACTCTGAGTTCACCAGAAATGAAATTGTGAGTTAATTTCATCATTATGACAGTCTGTACAGTGAATATGTCCTCTTTTTTTTTGTGCCTGTCATAGAGAATAACCACTTCAGGCAGTGAAGCTGCATCACTATTTCAGTGTGAATATACTAGGTATTTTCCACCTAAGATCATGATTGTTATGTGATGAGCAAGCAAAAATGAAGCAAAGACTGTCATTATCACCTCTCCAGAGGAAAGACTAAAAATAGAATTTCTCTTCTCTGGAAAGAGTTGAATTGATTTTTTCCTAAATAATTGCCATTGTTGTAAAGGAAAGAAAACTTGCAAAGAAATGCTATTCCAAGAGAGCCTACCCAAGGGCCAGTGCCCCCCAATTTCATGTTTCCCTCCCTTCACTCTCCCTGCTCCTGAGGTGCAGGTCTGGCTGGGGTGTCAGGAAGCTGGGAAGCAGGAGCCAGGGGAGCCCAGGCTGGCACAGTACCAGGAGCACAGGCTTTCTGTTCAGCCTGCCTGCCTGTTTTCCATTGAAATTTTCAATGGAATCAACATGTACCTGTGAAATGTTTCAATTCCTTAAAATCAGCATTTTCCAACAGAAAGGTGTTGCACTGGAAAATTTTCAATAAGGGTGATCTTTAACATCTCACATAGAGGTGAGGCTGAAGGACATTAAATTTCCAATTTAGAGACCATGAGCCAATTGTTCTCCTTGCCCACATCCTACATTGCAGTCACGGTCTTCACCTGAGAGGTCTGAAACATCTGAGGTGGTTCTCATACCTAAAAATGCCTTGGTGGTTGTCCTAAGAGTCTCACCATAGAACAGTGTGTTCTTGCTCTGTTCTTATATTGATCGATGCAATCAAACAGCAGGCACCACAGATTTGATGTGGCCAAACATAGGACCATAGCAAAGACGACCAGTGAAATACTTGGAAAATTATATATTTTTTTTAAGTTTGAAAAAAAAAATTAACAGTTTTAAACTGTCATGGGAACCATAAAAAACATTTCTCAGCTCCAGTCATGACAAGGGTTTTCTTGTGCACATATGTGATTTGGAGCATTTGAGTTTCAATCTCTTTTTTCCTTTGGTGATTTGTTTTCTTTAAGAGGTGGATTTATAAACTTGACAGGAATTATGGATTCTATTTATACAGAAATTTTGTTCAGAAAAAAATTAGGAAAAGAGCAACAAGAATGTCTAGCAAAACACAGAAAATTAATAGTTCCTGACAGCTGTCAGTCAAGGCACTGGTTAGAAACCTCTATTGATGATCACACCCCTTTACCTTGTTTCCCATAAGAAACTTCATGAGCATGTTCAGTTAAGACAAGTTAAAAGTGGTCTACAAACATGAGATAAAACACAGTAAACAATTATTCAACCAAGATTTTAAAGAACTAAGTGAATCAGAATGACAGGAAACTGCTGCGTGATACATTTTTTTGTGGTGAGGATAATGGACCCAAATATGTTTCTTTACTGTAAGAAATAGATAAGGAAAAGATACAATTTATCTCTCTGTAGCTGAGGTTGGAATTCAAAAATACAATGGAGAAGCTGCTGTCAGCAAGTGTTAAGCAAACTACATTATGGCAATCAGATCAAACCAGTTCTTTAAATTCTATTTTCTGACTCTATTTTGAAGGGTTGGATTTCAAACTACTGATGTCCTTCAAGTTCAGTTTTGTGCATCTACAATATTTAGGAGCAAAAGTCATCTTGCATCAAGCCATGCAATGGACCAGATCTTCTAGGGTGCAATTTTTCTTAGCCTAATGTCAGCCAAATAAATCTCCAGAAGAATGTGCCCATTTCACTCTTAACCATAAAAGGAGGCTGTGGGGACAAGCTTTGGGATAAACATCTACACTGTAGATGATTTAAGCTAGGTGAAATGAAAGAAGCCCAACTTTCCTTTAAGGTATCTTTTCATGGAGTAAATTACAGGTTAAACTTAGGTTGTAGATGACTAGTTTTTAAATTGATTTTAAATTTCGCAGCAGCAAGTTATGATAAACAATATAGTGACCTCTGTGCTTCAAGATCTTGTCATGATAGAGGAATTTTTAAACAGACCAGGCTTTGAGGCTCGGTAAATATTTTACTAAGTGACCTCAAATTTAGGGCTTAAGGATTAGTAGTCTCACTCATGTCAGCCCTTACTGTAGCAAGGCAAAGGAAAAAGAGAAAATGAAAAATGAAAAAGCATTAAAAAAAGTGGAGAGATAGACATACCAAAAAAACCCCAAAGAAAACCAAAAAATAAACAAGAGACAAAGCCAGAAGACCAGAATAAAAAGAGAAACAGAACCAACCTAAAGAATTACAAATCCTTTTTTGTGTCATAGGAAAACATGCATAAACCAAACCACAGTAGCTGGTCTTCCCATCATTACAGAGAGCAGCCTAGAAACAAAGCTACAGATCCAGAAAGCTCAGAAGCTGAGGAAGCTGAACCTGGAGCTGTGCTTGGTGTCTGGCAGAGCCCTTCCTGTGGGTGTGTGCCAGTCCCCAGGAGAAAACTCTCCCCATGCCGTGCCAGGGGCTCCAGGTGCCCCAACCCCTGCCCTGTGCCAGCTTCTCAAAGCCCTCCTCATCCTGCAAACACAGTCACTTAGATCAGGTATATGTATCAGGTACACATCCAACCTACAAAGTCACTTTCCATCATGCACATTTGGAGGGTTTACATTATTTTAAATTTCATGAAATTATACATGCTATTCCAGATGCCCAGCTAACAACTCTCAGCTAACCCCCAACACAAAACAGGGGTTTTCTTTAATAGGTAAAGACAGAAAAACATAGAAGCACTGTTTGGTGAAGGAGGGAAATGCCACATGCAGGGAGCTGTGGCTGAATACTGGTGGCCACTGCTGCCCCTGCTATGGAATAAGAGAGGTTGCAGGTCTGAGAGGGATATATTTTGGGAAGTAAACCAGTGCCAGCCATAGAACACGTGAATACACATGGACAGTCAATGTGTAAGTGCCTATATATAGCTTCATAGGTACTGATATGTGTGTATGCCACGTGAGATGTGACGACCCTGGTAAAGATCCCAGGGCACAAACATCTGAATTGCACTTGAGTTTGTTTGTGTATATATGGGAAAGTGGGTAAGCACAGCTGTGCACATGTCCTCCTTCTCATGTGGCCCCAGAATGCCTTCTATTTCTGCTATTTTTGCTTGGTTACCTCAGTGCCTGAGTCTACAATAATGCATGTTACCCTTGTGGCTAAGATTTTGTTATAAATCTAAGCATACAAATATTTGTGTCAAAGCTGTCTACACGTGCAACCAGTTGAGAAGTTGAAATGCCTTCAAGTTATGTAGCAACTGTTTTCATTTCTCTCAAATGGTGTTTCTGTTATTTTCTTCCCTCTGCCTTTTTTATTGTCTTTATTTTGCTCTAAATCTTGACTGCCCGTCTCATCTTTGCCTAACTTCTGGGCAGTGAGAAGAATGTGTAGGAGCCATCCCCTAATTTTAATACAAAGACAGCTAAAATTCCAGTCTGTATCAAAACAGCCCCTTGCAGAGCTGCTCAGCATTTCCTTTGTCTACAAAACCCCCCTCAGAGGAGCCATGATGCAGCTCTAAGAAGGTACCAGTGATCTTACAATAAGAACTTTCATTCTAATGTAGCAAGAGCTTTGAACATTAGGTTATAAATGTAACAGATGGATTAAACTCACATACAAAGTCTGTGCCTGTACAGTCCCCCAGAGCACTCAGTTACTAATTGCCTGAGTGGCCCAGAACCTCCTCAACAAAGGTAAGAAGTTGAGGAGACCACGAAGAGGCTGGAGAGATGGTGGTTGAATGCACCCCTTCCTAGCTACCTTCACTACAATGTCCTTCCAGGAGAGCTTTGGGAGGAAATCTCTGGGACTCCTGAGCTCCCCCCAGGCAGCCCTCCTTGAGCTTAGAAGAAGAGAGAGGCACTACTGGTATGTCTGAACATGAACACTCTGAATGGAGAACCAGGACACTCAGGATTCCTCAGGTAATTCCTACCACAGAAGTCTCGTATATGGATAAAATACTTACAAATAGTGGAAACTGCAGCTGCAGAAGTGGTCACCTAGGACAGTGTCTTGCACATAGTCAAAGCAATTAGGAGATATTTTGCAACAAGTTTAAGATTATCCATACCAGTGGATCGCAGGCATGCTGGATCACATCATTCACAGTTTGGGACCTCTTACCTAATCCAACTAAAGATACTATTGAAAAACACCTTGTAATGCAGACTTCCATGCATGAGCACTACCCTATACAGACAACCCAAAATCTTTAGAGTTTGGGAGGTCTGTTGTTTTTTTCTTGGGTTTTTGTTGTTTTTTTTTCTATGAAACATTCACAAGTCAATAGGCAACATCTCTTAAATGTAGAAAATTTTAAAATGAGATCCTGGAAAGAGAAGTTTCTGTTGAACATCTATCTACATGAAGCAACAACAGGAAAATGTGGACTATGGTGGATTTCAAGGAAAATAAATACACAACTTGCAGGACTCAAAATAAGTCCATCTGTCTAAAGATTATTTCAACTCTAAACATTTCAGGAAACTCAGACTGTTACCACCCACAGTGAAGAGGACTTAAGGATTCAAGATGAACTCACTGAAACAGTCTTGACCTTGACTTCCCCATGTCCTAGCATTCCCCTTCCTTACTCTGTCTTGATCCACCTATACTGGGTTTTCTGAAGTCAGTGGCCCAAAAGGGCATGTGACCATGGCCTCCTCAGCTTAAATCTATTTGCTCAAATAATAATAAAGAATAATAAAAATAATTACAATAGTAGTAATAATAGTCAGTCTTTCTTAGTAATGTTCAATAACATTCAGCTACCTAAATGTTCATTTAAGACTTTTTTTCTGTAAGTTAAGGGAACATTGAAGGCAGAATTCTCATTTTCATTTTTCTGCCAAAAATTTGAAGTGGGTCCATATGCCTCCCAGGAATTAAACAAGGTTCACAGTTTCTAAAATGAGGTAAAAATTTGGCCTACACCATGTACAGTAACAGACTCTTTAACAAACTGACATTAAGAGGACCTGGAGGAAAAAAAATAAAAAAAAGCTTGGTCCTTAAGTCAACATCGGTAGTTAAAGGAAGGGTTTTCTGTGAGCCTATATGAAGGAATAAGCATTCATAAATCCTTAAGTGTTGCAAAGAGATGTGCCAAATTGTACATAGCCACATCAGCAGCAAACTCACAAAAGAAACAGCAGGAGCAACAACATTCATATGGTTAGCTTTCAGACATATAAAGGTTTCTTGTACCACGTGTCACAGACCCAGTTTGTAGGAATAAATATATTAACTATGTTTTTCAAACTGAAAATATTTTCCACATGCGAATGGACTTAAAAGCATGTTTAAAAAGAAAATGCAATAATCAGATTTTAAACTTGGGCTTTAAATTCAAAACAGAACTTGAAGTAAGCCTTTTGGGACGTTCCCTTTTCTGAAGGAATGCACAGTCCTTGTTACCTACCTCAAGCAATGAATGGCAACACTCAGTCACGAAAATGCAACAGAACTTCTTGGGAGTGGGAGGAGGCTATAGAAAACACATTTAAACACCAAGATTGTAATAGCCAGCATGATTTGGAAAAAACTGAGACCAAGCAGATTTGAAATTTTAAACAATATCCTCAGATCTTTGCTTATCAATCATTACTTTTTCTTTCCAGGGAAATGAATCATGTCAATTCCCACTCCCCAGCTATCATAAAAATGGATAATTATCACTGAAAATAACTTCTCTCAGTTAACTGCAGGAGCAGTTATTTTCACCAAAGATGTCACCACTTAGGCAACATGGAAAATAATGAGTGCTGTTGATTGGATCTCTTTATTAAGGGCTGGCATAAACCAGTATATACTAGTAGCTAAACTGGGATCAGACCATAGAAGAAAATAGCAGCGCTGTGCACTTGCTTTTTATTTCTGTGTGCAATGAGCCCATGTGGGTGTGGGAGACAGGTAAACAGCATAAGGAAGGATTGGGAAGTAACAAATAAAGGAGCCCTGGCTCGGAGCTGCACAGTACACTTCATTCTCTGGAAGACACTGAAGCAGACGCATCTAGGAGTCTCCTCTCTTTTTCCATTTGTAGGGTTTAGCTTACTCCTTGCTGGCTTTGCTGAGACACAAGAATTTGAAGGGAAAATCCACCTCTACTCGTAGCTAGGTAATATATGAACTGCACAGTGTGCTTTGAAGAACAACAGATGTTAAAGTAGTGACTACTGCTAGAGTAGTAGTTCCCTCTTGTAAGTAACATTTTGTTCTTTGATGTGGTCTGTGTACATCCCTGCTGCAGAAGCCTAGGCAGCAATAAAATACCAATAGAATTAGGCCCAGGAACTGTAATAAGACAGTGCAGGTAGAAACTGAAAGGAAGTAAATGAACTCTTTTCCATCACCAGACTCTTTGAACTGGCACTACAGAAAGAGTAACTGCCTACAGGTCAAGAGACTTTGGTATATCACATCGAGCAAAATGGGACGATGGAACAAGCAGTAAATACATTGAGCTACCAGAGTGCCAACATGCAATGCTTTCCTGCACTCTTCTCTGTGCCCTAAAACAATTGTGCTTTTGAGCTTTTTTTGGCACTTGTGGAGTTCCAGTAGCACGACTGCTACTCACACCAGGAGCACTGGGAAGAAGAGCACTATCCCCTCGCCTGTTCCTGTACAAAACCAGAAATATGTTGGGATATTTCTCACACAATATGTTTTTAAAGAGTTTTTACTTTATGCTTCATAGCCCCCAATGGACTCTTCTTCCCTGAATTAACTATTCAGGGAATAGGTTTTTAACCTGTATAAAATTTTGGCAATCTGTGACAATGAATCCCACAGTGGCAAAATGAAGTGTTACTTTTTTCACTGATCAAACACAGTCAAAATGTTATATCATTTACCTTTCCTTCTTTGGCAGCAGTCATTAAAATGCATGCTTGCTTGTTGGCCTTCAATATAATTGCAGTTATATGTTGACAGGTTTTAGTAGGACACTCAGAACTACTACAAGCTTTGTCATTTCTTTTTCTTCTATCCCTTTTCAAGCAACTCTAAAGTGAGTGAGAAAACTATCAGACCGGCTTTTCATAACCTAATGGAATACAGAATGTTATCATATTCTCTATAGTTTCTAAAATCAAAATCCGCATTAAAATAGTTTATGAATCTTTGTTGTGTCATAACTAAACAAAACTATTGTCACAGTGACAGGGGTTTTTTGTTGATTTTCTCTGGGGTTTTTTTGATTGCTTTTTTATTTTATTTTTCTGATTGTTATTAAATGTAGGTAACAAGCCATGGCAAATATTCCAGCTAATGTTTTCTTAGTGTAATTATTTATCTTGACTTTTGAGCCACTTCTTTTCAAAAGACTTTTGAACTGCTTTGCCCTTATGTGCACAAAACAGACAACCTGAATGAATGCATAACTGGGGTATAGTGAAAATTGCAATAAAGCCAGCTCCCTTTGGGAATACATTCGTATCACAAATACAGTAACAGCTGGCACTGGTTGACCTAGCTTTTGGCAGTCTCTGGAGCAATGTCAAAGACACTGTTTCAGAAACAACTGATGAGTCAGCTGCAAAAGGTTGAAAGATTTAATTCAGAGAAGCCCATGTATTATAAAATGAAATATTTCCCTAGCATGCCATATTTGACATCCCATATGCATACCAATTACAGGCTGAACTAATAATACCACCCGTTATTGAAACTCCAATAACATATCCCAGTATCTGACACTTTTCCCAGCTGTTTATAGGTTTGTAAATCCTTAAGCACTTGGGGCTGTAATTTTCTATTTTTTTTGTTTTGTTTTCCTATGACCCTTTTTGTTTGGTTGGTTTTGGATTTTTTTGTTTTGTTGCTACTGTTGTTGCTGGTTTTTTTTCAAACTAACAAAATACTTTGTTTCTTTCCAAGCAAAGCTCTTGGGAGGAAAAATGTTGTTTTGTTCCTATGAAATAAGGCCTGATAGGACTCCTGTTATGAATTGCTGTGGCATTCATGCTTTGAAACCAAGTATGAAATTTGTGCTATGGGGAAGTTTTGAGGAGTTTTTTTATGGGTCTCATCAATGTCTTTCATAACTGACCCATCAACTGTTTTGAACTTCCAGAACGAGTTCCTGACACCTGCAAAGTTTTTCTGAGCTTCACATACACAAGAAATATTTTTAAAAGAACACAAACCCTTTAAAAGATATTTTGCTTTCACTTCTGGAAAACAAAACAAAACAATATATAGAAAATAAGGAGTCTAAAGGCGGTAAAACACTCACCAACAAAGGATTTAATAACAAAAGGAAGACCTATCTTTTCACATTTCAGTATTCCTACAATAAAAATGAAAACAATTTGGTCACACATTACATACTATATGCTTAATGGGAATGTTTATATGCAACACCCTGTGCTCCCTATTGCTCTGACCTCTCAGATTTACAGCCTTTTCACTAGCTAGACATTTTCAGGCCTTTTCCTAAGCCAGCAATTAAAGCCTCGTTTGCAGCTGTGCTTGTGAAGCTGAAGCTTCCATTGTATCATTTTTGAAAGCCCAGGTTTCATTTGATCTGTGGAATAGTAAAATCCTGCTTTTGAGAATGTAGAAGTAGATAAAATATTAAAACCATAAGAAATAACTACTATCCCTGGATAAAAAACTATTGCCCCACAGTGGTCTGATGAACACATGCAGAAAACACAAAGAAAGGAAGAGGAAAAAAAAAAAAAAGCAGTAGTAGTTTGTCCTTTTCTGGAAAGTCTGGCTTGCTAGTTGAGTGCATGGAATGAGATGCAGGGGAAAACATAACTAGAGAACATGTCAAGCTGGAAGGTGAGATCATCATCAAAACAATCCTTCAAATTCATTGACACTTTTGGATTCATGAGGTGAGAATATCCAGAACTGAGGACTGTAAAATTCATTTGTAACAATTGAATTTATTGACATGGATTTGCAAGCTGTGTCCTCCTGGAAGGGGGAGCAGGAGATGCCCTGAAAACCTAGAGCAGAGAAATGTAACTGTTTTAAAAATGCTTCTTAAAAACAAGGATGACAATAGCTTGCATCCAGACATCCTCTTTGCTAACAGTCTACACCAGTCCAATCAAGTGTTACATTTACTTTTTAAGTTTTCATCAAGGTATTATTTTGCAATGGCCTGATCCTGAAAATGGTTGTTCCCAGGTGCATAATTATTCACACATGGAGCACACTGAAAACAATGGGTGTCAGTGCATGAGTAACAACCTGGAGGGCTGAGAGTCCTGAAATTGCTTCTGCACATGATAGGTAAGTTGCATATTTGCAAGGGGATTTTCTTTCATATGTGTATTTGGTGTTTTGTTTCCAAAACTAAAATGGAGATAGGCCCACGTCAAAATACCCAGGCAAAAACTTCTGAACTTTGATAGTGGATAGGGTCCAAACCTACAGCAATCTCAAAATTTTGCATGTAGAGTGGTTCTTTATAGTGGGCTGGATCCAAACCTCACATTGAAAACAGTCCTCAGGGCAGTAAAACTTGGATCTCTGCTTTCCGGTTTGAACCCAAACTAAAAGTGTTGCAAGAAATGGCTCATTAATTTATTCTGTGGCATTTGCCTCCAGAAATCTGTCATTGAACAAAGGCACATCAACATTTCAAAAAAAAAAAAATGATTAGTTATTTTTGGATAACCTGAAGGCCCTCTAAGTGTTGTAGCTCTTTTTTTTTTTTTTTTTTTTTGGAAATCAAGGACTTTTGCAGACCTTTCTTAGATCTCTCACTGAGTGCAGACAAGGCTGACTTTTGCCAGAGTGAGAATATCAGGATCACACTCAGGGTGGCCAAAGTTTATAAAGATAGCAAAATAGATCCCCCCACAAGGTGAAGGTGAGGGCATGATGAAATGAGCCAGTCAGATTTTGAGTGACTATCACTAAAAGCTTCTTTCTTTCTCTTTCAGCTCTCCTCCTTTATATATAGTAGGGTTTTCCCTCTACCCCACCTGCCACGATAGGAAGAGTCCTTCCTATGACTCCTGCAGTTGTCTATTCCCTCTAGGTCTCAGGGGAAAGATAGGGGCTAGGACCAAGGTAGGCTACAGAGGAAAAGCCTGGACAAAACACTGCACCACAGGGGTTGTTTTGGTTTTTTGTTGGGTTTTTTTTTGAGAAGGCACAGATATTTATGTGTTATTTTCTGTTTTTCCTGGGTTCAGAAGCTGGTTAATGTCAGATCCAGAAAGATATCTAAAAGAAGTATATCCCTACAGTACACCTCTTGAGTCCTCTTAATGGACAAATGCAAGGCTTCTCCTGACTTGATGATGACATTCAGAGACCAAAACATAGAAAGGTAGGTTTTTTCACATCAAGTTTTTATCTTCTCAGTCCTAAAATAGGATACAGGTCTGTCTGAATTCCTGTAGTGGTCATGGTCTCTGTAGCATTGATGGCTACAGCCTCAAAGAAGTATGTCAGAAGCTGACTGCTGCAGGGGAAGAAACATAGCTCAGCTCTGCCTTTTGATTTCTTGGTACCATTCAAGGATTTCTCTTGGCTGTTCCAAGCATCACCAGATTTAGTAAACTATTCTAGAGATCCCCAGCCAGAGAGCACTGTTGAGGACTTGGCCCACTGTTTGGTTGGGATTGGGTTGCATACAGACTGCAGGTAATCAATTTATTTTCTTCTACTAAACTTGAACTGAGGCAAAGTACAATACTGTGAAGCAATGCAGAAGATGTCCTGAAAAGACAGCCCTTGAAATTTTACTGAGAATTTTCTACAAACCTCAAACAGCTTTGGACCTCACTTTGGCCCATAAGAGCCTCAGCTCTTCTGCACTTCTTTTCTCCTTCAGTTGTTTTTCCTCCATTTTCTAGGTGGCTAATGTTTGTCTTCTTTCTTCCAATATGGGATCACATCTGAGAACTAAAACCAAGAAAATAAAGTAGTATTGGGAAATTAAAATGCATTTGCCTTTTACACTGTTGTGCAATTTTCTAAACTGAAATTTAGGCCTTATCTTTCAGTTCAGTCATCATGCTTTATGAAGGAATGCAATTTGCAAAAATAGATTTGGTCATGTGCTGATTACAGAGGGTTGATATTCAGATTCTGAGAACATGCATTGTGTGAGGGGTTTGTTTGTTTTCTGGTTCGGACTTGTTTTGGGAGGGGGGGGGTTGTTTTTTGTTTGTTTGGTTTTTGTTTTGGTTTTTTTTTAAAAAGAACCTTTTTAAAGGTTTAAAGGCTTTTATAAAACACAAATTGCTTTTAAGTTTTGGCGTAATGCCTGCAAGTGTTTATAACTTGTGTAAGGAAGTCATCTATTTTAACCAGTGAAGGTCAAATATATTTTTCATGTTAATTAGATGTATTGGATATGATACATTGATGACAGTGCTTCACTTTAATGAGCAAAAAGAGGGCTCTTTAACCTACACAATGCAGGTATAGCCTCTCCCAAACTAAATGTAACAAGTCTGGAAATTATAAAATCGCAGGCATTTGTTCCAAGGCCCTAGAGATACCGGATGCTGGCTTTCTCCATAGGCTCTCACTTTTAACAGAACACTGGAATTCTGCAGAGTGATTATCACTAAATTATAATTGCAATAATGGATGTGTTAAGTCACTCTAGCAAGCCCAGTCTCCTGAATATAATCACCTAAAAAGGATGTATAGTTATTTTTGCTTTGAGTCAGTGGAAATGTTCAAAATATCTCCGTGATTTTTGAAACAGTAACATGCAATTTTTGGTACTTTCCAGAGCAGTGCTGATTAACCCAGTAATAACCAGAAGATTTTTAGATCATGTGCTTTTGGAATATGCCTCTGTATGTACACTGTAGACTCTGATTTTAAGTCACTTGCTGCCAAAAGAAGGGGATTTTTTAAAATATATTTTTGGAAGTTAAGTCCCAGTATTACAACAGATGTTCTGAATGTGTTGTGACAAAAATATCTGCACAAAATGATTTTTTAAATACATTTTCCAGTTATTGGGGAATAACTCCTGGATAAATTGCTTTGGAGCCTGTACATTTCATGTAGTAATATATACCTGTTATGTTTCAGTAAATCTATGTTTATACACATTAGCCCTTTTCTGTGCATATTCTTCCACTGTGGAGATTTAAACTCATGGACTCAAGAAAAAACAGTCTTCTCAGAACTGAGCCTTGGCAAGTTCAGTACTCAGTTCAGCAGCTCAACAAATCCCAGCATGTCAGCTTGGTGCTCCTGGTGTCCCAATCCGATCAACTTCTGGGACATCCAGCTGTGCCTGGCTGAGCTCAGCTGTCACCAGTCCCATCCCATCTACATCCAGTTCTCCTTTCTCTCACATTCTCTCTCTGGGAAGGTCAGGGCTTCTCAAGCTGTGGCAGTGCCTTTGGGCAGTACTAGGGGCCCTGGCAGACTCCACACTGAACACCAGGGCTTTACACTCAGGAGTCCTTAGAGATTTAATATACACACTATACACACTGCTTTTACAACATCCCATCAGACCATCTTCCTCTCCCAACTTTGCAAAGACACCTGGTGTGTTAGTCAAGAAAGCATCACAGCAAAAGATCTCCCAATCATTTTTAACTGAGATATCACTTATTAAAAGGATACACTGAGACAATGGATTGTATTAAGCCATTCCAGATATAGACAGACCTTCTCCTGGTCCTTTACACCTGATTCCCTGATGCCTTCAACTTCAATTACTTGCTGCTATTACTACTAACTTCTGTTACTCCTATTTTACACTTGTGTGAGCCTGAAGTAGCCAGAGAAACTGAATATCATTACCAAGGGCCGAGAACCCTTCAGCAGATGGGAAAATGATCCCACTTGGCAAGATGCAATGTTTGGTACTTAAAAAAAGGAAAAAGCTTTTGGATCTCAGCCATCAAATCCAGTCCCCAAACTTGGGCTGCACGGAGTAAATTCCCAGAGCTCAAAAACGTAATGTACTGCTGTGGATCATCCATTAAACTGTCTATTGAATGAAGTATAATGCTAAACAGACCAAGGAGAGTCTATCATTCAGATTAATTCAACTCCAACTCACAAAACCTTCAGAAATGAGGTTTTTGTAGGCAGGGCAACTTGGTGCTAAATAAGTTTGTTAGCTGTGAGAGCCAAGATGTTAGAGCTCTAGGAGCCCAGAAGAATATGGCTATTTCTAGAGGCTGAATCATGACACAAGAATGCAACAAAATGGAAACAGAATAAACAGTAAGAAATAAAGAAAACTTTATGATTTTCTACCTCTATAGTAAAATCTTAACAAGAATACAAATCCTTAAAAATGCCACAGAATTTTTGCTCTGAAGGCAGTTTTAAAAGAAGTATTTTAGTGCAGTCAGTGACTCTCTAAGAAGCTCACCCTGATCCTATAACTCATTTTGCAATAGTGTGAAATGTGCCATTCTGAATGCTTCTGTATGTGGGAAGTTTTAAGCAATGACCAAATGTTTTCATCCCCATATGAAAGACCATACACACAGTATCATAAATAATCATCTTAAATGATAGTGGAAAATATGAATTTACCTAAAAAATAAGAAAAATCTAAGGTAACTCAAGGTTCTTGAACATTCAGGCACTGGGAATTTAACAAAAAAAGTATTTCAACATATTGAAAAATTTTTCTTTCCAAGGACTGGAACTCACTATCATTAGAATAAAACACCACCATTAATCCAGTTGCCCTCATGCTTTAGTTTATAAGTACTGTAGTTATACAAATGATAAAACATTCATGACATAAAATAATGAATTAAGAGCTGCATTTCCCTATTACTTGCACTGCTCACGTCTCTGAAATAAAAATGTCTTAGTTATTAGGTGAGTCATTTTAAATCTAACTTGAAGCCATATAGTTATCAATTTGCATATAAATACTCCAAAATAATTTTGTAAGTACTCTTAAGTGTTGACAGTCTGTAGGCACGGAGCAGAGAGGGACAGGAAGAAGGATGGATAAGACACAGACCTCTTCATATGAAGTATTTGCAGTTGCTTTATGTTGAAAACTCAGTTATTTTCTTCTTGGTCCACAGCCATAATCTGTGACCCCATGAAAGCCCAGTCATATCCTCCATGGTTCTGTTGAACTCAGTTATTCAATCCTTCAATGTCCAGTGGTGCCTAAAAGCAGACGGGATGTTGAAACATGTGTCTTAAAGACTTGGCCCCTTTCTCTGTAGTGGGCTATGTAACTATCATTTATTAGAATATTATTTCATGATTTTGCTTTGAAGTGAAAAACATGTGGGTCTCAAAGATTGTATCCATATTAACTTAACTTTTGTCTTGCTGGTATTTTAGAGAGATAGGCAGATTTGGGCATATACAGCAGATTCCTCAGTCTCTTGGTACCTCACGAGTCTTATTCTATTTTAATAAAGTCCAAGGTATCTGGATGTTGTGTGTTTGTAAAACATTGAAAATGGGTGCACAGTATGTGAGAGTTCTGGCCTCAGATTCCTCCCTCAAAAAACAAAGTTGTTCTTCTTGGATGATACTGAGAAGCATTGAGACAAAAATTAGAACTTTGTACCTTTGCCCTAATTGAAGAAAATAGTAACAAGGCAACCTGAACCAAACATGGACATAAGCAGCCTCAGCCCCCAGTGGAGATTCACATCAAGGTCATCTGTCAAACAAGCAGCAGTGAAGTACACATGCAGTCTGTTTCTTGTGACATATGCCCTTTTCTGGCACTGAAAGTAAGTAGTCTTATCAGACTGTGGGACAATTTGTTTTAAATTGCATCTAAAATAGATAAATTGAATTTAATGTGATAGGTCAAAAACAGAAAGAGGAGGTCTTTCAAGCATGCTGTGTAGGTTTAGCACAGAGAAGAGCTAATATAAAGGCTCTCAACCAGCATGTGGAATCACTTACCTAAGGCTTGGTTGCTTGCTTGAAAAGGTAAGGGCTACCCTTCAGCTTTCTGAATTATATTCAAGCAGCAAAAATAGGTACAGAGAAAGTAATGGACAATAAACATATAAAATATACACCTCTTCTCTCATCAGCTTTAAGATGCACAATTCACTGTAACAACAGGCTTACATATTCAAACCCGAGTCTAAAGGTAACAAGCACTGAATCTAGCAGATTTTTTCCAAAAAAAACCCCAACACTTACACCTCTGTCATGTGAGAAGTATAAAAATGAGTAATTTAGGGGCCATTTACTTTTATACAAAAATTTCAAGAATCTTTGTTATGAATATACACTTTTGTTTCACATGTGATCATATACAATACTTCCCCTTCTTCATAGAAGAGACACAAAGAAAAAAAAAAAAAAAAAGGTTTGTGGTGGGTTTGAGAGTTTTTTATTTATTTGGTTTTGGGGTATTTTTTCTGTAAAAATACAGTGATACAAATATTAAAACTGACATTTTATAGCTGCTCCTAAATATCATATTATGAGAAACAGATCTCCAGGACTCTTATCAATGAAGATGGAGGGAGTTTTCACTTCCTCTAGAAAAAATTTGGAATAGTGGAAGATTTGGTGTTTATGGAGAACATCTTCATATAATGCCCTCTCCTAAGGATCTTCCTCACAAAGAATTCAGGATTTTAAATTATTTAAACACCATTAAAGTAATCCTTGAATTGAGCTCACACTGGGTTCAGGCTGTGCTGTATGAAACTTCCTAGTAGCTCTCCAAACAAAACAATTACCCTCTGCCAGTGAGAGCTGTTAAACACTGAGGGAAAAAGTCTGATTACTAAACCAGAGGTGTCTACTGCCAACTTAACCCTAAGGGATCAGATATCCACATTGCAACAGCCCAGATAGCTGAAATGGCATTAGATATCTTTGTTTAGGTATCTGAGTTGCTCCCTATATACCCGAGATCTCCTCTCTACTGAAGATCCAGAACGGAGATTATTATCCACAAACTTTTTATAAGTGATAGTGTGTAGGAGGCTGTAGGATGGATGCCTCTCTGTGGGAGATTTGGTCTGTCAACCAAAGATGTTCCCAGAAGGCTTGAGATTCATCAGTGTGAAGCTGCCACTCCTGGGGCCCCACCAGAAGGCACTATAGGAACAATAGATGTCCTCCAGCACATCTTCACAGCAATGGTCAATGCTGATGGTTTGAACTACCCAAATGACATTGCCCTAGCTAGATTCAGAAACCCAAGTTAAGCCTTGCAGAGCTGCAAGGACAATGGTCTTCAGTAACATGGTGTCAGAAAACAGCTGGGGACTAAGTATTTATCTGTATGATAAGTGGAATAAAATAGATACACTTTGAACCACTTATAAATAGGATTCTTAATAATCGTAGGAGGATTATTAGTGGATACTCTCTAGAATCTTACAAAACCCTCAGTATTTCTTGCATTACAAATATGGCAACCTTCATTTTTCTACTTTGTGTCTCTGTCAACTCAAAGAGAAATAAAGGAAAGCAGAAATTCTACAAAGCCACTTGTACAGGATGTTACTTGCTGGGGATTAACACCATTTACTTTCAGAGCAATAGTGGTAATAACACACACATATCTGAACATATACGTATGTCTTCAAATAAATCCTCTTAAAACTGAGCAGCCTAGATTGGGCTACAAATATGGAAGTGGAAAGTAAATTTAATGGATTGCACACTTCCTGAGACTTCTCCTAAAGCCTATGGCAAAATTAAATTTTGCTGGGGGTTTGTGACATTCAGACTGTGGAACATTTCTCAAAGAGTGTCTGTCAGATGCCAAGAGAAAATTATTTGTAAAATCAGTAGCATCTTTTGATGAATTTCACTACAGCATGACTGTATTTGTGCTGCACAAATATCCTGTTCATGCCATACTACATGACTCTATTACTGAGTGACCGCTGTTTAAGATTAATACTAGGAACTAGGCTGGTTCCATCACAGACACCCTGAATAGTATTTACAAATACGGACTTTTGTCAGATGTGCATTAGAACTGGTGATAGAGATGAAATTGTTGAATGTCCCAGTATCAATCCCTGAATAATCAAGTTATTCTTTGCTGCACATGGAAATTCCAGTAGAGGATAAAAAGTGTGTACCCACAAAATTTTTGACACACAATAAGCACTTAGAAATGCAGTAATATATGCATCTGTATAAAAGGCAATGGTTTATTCAAATAACAGAAGTAGCATTCTTTGTGGAATATTTTTGGACTGACTTAGATCTGACACATATATACATATATATACATGCTCACAAACATGTATATCTACTTGAGGTAAATTCCTCTCTGGTACTGAAACCAAATTAGCTCAGTGACATTTGGATGTCTTTGTCCCACTCTGGTTACTTTTGAGATATTCTTAAGAAGGATTTAATAATAAAGAATGTGTAATTTTAGCACTAACAGCACTTGTCAATAAGATTTCTGTCTGCAAAGAAATCTGTGCACATCAGCCCTCACAAAATCACTGTGAAATTGTTGTTTATGCCACACTTGGGCAAAACTCCCTCCTTGAAGACAGAGATGCATAGGTTTGTGGTGCTGTGCTGTGTAGGAACCAGTCTCTTGACATAAACTTCACTTGTCTCCTGTGATGGCAACAGAATTACATTTACAGAGCTTCTGTCCTTCAGACGTTTACACAGCAAATAGAGAGTAGCTGAAGTGATATTTATTCCTCTGCTAGACTATAAAAGGCTTCAGATGTCCTCCCTTTATATACATAATCTATTGCCAGTGTGTTATGTTAAATATAGTGTTTAACTTTCCTGACATTTTGATGATGTATGGAAAAGCTAACCTTACATTAAAGATGGGATTTGAAGATCAAGAGAGTGACTTACCTTTGTATCATACAGAAAACCAACAGTGAAGCCAAAGTTCACACCAGTATATTCTGTGTGCTAGTCCACTTTGATATGCATCAAGCTATCCCAGACCAGAAGTCAGAACGGGGTTTAAGAAGCCCAGAAGTCCAAATTCACAGGTTGAGCTGTTGTTCCTTGGAAGATATGCATTTGTTCCGTGATTCTGACTCTTCAAGACTGCCCTTCAGGCTCTATGACCCTGGGTTGGAGGGTCTATCTTTTCCTTCCAATGCCGCCCTTCAGAATAGAGTGCTGTGCTTTAGGGGCCTCACTTGCTACAATTTTCTTCCAGAAATAATCAGCTTTCTTAAAAAATATTCAGTCATATCCTTCAGCACTACAGCTGTTTCGTTTTGAATCAAATTATTCCCGGAATATTCAGGGGGCTGAGATCACCACACAGTTGTCCATGTGATAGTTGTGAAAGAAATAGTTTGTTGTGCATAGTTTCTGCAGTTTGAGTTCCTCTCAACTTGGACAAGCAGGTATGGGAATAGACTGAAACTTAAGAGCTCTGCAAGAATTCTTCCTAATGTTCTGAGCATCCATCTGAGGTTCAGGCAGCTACCTCATCCAGCTTTTGTTACACCATGCAGCAGGTACCTCCTACAATAAAATTTCAGCTTTAGACATTAGAACCTGCATTCTTAGCTGACCACCAGGGTCATTCTTGCAAGCTGGTCAGAATTAGTCTGTACAGTAGACCACAAGGTGAAGAGAGACTTCTTGCACTGGATAGTGAAGTAGGACTAGAAAAATCTGTCTTTGCCAAAACAGTGCTTTGGGATATTATTGTTTGCTCCTGCATGTCCCCATTCACAAAATAAGAAGAACAATTGCTTTCCCCACAGAATACTGTGCAGTGGGAAATAAAGTCCATTATATAGTTTAGGAGCCAGGAAGTTATAGATTTAAGCATAGGTGGATTTGATAATAGTGCTCATCCTGAGAAAGTCCCACAGGCTTGGGTCAGGGATGCCAGTTCCTGGCAGGATCACAATGGGACCTTTTTCCAAGAGATCTGTGATTTCTCTAAAGAAAGGCAGAGAGCACTGCAAGCTTCCCTGACAATATCTGCTATTTAGTTCCTTCACCTTGAGGACCCCATCCTATGAACTGCCTTAAAAAAGGAAAGAGCTAGTAATACAAAAGCTGAGTTATAATTCATCTCAAAAGTGGCTGAACTAGTTTTCTGATCAATGCTAGGCTTTTTCGTTTAAGCTCTGCAACGTTAGTTTCTTACTAACAAGGAATATATCTTCAAGAAAAAACCTTCTGAGGCAGACCAGGGCAGTGACTGGCATTTTCCTATTATAAATATCATATGATTTGTTTTTATTAGCTGTGGCATGAGTGTACATTAAAGCACAAAGGCTATGGCCATCTTTTGCTCCAGTATTATGCAATATATACTTGCAGTCCCATTACAGAGAAATTATTAGACAGTTGGCCTCTTTTCCTTCCCATCCTACCCCTACCTTATCCATGCATTACAGTTGTCCCCAACTCTGAGACCTCCTGCTGCTCATTTTTTCCCCTGTTTTAGGAACAGAAAAGATTGCCTCTTTCAGCTTATGAACAGACAGGAAAAAAAGAAATAAAAAGAAGGGGAAAAATACAGAAGAAAATCCACTAAAAAACCCCACAAGTCCTTCTGTAAATGTAGAGGACAGCATAAGGAGGAAGACAGAAGTTAGCTGAATCCAGAATTGAGTTATGTTATTGTCCAATGTTTTAGCAATTGCACTTTAAATATGATAGACTGGCTGGCTGGAATGCTATTAGATAGAGATCAAAAAGTTGAGCTGCTCAAATCAAATACTAACTAGAGACGCTTCAAGTTTCTTTGAGGGAGCACAAAAAAATGGTTGTTCAGCAAACTAGATTTTTTGCCCTATTTTGGATTTAGCTATTGGAAAAACTAGCAAATTAAGCATTTTTACCACCAGAAACCAGTGTTTGTTCTATGACAAAAGTTACCCACTGCCTAAGATTGTTTCCCTGTTTTGCACTTGAATATTATTGATTAACCACAGGAACAGAAGAATCTTTGAGTACCAGCCCAAATTGTCTGAAAGCCTTTCTTGGTTTCTTGTGGCATGAATTCCACAGCACTTAATATAAGGGAAAATATTTACAAGCTGGGTGGTAGGAGACACCTGGGTGGAGTAAAACTGATAGTGGGAATAGAAACCTGACTCAGCTGTAGTTAGAGTGAAAAGTTTACCCAGAAAATACAAATGATAAGCCATTAATAGGAACTGTGCTCTTGAGATTCATTATGGGAGTATGATAGTACGGCAAGAAAATAGCATCAGCAGTTCCAGCTGGCACAAAACCAGGAAAACAAACATCAGAAGGGTATTAGAAACTGATCTGGGAGGAAAAAAAAAGCCATTTACAGGTAAGATATAAAAAGTGAGATTTATCCTGTGACTGCAGCTTTTTTATGTGGGGTAAAGGCCTGAGTAGTTAAAAGATCACATCCTCTCAAAAGTGCAGATGCATTTGAAAGACAATTTCTTCTGGCAGCCATGAGAAAGGCTTCTTTTTGGTTGTGCCTCTAAAAGTCAGTGGTGACCCCAGGCATCAAATAGGCCCCCAGTGGAGGTTGGGGCCTCTGAGACAAAACACTTATCTTTCAGGGACATTGAGCAACACTGTCACCAGCAGACCACACAAGGCCTCTGGGCTATGTGTAAATTGTGCAAAATTCTGACAACTGAATCAGTGCTTGCAGCAGCATGGGCTAGAAAAGGGGCAGCATTGGGATAAAACTACCTTTCCTTCTCCTTCCCATGGAGGTGGGAGCCCTGTGCTGTTTGGCAGGCCACCCAGGCTGTCACCCCTTATCTTTTTTCACTAACACAGAGGATCACGTGGAGTTGCCTTTAAATGTAAAGACAGTTATATTTTTAGAAAAGAAGTGAGAAATAATAAAACTGAAAGTTGCACCAGGTGATACACATGGGGGTACATGCTTTGGTATCCCACAGAAACATCATAGTGCTCACTGTGCATCTTCTCACGTACCCATAAGGAGCCAAGCCATAAGGAACTGCTCCCACTGGGACAGAGCCCAGCAAAAAGCTGCTTCCATGTGTAAGGTGCTTCAGCCATCACTGGGTCTGCGTAGCCTCAAGGGCTTCAAAGGCTTTGGCCACAGAAAGAGAAGCAGCATTTTATTCACTACTTTAAAATCTTGTATTTTAGGAGTTAGATAATGCTAGCGTTGGATGGAACCTTAAAGAACATCCAGTTCCAACCTGCCTGCCATGGGCAGGGACACCTCCCACTAGAGGAGGCTGCTCCAGGCACCATCCAGCCTGTCCTTGAACACTTCCAGGGAAGGGGCAGTCACAACTTCTCTGGACAACCTGTTCCAGCTTCTTAAAACCTTCACATTTTTCCTAATGCCTTACCTAGATTCCCCCTTTTTAGTTTTAAACCATTGCCCCTTGTGCCCTCACTACCCACCCATGCAAATAGCCCTACCTACCCCAGCTTTCTTGTAGGCCCCCTCCAGGAATTGGAGAACTGCTGTAAGGTCATCTCAGAGCCTCCTCTTCTCACACTGATGGCACATGTTAAGCTTCTGGTCCACCATCACCCCCAAGTCCTTCTTCTGAGGGCTGCCCTGAATCCTTTCTCCTCATAACCTCTATTCATACATATTTATATCAAGCCACTTCCCGTGACCATAAAACAAAGCCTAAATGACACACAGAGAAAGAGAGATAGAGTGATATTCTTATTCTAATGAAAAAATAAGTAGGCATATAAGCCTAAAGGGGCACATGGGAAGATGTCATAAACATATCTTTGCTCTGCTGAAGTGCCTTAGCAGTGAGACCATCAAAGAGACTGTCGGTGGCTAAAAAGAAAAAAATTCCCAAAGTGGCCACAGTATTCAAGTTGTCGGGTCTGAGTCAACAGTTAATTACGTAACTTCAGATGGGATAAATCATTTATAGGAAGCCCTGATTCTGAAAAAAAATCCTATGTCCTTCATCTGGCATTGTGACTGGTTAGTAAATGTTAGATAGAAGAGAGAGAAAAAATAAAGCAAAAGATTTAATGGTGGGCAGGAAAAGTCTTTAATTCCTTACAACCTTCTTGTTAACACCTGTCTTCTCCATCAGTTTGCAGCTCATCATTAGATTGGCTGGTAGGATGACTCATCAAGGTGAATAAACTCCACCAAAAAAGAAGGTGACAAATAAAATTATTACCTTAGCGGCCATGATAATGGTTCCCCCAGTGTTGTGGGGGCAGGAAAGAGAATCAGTTTTGTGGTGTATCTTTCTTAAGTATCACTTAAGGAAAAAAAAAAAAAAAAGTAAGTAGGGAGAACAATTCTGCAATATTCTATTTCAAATTTAATACTGCTGGTGTGATATTGTCATTCCACATTACTGGATTAGCTAAATAATTTCCCCTAAAATACAGCTGCTTTCATGGATTCTTGCAGTCTGTCAGCTTGTATCTAATTTATTTTATTCCTTTCAATTTGTAGAACAGACTCTTGCAAGTATTTCCCAATAAATTTTACATTTCTACAATTGCTGAGATAGTGTCTCAGACAAAGACCTATAGGGCTGAAATAAAAATAGTGTAGGGCTCAAGATGACATCATGTTTTATGAACACAAGACGTGACCACAAATAACCTACAATAACCTTTAAAATTAGTTTTTTCCTGACTTCATAAAACAATATTTTATTTGGCAGGCCCTTATTGGCAAGCACTTTGAACAGTTCTATTTGTTTTCTGTAACCAGGAAGACACAACCAGTGTTTTCACATAGGTTTCCTCAGCACTGTGGTTTTGCCATTTTCTGCCTCTTTATTACTGCCTGCTGCTATTGAATATTTTTTCTTTGGGATGTTTATTAAGAACAAGGATATGAATTAAAAAAAAAAAAAAAAAAAAGCTTTTCTTATAACAGCACTGTAATATAACTGTATCAAAAACACAGAACTAGATAATGGTATCTAGAATGATCTGGTTGCTTTAAGTCTAAAGTTATGTAATAACATACAGCTGGCTATGTGTATATTATAAGAAACTGAAGGAAATCAGCCCATATGTACTTTGATGCATTAACCAAGACTGAGATTTAGAAATCCACCATAGCTTGTAGCACCATATGAAATGCAGGAAGGGGCTTAGCCAGTCACTGAACTAAATAATAAAATAAAATCTAGTTAAAGTAAATTAGAATGCTTCTTGTTTCTTAGGGGATTTTACCTAGGTTTAGTTGCAATTCCATTTCTCCATCAGCAGTTGTCCTGCTTATGAAAGCCACAACTCAAGAGGTTTGCTTTACCTTGTACCACCTGAATGGGATTTCTCCCTGCATTTGACACTGCTCAGACTTTTGCTGTTTTGAGTTGTGCTGTCATGGAAAAATGGACAATTTTCCCACTACATCCAATGGGAAAGCCCCAATACTCCAGTACAGGTTGGTTTGTTGTTGGGTTTTTTTGTTTGTTTGTTGGTTGGTTTGGGTTTTGTTTTTTTTTTTAATTATTCTTCAAGAAAAATCTCTATATGATTTTTATTTAGTATATTTTCAACTAAGATTTAAATTTAGTCTGCAGTCCAAATTGCACTGTTCAGCAAATTCCACCCCCCTAAATGTTTTGTATGTTTGAGCAGGGGCCATGCAACTAAGATGAGCTTTTCAGCTTCTGTACACAGTTTGGACTTCCTAGTAATCCCTCTTTCTTCTGTACAGTATGAAGCTTGAGTGAATAAGGAAAGTTCCAATAATTAAACTTGCTCTATTGACCTAACCAAAATTAACTGGCTATGCAACAATGTAGCTGTCCATGTAAAAACAGGAAGTCAGATTTCCCCAAGTAACCCTAATTCACCATGAGAAAAACAGCTGGTGCTCTCCCTTTACATGCAAGTGTGTGGGGCATGGATAAAAGATGTATACTTCTGATATCCTCCCTTTTAAAAGGGTGTGGGTTTTTTCCAGTGGAAGTTTTCCAGCACTTAGTTCCTGAGAGGTAGGGCCCCAAGATAGTCTGGTCAAAATAGTTAGAATCATATCTTTGTAAGGAGAAGTCTGTGAAAATGAACAAAGAAGCCACATTAGTATAACACGAATAATCCTCCCTGACCTCCAAAGAGAAGAATAATAAAAGATTTATTACACTTTTTTTTTGTTCCCTAAGAAAGACTAATAAGAAAAATCCTCCTTACAACAACAATAACCACTGTTTCAGAATCAGAGCTTTTGTGTCACTGCTTTTCAGTAGTTACGCTACATTTCTCCCAGTACACTGCTGGGATTTTTTATTTTTTATTTTGCTATGCATGCTCACACATCTGCTCCACATGTGTGATCAGCAACTGGATTTTCTGAGCCGAACGTCCTGTTAAATGGACAGAGTGGGCAGATCATTCCTTAGAGAGCAGAGAATCTGCCTCTGGTGGATTGCTGCCAAATGCGACGGTGTAATAAAGAAAAGAAAGCTGCTCGTTCGGATTGCTCTGAAATGAACTGTGTCCTCTCCTAAAATACCATCTGGTTAGGATCCCTGGAGGTGCAGTCCAACACACCTAGGTCTGGCAGTCTATAAGTTTGATGGCTGTAAATGTCTCTGTGTAGCTCGACTGGGGGAGGGCAGGATAATTAAGAATTAGAAGAGGTGAAACTGTAGTATTCTCATTCTCATTCACCCACACAGACAAAATTACACACAAGAGTTATGGAGCTGATTGTACTTTCTGTTGCAGAAGCTGACAGCTAATCTTTAAAATAGGTGTCTTAGGCTTCAACTCTATGTATTGTCTAAAACTTTTGTTTTCAACTGATGTAAGCTGACATCAGTCTGGACTGATCAGCTCTCTTCAGATTTGGCCCTTAGTGCATTAATCAAAAGCTTTATGGAAAACTGTATAAAGGAGTTTGAACTGGGCCTTGTGGTATGTGTGCAAGGAAATACAGCTTCCAAAAATCAAATAACACCAGATACTGATAACAGATGTACAAAGTAAGAGGAGAAATTAACAGATGCTTTCCAGTTTGGGCTATTATCACCAATGAAGCCCAACTCACGTGGTCCACAGGTCACATTGAAGAGTCTACTGCAGATGAATTTGTTTCATTCCTGATACTGGAAAAATTAAGATTGCAATTGCACAGTACTAGATCTATCCTGAATACAACTTGATTTTCTGAAGTACAACCAGTGCTGCTGAAAGAATCCCTCTGAGAGTTTAGCAGTTAGTTCTGCAACCAGACAAATAGTATCACACTGGTTTAATACATCTCTGTAATAGATGTCCTGTAAAGCAGGAAACGTGACAGTTCCATTCTCAACAAACCCAGTATTTAATTTTTATTTTCTTCTTGGTCTACATCTATCTTGGTGAATTAAACAGGGTCTGGGAACATTCCTGGGCACTGGATTATGATCATCTATAGTGTAAAGCATCTAGGCAAGTCCCCAGAACCCCCAAGGCTGCTGCCAACTACTCTTCAAACCACTCCCAGACACAAATCAGAAGCAGGGGATTTCCAGAACCATTCCAAATTGGCAATTTGTAAGCAGCCTCCCAGTTTTGAAGGTTAAGAGTGTTTACTAAAGCTGAGCTGGCCTTGGCCTTCTTTCCTGCTGGCTCGTTGGCCTTGGTTCCTGCAAAGACTCTGAGAATGTCTCAGCTGCCCATCCACAACCCTGGACAACTCTGACCAGTGAGTCTTTATTTTAAGCAGGGTAGAGTCTACCACTCTGATGTAGAGGGCTTTTTTATGCTTAGAGACCACTTTCTTTGTAAACAAGCCAAAATTATAAAACTATGGTGTTATTTTCGGGGCTTCCCTCTGCAGCTACCACTTGACAGTGTTTTGGTTTTTTCAGTTGTCCTGGAAGCTGTTGGGTAACCAGCCCCCTGCAGTAATGTCACTGGTGAGAGGTGTATCTCACAGCCTCTGGCTAAGGCAGTCATACTCCAACACTGAAAGCACCCTGAACTGTTTTTTTCTTTTTCCAGAGGTGTTCTAAAATAATGAGTCATTGGTTATATTGTGAGTTCCTATTGTTCTCATTTATCCATCTGCTTGTAATTGTGCTGGATTCTGTTCAAGATGATTTTTAGCTGATTTGAAATCATTAATTTGATTATTGCTTACCACCCAGCAAAGAAATAGCCAAAAGACAGGATTCTGCCTTTGCAGAACTTTTCAAGAACTTGGATTCAGCTCAAATACAATTGAAATATTATTTTTCAAATGTCTCTTGAGCCAGAATGCAATTAGAAAAATTGCATTTTGAACAATAACAGAAGATGTATCTTAAAAAAATTACTCCTTTAGCTCAAGCTGTTATTTCAGCAACTATGAAACTGGGTCTTAGCTCAGGTATTCCAGGGAAAGTCTCTTGTTAACTGGCACTGTCTGGGCTTACCAGAATGAAGCTGCAACCTGGCAGGAATTCCTGAACTGACCAGCTTCCAGTTCCCTGAAGGGCTTAGTCTGACCCCAGCACTTCTAGGCTCCAAGTTCCAGCTCCATGGGCACTAAGTGTAAAGAACAGCACTAAAGGCCAGGACACAGAGAGCTTTCAGCCAAATGGGAGTATGCCCTGATGCACAAACCTGTGTAGCCAGTGGCTTTCAACCTTCACTTTCTGCTCCTTAGATTTTGAGAAATGCAAGGCCTTTGATGTCTAGCATTTTGGAGCCAGTGAACCAGCTTTCATCATTTGTCAGCATCAGAGAGTCCACTCCATTAGGAAATTTCTGATAGAAACTAGTGGAATAGACATTAGGTAGAAAAAGAAAGCAGAAAATTGAAATGTTTATTATCTAATTGCTATGATTAATTAGTGGTATAAAAAAAAAAATCCGAACTTCTAAACCCAGGTGAAGTTTTTTTTCAGTTTGGCAGTTGGAGATGGCTGGCAAGAGGGCTTAAATGTTTTCAGCCAGAATGTAGGCTAGGTTCAGAATAAGGCCAGATACACATAAGGAAACCATAATTGCAAGATAACACTATTTAAGTAATATAAAAGGCTCTCCCTTTTTTTTTCAAATGCATATCCTATCTTGATCAATCACTGTGAACAAAAGATGATTTAGAGGACAGCTTGTTGAAATGAGAAAGGGCCATTAAGGCATATGTTGAAAAAAGCTTTCACTCAATATCTAGCTCTCAGTGACAAGGGTAATAACTAGTAATGAGGTGAAGCTGTTTAGGTGATGAACTGGATGACTCAGAGAATACCACTGGAACTGAGCCCATTCCGAATTTTGGTTAAGTTCATTTAAAGGGTTTCAGTATTTTCTAGTTATCTTGCTGTCTTTCTAGGTCCCAACTGATGCTCAACCTTCTCCTCTTTTCCCTATAAGCTCGAATGTCCCAGGAGTGTTGGTTGCCAGCTAATGTCCACAGCATCATGTAGCAGTGACACAGCTCCTGCTGCAGCCCAGGTGGGCAGACCCACTCACCCTGCCTGCTCTAGCAGGGGTCTGAAGTTTCTTCTGCATAAAAAAAATAACCTTGTGGGGGAAGATGCAGGCAAAGATTCATTTGGAAGTAATGAGAACATGAGAAATAAAGAGTTTGCCTGAATAGAAGTAATTCCTTCTTTGAAACTTCCCTTATCAGTGAGCAAGACACTTTGTCCTACATGATACTTCTCATTGTAAAACAGAGGAACTGAAAAGCACTGATTCTCTATAAAGAAATGCTGAATATAAATATGAACAGATCTGCTGCCCTTTGAAGACCTGAAGACTCTTCCTGGTGGCTCAGGTGGGTTTTGGATTGGGTCCAAACCTATATAGGTTCAGTAGAAAGCCCCTAGCCAAGCAAATAAGTCTTTGTGAAATTGAACTATACTATACTTTTTAGTTCTGCTATAATGCATTTAATAAGAATTAAAACCTTATCCATTTAATAGGGCCACATAAAGAAATACAAAGGGAGATAAAGGAAAACACAGTGTGGGCCACAGAGTCCTGCCTAACAAAGAAGCTATTTTATCACACGTGGTGGTATGAAGGCAGAGCTCTTTGGAGCCCTGCAATAAGCCATAGCAGCTATCTCTACTGTATCTGGCATATGGCTTTCTACCTCTCACAGGGTTTAAGAAAACTATTTAGTAATATGGTATTGCACCATATCACACCACACACCTCCTCATTTCACAAATACTATGACAGCATTATGGACTGATGAGAGGGGAAAAAAAAAAAAAGAAAGCCCTTCTTCAGGGGAAAAAATGTTTGCCAACTTTGTCTTCTCAGTGTTGTCAATACAGTTTTCAGTTGCCTCAGCAAGTTTTCCTTAGGTGAAAGATAACAGCCTGCCAAGTCTACGAGTAAACATTTTGTGTTGGTCTACCCACAAAGTATTCAAATAAGAAACTGGAGCTTATTCAGTGTAACTCAGGTTTAGCTATCTCATTTCCAAGATAGTTCACTCTTTATGGCCTTTCAGATCCTGGTCTCTTCATGTTTGTTCTCAGACTCCTGAACCTTCCTGCCTAGTTTTTCATGTTTGACATCTGGCTTAATCAGACTTATGTTATCATTATGTTTTTGAGCATGTCTGATGAAGGTGCCTCTTTTATTACTCACCTGCAGTCTGGTTTTAAAAGTTAACATCTTAAATGTTGATGGATTTTATTTTTTTTTTCCCAAACAGCATATTGTTTACACACATTTCTCCTAGATGTATAATGTAGATATTAAAATGAAAATATTATATATATACATATATTATGCATATAGACATATGTATGCATACATGCATATATGTTGAGTCCACAGAACATACATTTTATAGATAGATTTATACTATATATAGCATATATGATCTTTCTCCCTACATTTTTTTACTAGGATTTGGCTCTAAATTTGAGTATTTTCCCAATAATAATGGTACCTATTGATGTATCTGTGAGTTTACTTATCAGAATGGACTTAGGTCAACAGTAAAACAGCACAGAAGCTCAGGGCACCCTGGAAATGAGTTCCCTTTCCACATACAGTTGGTAAGTGAGCTGTACCAGGTGGCACTATATAAATATGAGAAGAAAAGTTTTCTCTCTGGTATTACAGAGCAGGGGAGCAGAAAAATCTATGGTGCAGACAGTGTTGTTCTAGGAAATAGAAGAGGTATTTTCCAGAGGAGGTTTCTGGTCTCCTGTGGAAACTGAGATCAATGAGATTTTGCAGTTCAGAGAAGATCAGGAAAAGGTGAGGGGTAGGAAAGAGTGCTCACATGGGAAAAGCACACCTGAAGCTCATGAAAGTATTGGGCTGGAGAGGATGGATTTGAGGCTGACAACAGCTGCCTTTGAAGGGGAGAGGAACTTTGCAGCTGGTGTAGCAGAAGGGAGCTTGGTCCAAGGTGCAGCAAGGGATGCAGCTGAAGCTGAGGTGCAATCTGGAAAGGGGAGCAGCAGACCAGGAGTCACCAGAACACTTTCACCATTCTGAGAAGTGTGAGTAGTGGTAAGTGCTGGCTGTTGGTTCCCTGTTCTCTCTCTCCCTGATACATACCTCTGAAGCTACTTTAGTTATCACCCCTGAACTGTGCACAGATGTCTAAAGTATGGAAATCCCTACAGTGTGGTAAGTCAACCAAAACAACCTAAAAGACTTTATCCTAATGCTTTTGCTCTTACAGAAATTTGCTTGGAGATTACCCTAGTTTATTTGTGAGACTTAAATCCTGTTACATTTCAGAAGACAAGAGTGCAATGTTTTCACTAGCCACTACTGAGCTCCGTAGTTTCTGGTTCTGCACCCCTCAGGAGAAATCTGAAAAAGCATCTTGACATATTTGTCAAAACTTCTGCTCTTCTTATCCTTTGGACCTGAAAAAATGGCCAAAATTCGAAGAGTTCGGACTGCTCCAAAGGGGAGAAACTGGTGCAGAAATCAATACTTCTCTCGAGCAATTCCTTACATTTACAAGGAATGGACTGACCCTCTGCTCCTGAGGAGAAAAACCACAGTTATTCACCACATCAGTGTTCTTCTAAGTGACCTACCCATGAGGACTCTGCAGGCTTTTCAGGATTGTGTAACCAGCTGTTTGTCCATTTCTGCTCCTTTTCCTTCTGTGACACTCAAAGGAACATGTTGCAGAGGGATCACAAGTAACAGAAGCCACGATAATAGAAATAATCAAATAATCAACATAACACAGTTGTGTCAGAGCTGCGTTGCACATGAGCTAATAAGATTTGCAGAAGGTAGTGCTTGTAAATGAAAGCCCAGTACAACACACTTGAAGCTGTTTTGTTAGGATATCACTCACAGTCTCCACAAGAGAACATTTTGTATTGTATGATTGGACCACTGGGATACTCTGGGGTACCTAGGCATGTCTTCTTTTTTGTTCCCATTTATTTCTCTCATATATGCAAACATTAATTCGAACAGTACCCTTTTCAGCTCTCCCTCCAGAGAGATGAGATTTCTCAGTTGCTTTTCGTATGTCCTAGTGTTAGTGTGGAGACCAGCAGCACTCTGTGAACATTTTGTTTACTTGATTCCATGTGGTCAAACCTGTCCACTTTAGGGGACCTTCCCTGGACTGTCAGTGACTGAAAATACTAGAAGAAGTTACAGCTTCATCAGCTGTTTTCTCTTTTCGTGAGTAGTATATACAGAGAAATGGGTATCCTGTGCACTTCTTTACCCAGTAAATCTGAATTTACCTTCTGATCTGTAATGGGGAGAGGTGGATTACCTGGTATCCAAACATTTTTTTTTTTTAAATGCAGCACTAAGCCTAATCCTTTAAACCAGCTGGACTGTCACAGTCTTCTGTAGAAAATAGGCAGTGTGCTATTGTAGCAAGGACAGGTCACAGGAGCAAATTATTTTAAGAAAAGTCAGGGGAAGAGGCAGTAGCAATTCCTCAGCTTGTGCTTCTGTCCTGCAGGAGAGGCATAATTGTGCTATCCCAATGTTACATCTGTGGGTAAATGGAGACTGAGAAATTATTTCTCTCAACTAAACATGAACAGCTCTCACTAGCTTGCTGTCACCTTTAATGGATGTTTACAAAGTGCTTTGCGTGCAAAGATCCCCAAGTGTTACTTATGAGGCACTGATAATTAAACGTTTTATTATGTACTAGTTTAAGCCAATGTTAACAATAACTCCTGAAAAATTCTAATCCCTATGTCTCAAAAAGGTCAGAATAATTGGAAAGAGCTGACTGTCTGGGTAAAATGTGTGAAATCTGAAAAAAATGAAGGGAGTGTTGTGTTCTCAAAAAAAGTGGGTGGAGGAAAGGAGTCTTTTTCATTTATCAGCACTTGTACTTAATCTAATATGAGTGATCAAGAATACAGAGAGTTGACACAGCCAGAATATTCTCAGTGTATGTTGCCCTGATAGCAGTCAGCACTTAAAATAGATGCAGTAACTAAAGGGAAGCAGTACCTAAATTCTGTTCAAACACGTTACATATAAGTGGTAATCAGACTGTTCACATTCAGCAAGAGTCATTTCACTTTGGTTAGAGTTGGAATGTTCTCTGAGCTGGGGTAAGGCACTTGTTATCTATCCATACCTCTAGTACTACTGCTTAAAACAAGAGGCAAGTGGATGCAACAAATGGTGCAGAAGAATGAAGAGGTCGGTGACAACTGAGAATAACACTGACTGGCCCTGGCATTAGCACAGGACCTATAAATTAACATATGCAGGTGCAATCCTGAACGTGCCTTTGTGCATGTGCACACATGTTTGGTGTCTGCCAGAAAGAGATCACAGGGAGCTGTTGCAGCCCCCTCAGTCTCTGCTTGGCCCTGGCAGCAGCTGAGGAGCTGGTAATTGTTTCCCTAAGCTATTCACCAGGTGCAGCTCCCTTGGCTCTAGGCTGTCATCCACGACACTGCACTGCACTGCACCCACTTGGGAGGAGCCCTCAGACTCTGCACACACTAAAAAATAAAAAAGTGAGAATCAGAGAGCACTTTAGTATTGTACAAGTATGTATCAATGGCCCTTGCTGGCTCTATCTATCCATAGCCATTAATATGTGATTGTATGACTTTATTATTAAGGCAATACATTACCATAAATGTAATTGTAAAAAAATTCAGAGTAGTATTGGCGGAGCAACTCACCTCTTTTGCTACACTTCAAGCTTCATGCAGCTACCTGTGAACCTGGGACTGACTGACTGTGTCTGTGGGCAGAGATTTTAGGCTTGCGTTCCTCAGCTGGAAGTCCGCATCCTGAACTTTGGTACATGCCAGGAGGCTGTCCTCCCCCCCTAAAAAAAAAAACAAACAAACAAGCAAAAATGCCCAAACAAAAAACAAAAAAAAAAAACAAAAACAAAAAACAAAACAAAAAACACATTAAAAAAAAACCCAAACAACAACAAAAAAAAAACCCCAAAACACAAACCACACATTCATTTCATAATACGATAAACTCTTTTACATTAGTGAAACCCATTAGCTAACCTTAACCATACACAGCATATATATCATACCTAATAGCAGTAAGCTGCTAAACAGTTCAGTGGATGTGTGGTTTGCAAACGGGAGCACGGAGCAAGAGGGGGGAAGCTGCAGAGTCCCCCCCGGAGCCGCCGCTGCCATTCCCGGTGTTCTACTCCCCCTGCAGGACCGCTGCCCCTCTGCTTCTCGCCGGCTTTCAGGCCCCTTTCCTTTTCCATCCCCCGCAGTTACTTACCCTCTATACACCCTTGACCAGAGGAGTATCCCCCTGGAAAGGATGTGAAGAAGTAACACTGTACGTTTACCACAGAACAACCCTCATCCCGTCATCACTTACTTTCCTTCCTCATGCTTGGTATTTGAAGCGTTTCACCCCTGTTTCTTCAAGGACCTCAGGTGCCTCCAGGGATACTGTTTTCTCCTGTTTTTCCCCCCTTTCTGCACATCTCGGGGTAGAGCCTCAGTCTTGCTCCTGCAGCACTGCTCCTGAGCACAGCTGATATTTGAGTCTTTCCAACCTAAATCAAGGTCAAAATGCAAAGTTGTTGTTTTTTTGTTTTTTTGTTTGTTTGTTTTGTTTTGTTTTTATTTTTTTTTATAAAAACGAGGAAAAAAAGGAAATATTGAGGCATCTGCTTAAGTCTTTTCAATCAAAATAAAACATAGTTCAGCATCTAAATGCAGCTGGGTTTAAATGTTTTGTCTTAAACCAGTATTAAAATGCATTTCCCTATAACAGTATATTGCCTTATGGCAGGAATATTAGCCAAGTCTTTTCTGTAGAGCTGTCCTCCCAGCTGAGCACCTCCCACGAGGGCTCCAGGGTTGTGTGACCTCAGCCCTTCCTTCACTCATGGATTGTTGTGAGGAACATCTTCACTGCACAGGGGAAGGTGGTGTCCCTTAGGTGCCAGGCTGGGGGACAGCCACGAAAAAGGGGACGAGGGCCTGAGCCACTCTCCTCCAACCTCCACACTGCGATGGAGAAATGCAAGGCAGTGGCTTTGTGAATGGATTTAACCCGCACGTCTTGGTGAAGGGACTCCAGCACAAGTCCTGTGAGGAGAGGCTGAGGGAGCTGGGGGTGTTCAGCCTGGAGAAGAGGAGGCTCAGGGGAGACCTCATCGCTCTCTACAACTCCCTGAAAGGAGGCTGGAGCCAGGGGGGGGTTGGGCTCTTTTCCCAGGCAACTTTCCACAAGACAAGAGGGCATGGTCTCAAGTTGTGCCCAGGGAGGTTTAGGTTGGATATTAGAAAGAATTTCTTTATGGAGAGGGTGATCAGGCATTGGAATGGGCTGCCCAGGGAACCAGTGGATTCTCCGTCCCTGGAGATATTTAAAAAGAGACTGGATGTGGCACTCAGTGCCATGGGCTGGTAACCGCAGCGGTAGTGGATCAAGGGTTGGACTTGATGATCTCTGAGGTCTCTTCCAACCCAGACAATTCTATGATTCTATAAGTGAGCTATAAACCCCCTGAAAACCCCATGATTTCACTCCATGGATCATTTCAATTTTATAAACACTGTGCATTCTTCCCAAAAGTGAGTTCAGCTGAAAGATTCCCAAGGGCTTTCTCCTCCTTGTCCTCATCTCCAGGCAAAGAGCAGGCAGTGGCGAAGAGGAACGTGGGGACCATTCCAGTCCAATTTACCATCCCAGCCAGAGGTCTGTCAGGCCGAGCAGCAGTACCTCCCTAGGGACAGGAAAGGGTCAGGATCGGGCCGTAGGTGTAATGCACCTGCAGCACAGCTTGTGTGGGAATGAAGAAGGAGGCTAGGCCTGGAAATGGCTGCCAAGGGAGGGAGCAGGGGGAACCTGTCCCCCAGACCTCTCCTCAGGCAGGGAGCACTCTGGCCCACAGCAGGGCAGAGCCTCCACTGAGTCACACAGTCCAGGCCCAGCAGGGTGACACACACCCTGACAAGCCTTGCTCCTCTCACACTGAAGTTGGAAGTGCAGTTTCCTCTACTAAACACTTTCGAGAAATCACAGTTCTGAATAGCACAGTAATCAGTATGAGTGACAATGCCAGGTCTGCCCAAGAGGGATTTCAACTCAGCTGACGTTGCTGATGCAGAACATAAAACAGGGATAAGCATCTGTAAATCTATTGCACAAAATCAAATGAGTCAAATGAGAAACATGGCCAGATAATTTTCATACACTGTTAAATTCTGCAGTCCAAGGTCCTTGCTTATATTTCAGGTACATGAGTAATACTACTTATTATCTCCAGAGCCACAGAAGAATGAATGCAGGCAAAGAGAGATTTCCATGGTTCAACAGGTTAATCGAGGGTTCCCTGTTACACAGAGGTGTTTTGGGCACTGAAGAATCATCTCAGAAGTAATACATTTTACAAGACAGCACTTTTAAACTTTTACGGTTTTCAGTTTACAAAGGACTTTATAAATATGAATACAATCACTGTAACAAATACTGCTGTGAAATAGCCATTATTCACATTGCACAGAGGGAGATGCTGAAGCATAGAGATGTTTACTAACCTTCCAGTGCTCATCTTTCCCTGAGCATATCCAGCACCCTGCACTTCTCCCTCTCCAGCCTGTACTCTACACCTGTGGCCACGTGCAGCATATGCACTTTGCTTTTTTACAGGGAGAAAACAGAGCACCAAGATACAGTGGGGGCCTGAGGGGTGTCTGTAATCTAGCACTGGACTCACTGGCCTGGAACAGGTCTTTCCTCAAGAAGCCACTGGTATCATGGCTTTCTTCAGTATCTTTTCCAGCATCTCTGTCCAGCCTCACTCCTTGCATTGTTTATTTGGGCTGTGAGGTTGCTTGTAGAAGAGATAGTTTCAAATGTGGCTAGCACACTGATGTCTCTGTAAAGATCAGAAACATGAAGTAAAGCATCCACTTTACAGTGATGTATTATTTCATTCAGAAAAATACTTAGAGCAGCATCTGGGTTCAGGTGTTGTACTTACCAGTGAACATGCACAACAGTAACAGCTGTAGCCCAGAGGAGATAACAGGAGATGTTACCGTTCCAATTACACATATACATATATGCAAGAACACGAGGGCACAAGCAAGGAATACCCCATTCTAGTTCATACTGGAAGTCCAGGGCAGAATCAGTAACCAGCACAAAAGCTTCAAGAATGCTACTGGTTGGCAAACTAACACATCTTTGATGTTTTAAACAGCAGATCATTCTCTCAGCACTGCTAACTTCCTTGCTTCCTCTAATTACCTTTACTATAATAATTATTACTCGTGCTCTTGCTATTAATTCTTAGTTAGATCACACTTGTTCTTTCCTCCCCAAGAATCCTTTTCTTTGGTGCTGCAGGACTGATCTTCTTCCTCAGTACTGCAGGACTGACCTTCTCAGACACTGTAGAAATATGGAAGAACATATTCATCAGACTACCATCTGATATTAACTTTTATTTTCCTGCACATGAGACATCTCCATGGATAACAAATATTGCAGGCTTTTTTACATATACATTAAAATGCTTTGCCAGAGTAGGACCTACAAGAAAGTTATTTACTGCTGGCCTTACTTGCCTCTGAGTGACCACTGCTACTCAGTGAAAATTTGTTATACACACCCACACATTTAGTTTCAAAAGTAACCAGAAGGGGTATCATCCACTGTATACAATTTTTAACGTCCAAAAATTAGACAGTTAATTGAAATTAGTTTAATGTATTTGAGGTACAATTAAGAAGAAGACACTTCTTACCTGTTTTATAACTATTTTGAGTAGGATGAAGATTTTCATATGTTTCTATGCATAAATGTGATAAGCATTCTCTGAAAGTGATATACAAAAAAAAGTTATATATAATTATGAAAATCACTATTGTTTTAAAGTTATTCTTACTGTCACCTGTACAGAACTTCTACCTGGCAGCAAAAATGCATGAAAATCTAAATCTGTGTAGAGATGGTTTCATGTGTGTACTGAAACCGAGGGTGCAGCAGCAAAGTTCTCATACAGGAGTGCAGCTCTGTTCACTTCTGGGCATTCAGCTCCTGCTGAGTACTCCTATGAGAGCAGAGGATCATCTGCTTTACTGTAATGCTTGGTAGATATGAGTAATTCAAGCCACAACCCAGAAAATTTCCCTCCAGTATTTATTGATACACAGTTTCTCATTAACCTTAGGTACTACATTCGATAACCAGGAAAAACAATTTGACTGCACAGAAACAAATCAGCATTTTAACTGCAGAGGGCATGAAAGAGCTACTGAACAGCACTATATTTTGGTAATTTTCTACAAGTTTCATTTCTTCCACACTGAATATTTACAATATTGCATTTTAGTCCTGAAAGACCCTCTGAGAATCCATCTGATTGCTTTCTTGTGGAAAAATTAAGACCTAAATAGTATAAATTATAAGATTCATTCTAGAGGACATTTCTTTATGATAACCATGATCTAGAAATCATTCTTTTGTCCTCACTGAATCTAATGGATATCACCTCTCAGTGAGATTTTACTTCTCACTCAAAATCCCTTAAAAAAATATGAAAAAATATTGCATACAATAGTGCTAAGGTAGGAATAGCTGATGTTTAACTGTTACTCACTTAATGCCACTTTGAAAAATCCCCAACCTTTCACTATTGCTCACTAGAGCCACTGACCACATCCAGCACAGTGCAATGCAGATGTTTCCTAAAGCTTCTCTGGTCCTTACACTGTGCTTGAGATTCAAAAAAACAAGTAAGAAAAGAGTTGATTTTCACTACAGTAGAAACTGCCTTTCAAAAAAGCAATTGAAGATTCAGAATTTGAACACAGCATTCTCCAGAACTTGCCTCTTTTGGGCTGTAATTTAGGGTTTTCCAGAAATCTGAAACAGATCTTACTCAGGGTGTGTTTTCAGAGGAATGAAAAAGGTCTGCAAAAACCACTACCAAGAATCCAGCCTGAGGCAGGTGCGTGTTGGCAGGAGCAGTCCCAGCTGATAACAAGCTCTTTGCCATCCTCCACCCACACAACCTGATCTGCATGAATCCCCCCTTTTTCCATGAGCACACATGATAAGTGTGTTTTCCAGCCTTCTCTTTAAGCTAGTCACATCTTTGTTATTCACTTTGTAGTCGTCATGGCTGGTGTGGGGCCAATGGCTGTAAAGCCCACCATGCTCAGTATTTTTTCAGCCCATCCCAGTACCCAAGGTTGTCACTACTGGGAATCAGTAGAGAAAAATACTGGCTCTTCCTCTGTCACTGGGGAGGGTAATCAGGCATTGGAATGGCTTGACCAGGAAAGTGGTGAAGTCACCATCCCTGGAGGTATTTAAAAGGCATTTGGACCTGGTCCTTAAGGACATGGTTTAGTAGTTAGCTTGTGGTGTTGGTCAAAGGTTGGACTGGATGATCTTGGAGGTCTCTTCCAACCTAAAACATCCTGTGATTCTGTGTGGTTATCTATAAATTTGATATAGGTATATATATATGTATGATAGGTATTTATATTTATAAATAACTTGGAAAAGATTTTTTAATAAAACATCGAGGGACACCACCAGAGGGTGCATTGCTGCCACTGTAATGTCCGTTCTTGCAGTGAAAGTAACCATGCTCCACATTTGTAAAGCTTTGGACAGATCCTGCACCTTCAATTTCTGTGGAGTGGCAAACACAAAGGTGCAGAATAGAAAAGAGGATTAAATACCAAAGCCAGTAAAGCAATTGCTTTAAAGAAAAAGAAATAAGGGGGAAAAAAAAAACTGACAAGGAGAAGTAATGCACCTTTTGTGCTGTGCACTCAAGGCATTTTGCAGCTTTTCTTGAAATATCCATCTTAAGAGCATTTCTTTGATCTGTTGCTAGCAGCCACTCCCAGAAGGAGTGCGAGACACCTTGTTTCCTTCCTTCATTTCCTTATCCTGACCTACCGGTTTGGAATGCAGTTCACCTCTGAGCATTTTCAGATGTATCATTTTCAGAGAGGCTTGCATGTCACAACACACAACCGGGGATGCCTTCGCTGCTTACAAAGCCTGCACATGACAGCCGAACAGAGGAGCCACACACTGAGCCTGACCCTCCTGCACTTCACCTTCCTGTACACCCTTGTCTGCAGAAGGGACGTAACAGTGTTAGAATAACAAATATTCATCATGCCCTCCACACAGGCAGGACCCTAGACTGCAAGGTTAAAAAAATAATGCCCCAAGGGTGCAGCTGAGCAGCTGCAGTCTAGGCTGATCTATGCCTGTGTTTCTGCAGCCCTAACTGCCCCAGGCACATCCCTTTGCAATAGAAATCCTGACGTATGTACCTCCTCCCCCAAAGTCCTTCCACCTGGTGACTGATAAAAGCTCATCCCTTGTCCCTGGATTAGTTTCCAGCCAGATAGCAGTTAGGTTTCCAGCTTCCTCAGCTGACTTGCTACACCCTTGTACAACCCTTAATGCTAGCAGACCAGAGAGAGAGATAAAACAATGTCCAGAAGAGGACAAGACTTTTTCTAGCCCTGTAAACTACCTTAAACCAAGGACAAAATCACCCTTTTAGGTTTCCTGTGCTGCCACTGGATTCAGAGTGAGTCTTCAAAGTTAAACTTTGAGTTGCCCTTTAGAAGTGCCCCAATCACCCCACGTACCACAGCCCTGTAGATGCTTTAAGTTGGAGTCACAACTAAACTCCAAACATATAGTTGGCATTAATCAAGACCATAATGTTCCCCCCACCAAATAGCAAGGGAGTTAAGCACAGCATAAATACACACTTAAAACTGCAGCACAATAAAAATAACGATAATAGTAGTAAAACCCCAGCAGAACCAACATGGTTATGTTTGAGTTAGCTGAAGATGGCTGGAGGGAGGAGATGCCACACATTCTTGAGTGCACTGTGAGGAACTTTCAGTCCCATTGACTTCAATGGGGTTTCAATCAGGCTGCGTCTCTGCTGTGGAAAGGAACTGCTTAACACAGCATCGTGGGGTTTCTTGGTTTTTGTCTCTGAGCAAACTCCTGGCAAAGCCACTGGTTGGTAAGTGAAAACACACTTTTTCCAGTCACCAGGACTGCAAGCTGTACCTGGATTTGGATTTCTTTTCTTTTGCTTTTTGTTGTTGCCGAGACTCTGGTAGATTTGCAAATCTGGCTCCTGGACTAGGTGCTGACTTTAGAAATCCAAGTTCAGCTACTGAAAGGGGTGGGGGGGGGGAAGATCAGGGGACCCGACCTTAGAGCAGCCTATTTCCCCTTCAGTGGGGCAGCTCTGCTTGCAGCTTGACTCCAGCTACTAAGCGACATTTAGTGTCAGCCCAGCAGCTGCCATGCAGGAGGTCTGTCCCTTCAGGCAGCTGCTGCTCATCTGCCTGCAGCTGGCAGTGGAAGTGACATCTGTTCTCAGTCCCAGCTGTGAGCAGCACCGAGGTGCCAAAGCCCAAATGCCTCAGTTCTCGATCCAGGAGCAAGGAAGGGTTTCTGATGCCAGACCACGGCCTGGCTTGCAGGGGAAGGGAGGAGGGGGGGAGGATCATCTCCTTCAACGATGGTGGGCTGGGAGGAATAGAAAGGGAGTGACAAATAGGGAGAGAAAGAACAAGTAAGAGGAGTAGGGGAAGGAATGGGAGAAGAGCATGGGAGAAGACAGGAATGGCTGAAAAGGAAAGGAGACATGAGATTTGAAGTGACAGGGCCAGTCTGAGGCAAAGAAATGACAGGAAGGAGGCAAAGTAGTGAAAGAGATGCAGAAGTAGCAACAAAGAACTATCTAAAGGCGAGATTATCTACAAAGGCTGCTGAACAGGGAGGCAGATGCCTTATCAAGCCACCACCTCAGGGGCTACTGATTCTGGAAGGCTTTTTTGTCCACAACCCTTTTCATATGCCATTTATTTAAGTGGTCTCCCCTGCAGATTTTGCCATCTGAGAGAGGTCTGGTATATTGCCTCTAGCCTCCCCACTTCTTCATCTTATTTAAATTCACATCACTTTTTGCTTGTCCAAGTCTCTTACTCTCTCATTTATCTTTGCAACTGTGTTATAATACTGTGTTCTGGCATTTTAACTGAATTAGAATTTCAGTTTCTGAGACAGGAGTATGTGCAGGGTGAAGGATAAGATCTGTTTCAATCTAAATACTGAAAAGCATACTTACATTAACCTGGAAATAAATATATTAAGAAATGCCTCTTTGCTCCCCAGGTTGGTGTATGCAAGCCAAGTATCTCCTAACATAAATGTATTTTCACAGTTGGGATTGTTTCCTTAGCACAGGCTCTGAAATTGTGCTTTTCAGATCTCAAAACTAATTGAGTATTCCTGGAAGAAATAACCGAAGAAAATGTGTATTTGACAAGTACTTTACAGCCCTGTCAATCAAAATCAACTTACACTGGGAAAAATGGAGTGTCAGTGACTGCTTCTTTCCTTTGGTGCTTGCCAGGAGCACGAGACCAAGTGAGTTGTGGTAAATAACAGGGTTGAGGAATGGGCTGAGGGAGACAGACATCATAAAAACTTACCAGTCTGAAGCTGAAAGGGCAGGCGTTGCGGGCAGAAAGATTTGAACCTGTGTTGATACTTTGCCTTGCTACTTACTGGAGGCACCCAGAGCAGGGCATTAGTCATCAAACTAGGTGCCATCACCAATTATTTGAAACCAGGTGTTGATTGAGTTGGGCAGGAATAATGAAAGCAGTTTCTTAGTTTCTCAGAATTCAGATCTTCAAGACTGAAGAATAATGAAGTTACCATTGAACTTTTTGTAATACAATTACATGCTTTTATAAAATTCAGATAAGATATATCATATATACATATATATCTTTAATAGCAGATTTTCTGGGAACACTTCAAGATATAATTCATTTTACAAGTCTCAGCAGCTGTCCCTGTTTCAGTGAGAACTAGTTGTGGTTTTAATAAGTGATCTTTGAAACAAATAAGAGGAAATTCCTCTGAATACCATTCTTTCATTACCTACACAAAGAGAAAAATCTACCATCCAGTAAACTATGCATCTGAATTAATCAACTTAACAGCTAAACATTTTTTTTTTTCCCCAACAACAATAATACTAGTGCATCTGTCTGATGGACCAGAGAGAATAATCAGAAATCTTAAAACACATAAGGTTGAGGCACTACTAGTAGTCTGTAAGGCTCAATTAGCACACAGTTTTTACAACTACCAGCCATTTGTATGTCCCAATCATCAGAGCAGTCACGCTGTGCCAGAACAAAGGTATCTCTTGCCCAGAACTCTGGCTCCTGTGGGAACATTGTCAAGATGAGCCTATTCCTTAACCCCCAAACCTTCCTTCATAGGAAAAAAGTGCAACAAACTCTGCCTGCATGTCTTGGTGGATGCTTGACAAATTCATTTTGCAGATCTAAATTATAGATTACAAGAAGAATGAAGATAATAAATGCTTTTTTCATATCTTGAAGTAGATGTGCTATTCTTCAGAAAAAGAACAGAAAATAGTGTCCAGTAGCAAGTGTCTCAGAGAAGGAGAACAGAGAAACAAAACTATGACCCATCTCTGATGGTGGGACAGGAAACATTGCTGTATCATCAGAAAGTGCCAAGAAGTGCTTGGGAACCTCAAGTGTCCTTTAGACCTTCTGTTTGGATGGCACCTAGAACAATGCTGTGGAAATGATGAGGCTCTGGTGTCACACAGAAGTACAAATCTGAATCCAGCAGAAGCTTTAAGGCATCCATACACACTTTTTGTTCTGTGGCCTACATTAGTTATCAAGGTGATAAAAAGCTTCATCACTGTATTTTAAAGTCAACTGTAGTTATGACACTGGTTACAGTAGGGTCACACCTCACTTCGTTTCTCTTGCTGTTTTGTTTGGTTTGGGGTTTTTGTGTTTTTAAGTCCACCATCTTCTATCCTTTTCATTTTTCTGACTTTTTTGGAGGACCATCAAACCACTTTTTTCAAGTTTGCCTGGAAAGCTAAAAAGATTTTAGCGTGAAATTCTGCCAACTGATCTAAAACAAACAAAGTAATCTGATTTTCAGATTATGCACGAAGTGGGTTTGTTTCAACAAATGCAATTCACTCAACTTTGCAGCTGTGAAAAGCATTTCTAGGGCCATGTTCTGTATTCTCTTTTCTGATTAACATTACCTAAGAAATACTAATTAGAGTGCTTGGGGAGTAAGGTAAGCAAGGCTGGCAGAGGCTGAGCTTTTATTTACTCTGTGTTATCTCTGTCCAAATGTTCAAAGTAATATGGGTGGTGACTGATTCACTAGATAAATCAAAACAGCATGTGTGTACAAAAGGCTGCCAAGTTTCTCATGTATACTGCTATTTGTGAGAAGATATGCTCAGAGAAAAAACAATCAACTAGTTTCTTAATTTCATTTTATATCTTTAATCCTATTGTAAGTATTAACAATCATCCAAAAGACCATTTAAATTTGGTTCGGATACACAATAGATTAAGCACAGTTCAGTTCCTCTTTTTCATGTTTTTTCTTAACTGTAGTTCTAGTATTTTGTGATCTGTTTTAGCAATTCTGGTTTTGGTGTGCTTCATTCCAGCAAAATAAATATTCCAGAAATTTCAGATGATTTCAAAAGATCGTAAAAGACAAAAAAAATCCATAATGCAATCCATATCAGTACTTTAATAAAGCTATCTTCCATTTAAGATTAGTACTAAGTAGGTTTGTTGACCTGAAACTTTCTTTTTGTTGTGCATTGTCTCTTTTCAAAATAAGTCCATAAGCAACCATAATAAAATTTTTCATTACAGCTGTTAATTGCAGTAATATTTTTGATTGGATTTAAATACTTTTAAAAGAATCAAGTAAAATAACCATACAGAGAAACGGGTTCTTTTTAAGCAAATAAGTTACACACAATCCAATGCTAAGGAAGTATCACAATGTATAAATTAGAGTGGATGTAAAACACAAAGGATTTTCAAAATTCACTTGCTTATTATCATTATGTGGGGAAAACACACCATGGATTGTATTTCAGCCTTTGAGTGAAGGAGACTCACAAAATACAGTCAAAGAAACATCTTTCATCACATCTTTTAAAAGCCTGTGAGACAAATTCCTTCATCAAAGTCATTAATGTAAAAGGGAATTCAGAAAACTTATTTGTGAAAGCTGTCCTGTTAAATTATGAATACCAATAGTAATTCTTAAGTTCCTCATTTATTTGTGTACTCTGCATATGAATACTCATGAATATATATTTATATGAATAAAATATGTCTGTTGTATAGCCATACACAGAGCTATTATGAATGGTTATGTTGTCCTGTGTCACAAAAGGACAAATTATTAACCAAAGCAGAGAGGAGAGAGAAGCAAAGAATCAAGCAGATGGTGCATGAGAACTTTGTTAGTTGTCTTACGATGACTTCTGTGTGGAAGCAACTGTGCACTTTGCAGAACACTCAGCTAACAACTCTTTATTTCATCATGTAATGAAGGAACTTTGGGATCAGCATCAGCTTCTGGAAAGGATTTAAAACAGAGATATAGAAAGTCAGGTAAGTGAAAGAGGAAGAAAAATGGGATTGAGCCCAGATCGTGCCATTTTAAGTTTTGTTTGAGCACCAGAGGGAGTGGAACATGGTGGGAGGATGAGGAGAAATGCTGGTTTCTGAGGGAAACTTGTGGAACTGACAGTGCTCTCACTCAGGACAGACTGACTGGGGAGAGTCACTGGACAAATCTGGTGGGGATACTTCTCAAAGACCAATCACAGCAGGTACATGAGTCAAGCTTAACCCCTTCAGAAGCTGAAGGAAATCTGGAATTCCCGGGTCCTGTGCAGAGGGAGGGACAAGTGCTTTCAGGGACTCTCCTCTTCTTGTATTGCTCTTAGCTGAGATATAGCTTCTTATTGCTCTTGGCCGAGATACCTGGAGGTACTCCACATAATAAACATTCATTATTTTACCTTCCTGCACCAACTTTACATACTTGAATACCAATGCAGCACATCTTTGAACTCGTAACACTCATTTCTCTTCACTACCATTTAATACGGACACCAGCAAGAGATGAAAATTGTACTCTTGCAGATGAGCTAACAGAACTTTCCCATTTCTCCATTATTTACAGATTGGGTTGCAAATTTTTTTTAAGACTTAACTCTTCCTTTAAGCACACATCTGCTCATCCATGCATACATGTACACATGTGCAAACACAAAAAGCATGTGTAATACAGTACTGAGAGGAGCTATTGGAGTTGCTCTGAAATGATGGCACAGGGGCACTGGAAGGAGTGGAGCACTAAGGAGTGCTACAGCCAGAGCATGCAGCAGCTGAAACATCAGGGTTTGCACTTCATTTCCCCCAGGCACACCTTTTCTTTGTCTCAAGGTTATCTTAGTTACATGGAGGACAAGGAACTGACCCTTCAAACACTGCTTGCATTGTGCAATTCAATAGAATGTTGAATTGTTGATGTCAGGAAGGCCACGCTGTATAATGATCTCTACACTCACTTATAGGTATAGCAGCAATTTAAAAATAATTTCACATAAAGAACAAGAGCTGTGCTTTAGGATTATTTTATCTTAAATCACATTTCATTCATGCAGCCCTGGAGTGCAATACATAAGCATGATTAAAGACCATTCTGCATGAAGACTGAATGCTTTGGTGCCTCCTGTGAACCTTTCTAAATTATCAGTACCCACAAAAACATTTCAGTATAACTCCTTACAGTATGCACCCAGTGTACCACAGAATTAATTGTATTTCAGTTTACACTTTATACACATCGGACTTGCTTTTTAAGTATCAAAAATATCTTGTTAAAAGATCTTAATAGTAAATGTCATAAATCCACAGTTTTCATCAGAGAGTAAAATGATTCAAGACCTTTGGTGAATGGATGATGAAAAAGGAACATTTCCAAAAGCTACACATAATTTATGGTCTTATGCTACCAACAGCTGCCCAGTCAGCTCCGGATTTCTGTCCTTTATTAATGCCATGATAAGAACAGCAGCAGAATTTACTGTCTCCTGAAGCAGCAAATGGTCCTGGGGGAAAAAAAAAAGAACAAAAAAAAGTGGGGGAAACAATATATTAACAAATCACCACATGATTGCTGAAAAGAATAAAAACATTTATTTGCACTTACTAGAAGAACTTCTAGAACTTGTATTTTAAGGAAACACAATTTCATAGTAAAATCCATTTTCCAATCTCCGTGACAATTTGAAACGCAAAATTGTTTTTTAGAAAGGAATACATTTTAACTGCTAGAATTAATGCCATATATCCAGAGACCACCAAAACAGAAGCTTGATTCCATCACTTGCTTCCTAACTGATTTTTAAAATCTAAATGGTAGTCAGAATTTTGTATTTTAAAACACTGGAACAAAATTGAGTATTTAATTGAGTAGTATAGTTAAAGACCTGTAACTTTAGGCACCTACTAAATACCACCTGTAGCCTACAAACTATTTAAACTCCCAGATGTATTTAAACATTGGGATTTTAATAGTTCAGGCTGATCTTTGTATTTAACTTTAAAAAGTAGTCTGGTTTTCATAGGCAAGTATAGAGACCAACACAGGAAGAAGTAATAAAATGAGACTTTGATTCCATGCTTCTAAATGAGCACTCCAGCTCACATTTTAAAGAGTCCTTTGTCTAATTGCCAAGTTTTCTTAATTATATTGACTATAAAAGATTGGCCTTTTGCTACCAGTAACATTTTCATTTGGGCACTGGGAAAATATCAGTAGGTGTACGCAGGCACAGAAACATCCCTGGAAAGAAAAAATAGGAGGGAGCAATTTCTGTGAAGCAACAGAGAAAAAGAAAGGCCTATAAAACTCTGGGGAGAACCTAGAAGAGTTTCAAATACAGAATGGGGGGTAAAAAGAGAAAGCAAAAGCTGAGATCCTTATCCACAATGGATAAAACTGGAAGCAATAGGCTCAAGAGAACTTTAACTGAGATACTGGAAGTCAAGAAAGTGTTTAAACAGTAAGGAGTGGTATGCAACAGAACAGATTATGGAACAGATCAAGGAATCTCCAGCATGAGGGTAATGTCACCTGAGACCCACATACATGTATGATGGGATGCAGGTACAGCTTCCTGCCTGGGGCAGGCAGATGGAGCAGTTTGATTCTGTATCTCTTCACCACTACTTTTCTAAGCTTTGGCATCAAGGAAAAATTTGTAGATGACATGCTTAAGACACTTGGATTAAGGCAGACAGAGGAAATGGCTTCAACAGCTTATACAAAAGCAGAATGTTGATTACTCCATTTTAAGGAATATGGCTACTGCTGAGGAAACCTGCCTGTTCAGAGGAGGAACTGCTACTGCAGAGGAGGAACTGGAGACTAAGAAGTTGGAGAAATTGATGAGGGAAAAGTATGTCTGGAGCACCCCAAAATATAATGCTCTTATTAATGTTTTGCTTTATGTAAATGGCAGGAAAAATTATAGCGGTAAATGGATAGAATCAGAAACAGCTAGTTTATACTCAATTGTTATTCCTGAGGAAAATGAATTTGCATGTGACTAGATTTTTATCCTAAAAATGATCAAATAACTAAGCTGTTACAATTAGTACCCCCAAAGATAATACTCTTCACAAATTCATGTTCTATATTCTAATATAAATATATTCTAATAGACATTATATTCTAATATACATTATATATTCTAATATACAGTAAAATTATTTACTCGTGATGTAACAAATTATCTTGAAGCAGAAACATTCACCACAGCTGTGTCTTGCTGTTTACTGAGTGACACCTCCCATTCACCTAAGCAAGGAGTGCAGCAGAAGTGTATTCAGAGGTCCTTCCAGAACCTTTTGTTATGGACCGAGGGTGCAAAGAGGAACTCAGAATCCACTACAACACTTTGGCAGGGGTGTCACATCCTCATTTCCCATGGGTATAAATTGTTGGATTAATGTACAAGGAGAGCAGGAGTTGCACACACACCCACTCAGAAGGCAAATGCTGCAGTGACTTTCAAGCTGTACCAACACCATTTCTCAGTATTCACCAGTGACAACCTCTTTGTGCACCTCATGGCTTTTTGTTCAGTTTGTCTCCAGAAGCACTTCATAGATACAGACACTGTTTTCCAAATGGGCTTCCAGCCACATCTGAAGTTGGCTAGAGGTGTGTATTTTTTTTCCCATTTCACAAAAAAAAAAAAGAAAAAAAAAGAAAAAAGAAAGAAAAAAATGCACCTGGCCAGGAATGCTCTTAATGTTTCTTCCAATAAATCTTTCCACATCCTCTGTTGGTTACTGGATTCAGTACACATTCCTTTGCAGTAATAAATTATTTAAGTTTTTGAACATAAAAGGAAGCAAGAGAAAGAAACTTAAATTTCACAGGAGAGATTGAAAATGACACAGTAAGATTCCTTTAGACTAAAAAAATCTATTTTTAAACCTAAACCTAAACCTAAAGTTTTAGTGCTAATTTCCATGTTCTGAAGGAAAGAGACACAAAAAATTATGAGCAGTCTTTGTAACACAGGCAATGAAGTACAGTAATGTGTAGAGGTGCATGAAGAATTGGGCTACAAGCCATGACTGGTGAATTGCACTACAAAAACAAATACTTTTGCAAGTTTTACAATTACTTCACTTTATTAATACTGCTCTTATAACTATTCAGGAAGCCTACTGGTTCCTGTCTTCCTAGAATCAACCAACACAATGACAGGAACAATGAACTGTCAAAGAGGACTGGGCCCTCTATCTGTTTTTTTGGAAATAACCAGAACTTTATTATTTAAATGAATAAAAATTACCTCTTTTACGATAACAAATGTAACAGAAAATTTATTCTTAATTTTATACAGTTCTAGTTGATGGTTAAGTGACATTATGAAGCACATACTGATGCTTTCAAAAGGGCAACCCTTTAAAGTATTTATCATACAGGTTCCTAAAGTTTGGATTTATGATGCTGCTGGGTAACACTGTCCCAGTGATCTGAGAGTCATCTATTCATTGAACAGTGTCCAGCATCTGGGCCAAGGAGCCTCTGAGTGCACAAGTCAGTGCCACAAGGGTCAAGTACGTGCCAATTTTAACTTGCTTTATTCTCACAGTCACAGTCTTACAGGAAAGAGGTAGTAAATAATTCAAAAAACTTGAGTCTGACAGGAATTGCAAAATCATTGTATATCCTCTATGTTTCTGAGAACCAAAACTCTCTCTTTGCTAGGAAACATTATTGTAGCATCCAGTGGTCACAGCCTGAGCATAATTTAGAACTTTAGTTTATCCTTTCTATTCCTTATTAACATGAAAAGGAGCAAAGAAAAAGAAATTTTAGCAACTGAAAGGCAACATTGTTCAAAGTGTAGGTATAAGACTGACTGACACAATAGTTAAGTTATATCTTAAGTATTCTTTCCTCTCCTCTGAACCCTGCTGGGATTTTATGTCATTTTAGGCCATTACTGTGCATGTACGGTGATATTTTTTTAACATGCCACAATGATATTAGCTTTTTCCTAAGCAGCTATGGGTAATCTGGATGCCAGCAGTGTTTATGAAGGATATTAAAAAGAATTTAAATGACAGAATTCAACAACAACCCAGAAAAGAATCTTGTGGGACTTTATTAATCTTAAGTTAAATAATTGCTGAACACTTCAAGTCTCCCAGCTGTACCCTTAGAACTCCCTACAGTGTTATTTCTGGCAACAAGGCTCATCACAGCTGATAGTGCCTACAGGGAAGCTTCAACAGGGATGCCAGGACAAATTTAATCTACCACACCTAACTCCATTGCACATACAGGCCTCCAGTCCTCTTTTATATTCAATGGCATACCACTAAATCTTTCAAAAATCTCATTATTAGTTGCAGGAAGTCAAATAATCAAGCAGAACCAGGTCTTCACATGTCTAATTGCCTGGCGTGTTTGCAGATATCGTAGCCACGATAAAAAACAGGATGCAGGAACAGAATGATCAATACAAATCCTTACGTAGCCCACGAGAGCTCCACATGGAATTGCCCACCCACTGCTGAGTGCTGCAGGTTCCAAGCAGAGAACACACTTCAGCATGCCAGCCAGTTGAGTGCATATCTGCACTTTATAGCTCTTCCCTTCACCAACAAAACCCTTAAAAAAGACTGTGACCTTTAAATAAGACTTGGAGGCAGTAACCATTTTAATGGATTAATGACTGAATTTCCACATGATCAACTGGTGTGCCCCCTAAACCATTGTGATATTCACTGTCTATTCATTTCATCCAGTTGACTTAAATTTGAGTCTCTTGTAAAAAAGAAAAAAGAAAACCCCCTAACATTTCTTGGCCATTAATAAATAGAATTTTTTTATTGTTTGAACACATGATGAACTGCATTTATAAGCTAAAACCAAAACTTTTACCACTTTGTATTTATGTACTTTGGAAAAAAAAGTACTCAGAAACACTGCCAACCTTATAAACCATAAATCCACATAACAGCACTTTGATTCCAAAATAAAATACCCACTTTGTCTGTTACTAAATAGTAAAAATATTCCAACACAACCATATTGTGTGATGGTTATAATTCATATTCAGGATTTATTTGATGTAGAGTTACCAACTGTTGGGATTTTCTGGTCTGCAGAATAAGACTGGGAATGGATACAGGGACAGAGTTTAAGTTGTGTTTGGAATATGCAAACTTCTATTTTATAAATGTGCATTTGTTTAGGAAACTGAGGATTATATGAATATTTACTGACATTCCCATAACCATTCAGTTTCTTGCTTCGGTCTCTTTAGGTTCGGATTTTTTCCCACAGCTGGAAGTTCACAATTATGCATTTCAGTTTACAGTTGCACAAGTTCAATTTAAGCATAGCTTTAAAAACACATAGTACCCTTTTTTTAAAAAAAAAAAAAAAACACAAAAAAACCCCAACAACAACAACCAAAAAAAACCCCGAAACCAAAATAAAAAACACAAACCAGCCTCTGCAGGTATTACCTCTGCATTTTAGTGCATCCCTCCCAAAGAATAAAACAGCTGTGTTTCATTATTTGCACTCTGTTTAATATTATTTGACTCTCCATTTAATACAGTTTTTAAAAATTAATAGGAAAGTCATGTTAGCCCAGATTATATGGCTTGATTATAAACCTGAAAACATGATTTAAAGATGCTGCTAAACTTAGGAAACATCAATATTAATACAGACACATTTGTGCCAGGAACAGAAAGAGGGCCAGGCATGCACTGGCATGCTCCTGCCCTTGCTGTTCCATTGTAAGCCCTCTCCCTGGCACAGCTTCTGCTCCTGCCAGATAACATGTTCCCAGACAATGGCTGGGCAGGGTTCAGGGGACAGCAGAGGCCAAGGACTGCTCCCAAGGGACAGGCTGAATGAGGCCACCCTCTTTTGGGAAAATGAGAACTTAGCCATATGGACATGAGCATGCTGTGGTTTTCAGCCCTAGGACAAGAGAACCATCCCTGGGCTGTGTTACTTACCAGTAGAAATGTAGCCTTCATATGGCTGGGAAATGACAGCTGTGCCTTTCTCTCCCTACCCAAATACATCACAAATACACAGAATGACAATCATATAATCCCCCACAGAATGAGGCACAAATCCCATGCAGCTCCCACATAACCACAGTCATTTTAAACAAAATTATTAACTGCTCTATAGACATCTTTGCCACCCAAAAAGAGGAAAGAGGGACAAACCCCTCCACATGACAGCACTCGTTCTGTACTGCACTATTCCTGCCACCACAGAGAAAAAGGCTGGAGGCAGAAGAAAGATGTCATGATGGAGCATCCCTACTTCTCCCTTTTGCAGGGTGGGCTTATGTGTGCACCAGGCATACCACAAGGTATAAATGGGGGAGAAAAGAGCTGAAATAGCCTAAATAGTCTATGTTCCAGCAAGCGTCTTGCAAAAGACTACAGTGGCAGTACAAGAGGAGCTGCTGTTAATTTAAAACTCTACAGAATGGCACTACTCCTGGTAAGGCTATGCCAGGTGCTTCCAACTCTCCTGATGTCAGACAATGACAGCATCTTATTTGTGTTCAGAGAAACTTAACAGATCACCTACCCTCAAAAACCTCAGTAGTTGAATTTTCCTCCATTAATAGTTTTCACTTAAAAAGATGATCTGCAGAGGGGCTGAGGCTCTTCCACTACTAGAAATCAATCATATAACATGGCCTGGTATTTAATCTCACAAGAAGGAATTCTCTGGTTGATTGATCAAGAAACATTTTTTCCTAATCAAGATATGTAGTGGCATGCATCTACATATTAAAGCAACCTCAGTTTCTGTAACAGTACAGATTAACCCAAAGTCTCCTTTCTCCTTAAAATGCTTCCACATCACATTTTTTAGTCTATGTGCCAAAGCACCTATTGATAACTGACATCTCATACATAATATCAATGCAGTAATTTACCTCAATCAGAAGATAGCTATGCAGATAAGTGTAAAAGATAAGAAAACTATTTTGCTCAATATTTTTAGGTTTCCTTTCAAGTAATACAGAAATAATTAAAGTAGCACTTGAGTTCAGATAGGTAGCTGGATTCAAAGTTACTCCAGCAGGTTTGTAATTAAACCTCTGTAACACAACCTGGCTTCCCTTCTGAACTAAAAAATGCCATCTGTTCTTCATTAGCTGATACTTCTCCAAATAATTTAGAAATCTAGATACATGGGATGCAATGAGGATTGAGAAAAGAGATGAATGGTTCTGTAAGATCCAAAATGTCACTGAGCTAACGGTGCCTAGCAGACCTTTTAGTTATTGAACTCTAACAGAGCTTATTCCCAACCTAAACTCAGATAAATTGTGAATAAATATGTTATACTGTACTCTATTTCTCCTGCACTATTGTTCAACCATGACTCTGATAGTCTGCCATAAGCTGATGGGAGAGCCATCAACATTTTTAATGACTGTGTGGATACACTGAGGACAGACAAGTCCTCCTTAAACCTCCTGGAGTCTGTAATGATTATGTCACTGCTGATATTCTGTGTATCTTTTCACCTAAGATTCATGGATTTTAAACTGAAGGTAAACATGACTCTTGTGTTAAAAAAGAAAAATAACAACAAAAAACCAAACCAAAATGGCAAAACCAAACAGGATTAATTATTTTCTCTAGTATGAATATAATAGACAGAATTCCCCTAAATCAGCAGATCCAAAACAGTTGCATTATCTATGTTTTCTACACCATGGAGGTGATGAGGGTTCAGTTCCCTGCCTGGTGTGTGTTGATTAATGCACCCTTCAGGTCACACTTTTTTTGGACTGAGGTAAAAATCTCTATGGAGGAATACTTACTCTACTTGCAGTCACTATCACAACAGAAAGATGACTTGGCTCCAGCCTGGATGCTCCTCCAGATGCCAGAGGAGAAAGTGAAAGCTATGTTCTAATTTTTGCTCCATAAGTTTATTCTTTTGACACAGAACAGTCAAAGTGCTAGGAACAGACATGCCCTTGGTGCCAATGCCTCTGTAGTTTGCAGACCTATGCTTTAATTTTCCTTGTTCTGGTCTTCTCCAAGTCTGGGGTATTTTTTCCTCTGCATGAAAAATTGTTAGCACGATCATACTGAATAACTAATAAAAATTCCTGGACCAAAAATTGTCTGAAGAGTTTGTTATAAAGAGCATTTTCAGAGAATTCAGTCATCATAGATTAAGCAAGAGTTTTCATTCAGCACTTAGCATTCTGTTCTAAGCTCGTGGCAAGAGTGAGTATGCCAGTAGTGATAGCACAATAATCTGTCAAACATTTTTCCCCCTAAGCTGTTCACAAAGCTACCTAATGTTTGAACTAGCAGCCAGTTCAGCCACCTGTATGGGACTGGTACAAAAACACTGGCAAAAATACACCCTTTACCAGATGTGGTTGTCTGCAAAACTATATTATGTGTTTGAGGTTTCTTAGAGGTGGTCTCTTAATACAGTACGTTACCAAATAAGAATACAATATGAAATGTATTCATGTTAATATGTGTTACTTTACTACCTAGAGGCCCTATGAGGTACCACTCTGGTAACCTTGTAAAACACACTGTAAGAGTTTTTAGGGAGAAGGAAAAAACATTTCTTACTATCAATCTCGGAGAATTGAAATGTTCCTGAGGCACAGGAGACTTGTTTTCTCCTCTGACAAGCAGCACTGCAAGCTGCTGAAATTCTAAGATTGGGATGAAGCCGAACAAAGATGTCACAAATCTCTCCTCTGGTTTCAGAAAGCTTTGGATCAATCTGACAGCACTAACAAATTCATGTAGGAGTGGGATTTAAACCTTCCACACAGCAGCAGCATTCAATAGCATTTCCCTCGGTGTGCACGTGTGGTGGATCCTCTGCTGCGTATTCCACTGTGAGAGTCTATAAATACTTTGATGGGCTGTGGTGTTAAGTTTTGCAGGCAGCCAGGAATACAGAGCAGACCCACCACACACACACATACAGAAAAAAATGGGTTAAGCAGTGCTGGCTTCCTACAAAACATAACACCCCAACCACACAAATCATTTGCAGACTGTTGCAGTACAGCAGGCACCAGGCAAAGACGGAGCAGCGTCATGTATGAATGTGTTTGACACATGAGGCCGGTAGCAGAGGTTCAGCACAGTTTAGCTGTTTTTCTCTTATTACAAGCAAAATACAGCACTTCCATGCTTAGTTTCACTGCATGCTCAGTGTTTTAGCCCTAGTAAGGAGGAAGGAGGCAAAAATGTATGTGTAAGGGAGAGAAGTGGTGGGGCAACGAGCTAGGAGAAAGGGGAAAAGAAGACAAGACTGAGGTAGAAGATAAAGTATGCAACTGTGTCAATCCTCAAAATATGAAAAGACATACCATTGCTAAAGATCAGGAGAGATTAGCTCAATGCCAGAGGCTATCTGATAGGCAAACTGTCATATACTGCAGAGAAAAAAAAAATTAAAAAAATTTCAAAGAACTGAGTGGGATGCTTTTATCCCAGTGAGACTGTGGTCACTGGTGTAACTGTGAAACCACAAGTCATTATGTATCACATATCTGAATGTTTTTCTTTACAACACTACGCCAGTTTTACTCAGGATATGACAAAACCTATCTGATGAGGACAGAGGAAACAATGCAGTATGTCTTTATATAAACTTTTAGCCAGCAAAAATGCATGTTTAGTGGCACTGCAGCTATGACAGGTTACAGAATTTTGCATACAAACATGGAAGAGTGGTTTCATACAATTTGTGATTGTGATTATCAGTGCTATATAGGACCATGCAACTTTTAATTACTGACTGTAATAAAATTGGTCTTTGGAAAGAATGAATGGTGCATTTGGATCTCCTGGGGGATGCTGAAAATCAGTGCAAGGGAAAAATAAGCATTGCTCCAATTCTCCGAGTCTAAAGCACACTTTTCTGCCCTCCTGTAGGTGCTAACTTCAGATAGAATATTACTCATAGTAGACATCCAGGTCTCCAAAATAAGAGGCATGCTTCCATCCATTTCAATGTAAGCATTCTGTTCAGTCTTTAAAAACTTCATTATACAAATCCTACAGACTTCAAATAATCTGAAATACAAGCACATGGCTGAAGTAACTAAGTGACTGGAAACATTCCTCTTGATTGTAGATTATTTGAGATGGTTCAGAGGAAAAACTGTATAGGGCTGCTAAAAAACAAAAGTAAAACTTCTCCTTTGGGGAAAGAAATAAACAAAACCCAAGAGATTCTGAGGGGTAAAGAATGTGTACACATGCGCTAGGCTATTGTTCACATCCCAGTCTTGTGGCTTCCAAGCCTTTAGGATGATAATATCAGCTCAGTGGGGAAAAGGCCACATTCCAATCATGGTTACAGAAATACAAACCAAAGTACAGTTTTACAAGTCCAGTTACTTTGCAGTTACAGAGACTAAAAAACACATTTTGCTACAGAAGATGTAATACATAACTGCTATTAAACTTCTCTCTCAAAATTTCAAAAGCAGCTTTAATGTAACTCAGTGTTTTGGGCAGGGAGACACAGTGAGAGGGAGTGGCTGTCCAGAAGCTTGTTGTTATGCAGTTGTTAACACAGAACTTCCCTAACTTGATACTACTAATCGAATCTAGCTCGAAGTAGCTCTCAAGTTGCACCATCTCATCACTCTATGAGGAGGGACTGATTGCAGAATAAATCATTAAAAGTCCCTGTATAAGCTACACACTGAAATGGAGAACCATCTTTGAATCACAACTTAATATTTAAAATTTAATGTCCATCTTAGATCTTTCATCTCATCATTCAAATTCTATTTCTTTGACCGCATCTGTTTAATATTTAGGAATAGTTTATGCCTCAGCTCTGACTTTTCCCATTTTCCTGCCTACAGTTGAGTGCCTACTGTCTTCTTGGAAGACAACAAATATTAATTCATTCAACATTCATACAAGTTCAAGACTTCTCTACAAGTCCAAACTAGTCTACTTTTCCCCCGAAGTAAGTGCCAGACTGATGAAGAAGTGCCCAAAAGAGACAAGAAGCTACAAACACATGAGGTTATACCTGTCTTTGGAGAGTAAGAGGAGAAAAGTCAGCAGGGGAAAAAGAAGTTACAACACAAGTTACTAATAAATATTCAATCCCTTTGTCTCTCACACCAATATGACATTTTAATACATTAATTTTTCAGTAATTATAATTGATCTCAACTTGCCTTTGCAAAGAATATGGACTTCTTTCCTACTCCAAAGCAGTTTTTGCACAGTCAATGTAATAAGCAGGAGAGGAAATTCCATTTCTTGTAGGCAGAGCAAAGGAGTTGTAAACACAAGTATGATCAAATTTACTCACAAATACACTCAAAACTGCTGTGAATGGAGAAAGTGTATTTGCCTCTTTTTTTTTTTTTTTTTTTTTCAGGTATGTTGCCTATGTAATGTTTACATACTCTCCATTTCTCTACTTTGTATTTCTTTTTCCTCCCTAGTTTATAACCTAAAACCAATGCAAAAACATCATTCACCCTTTTTAAAAAGCTTTCAGCCAAGCAATGGGGGGAGCATAAATTTTGAAAAATTAATCCTAGAGGAAAGACAGTTCTGTAATTCTGGTGTGTGCAGAGGCACTGGGTTCAGAAAACAGCAGCAAGCATCCTGTATCCAATCCAACAGATGGGGTGGGGCAGAGGAGAATCATAAAAGCACCCTCGGAATCCACTGTGGCAAAGTGATGGGTTTTCCTCAGATGGGTGGGAGGAATGACAAACACAGGACACACCACATCTTTCCATGGAGCCTGGATGGACATGTGGGTGGACATGGCTGAGGGGGACAGTGTAATTTTTACAGATAGAACTGAAACATCCTCAAGCCAGCTAGCTTGCCAGGAGTATGACAGGAACAGCACAAAGCATTAATGAGGACTAAGCCCACGTGGGCTTACCCACTTTCTCAGTTGTTTTTTGTAGCCCCTGGGTGTGATGGCTGTTCTGAGTCTGGCCCCGCATCTGATCAATCCTCTGTAGCTTGATGCCCATGGAGCAATCTCTCCCATCACTAGCTAATGATTAAACAACCACACAGCTGCAGGGTAAATAGCCAGGTTCCAAAAAAAAACACAAAAAACAAACCTTTGAGTAGAAGCACAGTGATAGGAAGGCAGAAGAGGGCCTATAATTTGCCTTGTAGCTAAAAAACGTACTGATTAAGCAGTTAGTACCACTCCTCAGGGTTCACTAGTAAATCCTTAGCCTTAAATTTAAAATGTATAATTCTTACAACTGTAAGGGAGATCAGCTTGCCTTTAGAGTCTAGTTTTCTTTCAGGCTACGAAAGTCCAGCTACACCACAAAGATAGAAATCACAGATGTTCTCATACATAAAAATTGGGGTCTGCCAAGGCAGGCTTCTCTTTCTTTCTGCCAGCTAATATCAGCCCAAACTATGTAATATAAGAGCCTGTCTATATACAAACAAAGGCATTCAAAATAAAAACAAATCCAAGTGATAAAACTCTTGTAAAGTAATAAAAAAAATTGTTTTGTGCTGTTAGAAAAATGGTTATTTTAAAAATTTAAAAAGAAACAGAAAGAAATTGAATAAAAGAATAAAGAAATAAAGGAATGAGTCTTTCTTTAGCAGATAGAGTAAGTGTACTCCAAAATTAAGACATTAAAAACAAAATTAATGAAGTATCGTTAACTATGAAAACATCTCTTTTTATAAGATTAAAATTCAATTGCAAGCTTACTCTTGAGGTATGCTGTAAATTGAATTGCATAATAAATGTATGTTTTACAGCTTTTAACACTTTCGATTAAATTGTTACCAAAATTTCCTTTTAAAACGTCCTAAAACCATCTTGTCTCTACTTGCAATGTTAAATGTATCTCTTGCTGTCTTAAAAGGTAAGTTCAGTTCTCCCTAGTATCTTCTTGTAATAATCATTTGATAAAGAAACTGTGACATTTTCCATCAGCATGACAAAATATGATGTATGAGGTTACTTCATCACTCAGTCCTCACTTCAAAACCTGGGTCATCCAAAGCTGCCTGAAATCAGTCAGCTGAGAACAAGTGGCCAGTGCCATTTTCATTATATTGGATGTTAAGTAAATACCTGTATAATTCACTTGAAGGGTGTCTTACAGTATTTTAAAATGTGTTAATCGCTAATACTATTTAAAATAAACATAAGAATCATGTAGAGGGCTTCACAAAAGTTTTGGATTCTTTTCTGAAGATAATGCTCAAAAACAAAGGCAAGTAAGTAGTTTTCAATCTGATAGTAATTAGTAGAGATCCTACAGATAGGACTTCAGAGGAATTTTATATGTATTTTTGAAAATCATTACTTTTCCATAAAACTGTATTTTAATAACAATGTTTACGTTTAAAGAAAACATAGTAGCTTAATTTTGTTGTGTTCTGGTCTTGATATCCACCGCTTCCAAGGAAATCAATCCCATGAAATGGTACATTTACTCAAGTGAGAACACTGGATGGCACTGGTTTGACTTTTCATGGACATGTTTTAAAAGTTTCCTCTGGACAAAAGAAGTCATCTCAAACTCCACTTCCACTAATTCCTCTCTTGACTCGGAATCTCTTTTGTCTTCAGCAAACTGTACTCCCTTGTGCCTGCTCCTGGCCTCAGCTTTTACCCTACATGCTTTACACCCATAAATCTGCAGTCTATTCAGTAAGCAGAACTACATCTGCAGCATTATGTGTGTGCCACTGCCTCGTCTCTTAACACTCTTAGTGCATCCCCTTCCCATAACTACTGAAACTTTCTCTTATTTACTTGAAGCTCACCGATCATGAACTTTTTGCATTAACTTTTGCTGCCAAACACCCTTTTACATGTTCAAAGTGACATTCCATTCTCCCAATCAAACAAATCTACTGACAAACCCAGCTACATGTTCCCTTCAAGGGCCATTAACAAAACACAGGCTGTCTTGTGCTTGAGACTGTCTGCAGACTTGTTCAAGCCCAAAGATGGGACTTAAAAATCCTTACTCTCTCAGTTACTGCTTCCTGGTTATTTCCCCTTGGGTTCCCATAGCCTTTCTTTCAACCCGATCTGACACTAGAAGAAAGGATTTCCTGAATTGTTTAGCCTAATCTTCATCTGAAAAAATATTCCTGTCTTCATGCCTCAGTTATTTTACTCTTCTTATTATACTGATGTTACGGCACATATTTTACACAGACTGTGAAGCATAACAGAAACATATTATTCCACTCCTCTGACATTTTTGAAATATTTTTTCAAAACTTCACTCTCTTTACCAATCTTCTGGTCAATATAAGCAACTAATTCAAGTTTTCCAAGAAATCCAAACCCTACAGTTTTGACACACAGACCTTGCTTTTGTGTAGAGACTAATCCAAACCCAGCATCTTTCATAATGGTAATGCATATACAACATACCAAGAGTATTATTCTGACTCATACCAGAATATGACTTATTTTTCCATTTTTTGCAAATGTTTTTAATGCAACTTATAGGATTGCTATATTCTATACATCCTATTAGCAGGATGCAAATCTGAAGTGTCAATGTTAATTTTTGTGTATTTGTTTATGACCAATCTCAAAGCTTTATGAATATACACGAGTTAAATTGTTCAAACTCAAAAGAAAAAAATGGTGTTTTATGAGATGGTGTTAAATATCAGTTAGTGGAATTATTAATAATTTTGCAATGAAATTTAAGATATTACTCAGGAAATTTTTTTCACCCTAAAATTCTACCCAAGCATCAGAATGAATGTACTCTATTTTAAATTTTAGAGCTCTTAATAAAATGAAACGCAATTAAGCCAAAATCGCCTTTCCCAAAACATTTCTAGATTCACTTCATGTCATTAGGATGCATTTAGGGAAGTAGTGTATTTAGAGAGCTTTGTATAGGAATCTTTGGTTTTGCAGCTGTCGTTCCATTGAGTAAAAATACATGTGGCAACCAAATTCATATTTGTAGTCAGTAATTACCCAGAGCTCTAAAGCCAAATCGATCAGGATTAAAGGAACCAATCCTTTAATGTCCTTGCTTGATCATAATCCAAGAAAGCTGCCATGGACTATACAATTTTTTAAGTCCTAGTCTTGACCTCTGTGATGCTACCTTCTGCTGTGACTTTAGTATGTGTTTAAAGGAACCAATATTGCATGTCCAACAACAGATAATACATAAACTGTAATAAGTTGTGACAGGCATTGTATTTCAAGACAATTATATTTTGCCTCTAGTAGCTTTATAAGGCATGAGACTAAGTACCTACTGAGTTTCACCACCTAACAAGTACAGTTTTGGACTGAAATGCCTGGATTATATTACTGATATAAACCAGAAAAGAGACATCAAATTAAAGAAAACAGGCTACATATGGATTTGCAAATGATCTCACTGCACACCAGCTCCAGAACATTAATTTTATCAAGAGCCCTGAGTTTATTTATCATGGCGATTGTTATCAGTTAATTTTCAGTTACTGAACCTGTTAAGGCAAAGAAAAGCACAGTTTGGATGAAAAGAAGTAAAAACGATTCCCATAAAAAGTGTTGCAAAGCAGAAGTACTACATATGTGTGAGATTCTGCAAGCACCCACTGTTTATACATCATGGAATCACAGAATAATTTTGGTTGGAAAAGAACATAAAGAGCATCAAGCCTAATCATTATTTGTTAACTTAGAATCAGAAAATAACATTTTAAAGGTCAAATTCACAGAACAGCTAATTCATAACTAAAAGGTCAAAAGTCATATTCACTTGCATTCATTAAAAAAAAAAACACAGACCATCAATCCCTGTAAGGTAATTCAAACTGCCATGTAACTTGCAGTTGTAGTTAAGGTTTGGTTTTTGTGATACCTTTAAAAAGTTTATTTTGGAATCAGTTCCTTCTCTTACAAGAACTGTAAAAACAGAATGCATCACAAGTCACCAAAATAGATTATTTAGTTATTACCTAGGTTGTCAGTCCCACGTTACATAGAGAAACGCATCCAAGATTCAACAGCAACAAAACATGGAGACTTTTGGATGGAGCAAAGTACCAGCAAGGACTGTTGGTAATAACAACTCCATCAACCTTACAGAATGTAGATGTACACTCTCTGAAGTCACACATAATTACATAAATAAAAGTAGGAGTCAGATTCCAAAGGCAACATTTTAAAAAAGTGAGAAATCTGGCTTGTACCTCAATTCAGAGATACTCTTTCATATTCTATTTAACATGAAAGGAGGCTACTGTCCTGAGATCACAGAATAGCTAGGGTTGGAAAGGACACTGAATGTTATCTACTTCCAATTGCCCTGCATGGGCAGGGAGATGTTCTGGTTTTGGTGCTTGTAACTGATAAGCAGCAGAATCGCTAAACAAAATCTACTAAATCACTATATACTTTCTCTGAAGTTGACTGATTTACTCTATTCCAAAATTACTTGCAAAAAAAAAAAATGCATAATTAAATCATGAAGCCTATTTCCCTTAGATCCGGTTTACAGGTATAACTAAACCACTCCTTTCCTTTAAAGTGATTCAGATCAAGAGCCTAATGCCTAAAACTTCTTCAGATACCATTCCTGGATGTTCTAGTCAAGTGGTTGCAGTATGGTTGTAATATTTCAGATTCCACACAGAACTTTACATTTGCTACAAAATCTCATTTAACTGAGAAAAATTATTCTGTGGGAGAGGAGCATTTAAAAAAAAAAAAACAAGCCCATTCTAAAAGCAAACATAGCTTGCTTTCTTTTCTTTTTTTTTCTGACAGCTGAAAGATATATATGTTTATATATATATAAGCAAAACACTACAAGAAGTCCCACATATTATTTTTTTTCATAGAAATTGCATTTAATGTCTGTGGTAATAAAAGATAACATATGAAACTATTGCTTGAATAGTCACTGAAATAAAAGCAATATATTGCAAAAAGTGTTCTTCCATTAGAAAACTACATGTAAATCTGGTCCTGCCTTAGCTGTCTTCCATGCACAGAAAATTACAATAGAACCTCATAGATTTAAATTGCTATAAATTAGGGTTATTTTAAAAATTGTACTTCTGAGCATCAGGAATAGCTCCACACTAAAACAAATTTATATCATTCGCCTGCCTTGGCCTTGCTGGTTTGATTTCAGTTCACCATTTCTTAGTATCTGGGTGAAAGTGCTAAAGGTTCAGTAACAGGTATTTTCCTAAAGCCTTGTGATGAATTGTATTTAATTTATTTGCTGTGGTTGTTGTTGTTTAGAAGCTTCACATACTATGCAAGCGTAAGGAAATGTGCGTGCCAGGCTACGTGGTACCACAGATGTTTCAGTGTAGCAAGTGTTCTGCAATACAGTGATGCTTTAAAACACACTGGTTTAGTTTATTAAAAAACGAGAATTCTTTGAGGAAATTATTTTTACAATTAAGTTTTCTTGTTATTTTTACAACTTCCATAAACTTTCAGTATGTAGAAAAAAATTTAATTGAAAACATCGAGCATATACGTCTATCAAGAATTCAGCAGAAGGCAATATGTCCCAGTCGTGGGATGGACATAAAATAAATTAAGAATCTTGAAAGTGGAAGATGTCTCCTTTTCATTCCTCCTTGTGGTCAGTTACAGGGATGACACTGCACATTATAAGTCTCTGTAGTATTTATTACACCAATCCCCCAAGATAAACTAAACCAATTAAATAAGAGCATTTAACAGTTCTAACAAATAATTGAGCACAATAATGGTGAAAAGAGAAATTCCATAAACTTCAGTGAGAGTCAAAATAATTCTAATCTAATTTGTATTTGTTAAAGCCCAGGTTTCACAAGTCAAGAACAGAGTGCATCGGAGAAATTAAATGCACGCATTAGATACTGTTGATTCATTAATTAGAAGGTACATAGAGAAGCAACAGAAGAATAACACCTACTGAATGTGGTTCATGGATAGTGTCAGTTCACTTAAAAGTTAATTTTTAAAAATGAACAAAAGAGTTCTTAAAATGTCAGCAGTGTACTGTGTAACTGCATGAGTTTATTGAGTCTATTCCCAAGCCATACCTATCACACACACTCACTTAGGCAAAGACAACTGTTAATTAAGAAATATTTTCTAGTTCAATCTACTCAGCCCCTGCTACAAATCTGTATTCAACAAAACACTTCCAATTTGCCTGAACTTTTCCAGTTGCACAAACACATGCTGTAGGAAAGAAGCTCCACTCTTCCTATAGTTCTCCACACTTCCAGAGTTTGAATAATTTCTCAGTGTTTTTTTCTCGAAGAAGCTTTTGAGTGCCACCACCATCTTTCTTCTTAAATTGTTTTGTTTTAGAAAGCACGCTATTTTTACCAATCATGTCAGGGAGCTGTTGGTTTTTGTTTTTTGGTTGGTTGTTGTGTATTTTTTTTTCCTAAAGGAAAACTTTTCCTGGAGGTCTAGAAAGTGCTACAAAGCCTAACATTCCATACAGCATATTATTACTGAAAAAATACCTTCTTGCTTAAGGTGTATATGTATGACTTCACACACCTACAGATTCTTGAGACTACTGAGCAATATCAATTTATAAGATATAATGTACAAATTTTAAGACAAAACAACTGTATTTTGACTAGAATGTGGAACCAAGTCCAAGTATCAAATTCTTGATTTCTTGGATACCAAATCTCATACAATATTAATAAACACACTGATCATAGTTTTATAAGTGCACACATATTTATAAAAATGTATGTTTTAAGCAAAGCACTTGAACTACTGAATTTTTTGTCTTTCAAAACTAAAACCTGTATAGAATTGTTTTGAAGCATCTCTGCCTTTTTGAGCAGTTCAAATAAGAGAATATATTTACCACAGCAAATAATGAATTTTTAAACTCAAGTAACCATAGGAAGCCCCTTACCCATCAGAGAACAGACTGTCCTGCCATCTCTTTCTTAGTAATAATTACAGAAACCTGCAGGATCAGATAGTGGGATAAGAGGAGGCACATCTCTATTTTGCCACCCCCAAGAGTTTCTTGTTTACATTCTAATTTTGATTGGGGAGTTTATTTATACAACCTAGAGGGACTTTGTTGCACTGTCATTCAGAGGGACCTGGACTGGGAAGGGTGTTGGTGGGGGGAAGGACTGACCTGAGAGGAATCTTACAAAATTGAAAACAGAGGGAAATGCAAGGTCCTGCAATCAGGTAGGAATAACCACAAACAGCACTACAGACTGGGGACTGACTGGCTGGAAAGCAGCTTTACAGAGAAGGACTTCGGAGTCCTTGTGGACAAGAAGTTGAACAAGAGTCAGCCATCTGCCCTCAGAGCAAAGAAGAACAAGTATTTTCCTTTACATTAATCAGGCAGAGAATCTCCAGCAGGTAGAAGGAGATGATCCTTTCTTACTGCTCAGTACTGGTAAATCCACACCTGGAGTCCTGGCTCCAGTTCTGGGCTCCCCAGTACAACCAAATGTGGACTTACTGGAGTGAGTATACAGGGATACAGAGATAATTCAGGGAATGGAGCATCTGTCATATAAGGAGGTGCTGAAAGAGCTGGGATTCTTAAGCCTGAAGAAAAGAAAGCACTGGGGAATCTTAACACAGAAACAGTTGATGGATGAGAATAAAGTAATCAGGCTTCTCTCAGCACCCACCACAGAAAGGACAAGAGAGGATTGGTATAAACTTAAGGCAAAACAAAAAACTCAATCTGAACACAAGAAAACACACCTTTTTGTTTTGTTTTGTTTTGGTTTTGGTTTTTTTTTGTTATTAGGAAAGTAATCAAACACTGGAACAGTCTTGCCAGGAGTCTGTGAAGTCTCCATCCTTGGAGATATTCAAAACCTGACTGGACAGGGTCCCATGCAAGCCCCACTGTAGCCGATTCCAATTGTGCAGAGTAGTTTGAAAGATCTCAAGGTGCCCTTTCCAGCCTGAACAATTTTGTGAAGAAGAATCATTCCAGATAGTGCCATAACAGGCATCAACCTGTGAGCATTCCTGCCAACATTTACCAGAATATGAAGCAGAACTGAGGGCAAAAAGCCAGTACAAAAGCACAACGTACTTTATTATCATACTTTATAAGCAGCATCATTCTCAGCTACATAATATGTCTCAGTGTACAAGCAAAATTATTTCACATGTATCCTCACTGCTCTCTTAACAAACTATTTCAATTTTTCAATTACCCAAATTTCAATTTTTCAATTATCTCTTAATTTTTAGAATGCTATTTTGCATACAGGTGTTAACTAACATTTTATATCAAGCAGAGTCCTGGTTAAGTTGTAGAGAGTGTGTGTGTGTGTCAAAAATATGGTGCTTGCAGTGCAAGTTGGAGTACTGCTGAAGATACTGCATGTTGCTGAACAGTCAGTCTTCAGTAATTTCATACTATATTACCTGCAACAAAGTTTTAGTTTGCCTGAATTTTAGCTTGCTTGGGTAGCATGCTTAATATGGCATGGTAGTATTTCTTAAGTTATATGCATACTGCAACACTAACTTAACATTCTGAAAGTAAACCTCGTTCTGGCTAGATTATAAACCAGTATTATAACACTGCAATACAGTTTTCAATTGATCATACTGCTGCAAGAATGGAAACAAGCCCAAAGCCTCAAGTTCAGTGTTACAACTTAATGTGTTTTAAAACTCAGCATCGCTCTCAAAATAACAGCATATTTAGTGTTCATCTTCAATGGTAAAGTTAATGAAGCTATTGACACAGATCTGTCACAGCCCTGCCTGTAGAGTGAGGCCCCCACCATCAGGAGGTTTCAGCAAAACTTTGAACATGACAGACAGAAACAAAGTTCAAAAGGCATAAGCTGTTTTCACCTGATGCCTGACAGAACATATTATTCACAGGTGAGGCTTTTAACTGTTCAGATCAGAAAGTCACCAGTCATTTGCCTTCTATACATTGAGACGGGTATCTAAAAAAGCACATTATTAAGTCTGAGCATTAGAACTGACAAACAGTATAAAACTGAACAAAATTGCTATGTTACTACCATTTGGCCTTAACTTTCAATTCATACTGTGCTAAAATCCTTTTTTGCTAATTGCATTCCTATTATTTCCAATTCTAAAACTAACGTTTTAATAACTATAATACCACTTAGCAATAAGAATACTTATTGTTTCCACATTCTTTTCATCTTCGGTCTATCAAAATAAATTGCTACTAAAAAAAGCACATGATGTAGCCTGCTCCTACCAAGAGATGATCCTTATCTACATACAATTTTTTAATGATGACTTGAACTTTGGGAAGCAGTTCCCATCACAGCTTGCTTGGCACTCAATTTTAGGCACATAGTACCTTTACTACCTTCAGTATTTCCCTTTTAACTACACTAGCAAGTACAACCCCACGTGTCCACAAGGCACACTTGGATGTGCATAGGCTGCTTGTTTCACTGGAAAAGTATGTGAACAGCACTGGAAGGGAGCCATCAGCTCCACTTTGGATCATGCTGCTCTTGAGTGTAACCACAAAGTACCACGCACACCCAATGGAGAGTGCTTACTGCACTTTGGGATATGTCAGGAAGTATGTCCAATTATCAATCTTTCAGCAACACTACTTGTTTGGGCCAGTCTGCTCAGGATATTTCTTTTGACAGGGACATTAAAAAAAAAAACAACCAACAAACATCTGGAGGTCTTTTACAGACTCCATCTCCTTTTTTAAAAAAAACCTGTTGTCTGACTTGATGATTCACTGTTATAATTTTCCTAGTAACTGGCAACTTTCTGTTGCCAATTATTTAAATATCAAAGTAATATATTAGCCTGAAGCAATACAAAGCAATAAAAATAAGAGTTGGCAGTTATTACTTACATCACAAAAATCTTGATTCAAAGAGTTCAACTAATTAGCAAAATAATAAATTAGTTAAAAGGTACACTATGCAAAGTGTTTAATGTTGTTTTCATTTAAATTGTATTTGTGTTCAAGTCAAATAACAACTAGTGAGAGTGACAGGGATCCATTTTGCAGATCCTGCCATCTGGCAGAGGATTCCTTGGAAGAATCACAGAACAAGCATTTAAGCACCAGGCACAGCTGAGGGAGACAACTTCTATGAGGGGCATGAAGGGTGAAAGAACTGCCAGATGGGGGTCCCACTGGGCTGGACGATGTCTTCTCCCAAGCCCAGCCTCTATTGTAACAGCATCCAGGCTTTTTTAGGTTTCACTTCACCAAACCACCCAATTCCAGACCTCCTCTGCTCCATACCAGTAGCCAGAGGCAAAACAGCTAAGTGGAAACTTCTGGGCAGGGACAAAAAAGTAAGGGAAATGAAGATAATTTAGAGTAAATCACGGCTTGGCTTCACAAACAAAGATTTCAGAAGGGCTCTCTCTCCCCATGCTTATGGCTGATAAGGGACAGGCAGTGCGGCTGCAAAAGGCCCAGCAGAAAGTCTCCTGTGAGGGGACAGCCAAGGCACGGCTCTTTCTGTGCTGTCTTTCCTCCTCCAGACTGATTCTAAATGCATTCCCAAAGGAGGCAGCAGTATTATGGATGGTGTGTCCGTGTCTCCCAACTGGAGGCCAGAGTGGACCACTGGTGGCAGTCAGTATGGCCAAAGCTGAGGGGTTGTTTTAGGGAGTCCTTGTGTCTCCTCTTGGGACTCCTCTGTTGAGGTAGCCAGTGGCAAGTTCACCACAGAGCACAATCTCAGGGAGGCAGTGATCTTCCATCCTGGAGATGTGCCCTGCCCAGCACAGCAGTTTTTGTAGGGAGAGAAGAGAGCTGCCTGCCTTGCACTGCAAGAAGGACAGATAGCTGAAGCCCAGGCATAGGAAGGCTTGGCTTAACATTTTAACTCAAGGAACCCTGGGAAAAGAATAGCTCCTGAGGTTTCCCAAATTCAGCCTTCTTCATGTAGGGTGAAGCCCAGTAAGAGTACATCAATACCATGATGCACTTGCTGCTGAGGACCAATACACATTTTGAGGATTTTACTTCAGGATAGCCCAGATCAAGTATTCCCACTTTAACAGTTTGAAGAAAAGTTATTCCATAACCTTTTGGCTTCCACGGAGCAGATTTTTCAACTACGTAGCACTTTATCATCCTTTTGTCTGTCACATATGGTAACATGAGGTGGCAGGGGCAGTGACATGTATCTTCCTTACGAGCCTCATATAAGGGATCAAGGCTTATTTCTCTTTCTGCTATGTGATTTTCTGTCCTTGCTTCCACAAAAGTGCAGCCATAAAGCCATCATGAGTTTGCTATCCAGTCTGACATTGCACCACTACTTAGTCCATGATCAACATGGCTCTAACTTCTCCATCTATGGTAGATACTCCATGAGAATACCCCAGATGAACTGACTTTAGACCTTGTGGAGGCACTTTAGTCTGAGGAGGGAATGTCTAGGAGTCTCTAGCACCACTGCTGATTTATCTCTAGTCTGAGATGACATGGAGGTGCCAGAACCTCTGGATGGGACAGCATCATCCCAGGACATGGGATAAAGTATACAGTATGTGCAGAACTTTTGCACGCAGATATACAGACAAAGCCTTCTGCCATGAGCTGGCACGATGATTTGCATCACATTCACAATAAATTTCAGGTACCTGCAATTCTGTTCAGTTACAGCAGTGTATACATAACTATTGTCTTAAATGAAGCAATGCGATATGATCTGGAAACCTGAGACATTCACAACACTCATGAAAACTGCAGTGAAATTTGTACTTCAGTTACAAAGGGATAGTGGGATAGTGATCCCTGGCACTGAAGTCAACAACAAAGACTACAAGGTTTTTGGAGTCTATGACAGAAGAAGTACAATTGTTTGACAGGATATCCCATATGCAGCAATAAAATTTATTATGATTCTGCAGCATTTGTTACACAAATGTTAAAACTTAAGGAAAAAAAAAAAAAAGCAAAATACTGTTAACATACTTAACATTTGTCAACTATGCTAATGTACTACAACGCTAATACCAGTGGACTATTTTGGGAAGACCCATCTGGGGTGTGTACTCTCTATTCTCAAGTGTGGAAGTGGCATGAAAACATTTATATTTTCTTAGCCTAAAGCAGCAATGAATAACTAAAAAGCTTCTCCAAACCCTGTTGTGGCATACCTACAACAAATGTATCAAATTAGATTTTTGCAGTAGACATATCCAGGAAATATCATCCATGACTCTTAAGGGGGAAGCTTCTTATTCTTGCAAGTTTTAGCAAACCTGCATGTTTATTTAATTAAAATGGACTTTAAACTTCACTTTGGAATTTTAAAGGCATAAATAGCTCTGCCATGGTTTTATTTCACCTTCACGCTCTTGCATTAAAATGTTATCATTAGTAATGAAATCGCCATAATCTTCCAAATGAAGAACTTTACTTTGATAATCTCAATCTTTACAGTATTACTGACCACTCTGTAAGCACAACAGGATTTTTTTTTATAGGATATACCAGCGACATAACAGAATTCAGTTAATTGACACAGAAATTATTTTTCCCTTAGCATGCAAGTAATAATACAGTCTCCACTGAATATCTTCATCAGTCAATAAGAAATGCTTTTTAACATGCATACACAGTGAAATACGATGAGCAGTCGGGCACAATCATTTCCATAATTGAGTAGATGTAAGGAATCTCCTTTTTAAAATAGAAATGTAAAATCAGAGGAAACCTCCACAGTCCTCTAGTTCAAACTCTTGCTTCTGAGCTATCCACAAATGAGATTGCTGAAAAACTGAAGTACCATTACTATGGCAACATGAACCACAACACTAACTAAACACTGGTTCTCGCAACTCTTCATTCTCCTGGAAGGTCTCCTAGGTTCCAGGCTTCTACACAGTCCACTTGAAATTCAGCTTTCTTGAGTATAATTAACAAAACCCCACATTGTTTACATACACACAAACATAACATAAAAAGGTACTAAAGTTCTGAAATATTGCGTCATTAATTTCCACTCCACAAAGAGAATATAAATTGTTTTCTTTAAAGACCATGATTGTAGAATATCAAAAGGATGCAATAAATCAAAATAATACAAGTTTAAAAAAAATCAAAACAAAAAAAAACCTCCACTATTCAGCCCAAAAGCTCAGAATGAGGTGGAAGCTTTCCTCTATTTCAAGCTTAAGAAGAATTCCTCAACACTTTTTCTTTCACTCCTCCCAGCTCTTCTTACAAAGATGACAGAAAGACCAAGATATGCATCTCCAGATCTGAGCAGACACAGCATACACTAGAAATGTTCCCCCACACAGTGCACAGCATCAGTAGTCCTGTCATCAATCACACATGCACAGAAAGGAATTTAAATATGCTTATTTCTAAACCTGATAGCTTGCTGAGACTTGAAAAGAGATAAATCACTTGAGTATCTCTTAAATAGTGTTTACTTACAATGAGAGCATTAGTAATTCCAACAGTATATAGAGAGCTATGGAGAAAGCTATCTACTTATCCCAGGATATGGAAGGGAAAAACTAACAGTATGAACAGTTCAAAAACTCTGAGAGGGACAATAAACTTTAAAAATATAGAACACCATTGGAGAAAAATGCAGATTCACACTAAGATCTTATGAACTAAAGCTGTAAATCCATACGCATTGCACTTCTCCATGAATACTTGCCCTGGGCTACTGTATTTCTGAAAGACAGTCTCTGTGTAGAGATTTACAAAATAAATTCACTCTGTTTTCAAACACTGCTGTTCATCATTTTGTGGTGTTTTCAGTGAGGGCAGCCTAAAGTACTTCAGCTGAAGACACCATGTATTTCCTAACTTGATACTTATGTCAAGACCCGGATGGAGTAAAGCCTAAGAATTAAGGATCATGGCATGCAAATTTCACAAGAATGTTGAAGAGAACACTATCTTCTGACTTTTAAAATTCCTTTCTGCTACTTCATTTTTTTACTAGAGTTCTTTCTTCTTCTTTACTTATACTAAAACCACTGCATCCTAGTTTACTCTCATCTGAAAGACACTGTTTATCTCTAGAGAGTAGGAAAGATTGAATAAGTAGAACATAATCTGCATTGCTGCTACTTTTATTTATATCTTAAAATTTGGTCAAAAAAATATTTGCACAGTTGCTCCCACTTCACCCTTCAATATGCCACGATGAGCAGATACTGTCAACAATAATTAAATACTATTATCTAGAAAATAACTCTAGTTTAGATAGTGAAACATTCAAATCACTCAAAAAATAAGATGAACACAGTGTTTCTTCAATGTAGTGTGAACTTGTAAGTACTGGTAGGCCTTGAATCAGTCTGCACGCATGAGCATGCGTGGGAATGTTGTGTTTCAAAGTAAACATTAGAAACATGGGTAATAAATATATAATTATCATCTGGATAAAATCAGATGCCTTAGATCCTATTGCCTCTGAGTATAATTATAGTAATAAAAGTATTGCTGACTGACGAAGAAATGTACTATTTATGCTGCAGGGATTGCAAATCAACACTTTTTTATACTCAGACAGTTAAAAAATCCAGTCTGCATTATAAAACTTGATTGGTATTGAAAATAATTCACCTCTGGACTGTAGTGATTAATCCTTCTGTCTTTCTCCTCCTGTATTATCACTTTCCTATGATTTATATTATTGTAATGATCATCAATTCATCAATTCAAGATAATACTTGGTCTTTACAGGATAAAACATGTTCATATAAAATGCACATTCATTGTCCTAAATCACATCTTTAAGATGTCTTTCACATGTAGTAAAACACTGTCTCAGTAGATTAGAGCAAATATTTCCAAATATGTCTACAAAGCACAACTGTCAGAAACCTCCTATCTTATTTTAAAATCATATCTTTAATCTTATTTTGATCACTTTATCCCTGGAGTGAATATAAAAAAGAAGACCTATTTTACAGTTGTCAAGTGGGGATACACCATCTGAACTGCAAATTTAAATTTAAGTGCTTTAGATCTTCTAGAAAGATTAAAAACATTAGTGTTTTCATGTATATTTATGAAGTACTTCTTGATAGAGTTTCCAAGTTCTGTCAGTAGAGGTAGAAGAGCCATCTGTCACTCAGAGATAATGTGGATACTGGAATACCTTTCCTGTTGGTAGAAGAAGACTTGTAGGCAGTGGTTTAAATTCAGCTGGCCCAGCTTATAGATAACTTTACATTACGTTGTTTTTTGAGAAAAAAAAGAGAGGAAATATACTGTTCGCTACGTCTATTTTCTATTTTAAAATACAAAGACTCACTCAAATGTCAAAACTCCAATCAATAAGGTCTGCTTGTGCAGTCTATTTCAGGATACTTTTTGCACAAAGCTAATGCCATACGATTTTATATGGTTTTAATACCTTACGATTACTCACTTGGTCAACTGTACCAATGGTACAATTGTTCCTATTGGGAACAGCACTGACAAGTGGTAGGACTGGTATAATGATTGTGGACTCCATGATCTATTCCACCTGTGTCTTGAAAAGCTCATTTCATTGCTGCTGCCCTGGTCCCAGCCTTTTTTCTTTCTATCTCCTGCAATGTTCACATTTTTTCCCTGCCTCCAATGAAAACGCCTGTTCCCCTCTTACCCTCTCTTCCTAACAACAGGAGCACAAATTAAGATATTGTGAGCTCAATTCTACCCCATCTCGACTATCACACATGGTACAAAAGCACCAAATGGGTGAAACCAGTTGCAACATGTTCCCTAGAGGAAAAAAAAAAAAAAAAAAAAGCTGAGTGGGGTCTACTCAAAGGCTTTTTAGAAGTGACAACCATAGGGAAAGCTGGAACCTAGGAACAACAAACTATGACAAGGAGAAAGGAAGGTCTGCAAATCTCAGGGCTGCAGCTTTCACTAGCATTACTACTCTAAGTACAAGACAGAATGTTTATATAACTGCATCACTTGGCTAAATCTGGTTTAATGTTTACAGAAAAAGAGGAAAAGATATTCCTGATATTAGGTTGACCACCCCTACCAGATCTTTCTCAAAGAGGAGAGGGGGAAAAGAGAAGTAAAATAAAATTTAATTCATTTACTGTATCTTCCAGCTTAGCTCATGGCTCAGTGCCCATTAGCACAGATTCTAATAAGGAACACTACAAGGGAACAGAAGCCAGGGAGCTAGAACTCTTCACTGTAGTTGCAGAGGAGGTGGTGACAATCTGCTACATAAGAAAGAAAGTATGCCCAATGAACATAAAAATAGGCTTTTTTTCATTATTTGTGCAACACAACTGTTAGGACAGGCTACAAGCATTTGCTAAGCAAGTGAGCAAACTACACAGCTCAAACCACACTGCATAGAGTAACTCTGCTTTCATCAGCTAAGAAAACTACACAAAAAAGAACAGTCTGTAATTGGAGAACCATCTTTTTGCATAGCCAGGAGAGCTCTTCCTAATCTTACCTAGCAAATCCATCCATCTTATGTTTAAGTGAGAAAGCTTCTGTCTTACACGGATCTTGTACTTACCTTAGTTACCAAATAAAGTCAAATCATACATAAATTTAAAATAAACACAATGTGTACGGATATCAACTTGCTTACAGTGCTCACTGAAGCTTGTACAGACAATAATCATGCCACTATCAATGATAAAATCATAGTAACTAATGATTTCATTGGATCAATACCACAGAAGTGTACTATTCAAAACTGACACCAAAGTACCTAATGATAAGGTTTATGCTATAAATTAGCACTCTGAGAGATTCTGCCTAATGTTCCCCTCTCAAGTGAGTCTTACCTTTCAAACCCTAATTATCCTGGTAAGTAGTGTCTTAAACACAGCTATTCTGCTTCTAGAAAATACTTCTTACTTGTAACTCTTACATATTGACCACTCCCAGTTTGAGAAACACTCACATAAGCATTCTGGGTAATTCCTTGCACATTTTCCATTATCTCTATCGAATCTGGAATATTAATAGAGACACTGAAGAAAAAAAAAAAACAAAAAAAATACATTGATGGTTTCACCAGTGATACTTCTTTTTTAGGAAAAAAAATTTCAAATAATTTCCTGTTTTGTTTTTTCAGTGAAGAAAAAGATACCTTAGGTCTGCTGAGTGGTAGTGATGCCCTGTGATCTGAGACAAAAGTAAACATGATTTTCAAAAGGCAACATAAGGTGAATGAACGTTGCTGTGATTTGGACATATGATTGGAGGGTGAAAAAAGGTTGCTTTCCAATAATAATTTCAAATTTTTCTGTATGTCTCTGTGTTTGAAAATAGATTGCTCATGTCCCACTTAACCAAGAATATGTAGGCAGTAATTAGGCACTGAGCTAGCAAACCTCCAAGCACTTTCTCTTAATGCTGTAATATTAATTAGTACAAAATATGTCATTGCTGAGGAGAAGGAGAGAATGGCCTAATTCATACCAGACAGAATTAGAGAATGAAAAATATCCAGCATTAATTACGTAATATATGTTTGCCAAGCAGTGAAAACCTGAAATAGATGGGCATAGAAAACAGATATGGGTTTCAGATGAGCTATACGAAGACACTTAAGCAAGATAGATAAAGGTATTAAAACAAACCCAGAAGAAAGGGAAAGAAAATGTTTGCTTAAGGGGATAATCTTGCATGTAGAGTAGAAGAGGCTGGATGATTTTTTCTGTCTCTAAATTGCAACTTTCTGTACATGAAGAAGAAACGTTATTAGCCATGGATTTTGTTTAACACTGAACACTCAAATCCATCTCCTTTAGAAAGAGACCAGTTTCAAACTCTTACAGACAGAAAGAGCTAGAAACCATACCTGCTCTTCCACCAGACATACAAGCTCTGTTAACATCCAAAGCATAGCTACAGCTGGCAGAAATACCAAGCTGCTATAGCTGGTGTGTCTTTTCTATTTCTATGTCTGATATACAACCTGAGTATGATAAGCTCCATTAGAATAATGAGAAACTTTCAGCAGCTACTTTCTTACACTGCTCAACTTTATCCTCATTCTCATGATAAATCATGTCAGCAAAGAAATTATATTGTTTAGGAAAATTAATCTATCCAAGTGATAGAAAGCCATGTATCTCCTATCCATGCCTACAGAAGTGGGGTGGCAAGGTAACTCACAGAAGAACTTTAATCAGTCAGAGAGAGATGGAATTAATGAAAATGAGGAAAACATTGGAGTTCATTAGGCCAAATATTAAATAAGTTCTAGAAAACCATACTTAATGTTTGCAGGAAGATTCTAGGCAGTGAAATGCAGTTTGGTCAATTATCAGGGGAAAAAAAACAACCAAACATAAAGTCAACTGAGCTTTCAGGAAATGTTAAAAAGCTAAGAGGCAGCATCTACAGACAACTGTATTTTCCAAATTCTGTGGTTTTTGCAACATCTATACAAAATTTGCAAAACTATTATTGCACTTGCCTTCTCTTCCTCTACCATGCCAGAAAAAGTTACTAGTATGATGTTCAGCAAAATCTGACATCAACTGGATTTAATAATTGCATCGTTACCCATTACTTTGTAACATAGATAACTACTTAAAGTTGGTTCTGGAATAAACTTTACTAAGTGGAATTTTGCACACAAGCATGCTTGACAAAACTTCAGAAACTCCCAAAGAGTGCAGTAAAACTCTTCAAAAACATTTTGAAGCTTTAATAAACAAAGCAGACTCATCTTTTCTCTACAAATTTTATAACAGGAAATGCAAAAGACACATTATTCCATAAAATATTAACTCTTCCTGCTACTTCTTCTAGAGATATCTTGGTTAAAACTATTTTCACAGAAAGAGTGTAGAGGGCACAGAAACAGTACCGCCCCTTTTAATGTAACTTTTAAACAAGAATTTAGTACAGCTTTATAAGAAGGGACTTAAAATCTACTCTGGAGCTACACTGTATCATGAAACACTTGAGGGACAACCATCTTTAAAACGCCAGAGTCAGATATCTAAGGCACTGAAAAAATTCCTTCTTCAAATCAGGCACATAAGCTGTACCAAGCAGAGACTGCTGTTAAGAAGCAGGTGTTCACCAGTAAACTCTTAGTAGCAATTTAACAGTTAAGTCCTGTTGCAGAAACATTAGTTTTAAAACAGTTTTAAAGCTGCTGAAAGTCTATTCTCTATCCAAAACTAAGGAGGCATCAGTTACAGATGGAAACTTTTTTGAGTATATCTATTAGTCAAAAAGCCATTATTCTTACCGAAATTTTGCCCACTAGAAGAGCCTCTGAATTGTACATCTATCACAGTAGCAGAGTAATCATAAACTGATCTACTTCTTTCATACATGCAGAGGGTGGCATGGCTTCTGTCAGATCAAACCTGTCTGGACTAAATCTTAGAAGCAACTCACAGCTTTACATGAGTCTTCCATGATGACCAGCAGCCTGAAACCAGGCTTTGTTTAGAGTTTCATGTACTTCACCTTCTCCTGTGGGATCAGACCCCTGTATACAATTTTATTAGATTATACCTACAGAATTACTAATATGTCTTACCTACCTTTGTGTTCCTGAAAATATGCGTGTGATAAATTATCAGCTGGTACACTAAGCTTCTCCTGAAGATGCATTTACAGGACAAAATGAGCAAGCACTTTGGGGGAAAGCACTTTGGGGGAAAGCACTTTGGGGGAAAGCACTTTGGGGGAAAGCACTTTGGGGGAAAGCACTTTGGGGGAAAGCACTTTGGGGGAAAGCACTTTGCAAAACCTTCCCAGTCCCCAAATACCTCTCTTTTCAGACCCCCATTACTTAATGGAATTCTAATAGTATTAAGAAAGTTTTATTTCCCAATGGATAACAATGTTTAAATGTTTTTGACATAAAACATTTTATCTAGAACAAACATAGCATGCTCTGTTTACATAAATTGAAAATACTCTGATTTTAGAATTTTCACTGAAAACTGTTCCCATCCAAATTTTCACCTAACTAGAAGCTTCATATAATCACTGTTGAACAGGTTCTGAAAAATCAAAATCAGCAAGGTTTAATTGCAGTAGAATGTATTTGTATGAACCCCAGTATTTCAGTCTCTTTGCAAAGTAATTTTTTTTAACTGTATCATTTGTAATCATTTCAGTGTGTTAATTATTCATCAGGAAGCAAAATAACAATAACATTCATTCCTGTGTAACACAAGCATATGGAGCATTTTATGGATGGTTTTAAAAATAAAAAAAATAAACATAAGCTCTGAAACTTCAATACATTTGCTTCTGTTTTCTTCTGTCCAAACATAAAGTACAAGGGTAGACTCCTCCTCAGCTACCGACTCTATTTTTATAAACAGAATTCATGACATTTCATCTGTACTCTGGGTATCTGCATCCCGTTTTGTCCACTTTTCACATGCCTTTCCTAAGAAGGACATAAACCTCAAAAACTTCCTTCTCTGTTAGATATAAGGAAAATGTTTTTTATTAAAATTTCTTATCAGAAGAATGAGGAAAAGGTGCACATGATAAGGAACCAGCACAAGAAATGGAGATTCATCCTGACCCAAACAGGGTTGTTCTTGGAAGAAGAAATTTACCCTTCATTGAAAGAACTAACATCCCCCCTCTTCCTCCAGCAGCAGAATCAAAAGAGGCAAGAAGGCTACTCTTGACTTCAGAGGAAATGGCACATGCTGTCCCTTTTGACAACAGCAATAATTTTGGTTCATAAACTCTATGAGCTCAGGATGATATCTATGCTATAATTCCACAATTATTTGTAATTGTAATCCTTTGTGTCTTGAACACTGCAAGCACATAGCATGATTTGAGGACAAAAATCAAAAGCTGAACTATGGAGATGGTATCTGATCTAGGCATAGGAAAGCTCTGTGGCCATTTTACCTCATTTGGGATAATGAAAGATTTCACTTACAAAACGTACTTCATTTTACTGCTGTTGTTTAAGTAGAGAACATACATTCTCTTCGTCTCTCAAATGGTTTGATAAAAAGTTTGCCTATGAAATTCAACACCTGGTCTGACAAATTTAAGTAGAGAACAATGGGATTAAATTCACAAGTGAGAGATATTTGAGCATGTGTCTGCATAAGAATGGAAAAACTGAGTCAGGGAAAAAATTGAAGGCAGAAGCCCTGCCAAAAATGAGCATTCGTGCTGCTGCCAGTACCACACAGGCTGAATCTAACTCAAATGTAAACAATCTCATATTTTAAGAGATTCTGCTTGGTAGAAACTTCAGATATCTAAGCGGTTGTAAATCTAGCAGATTTATTTAAACACAATGTAAAGTAATGGGCTCTGCCTCTCAATAGCAAGTATTACTTCTCTGAGCTGCTGGGAAGTTACACTATAAGGCTTGGAATATCATTAAAATACTATTTAAGATGACAAAAATTAGCTTAGGCAAGCAACAGTTTAAAGAATGTTTTAAAATAAAATATAATTAGTATAAATGATTGCATATGTAGGACACTGTGAGAGGGACATTCTCTACCTTTCTTAAATACAAGCATTCAAAAGGAAAATAACTTTCCGAAATTACTTCACAACAAAATTCAGAGGAAAATCTCTACCCATAGATGTAGATGTATAGTCTACTACAATTTATAGGTCTATCTGAATTAAAGAATATTTTTTTAATAAAATACAGAAATACCTCGTTCTACCTCCATTAATCCTAAACTCATTCATTTCTGTATTTTAAGAGAATTTTCACAAAAGGGTTTAATTTAACTTCAAACAAAATGCGCCTCACATTGTCTTGAGATATGAACATTTCTTCATTCCCAGGTTTTCCAAAGCACATCTAGATGCAAGCCAGCAGTAATGTTTAGAGACTTAACATTAACAAAATGAAGCTGCCACAAGATTTGCTCTTGTTATCTCTTTAAATGTTAAAAAGTAAATAGCTCTCAGCAACCAGAAGCAAGGAGCAGAATGCACTCAAGAGTCTGGCCCTACCATTGGTGAAGAGTAACACCACATTTACTGGCTGCAGCCAAATTTGTTTTCTTCTCTCTTGTTTGGTGGCTGGTTGGATTAAATGCTGCTTGCAGCCAAGTCTGTGAGCTTGGTGCTAATGTGGGTACACAAAGCTGAAAGAGCAATGGTGTATTTGAACCTTTGCACAGAGCAACTGAACAGGTAACACGAGGCAAATGTCAAGATGAGAAAACATGGGTGTGAGAGCATCCTGGGAGCTGTTTACAGACCTGAGGGGAGCTGGCATGAGAATGTTGCTTTGACATCTCTCTCTAAGGACAGATATGCATATGATGAAAAGAATACACAGCAAGAAGAAACACCCATTGAAGCTGACAGTTTGCTTGAAATATGTTGTGCTTAGCCATCTCAGAAAGGGAGATTCATCTAGGACAAAGTTGTAGCTGAAGAAAGAAGAAAAAATCATGTCTAGACAGGACCAAATCTGCAAACATCTGATGAATAAAAAATTCATGGTGACAGGCCACAATGGGAGCAGGAAGACCTAGTGAAATATAAGACAATAAAAACAAAGCAAAGAAAGAAAAAAGATCACAGAAGTGAAACAGAACTGAAGGAGAGGTTTCATGTCCCAGTGAATAGAAAATAAGCAGACTAAAATAGAAGATATTTTGCTACAAGAATCAGGTAGCATAGCTATACCTACAAGAAAAAGAAAGAGCCTGGCTTCTGAAAGACAGAGCATCAAAAGCCAAGAAAGAGGAGGACAGCATCATAGACTGGGGGAAAAAAGAGACAGGGCAAATTGCAGATGAGGGAGTAGGAAAGAAAGCATAAGGAAAATCAAACTGACACAAGAATAAATAATTTGTTTTATTACAATTTGAATTCAGAGTACATAGCGTGGATCAAAGCTAAAGAAGATAGCCTGGATTACATATTCTGAATGCAAAACACCAAAGCAACAGAAACCTGAGGAAACTTGTTAAAAAGGTGAAATTTTCACATGAAATATGGAACCTACTAAGGGTGACCATATTGAAAGCACAAAGCCAATGGATGCTGCCAGGGGAGAAGATTCTAGGTAAAGGGGAAGAGTCTAGGTAAAGGCAGAAGGAGGGTGGTATATGTAAACCAGGATGAGAGGCTGCAGAAATTCAAGCATTTTGATCTAGTACATTTAAAAACACAGGCAAACAAAAATATTTTGAAAAGGACTAGCAAAAGGAATCAAAAGCAATAATAAATCTTTCATCATACATATCAGTAGCAGGAAGTCTGTCAGAGAGTCTGTACAGCCAGCTGATAACATAATCAATGTCTATACAGTATACAGTAAGGGCTCAAGACAGACACAGCTATTGCAGGGAAAAATAATTCTCTGAATTGGTGTCGGGAAATCCATATGCTGGATCTCCTCTTTGTTAACAGCCAAAGAACTGGTAAAATTGCAGTTAACTGCAAAAGTTATAAGTAAAATATTTATGAGAGGAATGTAACAAATCCCTAGGACTATATAGCATTGACCCAACACTTCTGAAGCTCAGCTCCTAATGGTGGTTCATAATCTTTTGTTTAAAAATTGCAGCAGTAGGCACAAGAGAATGGAACATAAATCTAGTAGGTCTAATACTTCCACAGAAAAACAGCTCTGTCTCAGGAGATACTTAAGAATAGTTAAGCATAGGGAATTAGGGGTGTCACATATACTTGCCCTGATCTGAATCTCACCTAGGCAGTTCCTTAAAGATGCTAGAAGGAAACTAACAGCCTAGATAATTTTCTGATATGAAGAATTCAACTCATTTAGTAAAAGCACTTGACTGGTTAATGAAAAGAATCCAAGACCAGAGAGTAAGGGACTCGAGATAGTGCCAGACACTCTCTTCCAGTCTTCTGAATGCTGTGGCTTTAGTAATTTCTCACATTATTATATCACATTATATTGATATACCTCAAGAACTGGGTATGTTCCATAATAACCGACTTTCATAAGAACAATCTCACACAACAACAAAAGTTTTGTGTCTTAGTATCTCAAACCCATACAGCAACCTCAAGCACTGCTTTCAGCCCTTGTAAAGAAATCCCCCAAGGTCAGCCTGGGTCTGGGCTACTTGATAGCTTGTAAGCAGTGAGAAAGGGTGAAAGTGGAAATTAATACTCCAATATGTATTTGATGGCCACTGCCTCTGCTGCAAAAATTTTAGGAGCTACCATACCTCAAGGACTGCAGCAGAAGCCACAGTAACTAACAACTGATGGCTTGATGGGGATTTCTTCTGGTATTTAAATAGATGAAGCATTAATAATTCAAAAGTGCAACTGTCCATAAACAGACACAATGGAATTCACAGGTTTCTGCCAGGCATGCTAGTAATAGGAAAATAAGCTAAAAGCAATTTGTTTGCAAACAAAATTTGGTGACAAAATCCTTACATCTTAAATGTTTATGTTTCCACTAAGAGATAAGCAGGTCAACATCAAAGCTTTTGTAACATGGAAAAAAAAATAGTCTGAATAGCTCATACTAACAGATTGGAAGATGAAACTGAGGTATGATGCTCCTAATATGTTTTTGCAAATGGTTCTAATTCAATATTTCCTATCACATTAAAGTATCTAGCATAATTAATAGATGCACACTTTTCCAAGTTGCTATATTGTATTTTATAAATTTTCCTTTTCTCACAAGAACTCCCTACTTTACCTTTTGAATCCACTTGATATCCAAAATTCCACACCATACTATTATATTATTTTAGAGTAATACATTTTATACATTTAAAATATCCATGCTAGAAACAACTAGCAACCTTTACTGACAAACACTGGAAACATGGCTGAACTGAGCTATAAATGCAAGGAAGTTTAAAGACCACTTTATGACACCATGATTTTTAAGGTAAGTCTAAATGCCTTAAACTATTCAGAGGAAAGGGTGATGGGAGAACTGATTTCTCCAATTATAAATTCAATAGCTGAAATAGGTCTAAAAAGGTCATATGTAATAGGCATAAAACATTAACCTCATTGCTTTCTGTGCAGCTTGTTAAGCTCCTAGAAGCTGTAATAGCAGAGACAAATTGAGCAACATTTCAACCTTTCTCTGATATAGATCTATACAGTTACTTAATGAAAACCCTTAAGGTTACCAATTATTTTTCTAAAAAGCTTATCTTCCTAAAACTGCAATGTGAACTTAGCTTGTGGAAATGCTTCAAGAGCCTTTACAGAACTTGCACAGTTGTAATAAATCCACTAATTTATTATCTGTTTTGGATAGGAGGAAGACTTTAGGGGAAACCAAGGAAAGCCAAGGGACAGAGAACAAAGAGAAAGAAAGTGAGAGAAAATGAGCAATCAAATTTAAGAGTATGTATGTATGCATTCAAGGTAGACACACATACAGAATCACAGAGAATCATTCAGGTTGGAAATGAGATCATCAAGTCCAACCCTTGATCCACTACCGCTGTGGATCAGTGCCAGACTATTGCACTGAGTGCCACATCCAGTCTCTTTGTAAATATCTCCAGGGATGGAGAATCCACTACTTCCCTGGGCAGCCCATTCCAATGCCTGATCACCCTCTCCGTAAAGAAATTCTTTCTAATATCTAACCTAAACCTGCCCTGGCACAACTTAAGTCCATGCCCTCTTGTCTTGTGGAAAGTTGCCTGGGAAAAGAGCCCAACCCCCCCCTGGCTCCAGCCTCCTTTCAGGGAGTTGTAGAGAGCGATGAGGTCTCCCCTGAGCCTCCTCTTCTCCAGGCTGAACACCCCCAGCTCCCTCAGCCTCTCCTCACAGGACTTGTGCTGGATCCCTTCACCAGCCTGGTTGCCCTCCTTTGGACCTGCTCCAGGACCTCAATCTCCTTCCTGAACTGAGGGGCCCAGAACTGGACACAGGACTCGAGCTGTGGCCTCACCAGGGCTGAGTACAGGGGCAGAATCACTTCCCTGGACCTGCTGGCCACGCTGTTCCTGATCCAGGCCAGGATGCCATTGGCCTTCTTGGCCACCTGGGCACACTGCTGGCTCATGTTCAGCTTCCTGTCAATCCACTAAACACACTAAAACCCTGAAAGAAAAGAACCACCACTACAATTTGTTGATCAATAAAATCCAGTATCTGGCTTCAGGGTATCTACTAAAATCAGCAGCAGCACAGACAAATGGCTGCACTTTCCACAATGGTATGTGTCTCAAACAAGACAGATTTCCAGGCTTGATGTTAAATAATTTAATACTGAGATGTTTATGTCCTTTCCTGACTCAAAGACTAAAGTTTAACCAATATTTTGGTAAACCTGAAATTAATGTGTATCTCAACTGACTAATGATTAAGAGATTTGACCTTGTTTTATTTCTTGCTTTGAACTGTACAAAAAAAGATGGATAGGATTGGTTTGGCCAAACATATTTAAATTCAAAATAAAAAGCCACTTAAATGGTTTATTATTTCAGTACATATTGCATACACAGAAATATTTCTTTGGAACTACACAGCTTTCTGTGTTTCAAACATTAAATTTGGAACTGATTTTCTGTAGCTAAGTAATACAAACATTTCATTGGCAGCAACCCTAAGAGAACTCTCCATCAATTTTGATACTAACATAAAAATTACAAAAATATGTATTGCTAAAAGGCAGTTGTTACAAACAGTATTACTAAACCTATATTTGAAAGCTGTGCTACTTTCAGAAATGCCCGTAAATGAGCTTTTCTGTGAGCAAGTCTGACAGACAAGCAATTCTGATGATGAGATCAACCAAATGGACCGCTATTTTTGATCACACACTTTTGAAACCAAGTCTGTTGAGAGCTCCACACATTCACACAGTGAATTGTATTAAAGAATGATGAGCTCTTGCAGAATTCAAAACAAAATCAAAGACAAAATCACCAAGGAGGGTCATAAATGTATCTGTAATTGTATGTGTGTGTGAAAATACTGATGGAGCACACTGATTCTCCTCCACCAAAGAAAACAAATCTGTTTCAAATATACTCCAGTCAACTGCAAAATTCAAACATGAAGATAAGCTAAATATTGCAAAAATTACTGAAGATCTGCAAAGGCATAAATGTGAAATATCACCTATAAACCTTTTTATTCCATAAATTCTATTATAATTTTTGGGCAGCATTATAAGGTGGTGTCCTATTCAGAATGTTTTTGTGTATGAGCAATCTTACAGTGAGCCATTGCCACAAGAAACACATAGTTCTTTTGTTCTGTTTCTTGAGTATCAAGTTAATAGAGCCTCCAGTTCTGTATCTTTTATTCACTGGAAGTTCCATCATAAATTACTTACAACTTTATTTTAAAAGTCAGTGTTTTTAAAGCTTTTTCATCACGTTCATTCAACCTGTGGCAAAATATGCAGTCATGTCTGATCTCAGAAAGTAGTAATAATTAGGGATGAAACAGTGCCCCACCTTCATAAATATCGACCTCTCGTTTTATTGGTAAATTACTTACTAAGCCTTTGTATTAATGAGCTTACAGATGCTGCTTTTTATGAGGTTACTCACAAAAGTTTCAAACAGGATTTGGTTTCCCTCTCTTTTCCACATGCCATGCAAGCAAGATAACTGGCTCATCATTCATTTGCCCAATTTTCCTTGATGAAAAAGTAAATAGGCTGTAGGACTGTGCTACTTAGAAGTTTGGTTTCTGGCTCTTGAAAATACTAAACAATAATTACTTGGCATTAAGAGCTTCTCTGAAGATGTAAGTTTCCATATTCATTACAATCTATTATATCATTGCAGCTGAAATAAAAGTGTCATCTTGAGAAAAGAGAGTTCTCCAGGCAATGTCCCAATCATTCTAATCAGACTGCAATCATTTGACCAACTCTTTGCTGATTATTAAATGAATTAAGAAGCAAGCAGGTGTTGTGCAGGGCATGGCTCATTTGTTTTCAACAAGTTAAAGTTTTCAATTGTGATTTTACTTCATTTGCCCTTCAGGCTCATTATCTCACTACTGGTTGTGTAATCACCTTCTGCATTGCCACTTGGATGATCCTATTTAACTTGTGATCTGTTTTTAGAACTACTGCCTTAATGCCTGGACATAATACTGCTTTTAGGGATCCTTGATGAAAATTAACTATAAACATTTATCTTTTTGATAAACTGCATCAGACAGAAAATACATTTAGGACTCTTAAGTATTTCTTGAGCCCCCAAGCATGGCACAGGTGACCCTCTTGTCTTCAAAAATTCTTAAAGACCACAATGTATGTCCAGTATGTTTGTGCAAGAAGTCACTGACACTTCAGTTTCCTTTTAGTTTGAAGAAGCTTCGTAACAATTATTCTACCGTGCCATTGTCTCTTGTTAGTGTTATTTTTCTGCTGTCAGTGAATAGTTCCCTTATCTTAATCCACTAGCTACTTCAGAGGCAAAAGTATGTAGAGCCAACTTAACCCTGGCAAGTCTTAACACATATTTGCTGTTCTGACCTGACATTCTGTTAGGCCTTCTCTAAAGTAGGATTATTTAAAATTAATAACATCCTATAACCAAGATATGTTAGTAGTTCTTTCATATTTTAAGGCTTTCCATGGATTCTATGCCCATCCATGCATGCTTCATTTTAGATTATAATAGTTCCTTTGAATGTTCTGTGAAAAGTAAAAGTTATTACCTGAACTTCTAGACCAAGATTTTATCACTGAAACCCTTAAAAGCTTCTGAATTTGCACTTCCATATTAGGAACTGTTGCTATTTTTTTTTATGTGTGTTGACTATTTACAATAATCAGCCACTAGATTTTATTATTTTAAAAGGGAGAAGAGTAGTAAACAGAGACAACAGTATTTTTTAAAACATTACTGTCATATTAATGAATACAGGCATTAACTATCTAGGATACATTTAAAGATAAAAATGCGTATTTTTGTGAGTTCAAGGCCCAAGATCAGTAATATTCCATTGCTCAAAACACAAATCAGCAAATAACTACCACACACATATGAGGCTCCCTCCCAAATATTGTAATATGACATACAGCAATGTACTTAAAATAATTCCAGTCCTGCATGGATTTGATGCCTTGACATTACCTTTTATGGTTTTTGATTTCTTAGTAATTCTTAAATTTAAAAAGTCTTACTTAAAAAGTGCTAAGAACAAAGATGGATTCTTTTTGCAGTTTTTCCTCCTAATGCTCAGAATTGGCTGCTCTGCATCAAACTCTATTAGACTTACTACTCTTACCAAAAAAAAAAAAAAGAAAAAAAGTACTCTGATACATAATAATATCATATCAGTCTATTTTCAAGAATTTTACTAATGTTGTCACCAACATATGCCACTTATATCTTCAAAAAAACCTGGAGGTTTGTTCCTAATTTTTATTAAGCTTGCTAATCAGCTACTTCCTTCAACTCCTCTGAAAGACTATCAAAAGCTAACTAAACAAGTTCAGACTGGAATTTACTGAATACTCTTTTTCCCTCTGTGAATATGTAAACCCATTTCTAACATTGCAGAACTGTTCTTAAAAAGAAGTGACTTAAAAATATTTTTATAAGTGAAATTTAAATCAAAAGGATTTTTAGGATGCAAACTAGAGCTGTTATGAAGTCAATCCAATCTTTGCATCTGTATTAGTAATTTGGTATTCCATGCATTATGATTATGAGAGAAATAACTTTGAGTAATAAGCTGTGAACATGGACTCATTTTGAGCAAATACAACATATAAAGCAGTTCATTGATAAGGCACAATGAAGCCTTTTTCTTAAATTTTCCTGATTAGCTTCTTGGATCAAATATTCATAGAAGTACTTGAAAGCTTTTCTAAATATCAAAACCACCGCATTTAAGAAACAAAAATATTTTTACTTTTTCTTTGGGCTCCATATCCCCTCCAGTACTGTCAAAAAAGTACTCCTAGGTACCTGAAGCATTTCACTTCAATTTCCTATACATAAAGAACAATTATATACCTCAAAAACATTACTTTATTCAGAATCCTAAAGGATGTCTCCATATGCTTTTATGTCAACATATCACACCCACTCAATACTGTAACTCTTCTAAATGTAAAATAATTTCACCTCCATATTGTAATGGTCGTGTCACTCAATACATTCCTTGTCTTTACATTTTAGCTCTGTTTTTGAATTAGTAAAAGTGTAGTATATCAACCATGCATTTCTGGTAGTAGTGATATAACCTGTCAGATAGAGGGAAGCCCTGTGAAGTAACCTGTCAACATTCTTTTCCTGATAGCTTTCGAGGACTTTTGAAAGTGGATATTGAAATAAGTTATATGAACAGGCCAACTGTCCTGCATTACAGCAGCAGGTTCTTTGTATTTGCACCTTCCTCTTGACCTCTCATCATGCCTGTATAAAATTCACCTTTCCATCCTCAAGCATAGAATGCATCCATGGACTCACCTACTAGCTTACGGGCTGTCTTAAAAGTAAAATACCTCATTGACTCTCCAGTCATGCTTTGCAATTTAAAAAACAAACAAAAACCTGTTTTAAAGATGTCTGTTCATTTAACAAGTTGCTTTTTCCACAACACCCACATCTCACTGTCTCGCAGATAAACAATACATTTTGTGTTACACCTTTTCTAGATTCGTACGTCAAGTCCTTCCATACAATGATGGAACACTGTTACATTCTTTACAGATCTGCAGCCAAAAGAAAACTTGATACTTTTATCACAAATAAGCACATGATCTGTATAAGCTTTATGTTAATCATCTAACAAAACACTGACAAGCAAGACTCAGGACTATATTCCTGTAGTTATCAGTAGGATATGGTTTCGATCTATTTTAAAATGGAATACCTACAAGTAGTTTACTTGCTCCACAAAGTATCTTACTCTATATAGTACTTTTTCCATGCTAATAAATGATTGCTGCCTGCAATCCAGATCTCATAGTGTTATACGTGCCTATTATTGATGAAAAGTTTTTGTGCCATGGTCACAAAAATCCACTGAAGATTATAAATGTTTTGCTTTTTTCCAGTCAGTTTTACTAATTGCTGCTATCCATATACACATAAAAATTTCACATTAAATCATATATACACCCAACAAAGTTTAAAATGAAAAAGAAATATACTTACACTAAAGCACTATTTGCAATGTTACTTTTCACTATGATAAGGTGCCTCTTAGAGCTATTTTACAATGGTTACTGAAAATGTTTTTTACCAAAGGAAACCAGAATTCACCCTGGAAAAAATGAGTTTTGATAGTACCAGAAAGAAGACTGAAAATCGTTGTATGGCCTTGTATGCTGTACAAATAAGGGACAAACTGAAATAATATAGTGGCATTACTCATATTCTGTTGGCATCAGAAGTCAGTAAAAGCATAAACTGACAGGTATACTCATAGCTCTTAATTAAACTAGAGAATCTGGAGGAAATGTCGAGTCTTTGGTAAACCAGAAAAAGATTAAATCATAGCAGTGCTTATTCAGTTATATATAAACCCAAACACCTAACTCAACCTGATATATTCAGATGGCATTTATTCTCCTTTATTAAAATTTCCATTGAATATCTAACTTAGTTCTTCCTTCATTATTGAATAAGCTAAGAAGTTTTAAAATCTACATGTATGGAGGCAAAGCAGTCCACTTTTCTGGTTGTCAGAACTTGCTTCATAGGCAAAATGGGTTATTTTAAATTGCTTTTTTGAGTACAAAGGATGCTGGAGTGCTTGTCCTTTTTGCCTCCAGCTGAGGCAATTTGCTGCTATCACAGACATGAGCTCTGTTTCAAAACCTATATGCCATGTTCTTCTGTCATCTGAATGCCAAGCAGTGTTTTTATGAGAAATGTAAATGTCTGTAGAACCACCAAGCAGATATATTTTTCTATTTTTTACTTTTTTAAGGCTGCAAAAGAAAAAAAAAAAAAAAGCCCCTGACATTTTCACATGCTTCCAAAGAACGTTTACCATTTAATCCTCTCTAATCAAAATGCTTACATTTTTGTCTAAACTACAGGCTGTTCCAAATTTTGAACAAGAATAGGCAAGAAACTTCCTAAAAAAAAAAATTTCTCATGTCATATTTATTTCCTTTTCATTTTGTTTTAAATGAGGATTCTATCATTAATCATATGAATCACAAAGGAAGATGGTTAGCATGTAGAAGAAAATTACATACCTTATATTGGATAAGGAGACTATAAACCAAAATATTTTTATTTTTCATATCCCTTGCAAATTTCTTGATTCTAGTTAGTTCTTCCATCCCAATATGGAAAGAAATATCCAAGTGAAGCTGAAAAGGAACAATAGTTGTTTTTTTTTAAATCTACTTTTTCCATCATTTGTTATTTTACACTGCCATTTGTAGCATTTTTGTATGTTATAAAAATACAAGAAAAATACAGGTTAAGAGAGGTTTTTCTTAGCTTCAGTTAGTATTGAATTCCACTACTTACATATTTATTGACATGAAGCTTTGTTTTCAAAGCACATTAAAACGGATACATCAGAACACAATATTCCAACTGCATATTACAAATATTTAATTAAACCAGAAAACAAATTATGTTCTTCTCTAAGCTCTAATTTAACTTTCACAGATTTTTTATTATTAGCAGGATAGTAGAGAAGTACAAGTGCTTTTCTCAAGCATCTTAAAAGGTTTTCAAAACAGAACTGCATTCGTTAAAGATTTAGTTTGAGTTTACTACCTATTTAGTATAGCATAGTAGTTCCTCTAATTGGATTAACTTGAAGAGAACACTTAAAGTTTAAAGGGTAGAAGTTACTTTGAAAGAAGGTAGGGATATGACTATCCTGAGGTCTCAGGCAGGGAAAGGCAGGTCTCCTATCCAGCAGGGATAATGACAGGGCCAGACTGGTGTCTCCATGAAGGTACCAACCAGCTCAACCCTTTCCCAAGGCTGATGTGTCCTTCAGTTTACAAAGTCTCTAATAACTGTTCAAATAAAAATTAAGGATGACTTATACAAATAAAGTGTCAGCCTCTATTAACACTAGAAATACCATTCCCCTTACAAAGTAATTTTCTGGATGAATAACTGCATTGATATAAAACTTCTCTGCAAGTGCTACAGAGAAATAGCAATATAGAGGTAGCCTAGTAATTGGAGAACACACAACCTAACACCTATTTTCCAACACCACGTTTCCACAGCTTTATAATGATTTTTCCCAAACATCTGTACTGAAATGCAAATAATGGCAATTACAGAACTGAAGTAGTAGCAATCCTTTCTTTCTGACCCTAAGTAAAAACAAGAAAATAGATATCATATCTATCCATAGCATCTACAAAAGTGAATATGTATTACTCAGAAAAATAATTTCTCTTAAAGAATATGGTTCTTCTGGTTATAGCAGAGTAGGAGAGGAGATTGGTTTTAAGCAAACAATTGAATGTTTCTCTGTGGACATGTCCAGTGAAAGCTCATCCCTTTACTGGGACAATTCTCCCCAGGCTGGTTAAACAGATGATCTGGCACAATAACAACACCTGGCATGTTTACAACTAAAGAAGCAGAGTATCAGAAGGAAAAGTATAGCAAAATTTTTAAATTATCAGTTTGATAACACATCATGAAATCAAAGATTAGACAAGAACTTTCAAGTTACACAAAAGTCTACATTAGACTGTTCCTGATTATGAGATTAGAATGAAGAATTTAACTGCTCTCCTCTTTTTGATACTTCACTACCAGGAACAATTTCATTTTTGAGAATAGAAAATAATGTTTCCCTGACAAATAATATCTAAAAAACTATTTAAGTGTCATTATATTGCTTACAATTCTGAGTAACATTTGCCTGAGAAATAATAATGTGCCCTTTCACATCAAAAGAAAGAGTCTTGTAGGATATTTCATTAATAACACATTCAGGTTTTATGTTAAAAATACCAAAGAATAAAGAATTACAGTAGTTCAAGACAATGGCATAAAATAGGTAAGGATATAGCTTTTTTTCATTTGTAAAAAAAATTTCCTATCTTTACATTTCAGGTTTTTGTTAGACTGTTATCTCAAAAGTGGGGTCTGTTAGCTGGTGTGCAATACTAATCCACACACTGAGCTGAGATATTTGCTTTAATATCCATTTCTGTGCAAAGGGGAGCAGGGTGGTATTCCACCACCTACCGCAATAACTGTCATCAAGAATACTTATGAAATTTCACTTAAATTTCAGATTAAGCCTAAAATTGAGAAGTAACTGATCTTTTTTACCTCCAGATAACTAGACTATGCACTTCACACCCTATTAAAGCCCCATGTAAAATAACTACCCATTCCTTTTTCAAAAACTTTATATATGGAATTATAATTTTAAATCAAAATATATTATCTTGTGTTATTGCTGAAGAGTATAATAAACATAGTTCAAAGGTATATCCCTTGTGACATACAGTGTTAATGACACTCATTTCACCTCAATACTTCTCATCCCTACCTATTAAGACAGAAAACAGTGACAGAATTAACTGAATCTTTTTTTCACTAAACTGAGACTTTCAAACCTACTCATATTTTCTCCTTCTTAATAGTCTGAGTAAAATAAAAGTCATGCACACCTTCAGCTGTCATCCACATGAACTGTTAAATTACTCTGGTAGCAATGTGCAAATAATGACAACTTCAGACAAAACTATGCCTTAAAACTTTTGCCCCATACCAGAATAGATTTTCCCACCTCACAACATTTCAATAAGTAAAGTAAGCATTAAAGTTATACTGCAAAATACTAAAAAGTTAATTTTTAACACCTGGACCAGAAAAGCTCAATGACTTTAAAACTTTAAATGAACCACACAGCAGAAGAAAAGAAAACCACTCAGTTCTGTTACAAATGAGCATTCAAGCAGAGTACATGGCTTTCAGTATCAGGAGCAGAGATGGAGCACAACAGCAATGCACAAGCTAAGAGTTCAGTGTGAACAGTCACAATGAGTCTTTCACAAAAATGCAACTAATAAATTCCCCTTTGCTACTCTTGGCTTATTTCCTAAAAATCATGCACTACAGTTGCTGAGGTGCAAATGATGCTATTTAGGGTCCAATTTACAGTTCAGATTCACAATTTTATTCAGAGTTAGCACTACTTTAAATCTAGTCTGACATTTTAAAACATTTCTTTAGATGCTTTCTACAGTAGCTTCCAGGAGTTACCTACCGAGACAAGGACAACTGGATATAAGACAGGAATATTTGATTTTTCCAACATATCCACTAGTTGCTGGGTTTCTTGAATATCACACTTGTTATCCTACATTAAAATAAAATGCTTAGAATTACTGAAAACATCAAACAATGATTTATTCAAAATGGAATTCAAAGGTTTGCTATTCAATGATACATGACTTCATTCTGAGGGTTTTAATTTGCTTTGATGCTTTTAATATATTTGGAATTTTTTTCTCTAGTAAAATTTTCGTTGCTTGAAAGAAATTTATGTTAATATCAAATTTAATGGACTTGATTGGTCTCAGATTTGGTTCAGCAAAAATCTCCCTGTTCCATCTCAGTACCCAAACACAGATTGCATGGCACACACATTACTAGTGTTTCCCATTTTAGTCACTCTTCCCAAGACAATTCCCCTCAAATACTATATCTATGAAAGGAAATTTTACACTACTTTCAGTTTCAACCCTCTAGTTCAAGAAGTCAAGGATGATTTAGCAATATACTGATGGAAATGCAAAACCAGGAGACAAAAGAACAGACTGGTACCTCAAAGATGCAGTTTGATGCACATCAGAAACACCAAACATTAGAATTGACAGACCAGGAGGACAGAAATAACAAACAACTTATTATTCAAATATTTAATTATTATTTACCATTACACTAAAATATAAGTGCAAAACGATTAGCATGCATCCTTGCTACTTACATTTATGCAAATAAAATTGTAGCACTGTCCCAAAAAGGAGCTTTGTACATGGCTATCATTTATGCTTACAGATAGTGAGATAGCTTCAATCTGAATAGAAAAAAAAAATACATTAATACTTCACAAACTTGACTTCAGCCTTATCTGCTAAAGCTTCACCATTATGGCAAAGTTTGTTCATCCAAATTACTTAAAACTTTACTTAAAACTTCCAGTCTGACACTCTGCAGATTTTTCTGTGAGTTTTTGCTGAGGCATACTGCTAGGGGGAATAATTCCAGAAACAGCCCTACAAGTACCAGGCACAAGAGCATATTACAATATTTCATACCAGACACAGGAACATATTACCTGTCAGAAACTTTTCAGAAGGTTAATGGAACACGACTCAAAAGAGAAGGCCTACTTTTATTTCATTAGATCATGCTTAAGTAGTTCTGATCATTAAGAAATTATTTTTGTGTACCAGTTTTAATTTGAAAAATCCGTTTAAGGAGTACACTAAGCATTTGTTTTGTAGCTATACTATCCTGCAATAAATCAGATTTCTCTCTTGGAAAAGTAAGCACCGATGCCTAACTAGCTTCAATACATCATCAACTGAGTACAATTTATTCTTATTCAATCTTATTCAATGTTAGTATCTTATCCAGAACTATTATAGTATTACTATTATTTTTTATCAAAGCTATTAGCTACGTGAGAGGATAAAATCTACCTAAAAATACCACTTCAGTAAATACCACTTAATAATAGCAGCAAAAAAAGGAAAACTAGCAACAGATCTGGTATCAGTGCAATGGAAACATACTTCTGTTCCATTATACATCTACTCAGACAAGAAAAAAAATCTCGTTCAACTCTGCTTTGCATTTTTAAATATAGATATTTAATAGCTACAATGCATGATTTTCCACACTAAATACAGGTCTTTCCAAACAAAACCTGTCAATATTGTTAAATTACATTTCTAGATATAAAATAGCAATACAGTTTGCCACAGATCATCCTACTGTTAACAAAACACATAATGCAGAAGATCAACAGACATGAACAAAACCATTACAGAAGTAACATTATGGAAACCAGGTAATGGGTATTTTTGAACAGCTATTCTCTGCCTGTTTTTCTGGGTAGTAGAACAGCATGATATCATCACAGAAGATATAATTAAGAATCACCCCAAGATAAGTCAAGATTTAGCAAATGTTAGTCTCCTTTGGGAAAATGAAAAGTTGTGATAGTTCCATTAGTAGGAATCATAAAAAAGGAAAATATAGTTAAATACCAGGAATTCCATAAATATCCTAAAGAAAAGGCTTCAATGAGTGTTCAGTATGAGTGAAACATATGCCTATCTCTAAAAAAAGGCTGATTAACTTGATGTTGCATTTGCATCTCTGCAAGAATACAACTTACCCATTAATTTGTTCAGACTTTAATTCAGACTTCAAAGTAATAAAAGCATTTCCTCTAACATATTTCTGACAGTTTGGGGCTACTAAATTCGTAAAATCTAAAGAAAATGGCCTCTCTCTTGTCTGGATCCAATTTCTTCTCTGATCTAATACATACATTTTAAGAGGATTTATACAGAATAAAATGGTAGAAGATGCCTTTTTCTTGGTATCATCCACACCCATTGTTCCCTTATAACAAAGATTACAGTGATGCAGGAGGTCTCAATTACTGTATTCACATTATCTGTACATTTCTTATAAGTTGTAACGACATCAAATTCATTGCACAGTTTATAGCCGTAGAGTTGTACTTACTTTTATTTGGCTTTTCAGAGACTCATGAAGAAGAAAACCCACTTGTGCAACAGCTTCCTTCCCATTGGTAATAACACAAACTTGTTGTGACAGACTGTCTGTGATCAAGAAAAAACCCTTAGTATTCCATAAGATATATCAAAACTACTGACCTGAACATCACTTTAAATCTGTACATTGCTGTCTCTTGAGAGTTTTCACCAGATGCAAATTTAATTTTAAGATTATTTGTTTCAAGAGACATTTAATATAACTACAGAATGCACATAAGATACATGTCAAGTACAGAATTTGTATTATATTTTATTATTTTTTTCTACACAAAAACATCAGATAAGGCCTGCCTCCAAAGCCCATTTAAGGGACTTCTATGAGAAGGTATTTGTTCAGATCCACGTTATCGACACTAGATGACAATCAAGACAGTATCTTTTTGAAAACTTCACATATATCACTGCAACAGATCATTAAATGCAATGCCAGCAATATTAAGAAACACGAAGAAACCACCTCCACCAAACCCAGGAGATAGTATAAATCCTCTCCACAACAATATATACTATGTATAGTGTTCCCCCCCCACATGTAATGAAGATACTGTTCAGGTTAACGGCAGATAAACTGTTTGCAGCAATATCAAAAAGTTATAGTCAGTGACAAAGATCTTGGAATGGGGAATTTCTTAGATCTTTTACTGGTAGGAGAAAAAAATATAGTATTTTGTTCATAAGAACAATAGCTTCAAGTTTTAGCCAGAACTGCTACATAAAGCAATTATTTTAGAAAGACAGTATATTGTCTTGTTATAGACTAAAGTTTCTAGATTCAGTGTTTTCCTTTAAGCAAATAGATCAAAATATTGCAATTCTAGAACTCTCACTTCTAGTTCAGGATTTACCCTTTAGATGTTGAATTAATATGCAGACCAAAACGTAAGATTTCCAATGTCTTTGAGTCAGCCATTCCATAAGCAGATAGAAATATCATAAATGTAAAGTCTAATTACGTTTAAAGATGACTTCAATGAAACTTCAGGGACAGAAATATACCAAGTATGACCACAAAATAAACTAGCAGTGAATGACAAAGGAAATTATAAAAATATGGGCTAACTGTTCTTCAAACAAGTCTGAATATAAAGATACATATTTGTTGCATGTGTAAAGCTTTTTAAAATGACATACCACACAATAAGTTCAATCAGATGCATTACTAACATAAACATCTCACTTTCTATTGTAATCCCAAAGACTTCTTTACAAAAATAGACATACAGACCTGAAAAATAATTTTGAATCTCCTGCAGAGTTAACATTATTGGAAAGTGACTTGTGATTTTTAATATATATTTTTTGTGAGCAGGAAAAAATAATTAACCGGTGAGGATCCCAAAAGATAACTACAATGATTTATTAATCATGGGCATTTATTATGTTCAATATTTATAAGGTGACAATGAAAGCAACGGTAGCAACTGGCTTTATATTGTTAGGAAGAATAGGGAGGGGGAAGTAAGGGAGAGAACAATAAACATCTGCTTATGAACCATCACAAATAGATGAAAGTGAGAATTTAAAAATGCATGGCCAGTTCTCATAGGACTGGAAATCACAAGATACCCCAACTGTGTGAGAAATTATCTTCCCATAGTTTCACTGAGCAAAAAAAAAAATACACTGAACTTGCATCAAAGTTGGCTTCTACACAATACAGAATAACTTTACAGTCTAAAAATGGGTCAATGGGAAACCATATTGTATTCATTTCTTATCAGTAGAAAGAAACTAGTGGGTAGATTGAAAGCAGAAGAAGAGCCACTTGAATTCAGCACTGTACATGGAATGCAGATACAGGATAGATGTACATAATAAACCAGACTGGCATATCAGATTTCAAGAATTCAGATTCTATGGAAGGTCAGATAGAAGCCATTACAAAAAAAACACATGTGGAAAAAGGCTACGGAGTCAAAAAAGGTACCATAACTTACAGACAGTTCTTTTCAAAAAGACATCAGTTATCAACAATAAATGTCAAAAGTAACCTCACAACAGGCCTCTCAAAGACTGCCACTGTAAAAGCCCATCTCACTCCTCTCCCCAGACCCCTTGAACCTCTAAATCATGTAAATGAAACAGGAGAGATGACCACCAAAAAAGCAACTAAGATTTTCAGATTTTCAGGATCTCCTGCTCAAAGCAAGATGACCAGGTCTGGCCTGGTTGCTCAGCCCCTCACTCCGCCCCAGCACAATAAAACCTTTGAGAAAAAGGACTATGCAAGCTTTCCAGGCAACCTGTTCACTGCTTCATTGTCCTGATGGTGAAAGAGTTCTTGCTTTCATGGAGCTAGAACTTCCCTTGGTTCAGTTTTAGCCCATCACCCCTTGTTCTCCCACTGGGTATGACTATTCTACTTTTCCTGCCTACTTGCACACCACATCTTCCTTTTCATCTGTCCAACCTTTTTTTTTTATTTATTTTTTTTTTTTTTTTTCTCTCTCTCTTTTGCTTTGGCTTCCTTTTCCTCTTCTTATTTTACATTTTTTATTTCCCTGGAAACTTCCTCCTTCCAGTACACATCTCAGCTTCTCCTTTACTCTCAGTTTCTTTCCAGCTGCACCTGATTACAGAGTAACCCTGCCCATGCTGTATCACTTCAAACACCCACTCAGAACATATATTTTGCATAAAATTAAAACCAGTTAAAACTTTACACTGCCAAATTCTGTTAAATGTTAAACTTCTCTGTCATGAAAGAGGTGGGAGTTTTCTTAATTTAAAACAAATTTTATATGGGATTTCTGTGTCATTAACTTTCCGTTTTTTCTGTGACCTCCTTTTGTATTCTGAAGGCTTTAGAACACAGTATTAGTCAGTAACAACTATGGTTTTTATCCAAGGATCTCACCCAAAATTATAAATTGTGTGCATCTTTATGGAACTACCTTCATTACATCATGTAGTAAGTGTACTTTTAACAAATTACTTGAAAGTTTACCCTGAAAAGCATGCAACAAACAAGCAGCAATTAAAGTAATACTTAGTTTGAATAAAGAACATACTTATATTCTAGGGAATTAATACAATACGAAGGCAAGGTTGTATTGGGCTTTGAGCAACCTGGTCTAGTGGGAGGTGTCCCCACCCATGCAGAGGGGTTGAACTAGATAATCTTTAAAGTCCCTTCCAACATAAAGCATTCTATGATTGTATAAATAAAAATGCATCTGAATGACATATAGCTTTAGCCTACAGACATTTTTGTCTTAATTGCACATATAGGTGTATTCATACGTGTTTTTGTAAACCTATGTTCATTCCATGTCATTTTTGCTATGTCATTACAATTCCTCCTATTTTGGAAGCACATCTTATTCATCAATATACCTCTGAAGTTCACAGTGAATTCAAAATTGCAAATGTATCAGAATTACATTTTCACTTTCTACACAACAATGGCTTGACTAAAAGTAGAAAATCAGTATCCTTCTCATGAGCACTTTAGTATCTCATAACACAGAGGTTTCTATCACTGTAAACACAAGACAAATGAAGTACATAATGCCAAGCATTTAGTTCATGCTCAATAGAAGAGTTGAAATTGTTATTTATATAAATAGGCAACAAAAAATCTAACATTTTTTTGTTTACCAATTCCACGTTTCTTTTAGCCAAAAAAACCAAAAGCCAGACTTGATACTGCCCCTACCAATACAAGTATACAACAAAGAAAAGCTGATTTTGTGGTAGAAGACAAGAAAGAGGGTTGTTTTCACCTGACAATAACTACTTTGAGAAGTACCTCCCCCATTTGTATTTTTTTGCCTCACAGCTGAGAACAGCTGTTGGTTAATGAGTGTGCCCCATGAAAATGCAGCCTACCTTAAGTAAATATCTGTCCTTTGGTAAACAAAGCTTATTTTAAATTTTTTTTTTAATAAAAAGTCATGTGCATTCTTCATATAACAAAACACAGCAGGTAGTCATAAACAGTTTGAAGGTATTATGATCGTTTTCTTGGCACTTGCAGAACAATTGTATCTACATCAGCAAATACTTATTCAGCCAAATGTACACAGAAAATATCCCATCTGCAAGTGCAAAAGTTTTGAAAAAACTCATTGCAGAAGAAAGGCCCTTAAGAAGAGAAAAGGGAAGAGAAAACTCTAAGTTACAAACTTCTGCTGAGACGCACCATTTAAAGTTTACATGTTGGAACTAGAGTTCAAAGATATCTACCTCGAGGGCAGTAATTCTAATGGAAATTTTTTAGGATGCTCTGTATTAGCCTGATCTTAACTACAATTCTAGATGAGTCACCTTTATTGTAAGAATGTTTTCTTACTTCAAGATTATTAAAAATAGGCTTGCGCCACCTTGTCTGCATATTCTGCAAGTTCATACCTGCTTAATTAAAGAAAAGTATTAAATTTACTCTTTACAAAACAAATGACTTTAGGACTCAGACTTTCATAATACAGAAGACACTTGAGGAAGTAAGCAAATTAACACAACATGTTTTAAAAAAACAGAATCAAAAGATAAATAACTCAGTGTATTTACATTAGTGAAGTGTTTCTTTGTATTGCTTTGAATACAAATTATATACATATAAATATCTAAAGTACAAACATGTACCTGTGCATGTATGTTTTTCTTAATGCCACCCAAGTCAAACTTAGCAAGCTAAAATTTGCCAGCTATTATGTCTTATTAGGCCAGTACCTAAACATGTAGCTGTGCTTCTATGAAATATTCAAGACTCGTTACTGAGGTAGAATAGTATTTGTAATATAGCTGACTAAAGAAAGTCTCATCATTATAATCACATGATTAACTGTATTTTTTCAGACTTCATTTAATTTCCTAACACATATTACCATAACAATTTTCCTTATATTTGATTAATTACAGAATTACAATTTAATATATGGATAATAGACAGAAATTAAAGAATACGTAAAAAATACACAGGATAGCAAAATCACGTGTCAAACAGAACCACAAGGAACCCATTCCTTAGCAATGTTCTAGCAAAAAATATAAGCATTTAAATTTCTGTTTATGTTCATAATTCAAACAAAAATTATTTCTATTTTAAACCAGAAAGGGAACAGTTGGATGAATAATTCTCATTTTAAAAAATATTCTTAATGGAGCTTAAATGGATTTTCTAAATGAAACAAGGTAACAAAAAACTAGTTGTCATTGTCTGAATTTGAAAGAAACCCAGTTTTGTTCATTAATATTACTGTACATGACATGGAATTTGGAACTGTAGTCACAAAATTCAATTATTACAGAATTACCTTGTCTGAAAAAGACCCTCAAGCTGAGGGTCTTACCAAGCTGAACCACTAACCTGACAAGCCCTTAACTAAGCCATATCCCTAAGCACTATGTCTACAGGACATTTGAATACCTCCAGGGATGGTGACTCCACCACTGCCCTGGGCAGCCTCTTCCAACACCTGATAACTCTGAAGAAATTCTTCCTAACATCCAATTTAAACCTCCCCTGCCACAACTAGAACAGATTACCTCTTGTCCTATCACTTGTAACTTCAGTTAAACTCATCTTCACCTCTTTACTACCTCGTTTAAGGCAGTTACAGAGAACAACAAGGTCTCCCCCCAGCCTCCTTTTCTCTAGGCTAAGCAAGCCCAGTTCTCTGAGCTGCTCCCTCTAAGACATATGCCCCAAACCCTTCATCAGCTTTGCAGCCCTTGTTTGGACACTCTCCAGTAACTCAATCTCCTTCCTGAAGCATCAGAACCTGAACACAGTACTCAAGGTGCAGCCTCACCAGTGCCAAGTACAGGGGTAAGATCATCTCCTTAGTTCTGCTGGCCACACTATTCCTTATGCTGGCCAGGATGCCATTGGCCCTCTTGGCTACCTGGGCACACTGCTGGCTCATGTTCAGCCAGCTGTCAATCAACAGCCCCAGGTCCCTCTTGGCTGGGCAGCTCTCCAGCCACTCCTCTCCAAGCCTGTACTGCTGCTGGGGTTGTCATGGCCAAAGTGCACTATGTGACACTTGGCCTTATAGAAACTCATGCAACTGGCCTTGGGCTGTTGGTCAAGCCTGGCTAGATCCCTCTGTAGAGACTCCCCACCATCAGGAAGATCAACACTTCCACCCAAGTTAGTGTCTGCCAATTTACTGAGGGTACACTGTATCCCCTTGTATGTGTACACTAAATTCTGCATCAGTGCTGAATTCACCTTGTGATAAAACGTGCATCCAACAAAGTAGACTGGATCACTTAATAATAATGAACCCAGTTGTGAAGACTGGAACAGGAATCATAGAATTGGCTGGGTTGGAAGGGACCTCAGAGATCATCAGGTCCAACCCTTGACCACTACCACTGTGGTTACCAGCCCATGGCACTGAGTGCCACATCCAGTCTCTTTTTAAATATCTCCAGGGACAGAGAATCCACTACTTCCCTGGGCAGCCCATTCCAATGTCTGATCACCCTCTCTGTAAAGAAATTCTTTCTATTATCCAACCTAAACCTCCCCTGGCACAACTTAAGACCATGCCCTCTTGTCTTGTTGAAAGTTGCCTGGGAAAAGAGACCAACTACCCCCTGGCTCCAGCCTCCTTTCAGGGAGTTGTAGAGAGCGAGGAGTGGAGAGCTGCTATGAGGCCAGCGCCCTTAGTACCCTATACACTCCCAGCCCACATGTTCACCTTCTGGGACATCTCCAGATTACCTTGACAGCATACAAGGTGTCATGCTGAGAGATGGTACCTTGCAACCCTGCCTTACAGTGTGACTTTAACTGCAGGCACTCTATGTGGCCTGAACCTGGAGTCTGAATTCACTCAAGTAGGAGATACTGCTGTATTTCAGACCTGTGTCCTCTTCAGCAACTTGATACAATAAGGATCTATCACAAAGACCACCATCCCACAGGCTGCACCACTTACACCCAAAGTGATATACAGTTAAAGTGATATGCAGGTATTCCTGCCATAAACATGCCTCTCTGGAGTTCCTGGCATCTCATCATAACCCCACAGAAGGAAAAAGAGGAAGCAGATATCCAGAAAACTGATTCCTGACAATGTCTCTAAGGATGAACAGCACCTTAAAATCCACAACCATATTGGTCTCATGAGAACCATAAATGGCACATGAGTACACCAGGGACTTCTGAAATAATCAGCAAACACTGCATGCCACTTTCTTGCAGGGGTTGTTTTCCTGTCAGTGTCCATGACATACTTCCATGACACCAGCAGGTCCGTAACACAAACAGCAATGAGTAACTACTACGTAGCAGACAACTGCCTAAGTCATGGGAGAAAGAACAAAAGAGTAATGACAAGTCTAAGCACTTCCTATGGTGCAGTGGGTTCTGAACTCTCAAGAAAAGCAGGCACTGTGATACAGTCATTCAGCTAGTAGGAAAGGCCTAACTTGTAGGATGGATGCCACTCTGGAAGGTGACCTGTGCTTGAAGATCTCCCATGGGCACAGCACAACACAGCCAAACATAGCAGTGAAGATTTCTTCTCTAAAACAAACAACCGTAAGACTCTATGCAGCATGGGGGTACAACAGGTTGGTGCTCAATAGGACAAAAAGATACCTTCCCCTTAAACAGGCTTTCCTTTACACATGGCATAAACTGTGAATAAAATGCTTGTCATATTAATTTACATGGCTCAACAGTCCACTACAAAAATGCCATGATAAATTTATATGAAGATCTGGTTTTTGAAGCCTTTTGAAGGGCAAAGAACATACAAGGCACAACTCTCAAACTGCAGACTTGGAGAGCTAATAGTCTCTATTTAAAACACCATAAAGGTAATTAATTACGTAAGATAGAACTGTTATGGGGTGTCCTAATTAGCTATGGAGGACTCATTATACTGCTTGCAGAAGGAATAAAAAAGATGTATAGCTTCCCCTTCCGAAACTCATGCAATGCATCAAAAAGGAAATCTAAACTTCAAGGTACTTAAGTACAGTTTTCATACAGAACAGGCATAGTAAAGACTATTGTGGTTACTGGAGCAGATATATTGCATGCTGCCACAGTAACAGAACATTAGCTAAGTAAAGAACAAGTAAGGGAGTAGTTTGATTTACCATCACAAAAGTCTTAATTTTTACTTCAAGCTACATAAGCTTTTTATCATAATTAACAGCTGGGAAAGCAACCACATTGGTTTTAAACTGAGCTGATCTAGACAGATAGTTCAAAAAATTTATAAATTAATGGAATACCTCAATATCATATAATTGCTGTATCAATTTGGGCAACAAGTTGCTGTATGTAAAAGAGTGAAAAGTCCTAAAGAGTTAATATTTAATTTTTCAGCCTACCACCTAGATTACACGCAGAATTGAATGGCAAAGGATAAAAATCTCCTTATAAACCCATTCAAAATTAATCTCTGTTTGACTTTAATATACACAGCTTTTTATAAGGGTCTCTATTCAAAGAGAAGTAAATAAAAGTAAATAATGTATAGCATAAGTATTCTGATGAGTAAGCTAAAATAACTTGCCTAAGCACATTTTATTCATAATAAAACTTTTCTTAAGGACATTTAAAACTATAGCACACAAGATTCTTTATTTGACTCAGGAATATGCAAACTGACAGCCACAAGGACATACACATACCCTTAATAATTGATTCAGCTGCATACAGATCCCGCTTGTAGGTCACCTAAAGGACAGACAAGCCTCATTAGATTTAACACAGCAGTAAGGAATGTAAAACCAATAAAACAATGCCCCAAAGGCAACTCTTTACATTTAAAATACCATAAAGAAATTGACAATATAATTTGTTAATTCTGGTAAAATACCACTGGCAAGTCATGAGAACAGAATTGCAGAAGTTACCGGAAACTAGAGATAAATACTTGTATCTGCTTCAAATTCATTTGAAACTAAAACTTTTAAACCCTTTGAAGAATCACAAAAACATGATATTGAATCTATTTTCACACATGCACGCTATATTTATTGTGAAATAGATTCATGTCTATAGGGCTTGTGACCATAAAAATGGCAGCCAGGGAGAAGCCTTGTTATTTCTTTTACTAACATAGGTATCATTTTTCAGCTGTGCAAGACTACTACTCTTAATTAGAACCCAATTAATTAGTGGGAATCAGTAGCTTTGTATGAATTTTCAGAGGGTTGAAAACAAAAAATACCGAATGTTATGCATTTGTTTCTCTAGAGTCTGAATAATTTTTTTTTTTTTTAATTGACTGAACAGGATTCAAAAATCTTTATAGTGCTGCAAAGTAAACCTTTAGCAGAAACATGCTATTGTAGGCATGTGCATTTTAGCCTCCAAGTAAATGATAATTTGAGTTTAACACAAGGATTCTTGTAACCACTTTTCTTTCCATCTCATAAATTAAGCTGTGTATCATAAACCAATTAATAAAACAACCTTCCTCATTACTCATCATTTCACCAAGGAATTATACTTAAAATTAAAAACTAACTTGCTTTCCTACAATTTCCTGCAGGAGAAGCAGCCAGAGAGTAAGTCTAGCCTGAGAAAACTTAGGTGCTTGAGTTTGATTTGGAAGAATCAATATCTTGAATTTAAATTTAAGAATACAGAATTTCTGACTAATTTTGTTGCAAGGTATTTTTCTAATTGCCTGTTTCTAGAGGGCTTTTATACTGAACTTTCAGTGCAAGTGTAAGAGTTTACCATCTAAAATCCTTCCAAGTAACGGGATTATCTAAGATCTGTCCCAAGTCGTTTGACATATTCTAAGGTTCAGTCTCTTTGAGATGCAAAAGTATTTCACAGGGTGATTTTAATGAGAAGTTACTTTGTAAAGTAGGCCAGTCCTCAAGAAAACAGCACAGAAAGAATAAGGAATATTTGCTGAGTCAGACATCAACAAACACTTTTAAGGGTGGTTTCCTACAGACATGAAACCCAGGGATTCACTACATCTCTTGCTGTACTGAATATATGCTAAACCAAACTAAAGGTACTCTAAAGATATGAATTTCCTTAATGTCTGTGGATTTTCTTGTGTTAAGAGGTATTCTTGCAATTTAGATGAGACTTATTCAAAAGGCTGGCAACCACAAAGACACTCTTTGGTTCAATTCTAACCATTGTTTTAGTATGAATTTGTTTTTAACAACTTTTAACACTAGCCAACACACCACTTTACTGTTCTGAGGAGCTATGCTGCACCTTCTCTAGTTTCACCAAAATTAATTTGCAAACTAGTCTCAACCCCAGCCAGAAGCAATTCAGACCTAGCCAGATCAACTGGGAAGAATGATTTAACTGTTGTTTTATACCAGGAAGGGAGACAGCATTCTTGACCCTACAGCCCAGGTGAGGTGTACAAGTTATGGTGGAAAAAGCATGACAGATGACACACAAGAGTTTTCTCATTTTGCAGGAGAGATATCTCTCTCATCCTCTTCTAGATTTTTGTTATATCACAGTAATAAGCTAAATACCTAGAGATACCAAATTTCCACTTCACCTTGTATTCCATTCTCTTCTCTGAACCTTCTCTATTTATCAACAGTTCTTCAGAGCTCTATGTCCCTCTGTTACACTAAACTGTCATAGAGAAAGATCATTAAAAAAGTACCTTCTGGAAAAGGTGGGACTGAGTCAACAGTGTATAGCAGTGCAAAAAAGGAGTCTGAAAGGGCAGCACGAGTAAGGAAGCAGCTTCATTACAGGAAATATAGGTATTACTCCTATATTGGTAAGAGTATTATATATATCCTATAGGTATTACTCTGATACTGGCACTTTTGAGAACACACCAGAGTAGTTTCTAATTTTGGAGTTCACGACAGGAAGAAGCCTAGCAGAGGGCAGCTAAGATGGTGTGAGGAAAGTTGGCTTGTTCATCTTGAAGAGAAGATGAAGGGTGGAGGGTGATCATTAATGGCCACAGGGTAAACTGGACTTTTCTTGCACATCTTCATGTTGGCCTTTTATTCTTTCCCAGTCCAAGAGGCAGCAAGGGAAATGCTCACCAAACATTAGGCAAGGTGTTGGACCAGATGGCATCTAGATATTTCCTTTGGTCTTGAATATTCTGGAATTCTAGCTCAAAAAACTACATTTCATTTGGTGGGCAACAGTAGTACTTACAAAGACTAAATAACAAAACAACCATTACACAGATGAAACTAACATTATGGGTGTATTTTGTAGCCTTTCATGCAAGTACCATGCTCTGCAGTGAGAACAATGAAACCATCCAAGATGTGATGTAATGCAAATATGCATGACATAATCTGTTCCTTAAGAAGAGTGAATAGGAAAACAGGCTTTCCGAAACAGTATGTTGTCTATGTCCCCAGAAACATATTGGGGGAAGTTGCTGCATGCAACCAACGCCTAAGTAAGTTTTGCTGCTAAACTGCACAGGATATTTGCACTGCAGATTCAGGAAATTACCTTTCTGTGTAAGATTTACTGTCATGTTATTGGATATCATGTCTCATGGGAGGAAATTCACTGTCAAAGACAGATGGAGCTGCTTCGAGATCCAGGTAATGAATTTAAAAAAGAAGGAATCATCCAAAACAATGAAACAGGATACTGTAAAGCAGTAGTGATGTATATCCTTTTGCACCTTTACACACACCTGCTTTATCAGTAACCTACAGATATCAGACAAGGTGAATGATGTTAAAAAAACTTTCAAAGACTAGATAAATACTGTCCTCATGGATTATCTCAGGTAACATCGCCCAAATCTGTCTACAATGAGCCCTAAAAAACCCTCATGATAATCCAAAAACTATTCTGAAATTCAGAAGAGAAAAATCTACCACTATTAATGTCACATCTGATTTTTGTATGGTAATATGCAAATTTTATTAACTTAAAAAGATAAATAAAAAATAAGATAGTATTGTCTTTACCTTCCAGAGGTCAGCAGTTCCTTCAACAAGTTTGGCATTGGTTTTACAGTATTTCAGAGCCAGATGTAAACATTCTGTTCCATAATCCAGGTCATAGTCTGTACACTGTAGTAATTGAAAAAGAATAAATATTCTTAAACAGACTTAAAGAAATCATACTTCTAAGCAGCAGATCTTATTTCACTGATTAAACCTTACATCTCAGCAGTCCTGTTCAGACAGCAGTCCTCTATTAGGTAAGTAGGTTCAGGATGTGTCAGAAATAAAACCTTTCCAAGCTTACACTAAATCCTAAGTATCATCCAGCAGTGTTCTGGAAGTAAATGAAAAACTCATTACCACAAATAAATTCCATGAGGTGCAGCAAGTATTTTGCTGCAACTTCATGTCCTGAACTAAATAAATAGGAACTTGCACGTATTAAAAATCTTTTTATGGAGTTTAGGCCTAACTAAAAGACATCACCAACCTTCTAGCACCAAAGTTTAGAGTATTGAAACAAGTTAATAAATTGTAGTAGTGTGAATTTTCAAATGCCTTGTCTGTTTTGCTTTTTGCAGAGTCAAAATGGGATGGCAGGAACCAAGAACTGTGTGTTTCTTAACATGTTTCTCTTTATGTTTTCTCCAGATACCTGCACACACAATAGCACAGTTTCTGCTGTTCCATGAGCTTTCCAGATTAAACAATAAAGCAACAAACAAATGAAAAAAGTTTGTCCACTTTTCAGTCATCTAGAAGAAGTATTATTCTGTCAAAACATGCTTCCCAAGCAATTCAATTTCCTATAATCTCTGATTATAAGAATCCTATGAATGGAAAACTGCAGATTCTCTCAAGCTAAAACATAGGTGGATAAAAAAGCAGGAACTAGGAACTTATTGGGCAGAACTCTTTCAAGTTGAATTTTGGCTTGATTTTGATTACAAAGTTCTAGTCTGTTTTCATAATGCTAAATTACCAGTCCACAGTGAAACATGAATTACATGTAACAAGGAAGGATAACTTCCGACAGAGTCTTTCATAAAAATGGATGTATTTGATAAGGCAACAGGCTGGCTAGTCCATTATTCAGTCTCTAGTAGAGGCTGACAGTGGATAGTCAAGCATAAGTAAATAAGAACAAGGTAATCATATTTCTTCTTACTTTCCCAGAATAGGCCCTTGGCTTTACATAAAGCTACTACCCTGACATAGGAAATGCCTAAAATAAATCTGAGGGACACACTGGACCAAAATCAACTGCCTTAAAAGTACTCTGATTTATACGAATCCTGAATTTACCCAATTACTTTTTGATTAGCAATTTTTTTAACAGCTGCATCAGGGAGCATCTGATTCGTCACTCTTTTCATTACATGCTCTGCTGTTCTGACAGAAGAGTGCAAAACCACTTTCTCAGCCATTCAGATTGTTCCACCACATCTCACATCTTTGCACAGGTGAAGAGATCAATACATATTCAGTCAAGTGGAAGCTACTTCAAAACTTGGATTAACCTTTTCACCTTCCTTATCCTTTATCTACACTTACCTAACAATTTTATCATAATATCCTTCTTAGCCCTTATCTCCACTACCCCCATCCCCCCGCAAAAAATAATTGGCATCTCCAAAATTATTTATGAATAAAATGAACAGCACAGGTCCCAGAACAGCTCTTCACAAACCTCTATGGGTCACTTACTGTTATGAACACTGGTCATGTATTTTACATTCTTTCTTCTAGCAAAAAATCTACTCCAGTAAAACTGTTCAGTGAAACATCTTACTATATAAGCAGGCTGTTATCAGCTTCAGGAACTTCTTCACTATCTTCAAGAAGATAGAGTAACTTAAAAAGACAGACTCCTTTCAGAATACTAAAGAAAACAGGAGTTTCAAAGAGTCTGTAGTCTTTTTAAATTAGGTAGAAATTATTTATATCCTTTACATAAGATTCAACAAAGGTTGACAGAAAATATAAAGAAATAGAAAACTCTGTCCCTAAAATATGTGAAATGGAGTGATACTTCATGTAGAAAGGTCTAGAGATAACTTTCCAATCAAACCAGAAAGCGCTTAGCAACTTCTAATTACAAATATTTATTACTGAAATGGTTTTACTTTTTTGGTTTTATTTTGCTTTGTTTTTAGGGAAGATTTTATGGTATAAAGCACACTATTTTCTATTAATGTGAATAACATACAGATTGACAAAAAATAGGACACATTTCTTTTGCCTCAAAACGGAAGATAAAATTTCAGAAAAATTCATCTGTGAAAGAATTTAGTTTAAGTTACATTTTTTTAATAAATGGATAATGAATGATACTGAGACAAGACTAAGCAAATCCAACTTTTTAGCAAGGTATTAATTACAGATAATTAGTAGGGAGTGGAGAAGTTCCATAAGCAGGGTAAAGATTCTTGAGGGTATTGTTGGCTTCAAGGGATGAAATACAACACAAAGCAAAGTGATAATTAAAAGCATATTTCACTAACACTTGTACATCATGACATTTACCACTCTAATTATCTGTAATTGTTTAAGCCTAAACATATTGTCACAGTGTACTCTTCTGCAAGTCTAATACCCTGATGTCAGAAGAGAACAATGAAATGCAAAGATCAGCTCAAGGCCAGCTTAGTTGATGTATTACCCACATGCTAAACAGCTCCAGAAGTGAAAATTTAAATCCATATTTAAGGTGCAGAATTTGAAAGCCTCTAAATAGCTCTAAGAAATACCATTAATAAATCAAGTGTTTACAAGGAGTGCCTATAACAAGCTTTGGAATATCTACGAGGAAAATTCTCATTCACCCAGGCAGGCAGAAGGCTCACAATGGAAACATTTCCACTTATTTCATTGAACATTTACATTACATTACAGCCCATTTACATTACAGCAATCTGTTTAAAACTCTTATCATTTCTGAAGTATCTTTTTGACTAAAAGGTCTGTTAACATAGTTTTATGGAGTACAGCTAACTGAACTTGACACACACACATAGCTTTGTCAAACAATAGACACAGTTTAAGTTTCAGACCACAGATTTAAAATGGTGAAAACAGATGGAAATACTGGCACAAAACATACCCCCAAAAGAAAGAAAAAGAGATTAGTTTAGATATTTAAATGACACAAAAGGAAGTATGCTCTTTAAAAATGCTTTTAAACTGTTAAATATCCACAGGTATTCTAGAAGGTAGTTTTGGGGGCTGACTTTCCCATGGGTGAGTGGTTTTTTGGTTTTCCAAGAGAAAAAGTTTGAATAAAGTGCTGTGGGTAGAGTGAGATCCAGATTTTAGCATTACAGCGCTTCTTCCCCTACCCCCTAGATTAGTTTGAATATAATTTGACAAATAATATTACTTCCTAAAATGCAAGCTATACTTTTGTTGCTTAGCCTTAAACATGGAACAAAAGGCTTAGAGAAAAGAGCAGCCACACAGCCCACATTTTGTACTTGCTAATAGTCCATAGGCTAACTTGTTTCCAATATTATACTTTTAATAAGTAAAATTATAAAGAAGCACTATTTAACATTAACAACTCATTTGACTGTGACTGGGCACTACTTTACTGTATCTTTGTAGGGATAAAAGATTTTGAATGCATATATCAGAATTGGTTACATAAAGCAGAACAAACTCTGATGCAAGAAAAAAGTTATTACCACGCTGTCATTTACCTTTTTCACCACATCTTAGATTTATAATGCAGAAAAAAAAAATCAATATTCTTTATGTATTAACTGAAAGTAACCTTCCGATTTCCTCCCTTATACAGAATCCTTTAAAGCCTGTATAGTCAGTCATTTACATTTCTCTAAGTATTGGCTATTTGGCTATGTCATCTGTAGTACTTATTCTATTTTAAGCAACAAGTGTCTCCATTTTACTCTCCCATGTAAATACACTCCATAAGTAATACCAAAATGGCTGCAATTAAAATGAATTAGTAATTAACAATAGCAGAGCTTTATGATTCTTCTAGATCCTTGCAAATCAAGTTTCTGCTGCTGAAGTACCATTCATCATCATGAACATTTTGCTAAGCTAAAATAGAAAAAGCTCTTGCTGAACTACATTTGGCCTATTTTTATCATATTTTAGAGGGGGGTTTTTTGCCATAATCATTACCATGGAAACCAAAAAATTATGAATCCAATAGTGGATTTGCAGCAAGCTTACAGCAATACACAGCTAAATGTTGTTGTGTATGTATACCTATCTATATCTATAAATCTGTATCTATACCCCAATACCTTCCACTGCAGTAACTAACTACAAGTGCCATCTCTGTACCTGACACAATTTCCCTGCACTCTACTGTCAGCTCTCCTGAACAATTCCTCTCTACTCATTGAAATATTTTGGTATTCACGGTGCTTCTAAATCAACTAAATTAAAGAACTCTGCCCATTAAAGATCTCACACATAGGATGGTTCCCATGTGCTAAAAGGTACACGACCAAGAAAAACAGAGGATAACAGCTGAATTTACATTTCATTAACAACACTGAATGCCTAAAAGCATGAAGGCTCTGAGGATCCAGCCTCCTGTCAGTGGAGGCATTCTTTTGGGTTTCCCCTCTTGCTGATTTTTCAGGAACTATACAGAGAATTAACATCAGTGAAGTCTTTAAGCCTGTTAATTTCTGTCTGAGCCTTGAGAAAAGAAGACTTACCTTGTTCCAATATTCCTGCACTTAAAGGGAAGTTAAAGAAGATGGAGACTCCCTCTTTACAAGGAGTCACATGGACAAGACAAGGGGCAATGGGAACAAGTTACTCCTGGGGAGATTACATTTGAAAACAAAAGGAAAATTTTTCATTATAAGGACAGTCAGACATTGGAATAGTCTCCCAGGGAAAGTGGCAGATTCCCCCACTTTGGAAAGTCTTAAGTCTCAGCTTGAGACTTGGCAATTGGGATGAGTAACACTGATAGCAAAGTCCCCATTTACACATACAACCCTATAGCAATAAAAAATGACCAAAACTCAGGCCTCAGTCTTTCTCTCATTGTGCCACACCAGTAGACACACTGATGTATCTGCAACAAACTGCATGTAAACTAGCATAATGAGAATAGAAATTAGGTGAGGCTAAACAATGATACTGGTATGATGATGAAATACCTGATGCAACCAGGACCTAATTATTAATCAGACTGACTTCACAAAACAGGTCCTAAGTCACCATGAGACAGTACTGATTTTTCTGACACCAGAAAAGTATAGAAGTCATTTTGAGCATGCTGGTGAACATGGAGTTGACCTCATATACTATTTCAGCTTCTTAAAAAGCCATTGTCTTGTAAATTAGAAAGAAACTTGGGAAAGACAAGACAAAGACACACACACACACAAAAAAAAAATTGTCCAAATGTAGAAAACTAAAGATTATTTAGGTCATCCTGAGCAAATGTAAGGAAGTGATTATTCACATGTTCCCAATACAAATTTTTAAATATATCCAGTTCAAAAATTAACCAACCAACAGAATAAGGTCAGGCTTAGAAGCAGGGGAAAGTCAAATTCAAGTCAAAAAAATACATTTTATTTTTAAATTTTTTTTAAAAATATATTATTCATGCTTTGAACAACTTATTCAAGAGAATCACCCTTTGAAGTTATGCAAGATAGTAATTTGTCCCTTCCCCAGCCTTACTGACTAACCTGTCAGTAGGTAACAGTAAAAGCTCTAGTATCACTACCTTGTTTCCTTTGCTCTCTTAAATCAAGGAGCTAATGACAATTTAGATGGGTGGTCTCTCATATACTGGATACAGTAATACTTGCTCACGACTCAGCCTGTTCTGAGTCTGTGCCAAACGGGTGATTCTTGTGGTTACAGTACACTGATCAGGGCAAATCCAGTAACACAACAATACTCTCATAATCCAGTCTAATTTCCAACTTGAATAATTGAACGGTCTCTCTCTTAAATACACCCTCCAAATTGTATCTGGAGACAAAATGCCTTTGCACTGCTGCGGAGATGCCAGATTTCACCCAGGGTGTGGCAACTTTGCACCACTACATCAAAGTGTTCCAAGAGCTAATATGTGAATTTGCGAAGTGCTTTGAGATCATACAGTATAAGAAGTGCCATAAAATGGAAGTAATTATCCCATTAGCAAAAAAACTTTTTTTCTTATGAAAGGCATTAGAATTTCTCCAAACATTCTTGTGGCAGAAATTAATTAGGGCAAGGTGGGGATTCGTAAAATATTCTGGCTCTGCCATTGCGTCAGAAAACTAATGAAGTACAGTGATAGCTAAACTAAAACAGTTTTCTCAACAGACCACCAATCCAGCTTAAGATTTTAAAGAAATTAATGCATTGTTGACAAAATTAATTTAGTGTATTTATCCTAAAAAAAAAAAAAAAAAAAAAAAAAAAAAAAAAAATCTGTAGAATTGGGTAGGTTTTAATGATAGAGAAGGGGAAAAGAAAATATTTTTTCTCTAAACCCCAGGACAAAGCTAGATAAAGTGTAACATCACTTTGGAAAACATCTCAGAACTATAACCTTACAACTGTATAAATAAAGATATCCATTCAAGTGAGGTCACAACCCTGCATTTAAGCAACAGTCTGCATGCTTCAGTTTGAATAGGAACAGAGAAAAGTAAACGTAAACTTCTGCAAAAACCCATTACTAAGAATTAGCTCTATTGCAATTTTGCATCAAAACAAAATTACCAAGTTTCAGCAAGAATTAAATCAAGTAGATCTCTAGTTCTCCTGAAGTTCCAAAGAAATCCCTTTTTAAATGGGACTAGAATCAAAGATAAAATCACAGCCAAAATTGATCACAGCAATGAAAGGGTGCTTTTAATAAAGTAAAATCTTCTCATGTAAGGAAAAGCAAGACACTAGGTTTTCTTTCAACATTTAAAAGCTACACAGATTTACTTGTCAAACAATCACATCTACAAGCCTAATGACTCATGGACAAATCAGCAGAAAGGCTTTCTTTGTTAGGTTATTTTATATGCTTAGACTACACATTGAAAAGCTCACAGATACTTCCCATCTTGATACTATTATACAGCTAATTAAAATCTGTATTTCTATACCATCAAAGGAACTGGAGTAGGAATTTCAGCAAACAACAAAATGAAACAATCCATGCTACTTTACTATTCAGCCAAGTAGGCTGGCTTGGACCAACCAAGTAGGTAGTTACAGTAAAACAGTAATTACTTCTTACATGTCATAGGCAGACAGAAGTATGCTGCCTTTAGGATTCCATACAAAGAAGAGCACTGGCTTGTAGTGGTGTCCTCATATAAACCTTACATGGTCAATTTGGGTATCTTCAGTCTTAGGAAGGAAGTTAAGTAGTGGTTTTGGGTTATGGGTATTTTTTAGGATTCCAGCATTAAACTTAAATGCCCACATTCTGCCTCACATTTTTCCCGATCAGTTCTTTTTCCAAATCTGACCCTTGCTCCCAAAGTTTTGAAGGTTTTAGTCAACAATTTGTCTGCTACTGTTCATGTAATCGCCTGTTGCTCCTGGCGATGTTCATGTGACAGACACAGATTTCTTTAACAAAAAATGAACCCACAGGAAAATCCCCAAATCAGTCTAGACATTTTGCCTTGAAGGACATGCCTGACCCATGCCAAAATACTACTGAACAGCTACAGCTGACTCGACTTCCTTGCTACAGAGGATACTTAAAATGCTTCACACATGTTTGAAGAAGAATCCCAGTAAAGTTGTCCCCTTTCGAAACGAACTTTAGAAGTTTACAAAACCCACATGGAATACACTCCCTATTATTTACATACAGAAAACACAATACTTTGAGCAAATTCATCTACAATGGGCCTAACAATAGCCAATTTCCTTTCTTACTCTAGTAAAATCCTCTTTGAACATTCTCAGGGACTTCTTAGAAGAGAACAATTTAGGGATTTCCTTTTCTTCTACTGGGGACCAGATTGCACAGTTTGCAGAATCTCTCTTCTCCCCATCACAACACCCATCTGGGGATTACTTAGCTGGGTTTTTTTGTTTTTCGTTTTGTCATTTTGATTTATTTTTGGTTTTTGGGTTTTTTGGGGTTGGTTGGTTGGGGTTTTTTTTTGGGGGGGGGGAGGAACTGGTGGAAGAAAATCTGCCTCCCAGAATTTAACATCAAACTCTTTGAATAATTCACCCTGACACACTATTGTTTTATATCTTGTCATTCCTATGCTTATATATGGCAGCTCTCTCCTATGCAAGCAGATGCTGTAACCTCCCAAAAGTAAATGTGATAGCTTTTTATCCAAAAAGTGGGCAATGTTGGCTACAAACAGATGTTCATTCAATGTAGTCCCTAAAAGTAATAAACTCTACACAGATTAGATAGAATCTGTAAGGTTAGTTCATTCTATGTGCACTTCTGTAAGGCGTTATAGACATGCACCAGTGAAACAACTAGAAATATGTTGAAGCTCATCCTCTTCCAATTCTTATTTCAGCCTCTTTTTCTTATGTTTTTTTTAATTTTTTATTTTAGCTTCAATGTTTTGATTGGCTACATTTAAATTTCTATAATCTATAAAAGTTCTGCTACCAACAGATGATTAAACTAACTGCATATACAAATATGCAAACACACAAAAAATAGTGTAGGTTTTTGAGGTAAATTTTTCCAGGTACAGCAAATCTTGAGTCTACCTCTAAAATGTCATATAAAGGAAAATATAAAGAAAAAAGAAATGGTGTATCAAAATTGTCTTTTAAAATTAAGACTGTTATAAAACTATTGCTCTGTCTTTAAATAGTGACTCACCTTTGCCATGTCATCTGAATGGGAATGAATCCTGCAGAATAACCTTCTAACATGTCCCACCCCTTCTTCAGCTTTGTGCTGCTCTTCCCTCTTTCTTCCCTCTTTGGCTTCAACAGCCTTGGTCATGTTGGTGAACAACTCTATTGTGGTCCCAGCATTCAGGCTGACAGCTCTCTAACCATAGTACCACCTTCCCTAGGCATTTCTTTTTTCTTTTTTTTTTTTTTTTAAAAATTTCTGACACAGAAGCTAGTCAGAATTTTCTACAGACCACACTCCATTTCCATTTGTTTCTCTGCCAGATCAGGAAAGACAAAGCTTTCCAATTGTTCCTGCTACCTTCCTTACTTTGGCAGATATACTTCAAACACACAATGCTTTGTTAAGTTTGTGTATTTCAGCCTTTGTATATTGTCATTGTGTTACTTTGTGCACTATAACATGACACAACAAGATGCTTTGTGCTAAAGACAAAAGATTGCAGAGATCTTTGTGTATTTCACAATATGTCAGAATCAGGTATTACAGAAATCAGTCTCAACCTAGTCTGATGAAAGGAAAGCAGCAGTCTACCTGACTTCCTGATTGTCTAATTCCTTAAAAGATACTGCTCCAGGGGAATACTTGACTTCTAGTAAGTTAAGTCTTCAGCTCCCTCCTCCTCACAGGCTTAGAAGATTATTTGCTCCTATTTAATGTTAAAAGCTGAAGAGAAATATGAAACCACCTTAAACAAAAATGAACAAGTCTAGTCTAAGAAATTTAACCTTATTTGCTATCTTTGGAAAGGGTGGGTTTTCAATTAACACTTAAACTTTACTGATTTCCCTGAGGGTTAATAAGGATAGAAAACATGAGTCTCTAAAGATTAAGAATTCAATTCTAATGAAACTAATAATAATAATAAAAAATTTTTTAAACCCACCAAACTCACCGGGTTTGTCCCAGGGTTTCAGGTTGGTTACAACCGAATTCTGCGATTTGGCAACTTTTTGACAGGTTTTGAATTATTATAGATTTGCATTTTTTATTTTTAAAAGTTTAACCTGTCCATTACTATCAAGGCTTGTGGTATGGTTCATTGCACTGTTAAAAAAAAAAAAAAAAAGAGAAAGAAAAAAAAAATGAAAATATGGGACATTTTGTGGGGTTTTCATTTGTTTGTTTTGTTTGTGGGGTTTTTTTTCCTGTCAAGTGCATACACAGATACATCAGGAAAACTAGTTCCACCAATAACTGATGTTAAAATTGATATTAACTGGAAAAGTCTTTAAAATTGATGCTAACTGGAAAAGTGTTGAGGTTATTTTTAAGGAAATATTTTCATAAATCCATACTATTGCTTTATTATGGTAAAAAAAATTACCCAGAATTACCCATCAGAAGACGTAGCAGTATCCACTACGTCACCAACATTTTTTGCACTGCTCTTTCAATTTCAGATTTACTTACTTCTCTGGGTATCTAAACTAAAAATCTCTACTTTGCAGATATAAGTGCTTGGTTACAACACAACAGCAGAGTAGAAACATGAAAATTCTCATCAGGATCACAAAACATTATGGAAGTGTGAGAAAAGAACTGTTCCAAAGAACAGATTTTAAGTTAATACAATGAGAAAAAGGAGATGTGACCACTGGTAACAAGGAACCCTTCTGAAAACAATACAATGCATACTTCTGATAGAATTCAATCCTCTCACACAACACAAGCAAAAATTAGAAACATAACAGAAATTATTTCATAGCATACTTCAGAGACAATGGATGGAATACTTAAACCCTTTTTCTGGGTAACTGACCAACAGGCCCTAAATTGATGTCACTTCCAGTCCAACATTTTTCTTCCTTTGACAAAGAGTTTGGAAGAAGGTAAACCCTAAGCCAGAAAAATCACATTAAAAAAAAGTATTGGTTTTGAATCTTTGAAAAGCCTTATTAAAGGGGGCTTAAATATGAGACATGTAAGCAAAGTATGTTTGTTTTAGTGAGCTCTCAAAGTCATTACAAGGACAATGGAATTCATGCAATTTTTGAGCAACAAAGTTTAAAATGATTGAACAGTTCTACTATGAAGCTGAGAAGTTAGTAGGTCTGACATCAGAAACCTTGACATCATCATAGTTAAATCAGAAAGCAACATATATCTGAACAAAGAAGACCTGTTTCAAATTACATGTGACATAGGCAAGAGAGAAGAGGTAAGAATGAAAACTAAATTGAGATCCAGCAGACAAAAATTAGATGTTTCACAATGAAATACCTGCAAACGACCTAGCTGAGTGTCTTCAAAATCTATGCTGGGCTTTTGGCACCAAACATAAAGGGAATTCACTGCTGTATGCATATATTTTAAGATAATATTACAAAACAATCACTAGCATTTGTTGTATCTCCTTCAACTAATTTTATATATAAGGCATGTATTTTTCCCCAACTTACTACTATCATTTTTTAACCACCATGAAATTGAAAAAAGTTTTCTAAGGAAATGGCTTCTACTTTGATACAGATCACACAAAAGTATTGTTACATATTTTAATAGCATTAACAGTTTATTCCTTTTTTTAGTTTTAGACATGTCAGAACAGCAATAAAAGCAGAAGGAGCGGTGGTCTGCTCTGCTCAGATTGGTACCAGACAAGAAGAGCAAAAAAGACTGTAGATGGCAAACCTGTAAGGATAGCAGAACTGACCTTTACCTGAATGTTGTAACCTCATGGTCAAGATACTCAGGGATCTTACATTCATGAAAAATAACACACTTAAAAGTAAACTGCATGTATCTACCTACTCACACCAGAGGATGCATTTAAATAAAGGCAGAGTTTGAAAGCACTGTTCCACATTAGCCACATTGTAACGAAAAATCTGATGTTCTTTGATGCAATAATTCACATGGACAGTTTCTTTCTAAGGACTGCATGTTTGACTGCTGTTTTTTTCCACCCAGTGTTACTACATAAAGGTCACAACTGTATAAAATATGCAAGAGTGGGATCACGATCCCATGCTGAGTCAGCCAAAATTAATTCCATTCCCAGCTTTGTAAGTGACTTGCAACCTAACTAAAAAATATTTTTTTCTTATTCTGTTCATCTGTACAATGACACCTACCTACTTCACCAGGTTGCTATGGGAAGTAATGACAGATATGTCCACATTTAAGAATGCATCATAAGATGCACCCATTCCTCCAAAAATCTGTCCCACAGTAGCTTGACTAAGTTTTTCAGGACAACCATTATCTATCTTTTTATTTGTTTGTACAGTTCCCAGAACAATAGGGTCTTAATCCTTGACTTGGACAGCTAGGCACCATTGAAACATAAATAATTAGCAAACAATATGAGTTGAGAGGTTTAGCAAAGTGTTACCCTTCCCAGAGCTCAAAAGCATAGAGCATTTAAATGACCAGAATTTAGCAAATGGAAAGGGAACTGGGGACAAGGAACCATAGCCTTGGTGGCTTGCTAACAACTTTGGTGGCTTGTTCTTGAAAGAGCAGTGATACAAAAAAGAAGACTGATGGAATGCATATGTGAGAAAAGAACGCTACTCAGAGGAGCTTAGGGACTACAAATATATTTGCCTTTTGAGCAAGGCATTTAGAGCAAAAGCTTGTTATATACTTGCCAGATCTACTGTATCCGCAAAGTAAGAGCAAACACAGTAGGGAAATACAGAGGTTTGGCTTGTTGAAATTTTTTTTTTTTTTTTTTGAGAAAAAAGAAATAAACATACAATTTGCAAAGAGAGATGCAAATCCACAAGAAAAAACAGTCATACAAGCAACAGTAGCTCTTGTCTCAAGATGTCTTCTATGCACATATATGCTGCCTTTATCATGAGTATGGACACTACAGTTACACTAGAGTACAGATTAGAAGTATCAGCAATATGTTGTGTTAATATACCAAGAACATTCCCCTGCTTCCCATCAGAAGTAAAACATTGGAGCTAGTCCAACCAATAAATTGAGCAGCTCTTCATCTTGGACAGCCCTTCATCTTCAGCATCTAGGAACAGCTGCAAGTATCAAGCATAAAGGGTACATCATGAAATTTGTGACAACATTTCTAAGTAAAGCAACTACTGAACAATTAAGCAACTGTTTCCTCTTCATTGCCTGTCCACTCATTTGTTCTGTTGTTGGTGCCTTCTAAGCTATGTACTCTTACAAACTCTCTCAAGTTTTACTAACATCAGTAATTTGGAGTTGTTTACTCTAGAAATGAAAGACTGATGGGAAGCATGGCTGTCAGAATTATTGAAGTGAAAAATAATTCCTTCCAAGCAACAAATGAAGAAATGCTCTGCTTCTACTCAGTCTGAAAGATACCTGGAGGACAGGCAATCTCCACAAGGTGATGAATGAAAAGGAAATAGAATGCTGAGATGAAAACCTGGAGTCTTTCCAGAATACTGTGAATGCAGGGTGGGGCAACCAAAAGCAGTCTTCAAGAAGGGTACAGGCAAAAGAATTAGGGTTTAATACACTGCGGGCAGTTTTAATTTTCTTAAATAAAGATAATATTAAAGCACTATATTAGTGGGGGAAATGGGAAATTACAACAGAGATTATGTAAATACTATTTTCAGCTACTAATCATAGTACATACAATGCACACACAATACAAGTTCCACAGTTATTTACCTAGACGTATAAAGTTATTATCCCAATATTTTCAAACAACCTTTATCCCATATTATGAATGGAGTTATTACACCGTGCACCCAAAATTCTTTGATACTCTCAGTCAACACTACACATGTAACTTGAAAAACGTCAACTCACTCATTTAGGTATTGAATTCAGTGCACAGTAAAAACTGAAGCAAATCTGTCCTAACAGTTTGGATCCCTCACCTTCTCTTGTATTTGGCAGTTTGATAATAAAAAAATTTGCATAAATTAGAATGATAAAACATTTTAATCAAAAGGCTGAAGTGAAGTAATACACGTGCAGTTTGATGGGATCTGAAATGGATGCTGAATCTCTGTTTTGGAAAGCTAAATAGTTTCAGTGGGGTTTTTTTATCTAAATTAAATGGAAAAAAGTCTTTAAAAATTCTCAAAGTCTTACCTGTTGGTATGCTTTGTAGATTATATCAAATAAGAAAGCCTGAGGCATTTCACTTGCTCTGTACCTGGCACGTTCCAATGAGTGGTCTAAACATCCATCTGCAGCAGAGGCAATAACAGTGGAAACTAGAGGACGGATTGCTCCTGCTGCCTGTGGAACAAAACATGAAGACAGGCCTAAATTTGATTAATATACATCAGACAGCTGCAGTCAAAGAAAGGTAAGGGCTTTAAAATACATTATCTCCTTATCTTTTTATATACCTCAGAATGCATAAGTCATAATATTTAGTCCATGAGAGTTTTAACATGAATATAGTCCTGGAAGACTCTGTAAGCAAACATCAAGGGAAAACTTACAAAAAATTATATGTATTAGAATCCTTTAACATCTACTGCAAATGCATGCAAGATCCAAGCTGTTCATTTTTCAGTTTCTTCTACATACATATTAGGTGGTTTCTGTGAAGACAGTTCTAGGCCTATTCAGATATCAAAAAGCAGGAGACACACAAGAGGCACCAAAAATCCACACCACCTATTGCTTTCACAGACTTAAGTCTGGCTAAACTGCTTAGAAATAAGCAGCAAGAAAAACTTCAGAATATCGAGCTTGTTCCTCTCTGCTGAATTCACCCACTGAAATACTGAGCAACTCCACTTAGCAGTGAAATCACTGCAAACAAAATACATCAGAAAGCATTCATTATCCAGCAGTGCTGTGGCCCAGAATAGATAATTAAATGGTTATATTTCAGCTTTAGGTTTGCTTAGATTTAAAATCAACTAAACATCTTTTATCTTTTCATCAATGTATATTTTATCTATCTCTGAAACAGATCACTCCAAGCTGGTTTTCACCATTTTGATACCAGAAATCTTCATCAGTCACTAATTAAATGCTCAGATCAACATTATAAGAAGCTAAAAGCAATTGGGACAAGAATTGTTCACACAGTAATGAAGGAAAGGATGCCATAGCAGAACACTGTTAATCAAGTCTCAGGGAAAAAAAGCATGCATTGTGACACAGCTAACCACTGAGACAAGCCTCCTTACAATACATTGCTTATTATTGACTTTAAAACAATATAGGTCTTGTCACATAAAATAAGAGCACTGCTATTGTTGATTTCATTTATCTTGTTGGCAAACCCTGCTCCTATGGAGATGAATCCTGTCCATTACAAGATGTCTAACCTCAGATAAGCATGAGACACAATACAGAATGAGATACCAAAAGTGAAGCCAGTATTTTTTTTCTTTCACACTACTGAACAATAAACCAAAGAGGAATGGAGTCAGCACACTGAGCACGTTATGAGCTCTAAAATACAGCTTCTTGGTTCACTCCTTTAGAGCATTAGGAGAGAGTTCTGAACCAATTTCTCATGCCCAAAGAATTCAGATATGCATGAGCAACTGGGGCAGGAAGGAGGGAAAGAAGAGATTAAAATGATTCATATGATTCTGAACCACTTTCTCAAACACCTGAAAAGCATGTTTTTTTTCCAATATATATCTATCTTTTCCCATGTAAAATAATACATGGAGCAAAATGCTGTCATAAAAAGGCAAAACATAGTTCAGAAAGCTCAGTGAGACCTATGAAATCACAGAAAAATTGTCTCTAAAGGAGCTCTATGGGTCATCCAGTCCACCTCTCTGTCCTAGGCAGGATCAGTTTTACTTCTGTCATAGAGAAGACATACTGACAAAACTATACTAAACAAAGCTATAATTTTAGTAATAAGTCAATGTATTAAATGAGGAGCAACTCTGACAGATGCACTTTGAGGAAAAGCTGGCCATTAGCAAAGTAGAGACTAAATTATCTGCAACTTGTGTCCCCTATTTCCTATGGTCCCTGGACATGGATTATTATCTCTATATTCCAGCTGCTGGTCATTTGGACTATGTTATTTTGCTCTGCTGTCACAGTTTAATTGGTCTCACACACACATACAAAAAAATATAAAATTAGAAGGTCATGGGAAAAGAGATAGAGCAGCATGCTAGCCGCAGCTTTTCTGTAATTAGCTAAGCCTATTTTTTTTTTTCTGAAACAGTTACCATTCTAGAAAAACAGTTAGCAAAAGACAATTTCTTAGGCTGATCCAATATTTTATTACAGTTTTTAACAATCATGTCATGTCACATTTTAAGGACAAAACAGGCCAAGAAAAGACAATGTGACTTGCATAACCAAATCTCACAAGTGAAACACGCACTCTGGGGAACAAAAAACCAAACTGCCATCTCAAAAAAATAGAAAAACTCCAAATTATATTCTTAAGAGCTCTGAAAGACATTGTTTTTTGACATCTGTTTTATTGCACAATAAAAATTAATCAATGTCTGAATCTGTATCTTTGTGACAATACGGAACCACATCTCCTGCACTGCTGAGGCATAGCTCTTCCAGAAGTTTCAAGATCTCATTTCTAATAAATCTAAACATGTCATTTTTTAAATCCTCAACAAATTACTCAAGTCATTTAAAAGTTTCAGAGCACCTAAAATCCAACATATGGTACTTTTCGAACAACTACATTTTTCCTTTATATTACCCCAGCACTGAGTCCAGTGTGGCAGGCTGAGAGTTTCTCACTTGCCTTCCCTCTGTTACGATGAGAAATCACAAGTTGGGCACAGTAAGATGCCTTCTGCAAGAAAGTCCACTTAAACTCTACCTGGCACTCACTGAAAACAAATTTTAATACTAAGAATAACATTTATGGCTGACTTCTGACCAGAGGGAAATTCTAACTATGAATGAACCAGCAGTCATTTAATTTTTTTTTTAAATCATCTCTTACTCCAAAAAAAGGTCAGTTCAGTACCTGACTGCTCCATGCTTTAAAGGCAGAACCCAGGGCTCTAGTACTCACTAAAGCCAGGAAGTTTCTACTACACAGAAACCTTGCATATAACAAGAAGCTAAGGTCCAAAAGCCATGAAGCCATGAGCTAGAGCCTACTTGCTAAGGTCCAGCAGTGCTGAAATCTCAAAATCCTGAGACAAGGTAGAGAAATTCATGGGTGGTTGTTCTGAGTACTGGCTCACCTTTCTGCAGGACCTTTCTTTGTCTCAGCACACAGGTCCAGGCTCCCTGAATCAAACAATGAGACCCAACACAGGGCTGTGTTTACCTCCTCAGTGACACAAGAACTGTATTAGTCCCTAAGGCCACTTTTGGACTGGGTGAAACTGGGATCAAGCAGAGGAAAATACTGGCCTGTGTATGCCCTGCATTGTGTTCAAGACAGATGAGTTCCTAAGACAGGAAACCTTGCATCTGCAACACTTCTGGTGACATTCTCTAGCTGGCATACACCAACACAGCTGCCAAACCCAAGCTGGCTTAGACACATGCTTCTGCTTCCAGAATTGGCTCAGGGGTATCTTCATTCATGGTGTAAACATAACATTTGGCTTGCAGAAACAGAAGAATTGAGGGGGTTGAATTTTGGTCTTAAACACAAGCCAAACAGGGGTGCAGTTTAAGATGTATGTCTCATTCTGCAGCATTTTCTTCTGGTTAACACCAGTATCCTCCCAAATCAGCACAAAGCCCTTTTCAAATACCACTCCTAACAGTCTTGCAATCATCTGTGCAGCCTATTTCCATATTTAAGACAGGGCTACAGACTACATTTTTGGTTCAGAAACTTACATATTAGGGCACAGTAGGGCCTATAATACAGTAAGGTGCTACTGTATCTAAAGAGGCTTTTGCCTCTGATGACTGTGGGTTGTAAAAGAACCACTCAACCATCCAGCTAGTCTATCTCTATTAAGTTATAAAACCAATTATTTTCTTTGAAAGCAATATCCCATGTTGGTATTTTGGTTCTAAATCTGTAGCAAAGAACTTACTTCCACATTAGTGAAGACAGTATATCCTGACTCTCAGGTATTTTAACTTTATTTGATCTAATTTGAGTAGCTTTGACTTGCTATTTATGTCAGGAATGTTCAGGTATTTGGCCCAGCTTTCAGGAACGAGGTTCAGACATGAATTTTAAAAAAAAATTTAATGAAAAAAAAAATCTGTCCTCACTGAAAGTGTGAGTACTTGTTAATGTCGCTATACTTTAACAGATCTTTAAAATTTGAATTGGCCTCCCACAAAAACAAACCTTGTGAGTCTAAAGCAAGTACGTGGATCTTATAGAATAATAGAATCATTAAGGTTGGAAAAAACCTCTAAGTTCATGTCCAACCATCAACCCAACACCACCATGCTCAGTACATCGAGTGCCTCAACTACACATCTCTTGAAAACTTCCAAGGATAATGTAATGACTCCATCACTTTCCTGGGCAGCCTCTTCCAACGCTTGACAACTCTTTCAGTAAGAAAATTTCTAATATCCAGTCTAAACTCCCCCAGGTTGAGGTTATTTTCTCTTGTTCTATCTTGTTACTTGAGAGAAGAGACCAACAGCCACCTCACCACAGCCTCATTTTAGGTAGCTGTAGAGACTGGTAAGGTTTCCCCTCAGCCTTCTCTTCCTCAGACTAAAATTCCCTCAGCTGCTCCTCATATGACTGGCCTTTTCTGGACACACTCCAGCATTTCAATGTCCTTGTGGTACCGGGGGTCCCAAAACTGAACACAGTACTAGAGGTGAGGCTTCACTATTTCCAAGTACAGGGGGATGGATCACTTCCCTAGTCCTGCTGGCCACAGGATTTCTGGATGCTATGGGCCTTCTTAGCCACCTGGGCACACTACTGGTTCATGTTCAGTTAACCAGCACTGCCAGGTCCTTTTCTTCCAGGCAGAATTCCAGCCATTCTTCCCCAAGCCTGTTTCATGGGGTTGTGAACCAAGTGCAGGACCTGGTACTCGGCCTTGTTAAACCTCATACAACTGACCTTAGCTCATCAATCCAGTCTGCCCAGCTCCCTCTTCAGAGCCTTCCTACCCTCAGGCAGATCAACCCTCACTCAGCTTAGTTATACTAATACTTCCCTACACACAGAGTAGGAAAGAGTTCTCATCTTCCAATTTCTAATAATTTTGACTCAGATTTCAAGTAGATTTGCTTTCAAATCACCCACTAAATGCATCATACACCCTTCCTGAATGTGAAGTGGATAATTCTGAATTTATTTAAATCTCTACTTTACAGCCTTCAAGACACTCCACTTCAAAGACAGTCAAGCACTACTTTTGGTGAACCTGGAATGTCCAGGAAAAGCATAAAGTTCTTTCCCCCATTTTCACTTATTTTATTTAGTAAACTAATAAACTTATATTTATTCAGTTGACATATCAAAAATCTGTGGGCAAGCTCTTAAAATATCTTTTCATTGCTTAACAGACATTGAAAGCAATACTGCTAACTGGTCAATTCTTCCTTGCAGACAAAATATTGGAGAAAAAAAAATCCTATTATATAATTTCCTTAAGTGACCCTAAAACATACTGACAACACAGAATTTCATCAGCTTCAATAGAAGGGACAGACTGGTATCTCTCAGAAGCAAGAACATCCATCCATCTGCTGAAAACTGAACCACAAAGCTCAAACAGCCTCCAGGCACTTTTAGAAACAACAGGTGTCATTTATAATGCATTTTAAACAGCACAAATCAAAATTTGCAAACAGGTTCTCAGTCTTGTATTCAGGTTTTTGCATGGCTGCCCAGACAGGGCACAGCATACATTCAAGATTTAAAGATTTGATGTTGCCTGAAATAAAAACCAGAGAATGAAGCAAATCATGGAGGTGAATGTAATAAATTGTTATTATTCAAGGTATATCTATCCACCTTTACATTGAACAATAACACCAAACCATTCTCACTTAATCATACTTTGGTCTGGTAAGATATTGTTTAGATATGTGTATGCAGTGAATACATAACAAGGGCTGTAGGGCTGCTTTAAGATTAGACAGTGTCATCTGTTAAAGGAGAGTAAAATCCAAGCAGTACTGACAATACCTTTTGTTACAAAGAAAGTATGAACATTTAGGCCACAGAAGCCTACACACAACATAGCAAGCTGGCTAACACAATGCAGTATAGCTTGTTTATACTGAATATTCATAAAAATGTCAATTTTATTAAAAAAAAAAAAAAAAAAAAAAAAAAAAAAGCAGAGCCATTAAGACTTTGAAAAGGATTTCTGAGAGGGAGATGGAGCTCATATCACTCAGCTGAAAAAAAATACTCCAAGAATGCAGCCTACCAAGAACAAGTTATCAAAGAGCCAGAAGCTCCAAATAAGCACGAAAACCAACACACACCACATCACCGATCTGGTAATTTTTGGTAGCCAGTAAAAAAGGAACAATGTTAAATAGTTGCAAAGCTCAACAAGTTGAATGATATAGACTATGAAGGGGAAAACCAACATGCAGTGGCACAAAATCGTTACAGAAAATACCACAACTACAATTCCTTTTGTTTTACAACAGCCTGGTAACAAGCTCAGACAACCACAGATCCCCCAGGCTGGCATACTGAAAAAAACAAAGTATGCTATGTCTTTGGCATGGCCCTTGTCCCCAGTAGGCCCCAACTACTAATGCAGACCCACAAAGTTCACTTACACAGCCAATTGGCAACCCTGAACTCCAGTGAGTGGGAATCATAGCCCAAAACTTTACAGTCCATTCCTAAATGAGAGGCTTTCATCCCTCTAGAACAGCTTGTATCTACTTTAAGTAGGCCAACAATACTTCTCCCTCATAGCCTTCATCTCCCCCCGAAATTCATTTTCCCTGTGCTTTCCTATCCCTTCCTAACCCTAGAGAAGATATTTTCCTATCCCTTCTATTTTCTCAGATGTGTTGTAGCATTAAGTAAATATAAGTTTTATATTTCTATTGTATAGAAATATATTTTCATCATTTCAATCAGCTGACTTCTTTGAAACTCTGTCCTGGAGACTGTGGGGCTAGTTACAAATATATCCACCTTGGAGCTCCATACAGTTAAATGTATAGAGTTCAATTAGGTAAATTTACAATTTTATCTTGTTTTTCCCTGAGGAATGAGCATTCCACTAGGATGCTGTTTAACTACATAACATAACTAAGGGTGTTGATTTAGACAAGGGAGGCATCTAGCAGTTTACAAATATGTCCTGGAATGGTTTTTATTAGGTGAATGATTATTTATATGTTACCAAACACTACCTCCTCCTAAGGATTTCAGTCTAAATTAGGTCTGGCTACAAACCAGCAAAAGAAGCTCAGAATAGCTATGATTAATTTCTTCTCATTTTATTCCATCAAACTGCTTCCACATGTTACTACAGGGAAAGTATTCTTTACACACAAACTGCCTGTTACAAAGGGCATTCACAGTCATCTACAGTATGAAAAAAACACAGAAATAAACACACTATCTGTGAAGCATGAAAGACGTAGGAACAGATTTCTATTCAGACATGTGAACACAAACTAATTGTACCATATTAACCAACATGCTTCAGTCATACTCAGTAATACCATTAAAGATAAAAGAATGGTCTCAAATGAAAGAGTTTGTATTTCAAACTTGTCAAATGGAATCTTTAAAGTAAAATTCAAAAACTCAATTATAAGATGAAAATATTTCACACATTTAAGATTGTTCTTTTCAGACGTTTTATACTAAAAAACTGAAAGAAAAAATACCTAACAAAGCCATATAATTATTTTTATAAAATCAAGGAATTAGATAACTCTTCCAATGCCCATTCAAGGTGTCACATTGAAATATCTCTCTTTTTCTTACGTTTCTTTTTTTTTTTTCTCTCTTTTCTGCATTTTGTATCCAGCTGTTGTCTAGGGCTACATTTTATCATCTCTATACCCAAAAGGGGTAATCTATGAGAATTTTTCAGATTCTGCTGCAGACGTGGAAGACTTGGGAGTATTACTTCCTCCAACCTAGAGAAAACTGACAAAAAAGTTGTTTGGATTGAAAATACAGGGTCATAAATACAGTAATGACACAAACTATAAGCTACTACTCCTACACAGAAGTACAGATGGCAATTTGGCTATATGTGCAAAGTTTTTTAAACTCAGGTATGAACACCTGTTCAAGCCCCAACTAGCCAGGCTTCTAAACTGAAATGATTCAAGCCTGGCACAGTCCAGAGTTCATAACCTCAATCTGCACCCAGAACCCATCCACCTGCTGTACAGCAAAGCAGCAGTCTGGCTGCATGGGTTCAAATGAAACCTGTCACAGTCTGCCCCTGTAACTCCTGTTAACATCCTGTCCAGAAGAAGACCCCTGCAAACCAATACCTCATCTGCAAACTCTTCTTGAAGATCCAGATGTGGCATGCAGTCATGACTACAGGACAACCAGGATGACTCAGGGAATAGCAGACCACAGTAAAGGTAGAGGTACTCTCATTATCATGCAGAAATACAAATTTGAGTGCAGGGCATATCATCACTCACACCCAGACTCTCCCACGTAGCATAGACAAGTACAGTCCACAGCTTGGGCTGTGTATTTATTAGGGATTAAGGCTGAAGAAACAAGGAGACCTTTTTTCTGGCAGGTATTTTCCTTTTTATTAACAAAAAGAAAAATTCTCAAATTGCCTGAATTTTGTTGGGGAAAAAAATTCATACAAATTATGGGCACACTTTCTTTGATTAATGATCAACTCATTAGCAAAATACTCACATTTCTTCTACAGAGGCAGTATCAGCAGGCAGTGTGATTCAAGCTATCTTGACATATTTGTACTGGCAGCTTTAAAATGCCCAAGGACAGCATTGGTTGGAAAGTTAAACAAGCCTGGTATAACACAGATATTAAACCTAATCATCATCCAGACAAAAAGAAGGTTAATTAGAACAGATGTAAGCAGTTTTGAACACTATGAAAAAAGGGCTGTATGCTAAACTTCACCTAATTTCCTTAAAGTCTGTTTACCCAGCTGGCTACGAGCAAGAGTCAAACTCACTAAAATTGGGCACATGCTAATCTTAAACCAACACTAGGAAGGAAGGAGTTATAATTGTGTTTATTCCTAGCTGCAAAAGAGGGGATGTTTAATCAGAAATTTCATGTACACTTTGATCCAATGTTAATGAGCTGACACTATGTTGTAGATTGAACTGACTTCAAAGACCCAGGATGCCTTAAACAAATGTAATGTATATTTATGGCACTGTTTAAGAAAAAGCAAACATTTCTTCTAATGAGGTCACCTTTATCATAACATACTATCTGAGTAACTGGGGATAGCACATGTACAACAAGACATGTCAGAGCCCCAATTAGCTACAGCAACTAAAGAAGATTACCAATTACCAAAACTGTAGTTCAAAAATTAAGTGTGCACATGTTCTTTTTTACTTTATACGATTTCTACTCTTCCCAATTTAAAGCATTTACCTCTAAGTGTCAGTAAATATCATTTTGGTCTATTTGACAAAATGCTAAATTCTAAATGTTATTTTGTGGAAAAAAAGATTGGAAAAAAAAAAGATAGCCCTCAAAACAATAGGAGTACAAAACTGAATATATCTCTTATGAAGTGAAGGACGAAGGCACAACTAAGCATATCACTGTATTAACACAGCACTGAAAACAACCTCAAAAACATATTGAAAGTCAAAAAGCAGCAAGCCCTACAACTTACATACACATTAAGAAAAAGCAGAGCAGTACTGCAACTACTTTATTTGAATGCTTATTTTTAACCTGCTTTTTAGAAAAAAAATTATATGAAATGAAGTTTTAAGAATATGCCATTTATAGTGCTCTTTTATCAGCAATTACTGACATAAATCAGCTGAACTATATGAACCACAATAAGGAACAAAACTACAAAATGCAGCATGATTAAACCAATATATACATTTTTATTGTCATTAAAATGGTATAGTATTTCCTCTAGTACATTTCTTATTAATGCATTCCTTGTGAGAAATCCAAGAATGGTTGAGGAAATATGTTTTCCATAAATGCAACAGTATTGTATATTCAGTAAAATGTATTCTTATTATTAGCCAAGTAAAGTCTTACTACAGTCACCATATTCAACTACTTTTTGTCAAAGTGCAATAACTAGTAATGTTTAACAATACGTTCTTAAGACTTTTTTTTCTTCTTGACAAATTTTATTTTAAAGACCTTCAAAGTTTGTATAAAGTGTACCAAAGATCCATATTAAGTATATGATCCACTGAATGCATTTCATATTTTCATAGATTTCTGCATGTTTCTTAACATGTAAAATTCAGTCTAAGCAATTTATACATTCCAAAGCAAACCACGTGGCCAATAATCAAGTGATACTTTTCAATAGTTTTAGATATACTTTGAAATCTACTTGCAGATTTAAATTTTGGCATTCATTGACTTTAAAATGACAATAAGATGAGCTACCTGCACTCTAACTATTGCTAACCACAAATCTAGACAGCAAAACACAGAGTACCTGCTATAAAGATGAATCACAAAAACAATTATTTTTTGCCTCTAAAATTAACAATACTATTCATTTTACTTTGACTACATAGTATTTTCTTGCATTAACATGTAATAAGAGACATCTTACTGTGAAAAGTCATCTTTTGTACCCTAATAACTGATTTGCACTACAAAATGTTATCAGTGAGAATGCACTGTGCCACAAAGGAGTATGCTTATTAAAGTCAGTATAAAGAATAGTTAACATTTGTATTCAGTAGGGGAGAAATCTTGAAGCTACTGCCGTAGCAGTTACCAGCTACAGGTAAGAAGTTACATTTTGCCTCTACAAAGTCTACAACTACACAAAATGAGCAATGCCACGACATGACAGCTGCTGATCCACTGGATTTCATTGTAGTATGAAGAAAAAAAATCTTGAGGTGTTATGGGAGCACTATTGCACAATTTAATCAACCAAATGCAAAACTGACACATTTAATTAATTAAACCTTTCCCACAGACACAGTCCTGAGCAACCAAAACCACAGGCACTATAGTTTGTGGTCACACAGTTCCTTAAGTAACCCTGCTTATCAAATGTCTTTGCCTTCTGAAATAGTACAGCTGCTTCTCTCAGAACTGCACATGTTCTCTCCTTACAGAAAACCTTGCACCAAAGCTTCTTTTTCTATAGCCCAACAGATTAAAACTTCAAGTCACCTCTTTGTACAAGCTTCATCTAAGACCTTCTCTGTTACCAAAGGCCTTGTAAAAGGGATCATTTTACTTTACCATGCAAGCTTGACTCAAATAGTGACTCTAATACACGTGTGTATGAACTTGAAACCTTCATGAATTCTCTCCTAGATGCTCCAATACTCCCCGAGACAGTTTTAGTTCTATCTGTACCACAAACCACATACCTACTTGGGAACAGAAGGACACACACAAAACCAGTCCTGCAAACTATTACAGCATATGAAACAGGCCCAGTTGGCTGTCAGAAGCTTCACCTAACCTGCAGGGCTGAAGCTGTCCTTGCCACAACCACCAAGATCACAAACTCCAAGTTGGAGGAATTTCTGGATGAAAACTCAGATTTCTTTTCAGTGCAATAAACATTTGGTGAAAAAGGGAAAAACTAAGAGAGGTGGAAGCCTAATCCTTAGCCAGAGAGATATGCCCAAGAATTCCTTTCAGATCTTGCCATACCTAAGTGGCTAGAATGATCCAAGGCTTTTATTCAGCTCCTGATACAAGCTGGACAAGCTGAGATTTCCCTTCTTTTAAGGAACTTCTCTTTCTACTTTGATCTTCTGCAGGAAGGAAAAATCCGAGTGACTAAACAGACATCTTTGCTAAAGGCTGCATCACTTTCCAAAGTCGTATTTTTTCTCAGATGAAGCATACAGATTCTAATTACCATCAAATCAAGAGAAGTGTCACATATGTAGTTTCTCTAAATTTAAAGGAGATATATTTTATAGACATTACATAAAAGTGACCTCAAAAACCACTTAATTACAGGAAGTTATGATCAAAAAATATTTCTGGGATAACAATACTATCTAAGAAAGAGTAAGGTAAAAATTACTGTAGGTGTAGACTAGCAGCTGTTAGTGCAACTCAGAAATGCTGCAAAGAAAAAAGGGGTGATTAAAATTTATGTTTCTATTATTTCTATCACTCTATTTCAGTTGGTTTAGTTACATCCTTCCTAATGAATGCAATGCATTGTCTAAATCATTTAAACTGAGACTAGGAAACAGAGTTGCTTCTCCCCTTTTTAGTACTTTCCTGCCACCAAACACCACATCTTGTTAGGACAAAGACAATATTTGCTAGCAATACATTAGTTTTCCATTCAAGCAGAAAACAACAACTTGGCTGAGAAGGCTGTAACTTTCTATAGAGCCACTAATGCCATAAGCTATGGAAACATCAGTATGTTTCTGATAGATGCCCATTACTATAGGACTGAAAAGGGAATCGTGTGTTTTTGTAACTGTTTGTCCTGGTTTGGGCCAGGATAAAGGTGATTTTTCTGTCTTGTACTTTTGATTTCAGCTAAGTCTCTTGTAAGTTGTTGCACTTGCTGAAATTAACAGTAAGTTTCTCAGTGTCTGCCTCTAGGACTGATAACACTCGATGTTTATAGTTACTGCCAGAGACTGGTGTGCAGAGCCAAGGACACTGCTCAGCTCTCAGGAACATTTTGCCCTCCAGAAGGAGTAAAGAGGTCCCACCTGAAACCCTCCTCTGGGGAGGACCGGACAAGATAGATGCCAGAATTGACCAAACAGAGTATTCCATCCCATACACGTCATACTCGGTATAAATTGTACGAATTTGAGGGATCACAAGGGTCTAATCCCTTCCTGCTCCCCTCCCTCGCCTGTTCCCTGTTTTGCTTCAGCATCCTGGGAGGATTCCATCCATTCCTCTGCCTGTGGTCCTGATCCATGCCAGCCTGAATCTGTGTGTTCCTGCCTCCAGCTCCCGACTGCTGCTGACTCCAGGATTCCAGCCTGGACTTTCCCAGGGCTGCCCTGCAGCCTCGGTGGTGACGTGAGAGTTATTGGGGGAAGGGGAGGAGGAAAGTGGTATCAACTTTCCTGTATATTTGTATATATTTAGTAATTTTTACTATTTCTCATTACTGTTTCATTAAAGTTCTATAGTTTAGTTTCCAACCCTTAAGTCTCTCTCCCTTATTCTCTCTCCTTTCTTTATCAGGGAGAAGAGGGGGATTAATAGAGAGCATCTGTCATTTGGTTTAATAGCCTGGCCAGTGCTAAACCGTGACACTTCATCTCTTCACACATTCAGAGAATCTTCAGGGCTACACTGAACATATTCTCTACAATAATGTAGCTCTTCAAATGTAATTTTGTTCTAAAATTGCTATGTAACACCCTTAGAATTCATTAATATGTATTTTTTACGTAACTCAATCTCCTAAACTACAGAGCCCCTTTCACTGGTAGAATAAAAATCACACCAAGCTGGTAATGTGTGATCAGGCTTTGAAATCTGCTTTTACACAGCAGAGCATAAGACCCCCCAAAGTATCAAGCATACAATGAAAGCAGAACAAGCTTTCATTAAACAATGAGAGCACAAACATAGAATGACTTCAGATAACAAAGTGTATAAATACTAATCAAAAATTGTCTGTTTCTGATGCAGCCTTTACAGCTAGCAAAAAATAAGTCTTTAAGCATAGTGAAAAGGACCAAGATCATGTGTAAAATATTCCATGCATGGTAAAAACAGAGGAGATAAGAAAACATGAAAAGAGAATAGCTTCTAAGCAAAAAAGAGTGAGCAGAACTGCTCCATCCCCATCCCAGTATACCATACCAGATCAGTCTATCTGACCAAGTCCTCTCCCACTTTCAGTGGAGCAAAAGAGGTGCTTTTTGGTTTGCCACTCACCATACATTTCACTAAAAAACCTCAAAAAATAGAAGGAATGCATTTTATTTTGTAGTCTATCTGGATGAAAGAACAGTATGAGTGTGGGTGCATGTTTTCTGCTCCAGTATTCTGATACGGTAAGACCATGTATAATATATAGTGTTTTCTGTCTGGAAGTATTATTTTGACTGCTTATGTATGTTAATAAGAGTCCATGACCCTGAGTAGCACTGTACATCTGTATTGGCATGTGTGATTTCTTCAGATTGTTGCTAAAGCTAAAAATAAAAGTAATAAAGTTAGACAGCTTCCAGAAATCAGCTTTTAAGAATGTTTAAGAATGCTGTTTGGTTCAGTCCTTTCAAGGAATAAACTATAGTTTCAAATTTAGTTTATGTTAATTAGTGAAAGAGACTGAATGTATGTATTTTGGTTTTTTGGTAATTCTCATCAGCAGAACTGACAAGTTCCCCCCTGCCTTCTTGATCTTGTTTTTTTTTTCCTTGTAACCAATTCATTTTTTTCAGTTACGCTGTTTAAAATGCAATGTTGGCAATGAGATACTGCTAGAGGCTTTGGACTGATGACTTCTGAGGCTTCCACTTTTCCCAACTTTTACTATCAATAAAGAACTTGTTTCTAGAAACATGTAATTTTAATTACAAAATTACTCCAAAAACATAAATGGAATTTAATTGGTTACAAAGTAATATTTTCACATAATCAAGGGATTGTTTGGGAGATCTAAGGCATAATTTATTAGTTGTGGAAAAGGTGCACATTTTGATTCCTAGAGGCAAATAACAAACTGGTTAGTAAGTGTAATAAAACAATTTATTTGTCTGACAATTGGCAGCTAGAAGTGCTATAACTTATTTGATCAATTGCCATTTAAAGGACATTAAAGCTCCTCATAATTATGCTATCTATATGGTATGCAGATAAACAACAATACAACATTACCCCTGTTACACCAGTGATTTAATGTGATGTTTCTGCCAGGTTTTGTATCTTTCCATATAATGCAAAAGGAAGTAATTGCTTTTTGTACTGAAAGATTGAAGAACTGACTCCCTGTTAGATATGCAAAGAATCTGACTATAGGAAGAACTGAAGATGATAGATTGATAATTTTTTTTTTTATATATACAAAACCATGTGTGTCAGTTTTGGGAAAGAGTCTTAGCTCTCCAGTTCTTCAGAATTCTGCAGTTATCAAATGAAGACAGACACCTCGCTCTAGCAGGAAGTTTTCCAATTTGTTACATAAAGTGAAGTTCTTATGTTCCATAATTCAATTACTTTGTCAGGCAACATCAAAAGCTAACAGATTTTGGAGTCCAGCTCTCTGATGGCCTATCCTTACTGAATTCAGTGGACCTCTGCCAACTCAGGAAGCCACCACAGAGCCAATAATTATCACGCACATTTCAGACAGACATTATACAATGGAAAAGACTGTGACAAATGTCTAAGATTACCTTTTTAAGATCAAATGATAGTTCTGTGATCCAGGTAAAGAAATATTTACCAGTCAGAAGTTCAGATGAACTAGAGTACACTGCCTTGAGAAGGTGAAGCTTTTGTTTCCTACTGTTTAAGTGAAAATGCCATACACTCAATTAAAAAAAGCAGGGGGAAAATATTACATTAAAATCACACAAGCTTCAAAATAAAGTGAACAAGTTAAAAAACTTAAACACTAAGACAAATGAAACACAGTATACTGTAACATGCAAAAACACCTAAACACAAATGTATTCAGAAAGCAGTTACCCTTATTTCAACTCAACATCAGTACAATTAGCACCATTCTTCTACTACTCTCAAAGAATCTCATTTAAAACAGATTCACAAAGAGGATCTAGTTTAAATTTTTTGGCAGAGAACCAATTCCGGAAAGCTATTTTGAGCAGTTTGAGAAAGGTCAAACACCTTGTTAAAACTCTAACAGAACTGAAGTTCTAATGACTGGAAATGTACATTCTGTATCACTGAAAACTAAACAGCAGAGTTTCTATTTCATTGTCATTTCTCATGAAGCAAATGTAAAAAGTAGAGGCCTACTAGTAAGAAGTTCAACATATTTAGTTTTCTAACATATGTTCTAAGAGACTTTATAATTTAATTTTCATAATAAAGATTTTAACAAGCTGTACATTCCCCTTCTACAATATGAGCTTTAAAAAAAAAGGTGGAGGAGCTCAAAGAAAATACTACAATTCATTCTTTGGACTCTTTTGTCAGCATCATAGATCACCTATCAATTAGCTTATCTTTAACCTCCTTTTCCGGAAAAGACAATTAGTAATAGGTTTTTCCTAGCTTTCTAATACCAAAACAACCTGCTGTCACTAATGACTTCTGCTTCAAATCACCTCCAAGCTTAGCATTCTACCATTTTTTTAGTGGAGAACTGAAGTACATTGTAAAGATAACAAATTGTACAAACAAGCCCAGGGACAACTCATGATCTGTCTTAGCTGCTTTATCCACCAGTTCCTCTTGTTGCTTACGCATGCCTTTAATAACTCTATCACTCTACTTGCACAATACCACTTCTATCAACCAATATTCCCAGTCCTCAGATGCACTGATAACCAGAATGATCTCCAAACTATGGTAGCAGTCTTCCCCCTTCCCTTTTTCCCAGTTTGCAATGCTTACAGATTCTAGAAAATTTTAGCATTAATACAGAGATAGCTCTCTTGCCACCTATTCAGGATTTGCATATAAGCTTGAGACAAAAAAACAGAGTTGGCAAGTCAACCAATGGAAGTACTCTCTGGCTATTATTAGTAATCTCTAACTGAACTACTCTAGCATTAGATGAGAATTCTGCATGGAAAAAAGGTAGAATATCATTATGCAACCTATGTTCCAATTAACAAATTGCTGTTATTCAATATCTCTTATTGATAGTATCTATGGCAATAACTATTTCCCATAGCAAATAATGCCTACAGCATTTTAAAATGTCCTCCTCTCCGATCTGACCTCTCTGCATAAGTGATTCTGAATCTGTTCTATCAAAAAAAGAATTCAACACATTAAAACAATTGCTAGAAAAATCCTCAATTACCACAATTTTACACTGTACAGCAAAAAGAACACTGCAGAGCTGCATTGCTGTAGAGTACATACCCCATGTTCTTTAGCAGCCATAACCACTTTTGAAATAGTATCTTCTTCAACAAATGGCCTCACAGCATCATGGATAATCACTACTTCTGGTTTCTGGAGCAGATGATTGGAAAATTGATTCTCTGCAAACACTTTCAGTCCATTGAAAATTGACCGGTGACGAGTTATTCCACCTTTTACTATTGTAACTCTTTTGTGACCATATTTTTCAATTATAGACTTCATTTTTTCAATATTTTCAGGAGAGACCACCACAATAATGTTGGATATCCAACCTATCCTAAAAGAAACAATATAAAAACAGAGAAAGCAGACATGAGTGGCTAAACTAAAGTACAGATATCTCCATGAAACAAAGAAATTCACGCCAAAATAAATTCAAGATGGCTAAATAAAGTATCTCTCAATATACTCAAGGTCAATGGTTTTGGGAATGTATTAGTACTCCAACGCCAAAGGGAGAGCTACATGAGAAGATCTCCACAGAATCATGAGTGTCAACCAAGGTAACTGGAATTCTGGGAAGGGACTTGCTTTGGGCCTGCAAACAACCCGTTTCTAGAGGGGAAAAAAAAAAAAACCACAAAGAAAAGCATTTTCTGATAACCACTCGGAACATTTCTCCCTCCAGCCTCATTCCTACCTTCAAACATCTAAGCCAATCAACTACACTCTTATTTTAGCTTTCTCTACAGTCAGCCTCCAAGAACATGGTAAATACTGGGACCTGGAATACTCCATGTTCTACTGTGCAGTACACTGTGTACAACTAAATAAGAAAAACTCTGAAACAAAGATCACTATCAAGACAGGCATGAGAGTAGTTGACAGATTGCTAAAGACACTTCAGCACTGACAGGAAATATTATACTGAGAGTTTGCAAAAAAATAAAAGAAAAAGGTCTATCTACATACAAAAGTTTCTGCTCTATGAAGGTATAAAATGTAAAAACACAGCTATAATAGGGAAAATTATATGAAAAGCACTTCAAGCTTCTACTGTTGGTATCAGCCTAGCTCTGACATTAAGGGGTAGTGTGGGGGGAGAATGACCTCCAACCCACAAGATTAAAAGCAGTCAGAACTGAAGTTAGGCTGAAGTCATAATTGGGTCAAAGGACCTAAGAGTACAAATCACAGTCATATGTGGCATACTGTACTTAAAAACAATGGAAATACCATCATTTCAATGCAGCTATTAAAGTGTCTTATTTCCTAAAGCACATGTAGAGAGCATAAACAGGGATTTTAAATTGTTTTTCCTTTCTGTGTCTCCATGGATGACAGGAGATGTAGTTAGCATGACAGACAAGAAACTTATCAGATGAGCAATAATTACAAAAACTATTATTAACTGTAGTAAAATTACTCTTGTAGCCTACACATCCAACTAGGAAGGGAAACAGGTATGGCACGTTGTAACAACTAAAACTAGTAAAGCTAATTTTGCATTCACAAGAGGGACTAACATACTAAATACTTCCAGTTAGAAAAATAAAGAGTAAGAAATCTACAGTTCAGCAATATACAGGCTCAAGCTATTAATTTCTGCAATAACAACAGGAGACATTGCCTAGGATCTATCCTTACTCCAAAAGAAAAGTCATGTCATAAAAACTAATCCCCAAAACTATGTAAAACAACAAAGCATCTTCCACCTTCTGTAGGTTTTGGGGCTGGTGGTTTTTTGGGTTTTTTGTAATTACTGCAACTCCATGGAAAATTGTTTCCATTAATTTGAAAATAACCACTAAAAATAAAATAAATGGAAGTGCTTTTAGAATTCTTCAAAAGAAAAATGTTTGTTCTTATGCTCATTTTATTAACAAAGGCAGAAAATACAGCCAAACCAATGTATTCTCAGGATTTTCTCAAGTATTGAAGCTGTTCAAATGTGAACTCTGAAGCCATATCGTTTCCAGTTTAATTTCAAGTTGTCACATACCACAGGTTCATCAAAAGGTTTTCAGATCTCTCAAATGGCTTCTGGCATAGTCTTATATTTAGCCACAAAACTTAACACCTCTGCATGATGTCAACTCAGAACTAGGGGAAACTAACTGGATTCATCTCAGTTCTTTTGAATATTGAGTCAATCATTTAAATAATACAAAATTCAAGAGCTATTCCACACTAAACAAAAATAAGAACTCTGCACTAAATAGTGGCAGAAAGACTACAGCAAGTCTTTCCATAGTTCCCCAAAACAGTGGACAGACTGCACAGTTACTAGTGCACTCACATTTCCCATTCTGGAGTGAAATGAAAGAGATGATGAAGCACGTGGATAGAACACGGCACCTTCTGAGAAGAATGGAAGAGAACAGAAGTACAGGCCAGCCTACAACAAATCTCTGTACAGGGCAGGGGAATATAATGGCTCAAGGCCTCCAGTGGTACAATACACCAAAAAGTGACAGGATGCGGTCACAGCTCCACCCTGTGTCTGGATAAACACATTTATAAACTGGACTATGTCCTCCTTAAACTCATTCTGGAGTAATGTTTTATAATTGGAGCTGGAATTTAGAGATGTAAACTGTTCACAGATGAGTATAAAGATTGACTAGATCCAAGAACAGCTTCGACTTTGAAGCCTAACATGTACCATAAAAACCGATTTACAGAACACGTATTAAGTACAAATTCAGTAAAGTATGTGTCCTGTTGATATAATTTAAGCATCAAATGAGAGAAAGGACCATCAATAACAAAACGCATTGCAAAATGCAAGAATAAGTTCCTTTTGCTGCATGAAAGCTTTGCTATGACTTTACCAGCATATGAAAATATACATCAATACCTATGTAATTAATACAGAAAAAAAAATTAATACAGAAAAAAAAATTAATACAGAAAAAAAAATTAATACAGAAAAAAAAATGGAAAAAATGCAAGCAAGGAGCTTTTAAGTCTGAAGAGTTTCACAGGTTCATTAAGAAAGTTTTGAGCATCTCATGTATGGAAGGCATCCATTTTTTCCTGAAAGAAAATGTTCCTTATTAGTTGGTAACAATAAAAATGTATATCCATAAAAGTTAAAACAATTGGACTGTTTGCTATGATAATATTTAGCTCATAAGCAAATTCAAGAATAACCTCATGATAATTGGACAAAAAACCCCTATCATGATAGATACATTTAAGTGAAATGGAATTGTGTGACCTGTAGAGCCAGTGAACATCAGCCAAAGGGGAAAAATACTTGGCAAATAAACTACACAAGATGCTTCCAAAGAGAAGATTCTTTGGAAGCTTGCCTCAGGTGATACTTTTCTGGTATCCAGCCACCTGTTTTAAGATACTACAGTAAACAAAGTAAACAAAGCTGTCTGAAATCTTTATGGAAAAAACTTATTCTGCCAGTAAACATGTTAACTCTGCTTTCCTCTTTCATAACTTGCCACTGTACTTTCAACAACTGTATAAATATGTGAACAGCAAGAACAGCAGGAACTTATTTGTCCCACAATGATTTTAAAATCAACTTTTACCTTTGTCTGTTTTCCTCTCTATAGTTTTAGTAAAATATGAAAGCCGAGATAACTCCCCAAATCAAAAAAGGAATTGGAAAAGTTGCATTCTGAATAAATATACACCCCCAAAAAATTTTAAAATTAAGGAAACACCTTAGTTTGTTGAGAAGCAAAAAGGAGGAATGCCATTCTAGTTCTGTTGAAATTGATGCAGAAGCCATGCACAGTTAACAAAAGCAGAAATGCATGCAATCAGAACAGATGTTTAAATTCTGTTGCACACTTTAATTTCACACCTGAGGTAGGACCTAATCTTCCCAACAGCATCATTCTACTGGCAATAAAAAAAAAAAATAAAAAAATAATAAAAAAAAAAAAAACAAAAACAAAACAAACCTTCCCCTCACCATGTTTGTTCTCATCTCCTCATCTTAAGGGCTATTGGTAGGCCAACATTCTACATGCTGCCATCCTATGAAACAGTATGCACCACTTATTTATTCATTCATTCCTGCTCTTGTCTTGTCTGCCAGTTTTTCCTTATCAATATTTAAATTTCTCACTACTTTCAGCTGTAAAAATCTTCTTCCTGACTCTTAAAAGGCAAAGCAACTGCAAATTCTTCATTTGCTCATGTATTTGTCTATATGTTCCTACATTTTTTCCAGATTAAAGAAACCTCAAAAATAGCTGCAGTATCTGAGATAACAGTTCATGAGAAGTTGCAACAGGCTAATGAGTCAACGATTCAGTCAATTACAACAAGCAAATAGACATCAGAAGACAGTACCTCACTGAAGACAGAAAATCTTCCACCCCTGGCTGACAGATGACCCTCCATACATTCACATTAAGCAAGAACAAGGTACCTCCTCTGCAGTTTCAGAGTCAGAAGATGAAAATAAAAGCCACTCCAAGCCTCAGAGTACATCTGTTCTCAACCCCCCATACACATACATACCAACCAACACTCCAAATCACTACAGAGATGGCAGAAAGCTCTGTCTGTGAAAGCACTGGAACCACTTAATGCACTCCTGAAGTTAAGCAAAAGCACTAGGTGACTTTTACCAATCAACTTGGGATCACACGCCTGGTTGGGCTATACAAATAGAATTCAGCCTTCTAATTTTTTGCAGCTTTAGGACATAAATGTAATACTGTTGCTCCAAGACTGTTATTTTCCCAGAGGTTACTGGCAGTAAAAATGAAAGGCTTTATTTAATGGATAATGTTCTATATTGCTATGAATATAGTTTCCTTCCCAAACCTCACTCTGTTCTGTTTTCCAGGTCTCCAATATAGAGTGCAAGTATTATTCTTCTCTGTAGATTCCTGTGACATTTTGGCAGAAAATACAGCTGTGACAAGCTTTGGACTGGAGGTTAACTTACTGGTATGCTTAGCTTTTTGACTGGCTGTTGTTGAAAATTAAATAAAGCAAGCAATATTTCTTTCATAAAGTAACAAGTGACCTGAGGTAAGCCTGTCTGTGTGGGAATGGAAAAAGAGTCCCAATTTTGATGTTGTACAAGGTTCTATGAATTAAGAACTTTTGGAGATGCTGGCAATTTCTTTTCACCACCCTCCATTCATCCCCATTTATTCTTTCTGAAAGGCTTGGTTTTCTACAAGTTACTGCAAAACATCCAGAATACATTTGATGCTCCATTCCTACCTGCAGTTTTTCGAGTGACAATAAATACAAGCCTTACATTATGTTAACATTTGATGATAATACATTAACTGTCATTCACATGCCTAAAATTTAATAGTCTTATGGAAGGGAAATACCTGACTGCTAAGATATCCCATTACTTAAATTCTTTGCTCCAGTGTAAACAGTTACAGATGCAGCCCCAAGCGATGTGGTCTATCAGCTTCTAGTGCTGCAACTGTACCTTAAACAAAGCCAAAGCAGTATTTTAACCTTCCAGCTGAGACAGTCCATTCCACCATGGTCTATAACGGTGAGGCACAATGCAGTGTTATAGACTAATATGTTCATTCCATTCTGGAGAGCAGATCTTTTCTCAAGGCCTCTGAACGCTAAGGCGACCATAGCCAAGGCCTATGGCAGGTGAGATCTTTCCTAAAGGCCTCTCTGTACAGTATTATCATAGAATCATAGAATTGGCTGGGTTGGAAGGGACCCCAGGGATCATCAGGTCCAACCCTTGATCCACTACCACTGTGGTTACCAGACCATGGCACTGAGTGCCACATCCAGTCTCTTTTTAAATATCTCCAGGGACGGAGAATCCACTACTTCCCTGGGCAGCCCATTCCAATGTCTGATCACCCTCTCCGCGAAGAAATTCTTTCTAATACCCAACCTAAACTTCCCCTGGGCACAACTTAAGTCCATCCCCTCTTGTCTTGTGGAAAGTTGCCTGGGAGAAGAGCCCAACCCCCCCCTGGCTCCAGCCTCCTTTCAGGGAGTTGTAGAGAGCGATGAGGTCTCCCCTGAGCCTCCTCTTCTCCAGGCTGAACACCCCCAGCTCCCTCAGTCTCTCCTCACAGGACTTGTGCTGGAGTCCCTTCACCAGCCTGGTTGCCCTCATTTGGACCTGCTCCAGGACCTCAATCTCCTTCCTGAACTGAGGGGCCCAGAACTGGACACAGGACTCGAGGCTTGACTCCACGCCTGCATTAGGCTTGGGGCTCACCAAGCTACAGAAACCCTGAAGCCTCGAGGGTGAAGGCCTCAAACACATCTGCATCAGCAGTGTTAAATGATACAGCTTCAAGATATGTGTAGGGCTGGGAAGAGAGGAGAGCAGCCCATGATGGAGGTGACAGAGCCAGGCTGGGGCAGGGCAGAGCACCCAGCTCTTCCCTGTCCCTCTCCCCAGGGGTAAGCCTGCTCAGTCACACCTCAGCGCACCCCTGCCCTGCACCCAACCTGTGTGTTCCCAGCCACCCTGCCACTTCTTGCACGTTTTAACTGGAGAGAGAGTGAAGAAGATCCCACTCAAAGGCAAAACCAAACCCTCTGAGGGCAGTCGCGCCGGCACCGCCCAGAGCCTGAGGCGAGACCGGCGGGAGGGTGCCAGCGGGGATCTGGGGACCGGAGGCACGGCAAGGGCCGGCAAGAGGCGGTGGCCAGGCCTCAGGCGGCGGGAGTCGGAAGGGAAGGCCCGCAGGACGCGGAGCCGAGCGGCGGCGGCCTCGTTACCTCTCCATCGCCTGCACCGTGTAGCTGATCAGCGGCCTCCCTTGCACGGCGCAGAACTGCTTGGGGGTGGCACCACCCAGGCGCTCCCCGCTCCCGCCCGCCGGCAGCACAGCCACCACCGACACCGCGGCAGGCACTGCGGCAGGCCTGGCGTCTCGGCTCCCGCTGCTGGGCTCCATCTGCGCCGGGCGCCGAAGCTGCTCCGCTCCCACCCCCAGAGAAAGCAACGCGGCCGAGTCGGCGCAACCGCCCGCCCGCGTGCTTTAATTGCCCGCGATGTCCGCAATCCAAAAAATCCAGCGCCCGCCCGCCCGCCCGCTCGCCTGCCCCCAGCGGGGACCGGGCCCTACCCGCCCGCTACGCGAAGCCCCGCAGAAACCTGCGGGCACAGACACGGATGGGCAACCCCCCGGCATGCGCCTAAACCCCGGGGCGGGCGGGAGAGGAGGGAGCTGCCGCCCGCCTGGGGCACCCGGGTTGGGAGAGAACGAACACCCAGCGGGGGATACCCGCCATCGGCCCTTTAAATGCCAGGAGCGGCGTTGACTCCTTACAGCGCATGCGCGGCCCCGCCGGGAGGCTCCCACCTGCTCCGGGCCGGGGCGGGGGGGCGGTGGCTGAGGGGCCGTGAGGGCAGGGGGGGGGGGGGCAGTGAGGGCAGGCGGGGGCCGTGAGGGCAGCCCGGTACCCTGAGGGCAGCCCGGTACCGTGAGGTCCCTGCCCCCGGAGACGTGGCCTCTGTCCCTGGGGAAATAAAGAGCTCGTGTTTGGAGCCGAGGAGTGGCCGTAGCTTTTCATGCGAGCTCTGGGTGTGAGGGGACTGCTGCTCCGCTGGCTGGCTGGGGACGCCTGCCAAATTCTGGTGTGTGTTGCCCCTAATCCTAGAAGGAAGAGGTTGAAACAGCAGTAGCCAACTCACAGGGAGAAGCTGGGATGTTCCAGCCCTTCTTACGGTGCTGCTGCGGGCAGTAGCTGAAACAGGTTGATCAGCAAAGTGCCAGGGCTGATAGCCCTGTGTTGGCAAAGGGGCAGTGTCTGGGGACAAGGGGGCATGGTATCCAATCACAGTTTGTAATTAGCAGCGTGAGTCTCAGGTTGATCCCTCTGGTTTCACCCTAAGCTGAGTGTATTTAAGTATTTTTGCTACAGAGCCTTCATCTGAAAGTTTTGGACATCTTGCTGTAAAGATAGCCTTGCGAATCTGAAAGAAGTGTTGAGAGCTTCTGGCTGCTTATTGGGGAGCAGAAGCGGCAGCCACACCAAAAGGGATGGGAAGCCTGGAGTGGAGCGCAGTACCAAGGCAAGGAAAAACAGCTTCGACAAAAAGAGACAGAATGCTATGCAAGAGTCATAAAATCATAGAATCAGCTGGGTTGGAAGGGACCTCAGAGATCATCAAGTCCAACCCTTGACCCACTGCCGCTGCGGTTACCAGCCCATGGCACTGAGTGCCACATCCAGTCTCTTTTTAAATATCTCCAGGGACAGAGAATCCACTACTTCCCTGGGCAGCCCATTCCAATGTCTGATCACCCTCTCCGTAAAGAAATTCTTTCTAATATCCAACCTAAACTTCCCCTGGCACAACTTGAGACCATGCCAGTCAGTCAGGATCGGGCCCTGGGAGTCAGGCACAGCCTGGGAATCACCCAGCAAGATCTCAGTGGGGCTGCAGGTCCCAGAGCATGCCAGGAAGCTGAACCAGTGTGTGCTGGTCAGGGAAGCACCAGGCCAGGTGCACATATAAGGGGCCAGCAATAAAGGCTCTGCTTAAAGTAGCTCCCAAGGGAAAAGGAAGAAAGGAGGTTCAGGCCTTTGCCTCAAGTGTTTTTCTTAACAGCTTTTATTAGTGGAAGAGCTGCCTTTGGACTTGGCAAGCTGAACTCCTTAGCTCAGCCAACTAAATTTCTTGAAGGAGCATGCACTCAGGGCCCTAACACTGTCCTCAGGCATTTTTTTTAGGAAAAAAAAATCAGTGTCTTAGATGCAGACTGTCCTAACAAGGGACCAGAGGCTTTAAAGTCTGCAGGATTTTTTAATCTATTTGTATCTTTGAGAAGCTAACTTCTCAAATACGTTTCTGTTTATCTTAAAAGGAACCTAAGTAGGGCATTTATGGAGACTTCTCTGAAAAGTAGGTCTGGTTGAAACAGCAGCATGGAAAGAAGTTTATGTGCCAGCAGGGCTGCTTTTCCAGTGCCAGCTATGGGCTGGGGACAAACGATCATGGGGGGACCACAGAGACATCATAAGTGTAAGAGTGAAGTGATGAGTTCACAGATATTGTTGCTACCTGAAAGAGCAGGAAAGTCCTGGAAAAACTGGACAGTACAGTGGAGAACATAGGCACTTCACATGCAGAGATGTCCTGGGAGTTAAGACAATGAACAGAAATCACATCAGCTGGTACCATGCAGTGAAACAAGAGAGGGTCTGATGACAGATGAAGGAAAACATTTTAAATGAAAGCATACAGATGTGTCTTCTAGATAATCATGTCTCCAAAAGCTTCTGTAAGGAACAAATGTAATATCATGGATATTGAGGGGGGAGAGCATGTAAAAAAGAGGAAAGAATATGAATTATAAAGATCACTGAAAAACTTTCAGAATGGGGACCATTTTCACCACCAAAAGTATTATTTAGAAGTTGAACTACCTTCCAACAAGTGTTGGTCTCGTTGTCTTCAGACCTGTTTATTGTGTGGGGTTTTTTTTAAAAATCCAGTGGCTCAGAAAAATGTGTTTACCTGTTTCTTTTGTTCTATTTGCTTTTCCTGGAAAGTATTTCTCTGCATCTAATTCCTGACTGATGACACACAGTTGTCTGTTGTATCTTTTCAGGACTTGCAAGTTTGCCCTGACTCTTCCCCTCGGTGCAGATTCCCATCTGTTCAGCACCACTTCTTCATTATCAGATGCCCAAAATGATTTTTTTCTTCATAAAGTAGGCACCTCCAGTATCCACAGTCATCTTGGATTGCATAGGTTACATTATTCTGACTTTCTCTTGCAGCAGTTTTATGCAAACATTTTCACGGCACATAATTCTGCAACACTCTTGTGTTGGTATTACTTGTTAGTTCTTCAAAAAGATTTTCAGTATAAATTCTTGGGGTCTGAGCTTTTTATTACTATTCTTCCTTTTATTTTCTGTTTTCTTAGAAAGTGATGTGGAAGGAACATATATCATTCCCAATTTATGCTTTGTTTTAGCATGAGTTAAGAGTATTGAGACTTTTAGTTTTATGTCTTTTTAATAGTCGCTTGGTAGTAACATGCAATGAAACACAGTGGCAGTTTGGGAATACATGATTTGTTTCATTTACATTCCATCTTGTATTTTTTATTTAATTAATCTAATAATTTGGTTACTATGCACATTCACATATAAATTTTGAAATGGGGCAAAAAGTAAATTCACATTTTACACAGTTTTCAACCGGATAAATAGAGACAGAGGTAACATTTTTGCCTCAAAGCAAGAATACTGCAGGCTAATCCATCATTTCTGTGCAGGAGTATAACATCTGAAACCACAGCAGTAGTTTACAATTATGCAGTAAATATGCCAATCATATGTTTAAAAAGAGAAGTGGTGGTTGTTTTTTTTTCTTTTTTACAGAAGAAAAAATATCTGTACAAATTGGAATCAAATTGCAGAAGTAAAATTCACCAGAAAATTTAACAACTAGAAAAAAAAATCATCTATTTCAATGACTGAAACTTGTAATGGTGTTTCCAAATAACATGTTACTGGAGTGGCAGAAATCATACAGAAAGATTTTCGTGAAAAAAATGTGTAAAAATGTAAAATTTCTTGATTAGAAATTGTAATTGAGTCTTCTCAATTGCATGGTATAATGTGGTATCGATGTGGTATAAATGAACTGAGAAATTGTTAGTCCCTTTTTCAAATTTATTTTTAACTTCTGGAAGCATTTTGGTTTTAATGCAGGCAAAAGAAGATGAATTTACTTTTCTTGACCAGCAGCAAGGTTCACTATTGTGTTTTAGAGGGAAACACATGCAGTCAAGGAACATTTCACAGAATCATAGAACGGTTTGGGTTTGAAGGAATCTTGAAGATCATCTAGTTCCAACCTCCCTGCATGGGCATATAATAACTTTGTGGCAGTTTTCTTGATGGACTTACATCTTCAGTCTTCTGTTGCACAGCAGCTGCCTCAGAGTATTTGCTCTGTGGTGATATTGGTTCCCAAGCCAGTATCATGTCACAGGGAACATACAGCTGGAGGCAGTATCATAGGTAATGGAATGTTGAAAAAGGCAAAACTGTTTTCCCTCCAAATCATAATTAACACCTACGGGGGAATCTTATCTTATTTCATATTATCATATTTTTATGTTTGTATTTTTACAGATAGGATTGCAAAGAGCTATTTCTTGTTCTGAGATTCTTTGATGAAAGATGTTATGGATGTGTGGAATACTTACATAAAATGTTGTGCTATTGATTTGCTCCTATTACTGTGTGGAACTGAGATCAAAACAGCATGTATTCAGCAAGGTAGTTCTGCACATGCATAACTTTAATGATATAAATAGCTGACTATCAAATATCAAAGAGTGCTTACATGTCTAATCTACAGTGTGCACAGAATCACCTATAGATCAGATCCCTGAGGGAAATTCTAAGTGCTATTGCCTTCATATGCAGTTCTGCAAAATATTTCTGATGTGTGGTTTTGATTTTTGACAAAATGATGTAACAAGCTGTAAATTTTAGTTAATGAGGTAGAAGTGTTCAGTGATTTTTAGTTGAAGAATAAATAGAGAATATGAATGCTACAAATGTAAAGGAAATGTGGTCTCTGAGTACAATGGAGTGTTTTCATACTTACACATTACTGTTGGTAAGTGTTGAAAAGCATGTTGAGTTTCACCTGTTATATCGTGTGCTTATATCACACCTTTGGAATTGTTTTATGTGGTTCTGGTAGATAAATTTCTCCTAGAGTCTATGAATAGTTGATATGAAGGGGAAGCATCTTTCTTATGTTCTTTACAAGTGCTGGTGAAAAAAATGACAGATTTTATTTGATGTTTGATATACATTTTAAAGCTTCACCCTACAATGTTAAATTCTCCCCAGAGTGTTTATCCATTCTGCACTTGATAATCCTCTAGGCTGTTTCTCTGGGGTATGGAAGGTAAGTTCAAGAGCTAATGAATATTTTGTGTACACAAAGGTAAAGAATTTAAAGATAAGAGAATTACCCCCATAATATCTACTTAAAATTAAAGAGAGCAAGAGTCCCTGAATGCAGGAGTTTTTTGTGAAATTCATAAAGGTTAAAAACTTGAAGAAAGTCTTCTACAGGTTTGGGTAGTGCTTTGGCAAGTAGGGGGTGAAGTGGAACCCTCACATAAGTGTTGATTAGAAATGGTTGACTTGTCTTAAACACTTGGTTCTGGGAGGGTCTTTGTAGGTTCTAGGTACATAGGTCACATGTTAAGTAATGCCAGATCTGGATAGGCCTATGTGATCAGCTTTAACATCACCATCTATTGTGCTGGATTTTAGGAACTGTGCTTTGGGGTGTTTTACCACCAGAGTTCATTGCATGGTGTCCACAACAAAGAGGAGGAACTGGAGGGACAGAAATCCCGGAGGTTTATTTCCACTGTTACTGTGACTCAGCAGCAAGCACCAGAAGCTAGGATAGTTCCCTATCATATCAATAATTAAAAAAAAATAATTAAAATAATTTATTCTTTTTTGACAGACATCCAGTTCTGGCTGGAGAAACACCTACCTATGAGGAAAGACTAATGATAGTTTCCTTTTCCCAAAACTATTCAAAGAAAAGATAGTCTATGAACTGGTTAAATATGTGGCATCAAGCCACAGTGCCAATGATGCAGAATGATGTAGTGAAACATTAGAGAACACTTAAGAGTAAAAGTTAGGTATGGAATAGAGTTGGGATTTTCATTGCTATAAATCATTGATTTGCCTTTGTTGTGTACATATTATCATGTCGTGTTTTATTGCATTAGCATATTCTGTGTTATCTCCGTGCAATGGAGTGTGGGATGTGAAACAATTCACCAAACTTAAAGTGATGGAGAGAATCAAATAACACCAATATGAATTTGCAGATTTGGAGCAAATAGGAGCACAAGCTTCACTATTTATTACTACACTGAAGATATTGCTTCTGAATCTCTTGTCATATTAATAATGGTCCTTATGCTTAGAATGCCAGGAATGTTACTTGTTAATCCCATGTCTGAAGAACATATGGAGAAGCAAACTCAGTTTGCCAAGAGGGATTCCATCAGTGTGAGTTTTTATTTAACAAATTAAGTTTGGTCCTAGCTATACCATCAGGGACTGAAATCACAGAAGCTAAGATGAGGTACTATCCAACACAAAAACTGGACTTTGCCTTCATTGTGGATCTGTATGGTGCACATTAAAAAAATTAAACGTGAAGTTATTTCATTTTTCTCCCCATCATTTGAATTATTAGTGTTATATTCTAACCTTCTTGGCAGATTGTAAGGGAAGTGTTTTAAATGCAGCTTGCCTTGTGGAAATGTTTGTGAGTATTTTTTTCTTTTTCTAAACAGATGCATTATAGTGAGCAAAACCTGCAGAATGATAGTTCCTAAAAACAGTAGTCCTGTTATGATTCTTTTCCTCCTCCTTTGCTGGCTTGTCCAGTTGTAGCATGAAAATGTCAGATTGGAAAGTATCAGTCCTTTGGTCCTCTTCAGTTTTTAAAAGATCAAGGTTAGAGATTTTTCCCAACTGTAGCAATGTGTTTATCTGTCATCCAGAAACTATATAGAGAGTCAGCCTGTTTGACATATACTACTGGGAAACCATCAAAGGTTAACCATTTTCCAACATACTAATCTAGCTGGATGCAAACCAGCTACTTAATGAAAAATGCTCTGCATCCTATTACTGGTTTTCTGACTGCTGCAGTCCCACTCATCTGACTTTAAAAGTTTCTCTTGACACTTGCCTGTGCCAGTACACTTGTGTTTTCACACACATTGTTTTCTTCAATACCAAACACTTCAGAAAATGGATTAATTAATGCATCATCTTTTTTTGTTGTTGTTGTTTTGTTTGGTTTTGTTTGGTTTTGTTTTTTGTCAAAACAGAATTGTGGGACAAGCAACCTAACTACTGGAAAGACAAGACTTTGGTCATCAAGGCACTATGACAATAGACACAGTGTTCAACAAAAAAAATTTAGATTATTTAATTCTTTTTACTTAAGTAGATGGTTACAAAGGTCACTTTTTGACAGTAGTTATCTTGGGGACTTACTAAACAGAGCTTTATTATTGTTGCAGTGTATTCTGTTTCAGGCCTCTTTTTTAGGGAGATGATTTTTTTTCTTAACGAAGTACCAAATCCCTCAAACAGCCCTATGAAAGTCAGAGGTCTTGATTTCCATTTTTATTCAGTCACCTTTCATATTTCTTTGTGGTTGTGTAGAGGCATTAAGAAGGCCTGAACTCCATCTAGGTAATGTAACACTACTTCATTCATTATGATACTTCATCAAACCAAAGTGAGTTAAGAAAAAACACATTCCCCAAATGTAGTTACAGTCCAGTGTTTGTAGAGATTTTTCTCAGCAGTTAGTTGAGATCAGTTGTTTTAATGCCATGTAGTCTAATCAGCATAATTGAGAATAAAAAGTATTTTCTTGTCATGGAAGTACTGAGGAAGGTAGATGTTTGAGTATTAACTCAGTTGTAGGCAACATCACTTGTAAATCCCTCCTTTCTAGTGAGTCAGTCCACATAACTCATATGATGAGTGAGCTGGAAAGCTGGATGTTCTTCAGAAAGATGCATGGGCAGGCATTTTGTTGAGGGGGCGATGTTCAGGGAGAATTGACAAATCCAGTGACAGAATGTCTGCTTAACTCGTAAATCTCTAGAGAATTTTCAGTTTTAGCCTGGAGCCATGTTTATATGGATGTCAATGAACTTAAAATCAAAGGCCCTTGCCTGGCCTCCGGGAAAGGAAATGCATCATGAGAATAGGATACCTTCCAACACTAAGGATTCCTTATAATTTTCCACTGAACACCTCCAGGTTAATACTATAGCAACAAGACTTTCACAGTGGAATGTGTTGAATAGTCCTTTCTTGATTAATGCTGTACTTCTTCAGGAAGGATATAAAGGTCAAGGTTAGGAGCACTGCAGTGATTTACTAGCAGGAGTCTGTTAGGTATTTTGAAGGGTGTTATTCAAATGACTGAACTTGGGTTAGGTGGCTTTGATTCCAAGGCTGCTGCTAAAGGAAAGAGCAACACATTTGTTACTATTACTAAAATTCTGAATCAGTTAACTTCTTAAGGACCTTCTAGTCTAGGCTGCAAGTGTCAGGCCCTTCTGACTTCCACAGATGAGTCTTAATGACACATGCTCTACACAGGCGACCCCTGAGTACTACCATGCTGTCAAAACACTCAGCATCTCCCTGTTTCTAGTAATGTCTAAGGAAAATTGATTTCCATTTATTATAAAACAATTTACCCCTTAGCTAGGGACAGTTTTTATCAGGCTCAAAAATATTGAAATGATGATGGCAGATTAATGAATTCTTTCTAATTTATTTACTTTTAGTTGTCTAAAGAAGCAAGTATGAGAACTTAAAAAATCGTGTTCTATTGAAGATGTTTTAAATGCTTTTTAAGAAGCCCCAGGACTTAGTGGTCTGCCCATACAATTGGCTATTATTGAAAACATCAGTTTGTATATATTTAAGTGTAATAAATCTAAACTATTTAATGATCTGATTTATGTAAAAAAAAACTTATCTATCTCTACAGTGTACCTTTGAAAAACATCTGCATATTTCCTCTATTTGTCTTGATATTTCAGGTGAAAGCAGGAAATTCTATCTTGTTTGTCTTTCATTTTTAACCTTGAAACAAGCATAAGAATGTGTATCATATTTAAAAGTATTTCACTTTACTATTTTTTTCATTGAATCTTTGAGAAACTTTGGCATGATTGTCCACTATGAATATACCCAATGCAACTTTGCATGTTAGAGACTCCCCGTGTGGAAAAAACAAGTTGGATGTACTCATATAATGCCTTTTTTCTGAATCCTTGGGTAGACCCCCTTGAGATAGAAGGCAGATTGTATAGGCCAGAGTGAAGCATCCAGGAAATGAATCACAAAGAGTAACAGTATTACTCAAAAAAATTCAAGAGTAACATATTTGCAACACCTTTCTCCTGCAGATCGTCCCCACAAAAGGCCAAAGTTATGGCCAAAGAAGAGACCGTAGCTAAATCAAGTGGCACTTCAAAGTTAACTTGCTGCTGATGAACAAAACTTTTATTGACTTCCTCATGTTCCCTCATATATGTCAGACTTAGATGGAGCCATGGTCTTTCTATAACATGTCCAGCAAAAATTCATGAAGTCATCTTAATGGAATTGTGTCAAATGGGTCTCCTTCAGGTAGTTCTCCAAGAAAAGACAAAATAGGAGTTATGATCTCTACTGCTACATGCAAACTCTTCTTAAATGTGCATATTGTTTCTACAGTAAAACTTCTCTGACTGAAGAGAAGTCAAGAGCAAGATGTGTGCTTTTCTTCAGCATTCTTGTTTCTGGGAGTCAATCACAGAACAGGCAGGGCAGCTTTACTGATTTGTATTGACTATTGGCTTTGAAAATAATTTTGGTTATTTTTTTGTCCTCTATATCAATCTTGTGTGCTTTATCATCATAAAGAAGTGGCTGGAGAACAATTTAAAAATTTTTATAAGTTTGGCATTTGGGTACAAACTTTCTTACATTGAATAAGACTATTGTCTGTGAAAATAGAAAAAGTTAGGGTATCTGAAAGTCCACTGGACTGAGATGCCTAGGAGCAACATCCTGTCACCTCTCTCCCTGCAAACTCCTTTATTCATCATCTATTTATCACCTTTAAGATCAAAGAATTTAAGTATAAATGGTTTCTAATCTCATCTATCTCATATTTTCATTATCAAAAACTAAACTGGAAACAACTAAGTCATTAATTCAATGTTTTCTAACTGTATCACCATGTAGATCCCTTTAAAGAAAAAATTTTAAAAGTATATATCTTTCTTACACATAGAACCCTTTAAAGATAGTTCTTGAAAGCAATTTTGAGTAAAAATCATTTAATTGTGTCCATAAAATGTAGGATTCAGTAAGTCAGGCAGTAGCCTTCTACATTAATGACCAAGGAAGACCTCTGCCAAGAACTTTATGATCAATCTTTTGGGATTAAAGTGCAAAATGGAATTAAATAAAGAGGTCAAAGAAAGCTTGTGTGAGACCTTATCAGGCCAGACTTTTCACAGCCCTTTTCTAGGGGTAATCTCTCTTTCAATTGCAAATGGGTTGTAAAAGTTAATAATTTAAGAACAGCAGAATCCCACAATGAAATCTTGCCCATAGTATTACAGTGTTTTTGAAAGTTTACAAGCATGTGATACAAGGACAATGTGTTGAAAAGTAGATTGCTTACTAGGCATTTTCTGACACATTCTATAAAAATGTGTGTATAATGTGCTGGACTCTATTTGGTCTATGGGAAAGATGAAACTGCACGCTATTTTTACCTTTAATCTTTGACTTAATTGCTACCTATGAAAAAAAAAATAATTGTGGTGTCTTACAAGCTTGTAAGACTTCCCAAATATACACAACTTCTGCACTGTACAACTTGAGAATTATTAAGATTCTGGTTTGGACCATTAATAAGCACCATCTGCCCATGTAAGATTTTTAGATCCAAAAACACCCCACAAAAAGATTTTTTTTAATGTTAAGTATAATTGATAAACATTTTTTCTAACCGGATAATGTTCTCCAACTTTTTAAAGTTAAATTTTGTGACTTAGTAAAATGTGTGCTTTTTCATACACTGAGCCAGACAATGAAGTTTCTTATCACTGTTTATTTTTGTAAAAAAAAATAAACCAATGAATTTGAAAGGAAGTCATCATATCTGTCTTTCGATTGCACACTTTTAAACAAAAATAATACAGAGCGAAAATTAAAAACAAACAAACAAACAAACAGGTTTTGTGTAGCTAATTCAAAATAACACCTACGTTTATGAATGTTCGAAATGAAAATATATAAACCAAGAATGCTAAAATGTCTATTTTACATTATCTACAAAATGTATGTTCTAATTCAGCCACAGATCACAGGAAAATACTTTGATACATGAGAAAAGCTATAAACATGGGAACATTTCAGAGGAAAATAACACACATAAAAGCTCATTAAATAATTACAACAACAAATAAATAGTTTGTTCAGCTTTACTTTTTGATTGCTGCCATGCATATTTTTTTGGTATACTGAGATAAAGGTAAGCATGCAAGGCATTTTTTTTTAGAATTAATCTGAAAGCAGATACTAGGTGTTGTATCTTTAAGCTGTTGTCAGAACCTCATGAAACATTATATAGAAGGCAATAGACTTGATAACTGCTCTCATGAAAGCACACAACAAAGCATCTTTTTACAAAATAGACTTCAGTGAATATTCATGGCAAATTTTCTCTGCATCCATGGCTGGAGAAAATGTAAAAGTTCATAGTGTGGGTTTGGAAGGCTTGTGTTATTACCCATCTTGAGCACTTGGCAAATCACCCAAAAGGTCCACATGCTGAGAATGCCCCTTTTGATTTTGGTCAAAGCAATAAGCATGTAGTGTCAATTGAGACCACAGCAATGGCAGACTTGTCTTTAAGCAGTCAGAATGGTAAAGCAAATGGTTACAGGTGAGTTCAGTTTTGGCAGGAGGAGAGATGAGAGAGAATGACTTCTAACTTGTACTATGTTTGCTTGATTTACTGGCTCTTTTTCTCTCTTTGTGATGCTGGATGGGTTTTGCTTGAGAGGTTCCTTCAAAATTGTGGCTGGACTCGTTGTGCTGCCTGGTGTACCTCTTGCACTTGCAGGCTGTGACAACAGTTACTTTGTAGGTTCTTATACTTCCATCCTGGCACTGAAGCTGGATCCTCTGTGTGCGAGTTTTGTCATTCACACATCTCCACTCTTGTGAGCTCCTCCTGCTCCAGTACTTGGTTCCGTAACCTCCTCCAATCCAGTTGGGGAGCAGTGGCAAAGGGAGGCATTCACCAGCACACACCAGCTCCTTCAGTGGATTGATGCTGGTGCACTGGCCATCTGAAATGTACTTGGTGGATCTCAGTTCCCGACAGCCAACTTGAACACGATCTGCAGAATGCACAGAATAATAAACACTGAGATTCAGAATGGAGAGATTTCCTTAACCATTCATTCTCACATTAGCAAGTTATGTTTTGCACTAGTTAAAGTAGGTTGTAATCTTTACACGACATCTCTTTACTGTTGTGTCCCCAAACATGAGGGCCTCAAGCTCTGATGGTATCTCTGAGTATCACCACAGCCTAAAGAAATCATAATGAGATGCACTTGAACAGTTGTGGTAGAAGAAGCAATTTTGTTCTGTCCTTCTTCTCAGGGACATACCTTTTAGAAGAGAAAAAATGCCCAAAGGGAAGAAATGTTTCCTGCTTGTTCTCAGTCTAGGGAATCTGCCCTGTGATGTTTACAACAATTATGTTGGATCATTAGCAAGGGGGAAAATAGTGCTTTGGAAACTGTTTATATGCTTTTAATGAATTTCAAATAGTCTGTTTCTTCTTGTTCCATGGTTACACCGGGCTGAGTCTCCCAGGAGTGCTGCTGCTCTGCACACAGATACTGCAAAAGTGGTAACAGCTAGAGTTACCAGGGAATGCTGTTCTGCATACAAGGTTTGAGTGATTTGCAGTAATGATTTCAGAGTTTTCATTTTGCCCTCAGGGTAGCATTATCTTTGTATCAGTAGTAGTCTTTATATTACATGTAACATAGAGGATCCTGCAAATTCTCTCCGGCGATTGACATAGAATTAACATGCAGAGCTTCTCACACAGGCATGTTGGTACCCGTCTGTATGTGTAGCTCTGCACTCTGCAATAAACACAACTGTTTATTTCAGTAATTACACTTTGAAATAAACGCCCACAGTGCGCTTAATTTTAATAAGCAATCTTTACTGGCTATGCTCTCCCTCTTTCTGAAGGACAATTACGGTGCAGATTCTACACACAATGCAATTAACTAATGCCTTTAAAATAGAATTAATTACTAGAAACATTTTAGAGTGAATCATAAACGGCTTTGAAGGTACATCTACATATCACAGCTACAGGCTGCTTCTGTTTCTACTTGGATTTTTGGAAGCAAGTTCTGAGTTAAGAGTCTTTCACCCTGTCTCTCCCCTGTGTCTGAGGATGGGCAGTCACAGAGACTGTAAATCTGCTCAGAGGCTCTGCTTCCAGGGCTGTTCTCCTGCCTTGCAGAAAGGATTCGATTGCCTTCCTGCAGCTGCACTCAGGAATGTACCTGGAAGCAGCCGGCCACAGGTTTGACTTTGTCTCTCCTATTTTTATGTCTTTCCTGGCTCAGTTTGTTTCCAGTGACAGCTCATTGACAATGAATACCTACTGGGCTGTCCCAGTAATCTCGTAATGATGAGATGTTTCCTGTGCCTTTAAACCCTTAGCATTCATAGAAGCTGACACACCTGGCTAAGCTAAAAGGAATCGGTGTCACTTTTTGTCTTCCCTTTCCAGGGATGGCGCTATTTTTATCGAATCGTTGTGGGTGGGTTGGTGTGTGTGTCTCTCTTTGTATTTCTTTCATTTTAAAGAAGTGGGCAGGGGAGGGAACAGATAAGTCATCAGGTTTCCAGATCCCCGTGTATCTGACATACATACATAAAACTCGGCAGGAAAAGACTAGATATAGAAAGGCAAGTTAGAGCAGAGATCATAGGTAAATTACGAGCTGATTTGTTTACTTTTGCTGGAGGTGTTAAGCAGGTAAGTGCTAGAGCAGGAAGTAAAACTAAACAGCGGGAACAAATTTCAGAGTTTTTTATTGCATTTGAAAAGAAGCCCAGACACCTCCCCTGCCTACAGTGGGAGGCTGTTAGGAAAGCCAGAGCTTTGGAAATGCCTCTCCTTTTCCTTTATCTTGCCTCCCTGCCGGATAGCCCATAAAACCCGGCGTTCCTAGATGAACCTCCCTCAGGAAGTAACCTGCCCGAGAGAGCCGGTCCTACAGGATCGCACGGGGGAGGGAAGGAGGGAGAGGGGGAGGGAGGGAAGGAGGGAGATTGGCTCCGGGGGCCGCCCGGCGGAACAGATCCCAGCCAGGAACCCAGCAGCATCTTCCCCTGCCCCGGCTGCCCCGCGGCCCTGGTTCCCACTAGCGGGTGGGGAGCTGGGGGGTGGGCAAAGGGCGCTGGAGATCGCAGAGGCCGGGGGGCTCTGCACCCAGAGGGTCTGCACCCGGGGGGTCTGCACCCGGCGGGGTCTTCACCCGGGGGGTCTTCACCCGGGGGATCTGCACCCAGGGGCTATGCACCCAGGGGTCTGCACCCAGAGGGTCTGCACCCGGGGGGTCTTCACCCGGGGGATCTGCACCCTGGGGGTCTGCACCCAAGGGGTCTGCACCCAGGGGCTCTGCACCCAGGGGCTGCACCCAGGGGGTCTGCACCCGGGAAATCTGCACACAGGGGTCTGCACCTGGGGGATCTGCACCCAGGGGTCTGCACCCGGGAAATCTGCACCCAAGGGGTCTGCACCCAAGGGGTCTGCACCTGGGGGATCTGCACCCAGGGGGTCTGCACCCAGGGGTCTGCACCCAAGGGGTCTGCACCCGGGGCCGGTCCGGGAGAGGCTCCCGCCGGGGTCCTGCAGGCGGGGGGCCGGGGTCTGCGGGGGCCGTGGGGATGCGGTGGGAATGCCGGTGGGAATGCCGCCGGTGGGATACTCACTGTTGCGGTCGGATCCAGCGCTGGTGTAGTGCCTGCCTCCATTCCTGGCTTGGTTCAAGGTGCTATTGCTGCTTGGGCTCGCTGCAGCGGGCTTAACAACGTGGGAATAAAGTATCTCTGTGGCATCGTTCTTGAAAGCCAAGTAGCTTTTCGTGAAGATGCAAGCTAGGAAAAGGCTATAGAAGTGGATGGCAGTGAGAAGCATGGTTGATTCAGTCTCTGTCTGACAGAGCTGGATGAAATCTTTTCCTTCTGCTTCTTCTGGGTAACTCTGAAATAGCTCTTGAAGGTTTCCCTTATATATTGAGTGAGGCTTGGCATTCATTCAGGTGTAAAGTTGTGGATAGCTTCAGAATGAAAACCCACAAAAGGGGTGGGATCCCTACATGAGCCTGTGAACATCTTTTACCAATAGGAGAGAAGACTGCAATAAAGGAGGAGTTAGATGCACTAGTTGCAGGATTCCTATTTGGGGCTTTTGAGGGTATCAGAAAACTCTTAGGCACCTCTCAACTCTTAGGCTGAGACCCGGAGGCTGCCGGCTCTACCCTGCCATTTCCTATGGCCCTGCATGCCTGGCATTTTTGTGTGATGTGTCCAACACGGTGTCAGAATCAGGCTCTCTTGCTCCTGTTACGCAAAGAATGTGACTCCCAGAAAACTCACCAGCTTTATAAGGATGCAAAAGTTTGTAGAACTTACGGAAGACTGCAAATTACACTAAAGCTGTCTGCTGTATACCAAGATCACTTTAAAAAAATACTGTGAATAAGTTAAAGCTGCCTCTAGATGCTTTAAATTATGCAGCTTTGATCAACAAGGAGCACTGTCAGAGAAACTGCTTGGTTTAGGGAAATATTCTCTCCCTGATGTGCAGAGTTACAAGTATGTATTTCTGTAACACCAAGCTTAAAAAGCATTTCCTCTAGGCTCCTTAATACAAACATATCCATATTCATAGCCTCCCTCTATACTCATTCACCAAACTAGTCTTTTTTAGGTTTGTACATTGCCTAGAGCATTCTTACGTTTTTAATGTATTCTTTTGTGTGATAAAGAAAACAAAGAGTTAAGAGTAGTCCTTATTTTGACGTACTGTTTTACTGTGTCACACACTTATTTGATTTTACATACAATTACATGGCCCCAATCCAAACACCAGTGTAAATTGAGATGTTGTCAGTAGGCCAATGCTCGTCTGCATCATGGTGAATGCTCTGTAGATTTTCATTATAAATAAAACAACAGTGATCAACACTGAAAACTATGGTGTTCTAATTAAAAGGAAACCTTTACTCAGGAAAAGCATAACTATGCAGGAGGCCACATTATTTAAAGATTAACCTCTAATCTCACATTCTTGGTAACTGAATTGATATCTATAGTCATTTTGGATTTGCTTTTTTACTACAATTGAAGTAAAACACAGCTTAGTTACCTCTATAATCAGGATCAAAATCTCAGTCATTCAGAGAAGGCAACTTGGTTTCAGCCCAGTCACAAGCAGATAATTGTATCAGCAACACTTTCCTCTTGCATCACTAAGGAAGTTACCCAGAATTTCAGCAGCAGTAAGGACAGATCCACAGTAAGTGCCAAATTGTTAGCCTTTGCTTAAAAGACACAGGAAAAACAGGAGTGTTGCAAGTGGAGTGAGTTTTACTGGCAGAGCTGTGTGTGGGGAAGTTGAGTTGATTGCCTGCATCTATTATGACTAGCCCAACCCAGTTCTGGAATAACAAGAATGTTGCAGTGCAGAGTGAGATCTTTCAGCACAGTAATGTATGGAGGAGTGGGATCACTGCTAACCCCTGATAAAACTCCAAGTTCCACTCCCATGGAACATCTTAGCCACAAAAGCAAAGGCATGCATTTTGCTGTACCTTTAGTAAAAAAAAAATAAAAATAAATAAAAATAAAAATTAAAAAAAAAAGTACGTTTTCTTAATCAAATTATTGAAGAAGATATGTACATTGCAGATCATTAATACTTGATAATACTTGATCATTTTTTTTATACCAGCAAAGGTCTATTTTGTCTGTGCTCAAGTCCTACTTAATTTTTCTCCTATTCACAGATCATACACATCTTCACACATCTCATCTTCCCTGCAGGTTAGTCTCTGTGCTGAGCTGAGACATTATAATTAAAAGCATGGAACCCATTTTCCAGTTATCCACAGTGCCTGTGTATACCAGTCAGAGGACCTCTTTCTAGTAGAAAGATTTTCCCACATTAGATGAGACTTGGGATAGTCAGGAGTTTCTTTGAGAGCCTGTTTTCTTTGAAATAAGGCATATAATCTCACAGGAAAAATGTATGGGAACTTGGAGTGGCTAAGGACTGGGTCTGCAGGAAGCTTGCAAAGCCTCAACCTTAAATGAAACATTCAATGAAAAGATAAACCTTTCAATGAAAGCTTAAAATTCAAATTTGAATGAAAAAAATTACAACCATTGAACTTTCAATAAAAATTAAAAATCAACCTTTCAAATTTGGGCTATGTGAAACCATCAAGTTGGTCACATACTTCTCTTGGTCTTGTCACTTGGAGAAGGAATACCTTACAACAGGCCTCTTAGAGCCTTTGTCAAGGACAAATTTGGACCTGGATTTGCCACGGGAATGATAATACCTCATTTTTCTGTGTACTGGACACAGACTAAGCATTATTTTTAATTCATTTATATTCTCCATTTGTTACAAATTTCATGTGAAAATTTCATCAGTTCAGTAGTGTCAGCCTCCCTGCTTTGAAAGTTAAGTAGGCTCCTGAAGAGTTTATCAGCTACTTTGATTCATACTTTCTTTTGTCAAAACTAGAGTTTGCAGCCTTACACTTTTTCTGAGTCTTCCTGAGGCAGATAAGAAGTTGCATGAGGGGAATTGATGCTGGTCATTCAAATTTTGTTATTTTCCCAAGTGAACCTCACAGTCAAAAGGTGTTTCTTGATGCTTAGCTCAGAACGTGTTCCTACTCTTAAAATAATTTTGGCCTTCATTAGTTAGATGATTATGATAAGTTCTCAAAGGTAAAGAATGTAAGTTACCTTTGTAGCCTCCAAAATAGTCTTATTCTAGTGAGATTCGATGGCTTGTTTAGAACATTGCTCTGTGCTTAATCTCTAATATTGGCCATAAGGAGTATATTACTCAAGGTCTTTGAAGTCTGTACTGTCTTCCTTTTTCCCTCTGGGCATAACTCAGGATGTTCTTATTGATCTATAAAACCCTATATACTTTAACTCCTAGGCAATAAATTCTCTCTCCTTTATCTTGCATTATGACTCTTAATATCAGCTGAAGCACACTGACTGCTTCTCAGCATCTGGAGAAGTTGAATGCTCAGCACAAAGGGCCCAGGAGACTGGATTTCACTTCTCCTATGGCTCCACGAGAGCTTTGTTCTGCTGCCTAACGTTGTGAAGGCCACTGTTCAGTCAGACCCTAGAGAGGTGACTGTCGGGAAGGAACAGGGAGGAAACCCGTTAACCAAATCAAGTTAAATGTTTGTGCATATGCCCAGGGATAAAAAGCTACACTTAACTACATGGGTTTTTTTTCAACTTAAATGCTTCTTGTATCTTAACAGCCTTGCTTCTGTTTGAACCTGAACACAGTGATAAAGCCATCTATCACTCTTTAGAAAGAATATTATCCAGAGGCGTCCACACCTTGAATCCTGCTTTCTCCATTTTCTGTAATGGAAAAAAAATCCACACTTCTTTCAATGGATGCAGAATAATACAAGGCATATGTTCTGTAAAGATCTCAAAAGAGCATTCTCTTTTTCGTGGTCATTTATAAGTCTGTCAGGATTCCACCCTCCATGTTTCTTCGACACTATAATGATGTCCAAAGGGCAAAGTTTTGTGCAGAGTGCACACACCTGTCTAGCAGCACAAAACAGCCACAGGGAATAGAAGGGTATGCAGTCTTACTGACAAGTACAAATGACTGCTGGAGAGCTTTGTCTTTGCAACCCACATGATCAGTAAATATACAAAGAATAAGGAGGAATTCCCAATTTTTCGTAAAACTTGAGTCTGCCCAGTTTTGATAATGACAAGAAAAGACCAGATAAGAATGAAGGCTGCATATACAGAAAGTGTCGAAAATAATTTTTAATATTTTTATTTAGTGCCAAGGAGACTGCTGGGGCATTGCACTTCAGACTTGTTTCCAAAGGCAGCTACTTTGAGAATAAGTACAAATTCAAATAAATGACTGCTAAAAAGAAAATTACATTTATTACTTTGCACCTTAAAACAGAAATTACTGTTAGGCTATATTCTGCTATGCAATAAGCATATTAGTAATGTACTTCAAAGCATCAGAAAATGTGATTTGGAGCATGATAAGAGAATTTGTCTTAAAGTGAGGTAAAATTGTAATAAATGCAACTGTTGAGAACTTGTAAGCTGTTGTGTAACAAGGTAGCATAGTTTTAAAGCTCGCACAGAAAACCTGTTAGAGAACCAAGATACCATCCCCCCGCAAATTCTCAAACCAAAGATTTTTTGAATACTGAGGTTTTTCTGTGATAAGTGGTACTTTTACTCAGCAAATTACATTTGAGAGATTCAATGGAAAACATAATATAAATGCTCATTAATGAGAATGACTAATTAGCTTTGATTTATATCTTTTTCTTCTCCCTAAGATTTCCTATTACCATTTTATTTTTTTCTACTTGCTCTGATGCATAATGTAGACAGAATAATTTAGGTCAGGCTGTGGCTTCAAAGGAAGCAATTTATCACTTTTATCAAAAAATGACATTAAATACAGACTGAAAAGAGGGAAATATTTAAGTTTATTTTTAAATTCTAAGACAATTTACAGTACATTAAGAACTATATGCAGTAATTATAAATGCCACCTACTCTTGAGCATTTTCAGAAACTTTTTAACACCAGATTGAAGACAGTGTGGCTTATTATCATCCAAAATATGTTTTATGATTTTCTGCAATGTTAAAGAAAGATGAAAAACTTAACAGGGTTTTACACATAAAAAAATCATGAGAATACATCTTGTTTATTTAGGGTGAAATTTTTGGAAACTCTTAGGTGACACTGAAATGTAACACTTATATTTTAAAGAGATTTAGGGCAATGAAGTAGGATTGTTTAATATTCATATACGCTGAAGTCAACTGGACTTTGGTATTTACATACTTTCTAAAATGTTGCCCTAAGGAGTGAAAGTCCTATTGATTTTCAGTGGGCCAGCCACTTAAATGCTTTTGAAAATTTCACCCTCAGGTTAAAATTCTGAAACTCCTACTGAAGTGTTAAGCAGGCAAAGTCCCATCAACATGCCCCAGTTGCAAATAAAATAGAAACCAAGTGAAGGTTTTGAAGTCTGTCTTGTTTCTTTACATGTAATTAACTGAACTCTTAATATATCACCATGTTTCAGTAAACTGCTTTGTGTTTCTAATTACGTGGTCTGAAATGATTACAGTGTATTTTAAAAAAATGCACACTCTACAATAAACCAGCTAAGAAAATCTGGCATACTTTCAGGATTTCCTAGCAAACACTTGCCAAACCTGTTGTTAGATCCGAAGTTGTAATTTACAAACAAGCCTACAAGGTATCTGGAGGAAGATCTTTCTTTCCTTCCTTCTGCTCCATCTCCCACTCCCTCACAAGGAAATCGCTTTACGTTATCAAAACAGAAGAGTTACTGACATTTGTCCCTTGGTAAGAAACCTGTCACTGCTGCATTCAGGTTTGAGATTTGGCCAGTGCATATTTTTGTTAAAGAAAAAAGTTACCTTCACCAAAGATGTTAGTGTCCCAAATCTTCAATCAGATAAACATGCACAACTCCATACTGAAATTAAGGAAGTACCTGAGGGCAAAACCTGGCCCCAAATTAACATTTTAATAATTTAATGCAGCATAATCCTTTCCCTGTCAAGAGACAGAAATGGCCCATCCTACACAACAGACTCACAGACTTACCACACACTCGGTATCAAGGTTTCACTTATAACCCATGAACATGAACATAATTGAACAAAGTGTATGCAACTTATTTTATCAACATCAATCCAAAACTATGGTGCATTTGTACAGTACTGAAAATCTCTTACTTGCACATGTAGGAGCTTCTGTGTTTCCACATGAGGTAGGATCAGCAAAGGTTTCCAGATTAGCACCCCAGAGTTTTAAACACTGGGAACCTTGATTAAAATGGAGATCTGTCTCTCTCTCAAAGGAGCTATAAGAATACCTTTTCATGTGTTGGCTTTCACTCTCAGGTACTGATATCTCCTTCCTACCTGAAGTTAGATTCAGTCACCTAGTTCTCCTTAGATCCCAAACTGTTTCATGGAATCAATGAATGAGTCAGGCTGAATGAAATTAAGACACAGAACCAAGTATTACCTACCTATGCAGACACTACAGCCCATATCAGGCTTCCTTTGCAGCAATTTAAATCACCTTGAATTCACATGTAAAAGAAAATGTGACAGAAAGAGCTCATAGATCCCTGCTAACTGAAGATCTCCTCACTAGAATGCTATAAGATCTCTTTAAAAACAGTAAAATGACACTTTTACTAAATTAAGGTTTACTAAAATTCACTATAACTCCAGTACAGCCCTAACTAATAACATGGCAAAATATACACCGACTCAGGTTTCCAAAATCCTAGGTCTAAGTGCTTAGCAGTTTCTTAGGTGTTTTTACACTTAGAATATTTTGGGTTGCTTACAGAAATATAATATACAGACACACAGCTACACTCATTTTGTCTAAGAGTGTGAAAAATGCTATTTCCATAAAGCTGAGAGGTGAGAATGAATATTCAGTACATTCCACCCTTTCTTCAAATTGTATGTAAAATTTAATATCAAAACACTTCAGGGAAGAGCAAAGAATGGAAACTCTGCATCAGTAGGTGTCAAGATTTCACAATATTTTCTTCATGTCACAAAAAACCCCCCACATTCTGAGACTCATCACAGAAGAAAAAATTCAAAGGAAAAAATAATCTTAGGAGATGTCACTCCTCAGTTTTGATTTTTTCTTTGATTAATCTTGACTTTTAATAATGGCAGTTCAACAGCATCAGGATAATCCCTGCCTTAAGCGTGACATTAGGTTTTAAAGGATTATTTATCTTACCTTATCTAAGCTTAGAAGTCTCTCAGTATGGCTTTGTGGTAATAAAATATTAGCTGTACTTGCTTAATCACAGGGTTTTAAGCAAAACCATCCTCTAGACTGAAAACCAATGGGAACTCAGTCATCAGCTAATGCACTATGTATCTATATGATCACAACAGATTAACATTTAGTAGTTAAATATGTTACAAAAGAAATTAACAATGAGACTACTCTTAGCAGAGATAATCAGCATTAATGAATTTAAAATTACTACTTGTCCAAAGATTAAAGTTTGTCAATATTGTCAATAAACTGACCCTAACACTAGTTCTTGTCACTAATGTACCTGACATCACAGCCAAGAAACTGAATAGGCTCCATAAAAACTGTGTTAGCCCACACTGAAAACCTTGTCACTGTTTATGTCTGTAATATTCAGGCAATGAAGACATTCTTTTTCCAATGAAAAACATGGTTGTTGTGAGAGAGATTTATTTGGAGACTTCAGTCTTAAGTCTGTGTGGAATTAAGAACTGATTTAGATGACATATAAACAGTATTCAAGAAAGGAAATGTCAGAATATTTTGTTCTTTGAGTCGGCCTTTCTGCAGTTCTTCAAAGCTTTTCACAGGTTGCTTTTCTAAAATGTATCCTAACATGGAAACATCGTACAAGTAAAGCTTTCATAACTGTCAACATCTGAATTTGTTTTTCAGGAGGAAGATTTCCAATACATTTTCACTCTGAGGAAAACCAGAATAGTGTTCTCCCTTCTGGTAGTTTTCATCTAAAATGTAGCTCTCATGTCACACACTCATGCCTGCCTGATGAGAACATCATAACAATTTTTATTGTAAATGGAATATCCTGCAGGTGAAAATCTCTGGCATGATTCTTCCCTGATGGCAACCAGATTGACCCCTTGTAAATTCAGGATTAAGATTGGATGCAGCAAGACACCTTTGTATAAACAGCCAGTAAGAGCTGGTGGTTTGGTACATGCCTATCACCTGCATCATTTTTCTTTTGACTTGATACCATTGCTATCTCTGGGAGGGCAGCATCAAGAAATCTCGCCTGTCAGCTTCCCTTCAGTTTTGCATCACAGATGCTCATCCACATGTTGAGTAGCTGAATGGAATGAGCATCCCATACTGACTCCTTTCTTTACTTTTCTAATTGCAAACTCTGGGAAGCTGTTGGAGAGCCAGAGGAGTGATAATGACTGCTTGGCATTTCCATGGCTGCCTACCTGGTACTTCTGTGCAGGAAGGACCTTTAGCCACCAACAGAGGAGAGAGAGGATTGGGAGGGTCTCTCTCTAGAGCTGTCTTGTTTTGGGGTGGGTTTTTTTTTTCACAGTTGAAACTTCAAGAGAGAAAAAGTATTTGAGATACTTACTAGGGCTGCATACTTGTACAATGTCATAAAGAGCTACTAGATCCAGTGAGACAGATTACAAAGATGAGGAGATTCTTTTACACTAATGCATTTCACACTCATTTATATAAAAATTAATTCATTTTTTATATAAACAGAAAAAAATTAGTAACTTCTATGACAGATGACAGTACCAGTTACTGTAGTACCTTACGTTAGTACCATATCTGCAAGGTTTTTTTTCCTCTAAAGAAAGTACTTGAATGAAAACTACTTAAAAATTATTTCTATGTATAAAAGAAGATATAGCATAATTTCTGTAACATTAAAATGTCATTAAAATGTTCTTATATCTCAAATGCCTCCATGAACTTTTAGGCTGTGACCACTCTACCCTACATCCAGTTTTACGTCTACTTCTTACATGAACTGTACCACATTTGTACATGTAGAATGTTATAAATTGTGCATAGCTAGGTAGTTTTGTGCTCCTTCTAAAAAAATTATGGAGAACATAGAAGAAGGATATGTTACTTGCAATAAAATACTGTTTTCTGGGCAACCCAATACATAATTCTTGTCAACACTCAGTATCATTATAAGGTCTGTTAAAAATCACTAAAATCAAACTACTGGAACTAATTTACTCAGTAAGACTTTAATGACTTTCTCTGTTCTTAAGTGAACTGAGGAAAGTGGTTATTTTATTCCTATTCATTTCGTCAACAAATATAAATGAAAATTAATGGATATGATTGCTACTAAGGTCAGACATCTATATGACCATGAAATACTTAATATTATTTTACGTTCCAGAAAATGCATACTGTCAAGAATAAACTATTTAAGATAGAGCATTTGTTTTATAAATTCTCATAAGGAAGACTATTGTCAAGGTTCAAAGCTCAAACCAGGACAATTACATATAGTATTGCTGTAGCATTAGCTTTCTTTAAAAGTCCAATTCAAACCTTGTTGAAGTCAACAGTAATCTTTCAATTGTCTTAAAGAGAGTTGGGTTTAGAGCCTCCATGCAGAAAAACAATCACCAAGAGACTTGCTGGCAGTGTTCCCATAATCATAGGGTGCACGTTAAATTAACATAAAACATCTGTCCAGTAGGTGGCATATGAGATCTCATAGTCTAAAACATAAATACAGCAACAGTGTGTCACCACCAACACAGGAAAATGGTATTTTACCATTTAGGTCTAAAAGGCCACTACGGACTAAAACTGTCTACATGCAGCAACCAATGTGGTCCTTTTATTAGTTTGCATTTAATTTGTATTATTAGATTCACATTTCCATGCTAAAAAGACCTCATATTTATGAATAGCATTGTTATAAAACATTTTATTTATCCAGCTTGTTGAAAACAGTTTTCATTTTCAGTTTTCCCATTGCTTAATGTTTATTACTAATGTCAGTACACTTGGACTAATTATGTGGTGGCAGTCTTTCCCAAGTCCTTGTTCCAACCATCTGAGAGAGGAGTGTCAGTCTCCCTGACAGAAGCTTAGTCTGCTTAGAGGTTATTAGTGAACACATCATTCCCTAGATGACCCCTTCCACTCCTATATGGATGTCTTCCCATCGACATTCAGCACTGAGACTCCAATTTCAACCTCATGTCACATGCAGCAATGCCCCTGTAAGAAATCTGGGATTGGCCCTGGAAGGGAGGCTTGGGAATCCACCATTCCCATTTGAGTCCTCTTTCTATCACTAACTGTTCTACTTTATTTTGATACAATAGGTAATGTAGCAGTGACTTAATACCACATCACCACATAAGACTCAACACCACTTTGTGAAACTACAATACCTGAAAGGACTTTAAGTCTTAATTATCCCACACACAAAGATTAAAGGAAGGAAGACAGTCCCAGGAACAGAAAGGCTTCTTAAAGTAATCACGCTTCAGGATTACTCTTGGTTATTAAGGTCCTTTTTGGCTGGGGATATTGCAGAGGGTTGAAGTCACTCATTGTTTGCTTTATTACCTTCAGCAAAACATCTGAGGAGCAGGAACACTGAGTTTGCTCTTCAAATCTAGCCTTCAGCTTTGTGGTGCACATAATCTTTTCATGGTAAAAGTTCAGGCTGTATCCTGAACTCTAATTGGTTTGGGCTCCAGCATCAAAGTCAGTAGTGTAGTTAAAAATATCTCACTAATCTAATCTCATGATTTTGGGGGCATTACAATGGTTTTTATGTCTAGGATTTGCATCTATACTGTCAAGCATGTGTGGATCTCAGAATACTCTTGAGACTTAACTCTCCCGTAATTCACACCACAAACCCCTAAACTAATACCAAGGTATTATTTTAGCATGAGTGCCAGGAGGTAAAAAAACTCTATATTCAGAAACATGGATTATACTCAGTGGCTTGGTGTGGGCTAAGCTTTTGTTCAGGCAGTCTGCCTGGCTTGCATCCAGGCAAAATCAATCATATTAATGGTCGATCAGCTAGTACTGGGAGGTTGTTTTGCTTTCTAACAGGGCAGATTATTTAAAACCAAGCTATGAGTGGGCTATGTACAAAAGTATTGATGGAAAATTTGTGGGCCATGTGCTTAGTGTGTGCATGTGTGCAGTCAAAATGCACTTATTCTGTAGTCTAGACGTGGCCTTATGGCTTGGATTTGGAAATACTGAATCTCACTGAGATGAAAGTAGTGTTTAATACCCTGAGGCAGAATGTTGGAATACCCTAAGGCAGATGGGTTAGAATGTGGAGAAAACCTAATAGTGCAGGTTACTTTAAAGTCAGCAATATGACTGTGGTCAGTCCCACTTTTTTAAATGGGGAGAGGGGAATTTCATCTCATCAAAATTTGGCAGGTACAATTCAAGATAAATAGTTTGAAACTCTAGTGACTGTGGTTTGGAAACAAGATTAAGTTTCTAATAAATTTCTGTAAATTTTCTTTCCGAATGTTCTGCTAAACACAACTTCCCTCGTGGAGGCAGCTGTAATAATAACCAATATTTTACATTTACAAAGTGCTTTTGATCCTGAAACTTCCCAACAGACTTTGCAAACTGCATTAGTTCAGAATCACCTAAATGTGACTAAACTGCATGGGGAGCAACAACCAGACATAGAGGTGCAACACATAACTTGAACCATGGAATTTTTTGCCAAACACACTAAACTGAAATTGTCACTCTTGAAGGAATAATAATTTTTTTTTATCTACATGAAATAGCAAGGACCCTGGATTTCCAAATACTCAGTTGACTGTATACTTTACCAGTTCACTTAGTACCTGGGAAAGTAGAAACAGTGAAATTATTTGGTTGGGACTTAAATAGTAATAGCCAGGCCATTTAAAAAAAATACTTTGAATGTTAGGCTTTCCTTTCCAGGCATACCTGGCTATTAGTTCCTGCTCTCTATGTTTTGCATGCAGATGAGACAATTTTGGGGTACAAAGCCCTAAATGAGGCTGCAGACAAGCAAAAGCACTTCCCTACAGGAGGATGATTAGATGAATTTTATTAGTAATTGTTTGCCAGACTGGTATGCTCTGTTAAAAATAGAAAATAATAAACACTGCAGTAATTTAGAAAGGAAAATAAGTACTGCATGCAAGCATCTTATGAAAGTAATAGTATCAGGTGAATGTATATGTTAAGATGGTGAGGTTTTTTTCCTTACAGTGGAAATAAAATGGAGGTTATAGTGAGTGCTCATTTTATTAGCTTTCAAAACTGTCATATAGCATTATATTTTGGCATCAAGCATGCTGAAAGATCCAAAAATTCTTGATACAAGTTAGAACTCAAATGTCTGCTTCTTTAGAAGAAGGAACTCTCACAGAGTTCAAGTGAAATTGTGCCTAAGTGAGGCAGGATCTAGCTTGCTGACGAGTAACTTCATCATTCACTTAACTCTTAATTAAGACTGGAAAACTAAAGGACTTAGTACATGATATTGCAAATATTTAATCAAACTGAAATAGCATTTTTGTACATCAAGAAAAAATTATCAACAAAATAAAAACGTATTTCCCCAGAAGAAAGAGACTACAGTGCTTCTTGTTTTATGTACTCTCTGCTACCTCACTCCTGCCAGAGGGCTAGTCTTTTTCCAAGCATTCTAAGTAAATTATCAATGGAACACTTATGGGCAAGAACAGCTCATTGTACAGATAATAAACATGTAGATAAAGCATTTTTAAATGTACATTTTATTGTATCCATTCTAATTGTAAACTGTAGTTTACATACATGCCATTTTTGGTACGAGTTTTTTGGAAGGATTCTTCTAAAATTGGACCACTGTAATTTTAATAGAAATTGCATATATTAATTTATGTTGTTTCTTAGGTCCTATTATAAATGAGAATCGATTTTTTTTCTTTTCTGCACTTAGACTTCTGGTAAGTCTACTTACCAACTTATGTCTTGTTTTGTACCACAGCCTGTGAAGTCTTTTATACAGTAATTATTTGTTTCAAGGATAACTGTTTAGAAAAACAGATGAAAAATACTTAATTTCTTTATAAGTACATGGATTGCAAATTTGTCTTTTTTCTGAGAAATGTAAAAAAAAGGAAAACATATTTTTCTGAGCCAAAGAAAATCAGCTGCCCACTTTAGTTGGTTCAAGAGAATGCTTTAATTTCTCTCAGCTTTCCTTTTGGTTTGTAAAACACGGTCATTAAACCAAGGCTAGAGAATCTGAGACTATGGAATTCACAAAAAAAATTATGCAAATTATTCATCCTAAAGGCTACAGATGCAGCGAAATATTTGATGAACACAAGAAAAGTATTTAAGTGTTATTTTTTATTTTTAATTGAAAAATAAACAAGGCATAGACAATTTTATGGCTTTTCCCAAAGCTTTTTTAATATTAGAAGGCCAAGGGAGTTTGGTAGATGATTATATATGATACATACAGGTATTGAACTTTGCAGCCTGTATTTTACTAAAGAATGTGTTTCAGAAAGGCACTGAAATGTGAAGGAAAACTTGAGCAGATGAAGAATCCATCTCCTCTGCTAATTTGGACATTTGCCTTTGCCATTAATAATGTTTGTTTTATCTCTAGTCTGAAGGTTTGGGCTTTCATATTTTTGGCTGCAAAAAGATTTCTTATCTATGATAATACCTGGTACTTTCCCTTGTAAAAGTACAGGCACACTGGGCTTCAGTGGTCTCAAAATTTTCTTTTATTTCTCTCTCATCTCTCTCTATTCAGTCTCTCTGTCATCTACCAAGCTACTCATCTGTACACAAAACGAGTTATTTTTGTCTCTAAGAGTATGGTATGAGGCCTGCTATACACAGAATACAAAACATCAAGGCACTCATGATAATCTAATTTAAGAACAGTGCTGTCAAATTATCAGCAGTATCAAAGTGAAGAATTTATTTATTAAAACAATTATATGTATCCTTATCTTTTATGGGCTTTTATTCATCCTACAAATACATATTTCTGGAAAATTATTTAGTTGAGGTGGACCACCCTCACCCCTTTTTTTCTGACATATGAAGATCATATAACAACAAGTGTGCCAGCTTGCAGCTGGTTGATGGTTTTTCATTGGGTGCTGGCCAGTTGTACCTCTGCACAGTCCAGTTATTCATCCTCTTGACACACATCTTACAGTAGAAATTCCAGAATCATTAGACTGATTTCATTGAAGTGTACTAGTTTATTAATAGGTAAACCAGATGTTGTCTTCAATTCAAAAGCTAGACACAAATCAGGAGGTTGGTGCTTTCATGGACATGAAACTCTTGTGTTCCTAGAACTTCTGCTGGAAAGATTGGTATCATTTCACGTGAACTGGGGGCAAGATAACCTGTTCAGGCAAGTACTGTGGTTTCAGACCAAAATTTCCATCCCCCAGAGGTATACTTATGTATTTCACCAGGGCAAAAACTGCAGAAGGCCTTAGCAATTACACTGATGCCCCACATACCGTCAGAGTGCTACAGTCCAGGTGCATACCAAGGAACAAAGGCATTTTAAAACACTTAAGGGTACATATGTTTGTTCTTCATGTTTCACAAGTGCTGTAGAAGTCACTGAGAAGTTAAAAAAAAAAACAAAAAAAACCAAAAAAAACTTTTACTAGTAAGCAAGAATTAAATATAAAGATTGGACACAAATTAGAAATTGGAGACAATATAGTAAATAAAAAGATGGAGCATACTGTTAAAAAGCTGCAAATCATTATTAATCGCTTTTGCATCATATTATGAGCTCTGCCTCAACCACTTCATCTACATCTATGAACTAAAGCCAAAAGAAGCCTGAGTTCTTGTTTTTTTCCTATTTGTGTAGCTGTGACTTATTTGTGATTCTGGGCCAGTTCTCCACATACTAGGTCACTCCCCACAAATCCCACTGCTTGAGAAGTGGCTAAAAGATGGATGAGGTCAAGGCACAGAGCTGTGCTGAGGGTGTGTCTGCTGGAAGAAGGACTGATATACACAGGGCAGAAGCAGCAGGAGACAATGGATGAGTGAAGCCACCTCCTGAGCCATGGGAGCTCCAGAACCTTCTTCCTCATCCAAAACAGATGCTGGAAAGGACACCAGGAAATGAAACATTGACACTCTTCAGAGTTAAATGAATCAGGCACAACTGTGAGTGTGGGATCTACGTGAAATGGGGTCAACCTTTCTTTACCTTCTAATTATGTATCTACTTGCCCAACAGAAAAATTGTGTGTTGGCAAGAGTTCCCATACTGCAGAGGAAAGAGGAAACAGCAGGGGAGAGTATCCTGTTGAGAGGAGTGGCAACAGCGAGGGGAAAACCTTGCAAACCTGTGTAAGTTACATAAAAGTGTTGAGCATTGTAGCTCTTATTAACTCAGTGGATATGTTTGGGCACATTGTACAATAGAAGTGGACCACAACCATCTTTAAACTCCCAATTTTGAAAAAGCATTGGAAGTGTTGGCTTAAGCGTTAAGAATTTATGAAGTATTTTGTCCAGATGGTAAAACAGCCTATTGCCATGAGCTCTTTCAGCTTAGTCAACAGATACATAATGAATGACACATCACAGGAGCCACAGATTCTATTATGTTCTGTTTGATTTTTCCTGTCTTGTCTGCTAGTAAAAAATTTAAAGTGACATTGTATACTTTTGTAAACACAGAAAGAGATTCCACTCAAATACATACCTGTAGCTCTATTCAGTGAAAAACTTAAATTTTAAAAAAGCCCCGGTCCTCATGAGTGACTTCAACCACCCTGATATCTGTTGGAGGGACAACACAGCAGGGCATAAGCAATCCAGGAGGTTCCTGGGATATGGTTAACTTCCTTCTTCAGCTGACAGAAGAGCCAACAAGGAGAGGTGCCATGCTAGATCTTGTTCTCACCAACAGGGAGAGGCTGTTGGGGAATGTGAAACTCAAGGGCAGCCTTGGCTGCAGTGACCATGAGCTGGTGGAGTTAAAGAACCTCCAGGCAGTGAGAAGGATGCATAGTAAGCTTGCAGCCCTGGTCTTCAGGAGGGCAGATTTTGGGCTCTTCAGTGACATGCTTGGTAAAGAGCCATGGGATAAAGCTCTGGAAGGAAAAAGAGCCCAAGAAAGCTAGTTAAAATTCAAGGATCACTTCCTCCAAGATCAGGAGTGATGCATCCCAGCAAAGAGCAAGGCAAAAACACCAGGAGGACTGCATTGGTGTAGAAGAGCAATTTATGTCCTCTACCTGCACTTGTGGAAAGCATTTGATACTGTCCTGCACAATACCCTTGTCTCTAAATTGGAGACACATGGACTTCATGAACTGACTGCTCAGAGGATAAGGAATTGCTGGATGGTTGCCCTCAAAGAGGTGCAGTCAACAGCTTGATATCCAAATGGAGATCAGTGACGAGTGGTGCTCCTCAGGGGTGGCTGTTGGGACTGGTGCCATGTAAAAACTTTGTTGGTGAAATTGCATGCCCACTCTGCAAGGCTGGTGATGACACTAAGCTGTGTGGTGCTGCCAACATGCTGGAGAGAAGGGAAGCCATCCAGAGGGGCCTTGACAGGCTTGAGAGGTGGGCTCATGCAAACTGCATGAAGTTCAACATGGCCAAGTACAAGGCTCTACACATAGGTCAGGGCAATCCCAAGCACAGATACAGGCTGGGTGGAGAATGGATTGAGAACAGCCCTGAAGAGAAGGACTTGGGAGTGTTGGTTGATGAGAAGCTCAATATGAGCCAGCAATGTGTGCTTGCAGCCCAGAAAGCCAACCATATCCTGGGCTGCATCAAAAGAAATGTGACCAGCAGGTTGGGGGAGGTTATTGTCTCCTACTCTGCTCTTCTAAGATCCCACCTGAAGTACTTTTTCCAGTTCTGGAGCCCCCAAACCAAAAAGTACATGGAGTTGTCAGAGCGAGTCCAGAGGAGGGACACAAAGATGATCAGAGGGCTGGGGCACCTCCCCTGTGAAGACAGAGTGAGAGAGTTGGGTTTGTCCAGCCTGGAGAAAAGAAGGCTCCAGTGAGACCTTTTAGCAACCTTCCAGTACCTGAAGGGGGGCTACAGGAAGGCTGGGGAGGGTTTCCTTACAAGGGCAGGTAGTGATAGGACAGGGGGATTTTTAAACTGGAAGATGGTGGATTCAGGTTAAACATTAGGAAGGAATTCTTTAGTGTGAGGGTTGTGAAACACTGGCACAGGTTGCCCATAGAAGTTGTGGATGCTCCTTTCCTAGAAGTGTTCAAGGCCAGGCTGGATGGGGCTTTGAGCAACGTGATCCAATGGGAGGTGTCCCTGCTTATGGCAGGAAGGTTGGAACTAGATGAGCTTTGAGGTTCCTTCCAACCCAAACCATTCTGTGATTCCATGATTCATCTTCTGGCTTTCTGTGAGATTTTTTTGTCTGTCACATTTCGTTTCCCTATTGTTACTACATACTCCATGGGGTACCATAAGTGAAGATTCACCAGAATTCTCCATTGTAAAATCTTTCTTTTGTGCTGGCTTTCGTCCTGGCAGGAGATAAACCATCTGCTTCACTTTGTCTGGGACACAGATGGATATGGGCAACATTCTTCCACTATTGAGTCAATCAAAAGGATCTATTTTTCCACTTTTACTGGCCTCCCTTTCCCAAAATTTTGTCATTGACTAGGCTGCTGAATATTTCTAATTATTTAGAAGACCTCTTTCTAAACCAAAATGCTTGAACAGAATAGTTTAGTGTCAATAGTCTCTGAGCCACGCAGTTTTTCTATAGTTTTAATAAAATATGGACAATTGAGAGTTTCCTGCCTCCATGGCTCATTAAAAGATTAAAATGGGCAAAATGTAATGCAATAAAGAGCACTGATGACAATTATTTTTTCCACATACAGCATTTTGGTAAAAATTAAAATTCATCTTTGATGATTCAAGTGTTGAAAATTATTTGTGAGTTTGAAAAATCCAGTGCTGGTATCTGTGAAGTAGATGTGGAACCACCCCTCATTATTTCAGACTCATCTTTCAGGATATGTTATGGGACACCATCTGGTGGATAAGTGTAGTTAAAGCAAATATTTATATTTGAAAACAAGTTATTTTATGTTTTGGTTTTGGGTTGGTTTTTTTCTATTAATGCCATACATGCTCGGATATCTTCCAATATCCATAGTCTTATCAACCTTTATTCTCATACTAAAGGAAGGTTGTAAGTACTATTCTGATGCAAACCCTTCATGAACATGGCCTCTAAGTAACTCAGAACATGAAAGACCTTTGTGTTTTAAGTACTGAAATGTAACAAATTTTGAATCTTGTTGGTACCCATGGCTGCATTTCACCATTAGCATTTTAGCAGGTGCTTCAGGAGTATTAATCATGCGTTTAGTCACCACCATATAGCAATCTCAAAGCATAGGAATTAGGTTCCTTTTGGCTGAGATCCAAATAGCAGATATCATCCAATAGCACACCTAATGCTTTCTGGCTATGGGACCAGGCTAGAAATACTGTATGTAAACCTTCCTGGTGTGTGCAGTGCAAATGTTAAGCTCTTAGTGTGAACTCTTTCCAAAATCCTTTCCTATTAAGGGCACACTACTTACTGATGTAGACATCATTCACGTGGCTCATCTAAACCTACCTGTAGAGCAGAAACTACCTGGATGGGCTTCCTAAATCTGACTGGAAGCTTCAGTTCAGCCAGCAAAGTGAACTTTGAAATAGAAACACAGATGGTGGAGGCTGCTGTATGCATGAAGGTTTGCTAAATGGATTTAAGGTATGTAATGCAGTACCTAAGTAAAAAGCCCTGGATCAAAATTGTTCTCCTTAATCAAAGAGCATCCAGAAAAACTGATCTCCAGAACATGGTTTCTGTTGTTGGGTTTTTTTGTTGTTGTTATTTTTTTTAGTCCTTGATGTGACAGGATTAATGTTTTGAGAGCTTTCCTTTGAATCAGGGTATTCTGAATTTCTTAGCATTTTGTACACATCATTACTGATATGTATGTCATACATTTGCTTGAAAAATGCATTTTGTCTGCTACTTTAATCTATTTCCGTGAAGCAAAAAAATAGGCAGATAGGGTGCCTTTCTTAAAATTTAAAAAAAATGGAGACAGGAATTGCATCTGTGTATAATTATAACTGATGTACTAAATATTTACAGATCTTTTGTGAGCTCATCCTCAACAAAACCTCACACAATCATCCCCTTTTTATGCCAATGAAATGAGTTTTATAGCCTGGACCTTTCCACATCATAAATGTAAAAAATACAGCAATGCATTGGGAAATATTACTGGCACATTTTATTTCTAACAAGTTATAATGCACGTCTGTATGCTGACTTCTAGGTAAAGCTTGTCTGTAAATTTGTAAGCACACAGAATCATGCAGTACTTTCACCTTACATGATACAGTATAGAATCTTAAAATATGCAGGCTGTATATTTAAAACAAAATAACAAAAAATTCTTACATTTCAGAAAACTGCAATATTCCTGTAAAGAGTGGACATTATTAACTGAAATATATTTTACTAACCACACCCAATTTCGACTTTTATGAGGCCAAGAAAAGTAACACTGATTTCTTAAGTTATTTTCACAACAAACTTGACTATTCAAGCTTCATATTCCGTTTTAGAATTAGTAATGTCTGCCAGATTGATGCGTGCTTTAAAACTGAGCTCTTAAATTTATTTTAAAAATAGAAGAAAGTCTTTACTGGGTCAGACCAATGTTCTTTCCAGCTGAGTTTTCTTTCTCCAGCAGAGGCAATAGGATATTCACAGGAACTAAAGAGCCCAGCTATTTTCAGAGGTGCATTCCTCATTTACTTCCCATGATACAGCATTGTTGTGTTAGAGATGCCAGAGTCACCTCCCTACCCCATGGCAACATTATACGTCTATTTGTATAATCTCTTTTTGTACCTGTTGATGCAGTTTGTCTCTACAGTCTCATGTGACAGTGACAGAAGCCCTCCACATTGTGTTTAAAGAAAGGTTTTGTTTTAACTGTTTTAAGCTGATGTTCTACTATTCTTATTAACTATTTTATTAAGTAGTACAGGATAGTGTGAGCACAAGTTCTGCCATCATCTTATCCACTATTTTCATGACTTCATAACCCTTTATCAATTTTCTTTCAACCCTTCTCCTTTCACTGCTGAAGACTCACAACCTTTTTAGTCATTCCTCATTAGGCAGCTGCTCAGTCCCTTTCTCAAGTTGTCCTTAGAGCCACATGTTGTCACACAGAATGCAAAGATACTTCTAAATACTACTGAGAAAATTCTGGGGTCCAGTTCTTATACTGGTGAAAACTGAAGGTTCCCAAACTATTGATCTGATAGTTGCTTTTCTATTAAGACATTACTTTTCCTTATTGATTTTTCCTAAGGGCCCAAAAAATTAATTCTGGAGAAGATAGTATGATTGTCCTCCTTATTATTAATTTCAACCCCCTATTTTATACATAATGATATTCATTAACTTCAAATTTAAAATTTTGAGGAGTACCTTATTTTTGCCATAGCAGGCTAACATATTTAGCTGTGCTTCAGTAAAGCTTACGCTTTCTTCTAATGGGCTATTTGGTTATTCCTTTAATGCATTTATCTATCTACAGCTCTTGTAATTATGTTAGGCTCTTCTGGAATGTCTTTAAACTTTTCCTCAAAGACTCTGAATCACATATATTCATTGCCTTTTCTGATACTCAGTATTTCTCCGCTCGAGCAAATTAAGCTGACCGCTGGTTTTGAAAGCTTTCCTTTTCACTTTCATTTGGGGGGTATTTTTTCCATCTCACATGTTAGAGGTTTAATTTTGCATCAGTAACAAGTATTATATACAAGTGCAGAAGCTTATGGCCACAGGTAGCTTGCTTCTTTTCTCCCAGGAGAAAAATGCAAGCATTGTGCTGACTGTTACTGATTTATAGAACACAAAGGCCTCATTTATTCTCATTTCAAGGTCATCGCTATGTGATCTTCTTGACAAGTTTGAACAACTTGCAGATAAGCATCAAGAAGTCCTCATGAATAACAATGGTTTAACTGTCAAGACAGTAATATTATGATGGAAGAGAGCATCCTCTAAATGCAACATAATTAAGGAATGTGGAGAAAACTCCCACACCTTATAGTTGTGATAAAATGTGATGTTCCATTTTTAGTGTAATAGTGAACTGGCTTACTGCTTGGAAACAAGTCTTAAATGAAAGGCATATTTAGAAGGTAAATAAAGAGAGGTTCTGACATTTTGAATGAAACAGAGTGACAGATGTGCAGGAAACTCAGGGAATATAATGCCTTCTCTGGCTCCTTTGCTCCTCTGTGGGAAGCCACTGAACAGCATTCGAGGAAATTCCTTGATGCTGCTGAGCTTCAAATGTGCAGATTGATAAATTGCACAGTTTGGCACAATTGCCTGTTTCTGATCAGGATTACAAATAGCAGGGGTGGCAAAGATCCAAAATTACCTATACTGATGGTATAACTAGAGTAATTATTCAGGGAATTGTACTGCAAACACATTTAGTCCTTTACTTTCTTGTGGAGTTCAAAAGGCAGCACAGACCTCATGGGATGCTTCACAGTTGTGAGTTCCATGCTGCACACATTGATTAGTAATGTGGTGAGGTACCACATGAGACAGAGGCAGGATGATAAGTACAACAAAGATTTAAAGAGTGATAAGAGTTTATTTAATTCTTAGAAAAAATTCATAGAAGCAGGACACATATGTGAAAACTGGATGGTAAAGATTCCCATGCCCAGTACAGTTAGGAATGTTGTGTATACTAATTAAGCAAACTGAAACAATAAATTGGCTTGTTTGTATTTTTGAGGTGCATAGAATTCACACTAGAACAGGTTTCCAGTCTCAGTGCCAGATAAGCCCAGCCAAAAAAGGATAATTGATTGGTTTTATGCACCATTGCACTGTGTCTAAAGGCTTTCATAATCTATGGTTGACTACATTTTGAATATTGCCAAAATTAATACAATCCCCTCAGTGTTGAACAAGATCATAATATTTATATTGACAATTGAGAACTTTGAATAATACATAGTTTCATCACGTCTTTTACATAAAATTGAGACTCTTTTATGTCTGAAATCAAAAACAGATCACACAGTCCGAATAGTTAGGATTTTGTCATTCAATTAAAACTGCTTATTTGTATAAGTTGTATCTTTCTCATATAACTATGAAAACACATTCTCACAGAAGGGACTTGGATTCAATTCAACTTCTTGGTGTTCTCCTGTGTTCTTAAACTATCTGCTCTTTCCAAATGAGATATAAAGGAAATCTTTAGTTTATGAGGCTGAGAGAATAAAGGAGTGTTCCCATTAGAAACTGTATGTCTCAAAATTTACTAATAAATATGGACACATCCTGCAGGAAGAGTGATCAAATTCCCTTTGAAAAAGTACAGGTTGAAGGAGAGTATGTTCCCTCTTGAAAAACATCCTGCTTTTCAGTCAAATTTTGGAATAAAAAGTTATATCAACATTTCTGATGTAACATGGAAACAATCACTATATTCTGTGACTGTCCCAGTCAAGCAGGAATGTAGTATCACTTTTAACATACCAGTTTTCAGGAAAATTCTTCTGAGATTAAAGCTTCACTGCATGCATTTAAGTAAACTTTAAAAGTTTTAAAACTCTTTTATTAAAAGATCTTTAAATCCATGTTTTAGTTTTCTTCCTAATTGACCTACTATTTGAGTGTAGAGTTGAGAGTCAGTAGATCTTAATTTTTTTTCCATCAGTGCCATACTGTGCTTTTAGAATTTGGTGTTTTAAATTCTCTGTGAGCAAAGCGTGGATAAAAATAACTTCTTTGGTATAAAACTTCAGGATTTATTAATGAAAGTATCTCCTTATATAAACCAACAAGATTAATTTTGATTGCTGGGCTTACAAAAAAAAAAAAAAAAAAAAAAAAGCTGTAATGTGTCTAGATATCCCAGAATGATTTTGAGACCTAAAATGGTTGGTCTTTTTTTAAGGGAACTGTTTAAAAAGCTTTCACCTGCCTGGAGGACAAACAGGCTACCCCAGGCCAAGGTGAAGACAGCACACTTGCCTTTTTTAAGATGAGTTTTTGCTGTCAACAAAACTTAAGAAAAAAAAAACTTAAGGAAAAAAAAAAAAAAAAGTGGAATGCCCTTATCCTTGCAGTATATGCAGTGGATCAGGAGTTCAGGAGTTACATTTTGCTCATGGAAGGCCATGAGCAAATTCCCGCCACAAATCTGGCAGAGGAATGATTCAGGGAGCCCTGTACTCATTTGATTTGGTGCACAGAAGTCCTTCTCAGAAGAAAGTCTGCACAGAAAGATGGATGCAGCTGCCATGTTCTACTGATACTGGTCAGGCTCTTGGACAAGGGAAGTGAGTCCCTTTGAGTACAGTGCTCCCACCCCAAAATTGTCTCTGAATGTTCTCCTCACTCTTCACAGGCAGAGGGAAAGGGCACTGGCTGCTTTGGGCCCCTGTCTCCCACAGAAGTCAGAGCTGCAAATTGCATTTTCTGTTGGATACCTTAGGTTATAATCTGCCCTTCAAACACTTCAATTAATCCCTTTCTAGACATCTAATTTGTCCAGAGCATTTTGCATAGCAAGTTCACCCAAACTTGTGAATTTCTTTAAGTGAGAAGGTATCCAGGAGTCAGGCACAGCAATACTAATTTATGTAACTCATACCTCTCCCTTTTAAGTCCAAGTAAATGTCTTCTGCTTTTGAGTGCTAGATAAAAATGAAATAGTCATTCCTGTGTGAAGAATGCCACTGAAGCTCCCTTCAGTGCTTTCCTCTAATTTTCACAGTTACATTTCCTAACAGGATTGTTAAGACAGGGGCCATTATTTCTGGGTTTTTTTGATCTTACTTTTATGTCTCACAACATAAATTGTTTCTTTCTTCTTGTCTACTGTTGCTCTACTGTTCTTGTGACACAAAATAGCATGGACTGTACAACATAAATGATACTGGATCAGTAATGTAAATGCATCTCTTTTGTCAGGGTATAATGAGAAGCTGCACAATCAAGAACTTTAAAGTCCAGCAGTGGAGTCCTGAAGAGCACTGGGGATGGAGGTGTCAAAGACCCTTGTCCATTTGTCCACAGTGGCTATTCTGTGAGGGCTGTGATGTCTGACTGCCCTCCTGAGGTGACTGAGGATGCTTTGAGGTTATGGAACACCATTTTGGAATTTTACCTTGAAGTGTCTAAGGTACCAGTTTCAAATATGAGAATTCTGTACAACTGCTTACTACCTTTGTTGAAGCAATTTCTGAAACATTATTTGGGACTTTTTGTTTCTTTTGGGTTGTATGAGAGAAGATCAGAGAAAACTACTCAGGATGCGTTCTTTCATTTTAGCACACACACTGCATGCCAAAGATGTTTATGTATGTGGTTAGCACAGTAATGAAGGGGGGGGAGGGAACAAACCCCCAAAAAACAAACTAGAAAGACAGTTGCAATGAATGGGAGTTTAGCTTGTTCTTAATTGTGGTGGGGTTTTTTGTTGCAAAAGTTTCCTGGATTACTAGAACTTCATAAAAATGTTTCACTTTGACAAAACAGTATATTTGAATAATATTTTTTAGGTGAAAATCTTCTTATCACCTCGAATGAATTAAATTAACAAAAGCCAATGCTATGTCCATATGTGTTTTGACTAGAATATTTTATTACATGAGACATACACCTTTTACTGGAAAGTTATTCCTACTCATCCATAAGCAGACACACAAAACAGGGAACTTGTATCAATAACTTTTAACATCAAATTTTCTCTTTCCTCAAGGCAAACAATCAGGTAGCTCTGACACCTGCAGCTACTGGAAATGTTAGTCTAAGAAGAGTTCAAAGTAGTGGAAGCCTGAGGAAATACAAATGCAGTAAATGGATAGAAAATACTTCAGCTTGTGCTTAGAAATCGTACAGTTATGAAGTACTATAATTGTCTGCTAAAAAAAAAACATCCTAGAATTCACCAGAAGTTAGCTTAGTGTAGTGTTAGAGAAATTAGCAAATACACCTGGAAGAGGAGAAAGCTCTATTATGAATTATACAACAAGCTCTATGAAAGTAGAATGACAATTGCTTTTAAGGTCTTGTGGTACACTTTACAGAAATCTATCCCTTTATTTAAAAAACACAGATATTTATGTAGAAGTGGAACTAAGTTCTACTCATATGTGACTTTATAACTGTACATGTAATTTTAAAATTAAATCACAAGCTCATCCTGACAGGCATAAAAGCCTCAAAGGTACTAGTGTACCTAGAAGTCCAACTTAGTTACCTAAAAGCTCTTTATAATTCACATATTAGAGATATTCCTCTTCATTTGACAGTTCCAAAGACTCCATACTGGATTTAAATTGTGCTCTGCTACAATGTCTGTTGTTTGCTCAAGTTCCCTACCACTTTTATAAATATACTTTCAAGTATTTTTCTCCCTGGTACAGTTTTGTGAATTTGAACACATATCTATGTTAGTCATGGGCCTAAATACTGCTAATACATATTGGTATATATAATGCATCTACATATCATTGCAAGATAATATTATGCAAAATGAGAGAGTGAACATAAAAAAAGTTGAAGCTGAATTATTAACCTATTCCTACATGACAGTGAAATCATGCCTACCTGCTGCAGAAAAACCTCAGAAGTCAATCACAACTATGTAGTTTTTGAGAATCTTGCAGTTCACAAAGGTTCTCTTCAAGCACCTTCTCCGGCCTTCATCATTCAATGTTACCTGTTCCCTTCTGCTAAAGCATGAAAAGAAGAAAGAAGATCAGAAACAGTTGTGAAACATAATTATGCTATTTTCATTCTGCTAAGTGGCAATAACATAAATTTATGAATGTGATTATACAAATGTAAAAGGAAAATAGTGGACTTGATCTAGGAGGTCTGTTTTAACTGTAGGATCTGAGTAACTCAGAATTTTATTCAGATATTTGAAATGTCTCTTATATTCTACACCCCTTGTTTCAGTGGTTTTACCCGAAATGCATGAGTACTCCTTTGGTCTGACATCTTTGCACACTGCCTGAAGTTTTACAAAAAAATTTATTAACAAATTTTGCATTTTATACAAAATCTCTCTGGCTTTTTTGAGAAATCCCATGTGACCAAAAGATTTAGAATTCTTTCTCCGTTCCTGCTCTTTCCATTGACACCTCAAGCATGAATAACCTAAATGATAATTTGTCAGATTTGCACAAGATATAGCTCCTAAGATTAATTATATAATTGGAAATGCATGAGTAATTTTTGCAATTAATAATGTAGTTTTCAAGATGGTGAGTGCAGAGTGTGTTGTACTGGGATAGGTTTACAGTGTGAGTGAGTAATATGGGGTTATGGCCTCCTTACTCATGTCATCCAACCCCAGGTATTCAGGATGTCATGAGAAAAATATTTTCAGTTTGTGGAATTTGGGCTTTATTATTCATTGGCCATTACTGATAATGGTACAAAGAAAACCAAATCACCAACAATTAAAAAAACAGGTAAACAGTTTTCCTCCTCACTCCCAACGTTTAGCTTAGGTCAAACACACACTCCTACCTCTCCCTCAGCAGTTTATCTGACAGGCAGCACTTGGTCTGTCCCAGTCCCTTCAGCGAAGCAACTGGTTTCCATCTGCCACGCTGGGTATAGTGGTTTCCTTTTGCTTCTGCTTGATTTTTGCTGGTTTCTCCCTGTTGTTTACTCTCTTAGTTGGGTCTTATTTTTGGCCACAGACCCTCAAGGGTGCCTCCTTTCAGGCAGAGCCTCCTTTAAGCCTTCTGCCAAGAGCCATGCTCTCTAAGTGCCCTCTTCATCGCATGCCCAGCCCCATGTTTCTGAAAACATCACTTGTAACTAAAGGCTGCTACTTCCTTGCTTACATTTCTGACTCAGGAGCCACCTCAAATGAGCAGAAGTTTTGGCAGATACTAGGTAGGGTGTTTTCATATGTTTGAGAGTGCTTGGCACTTGACTCTTCATGGCCTCCTTCCACACCATCATCCAAACCCCTGCCAATTTATGCTCAGTGCACAGAGTCCCTCTGCAAGCTCTGCTATCTTTCCCCACTGGAGAGATCTCCATGTTGATCCTTTAATTTCTTTCAGGATTAGCATTTTAAGAGGAAAAGTTTCAGAAAGCTGAAGACTGCTCTTGCTGTACAGAAGAGAGATGCTTTATTCACAGCACATGGCTTGTGTGTGCTCTTTATATTATCTCTGGAGCTTTCCTCCAACTGAACATTTGCTCATCAGATTTTCGGCTTTTCATTTTTACAATGGTTGACAACAGAAATAGCACAGTCCACAGAGGAAGCAGCTGAGATACGTAATATATACATACATATACAAGGTATTATATATAAAAAAAAGTAAAAATGCTACAAATTATGACAACTCTTGCAGTTTCCCTTGCTGTTCCCTTGTTTTCATTCTTTGGTTGAAATTCTTTATTCACAGAATATTGTGTAAAAATAGATAGAGATGGCAATTTCAGGTGTGGAGTAAGGGAGAGGAAAGGATAGTGAAAATTATTAGCTTTGAAAAAGAGAGAAAAAAACCCAACCCCCCACAAAAAAACAACAACAACAACAAAAAAAGCAAAAAATACCAACCAAACACCAAATCATTAACTCAAACAGCCTTCCCTTGGCTTTGGGTGGCACTGCAAGGAAGAGTGGGGTGCCAGCACTCTGAAGCCACGGAGTTTTTCAGCACCGGTCCCCAGATTAAAGAGTGACAGATGGAAGGGTGACAGTAAAGGGACAGCCATTACGTGAATCAGGGTAGCACTTCCCTGCTGCCTGCTCTACCGCAGGGTTCTCACCACACCGCTCCCTGTTCCTGGGGAAAAAAAAAAAAAAAAAGTAAAAAAAATCAGGCCAAGTCGACCTGGGCTGGGCTGAGCCAGTTCAGGGCTGTCCTAAATCTTGCATATTTTCTGTGCAGGACAGGGGTTTAATGGGGGCTTTGCCACATGTAGATTCAAGAGACAACTGAAAATTTACCTAATCCTTGTCTTTCATACACTGCTATGGTGTCCACATGTCATTTGATCCTAACTTTCTTACTAGTTTTAGATACTTTTTAGTACCTTTAGCACAGTACTGAGTAAATGATAATCAGTAGAGTGTACAGTGTATAAGAAGTTCAGTCATACAGCTTAGGTCAGTGGAGCTTTAATAGACTAAATAAAAGTCACGGGATTACAGAATATCACATCAGTGAGACAAGGGTCTTTCCCAATGTAGAAGGCACGAAGACACAACTTCAGTCCCAGGTGGTCAATAAACGTAATTTATCCCATATTTAGAATAAGATGCATGATCAGCATTATGTAAACTAAGATTTCTTTTATGATTAAAATAATAATTTTCAGAGTTCTGGTATTATGATTGCGCTTCTTTTCCCTTGAATGTACATGCAAGTTCTAACATTTATAAACTCAGGATGCTTCATCAGGTTTTAGTTTTATTTTTAATTTGTATGTCATTATTTGCATGTCTGTCATATTACAGTGTTAATTCATGACAGGACATGTATTTGCCATGTCATATCTTCATGGCATTAACTAAAAAAATCATTACACTTTTCTTGTTACTAGGAATATCTATGCTCTCTGAACAAGTTCCCAGAATCCCCGTGGTTCCACAGATAGTGTTTGAGGGCCAGCAATGGACAAAGACCTTCCAGTACCCACAGGAATTAATTTAGAATTTCTTTTGTGTATCTCTGCTTGACACAGTCTTGCACCATGTAAACATAGCCCCACTGCTAACATACTAGAAAGACAGAATATCAGCAGTTTTCACCTGAACATTACTTTGACAGCCATTGCAATTTTAAAAATACCTGAAAGTGAAAAGGGCTTTTTTCAGTACCTGTAAGTTATGAAACCAGCCCAGTGACAAAAAATTGTCTGACTTAACAGGCACACTGCCATCAGCCATCAGTAAGAGCAGCACTGACTTCTACATGTAGAGAACTCTGTAGACATTATCCTATTAGAAACAATTACATAAATGCTATGGTGGTCAATTTTTTTAGGAAGCAGTGTTAAAAGTTTTAAACATGCCTAATATGTTTTAATGAAAAATACAAAGAATGTTAGTAATTTGATTTTAAGTACAGAATACAGAAGTTTTCTTATATGAATAACAGCAACTCCTATAATAAATTCTCTATTAAAATATCTTCCCATGAAACCTCAGGCATTCCAAGCTTGCATATTATAGAAGACCAAAAATTCCAGTTTTCATGTTCTGGAAAGCATATGTGAGCAATGGAGATACTTTTTTTTTTTTTTTTTTTCCATATATGTTAGGATAGATTAGTTGTGGAAGTGTACATGCAACATTCTGAAATATTAGGATGTAAATTTCTGAAGCTAGAGTAATAGGATCATTAGCCATAATGTTGTTTACATGCCTATAAAAGAGCTGCATCAGACAAGAGTTTCTTTTCTGACTGCTGATAAGACTTGAAGATGAAATGCAGGAACAATCCAGCATGAAGGATGGCCAGAGAATAAAGTTAAGAGTTGGTTATCTTGAAATCAATGATACATCCAAATTGTGCTGATAGAAAAATAAGACTTATCCATCAAGCCTGTCTCACGTGTGGTGATGGTGTTCTTTATTCTCCAGGGCAGTACTCACATGTCAAGTCAGACTGGAGCTGGATTTGAATAAGCTAATTCATCCATATGGTGCAGTCTGATGGAACAATTCTGCCATGGGATGCATTGTGGACTATTTCATCTTCTTCCCTTACTCTCGTTATTGTGTAATTTACATTAATTTATCTTACACATAATTCTAGAAAAACTAAAGAATTCAAATTTCTTGTTTCCTAGGCAGTATTCTAACCATTTAACTTAACCACTACCTTCAAACTGAAAGAAGTTTGAACTATTTAAATATAGGGTCAAGCTTGCGTTATTTATTGGGGAAAAAAAACCCAAACCAAACACATTCTCCCAAGATTCTGCTCCCAGACTTGTTAGGGTCACTGCAATGTTGTCAGTGCCATCAGCAAGATTAATAGTATGCCTGCATGCTTTAGACAGCGTGGAGTATTTGAAACATCTGCACAGGGCTTGCAGCTACCGGACTACAGGAGACCCGCACTCTTCTGGAGCAATAGCTGGAATGCAGGTGGGATATCCTCCTGATCTTTCCTCAGGCTCTTGGGTTTCACCTGATAAACACTGATAAAATATTTCCGGTAACAAGAAGAAAAAAGGAAATATGCATTTATCTACAATATTTTGCATTTACTTCACGCCTTTCCAAGTGAAATCTATTTACAACCTCAAAAGCAAGTTCATTATACTGGTTTCTGTGTAGCATTAGTATGACACAGGCAATACTGTATTGTATTATATCCATTTATTAAAAAAAAAAAGGTGTGAATGCAGTCTTGCTATTTTATTTTTCATTGTTAAATATTTTTTTCTTTTTGCACTCAATAAATGTGCTGTAAAAATGCAGCTCACAAAAAATTGTCAGGACAATGCATTGAAACACACTCAACATTAACTGAAAGGTAAATAAGACTACAAAAGTGAGATTAATATGCAAGTAGTTTAAATTATCTAACTGAGAATTGATTTAACTTAAAATATTTGGAACGTTGCATGAAACAAAAATATTATTAGTGTAATTTAGAGAGAAATAGAGACCTTCAACACAGTAGTTTTTAGAAATTATACAGAAATCAAATATAAACCCTGAAAAACAAACAACACAGTTCTAATATCATAGGCAAAAACCAACTAAACTTTGACTAAAAATATCACGTACTAGCCATTGGGTTTAGTATGTTGCATCTTTCACAGCTATTGAGCAATAAGTTACAAAGAGCTTTTGTGCTACCAATATTTCAGTAAATCCCTATCAAAGTAATTGAAAAGTAAAAAGAAAAAAAAATTTGAAAAGGTATGAGTGTATAGAGGTGTATATATAAAAGCATACATACATAATACAGTATAATATATTATAGTATGCATATTATATGATAATATGTAATATTATTATATATATTTATATGTAAGGCATAGATATAAAGGTACAAAAACAGTATAATTTGCCCATCAGCTAATTATTGTCCAAGTCATTTGCTGGACTTTGATAAAACTGTTCCTATCATATTTTCCCAAGAGGATAGATAATGTGGGAGACTGGAGACCATCCAAGCCCATATACAAGGGCTCAGAAATGTGGACAGACAGACTGCGTTTTATACTGTATTTAATCTGAACTTCATTATCCAAATCAAACCTGTGTTTCTCTAATGTGGTCACTAAAGTGATACAGGGACAATCTCCTCTACCCATGATGTGGGGTTGATGTATGGACATACTCAAATGCCTTTGATTTAGAGAAGAACAAACGGTGTTGCTCTGTGGGCCAGATGAACTTCTCAAACCATCTGCAGTCCTGGTGATTTACAAAATGAATAATCCATCCTACCACCTTCATCAGAGAAATAGAATATCTGTGCTTTCCCCTATTTTCAGGTTCTGTTATCACATACTGCAAGATCATATTCCCTTGTTGCATATTCATGTATAAGCAGAAGTATTTTTAGCACAGAAGTGTAAGGAGGTCTTTTTGGAAGAACATGCATAGCAAGTAAGTCATTTTTCTGAATATCCCAAAGGACAAGTGATCATGTATTAATTTATGCACAGGAATCCAGGAACAGGATTACATAGGTGACAGGTTACATGTTTTGGAAAAGGACTATTTTCATAGTCAGTGGGAAATATGATGATAGTTCATTCTGAATACAAAAATACCCATTTTCTGCTGAAGCTCCTTTAAACTTTGTGGGGATTTTAAATGTCTACTTGCAGATGCAGAAAGAAACAGCTTAATTTTCTTTATTTTTAAACAGTCTCTATTTAGGCAACCAGACTAAATCTGTAGCTACTTATTATTGATAGAGACAAGCACCTTAAAAAAACAAACAAAGCAAAATACATCCAAACAAACCTCAACCCATGCATGCCAGCTCTGTTAGAATGCAACAAAGTATCTTCTAGAGGTGTGCTATCTCTCTCTCTCCAGGCTTCAGAACACTAAATTTCCTTGTCTTGTCATGTTATTTGGACTACTTTATGACAATTTTATTATTAAAGTTGCCGTTTTCATTAATAATCATCTTGCCTTTCACAGTTTGAAACTGGTACTTTTATCTTGTTGGGTGAAAACACAGTGCTCAAACGTAAAATGAAAAAAACACTAAGCTAAAATAAGTGATTAAAGAAGCTAAAAATAAGTGATTAAAGATATTTCTGTCATCAGATTTATACTTTTAAGATACCTAGTCTTTCTTATTTGAGTTTTCTATTTGTTTAAAGCTACCTAGCTGAAATGGAAGCCACCCACACAATTTTTTCTATGAAAATTAGCTATTTGCAATATAATACTTGTTCTGTAGTTCCATTCCTCCATCATACACACTACGTCTAGTTTCAGTGGTCTGAACAAGCAACGGCATGCACATAATTAATTCCATGAGGGACAGCTTATTCATATATTTGCACACACAACTCCTGCTCCTTTGTCCATCAGTTGCACATAATTTACAATGACTGTTTCTGCTAACTTGACTACCCTGTGTAAATTAAGTTCTAAATAAAGCTCCAAGTTTTCAGACATATTTTTGCTGTAGCTTGAGCAAACATTTTCTATTGTCCTACATGCACATAAGCGTGCGAGCACACACGCTGGAAACGGCTTTTTTCTATTGTTTCGCTTCTGCTATGCAGTAAAATGGTTACAAAAATAACAGCATGGCAACAGTTGCTTACACATGTGGGTATCATAAACATTTTGTGTTACTTTACAACCAATCTCAATGAAACGAGCTGTCGCAGCGTGGGACACTGCAGGAACAGCCGTGGGAGATGCTTTCCCCAGCACCGAAGGTGATATGGAAGTTGCTAAAGTGATACACACGGTGTAGATTAAATGCAAATTAAAAGTTACAAACGTTTCCTTTGTAACTGACGTGCATACATCCACACTGGATTTGTGCTTTAACAACAAACAGCCCCCCCAAAAAAACAACCCCAAAGGAATGTAGCTTAAACCCACACTTTTTCAGGATTTCGAGTGAATACGACGCAGGAGACTTTCCAGAGGTAAAGCAGGTCGCCCCGATTTCCCTCAGCTGCCTCCCTCCCGCAGACACCCGGTCCCCCCTTGGCTGCCCTCTCAAAGCCATTGAGCTGCTTTCCCTGACACCAAGCTTAGGCTGGATCTACATCCAGGTTTGGGCTGCCCCGCAGAGGTTCTGGCTCCCATTTCGGTGTTCCACAGCGGGCCGCCACTCCTCAGGGACCGCTCTGCTGCACACCCCCCCCCTGCCGCTCGCACTCCTTCCCCCCGGCTGCCTGGAAACGGGACTCTAAAATGGCGGCGGCCGCCTGCGCCGGTGAGCAGGTGAGCCGAGCCGCTGCCTCCTTCCTCTTCCCCCGCCCCAGCTCTCTGCCAGGGCCCCCGCTACTCCCCGGCTGCTCCCCAACCTCCCGCCCGGCGCCGCGATGAACGGCGACCGCCCCTGGCGCGGCCCCTCGCAGCCCAGCCCGTCCCCTCCGCCCCCGCAGCGCCCCCGGCCCGGCCTAACAGGGGAGCGGCGCCGACCTCGCCCCCTCGCTCTGCGGAGCCGGAGGCGGGGAGGGGAAGGGAAGGCGCTACGGTTACAAGACGAAGGGCTGCAAGGGCTCTCCCGAGGCGGCGGTGGAAGGAGCCAAAGAGCCAACCTTCCTCTCTCGCCCTGACAGCGCGGGCTGGCCCTGGGGCGGCAGCCGGCGGCTCGGCTTCTCCGCGGCAGCCGGCCCCAGCCCCGGCCCCAGCCCCAGCCCCAGCCCCTTCTTTGTGAGAGTGTTCGTTTTTCGAGTGTTTCACTCTCTACAACTCCCTGAAAGGAGGGTTGTAGCCAGGGGGGGTTTGGTCTCTTTTCCCAGGAAACTACCAGCAAGACAAGAGGGCATGGTCTTAAGTTGTGCCGGGGGAAGTTTAGGTTGGACATTAGAAAGAATTTCTTTACGGAGAGGGTGCTCAGACATTGGAATGGGCTGCCCAGGGAAGCAGTGGATTCTCCGTCCCTGGAGATATTTAAAAAGAGACTGGATGTGGCACTCAGTGCCATGGTCTGGTAACCGCAGCGGTAGTGGATCAAGGGTTGGACTTGATGATCTCTGAGGTCCCTTCCAACCCAGCCAGTTCTATGATTCTGACTCGTCCGGGAGTAACCGCGCACCTGAGCTCCGCGGGAGCGGTTGGGGCCCTGCGGGCGCCTCGGGCCGCGGGGTGGTGCGGCAGAGAACCGGGGCTGACTGGGGAGGAGAGTCCCGGGGCGGGGAGGAGAGGGCAAAACGTGCTCAAAACAATGGAGTTTAAGAAGTGGAACTCTTCTTCGGGCACAGGCTTCTTCTCAAACGCTACCGCCGAACGCAGTGCCCCGGCTTTCTGTGCCGGCTGCAGGTGTCGGTTCGGTATGTCTGGTAGCCGCCCACCTTCTGCAGTACCCAGCGACTGGGGTTGTCGCACAGCTGGTTTGGTTTATTTTTTTCAGACACCGCCTCTTGTTCCATCTGCAGATTTTGTCTGTGTGGGGAGCAAAAGATGGCCATTTGTCCCAGATTTCTCGCCTGCCTGTCAGCTGCCATCGAGCTGCTGGCTGTCCCGAGTTACGGGCAAATGGCCGCCCCGCCACCGCCTGTGTGAGGTGAAGGGCGCTGCTGCGCCCACCCTGGCAGCTCCCTGCTGCTGCGCCCTCCAACCGCACCCTCCCTTGTTTTATGTATATTTAATGCACCCAAAACGCACTGGAGTCCTTGTGCAGCCAGTATAGGTCACCCATTGGTGGTTCCAAGACGTATTTGCAAAGTTATACCACTTTGGTGTTTTAAACAACAGTGAACTGAGTGATGTTTGGCATAGTAACTCATGTGGTAAACCCAATTTTTTTCTGATAGACATGTTCCTTTTTATCAACCAGTAGTTAGTGATACCCATAATCTTTGTGCTACTGGGATTTATTCCTTTTTCAAATTATGGCATATTAATAATAAGAGTCTGGAAAGCAGAACTGTGTCTACATTTCTGAACATTAATTGTACAAGCAGAGTTTTCTGGATGTGTAATTTTAAAACACTATGGGCATAAAGTTCCTTAAAATAAAGTTACAGTTGTGTTGTAAAGTAAGCAGTTCTCTTGTACTGGGCTGGCTGACCTGAGTGGGAAGCCCATTTCCCCCTCAACAGACATTACTTTTTTACTTCCTGTCTATGAACTGTGAATCTCCACAAGAAAATTAATGTGTAAAATAATTGTATTTTTATCAATTTAAAATAGAGACTGCTAGTTTAGTATCTCCTCAACTATGTGATAGTTTGTAAGATGCTGTGATGCATATATTCATTTTGGTGTGCATATTAATCTAGCACTGAATATACATATGTTATACTGTAGTGAATTATAGAATTATGCACTATGTTATGCTGACGTGTGCTGTATGGTCTCAGGCAGTAGAAAAACAGCTGAAGACCTGTGGCTTCAAGAGGAATGTGGATGTCTTAGTATTGTATCTGGCAGGACAGTAAGTAAAATATGCTTGTTTGGCTTTTGCTAGAAGTAGAACACAGTAAATGGTAACCATCCGCAGTGCTTTCTGTATCTGAGCATCACTTATATGTGACATATCAAAAAATCATATTTATGGCTAGGCCATACATGTTGTCTAGGACAAAATGGTGAAGATACACTGACAGACACAGCACAGCTATATTCACAGTAAAGTAGTTTACTGACCCAGCCCTAGAAACACAGTCCTTCTCCAGCAACCCAGACTTCCTCAGGGGTTTGTAAGTTCACAGAGCTGTGCTTGGACTTCTACCACAGGTAGCAGAGGACTGAGGCTTAATGAGCTGATCTCTGCCTGTTGTAACTGGCTTGTAAGGCTGGGTGGAAAGAGTGTCAAGAAAGCAAATGAAAAAAACACAGGATCTTCCCAGTCTGAGACTGCCAAATTTCTGACCTCCCTGAAGAAATCTGTTATTGCAACAGTGAAACTCATTGGTTGCACCTTTGAAATTACCTGCATCTCTACTACTAAGAGTTGAAGAGAGGGCAGGGCAGCATGAAGTCAGTACAAGAACGCTTGTTTGGGGCAGGCAGTACTCATCAGAGAACTGATCTCTTCTGAGTGCTTTATGAAACAGCTTAAGATGTAGGGCAGATGAGAAGAAACCATGCTAAGTGAAGGAAGGCAAAGCTTTCATGAACCTGTGGGTGATCTAGGTTGATAGAGATGCATGTTATAAAATGAACATGTTGAGAGGTTACCAGAGAAAGATGGATACATGACAGGGCATACTTCAAGGTTTTTGAAAAGGATACTTTGAATTTCTGGCCAGGGCACAGTTCCAAGTGTTTCATACCTGTCTGCAGCCTCAGAACTTCATCTAGTGTTTGTGCAGTTGATATCATATATAAATGTAGGTTAATTATTCAGGGGCAAGTGTGGTCTAGCCTGTGTTTAGTGGAAATCAGGTTGCCTTGAAAATCTTAATGTGCCCACTGCTATTTTAAAATTCCTTATCAGGTATCCCATTTTACACTCAGAAAGTATTTGTTACTTTGTGAAAAGAAAATGCATATAGTTACTGTGAAAAGTATTAAAATATGTAGTTTAGAAAGAAGAAAACATATGTAAAAATCTAAGGGAGATATTTATATAATGAGAAAATTACAAAATCCCTATAAATATTTTCTAATCAATACAATAAACTGATTATAATGTATATGCATAGAAGAATTAAGACTGTGTATACCATTTTAATGGGCATATGGTCTGATTTTAAAGATTTAAATGTGTGCCCTCACTGACTTTGAAATTTTATTTTTTTTTTGGTATGGAATAAAAAGAAGTGTTCATACAGCAGATATAGAAGTGAGCTGTCCTCCCATGAAACCATTTTGAAAAAGATGGTGAAAACAGGGTTCTTTGATGATTCGAGAGAAGTGAATTCTTTCTATTCTGTACCAGTTTATATATAGCTTGAACCTCAGCCAATCTCAGTATCAGATCATGTCTCCTCATGAGTTAGTTTGATAGAATTTTCTGCTGGTTGAAATAAGAAATAATATAATGAAAAAATAGTCATTAAAGCCAATCAAATAAAAGGGAATGAAATGGTATTTTAAAACCACTGCTTTTAAAGGGCCATGAAAAGATGTACTTTTGGACACTGAAAACTGTCATCCTAGGAAAACTGATTAACTTAGCAGTAGGTACAAAAGCAGTGCTGCAGGCCAAAAAGGATCAGTTTGTAAGAGACATGTAAAGTCTGGAAGGCACACAGAAAGGGACAGGCTCTTTTAAAATGTAAGAGGAATTAAGCTCTACCTGGGGCAAATTAAATGCCTTAATACCAGAAAAAACCCACAAGAGATAGGGCAGGATGAGGCTGCTACTAGCAAGGGAGTAAAACCAATTAAAATGTAAACCTGTAAACTAGGTATGGAATGGCAGTGACAGAGAATATGAGGAAGTTTTTGCTTTCTTACTTTAAAAATAGTTCAGGAGTGTACAGATAGAACTATACAGAAGGATTACATTGTAGCTCTGTAAGAGCTGTATGTCCTGTCAACACTCATCTGCTTGTCTTTACTACTTGCAGTAATGTATTTTCTGCTTACTTGTGACAATAGACATATACATATGTATTTGAAAATTTTATTTCTATGGATTATTTGAGGAAGCCAAATAGTTTCACAAAGTAAGTGAAAGGATGGGACAACCTGATCTTCAGAAATACAGAAGAAGTACAGCAACTCAGCTTTGTAGGGCTTGCTCTCAGCAGATTTTTTTGTTTCAAATGCAAGATTAGAGGTGTACTCTCCCTTCGTCTGTTTCTGGAGGATTTATTAAAACAAACAAAAAGCAAAGCAAAGCAAACCACAACAAAACAAAAGAAGAAAAAACATAACAAAACAAAAACCAGTGGCAAACTAGAGACTAGGCTTCACAGTTGGAAAACTTGCAGATCATTTTAGGCTGATGATGTGACATTAATTGTTATCAATCCTGTTGGTTCTTTCTCAAACACTGGTCCTCATGTTGTAACATTTTCCACAAGGGAAGCTTTATTAAGTCAATGAAAATTTGTCATGTAAATGTCATCTGTAATTATTCTAGAGGAAATAAAGAATATTTATTTAAAGCAATAAAATTAAGAGGCAGCAATTAGTGAAAATTACTCAGCAGATCACTAATATTCCCTGGTTAGCAGTTAACTTGTTATTGATAGTACACTACCAAGTTCAAGGTAATAAAAACATTACCAGCACATAGGAGATAGTTTGAGGCAATTTCCCTGTTAGGTTGGTGTCCCCAGGATGCCAAAGTTCACCTGTGTTCTGAGCAGTTTCTACAGACTGCAAAGTACACAGGACTCATACTCCCTGTGAAAATAAATGCTGTTATGGGAAAAAAAAAAAAATATTACTTAGTTTCTTCCCATTTCTTTACCACCCAGTTAGTTCTTTGTTATGCTTTCAGGTGTGTAGAATTCTTACACTCTCTCTGCTGTCTTTCTCTCTTCTTTCTCTGCTATGATTTTGAAAGAAGTGTGGCTTTTTAGAGCTCATATAATATGATTTATTAAAAAATCAGCACTCTATAAAGCAATGAAGTGCCGTTAATGTTTTAATGTTGAGAAATTTGTTACTCTTTGTGTTTTTTCTTCCACCAGAGGACTAAGAAGTATCCCAAGTCTATCACGGTTTCATAGGTTAAGGTATTTGTGGATTAACAACAACAAGGTAAAAATATATTAATTTAAAGAGCATATCAAGGCATATGTACTCCCTAATTATTATTTAGTAATTTTTCTAATAGAAAATATTCTCCATACATTCCATATGCTACAGTTTCCAGGCAAACACAGATACCTTGTATCTTACATAAAATCGTCTACTTGACTGTGGAATTACCCGATTTAGAAATCTCCAAATACATTGCCAACCACTGTTAAATGCTTCAATTGAATCCAAACCTTCACTGTTAGTACTGGTACTTAAAATTCAAGAAAAGTGATAAAAACATTAGTTTCCAATTTGCTTTTAAATATCTTACTGTACAGTAGTTTACATGACTTTCAAAATAGGTTCAGGTTCTTAACTTGGGAAAATAAGTAACTCTGTGAGCAGCAGAAAAAACAAATTTACATTCCATGTCACTTAAGAGTGTATGTATATCTGCTGCCTCAGGCTAACATCAATTATATATCAACTTATGTCAACTTCATTGAAAGACCTGTGATTATCCAACTATTTTAAAAAGCAAAAATATAGATACATTGAAAAGTTGAACTAAAAATCACAGGTCTTCATAAGGTTTTTCGCTTGTTTTCTAAAGGATACTAAAGAATAAGAGAACATGGGCAGATGACTAAACAGAACCAATCTTGTTGGCCTTAAAAGATAAATCTGACATATCTGTTTCCTACCTAAGCAGTAACAAAGAACTTTGAAATTAGATTCTGGTATTGTTCCAAGGGTGTATTCCAGGAGTATTCTTAAATAAAGATAGAATTACTGTACCCACAATAGTGTTCTCATAATAAAATAAATTTCTAAAAACAAATATTGAGCTTGTAGTTCAAAAACACAGGTTAGGCTGTGCTGTGTGTATTTGATAAGTAAGCAGTGTTTCAAAAGAAGGTTCAGCTGTCAAGAGAACCCTTAAACTAGGAGCCTTAAACTGAAATAAAAGAAACTACCTATAGTTCTAGTTCTCCAAAGTTAAATTTGGACTGATATATAACAGTTTTTCTAACTCTAATTTCAGATCCAAGATTTAACCTTCTTGAAAAAAAACTATTGCCTGACTGAGCTCTACCTCAATAATAATGAACTGACAGATGTATCAGGTATCAATATTCCCCTTATAGATTGTTGAGCTGAGACCTACACTTTCTTTTCTTTGCATTGGCATTCGAATTATAAGAGTGGATGACATGGGGTAACTTAATGATTGGAAGCACTTATGTGCTTGTATGTGCACTCGTATGCATAGCAATACAAGTGAATAGTTTTCTTAGAGCTTTAATTGTTACAGCATGCTTGAGTGTCAGGAAAGTGATGTGTTTATCCTGGTCTAAGGGATGAAATGCCATTCACTTTCATGTAAGGCAATTACAAAATATTTTTGATATTACGTGGCCATATTTCGTATTGAAAATGAGCATGCAAAGCTTTTTTGACATGATGTAGTCCTTTTGCTGACCAGATACTCCATAAGCTGATAGAAGTACCTTTTGAGAGCCATTTATGCATAAATGATGAAAAACTAATAGCAGTGCTGACAGACTTCACACAAAAATAAAAGGGTAATAAATTAGTAAGTTGTCCCACTTGCAAGGTAACCACTAAGATTCTTCAGGTTCTTCATTATATAGTTACATTTATAATCAGACGTATTTTGCAAATTTATTGCAAAACTGTTCTACTGTAAAAATACATGTGTCTTACATTTCTATTTTAGTTTTGCTTGCTCATGCAAATTAAAGTGGCTGTACCAGAATGAAGAAGGAAGAGGCCAAATCATAACAAAATTGTGTATATTCTATACATTTTAAATATTAATATTTTACTTTTCTCTGTCCCTATAAATTCTCTGTCCCTATGATAAAAGATGCTGATTAATTTTGGTGAGATTTTGAGGATAAAGAGTGTATGAAAGAAATAAACATATGGGCATAAGAGGCAATAGAGAAGATAACAAAATAAGGGTAAACAGCAGGGCAAGTCTCATTGGTAGTGAATTGTGGATGAGAAATACTGTATAGAGTTTGGATAATGAGATGCCTATGTCTGATGTGGTATGAAGATGTAAACACAAAATCTGGGTCAGCCACAACAATATTTTGTAATAACTTTTTAATACCTTAATAATTATTTGAAATGGAACTGTTTTCTAAGGGATTCACTCTTTATTGCTTGTGAGGAAAAGGTAGCATTAGGGATATACTATAGTTTGTGAGGCAAAGGTAAGGGTAAAAGGAAGTGAAGAAGAATTAACCAAGGATTACTGGGATATAGGATGAAGGAAGGGCAGAAGAAGAGAGGATGCAGTTGATGTTGATTTGTTGAGGCAAGGGTGATGGGGACAAACAAAATAAACTAGAATGATAGAAGTTAAGTGTATGTTCAAAGGATGTAGCTATAAAGATGAAAAGAAAATTGAAACCTCTGATTTATTTATTTATTTATTTTAACTAATCTCATGCAATTTGTTACCAAAAGTATAGACGGGTAACTAGAATATTGAAAACAGTATGCAGCATGACAAAGTAATTATCTAATAAAAGCAATCAGTATGTTGAGAATAATTTTATTTTATTTTTATTTTATTGCAGGTGCTCTGAACCACTTACATGTGTTACAGATCCTGTTCCTTCACAACAACCAGTTAGGAAAACTTGGCAGAACAGTGAAGGAACTGAAAGGAATGATAAGCTTGCAGACCCTAAGTAATACCTTATTTTTGTTTTGCAGAATAGTGAGCAGTTATTTTTTTAGTGTTCCTTGTCAGGATGTTTCTTGTCTGTATCCATATCATTGCCAATAGCTTTTGAAGCCAGGAATGAATTTCACCTAAATATGACAGAAGAGAACTCTTAAGACATGAAAACTCCACAGAGAGTACCTCAACTGAAAAAAATCAAACTTGCCAAATGAATTCAGGGGTTAACTTTTTTTGGCTTCTGGCTAGCCAGTCTCCTGAATGAGTAGACTGGAGGCAGTCAAAGCAGTTTACTGCTGCTTTTTTTGTAAGGGAACATGGGAGTACAGTGAGGTTCTCACAGAAGTGAAGGGAGCTGAGAAACAGGGTGTTAATGCTGTTGAGAGCATGAGTGATAACTTATAGAACATAAATTCCTGTCTCATTATTTCTGTTATTCATAGAACTTGCTTTCTGCATCTTTTTAGTAGACATTATGGATTCCTAATCTAAGAATAAATATGCCTCAGATATTAAGTATAACAATATCTGGTAGTTAGCATACTTACAATTACAGAAATGATAGGTTGAAAAAGACCTTTAAGACTGACAAGTTGAACTGTTAACCCAGCACTGCCAAGTCCACCACTAAACCACGTCCCTAAGTACCACATCTACACATCTTGTAAATACTTTCAGGGATGGTGACTCAAACACTTTCCTGGCTAGCCTGTACCAGTGCCTGACAACCCAGTCAGTGAAGAATCTTTTCCTAATATCCAATGTAAACATCTCCTGGCCCAACTTGAGATCATTTCCTCTTGTCTTGTCTCTTGTTACTTGAGAGACTGACACCCACCTTGCTACAACCCCCTTTCAAGTAGTTGTAGAGAGCCATAAGGTCTCTCCTGAGCCCCCTTTTCTTTAGACTAAGCAACCCAAGTTCCCTCAGCCACTCTTCATAAATCCACATAAGATTTGTTCTCTACTTTTTGATATACTGGCTGGAAATGAAAGGAGCATAGGCTCTGAAATTTCAGATTAAGTTATACAAGACAATGTTGGCACCACTAAATTACAACATAAGAATTAACTTCTCAGAAAAGTGGGATTTTATGCTACTAAACTACAGAAAGTGAAAGTACTAGCAGTCTTTTTCTGTGGTTCCTAAAAGAATGTTGTTGTAGGTCATGCCAAATGCTCAGTGCTTTGAGAAAACATGAAACAGCTTTCACACCTTAATGACACAGTCATCAAACCATACCTCTTCATGCACTCCAGAGCTGCATGTCTGATTGGGGGGAAAGAAAACAGGGTTTGAAAAGAACATTTTTAATTGAACTTGACACTGGGCCAAAATAAAAAACAAATCAAGTGTTTAGGAGAAGAGCATGCCACCCAAATTACTGCATTATTTTTCCTTATGTTCAAGATTGAAAAAGTAGTCCATCTGAGAATGCAGTTGCTGGAAGTAATTAGGCAAAATCTGGACAGACATCCTATCTGAATGGTGCAGTCACTTGAATGTAATGGCCCTACCTATTAATAAGGATCTTCAACATGCACAGGGAGTTTGTTGTACTTGTTGCAACCATCTGTGGGAAATACAAACAGCAGGTAAAGTGCTGCTGAGTTTTTATGAGTGGCAGACACAAAGATATAGTAAAAACTGAGTGCATATTGAGCTAGCCACCACCATAGAAAAGCAAGTATTTAAAAGAACTATCAGACAATTTATAAAATATGCCAGTCTGCCCTGACAAAAGAATTGTTCTTTAGTTCAAAGATATGTGAGAAAATGCTAATCAGTGGGAGAAACTTAATAACCTTAACTTTCTAAACTTTACAGTAATTGGTTTTTGACCTTTGCAGTCATGAAAAATTGTCAGTGTGTTTGTTTCAAAGAAATTTCTCAAATGAAATGAATTCTCAAATTAGCAGGACTATATCAGTGTAATAAAATTACAGCAATAAATGACCAAAACACATTATCAAAGTCATCCTGTGTATCATACACTCTATCATTTATCTGCCTACTTAAACCATTCAGAAACATGAAATGAGTGCAGAATTTGCACTGTGTAACTCTGGAAAGGCTTATGCTCATAATTCACCTTTATAAAACAAAAAATCTTTTAGGAATGGAAGAATTCTCTCTGTTATGAGGTAGATCTTTTTTATTGCCAGCTACCACTTGCTACCCTTCAACAGAACTTCTGGATGCATAATAGGATTTTATGATTTTGTAGCTCTTGGGGACATTAGAACTATTAAAAGGAAGCAGTCTAATACACTATTATTGTTCACTTCAGAAGTAGCATCCATCTGCCAAAATGTTGCATTTCTCTTCCTTAAGGGTCTCTTGTGATTTTTTTTCCCACTACCCTGCATGGGTTTTTTAGCATAACACCATTCTTTGTCAGGTGTTTAGGGAAGACACTCAGCTTCTAAAGATTTACAGAGTGGGTTGCTCACCACTGCAGCCTTTGGGGAGATGTGAAGGGTTTCTGTACAGGCTCACCTTGTGTTCACATCTCCCTTTTGGAATCCAAGATTTTTGGTATGTGCTCTGCAAATTGCTTTGACTGATTTATTATCCACAGCTGATAACATCTTGCTGCTAGACCTCAGAAAACTCCTTTTGTTCTTCAGTATGTTTCTACCACAGTAGTTCTTTTCTGCCCCATGTGGGTTAGGCACACTCTTTTCCTGCACTCTGAATAGAGAAAACAGACAAAACTTCAGAGGAAGAGAGCATTATCCCTAGTTTGTAGAAGTAAAGTTGCATGACCTTGACAAGAAAGTAGATAGCAGAGCCAAGAATTGATCCCAGATGTTTTGTAAAATAATACCATCTTGATCCATACAATGGTTGGATTTATTGTAAGAAAAAGCAGTAGAAATAAAATATCAGTGTTGGTGAGGAGGGATGTGCTCCAAGTAGCTTACAGATTCAGAAGCACTTAGTATCAACCCCAGTTTGTGCCTCGGAAAAATCTCTTTTGTATCTTCATTCCAATCCACTACCAAAGGTGCCTTCTTTTAGAGATCTTTCCAAAACATTTTTCATTCTGGAATGCTATTGTGTATTTTATTGACTGAAGAACTGATTTATCAAATATATATGTAATATTCTTTCTAAGTAACACTTTTCAGAAAAATAGCTTATGATATTTTGTTCTGTAAAAATGGAACTTACTTTTGCTGCCACCTTGTGGGTCTCTTACTACTTCTAAGTACAGTAGTCTATTAAAAATTATAAAACAATAAAAATATTTGAAGTTCTTTTCTGAATACCCGAACAAGTGTTTTCTGTGTAGGAGATACAAATTGCCCACTTTGACTTCATCCTCAAAATAACTGCTAAATTGCATCAAGCACTGAATCTTCTATGGGAGACACATTTCTCTTGAAAAACATGAAATGGCACCTTGTATTTTACAACTCTCTGTGGAATATTTCCATATTTTTTACTTCTTCTAGTATCTCTTATTTGCTTCTGTAATATCCTCTTTCCCTCCATAACTGCTAAAATTACATGTAACAGGATTTTTTTACTGTAGAGTGAATATTAGCCACAGCCTCTCCTTCAAAAAGGAAAAACAGACCAGTGTAGACCTTCATAGGAGTTGTCAAAACTATTAATTTGAGATTGTTTTTTTCCTTAGCTGTAATCTCAAGGTATCAGCCTCCTGATTATTTGTACTATCTCAACATTAGATTAAGGAGAAAAAAAGCGTTATTATATTTCTTATTTAGAAAATATTCAAAGCCCAATAAGTCTTGTTTGTTGGTTGGCTGATCTGGGAATGAGCCAGTTTCTATTTTAATCGGATAACACTCTCATGAAACAATCTGGTCTGGCACATCAGCTAGGCAAATGTGCCACATCTGGCAAAGCAGCATTGCAGCACTGGTACCTCTCTGTGTGCTGCAAAGGTTTGGTTATTTAGGTAAATGGAACCTGAAAGTATTTTGGTCAAGTTGCTGATGGGCTTTTGGAGCTTAGTACCTCAACTCTCAATGAAAGTTAGTGGGACCTAGGTTCTCAGGAACTTAGGCCCTTTTAAACATTTTACTCTTTAAGTTTCTTTTCAAACTCATCATCTGTCAAAATGTTAGAAGACTGGGTATTTAAATTTTATATTGTGTGTATGGAATAAATACTTCATATCAGCCATGATAAGGCTTTAGGTGTCCTAAGCTCATCTGGTTTTAATAATCCTTTCCCCCTACAAATTTTGTCTTACCTTTAAGCTGTCACACCTAGAACGCTACTATTATTTAAAATAGGCATCACCCAACAATACAGAAGAAAATCAAAGGCAAATACTTACTGCTTTTCCTGTGCATCATAGAAAAAAATATAAAAAAAAAACCTTCAAAGGTTTGGAATGTATGATGGCACCTTTACTTGGTTCTTGTCTGTAGTATTTTGCATACTGTAAGACAGTTCTTGGAATCTGTGTAATTTGTAAAGAGACTGTGCTTTGTTTACTCAGGAGAAGAACAATTGGATAGTATTTGGAAGAAATCTTTGGCTGGGCGTGATCTTTAATTTTCCTTCCTTGATAAGTTATTTTGCTTTTGCTGGGTTTGTTTTTTTGTGTGTGTGTGATGATGTTTGTTTTTCCTGTATACATTTTGCAGATCTATTCCATAACCCTCTGGCACAAGAACAGGACTACCGGCTCTATGTGATATTCTGCCTTCCTTCAGTACAGCTCCTTGACAGGAAGGGTAAGGATTGCACACTGACAGTTGCATTTGATTTTAATCAGGTTAGAAAAATAAGTGAATTGCCTGCTCTTCTACATGCATTTGTTGATATAACAAAAGACCTGATTAACAGATATTAATTTTTTTTTATAAGATTTGTCAAGCAAATAAAGTTTGAAAGACATTAATAGTGTACTTTGCTAGATACTTTTGATTTCTTTTTCTTTTTAAATTGTGTATGTTTATCTCATATCTTAGTCTATATATTTTTGAGTAGCACACATCATAGAATCATAGAATGTCAGGTTGGAAGGTATCTCAAGGATCATCTGATCCAACCCTTCTAATATTAATGTTTATGTGAAATGTCTCAGCACCCCCTTGGAGCTGGGATTTAAAGCTTTCCAAAGAAGGAGAATCCACCACTTCCCCTAGGAGACACTTTCAATGTCTGACTGTTCTCACAGTGTAATTTTTTTCTCTTCTGTTCAATCAGAATCTCACCAGGAGCAACTTGTGCCCATTGCCCCTTGTCTGTAAAAGCCTATGCTTTAGAAACAGGTACCTACATTTGTACCATCAGACTGGTATATTCACATGTGTGAGCATGTTTACTTAGACATGGGTAACAGCCTCAGCTAGCTCATCACACATTTCTTGATGAGGTACATGCTGACCAAGCTTTCAAATACAAATCTCCATAAATCATTAAGAGATCTTTCACAGCTTGTCTACTGTGAATTCTACCAAAAAATAAAATAAAATTGTCCTTAGAATAGCCAGATGATAAATCAGTCAGGATAACTTTGCAAGAGTGGATCCAAAACCTCAGCTTTAGTGATTTTTGTCTCTGATGTGTGTGGTTGGCAGGGGGACTGAGAATTACTGGAGGGTACTGAGAAGTGTTTTGATTCGTACCCCAGTTCTACCTCATAAGAAAGTGCCAAAGAGAAACAGTGTCTTGAAAACCTGCTCCCAGTCTCTAGGAGAATCAAAATGCAGGACCTGAGCCATACAGCCACAGGACATCTGCAGGTGCTGGCAGACTGCGTGGCTCTGCCATGAAGGAAATCTGGTGGATGGGTCACAGCATGTGTCAGGGGTTGATGAGAAGCTGCTGGATCTGACCAAATGGCCATTAATTTTGCACTGGTACCTCCAGTCTCTTGAATATTTGGTCTCGTGTTACATCTGTGCTTAGCACATCTGTCAAGCTGGTTTACTAATGATCATTTTTGACCAGGGAGCAAAAAGGGAGCAGTGACTGAAGCTTAATGTGCTGGAAATTACATGTTGCATTTACAGCCCTAGAAGCACTTCTATAAAACTTCCTTGAGTTAATCTCATAAATACAGTTATACTGTAATCAGTCTGAGGTTAAGACTTGAGGCATTAATTTGCATCAAGCTGTACCCTGGACTTTCTGTGTAGTGAACCATTTCTCTGACATTACAAAGCTTCTTCACCATCTGTGGAACATTACCATAGCATAGTCCTGTCTCCTTTACACCAGACATGTGCTCACACTTCTGTTTCCCCCAGGCATGACTACTGCAGTTCCTTCCTAATTGGTCCCCTAGACACCATGACTTAAAAATGTCCCTCAGTTCCAAATGCTTCTGCCAGAGTTAGTTACTTGTTAGCTCACTTCTGCTCCTTAGCTGAAGTTAGCATGCAGTTCGTATAATTGAAGTTAAAATCCTCTTTTTGACTTAAAAGTTTCAAACTCTGTGTTTAAAATTTAAAGTTTTTTGAATTAGACTTTAAAAGACAAAATTTTGAAGCTTTGCTTTTGATTGTGCTTCTAAATTTTTATCTGTAATCGACCAATGGAAATTGAACTGACCTTGAACCAGGACTTGTTTTTGCTATTCACAAAGAAAGTTCCAAATCTTTACTGGTTTTTGCAGTAAGTCTCATTTAAGCTGTATGAAAAGTCTTGCTTTATAGTTTCTTGGTTTAAAACCTCTGGTCCTGCTGCACCCTAAAGGAAAAGCTTTTTTCTTGGAGAGGGCTTCATCCTAAGGCCTTGAGAAGTGTCACTTCCTTCCCATTTTGAATAGTTTTGAAATTATGCAGAATTACACCACTATTGTTACAGAACTCTGTACAGAAAAGTGAATCAGCTTCTGAATGCAGATAGGTAAGATCAGCCTTTTAAGTTGCTAGAAAAAATAAAAATTTTCTATCCCTTTTAACAGCAGTTACACAAAAAGAAAGGGATGCAGCACTTCATCTTTATAACCACAAAAGGTCTGCTGTTGTCCACTCAATAGCTTTTGGAAGGAGAGTTAATAAACCTCTTGGGACTATAGTGAGATCCAGAAGACACACTCAACCGGCCAAAAGACTGGTGATGCCCTCAGGTACTGATAATGGCATAAGGAAAAGCATACATTTTTAAGTGGTTTGAACAAGAAAAAAGTTCTTTTTGTTTATCTGATAAAAAGTCACCAAGTTTAGTAATAAAGTGTAAGTGCATCACTCAACTAAATTGCTTCATAAAGTAACTAGTGACACAAATGAATCCTTCTACTAACAGTATTGTGGCAAATAAGTTCTAGTCTCTCCCTGTAGTTGCAGAATTATCTTTAAAGATAAATGAACAAACAACATTTAATTTTTTTCACTATGTGTATTGTGAGCATTTAGTTTTACTTTTATTGAATTGAAACATCTCAATACACTTCTAGACCCTCAGACAGTGCTCAGCACCATAGAGTTTTGATGCCCTCTAGTGCTTTTATGGAATAATTTCTTGAAGAAAGTATTTTCTTCTATGTAGTGTTTTAAATTTTACACATCTTGCCTAGTTTTGTAACTGGATTCCTTTTTATGCTTTGCATTTGATATGATTTTAAGGATGTTTTACAATAGCATATGAAATAATTTTTAGAGTTCTTAAAACATTCAGATCTGGAAGACAGCGTGATCCTGGCACAAGAAAGCAAGTGAATACCACCTGCAACCTTGTGATTTGTAATGAATGACAATCCTGAACCAGTCATGAAATCCCACAGAGGCTTGTCTGATTTTTTATGTTTTAAAGATAAGAGAAACAATATTGTGCATAGATGACTGAAATAGTAGCATTTTAAACAATAGTGCAGATGAATTTTGGAATAGTAATAAAATACTTGTTTGTTTGTTTTTTTACTGTATATATCACAAGACTAAGCCTGAAAGCAGTGTATTTAACAATAATTTTGAAAAGGTTGAGGAAAAAAGGAGAGTCTAATAATGTTTAATAATTTGTTTGTTTTGATGATAACTATCAAAGTAGGAAAAAAAGTGTATTTATCTGTATCATAAAATCAATTACATATATAGACAATGGCATCATTTTTCTGTGAAGGAAAAAAAAAAAGCATGGAAATATTTGTCTACAGGAAATAAAATACAAGAACTACATAAAATTAAACTAAACATGCTTGTTTCCACAGAAATTTTAAAAGGTAATCTTGAATATTTCAAATAAGCTGCTAGTTTTCAGTCAATTTGAACAAGTTATTTAGGATACATCTAATCATTAAAATGTCTTAATTTGAACTTTTTATTATAGGCTCGGAAGTTGGAAGTGGCACAAATAAGTAAGTAATTCTTTTAATTTTTTTTTTCATTTAGCATCTCTGAAGCATTTACTAGTTTCCTCTTCTTGTGCCTAGAAAATACCTTAACTAGAGAAAAAAATCCATGAGCTTATGAAAAAAGTTTCTGGTCTTTTTGTTTAATATAGTCGTCACTCTATACTATTCTAATGATACAACCTGATCTCTGCTGTTTGAAATTTAATATTGAAAAGTATTTCACATTTAGAAATGGGTATATAAAATTGCTATTTATATACAAGGTCAAATACTGATCACTAGAAAAAGCACATTCTAACAATTAGAGCTTCAGAATAGCTGGTCTGCCTTATGGCCCAGAAAACTTTCTCCTGATTGGCTGTTCAAAAATACATATTCTCTGGAAAATATTATGACTTGTAGAATGAAACTTTTTTAATCTGTACTTAATGCTACTTTTATTCTGGTTTGTTTCAAAATTATGAATTTTTTTTTTGGATGGGGGTTGGAGCAATGTGATCTGGTGGGATGTGTCCCTGTTCATGGCAGGAAGGTTGGAACTAGGTGATCTTTAAAGTCCCTTCCAGTCCAAACCATTCTATGATTGTGTGATATCATGTAATAATTTGATTTTTATAGCTACACACTTTGAGTCCAGCTCTTCACAATCAAGTTAATTTATGTTTAAAAATTAATTCTTATCTGCTTTCAGTGAAATTAGTTGTCCTTATTAATAGAATTGATGTGTAGCTTCCTCTCCCTCTTACGGAGAATGCTTAGGCTTTGCAAGGTACTTTTTCGAAGTGTTAACACGCAGTGAAAATAGTCACATGGTTTACATGAGGGGTGTGTTGCTACAAGTACCTATTTACAAAATAATTTCTCAGAAGATCAGATTTTAATACTGCATCAGAGTTAAAAGGTTTTGGTCTAAGATGAAGTCTTTGTCCATTCTTTGTTGCCACTGTGAGCCTGCTGCTCCTCCTTCCCACACTGCAGCTGCAGCAGGATACGTGAACAACACAAGCTCACAGTATTCTGTATTTAGATCCTGGGGAAAGGATATTTGCATGGTAGCTAGCTAAAAGATCCATCCTGAAATAAATATGTATTTGCATCAATTAATTAATGTTTACAAATGCATGTAGAGATAGAATAAGGGGTAATGGCTTTAAATTGGAAGAGGATAAATTTAGGTTAGACATTAGGAAGAAATTATTCAGTGTGAGGGTGGTGAGATGCTGAACAGGTTTCCCAGAAAAGTTGTGGATACCCCCTCCCTGGGAGTGTTCAAGGCCAGGCTGGATGGCCCTTGAGCAATCAGTGGAGAATGTCCCTGCCCATACAGGGAGTCTGGAACTAGATGATCTTTAAGGGGCCTTCCAACACAAATCATTCTGTAATTCTGGGATTAATGGGTACCATATAAATATGTGATAATGAAATTAGTTTAATGATTTCCATTGAATGAGAGCATTAAAAATATATAACAACTATAATTTTTGTGGAAAAAAATAAAAACGTAGTGAAAAGTCTACTATAAAAGTACTTTATATGACTTATGGGTTGTTGTTTTTTTGGTTTTTTTGTTAGAATCCTGTGATTATGAGCTTTTACCATTTTGTTTTGTTGTCTTAAATTTGTTAGCAAAAGGAAGACTTCCAAACATTTAAACTTTACAAATCCTTGCTGTTAGTGTCATTATGACTTCCAACTTCACTTTCTACCCAGAGTGGGTCTAGACAATTAGCTCCCAAGTAGTTTGGAAACATTCAGATAATGCACATTGGCTTTGTTCTTTTTGCAGAGAACCATTTAAGACCCCCGAAGATGCCATTTTACTACGAGCAATGACAAGATCTCTAATGGAATTTTCCTGTCTTGACTGGAACAAAGTAGCCACCTGTCAAGAAAGGCGGCTTGAAAACAAATCAGAAGAACCCCATGAGAAGCTGACAGTCCAATTTAGATGAGTGCTTTCTTCCTTAAAACAAAATGATTCCTCTTCTTCATGTGAAGATAAGCCTTGTAAGTAAGCTAATATCTCTACAAAACAAGTACGTGGAAACATGCATCTAATTAAATGAACTTCCAGCAAAAAAAAGTATTAGTGTAACATTCCTTTTATCATCAGGTATGGGAAGTGAAGAAATTGAGAAAGCAGATCACAGGTAGTGGCAAGGTTACAGTAAAAGCTGTTGGAATGCAATTACTGACATATTATTGTTATTATAAATCATAAAAAATAAACACCACGTTAATTTTTAAGAAACTAAGGATAAGTAATTATATTCCTTATAGTTTCTACTGGACAATTAGACTTACTTTGTTCACTATCAGTAATTTGTCTTCCTCCCTCAAAATAAAGATACAAGAAAGCAACCATTTAAAGCTTATTTCTGAGAGAAATTAAAATTTTCATCTGCTGATCTGTGTGCTGCATGAATGCACTAAAAACTTAATTTTATGAGGATAGTAATTTAATCTCAGTACAGTGGAACCATGAACACTTAAGCATGTTGATCTCTAGCTCTTGTCTGTGACTGCTAATACACTCCCAGCATGCAAGCCTTTGCTTTCTGGCCCTTTTGGAGAGATGGAGCTGCCCATACACAATGCACTGCCCCGAGACCACTGACTGGTTCTAACACACTGCCTTTTATAACCATATGGGTCATAAAATGCTGTAGCACTTTACCTGATACTTTTGGCTTCTAAAGCCTGTTACCACTACAGAAGCTAGTGGGAGATGTGCACAAACACATCTCTATCTTCTATCAATATGGAAGGCAATACATTTCCTCATATCTTCCTCCCCCTCCATGTCACGGTTTAACACTGGCCCGGTAATTAAACTGAATGACAGATGCTCTCTATTAATCCCCCTCTCCTCTGACAGAGAAAGGAGAGAGAATAAGGGAGAGAGACTTAAGGGTTGGAAACTAAACTACACAACTTTAATGAAACAGTAATGATAAATAGGAAATACAGCAAAAATTGATACCACATTCCTCCCTCCTTCCCCCCCAATAACTCTCCTCACCACCGAGGCTGCAGGGCAGCCCTGGAAAAGTCCAGGCTGGAATCCTGGAGTCAGGAGCAGTCGGGAGCTGGAGGCAGGAACACACAGATTCAGGCTGGCATGGATCAGGACCACAGGCAGAGGAACGGATGGAATCCTCCCAGGATGCTGAAGCAAAACAGGGAACAGGCAAGGAAGGGGAGCAGGAAGAGCAGGAAGGGGTTTGACCCTCGTGATCTCTCAGATTTATACCGAGTATGACATGTATGGGATGGAATACTCTGTTTGGTCAATTCTGTCATCTATCTTGTCCGGTCCTCCCCAAAGGAGGGTTTCAGGTGGGACCTCCTTACTCCTTCTGGAGGGCAAAATGTTCCTCAGAGCTGAGCAGTGTCCTTGGCTCTGCACACCAGTCTCTAGCTCTAACTATAAACATCAAGTGTTACCAGTCCAAGAAGCAGACACTGTCTGAGAAACTTGCTGTTAATTTCAGCAACTACATACAAGAGACTTAGCTGAAAGCAAAAGTATAAGACAGAAAATCACCTTTATCCTGGCCCAAACCAGGACACTCCATTCTGCCAAAAACTTAAGTCAATGCTTTCTGATGTATCAAATGCTTTCTTCAGCCTGTGGCTTGTCTTCTTGAGGTTCCTCTTTCTCTCCAAAGTTAACCCAGAGTCACAGGACTAAGTTGGCAGGAATCTCTGGAGCTTATAGAATAGAACCATATAATTTTCAGGGGTGGAAGGGACCTTTAAGATCATCTAGCTCCAACCCCCTGCCATGGGCAGGGACACCTCCCACTAGATTAAGTTGCTCAAGAGTCCCATCCAGTCTGGCCTTAAAAATTTCTTCTCTCCAGACTGCATAACCCCAGCTGTCTTCATAGGAGAGGTGCTCCAGCCCTCTGATCATCCGTGTGACCCTTCTGTGGATACACTCGAACACATCCATGTCTTTCTTGTACTAGAGGCTCCAGAACTGGACACAGCACTCCAGGTACTAGTTCCTTCCAGTTGAAAGGTCTGAGATTATTCAGTGCTCTGTTAAAGTGAGTCAAGTATTTCCAGTGAGGGAAGTACCACCACTCCCTGGCAATCTCTTTCAGTGTTTAGTTGCACTCCAGAGTATTTTTTCTTATATTCAGATGTAATTTCATCTGGAAAAACTTGGGCCTGTTGTTTATTGTACTGTCACTCTACATCCCCCATCTTCTCAGTAACTACCTCTCATGATTTTAAGACTATGATTAGATCTCCACAGGTTACCTTTTCTCTGGGCTGAATAAATCAAATTTCTCCAATCCTGTGATCATCAAGGTGGCATCCTTGCTGGACCTCTCATTTTTTAATGTCTTGATCTGAGTGGACCAAAACGTGACACAATATTCCAGATGTGCCCTAGCAACTGCCCACTCAAGTGGAACACTTACACCCTTGATCTGCTGGCTGTACCGTGCTTTCAGTTTCACTGATCCAGGGCACCATTTACCTTCAGTGCTGCCAGGGCATACTGCTGGCTCCAGGTGAGCTTGTTGCCCACCTGTACTGCTGCTATTCCAGGTACAGGGGACAGAGTTAAACCTTTGCTAACTCTTGTCATTCCTTTAATCTTTTTGTTGTTAGATTATCTCCTTTTTGATTTCAACTTCCCTATTTTTCTTGCTTCACATTCCACACATTTTGTAAATGTCCTTGAATTAGCTCCACCTTTGTGGTTCTAAACTGTAGATCAACACCTTGGTTTTTATTAGGTGTCAAGAATTTTTAATATCTCAAATTGTATCAGTCTACAAAGAAGCTAGATCAAACTGAGCTTTGGCTAACAGATCCTCTTGAATAGGTCCTCTCCAGTATTTAGTAACTCTAATCCCTCATTTGTTTTCAGTCTTCTAGCTCTGACAGCTGACTGGTGTCACAGAGGAAGTCTATGATGAACTCCCTTCATAGTAGCAATTTCAGTCTCAGAATCTGTATGTTTTACATGTCAGACATAGAAAAGGCTGAACTTAAGAATTTCTCTGAAAGCAGACTGTATCCCAGACATGGAAGTTGGAGCTAGACTAAGGTAGTAAGTAATGTAATTTCAGAGTAAATTGCATTTATTTCAACTGTTTGGATCAAAATAGAGGCACGGTATTTCTGGACAGGAATATTTTTCTGCTCTTGTCTTGATTAAAAAAATTGAGTGAAAGGAAGAATTGTTTCAGTTTGCCGCTCAGAGAATGCCACAATGTAATGTTTAAAGATAAAGTATTTTATTACAGAATCTTTTCTAACAAGTAATATAGCATTTTCCCCTAATAATATAATTTTGAAAAGAAAATATACATTTTACAGGAGTAAGCGTTAAAGAATTTAAACAGAACTTCTTGTAAACTTTTTGAGAATACAGATGGACTCCAAGGAGAAGAGAATGAGTTGATTTATACATGTATAACCTTTCATGGTGCAAAGTCCAACAAAACCTCTTACATTTTTGGCCTTCTACTGCTGCATACAAGCGCACCGTAATTGTCATACAAAACAATATTGTTGCATACAAAAAAATAACCCCACAATGCCCTGGCATCCATAATCCCTTCATTTTGCTACCTGTTAACATTTGTAGTTCATGATAGAGGCTTTCCCACAAGCTACAAGTCAGTAGAACAATGGTCTGCCAAACATGTCCACCTTATGTAAAAGGCAGTGCTTTCCATTTACTTATCCATTTGAGTTTTGTCAAAAGACTTGAGTCTGTTTCAGAGTCACTAGTGCAAAAGGAGCAGTTCACTTTTATATTAAAAAAATTACTCAAATTACAAAGAATTTCTAGGTTTGCTGATAATTCCCTTTAGTCAGATGAAAAAAATTTACCTGCATCAAAAATTGAGTAATTTGAACATGCAACATTTAGTTGACGAAGAAGACATGCTCAGATTTAGCAGCTTTCATAATATCTTAATTCAATCAGATTTCCTAAGGTAAAGAAAAGAGTAGAAGAGAAAATGCAAAAAAACCACTTACTCTAAAAGTGAACTAGGGAACAAGGACTGTGATGAAGCAGACAAGACAGCTGCTATATTCTTACACCTAGCAAACCAGCTGTAGAAGTGAGAACTCCATTTTTCCTAGTGGAGGGGAAAAATCAGACACCCTTGTAAGTGCAAGCGGGTTTGTTGGCTTTGCACTCTGCAGCTGTTCTGTCACATAAAACCTTGCTTAAGGAATCACTAAACTGCAGATGAATTTCATTCTGCTTTAAGTACCTTGTAAGCAGCACATCACAGGAGATGTTTCCTCCATTTCTTGATTACACAAGAGCTAGTGACTATCCCAACTTTGAGCAGGATCTACCAACCATGATCTCCCAATGGAAGAGCTGCTTCCAGCTCAGGCTGAGGAAGGCAGAGGTAGCTCTGGAGAGTCAGTGCGCACCAGGACCCTAACCCAGACTGCCAGTGCTCTCACCTGAGAGTCAGTGAAGAGAAGGAAGCATGGCAGCCTCTGCTCACAGTGACTTCAAAGGCTTTTCAAGCTATAATGAAAATACAACTCCATGATCTGCATATTTCATAAGTATTTCCAATGTTTGTATTTTCTTCTATGTTTTCGGCTTTTCTTTTATATCAAGAAAAGGCCCAGCCTGGCAGAATGAAAGCAGGATTTGTGCTATGCATTTTACCACACTTCTGAAGGTGTGAATCACTCATCCTAAAGCGTTTCCATTTACAGAGAAACCTTGAAGAGTGACACATCCCAGTGAGCCCTAAGTGCTGCATGTGCTCTAGAGAACCAGAAGCATTTCTGCATTCCTAAGAGTGGATGGTGACTACATCATGACTCCATATTTAAGTTCCAGGCATGCATCTCTTGTTTGCCAGTTGTCATTAAACTTGTACACCTGAGCCCCAGGAGCCCTATGTCTGTCAAACCAGAATGTAACTATGTTCCCAGAAGCCATTAACAGATGCAGTAAACAAGAACTGCCACTCAGCTCCCTTCTGTTAAAAAAAATTCCCTTTATTCTTCACAATTCATTTTTCTAATCCTTTAAATTGAAAACACAGGTACACTCCCTGCACAGCTGCATATATGTATCCTCATTCTTACAGTTTATAGAATATTAAACAAACACTTTCAATATATTAGTAAAAAATTAAAAGCATTTTTGAGGATGGTTGTTATTCCTGAAAGTTGAAGGATACTGCCATGTCCAAAATATCTGTTATTCATCCAACAATCAGACAGCCTCAACTGTTGCCATCCTTATGCAGTAAGTGTTATTTTTGGTTGTGGCATTCCCACTGATTTCCCAAGACAAAGTAGTAAATCTGACTGAAAATGGCACAGTTAAGGGGAGTTGGGTTCTAGACATGGTATTTAGTTGAAAGGGTAAGAGAAAACCCAGTTGTACCAATGTACACATGAATTTTCACATTTAATTCACTGTGACCAGGTTCACTATAAGCAGTATTAAGCATCTTTTATGTTTATGAAATAATTCTATAAGTGACATCCCAGTGAGCTCTAAGGCATCTTCACCCAAAACCAGAAACTGATAGTCTTGTCAGTTAAAATACTTCAAATTCTTCAGGTCTTCCCTTCATTGGACTTTGACAAACTTGGAATATTTCTGACCAAACCAATAGTGAAATAATTCTCTTGAAACACCCATTTCACAGTCAGCTTGAAACAACTGAAGCAGCACTACCATTTAATAAATTGCCACACAAAATAGATGCCATCGTTTTACAACTCACTAGTCAAAAATATTTATATTAATGTCATGAACAGCTGAGAATTCAGATGAGTAGTTCAGAAACTTAAGTGCTACTGAATTCCTTTATATAAAGCATCATAAAATGGTGTTAAGAAATTCAATAGTTTGCTTCCCAATGCTCTTAACTACAGTTCTGTGTGCTTGCAGAAAAAAAAGTATTGAAATTACAACTGAAATCGATTTTAGGTTCTGAGAACATGAATAATCCAAATCAAATGCTCTTTTATTTTTCACTGAGTAGCTGATTAGCCACAGGTACTCATAGATTTTTCACTATGTTCACTGTTGATATACATATAGATCTATGACACTTTTATCAGTTAATAAATACCCAATTTGACAATCTACAACAGAATCTGAAATACTTACAGATTAGCCAGTATTTATATCTCATCTCATGATGAAGAGATGTGCTGTCTCTCAAAGGAAGTCTTGCATAAACTATGCTGTAAGAACTCATACATGGTAAGCATAAAAAATGCTCTAGGACCCTTGAGGTACAGGGATATAGCCAGAACAGTTAGTCCCTTCCTACCCTCTTTTTATTCCTCAGAATCTTGAAATTTTTGAAGAGAAATGTCTGCTAAATCAGTCTCACTTTGCAGTGGACTTTCAGGATGCAGGGCTAGTGGCTCCGTCTCTTTGGTAAACTCAGGTTCTTCTGTAGGATTAGTAGCATGAGTTGGATCCACTGCTTTGGGAGCATCTGGACCAGGATCTGACTGTTCTTCACTTGTAGAACTACCCTCTGCTAGTTGCACTTCATCTGAACAAAAAAGAAATTGCATCGTAAGTATGGCTCTCACCTCATCTGCAAACAAACATTTTTATTATTGAAAAGTAACAAACACTAAGAAACTTTGGAACAATTACAAAAGTGATTAATTTAACCATGCTTTAACAAAAAGAAATGAGAAACTAGAGTTCTACTTAAGTTGGTAGAGAGGCTGGTTAAGATGAGTGAGCTGCTTTCTTCCTATCCAACTTGTCCTAACATCTCCAACAAAAGTCAGAACACCATGAAACTTGTGTGATTTTGATTAAATATTTGGATTTTGAAACAGTTCAGTGTAATTGAGAATGCTTTAGTTGTAGAAGCCTTCATAAACCCACCATTAAATAATAGATTTTAGAAAGTAGACAGCTTTTGTAAGTTAAGACTAGAATTCCAACAAATGTAGGTATGCTGTTATGTTACGCCAAAGATTTTTCTTTCACCTTCAACTGTTACAGATTTTTGAGACCTATTACTTCTCTTCCTTGTTGTACAGTTAACACAGCATTAGTTTCAGCAAGCAAACTACAGATCCTAACCTTTCATTTGCTTTTTTTCTTGTTTCCTTTTTTCTTTGGCAGCTTCTAGTTCTTGTTTCTCATGAATTTCCTTCAGGGTCTTGCAGACTTTTTTGTGGGTAAACCAGTGAATTTTCTGGCAGTTCTGGTCGCAGTACATCACCTGAAAGTTACCAGAGCTATCAATTAATCTTTAAAAAAAACTAACTATATTCTTGCTTTTTTACAGCGTACCAAGTTAAGCCTCTTTATGGTATTTTTAAACAATTTTTTAGGCCTTATGGAGTGACTCCAACCTATATAAAAGTCCATACTTTATAAACCCTTGAGCAAACAGAAAGTTTACTCTCTTAATTCCGAAACATACCTACCTGGAAATCCAAGTTCTTCATCTCCCAGAAGTAGATGGCTTACACATTTTCAGTGTATGCACACACATGCCATTCCTTGTAGTCTACACAGTAAATAGTAAAGCACTCAAAATCCTCAGCACTTCAGTGGCACTTTTTTTGTGATTCATTGTAACAATTTATGAACACTTACCATTTTACATACTGAACATCTTTTGTCTGCTCCCTTTCCCCCACAAGTTGTACAGAATTCTGCATCCACAAAACCCACTTGGCCAGTAATAGCTTGTGTAAGTACAGAAAAAGCAGTAGGATCAGAACCCTACAAGGTAAGACAAGAGGTGGTAGAGATTAAAACCCAACATTATCATGAAGAGAGGCATGCAATAGAAAAAAACAAGAACTCTCAGAGCTTCCAAGCATCCAGCTGCAGTCTCACTGAAGATGCTCTAACAGCAAGAACACAACTAAATCATAGAACTTCAGCTAACATGCACAACCTAACATTTATATGACTAGGTGATTTTCTTTTTTTACCTAAGTAAACTTACTTGTCAACTGCTGTAGAAAGAAGGAAAAAATTATTATTTTTTTACTCTATATTATTAATAGAGGTACTAATGAACTCAAGTGTTCTTTACACACTGGTCATCTACTTGTAGATCACAAGCAGCAGGTTTGTCCAGATTAGTCCCGGAGCTGGCACACAAAGATATTTTACTTGTCACTGATGTGCTCTGTGTACTCAGCTACTACAAACCAAATGGTCCGAACTCAATCTTCAAAACAATTATCTGGGTATTATTATTAGGTATTATTTGCAGTATCTTCCCCAGGCAATATAAACAGTAGGATTTAGTATATTTTACTGGTAACCATGTATTATGAATATTCTCTTGGCAATGATGGAAACATTAAAGGAAAAAAATGCCAAGCTTCTCCAGGTCTAAGTAGTTCTTTAAACTGTCAGACTATGGAATAAGCATGATTGTAAATACAACAGTACTGCTGAGACCTCCAGACTGAATCCAAATAATTGTGTGTGTGCCAGAGGTCAAGGCCTTCCAAACAATTAGAAATTGATAGCGTGTTCTCCTTCCCAGTTCTGCAAAATGGACAGAAATCCAGTGCAACAAACCCATTTTTCTTTAAAAGGAGAAAGCAGAAAAAACTGCAAGCTCTTCTGGAAAAACAAACAAAAAAAAGAAACAAAAAAGAGAAAAAACAAACAAACAAAACCCAAACTCAAACAAAAATGGGACAAGAAGGGAAACCGTTTGCTATAAAGCAAGTGTTAATGCATCATGATGGCTTATGTTTTCACAGGATTTATTTTTCTGGCCTAGACCAACAGTAGGGATCACATTAAGCCTTGGGACATTTTAGTAGACTGAAGCCACTTAAGATGGAAGCTATTTTTAATTCATCAAGCATGATCCAAAAACATCACAAAATTATACCACTTCCTCAGTGTTAGTGCATGTAGCATCTAGCTTTCACAGATCAAAGAGAACATTCTTAAAAAATATTAAATCTTGTATAAGATTTATTATGAACTAATCAGCACAACTGTAATGAAGACTTGTGCTACCAAAAGCATATGAGGAAAACTGAAGCTAGATTTTTTTTGTTTGTAATTTTGATTTCCTAATTTGGATGCACATTTTGCTCTATAATGCATCACATTATCTTGCCTCTCCTTGGTGATAAAAGGAACATCACAATGTTGTGGGTTTTTTTCTACCACCATATTTTACCAGCTTTTCATGTATGCTATACATAACAAATGCATTAAATCTAGGAAATTATTTGATCTTGAATTTAGACATTGTGAAAAAAGAATGCAAAACTAGTTTTGTCTGTGTCTGAATCTATAATCTGTAGAATTGAGTTGGCAAAGGAAAACTCAAAAAAATCTTAGAGCAGGGAAAGAAAGCCCAAACACAAACCCAAATGTTTCAATTTTCTTTAAAAGCTGACATATTTAAGCATTTATAATGGAAACAGAAAAAAACTACTTGCTGAAGTATTTTAGAGTATTCCCCTGCAACAGGTATAGTAGTTTGACAGAAAGTTGAGGACATCAAAAAACATTGCTTAACAGAACACATTGTAGAAGCTGAGCAACACAAAAAAGGTTAAGTTTAAAGTGAATTTACTATGCAAGTAGTTTTGATAGTATTTTCCTGATAGGAAAAACTTACTATTTCAACAGGAGCAATACTTCTCACGAGTTGCTGGAGCAATGTAGCTTCACAGTAAGGAAACTTGCGGATACTTTCTCGAATTAGCTTCTCTTGATATACAGGGAAACCATCCTTCTCTCTCCCTTTCAAGAGGCTAAATTTTTTAAAACCAAAGTCAAATAGGAAGTCAGACGGTAAATGTTCAAAAACAAATACACAGTATGCTGTCCTCTTTCAATTTACAGAGAAGAATTAAAATTCAAAACAATTTGGCAACTTCATATGTTAATGTTTTTAAAATGCAAATAAAATTATTTTTATTGTAATGTACAATCATTAGGAAATATAAAATAATTGAATGTATGCTCTGAAACCACTACTTACTAATTCAACTGCACAGAGAAAAATAACCATCTCCAAGTAGGATAATAGCAATATCAGACTGACACAGAAAAAAAATAGTGTGTTTAAGAACGAGCATTGTAGAAATAAGCACTGCAGAATGCACAATATTTTAAAATATAAAATCTACTTTACTTATGATTAATAATGTGTCATAGTCCTCTCCATTTATCTGCTTGGCTCCTACTTTTTTGTATGGATCACTGATGAATCACTGATTCAAGTATGTGAAAGCTGACTTCATAATTTATTTATAATTTCTGTGTGATATGGTTTCATTATCACACACAAATTTAGAGAGGTATATAGGGAAAGTAATCCTTCCCAAACTCAGGCCACTTACTTTGATACTTAAGACCATGCAGCTGGTTTTGTAAGTCTGAGTAGGTTCTGGAGATATGTCTATGGGATTTAGGAGTTCAAGTCTCATCCAGGGTCAATGAGATTTTACTTCTTGGTTGCTTAAGTGTTTTTGAAAAAAAAAAAAAAGTCACCCTGTATCGCTGCTGGAAAGCAAATCAGCAAAAGAAACTTTTGGGTGATCTGCAGACATTGAGAAGTTCTTTTTTCAAGCCTATTATTCTGATTTTCTCCACCACATGTTGCCATCTGCTGCTTCATAGTTAATGTGTGATTGCCAAGCTCTAACCAGTTACAGAAGGGAGCTGAAAATCTAGGAATGTTTGTTCTGTACCCCATGAAAGGCCAATGCCACATCAGTCAGAAAAAAAGGAGTCAGTACCACCCTAAAGTGATTGCAGCTGGGATTATTTCCAAATTTACTTGGCACAGCCTTGATCCAAGACAACCCAATCTATTATTACAGTTGTATTTTCCTGTTACCTGTAAAGCTGTTTCATACATCTGCCTTCAGACCCCTCTGTAGAATTACCAACCTTTTGATAAACCCATCTAGTTTATCCTCTCGCTCTTTCAAGAATGTAATACATTTCTGGAAGATGCAGCTGATGTAGTGCATTTTCATAGCAAGTACTTCATTCATATCTTTCTGCTTCATACATTTCTCACAAATTAGATCTAGAACCCTGTAACATTTCTGCAGTGCTTCTACGTCGGCCAATAGAGGGTTCTCTTTTACCAGTAACACAATCTGTGAAAAAGATTGAAGGAAATGTAATCCAGTTAGGAACTAATATATTTAAACTTGTGCATTTGCATTACAGGCTATACAGCTCATTGGAGCTGAACTTCAGTGGAGATTCCAATACTCCTCTACTTCTGTCTTAAGCAGTTTGCCCATTCTTGTTTCAGTCATTACTTAGTACACTGTAATTCACAGTTCCCATAAAAGAAACATTTAAAATTAAGACTTGCATTAAAAATCATAAGGATTTTTTCAGTATAAGAATCTGAAGTATCAAAAACTCTTTCAAAAGAAGCAGTTACAAATACTACCATATACTTCCCTAAAAAACTCTTTTCTTTTGAACACCTGAAGTAAATTGAACTTGTATGATTTAAGCAGCTTCACAGAATACAGCCTCACACAATTTAGGAGCACTTCAGGCAGACTAGTAAAGCACTAACCATTTTAAGAAGCAACTGTATACTCTGCTCACCACATCAGCAGCCACTGGCACATTACTGTTTGTATGTGCTGCAGATACCTGGTTGGCAACTGTTAACAAGTTCCTGACTTTGAATGGCATGCCCAAGGAACTTGTCTTTGAATTTAGGTGTATTAACTTCTCTGAACTACACAGAAAGAACAAAAAACAGCTCCTGCCTATGCTTTCAGGAAAAGCAGCAGCAGATGTTACTATGGTGAACCAGTGCTGAAGGTAGAAAGAGACAGGCATTGAAATAACAAAGAGATTTTGTTAAGATAGGAAGGACATTGAATTATGTTTCCACTTCAAGTGGAGCTAGGAAAAGAAGAAAGCCAAAAAAGAAAGCTATTGATGAAAAACAGTAAGAATCCCTCCACTTTATGTGTGAGTTCAAGATTCTGGTGTACATGAACATGGAAATAGCTTCATTTTTAAAACATTTAGATGTGGAGCCCAATTCATTTTCAGAAGCATATCAATTACTGATAATGCTTTTTATCTCAACTGGACTCTCAGAAAAGCTAAATGCTTTCTGACAAAAACAGTTTCCATGTTAGCAAACACCTACAATTTACATATTACCCCACCTTAACAGGATGCATGTTAGTTGTAGTAATAATTTTATGTAGAGGCCCAGCTAATTTTACTGGCAGTTTTGGTTCTTTATCCAAGCCTTGTGGTTTAGTATAGTAGTCCAGCCTTTCACGTGGAAAGAAGTTGTTGATGACAGTCACACAGTCATGCTGACCTAAAGGCACACAAGATAAAAACAACATAATGACATGAAATAATAACCTAAAAAAAGACCTAAACCCAAATATAATGTAAGCAACACAGGCAAGAATTACTCACAGAGGAGCTTAGCACGATATGGTAACTGGTAACACACAACTCTTGCCATTCTTTAACATTCAGGCAGTGTTGTAACTTAAGACTCCCAGCAGGGAATGACATCTTGAAATTTCATTTTGAGAACTCTGTCCAGTTCCCACATCCTCTTTCCCTAGTAAGTCAAAACTAAGAGAATAGGCATTTGTCTCCAGAGTTTCACTATACTAGTACTGTCATACTGGTGTTAAATTTCTCAAGAGAAGGTCTCTACATGTGCCTGACATTTTTAACTTTTCACACCTGAAACAGACAGTAGTGTATTAACCTAAAGTGGGAGAAGTTACACAACAAAACATGCTTAAAATATAACAAAAAAAAAAAAAGGCCTGAAATTACACCTGCTTCTTGTTTTCTTTCTACATCTGACAATATGATGGATTACTTAGCTAAAGGGAAAGTAAAATTTAGCTTCTCTAGTTCAAGGCATATTCTTTAAATGGACTGATTTATCTTGGCACTAATCCTGTTAATCAGTAGAGTAAGACACAGCCAGCCAAACTCCAGCATTTAAAACACTGCTGTTGTTGAAGAGAGTGTTCTAAGCTAATAAAGCACAGTGTAAGACAAATGGCAGAGGAAGAAGTGTCCTACAGACAGATGAATTAATGTTGATTGGACAGAGAATAAAAATTAACAAGAATGGATTTTAATGCTCAAGACTTTTACAGAGCAGCATATCTCGGTATGCCTGAAAATATTTATTCTCTCTTGATGGCATGTTGCAATTTTTAAACAGGAACTCTTAAAAATTATGTCAGAGATAACATTCCCCATTCACTAACAACTCAATTTGGCATCACATTGGAAAAGACTCTGCAAATACAAAGTAGAATTGATAGGAGTGGACTTCTCTGACATATTAAGCAAAGAGTTAGGGTTTTGCTGCCTGAACCTCAAGCAAGGAATGTCAATATATTCCTCTTTAAAAGACCAGAATGAGATAATTGAAGTTGAAACTGCACTCCCTCTTTAAGGAAGTAAATCTAAATGGTGAATTAGGCTCTAGAATCCAGAACACTTAATAGACTTGCAATAAGTTTCTCAGACATTTAAAACCAAGTTGTGCTGAAATGAAAACACAGGTCCACATTTTCAGTTGTCAGGAAGGTCATCTGGATAGCAGTAGCCGAGTCCTTAAAATTACTCCCCCTTTTCTGGTGATATCTTATCATGTCCTTGCTATAAATGGAGAAAAAGGAGCACTATGATGAGTAAAGACATAAAAAGGGTTCAGAAAATAGAGACAAGAAAAAGAAACATAACAGAAAAAAGCCTGGCTCCACGTCTTGCCCAGGATCACACAGGACAAACGTGTGATCATACTGAAATGACAAATCTTTTATCTTGATCTAGCCAAGTTCAGGTCAGGAAGTACTGACTACCTCAGAACAACAGGTTCTGGGACTTCTCCCTTTCCCAAACTCAGAAGGACAGGAGGTTACTCAGCCACTAGCACAAAGTGTGCTCATGGCAAAGCTCAGATGAGAGTTCCTGGCTCCCAGGCTATGTTGGTTCCTTCCCACATGAGAAGCTCCAACTGTGCACTTTGGACTGTGGAAGCAGAGCCCCACACTTCTGACACCTCAGATGTCACCAGCTTCCTCTCTTACTATTGCAGAAGCAGTGATGCTGCAAAAACTTGCATGCTTAGAGACCAGCAGCAATTATTCTTACAGATAGATAATGTGTGCTTTTATGAAATAAAGCATGGAAATAGAACACAAATTGACTCTGTTACAGGATGAAATGTAGAAAAAAAAAAGCTGAAGAACTGCATCGGTTCAGAATGGTTCATTAAATAGTATTCCTCAAATAAAAAGCATCAGAATCTAACATTTTAGTTTATGAATTTAGGAACTTAATATAGACTTTCACCTTACCCACAAAAGCAGCCATCTGAGCTGCTGTCCTTCCCACAGAGTTGACAACATCAGTCTCTGCTCCAGCTTCTAACATCATCCAGGTGATTTCTTTGTTTCCTGAATATTGGGGGAAGATACGGGGAATGAGAACAAACCAGAACTTGTAATTCTTTATATGTTGCAGAAAACCTAGGGGTGAATTTATTTAAGTACGGGAATAACACAGAGGGAAATGAGTGTTCTTAAAGTCATTATTGTGAGAATGGATTATGAGAAAGGTACGGCACTGCCTCTTTATTTATGGTTCCAGAAGGTCAAACAAAGGTAAAAACTAAATTCAGGGAGGGTGTAACTCTGCCTTCCCCAACACACATGCAGCTCCCCATGGAGCTTATGGGAGTCTTATGCATAGAACTGCTTTAGAGCTCGGTCCCTCTGGATAGCAGTATAGAAGCAAATTTTACTAATCTAGTTTGACAGTTCAACTACAACATTTTCTATTCTAAGAAGAAAAACAAATCCAGTACTATTATGTAGCAGGAGCAGAGAGAAGAGAACAGATTGTTCTTTTCTCCACAGTGGGAACTGGGTGTTCAGACTGGGCTAAATACCAAGGAAAATGAAGCTAAAATTTGATGGGAAGATTAGATGACTTAATTGGTGCCCTTTAGAGGCTAATAAGGACACTTGTCACCACTCATGCTGGTTCTGCTTTCAAAGGTATTCTTACTTTATCAGTTTTTGTGCGTGTGTTAAGTAACAGAAAAGTGAATTACAGAAAAAAAGGGGGTGGTGGATGGCAATGAATGCTTCTGATTTAGAAACAAAGGCATTGCGTCAGCAGTGCTCATGTACCTTCTGCACTCACAGAAAACAGACCTTCAAGTCAGCATTCAGAAGCATTCAAACACAGGATGACAGGCTAGGCTCAGCTGTGAGAAAATGGTAAAAATCCAGCATTTTCCATAAAGCTGCAGTGATTTAACAACCTCTAAGAGTTTGTTCCAATCTATCTGCTGCAGTTCTGCTACTGCTCAGTGCTACAAAATACTGAAATTTATCAAGGTTTTAGTAAAAAAGCAATCTGATGAGCCACTTAAGGTTCATATACACACATGTGCCTTTCTTTTTTTTATCCTTAAAATTAAACAAGGCACAGTGTAAACTCCACCTGCTTAGAAATCTTACCTCTCTAGAATCTCCTTTTTGGGAAGACTTAAGTGGCCTAGTAAAGAAGTTACTAAAAATAACCTCCTATTTCCAAACCTAATATACTCCCCAGAAGGAACGATATTTTTTTATGTAGTGCCTTTCTCACTCAAGGAAATAACTATTCTTTCATCAGGGAAAAAGAATAGCATGAGGAAAACTCTAAAATACCACTTGAGACAGGAGCTTTAACCACTCAATAAAAAAAATGTGAGAAGGAAAATCAAGGTGAGAAAACACTTTTTTAGAACTTAGTAAATAAATTTTTAAAAGTCCATATCTAAAGCTGCAAAACTAACATAGGAGAAAGGCAAAACTTCAGAAATACTGGATTGTTTTGACAAGTCTCAAATATTACTAAAAGCTACTGATTTGTAGTCCTGAAAAACAAAGTTTGGTGCATCTTTTTCAGTATAACACAGTATAATTAAACACTATGCGTCCCACTGTACAAGAAAATTCTCATGGAAGACTGAATTTTGAGATCTGTAACAAGACAAAATACAGACAGACTTTACAACGCAATATGCTGAAAATAAGTTTTTATATGAAAAAGATCCCAAGTCTGAACAGTAGCTCTCCTATCACACTGCCCTGATGATTCTACTGGTCCTGACATGGTTCATGCAAAATCGAAATTCACCAAACCTAAATAATAAAAACAAGTCAACATTTTTCTTTAAATTATTAATATATGGCAAATTGCAAGTTACCTGAAAGTCCAGCAAACATCAAGGCAGTATATCCATGCTCATGTTCATTGCAGTTAACATCAGCTCCATGTCTCAAGAGCAGCCTGCACATGTCTACTTTCCCTTTGTAGGCTGCATGCATTAGCGGGGTCATGCCATGCTAACAAATGAAAGAGGAAGAAAGCAGCATTCAGAAAAAAGAATTTGTTATTTCTCTTGATCTCCAGCCTGTTGGTATTAGGAAAATTTTAACTTTGGTAACAGGAAAATTTTAACTTTAATTTCATTTACCACCAGTTTGTCATTAAGCTCTTGTGTAAGACATTAATGTTAAAGAGAACTAATGCTTCTACCAGCAGGAGAAACCTGGTTTATAAAATGTTAGTTTTCTAAGTTGTGACTTTTCTCCCTGTGTTATCTAAGAAGCAACAAGAAAATTAGGAATAGTTAGTTTTACCATTAACAAGACCTTTAGTATCTGAAATTCTTCTTGCTCCTTTTCAATCATCATTACTGGTAATTGTGCAACCCTCTTCTCTATTTATCCACCCTTTCTCTGGTGTGCCTGGCATCTTACCACAGCCAGAGCTCTGAAAGCCCTTGTAAAGGCACACAACTCTAACCAGGCTTTAACAACCACACAGTCTCAAACCTTTCTGTATGATAAACTGCACCATTACAAAAAAGATCAGCTTGAGCAAGGCTGGCATCAAGTTTTTATTACACTTGTATTGGTGTTATTGTAAGTGCAAACCTGGCAAACACTAGGGGAAGTTTTCAGAAGTAGGGTGAATTGCTAGTGCAGGCTTTCTCCCTCTCAAAGGGCGGGGAGAAGCACATTTCTGTTTGAGAAAACTGCATGACATTCCATTTTTGGAATCTGATATACTCTTTCCAACATGCTATTTATTCCCACTTAATATCTAGTCAGGATTCATGCTATCAGCCAAGACACAGTAATTGCTCAAGAACATTCTCCAGCACTGAATACAAGGGGAAGTGCTTCAGTTTGTTTCTGAAAGACACAAAAATGTTATTTTCTTCCTTTTATTCAGGCATGTGTGCACAAATACCTTTATGTACACCATAACTGTATATCTGTAAATGCAAGCTAGTGTGATATTCTGAAATCACCTAATTGTCAGTTTCAGCCTTAATATACTCATTTCAACTCATGACAGAATAAAATCCAATAGTTAAATTTGTGTAATTTTAAAAAACTTCCTAAACGTGAGAAAAACATGGGATGAAGAATCAAGTTTGTAGCAGCTATTATATATATTTTTCTGTCCAAAAATCCATTCTTTCAAGCTCATTCTCTAGAGCAAAAATTAGTTTTCCCAGTTCCTTGCTTCCTTTGTAGGGATGTTACATGAATTACAGAAAGCAAAACTAACATTGCCCATCTTCTGCAGGGCTACAAGTATTCCCTGTACAGCTGACTAGCACAATGGAAATAGCTTGCAGTGTCTTTGGAAATTGCTACAGAGAAGGAACTATGGAGAGACTTTTTCAACAACACTGTTTCTCAGCCTTTGTTGACCAGAGCAATTGAGGAGGGTGGCTGGGGAATAAGAGCAGGGCCAAAAAAAAAAAATAAGCACACAGACTATCTTGTATAATGACTGGTGCAAATTTGACAGAAAAACTCACTATGCTGTAAGCATTCAAACATTCAAGCTGACTGTAAGAACACAAATAAATGGGTATTTTCAAAAGCCATTGCTTTGTGGATAACCTGCTGGTAATTTGCTGCTGAAATATCTCCATAGACTTGTCTTACTAAAGAGAATAGAGGAATCCATGTGCTTCCAGCAGTCAGTGTTTTACATTTCCTGCTCACTCCACCCTTCTTCCTCCTCTGCTGTGAAAACTTGGCCAAACTGCAGCATCCATGGACTGGATTACACTGGAGTGGCTCCCTCAGGAGGCAGTGGGGTACAGCACAAATGTGCATGGGGGAATCCTAACTACATTGCTAAAGGTGAGATCAGAGGTGAAAGGGAGGAAAGGGGAAAACTGTAATAACCTGAGCTGAAAAATTGCTGTAGACACCTGCATACTGACACTGTTAAAGCATCCACCTCTCCCTTTCTCAGCACATTTTATGAAGAACCCAGCCTGACATTAACATGCAGAGAGTACCTAATTTTATTGCTCAAATTCAGGCAACTATAACAGTTCTATTCATCCATAAAATTACAAAATAAACACGTAAGACTAAAGACTTGACTTTTTTTTTTTTTTTTTTTTTGAGACCGTATTTGGGAAGTTCCTGAAATGGAAACAAATGATGTAAGAAAAGCTGGCATCAGAAAAACACAGAAATACCAGTCAAGGAATATCTTCAAGATAAATTCTCCTAAACAAAATAGAAGAGCACTACTGAAATCAGACCCATTTGTTAAGACTAGTTCAGGTAGATATTTGAAACTGGATTGTAAAAATGTCTCCAACTTTTAACAGAAATAGTACTGAATGCTGCTAGTCTAGAAATACATTACTTGAGTTTTCAGTTGATTTAAGTCCTTAAATCTTTTGAATGAGATTCCTCTTACCTAACTGAACATACTGCAAGCAGGATTTGGGAGGCAGTCAACAACTACAAATCATTTTATATCCAGGTATGATCTAATTAGAATATTAGAAATACTGCTTGAGTGTGTGTAGATATGTCTATCATAATTCTCCTTTACAGTCACCCTGCTAAGCTGTTGTTTTCACATATGCAATACATTAGAATTCTCTGATGATCTTTCTGTTCATGAAGTTATTAATAAAGTTAAAACTTTACATGAGTCAGTGACTTGAACTGAAACCAGCTAATTCTTAATAGCTGTTGAATTTTCTTTGATTTGCCTATTTTTAAATATTATGTAAAAAAAAAAATATCAAAAGAGTCAATAAAGGCCAAAGATCTGGGCATTTTCTGATAGCATAAGTTCACACTGCAATACAGAGATAGATCAACTGGATCACAGGCATAGGTCAACCCATCCACTGGGCCTAATTACTAGGATTAAAGCTACACATATCTCATGCACTAATAAGCAGGCTGCTGCTGTAATTCCCAGAAAACATTCAGTTCTGCCATTAGCACACAGAAGTTGACCACTTCCAAAATATGTATTTTATTACAAAGTGAACTGCTGAATTAGAGGAAAGAAGTAATGCTGCTAATGCCAAATGATAGTTCCCTATATAAAATTAATATGAATTAAATTATTTTAATTATAGGTTGTAGTGCTATACTGCTCCTTTGCAATCTTAACTACCACCATCACTGAAGGAAACTTCCACAGCTAAAAAAACCATGTCCTTCCTCTAGAATGCCTTTCCATACTAATCTGAAATATCTAACTTCACCCATTTTCAGGGTGTGGCTAGAAGTCAAACTGCCAACACGAAGTCAAGACACTACTTACAACCTCTCTACTCCCAGGAAGAAGCAAATCACTTTCTTCCATACCACACATCCAAATTAGCAGCCACTTCACCTAAAATAGGACTAAAGAGGATTCAGCAGCGTGCATTTAAATGAGATATATTTATTTTGCATCCATTTCCATTGCTTATCCATTTGTCCTAATATTTTGGGACACCTGAATTTAAATGCCCCTGAAGATTTAAAGGTGCCAGAGTCAGGCTGTTAAAGACAAGCTTTGTGGAGGAGCTTTCTTTGTCTTCATAAAGACAGTGATGTAAGCCTAAATACCATTCCTTTATTTAATTCAAGAAAGAAACAAACAAAAAAATAAATTGATTTGTTCAGAAAAGATGCTGGGGAAAAAACAGGACTGTATCTCCTGGGTATCTACAAACTTCTGGAAGCTGGGCATCTGTGAAACTGCTTTGCATAAAGAGGTCTTTGATTTCAAGTGATCTATGCTCCCAGCAGAGCACTGCAGACAGGAGGAGGTGAGTGGCAAGGGAGTCTTGGTACACAGACAGCAAAAGCAAAGGAAACTGAGAGGAGCAATTTTTTTTTTTTTTAATGTAACAACAGAAGCAATGCTGAAACTCTGCATCCAGCTCTTGCCTACATTTTTGAAGGAATGTATTTGGAAAAGAGGCATGATTACAGTTCAGTTACTGAAGTGACACAACTTCTGGCAGGATAATTAAAAAGTCAATGCATTTGGAAGATGTTAACCCATTATTTGGTTCTTGTGTAAATCCTAGAAAAAGAATGCTGATGATTGTCAGTAGTTTTCAATCTAGAAGAAAGCAGATCCAAGAATTTAGAATATATCAAACCAAAAATAAAAGGGACATCTTATGTGTTTATTTATTAAAATCGGGGAGTGCAATATGTAATGGCCTGCTTCTGGGTGCTGTGGATTCTTTATGCTGTGAATATTATTAAATTCTGACTGCATGTTTGCTGTACCACAAGGAGAAGAGAGCAACATTAAACCTGTGGTCATTCTCTAGATTATCTCATGTAAAAAGGTCTTAAAAGGAAGGAAATGAGATGTTAGTTCCCAAGTGAATTATGCTCCCATTTCAATAGCTAAGCATCCAATTTTCAGGGCTCTGTGTCCTCATTTATTAACATTAATAAAATAATTAACAGTAGTAATATAAATAATGTTAATTTCAGGACAAACGTAAGAAAATAAGACCTGATGCATTCAGAGTAGTCTCCAACTACGGCAACATGGAATAACAGTTGAAACTAGTGTATTACTAGTGTTTTACACACTCTTTATATATAGATATGGTTTATAACAAAAACCGTAAAAGTCAATGTGAGAAGACTGATGGATTAAGAATCCTAAATTTGAGCCCTTTGGAGTTCATATACATCACTAGGTACCACTCTGGGGGATAAAAAGGAGACTGGAAGAAGTCCATTGCCTTCAGTGTAGTCAGATGTGAGCATTAGGCAAGTCCTGTTAATAACATTTCTTCTTTAACAATATCCAGAGGCATAGCTGAGTTATGGTTACTATTAATAAACCATATTCTCTCAACAGTAATGCTGCATTTTGTGCCAATACTGCATCAAGGGTGATGCACTACCCTAAAAGAATTTAAAGTTCATACAATAAAGCACACTTACAAATATACTTATATTGTATTATATTGTATATTGGATTTCTGGAGTTTACAGTTAGGTTCAGAAACTTGTTGAAATGCACACACAAGAAATCAAGGTTAAATATTTAAACTGTATTGAAAAACAATCAGAAAAATGGATCTGTTGGCAGCACAAAGATGAACAATATTCCAGGAATATTAAGTGATAGTTTTCCTTCACTCAGCATTCACAAGACCACATCTACAATATCCTGTTGACTTTTGGGCCTTCCAATACAACAAAGACATGAATAAACTGCTGCAATTTCAACACCAAGATGTACTCAAAGACTGAAAACTTGGGCAGTCAAGAGAGGCTGCAGGAACTGGGACTGTTCAGACTAGAGATGAAATGGCTTTGGTGGGGCCCAAGAGCAGCCTGTCAGCACCTACAGGAAGATCACTGATAAAACAGAGCCAAAATCTTCAATTATTGTGGCAGGAGAGCAAGAGGCAATGAACGTGAAATAAAGATTCAAATATAAGGAAAAACATTTTCACTGTAAGCACAGTAAATACCTGAACAAGTTGTCCAGAAAGACTGTCCAGTCTCCACCCTTGGAAGTTTAGAAGGCCAGATAGAATAAAGCTCAAAGCAACCTCATCTGACCTTGGAGCAGAACCTTCTTTGAGTGGGAGGCTAAACTAGAGACCCTAGTTCTTAAGTTGGGAAAAACAGCAATTGACATATAAATTGATAAATTAAAGACTGATCCAACATGCATGCTGGGCAATTAGTTTTTCTTCCATGTTACACTTCATATTGATGCTGCACACTTTAAAAAACAAATAGAAGAGGAAACAAATACCATACAAGGTTCCTAATAATTTCTCCAATAACTTTCTCACATCTCCAGGTACTGCTTAAGGATTTTATCTTCTATATGTCTATCACATATGTGTCTGCAAACGACTATTTTCTACTTTGACCTAGCTGTTCAACCACAGAGTACATTTATGGTTCTGCAGAGATAAGGCTTTGGGTTCTGAGATGCAAACGTTGCTTTGGGTTATGAGATGGGAGAGGTATTCTTTATCCCTGCTGTCTGCAGCTACTTAAACTGAGGGACTACAATTTGGTAGAGGTGACAAGAAGTCAGGAAGCACCCCCCTGTGTCTTGCTGCAGTGTCACCTTACTGACACCAAAGCTCATGCTGGAACATGAGAGAAAACACAGTGTAGCACTAGTAGAGTACTCTGGAGTACCAGAGTAGTATTACTCTTTAAACTTTCTTAAAGAGTTTATTATTCAGCTGCAGGCTAGAAAGATCTTCAGAATAATTCTAATTTGCAGAAGTCTGTATAGCAATATTATTTAACAATAAAAGCACCTTCAGGCCTAGTATTTTCCTCCCTAAACCCAGCATAATGTTTTACAGTTTCTCTGTACCTCATCCAAGCAATTGACACGGACATTCCTGCTGCCCAGTAGCCTTCCAGCCTCCTCGGTGTTTCCTTTAATTAAAAAAGACAGAGAAAGAAAGGGGGTGAGAAACGGAACAAATTGAAAACCAAGACGAAAAAGTTCAGTTCCATTCTTGATTAGAATAAAAATATTTTTAGATTAGCCAGTTGGAATGTAGACTAACTATCAATAAATCAAATCACACTTAGTGAAGAGGCCTAGGAATGAACAATGTTCTGTTCTAGAAGTTAAGAAACCACAACATCAAAGAGTATTCTGAGAGCAATAACTAAAAGTATACACCCATATTTCGTAAAGCAACTGATCTACACACACATAAGAACAAGACACTAATATATTAATAAACTGTATCAAAACAATTCTGAATGAGTAAACCTGAACATTTTAATACATTCTGCACTTTAACCGTTTTGGAAGCATCACACATCTAAGAGAGTAAATTCCACAAAAGAAGACTGTCCTGTTTCAAAGACTTTTCTAATTAGAACGAAACAATCGTTAGTCACATCTCCTTTCCTGTTTAAACCTGAAAATTTCCACACTCCATCTCACAGGTGCAGAGAAGTGAAGAGCATTTACTTTTAGTGATGAAGAATAAAAGTGGAAAGGAAAAGGACCGAGGTAACTTGTTCACTGACATTTCTAAAAATTGCCAAATGCATAAGTAGGCTGAAGTCTGAAAAAAATCTGTGTAAGGAAATATAGGCCATACTTTTTTTTTTTTTTTTTTTCAATTTCTTACAAGACTCCCTACAGTTAAGCCAAGAGACCCAAGAATATGATTTAAAGCCCTCTCAAGTTCTGTTCAGGAATGTAACTGCATCAGGCATTCAAGCTAACAGAAATGAAAGAATAATCAGAGATACTAAATTTGCAGAATTACATTTATTTCAAGTGAACAGAAACTTCTGATCATTAATTCAATCAAACAAAACTCTTCCAACCCCAGAGATATGCTGAATAGAATAAGCATTACATCCCTCACCTTCATGACAGGCTTTCTGCTTATCTCTCTTCCTGCAAGTTTTCAGCAAAGCAGCTCTTGCAACTTAAATTTTGGCTCATTAAAAAATATTCACAAATACTAGAAATAATTTATTTCCATTAAGCTTTTGGCATGATTTTACTATATTAAACATGTTTCCTTACTTTTTTTTTTTCCTTTTTAAATTAATTATTTTAGGAAAGAAAGCCAGTCACCTGGGTCATCTCACACCTTTGATAAGGACCCAGTAAAATACACTTACAACAGTCAAGGCACTGTCAACTATTTTACTTCCCTAAATACACTTATTTTCTTTAAACACACAAGAAGCTGCTTAGGAGCTGGAGTAGTTTTAGAAAGAACATCCAATCAAAAAAGCAAACATCAGAAACAGCAAGTCTTTAGTGGTGATCTTAAAAGTAAATTTTAATGCAAATAAAGGAAATTAATGTTGTATTTACAAGTTCAGATTTCTATACAATAAAACACTGAAAGATTTCCAAACAAGACAGTAGTGTGTCAGAAGACAGACACCTGGCATTGGCTAGAGCTTAAAGTTGGGAGTCAGGCTGTTAGTAGTGGTGGGTGGTAGGATGATAAGAGACAAGAAGCAGAAGTTGAAAGAAAAAGAAGCTTCAGACTGGCTATAAGGGAAAAGATTTTCACTATATGCACAGTAAGGCAGCAGAAAAGATTGCACAGAGACATTAAGCAGTCTCCATCCTTGGAGGTTTTCAAGGCCCGACTGGATAAATTCCAGAACAACCTCTTTTGACCTCACAGCTGACCTGTTTTAAGCAGGAGGTTGGCCTAAAGACCTTCTGAGGTGCCTTCCAACCTGAATTATCCCATGGCTCTAATCATAAGCATTAAGATAGACACAAGCATCTGCAAGAGAAAAACCTGAAATTCTGAATAAAGTGAGTCAAATGGATTCCGAGCCTCAATAAATCCATTACTGACTGTCCTATGCTTGTGTCTCTGACAGAGGAAGGTCTTAACATCATCAAGAGCAAAGCCAAAACTATAAATACTATTTCTTATGGATTCAGATTACCTCCAAAACTACATATGGAAGTGCATGGAGCACATCACAGGTTTTTAGTTTACTTCCAATTAACAAACATTATATAATAAAGTATAATTATTTAGAAAGGGCTGTGAAATTCATGTAGCTGGACCACGAAACCCAACTGTTACAGCAAGCATGAGAGGAAGCCCCCAAGCAATAAGCATATGCACTGCATAACCTGGCTGAAACTGCAACACATGTAATGCAAAATAAAACAGTTTAAGGAATATGAGATTCTCAATACCCTGAACAAGCTCAAGTGCTGTTAATTTAAGAACATCCCATCTGTAAAGACAGACAGATCTAGCACATAGGGAAATCTGCATCAGGTTAAGGAGCTGCATTATGCTCAAGAAAAAAATATTATTTTTTTTTTTTTTCGCATACTAAGTCATTAGCTAAGTATCAATGTACATAATATGAATACACACGAGACGTAAGCTTTTCTTGGCCGAGCCATACCCTCACAGCTGGGCTTCCCCAGCCCAAACCACGGCGCAGGGTACCCCCCTCAGGCCTGACAAGCAGCCCCCGTTACCCTTCCCGGCTGACACGGGGCTGTCCCGCCTACGGGCAGCGCCAGAGAGAAAGGCGCTCTCACTGCCTGGGCCGCAGCCATTTCCCCGTTCGGGAGAAGGGGGCCGGGGCCCGAAGCCAAGCCAGGTGGGCAGGCCGACCCGTGGCACGGACCCCGGGCAGGGCGGCAGCGCGGCCGGTAACGGCTGCGGCTCTGCCAGCAACGGCCGCGGCGCCCCGCCGAGGGGCCGGGGCCTGCCTGCTGCCCCCGGCGACTGTGAAAGCAAACAGCGGGGAAAGGGCACCCGTCCGGGCTGTATCGACTAGGCCCGCCGGAGCTGCGACACGGGCCAGCCCGCGGCAGCAGGACAGGGCACAGCGCCGTTAGCCTTGGCCGAGAGAGGCGGCGGCAGCCACGCCAGCCAGAGACGAGGAGGTAAAGGCGCCAGGGCCAAGCCCGCCGGGACGGCACTACCGCCCGCTGCCGCGGAGGGGCGAGGGCCGGGCTGGGCTCACCTGTGGCGATCACTCCCAGTAAGTCCTTCTCCTCCGGACTCAGGTCACCTCTCTTGGGAGGAGCCATGCCGCCTGCCGCAGACGCTAAGGCGGACTCGGGACGGTGCCGCCTGGCGAGGCGAACTCACCCCGGCCTGGAGCCGGCAGCACCCCCAAACCACCCCTCCCCTATGGCCAGCCCGGCCGTACCCGCCCCCACCCCGCTTCTCATGGTGACTTCCTCCTTCAGCTCCGCCTCAAAAAGGGCCGGCCGCGGGGTAAACCATTGTCATTGACGCGTGGGGGAAATATAATGCCGGCTCTTCTCTTCCGCCGCCTTCCCAGCTCCGCGCTGCCGGAAAGAAAGAGATTGTTCCTCTCTTATATCTCGTTTTGAAGTTCAGAAAAGAGATTTTTCTCTTTTGTCCCTTTCTGTCTGCCTTCCCTTCGGCTTCATCTCTGTGCTCTCCCGGGGAGGTGCCGCAGTGGTGCGGCCGGGCGGAGGGGGCGGCCTCAGAGGCTCCCGTGTGTCAATGTGTCCGTCCTTCACTCCTCCATTGTCTGCTGCCGCCGCTGCCGCTTGCCTTAGCGCCTGCCCTCCCCTACCCGGACCGCGCAACCACCCGACAGGTGCGGCGGGCGGGCGGGCGAGTTGGAGGGTGCCTCTCCCGGCCGCTTCTCCACGAGGAGATCGCGGCCGCCGCCGGGCGGGAACGGCGCCTTAGTCCCGTTACGGCTCTGCCCGGGCGGGCGGGCGAGCGGCGGGGCAGTGCCGGGCGGGCAAATGAGTCTCGGGGCCTCTTCGCGGCGGCCATCGCGGGGCCGGGCGGGCGCCGCGGCGAGGGGGTGACCGGGTGCCGGCGACGGGGTGAAGCCCGCCCGTAGAAATGTTGCCGCGACCCGTCCGCCTTCTCCTGCCTGACCGCTTCGAGGGGCGAAGCGCCTGGGCGCCCGGTGTGGGGGAACCGGCGGAAAGCCCCGAGGGCCCCGGAGCGAGCGGCTTTAGGTCTGCGGGCGGGCGGGCTGGCAGCCGTGGCTGGCCCGTCCTGGTGCTCGTCCGCCTGTCCTTCCGCGGGGGCTGCCTTCTTGGCATCGGTTTGCAGGGTGTTGGTTTTTTTCTAGGCAGGAAAAGGTGTTTATTGGGTTAAAGCCAGCGAACAAAGCGGTGGTTGTGTCAGGGCGTCGTGTGTCCAAAGTGAAGCGGACTTTGATCAGCTGGGAAGGGAAACAAGGCGTTTGGGGTGTTCAGAGCTGTGCCTTTTGTTAGCGCCTTTCTAAAATTAAACCGTCGGTGGAAAAACGATCTTTGTTACTGGTCCAACTTTCCACTCGTCCATCTGCAGCTGGGGCGGCACAGGGATGATCCTGCAGATCCCCAGTGAGAGCAGAGACTGAGGTTGAACATGCTTGATTTCTTCGTGTTTGTACGAAAAAGAAAAGCAGAACCGTAGGACTTGGTGGTGACTTTTCATCCTCCTGTGTCCCGCTCTTCGATGTGTAATTTTTGTGTCCTTTTTTTTAAGGAACAGAATTTTTCCTGGTACTGATTTTTGAAGGCATACCTGTATCAGCAAGCTGATTTTATATATATATATATATTTATTTTTTTAAAATTTTTTTTAGTGCTTGTAGGTCATCTCATGGCTACTTATGTATCAGAATCTTTCTCTCAAATACTGATCACTTGCTCTTTGTTTTCACATTTGTTGATTGCTTGACTGACTTTCAGAAGGGAAGTCCCGTTATTTTCTTCCTGGCTCACAGAAGAGCATGGTCTCAGAATCTGGAGTATCTTCATAAACCAAAATGTTTTATTTTAACAAAACAGTCAAATTCTGCAGTTTTCCTATTTTTGAAACTCACAGAAATACAGGGGTGTACCATCTGGTTTTACTTGATTCAACAAGTGTAAATGAGACAGATAAATTGCTTTGGGATTCAGATTATAACATATTCACTTGTCTTTTTTCATTGGAAAAAAATAGGAAGGAATGCCTTTAAGATAAAAGTGGTTTTTTTATTCTGGTCCAGAAAGATATGCTCATGTGGTGTTTACAGAAGCCGGTTCCTGGCTCAGTGTGAAGGCTGAAATTAGGGTTTAAGTGGTCTTTTGTTGGTTCACTACAGGGTGTGAATTTTACCCACCCTGAACAATTTTTTGATGTTATAGTACAATGATAATCTCTGTGACATCATTAAATAATAGTACTCTACAAGCTTCCTTCCATATTAAAAAAATAAAAAAGCAAGCTAGGTATTCAATGTATAAGTATATGCATATTAGTGGATTTTTTTGTTGTTGTTATTTGTTTTTTAATGTGAGAATGTCAGTGGTTTTATTGGTCACTAGTTCATAGAGTTAACAGGCAAACACAATTTTTCCTTGGCAGCCTCAGTGGAGCACACTGGGTGACTAAGGCTGCAAGAGTGATCCATCTGTAAGGGTAAAGAAATATTTCAACACTAGATAAAACGTTTCTTTCTCTTCCCTATGGAAAACTTCTGTACAACCTTCAGTCCCGTCGTTTGCAGACATTTCTCAACCTTTGGTTTATCTTGCGAGATGGTGATGAGGTAATGAAGCTTTGTTGCCTCCATTTTGTGTGTAGAGTTTGAAGCATGAAGGCAGCAAGTCATTTTTCCAAGCTGCTGTAGGGGGTCTGTGTTGGGGCATAGAACTGGGATATGAAAGCATAGGTTCTGTACTTTTGTGTCTTGCCCCTTAATCTCTTTTATTTTATCTCCTGTATCTGGTTGTTACATGTATTTAGGTTGTGAGTATTACTGTGTGTTAATTAATAATTTCAGTTGTGGGTGTTACAGGGGGAAAAGGACGTTACCCTTACTGCGACTCAGTATTGTTTAGAAATCTAATTATAAATGTTACATATGAAACATTCCTTATTTCCTCATCAGTTTACACACCTGAGACCTGATTTGCAAAGAAGGTAGAAGTGGTAATGTTTTTTTCCCCTCTGATATGCTGGTTCGAGTGTGTGCAGATCTGCTCCTGGGAAATTATATGCTATTGTAATCTGTGTGTGGGTGATCCTAAACACCTGATGTTTTCTGCAGCTGTTGAGAACGGGTCCATACAAGAAAATAACAAGGTTTTCTTTCAGTGAGTATTAATAATACAATATACAATACAGTAAATGCCTTTTCTTGGGTCAAATTAGGAAAATGGGCTGCCTTACGCTTTGGAGGGTGCCCCATTACATAGTCTTTGGACATGAAAGAGGGGAAAAGAAAATGCTGAACTGGGTTCAATCTGCTTTCTGTCAAATAACTAACCTCTTGTGTCTTGGAGGCTTGCTTTATTTATGGAGATGTACTCTGCTGTTCTATAGCAGTAGCATAGGGGAGAGATCCTATACTCATCTATACTTCTGTGATATATATGATATATATACTCATATATACTTCTATGCCAAGGCTTCCCATGATCAGAAACTCTGTCTGATCCACTGTATTTTATGTAGGGGGAAAATACAGAAGAAAGGGTCAAACAAGTTCTGATATTCTTATATACTTATCCTCCTAGGTCCCATCTTCCTGGTTCACTGTTAAGGATTTCCCTGTGCCACTGGCCCACCTGTGATGGATTTTTTTGAATTTAGGTTAAATGTGTCAGCAGCATCCGGTGGTTATAACTTCCACAGGTGCTTCAAAAATGGCCTCTTTTTATTTGTTTTTGAACCTGCAACTTCACAGTTTTATTTGATTCCCCAGCCCCCAGTTCCTGTATTGGGAGATGATGAATTGTTCCCTGTACACCCCTGATGTGCAGTCACGGCTTGACAGACCCTGCCTCTTTCTTTGCCAAGCTGAACCCTTGGACATCTCCATCTGCTACCAGTTCCCTGTGGGACCTTGCACAAAATTAGGCTTTCTCTCCACTTGGAAATTTAGGAGCAAATCCCAACACTTGACTCCAGCTGTATCCAAACTCTGGCAAGGTGAGATCTCTTCTCACTTCATCTTCTTTAAACACTGACTTGAAGCATTCTCAAGCATAAGGGACAGAAGGGACACCAAAGCATCCAGACCTTGGGTAAGCAGGGCTGAGGTGAACAGTGTTCTTCAGCAATGGGAAGGTACCATTTTGAGACTTGAAGTTTTGTATAATGATATGCCCTCCTGAGAGGGTTTATCAGTCAGGTTAAGCATGAGTGCTGGTGATTTGCTTTTAGACCTGATCTGATTGAGCAGAGCCAGCTTTGATAGTTTTGCACGTAGAATATAGCCAGCATAGCAACCATGTCTAGAGAAGTTTCTTTAGATAAAACTGCTAGCAAGTTTATTTGTTTAGGCTGCAAAGTACATTTTTGAGTATATTATTTTATTTTTGTGTACATCTTTTAACTGTTAATCATGAAAGGGCAACCCATGTAATCGCACAAATAGTGTTAACAGTGCAAAGAAGGAATTTTAAGGTGTTCAGATATTGTAATAAAGGGGAGACAATGTGAGTGCCTTAGATAAATGTGCATTTGTTCTACCCTGTTAAAAAACCTTTTTTTAAAAAAGAATCAGCATTACTTTCATAACAAAACCAGATATGTGTACCACTTGCTCCATTTATATGCTCCAATATACCCATTGGATCTGCAGTTTAGGAAAGAAAATAAATTATTCCTTTGCAGGTTGATTCATATTTGTTCTACATGGTCCTGATATGAACAGTGGATTTAATTCATCTTTTCTGGTTTTCTTATGAGACTTGTAAGTTAATAAGATTCTTTTTTATTTCAAAAAACCCAACCTTTAAATAAATTGTTTCATGTGTAGGAATTTCATGTAGATAGGTACTTAATTTTTTTTTTTTTGGTGACTTTAACAGAACAAGCAGCTTTTTGCTGATGAAGAGCTGAGATGTGTTTAATGAACAGTCAGAGGGCCAGCTGAGCACCTTTGCAACCTCTTAAGTTCTGTCCCACTTAAGCTTTGCAAGTGGTGGCAATACCCCAATCATGCATTATCATAGCCTCTGCAAGAGGTGATTTTCAGTGGCTTTTCAGATAGGTGGTGTTGAAATAAATTCAGAACTTAAGAGATGAAACAAAAAAATTCATAAAGCTGCAAAGGTAATATAAGTCCATGTTAAAAAATTTTACAGCACGTACAGACCCCACTCAACCTTTGGGGAATTGTGAGTGTGATACTGAGAAAAATAAAGTCTCTGGGAGCATTATGTGTCAGCAGCAGTTAGTCAGTGACAATAAAACCTTTTATTGGTGAAGAAGTGGAGGCAGTTGAGTTAAACATTTCTAATAAGATCTAATCTGTCATTTTTTAGTGTAAGGTGAATTTATTTAAATTTTTCGTATGTAATCCAGTAATTACAGATATATGTACATGTCTGAAGGCTTAAGATGATTCTTTAGGGCCAAGGAATGAGGTTGCATTGAATGGATATATCATATTAAGTTCAGATTGCTTTAAGAGACATAATTTTTTATTCCTCAGCTTATTTTCTCCCCTCACTCCTCCTGTTCAAGTGTTATGCCTGTGTTGCACATAGGGCAGTAGGCTGTCACCTAGATCTGTCTCACTGCCTGAGCCTACAGGTAAAGTTATTCCACCCGGATACATCGTGTGCAATAAATTTCACCAGTGAACTGCCATGGTTGCCCATTGAACTGTGGATTTAAATTCTATTTCCATGTGATCTGTTGTTGATTAAATATGATTACTCCCCTCAATTGCAGCAGTACTTGCTTATTAATTTAAAATAGTAATTTTCCGTTCAAAGATAACTAGACTACTCAGAGCTAATACTGGTGTATGAGAGAAAAATTAAGAAATGGAAAAAATCTATTGTGTCCCCCTAGAGAGAGAAGTCTGTGGAGTGCAATATTATTCTGCTATGCCTGAAAACCCTTTTCAGCTTCCTGTACCATACTTATTAAATCTAGCTATAGATCTTGTAAAAGCCTGCAAAAGACAAAATAAAGCTATTCCAAAATGCAGAAAAACAAAATAAAGAGGAAGTCCAGTGACCAAAGGGGGTATGGTATGGCACTGTGGTGCTCCTCAAGTTTCTTGCATGCTATAAAGCTGAGAGCAAAACAAAACACTTGAATTTCAGGATTTAACAGCTTTGGTCTTCTGTTAAGTATGGTTGTGTAGTGCAAGCACGCTCAAGGGAAATCATCTATTAACATATTTCTGGTAAACCTTCCAACTTGGGTCAGTTTTGTGAGGGGGTTGGAGAGGTCTAAGTGTCAGCTCATGTAGATCAGATTGTGAGGCTAGGGCACACTTGAGTACTGCCTATGCAAGGGGAAAGTAGCTAAGAGGGTAAGCTGTTCATAAGTACAGAAGCTAAAACCCAGCTAATGGCTGATACACATTTGGTTTTGTCCCCACTCCATTTTTAGATATGCTTTTTATCACTAAGTATGTTTCAATATAGTAAAAGACTTCTTCATATGTGTCATATAAAACACATCGTCTATTGACAAGTTATGTATTCTGATTTTTAAATTTTCAGAGGTCAGGAAAATATTTCCAGAAGTAAATTGTAATTTCTATCACAACAGTGATTCTTTCTGAAGGAGGTATTTGTTATACATCTAAAAGCTTTTGAAATTAGAAATGTGGTTTTGCAGTAGTATTTGCATGGAGTTTCCTTAAAGTTTGTTGAGTACTTTGTACATAAGCATGCTTTGCAGTTTTATTTAAGGTTTTGCTCTGCAATATCTGAGTTGTTCTTAAGTCAGGTGGAGAAGTTTTGTATAGAGATTTTTGCATCTTAGACTCATAGAGCCTGACAAAGATTATTGCTTTTAGTCAGCTGCTAAGAAGGATGGATTACCTGTGCTGAGAATTAGAATGAGGACAGACAGATCAGATAAGGAATATGCTAGACAAAGACTGGGACAAAGAGAGGTTGGTCAGGGACACAGGAAGGAAGGAAGCACCTCCTGTGATGTCTAGAATCCCAGTGAGTTACACCCTTCTTACAGTTCCTGCAACTGCAGCAGGCAGAACAATTAAATATGGCTTTGGGATTGCACTTCATTGTAATAACCACTTTTTCATGTATTTTCCTTAAATGTGTTTCATTTTCATGAAGAAAAAGAAGCCTAAGCAGTTCAACAGTTTGTAATTTTCAAATTTAAGTGATCCTTTCTGTCTAGGTTTTGTTTCCATAAATAAAATTCCCTATGATAAATGTTTTCTTAGGGGAAATATTTATTCAGTGCATTCAAGTTATACTTCAATAACTTTTCTTCTGGTAAGACACAGGAAGTGAAATTTTAGGGACATGTTACTGAGCATTAGTAAATACAGGGCTAATAGTTTATTTTTTGCTATCATTAAACTCCTCAAGTAATAGGAAGTTAGAAAAAACAAAGTACATTATTTGTTTTAAATACTCAATGAGAAGTCAGCTCTCCATTTAAAAAAGGAGAGGGTATGGTGAGTTTCTTCTCAGTTTGCCTCCTCTGTACAAGCCAATACTGATATGATGAGTTTGTTTAGAGACTTGTTGCTGGTTTCACCCCATGTCTCTGCACCTCTCTGAGATTGCTCCTGAAAACTGTGATGGTAATCTCCCTTCTGTCTTAGGTCTGCTTCAGCTGTATTATCTTACTGCATTGGTTTCATGTGACCAAGATTCCAGGATCCCAGATCCATCAGACAGTGCAATGGAAACTTGGTAGTCTGCTGTTGAATCCCATATTCTGTCTGAGATGTTTTTTCTTCTAGATTTTGTGGCAAAAAGAAGGCCCAATAAGCATGTCCCTAGGACTGCCTGAATCCTTGGCTCTCTGCCTTTGAGATTCATCATCCTGCACATCTGTTTCACATCCCTTCCCAGCACAGAAACACTTCTGTGCTAAGATACACGCATGAGGTTTTGAGTTTGGCTATCTTCTTTTGCAGAACTTTATTAGAAGACTTTTCCTTGAATTCAAGAAAGGAAAACATGCTAATTTACTTTTCCAAAGGAGCCAAGGGGAAGGGCTTTGTGTTTTCAGTTGGTTTATTCCTGTTAAAATGCTTACTGGTGTAAGCTGAAAAGTCATAGTGCTTGATTTCCAATGTGCCCTGCCATCTGTGTATCAACTTGCCTTGCTTTTGTGCCTCCAAGACTCTTTGACAGGGATAGCAGACTGGTTACTTAGTGACTTACACTGCTAAATCTTCAAGGCATCAGACTATCAGGTCTCTCCTGTGGTGAAATTGTGGGATTCTTGGAACTTTATAAGCAGTGGTCCACAGCTCCCTGAAGCCAAATGTATCAGTCCAAAGCATTTAATGGGTAGCTTGTTTGATGTTATGATTAATTTAGTAGCTTAATGGGCTCCCTGATTCACTTTTGTTTCCTGGATATAAAGAGGCCTCATTCTTTCCCTATTTCCCTTTATCTTGTTAGCTTAAACAGTTGTTGACCTTTTCAGTATGACCTAGTAGGTATCAGTGCTGCAAAAGCAATGTTCTGGTATGAGGAGACAAGAACAAAAAAATGCTTTTGAAGCTGAAGGAGATCGAGATGTTAGTGATGGGGGAAAGGGCACTGTCTTCTTAGTGTAGACCAAAGTGCTCCCCAGATGTTCCTTGTAACATCCTTATTACTATTTTTTGTAAGCCCAGTATAAATTATTCAGCTCTTGTTAATAGCTAGCTTTTTAGATTACTGAATAGATACCTTCATTAGTGTTCTCAACAATTGGTTAATAAATGTTCACATCAACCTATTCTTAATCTGAATCAAGTATCATATAATTGTCTCACTTGTGTTTTGCAGCATTGTCAAGGCTAGAGGAAAATCACCTGTTGCAAAGCTCCTGACTTACTGTCATGTTGAATATCTGCTTTCTTTTATTATTAGTTTTTTGAAAAGCAAATTTAAGTTGGCACTTCTGCTTTGCATTTTATCTGCCATTAGCAAAGAACATAAGGCAAGTTTTCTAGTTTTCAACTACAAACTGTATAAACTATGCAAATCAACATTTGATATGGATGCAGATGTGTTGGTCTGAATGGGCTTCAGAAGTCAGTTCATTGACTTGGAGAGCTTGGCTGTATCCATGATTGAGCAGATCTGCATTTTGGGGTTTAGCATCAGTTCACTTCTTAAAATTAGAAATAATTTTTTTGTTTTGTTTTCCTCATTGTATGATAGATGCAGTAGCTGCTATGTTTTTTGTCCTTTGAAAAGCTTCTGTTTCTTTCAAAAGGACATGAGATGTAGCAGTGAAAAGGTATATGCCCCTTTTTCACTGGAACTTAATGTGTTTTGTAGAATCCTTTTCTTGATCCACATTCAAGAGCTGTAGGTTAGTTTACATGTCTTTCAAGTCCTCAGAGAAACCAACCGAGCTTTTCAATGTGTTTTCTCAATCTAGAAAAAAAAAAGTAGTCCTTTAGCTGTCTCATTAATGAATCTTTTGAATTATTCATACCTTGCATCAGCATTGGAAGTGAGTTATAGAAATTTAATGTAGCTTTTATTGGCATTCCTACTCTCTTCATGGATACATGTATTCATAACACCTAGAGATGTCCATCCAGTGGAACCTTCATTAGATTATCTGCAGAAGTAGGTTGCTTATAATTGCTCTTTCCAGTGCATGAACAATGATGCTGTAAACAAGAAAATAGATTTTCCTATTAATAGTGTCAAATATCACTGTGCACAGCTGGCATTGGTACAGCCCAACCAACCACAAAGCAGATGTAAGCTTTTTCTTCCCAAAGCTGGTGATGTTTTATGCCTGTTGAAAAAAGATACCAAACCTGTTCCGATTAGAAATACACAACCTCCTGCAGTAACACTTGGCTTCAGAAACCTAGTTGGATGTGGGTGGGTCCTTGTGGTCTAATGCTGGGCCTGTTCTTTCAGCATATTTTTGGTACACTGTGTTTTGAAGCTTCTAAGCCAACAATGGAAAATCTGTAAATCATTTCAGAAAGATAAAAGTAGGTCTGAATTAACTATAGAACTGAATAACCATCAGTAATTGTTCTTTTGTTAATTTTGTCTGTGTGATCAAACTCGTAACTCGAGATGTTTTTGGTGTCAGTGAGCTGTAGAGGTTCACACAGGTTGCTAATCTGCAGGTGTGAATTCTGTTCAGGGTTGTAGGGTTGCAGAAATTGATGGAGGAAGATTGATCTAGTTCAAATACATAAAAAGTGCTTAAGAGTGAGGCTGTTCACAAGACACTCCCTTAAGATCTCACCCATCTTTAAATGGGCAAGCAGAATATTTTAGGTAAGCTATTCTCTGGAAATGTTTACTTTACTTCATTGATTGTGAAAAGAGGCAAGGGCCACAGGGTTAGACCTAGCTGTCTGTCATTATTTATGTTTATAGTTAGGTCCAGTGCACCCACTTTTGGGTTCTGACAGTTGACTTTGTTCAGGAAACACGGATATGAATTTTGGTTGAGCTGATTACTTTCTAAAATCATTGACAATGAAATAGGTAGTGGTCCTCACAACTAATAGCATTGTAGTTTTTTTCACTGAGCTGACTGACATCTGTCTGCTTTCATTCCTAGTGTATGGGCACAAAGTGCTTCAGGAAGTGCTGCAGTTTGAATGGTATTGCACACAAGTGGGATTTGCTGCCTTTGTGATTGAGTAGGGTAAAATATTATATACGTGTTCTGGTCGACATCTGGATCAAGCAGATGTCTCTTACTCAAACTTCTGCTACCTTTTTAGTAACATGATGACACTGACAATACTGGAAAACAGATAGAAATTAGTGAAGCAACAGGCTGATTACTCTATTTTTTTTCTAGATCGGATGATTTATATTGCTACTTCATTTTACTTCCTTTCCTAGTAATGCTTATTAATTCTGAGATTCTGGCTGTCTGGGTATATAAATGTATTTTTGAGAACTGAGTTTTCATCTGATTGCAGTTATGATGAAAGTTGCTTATAAATATATCTTTTTGAGGAGCAAAACTATCAAGACACATTCATAGCATTCATAATAGCCATTGCTTGCAGTGCTGTTTTTATAGATAAACTGAGTTTTTTGAGTTACATTGATGGATTTTGAAAATAGATGAAACTTTGCTATACACAACTGCTTAACATTTTACTTTTTTGGTTACCAAACCAGTTTGTTCTGATAGGTGAATATTGGCAGAGTCTGCTAGTCTGTGTCCAGCTTCTTTTATATATTCCACATGTGGAGGGTGTGAGATTATTCTGCGAACTCAGAAATCCCATGTAACACCAGCTGTGGTGGTGGGAGGGGAGGGAAAGGATGTGATATGATGCATGGGAACAATGAAGTAGCCAGGCAGGATGTTGCCAGGCAGGGCATCTTTGGGCAGGATAACTCAGATTTATTGCAAAGGCAAACGAGAGGTGCCGCTGATAGGCTTAGAGAAAATCTAGACTGATATAGTTCTGGTTTGCTGCATCAGCATTTCTCACCTAAGGGCAAAAATTCAAGGTCCAAGGTTAAAAATGCACCATGAAGAAGACTTTGAGCCTTCCTCCCAACTACCCTCACCCACGACCACCAGGAGACAGTATGCATGCAGAAATGTATGGAATCTTATGTTAATAACTTCTGGGAGATGATTTGAATAACCCTGCTTCTTGTATGGAAATGTAATGCATATGTATGGTTTATAAGGGTAAAAGTGTCACCGAATAACCCCGTGGTGTGCGTGTTGGGTGGAGCGATCCCCGGCACCATCATAAAGAATACCTTGCTTAATAGTCTCAGTCTCTGTGGCTATTGATTTATACCAACTCTCTTGGCTTCAACTGATATAAAAGTATAGATAAACGGGAGTGCTACATTTATTTCTTTCATGCTCTTGTCATACTTGCAGCAGTTTTCAGCTTAGAAGGCTGCATCATCCCTATGTTTAGTAGTCCCTGATAGACAATCCTGACATGAATTCTGGAGCTTTCAGGCTTCTGTGCAGAGGTGAAGAAATTGCTTTCTTGAGTCAGGCTAAGAGTGCCAGTATGTGAGCTGCCAGGCAGTGGGTAGGATAGCAAGTGTGTGCCCCCTCTCTGCCTCTTCAGTCTGTAATAGCTGTTTTTCTGACTCACACAGGATAATAGTTGATTGTGTAGGCACCTGTGCCATACACTGTTGGGTGAGTTGTGGTGGTGGTTGGTTTGTTGTTGTTTCCAAATGCCAACTTGTGGATGTGAATGTATTGCCATAGGTTGTCTTGGCTTGATCTCAGATTAATTCTGTACATCAGTGCCCGGAAAATAACTATTAGCAGGTTGAAGCAATGTGAGCATTGACTACTTTTATCCCCTGCTCTAGGAATTTGTTCACCAAAACTAGTGTGTGCTGTCAAAATGTTTAAGCTGCTCTGAGGAGGAAGAAGCAGCTGCAAGAAACATGGGACTGCTTTTGGGATGCAGTGATACAAGTCAGTCACAGGCTCCTTTTCTGTCCAAGTGAATGTTACTAACAGCATAACCAGTGTTAGATGGTATGTTTGGAATAGCTGACATGATGCAAAGTGTTGTGCTGTCCCACTGCTGGCTCTTTTTAGACAGAAATACAAGAATTCAAGTATCTGGAAGATGATTCATTATTCTGCAAGTAAAAAGACGTGTTAACTTGGTCAACTCCTCTCCCTTGTGCATGCTTTGAAGAAATAATTGGGGAGTTAGAAGTTAAAACTTGTTTTACTGCTTACAGCAATTGGTGTTCACTACTTGCAAGGCTTTCTCTACTTGCAAGTGTGTAAGAGGTGCTGGCTATTATTCTATCCCTCCTCTGATTACTGTATTTAGTTCACGAAATAAAAAACAGTGAGCAACTGGGAGATAAGAACTGTAGATAAGAGCAGAGCAAAGGAACTCTCAGCAGTCAGGAAAGCTCTTACTAACACCTGGCCCTTCAAGAATTGTATCTAGTTTCTCCTTTTAGTTGCTTAAAGAGACCTTGCTACTGAAAGATAAATTTCTGTATATGTCAACCCAAGTGTATGATTTCCTTTTCTAGAGTTGTCTTTCCATTTACCAGTTAAGGTTTTTTTCTTTTTTTTTTTTTTTTTTCAATATATTGCTGTGACTCACATCTTTCATATGGTTGCTGATAATGAGACATACAAGTCCTTTGCCTCAGTAGTTCATTTTACTGTTCTCTTGGTCTTGTCAAGGACATCAGGAGTGCCTCTGTTATGAGGGATTTCTGCCATATCTTTACCTTGTTAGTCAGCTGAGCTACTTCTGTAGAAATAAATTATTGGTTAGTCATGTAATACATACCCACTCCCCTGAAATACATGCAGTGAGCAGGACTTCTAATGCAGTGTGTACATTAATTGGTGGCAATGGGGTTTTTTGACTCTTTATCAAGAAACATCTTCCTGTTTATCAGTGATGAGATCCATGGTATAAATTTTGGTGAGTTTGTCATCTCATTTTTATCTGGACTGACTTACTTCTCTGCTGGGTAACTACTCAAGTTACACAAGTCTTGGCTGGAGAACCTTACATGAACAGTTTTTTGGCGTGGTTTTTTTATTTAATGTGCGGTAAATTTCATTCTCTTCTGGTATTTGTACTTGTTGCAGGATGAAACAAATTCCACTTGTTTCATCTCTCATTTTCTCTCTCCCACAAGGCATACTAGTAAAGGATGAGTGCTTCTGTTGGAGTGGACACTTGCTCTTTACTGTGGAAAAACACTGTCCTGTGATTAAAAGAAAAAAACAAGTAAAAAAATTAAGTGCCTCAAGAGCTTCTGAAAGGCTCTTTTGGGAAACAGAGGGAATTTGGTGTACATCAAAACCCTTCTGTAACACTCAAGATACTGCATATGATAGGCACTGGTGAGTAGGGCATCCTTCCAAGTTTGAGATTAAAGGTTACTATCTAGTTGCTTTATGTCCTGTAATGTCATAGGCAAAGTTAATCTATAACAGAAAGTGTATTTATCAGCCATAAACATATAGATTAGCAGTATCCTTTTTTTCATGTAAATATTAAAACATGAGGTTGATTGTATTTTTCTGGCAGATCTTTGTATGACTGCTTAGTCCCTGCATGTTGCCATTGAGGTCATTTGTGCAATAAAGTCTGTGAGGGGATTAAACGTGGAGAGTGCCTGGCTCTGGCTTTACTGTTTATACCGAGTGGGACCTCTCGGATGAAGGTTCCATAAACATTGTAAATCTGCTGGTGGCCTCAGGGCAAAGTAGCCAGATAAGCCATCCAGCTGCCAGTGTTGTCTTTCCTGCTGGTCTGTAGCACATTTGGAGTTGCAGACCTACAGGTTATTAGCCACTATTTTTAAAAAGCCGTTTTTAGGAACAGAGGGCAAGAGTCAGAAAATGGTGATGAAATAGCACAAATCAACCTGCATAAAGAAGACCTGGTGTGTCTCAGTATTTTTGGAGGCTTGATCTTGCCAGCTTTCTGGATCTTCAACTAAGGACAGAGAAGAGGTGGCTTCTTTGCACTGCTCTGGCCCTATCTCAGCACTTGAGAACCTGGAAAGCAGCAAAAAGAGCTTATTTCCTTATCTTTCAACAGCAGCAAAGTGAGCTTTGGCAGGAGGTGGGTAGCACTGGCACCACTCTTCACATTGCAGGCTGGTGTTGGATGTGTAAGGAAACTGCTTTTCCTTCACAATGACCAAACCTTGGAAATATCAGCAGCCAAGGTGGATTTCATAGCCTTGGGAGGATGTGAAAACTGTGTTAAAGCAGAAAATGCTTTGCATCTGTCACAGCAGTGATGTCTGCAGCAACCATGGAAGCTGCATGCTGGATGTTGGGTAGTGCTGGTGGAAAAGGAGGAGCTGTGTGGTCTTGATGTCCAGCTGGAAAGTGGGGGGCCTGATGAGGATTTGGCAAGAAGCGGTGTCTTCACTGCATCTGCTGTGTCCTGTTGTCCCCTTACATTGCTCTGTTCAGCTGTACTGGTAATGATTTATGAGTTTTCCATCTACAGATTTTGTTAGCTCATAATCTCACTGCCTGCTGCCTTCCTGGAGAGTGGAAACAGCTCATGGCTGTGTGCTGCTGACACATTTGCTCTACAGCAGAAGTGCAAGGGCAGCTCTTCCTCCATGCTGCTCAAGTCTGGCAATTTCCTTTTAACATAACTCCTTGACTTCTTGCTGAAAGAAGAGTAGCAAAAAGAGAATGAAAGCATTTATAACATGACTTAGTGAAAAAGACCCAAGTAAAACCTTTTAATATCCTGGATATCCCCACTTTTTTGGGGGAAAAGAATTGACCTTGATATGCGGGGTTTTGTTTTTCCTTCATAGAAACTCTTCCCATCCATGTTTTTACTTTATTTAACTTTTTGATTAATACTCCTGTCTTTCATGATGTCTGAGCAAGAGAAGGAGATGGAAATAATTCCTGCCAAGCATCTGTTCCTGGGAAAGCTGGTGGTGCTGTGTTGGTGGTGCTCTGGCAGCTCTCTCCAGCACCCTGTCAATCAAACACCATCAGTGGAGTCTCTGCAGCAGCATCCTTGGAGCAGCACTGCTGGGCCACCTCCCCCTGTGACCTCCCCCACCACAGTGTGCTGCCTGCAGAGAGTCATTATATCTTGTGGGGGAGTTTTATTAAATATCTGTGCTTTTTTTGATGATTTCTGGCATTGATTTCCCTCTCCATAACTAGGGCAGTGAAGTTTTGCTGCTGTGAAGCAACTGTTCTTGAATTTATCGTGAGCGTGTTAATGTCTGGAGAATCTCAGATGAATCTGAGAGTTCACTTGAAAAGAAGTGTAAAATAATACTTAGAAAAATAGTATTAGTTTGGATAAATGTTTTCAGTATTTTTTTCATATTTTTTTTCAATTTGTCTGATATGTTTCCAAAAACGAATGTTTCCAGTATTTTAGCCTGTTACAAACTTTAGCCTTATCAAAGCTTTCAGTAATTTAGGAGTTAATCGTCCTGAGAATTTCCCTGTGGTGTGGATAAAAGACTGATTTTTTCCAACTTGTTAAGCACATTCAAAATTGGTGAAGCTCTAAAGTAACTTCATTTGTTTCTGGTTTTATAAGTTAATTTTACCAAGTAATCCTGGTTTTATTAATTCTGTTATATTAGTTGGGATTGGTTGATTATAGAAACTGCTATGTCATATGTCTAGGTGTCTCCAGCGGTGGATGTTCCTGTAAGTGTTTAGGTTCTTCAGTACATAAATGAGAAGCTTCTGTAGAGGAAGCTGAAGTTGTGGGCTTCAAGTAGGTTCAGAAGAATGTATCAACAACTTACTTATTTTTTAAGTGTGAAACAGTTTTGTACAAGCCTGTTAACAAGAGTGGGAGTAGAATTTGGGAAAATGTTTTATCACACATTTTTTTTAAACTTTTCTGCTGAATTTTGTAGCTGCAAGCTAGTTATCAGCAAGTGTAGACATTTTGAGATTTGTATGGAAAATGAGCCTTTTTTGGAGGTTGGTGCCTGTTTCTCTACTCCCGACATCTACTTGAGTCAGCCCAGCCCAGCTTCTGAGTTACCTGTTTATAAAATAAAAAGTATTTGGGTATGGAATTTGAACATGAGTTTTCTATAGGAAGTTTCCTGGATTAACAGTAAAGCATCTATTGCTGAGCCTCCCTCACACTCTACAGAAGAGTGGTAAGGAGCTATCATTTCCACATCTCTTGCTTCCTTTCCTGATGGCAATTCACACAAATCCTGGAGGATGTTGGGCTGCAAGATACAAATTCAGCTGGTGATCTGGGTTTTCTTTTTGAAGCTACTTCCTTCTTACCCATACCTGTCCATATCATTCCTGTTCTGAAACCATTAAGACTTCTCTAAGTGGCATTTCAAAATTTGCCTTTGGCTTTGAACTACCCAGTTCGTGTAGTTTTCAAAATGGAGGACAGATGTACTAGTTTGATTTCAAGGGTTTATATCTAGATGCCATCTCGGAGGCAGGCTGCACTGCCATGCAGTCGAATGTCCTGTGCAAGTTTGTATGCTGATGTCCTGAATTTACAACCCTCAGCCATCACCTCTGGGCTGTTGTTGGTGTGTTTTTGCATTGCATTCACTGTTGTAAATCTTAAACTACCATCCAGGCACCGCTCGTGGTAGCAGCAGCCCTTTAAAATCTCATTTGCAGTACCTGGTGTCATTTGTAATAAAGATGCATCCTGAGTTGTCATATCTATCACGGAGCTGATTTTGCCTAGGCTCATCCTGCACTTTCTTGATGAAATTGTCTGTGCTCTCCCTGGGCCAGTGCTTGAGGGAGCACCTTATAAAGCCTGACCCTCACTGGAGCAGATTAGAGTACAGTGTGTTTAAAGCTAAATATAGAAGAAGGCAGATCCTGAGTTCCTAGTAATTAACTATTCAGGACTCTTCTGTTGCACTGAATCTCTAGTCATTGAATCTCCCACAACTGGTGAGTCTACCTGCTTTTTTTAAAATCTTGTTCACAGCTCTTGTAAAGGGCATATTGTATATTCATAGGGAACAGTTTTAAAATCCAATATTCAAGCTTCAGGTGCATGCAGCTCTTCCCACAATTTAAAAAAAGGCAACTGCATCAAAGGAAAGAAGTGTAGTGCTAGAAATCTAATATATGCATTTATATTTTTTGTAACAACTGGGAAGCTACCAGTATGGCTGGGTCAGGTATCATTCATTTCATTGCTCCCAAATAATTCATTAAGGAAATGGGCATACCATCCCAGCCTGATGGTATATTTGTAAGAGCTGTGACAAGAGGCTTAATTCTTAACCTGCTGTGTGGCATGCTGGACACTCTTCAAACCTCATGGGCTCCTTCTGCAATCTATTGAAATGAATGGGTTTTAGGCCAAGCATTAAAGCAGTCAGAAATACGTGGGTGAATCTTTTATTTTACAAATGAGTTGTGCAAATAACCAAAGGTCAGAAAGAGAAACAAAATAAATATGTCACAACTCTCCAGTCAGTGGCTAGAGGCTGGGCTGTTGCTTATCCCTGCTAACTGAGGGATTATCTCCCTAATTAACTTTTAAAGCTCCTCCTGTTCCTCTGCCACATTGACAGCTAAGTCATGAAAAGAGACTTTCAAGCTCAGCTGTGAAGGGAGGCTTGGATCCTACAGCCCTGTAAAAGATCCCTTGATATAATGGCTTGTCATTTTTAACTCTTTGCAGGTGGGCAAATCATTTTTCCAGAAGGCTGTCTGGTGTTGCAGGTGTTAATGCTCCAAGGTCTGTTAAAACCATAGCTTTAAATCTCAGTGATCAGTGCTAACTTTTCAGTTTCACTGCTTGTTGCATCTTTTTGGTTTTATGACTTGCAGGAAGCAAAACCTCCCTTAACTCTGAACTGGTTATTTCCAGTGCACGTGGGCAGTTTTTGACTGGGGATAAGTAGTAGACCAAGACTAGAACTCAGTGGTTTGCCAAGTGAAAAATTTGAAATTCTGCAGAAGTGGCCAACTGGTGATTCTGTATCTAGAAGAGAGAGTCTGGTTGTTAGGAACATACTGCCTAGCTGGAGCATTATTAACAGGGTTTTAAAATGAATTTTCAAGTGTACAGAGAACATGAACTTGGATAATAATGTGTTGTTGGCATCTTTATAGACAGAGAGCTTGAGCTTCTCTTTCCTTATGGTAGGAAGAAGAGCTGGGAAATGTGTGTACCTTTTTAACTAGACCTAGAGACCCCAACTAACACAAATTTTTGTAGAACTGTTAGAAGTTATTTGAACAACATGCCCAAAGGACAAAGCTTATTGCATGTTGAGGATTAATTCTGGATGAGAAGATCATACGTAACAGTGACCTAATGACCTGCAGGCTGTGAAATAGGTGGCCTGTAAGTCCAGTACTGGCATTTGCAGGACATGGGGATGACCCTTGATGGTTGCCATGTTCTACAGAGCTTCCTTGTATTTTCTTCTGTTTGCAAACAGCAGTCAGCTTAGCTGCTCACTGCACGAGCTACATTTTGTCTGATTAAACTAATTCTATCTAAAGCTGAAAAATATTTTGTTATCTTTAGATAAAATGGTGTTAATGTATCACTTCCCAAATTTTTTAATGTTGCATGTTGAGATAGGTCTGAAGTAAGGTCTGAAGTGATACAAGCCTAATGTTTTTTACCATTGTTTTTATGCCACGTAGGTCCTTCACTATGTGCTTATACACAAAATTGATGGGAAGAGAGGTTGGGTATTTTTTTTTATTGTTACAACACATACAGGTTTTTAGCAACTAAAAGTTCCTAAGATGTAGTAAGACTTGGGAGAAACATTTGAGAATGATTTGATAGTTAAGACAAAGCCTTTGTGGTTAGACTGTAGTAAATTCATCAGAAGGCAGTGCGTGCCACGTGGGTAGTTCCCAGTCCTGTGTCCTAGCAGCTCTAATGCCTGTGAGCATCCCCATCAGCTGAACAGGCTGCAGTAAGGGCATAGGCTTCATCACCTTCCTGCTTGAGTTTGAATCTTCTGGGTCTTTTATGAGGATGATCGGTTCTGAGAAGTATGTTTTATCAGTTATTCTTGGGTTGTAGTGCTTTTCATCTTTGAGATGTGAATCTTTGAGTGTACATCAAGAACTTTCCTCTTGACATACAGGGATATGTCTACATGTGTTACTACACTGAATGCTTATTTTGTCTTAAGGTTAAGCTGTTGTCTGTAAATGCCATACTGAAAATGCATTTCTCTCTTTTTCTCCAGAAATTTTATGAATAAGAATCAGAAGCCGGTACTAACAGGCCAGCGGTTCAAAACTAGGAAGAGGGGTAGGTTATGTTACATTTTTTACATTATTTTCCTCTTTCTTAAAATGACTAGAAAAAAGATAGGTAGAATAACTGAAAAGTTATATAACATTAAGGTTTTTTCCCCTCTCCCTTCAGTCTTGTTAAGAGAGCAGTTGTTACTTTTTGTTTTCTCTATGTATCTTCAGACTTTGTTTAAAATTTGGGTTTATTAGCTTTTAGGTGTTGTAGAAGACTGCTAAAAATTGAGAACTGAGCTTATAGTTTATTTACATACATGGAATAGAACTTATTAGATGTTTGTTTAAGGTGTTCCTTATGCTGATGTCCCTTTAAACTAAGAAAGCAAAATATGAGCTTTTATTTAAACGTTGCTTAAAGAATATTATCTACCTTTTTTAGTTTTGATTTTTTTTTTTTCTTTCACTCAAATCAGTGCAACTTATGTAAAGGAATCTTTCATACCTGAAAAGGTGTTCTCTCACCTTTCTTCTCCATGAGATGGTCAGATCATCCCATAATCCTAGCTTTCACTAACAAAAGAGGTCAGAATATGCCTTTTTCACAAATACTTATGTCTGCTCTTTGTATTTTGCTTTAGTTTGGGTTTTTTACTGTTTAAATAAAGCAGTTACCATTGTGTAAGTCCCATTTTACTCCTTGTCTGATTTTCTATAAACATTACCAATGCTCTCTTAAAGAAAGCTAAGTGGTACTAATGACACAAATCATCTGGAAATTCTGTACAGTGAGTGTCATTGAAACATGCTCACTTATATAATACTCAGAGTTCATTTGTCATGCTTTAGGTGTCTGAGATGAATGCCCAACACTTTGAGGCATAGAACAAAAATATGTTTAAATATATTATTTTTTTTCAGAAAAAAACACAAGGTCTGGATTTTTTTGCTGTTGCAGTAGCAGATTATTATAACCCGTACAAGTGGTACTCCTGTTCGTCATGTAACAGGCTTTTTCCATCTTGACTTTCTTATTTCTGATCAAAAGCTAACATCTAGTCTAAACTTCTTGTGACAGAAAATGTAAATAAGAGAATTCTCTCAGCGTGAAGGAGAGAAACAAAAAGAGTTTGTAGTCTTCCTCAGAAAATTACAAATCTGTCAGGAGTCTGAAGAGCTGAGTGCATGTTTTAAGGTTTCTAGGATGATCATGAAGCTTGGATGAGAATTGCAAAATAGCTTGTTTTCAGTCATGTTAAAAGCAGTGCCAGCTTTCTCCTGTTTTACCTCCCTTGCACACATCACTCCTCAGTTAGTTTGACTGGTGTGGTCTCTTCAGTGGAAAAAGTCCTTTCCATGATGTACATACAACACTGATAGGTAAAATTAATTAAAAACCAAAACCTACATTGTTTGTAATTAAATGTCGTGATGTTCCAGTAATTAGTAGGATTCACTTTCTATGCATATGGTCCAGAACATTATGCATAATGCAGTGAAGGGTTGAACCAGTTGATCCTTGAGGTCCCTTCCAACCTGACATTCTATGATTCTGATTCAGTAGGAGCTGCACACTGTGTTAACTAGCAACAGAACAGACATAGCTAGAGGAATAGAATTAATAATCTCTGAAGAATACCTCTGTCAAATCAGCCAGTAAAAGCTGGTATGCATGCTGCTGGATTGTTCCAGTATCTTTTTCAGTCTAGATCACTTTGTTATGATCTATTATATTTTTTTTCTAAAACTGTATTAGAAAATGTTCTCTTTCATAAAAGGCTTTATTTCTAGTCCATGTTTGGCTGTGTATTTGGCATATTTGGTCCTAATATGGATTTGATCTTTGACTCCTATTTAATAAAAGTAATCATTAGGATAAATAAAGAGCTTTTATTTTTAATTCTGTGTCTGTTTCTTGAATTTCTGTTGGAGTGATTGCAAGTGCACCTGATATTGTTGACTACATGGAAGAAGGAAAAGACTTGGGGGAGCTTGGAACATTGGGGATTACTTGGGTTTACTTGGGTTTTTTTGAGAGATTACCTAAGTGGTATTTGGGATATTAAATGGCTTTAATATAGAAATCTTTATATACTAACAATTCTTTAAGTGCTAAAAGCACATTCTTCCATCTATGATGTAATTCTAGTTGCATTAATATTTGAGGGTCCTATTTAGAAAATTGTAGCAACCTGTTTTCTTTCTGGAGGCAGAGGGTTTGAGGAAGAAAAATGGCTTTTTTTATTCCCTTCTGTTTGTATGTACTTCTTAATTTTTTTCTTTAGCAGTAAGACAGATTGTTATAGACTAGACCGAAACTAGAAGATACTATTTTTATCAGGTTTTTATCCTGAATTCAGTATGCCAGGGAGTCATGGAATTTCACCCAGGTCCGAGAGAGTGCAGTGAGTGTGATTTGGCCATGGCATTTCAGCTATCAGTTATAATTTCTTGTCTGTAGCAGGCAGGTTGAGGGGTCTGATATGTGCAAATGCTGAATAAAGTGAACTGGTTGAGAGCTGATTGCTTGTTCTTACCAGTTGGTAAGATACTACCTGTCTCTACAGCTCCCAGGAGTGCTGCCATCTCAGGAGGCAGGGAGGTGTGACATGGTAGTCAAGCATCTAAAGAAAATAATTATCCATACTTAACTTAGATATCTCTGGACGTGAACAATCTCTGAGCTTTCCTACAGTGAAAATGAAGAAGGCAATATGTTTTTCCTTAAGGTTTGAAAGTGTGCTTAATGTGTAAATTATTTTTGAGAGAGGACTGTGAAGGAAGGGCTTGTAAATCCTGCTTCTACCAGTTCAATCACGTGTCCTAATAAAAGGTATAAGCCTTGCCACCAGCATATATAATGGCAGGCATTAAAATAACTTTAAAAGAATTTAATAGACTCATAGAATGTCAGGTTGGAAGGGACCTCAAGGATCATCTGGTTCAGCCTTCTAATATTATTGTTTATGTGAGATGTCTCAGGACTTAAAACTGGTTTCCAGAGTGGGGTAATCTGCCACTTCCCCTGGGAGATCATTCCAGTGTCTGACTGTCCTCGGAGGGAAAAATTTTCCTCTTGTGCTCAATCAGAATCTTCCCCAGGAGCAACTTGTGCCCATTGCCCCTTGTCTTGTCCATGTGACCCCTTGTGAACAGGGAGTCTCCATCTTCTTTGAAGGAAGACAAATGAGAGAACTTTCTGGGAGAAGGAGGCATCTCAGTGCCATATCAAGTTTTTAGGAATCCAGACAAAGCAAATAGTTTGGTCAGTTCATAGTTTAATCTTTGTACCTTTAGAATACTGTAGTTTTGGTGAGGATCAGTAGTTGTCATCTGTCTGGGATCTGAGCTTATGGTGCAGATATGTAGGATGCAGATGATGGTATTGACTGCACTTTACTTGGGTGCGTACAAATGTCTTTGTGTCTTTTGGAATGGCCAAGTAGGCCATAGGAGTAGCAGAAACACCAGTAAGTAGTAAAAAAAATTCATATATCCAGACAGCAGGCAAATTCCTAAAGCACAAAAAGCTTCCTGAAGCATTAACAGGAACACAGTGTGCATATTTTTTAAAGTAAGCTGACAGACAGTACCTGAGACCCAAATTTTTTCTCATCATGTAGATAACGTGAGTTAATATCCAATAAAAAACTGTTTCAAAAAGGTAAATGGCAGCATAAAAAGAAGGTAAGTAAAGCATTGTGTATTACTTGTAGAAAGAAAATTATCGAGTAAAAGTTAATATTAACACCTTTATATAACATGAAGTCAGAAGCCAAATGTGGCATTTTGGGTTTCTTCCACAGGCATACAGCTGTGTGTCTGCTGTTTGAGAGAGGTGTGTAAATGTACTCGTTGATTTCTTTAGAAGCAAAAGAAAGGAAATAAGGATCTGGGAACATGATGAAAATGAAAAGCTGTGTATAGCACTATTGCATTGGATATTGTATGCATTGCATCCGCATCCTACACCTGCCTCCACTAGCCCATGATTGAAACTGTGCTTGTTTAGTAATTATGTACTTGACAGCTCAACATACTGTTGCCACTTCTTGATTATGGCTTCTTATTCACCCTGTTGTACTACATCAGCATATTCCTCTTCAGTACATTAGCTTGGTAGAAAAATGTTTCAATAAAATTAACTTTTCATGCAAAGAGTTCACCTCTTCTTCCTGTGTAAATTTTTAGATTGTGATAGACAAGAAAATAATAGGGTATGCCAGATGAGAGGAAGATTTCTGGGGCAGGAGAAGAAGCTGTTTAAAATAGCTAAGAAATATTAATCATGGTGTTTGTGTTTGTACTGAGCACTGTGTACCCATGATACCAAGCATATAACACTTTTCAGCTCAGATGGGAACATCTTAGATTTTTAGACAAAATATAGCTGAAAAAGTAAAATAGGATTTACTTTTTTTAAAAAAAAGTCTTAAGACAGAACTCCATCTTCTTTATGATTAATGAGTCATCAAGACTTTTTTTTTGTATCCTGAAAATAATACATACTTAACTGATAACCCAAAAGATAAAAGCTACACTTAGACACTTGCTTATGGGTGAAGCTGTCATGAAGTACAAATATTGAAGTAGTTACACTTACTTCAGTAAAAGGCTTATTTGTGGCTTGGTTGGTTTGTTGCTTGGTTTGTGTTCAGTAATGCAAGTTATTGCATAGCTTGTGGGATGACTGGAGTCTGATAGGTGAGAATCTGGGTTGGCACTGTGATTTTGTGCATGACAAGCTAGGGTTGGGAATAGTTGATTTCCTAAGTGTGTTTCTGGGTATCTATCCTCAGCTTTGGTCTGAAGAGTTTAGCTGCAGGAGATGGACAGTTAACAAGACCTTAAAATATAGGTGTAGCAGTAAATTTCTGGAAAATCAGGTGATACCTCATTTTTCCAGTGCTTCTGGGCACTTGACAGACAGCCTTGGAGCTGCTGTTGGCTGTGTGCTACCAGAGTCCTTGGAAGGACCAGTTGATTAATCCACTGAGCTTCCCAGTGTCCTGGGACACGGAGTGGGAAGAGCTGCCTGTGCTCTCCAGATATGATTCTTAGCAGGTAAGGAAATGCCTTGAGTTAGGGGAAAAATGAGCAAGTGATGCCCTGAAGATGGTAGAATGAGTGCACATGCAGGTGAACAAGAAGAGAAATGTTTCTATATTCGAAACAGTAAAGCTAATAAAAGTGGCAGTTGTGTGTGAAATAGTTATTTAATTGCCTTAAGGCTGTTGTGGCAGAAGGAAAAGGATTGGAAGAAGCAAGGCTATGAGAAAACAAAGTCTTTTGGGGGCTACTTTTGGTTAGTATTTGGGTTAAAAAGCTGCACTATGAATTGCAAGGATAGGAAACCTTGCAGCTAGAGGATGTGTATGTAGCAGCCAGAACCTCTTCTCCCAAAAAGCCTGCTAGAGTTGCAACTGGCATATATCAGGGTGCATTATCACATGTTTAACAGGTATTTTAACAATCCTTAGTCTTAGTAACTAAAAATCTCTTTATTTGCCCTCTATATATAATATTTACAGGGTTTTTTTAAGAAGTTGTATAAACTTTTGCATTATCAGCTGATGGAAAACTAGTTCTGTGTCTCACAGAACAGCTCACAGTTCTGTTTCTGAAGTTCAGAATTTACTTTGATGGTAAGGAGCATTTTGTATATGCCCTTATATAAAGTCAGCACTTGTTTTGTCAAGAAGCTTCAAGTGTCTGTGGTAAGCTGTTAACAGCCTGTAAGAAAAAGCAGCAGGAGGCATGGGTAATTGTACCTAGCTTTATCTGGAGGTTGCAGTTCCATCTGTTGTGGCTAATGGCCGTGACACAGGGACATTTTCTCAGGGTCACTGTGTACCTTAATAGAGTTCAGCCAGGGAAAGCTGTTGAAAATGCATCATGAGCACTGCACATCTGTGTTCCTAGTGCTGCTCAGGGCTGTGAAGATGAAGGGTGAAATCTTGCTTACACAATGTTGTTGGGTCCTAAATGTTTGCACAAAAGCTATCTTCATGAATAACTTGATCTCTTTTCCTGAGGACTTGTCTTTTTGAAAACATTTTAGATATGTGACCATAGCTATTTAAAGAAAAATATCAATCAGTGAAAAATAAAGTATTCCTACAGCAATATTATGTACACATACATAACTGACATTCTTTTTATGCCGCTATCAGATTTCAGAATGCATAATTAGCACATTTTCTAATACCTTCAAGGAGAGAAGTAGAAGTATGTATTTTGAAAAAAAATGTCAATAGTTGCTTTTCCTCTTCTTTAATTTATTTATTTGTTCCTGTGTGTTTTGATATTTAGGGGATGAGAAGTGGAAAGCAAGGGTAACAAACTTTGGTGTGTTGACTAGAATGTGAAGAGTATGTTTAGATGACATGGTCATTTCAATTGCTGGCTTATACAGGAATTTTAACAGAAAGATTTAAAAATTACTCTCCTTTTCCTTATCCCTTATCTCTCTTCCAGATGAAAAGGAGAAATTTGAACCCACAGTCTTCAGGGATACGATTGTCCAAGGCCTCAATGAAGCTGGGAATGACCTGGAGGCTATAGCCAAGTTTTTGGATGCAACAGGCTCACGGCTGGATTATCGCCGCTATGCTGACACACTCTTTGATATTTTGGTAGCTGGCAGCATGCTAGGTAACCTGCAGTGTACCTGATACGTAATTTGATGTTCAGCTTTGCTTCTTTTAAGTTACTCTCTCCTATTACAAAGTGGAAACTACAAACTGCATTACAGTTTCCCTTATCTAGATACTACTTGAATCTTGTTTGTAGGGCAGTAATACAGAGGGACTTGGTTGTGTGAAGCATTCTGCAAATGGCATAGAAAATGGATACTGCTTTGAGAAACTTTCAATCTGAGCTGAAGTGGCATAAAAATGCAACAGCAAAGAAAATGAGAGGCACTATCTAGATGAAACAGAGGAATCTGTTAACATGAAAACGTGTAATACTGCAGTACCAGGTTATTAGGTGTTGAAAGCTTGTTTTGTAGACATTGCCACAAAGGCTACGTAAGAGGAGAAATGAAGGATAATGAGGAGTGCTTTGTGGGTGTACATGGCATGCTTTTCCCAGGCATTAGTGGCAGTTTGGGGAAAATCTTGCCTTTCACCTTCCTCTGTATTTGGTCTAAGTCAGCTCCCTTTAGTGGTCATGTGGGTTTGAGGCCTGCTTCCTGCTGTTTGGTATATTAGAAGAAAAGATGTTTTTGTAGGACTTGGAACTGATGCATGAAACAAAAGTCAGTGAAAATACCTAGGAAAAAATCTCTCGCCAAAATAAGCCAGGAGAAAACTTTCATCAGTGTTTTGAATGTTTTATGTGGGCCTGCACACTAGAGTGCTTAGGAGGATGTTCCAAGTCCTCAAATTTTTTAAGAAAGTGCTAACACTTCCCTCTTTGAAATTATTTATATTATTGTGCTGTTAAAAGTAGCACTTAAAATATGTGCAAGGTTGTTCTTCAACCCATACTTATTTGATCATTCTGTGCTGTTAAATCCAGCTAAGTTTCTTTACTGTGACCTGAATCTCTGTCCTGGGCTGTCTTTGTGATCTGAAGTGCAGCCAGCTCTCTCTTCTGTCCAGTGCCACCACAGACTGACACGGCACATCCTCTCTCTTTCCCCCCTTTCCCTTGCTATTCCTTAACCTTGCCTTTTGCCTCAATGATGTTAAGACCTACTAGACTTATTAAATCTTACAGAACATTCTTTTAAGTGAGAAATTGTTTCTTTTAGCTCCTGGAGGCACACGCATAGATGACAATGACAAGACCAAGATGACCAACCACTGTGTATTTTTTGCAGATGAAGATCATGATGCCATCCGAAATTATGCTCAGGTCAGTGCAGACATGCTTGGTTACTGGTTTCTGTATCAAAATAGATACCTGAAAATCTAGTTAACCGGTGATCTGCCCTAACCTATAAATTTTAGGTAAGAAAATAAGATGTCTTAAGCATTGCCAGCGGTGATCAGATTATCTTTCTTTTGCAAAAGGCAGTCTTACTTATTTCAGTATATTTTTAGGCACCATCCTTATTGTTCTTGTTGACCTTTCCTGTATCCAACCTGAAAGATTTGTATAAACATTTTTAGAAATGCATGAAGTATCTGAATGACAAAAAATATAAAGCTCACACCTCCAACCTTTAGTTGTATAACTAGTTAAGAATTTGACATATATGCCAAGAATTTTCTTTGCTCCTACATATGTGAAGTATAATTTCTTTTTGCAGGAATAAGGCTTGCACAAATAGTCTATGTGAAATTAACACAAAAAAAGCAATGAACCCTTAAACATAACTGAAGAGAGAGAAGCTAATGTTTTGTAACTCCTTAATGAAGGCTAAGAACTATTTTTTTTTTTTTTAAATTGCTGGTAAAATAACTAGTTATCATTAGTATGCTGAAGGTAGTAAGGGAAAGCATAAAAGCCACTGTCCTGGCTAAAGTGTTGAGGGTGGTAAGTTGCCAAAATTGTGTATGGTTGATTTAAAGGGAGCTGGGATCAGAATCAGTGTTGGTAAACGTTTGCTAAATAGTAGAAAGCTCCTTTAAAAACACATCTTTGATACTCTGAGGAAGTGATATACAAATATTTCTGGAAAGGGCATAAGTATATGTGGTGTATTCATTTTACAGTCTCTTAAAAACAGGGTATTGTACTAAAGAAAAATCTCTGTTACTAGTAAAAGCATTGATCTGTCTTCTTGAATTTTAATGTTTTAAGGGTTTGATATTAAAAATTGGTAGTACCAACCTTCCAAGGAGAAATTTAACTTTAATGTAAAATGTTGTATGCTGAAAATGGAATGGAAGGCTTCAGAATTTGAAGCAGAGGAATTTGCAATGTATTCTCCACATTCCAAACCAAAAGCCACCACAGTAAGTCATCATTTTGTAGTTAATGCCTGACGAAATGTATCCTCTTATAGACTTCACCAGTTTTTTTCATGCATAATGGAAAATAGAGCTCTTACTGTATTATGAAAAGTCAAGTTAGGCTAAAATAGTGGTTTAGTTCAGCTAAAATAGTAAGCTCTAAACACTGACTCCTAAGTGAACGAGTAGTGTGATTATTTTTTGTGGATTTATTCATGGAAATAATTCAAAGAAAGAAAAGTCTTCACGAAAAAACCTAAAGCTAATGTTGATATTTTAGCAGATTATTTGTTTATGAAGTGTACTTCTGTCATTTACAGGGACTTATAATAATTTGACAAAATTTAGTTGGAAATAGGAACAAGATTTTGCGAAATACGAAAAAGACGACTCTCAAACTGCAGCAAATTCTCTGATTCAAACATTACTTTGTGAAGCAAGAATTGCAAAACTTGTATTTTCCCATTCGTGAACAAACTAACAGAGAAGGTTGTTACATGGTCTGCCATGAGACAGTGCAGAAGACAGCTACAGAAATATTATACTGGTGGTGGCTTATTTCCCAGGAACTGTGTCTCAATAAAACTGTGCAGTGCAGTATGAGAGTGTGAGAAGTCAGCAGTGCTTCTAACTTGTTCTTTCTTGCTATGGAGAGGTTAAAAAATTGTCTTATCCTAGATTAGTCAGATATTCCTTATGGATTCAGTAGTGGCAGTCTTGTTTCCCTTTGCATGTTTTGCAATTGTTAACATTATTTAAGTTAATCTGTTTTTATCTTTAGGTCTTCAATAAACTTATTAGGAGATACAAGTATCTGGAGAAAGCATTTGAAGATGAAATAAAAAAGGTAATGTTGGTGGCAGTCTTCTCTTGAGTATGAATGGTTTTTTTCCTCTGTTTAATATAATTGTAAATGTACAAATGTGGTGCTGTTATATATTTCATTTAGCTCTAGTCGAAAAAAGGATGGAATAAACAGGTGGCATCTTTAGTCTGCAAATCTAGCTCTCTGGGAATACTGCTGACAGGATTTGATGTAGAGTAGTTCTGAACTAATGTTTCCTTTGTGCTGACTAAACTCACCTTCTAATCCCAGACTTTTCTGTGCAGAACTTTGATATGGTTTGGGGTATAGCTCTCAATGAGAAGTGGTGTTACTATCCTGCTAATAGAACAGCCCATATTATTTCCATAGAATAAATAAAAATCTGCTGTGCAGAATGTTCCATGATGTCTGAGTATCAAACTACTCTGTCATTGTGGAGTGATTCCTTACCACAGGTTTTTGTATTCAAGGCCATAGAGAAAGTCATCACCACTGGCAGAATGCTCATGACTTGCCTGTTAGACTGCAGCAGATATTTGTGGATACTGTTTTGTGATACTAAATTCTAAGGATAACAGGAGGAATCTGGGTAAAAACTTTTGAAAAGACAGAATACAGCTTTATGTTGTCTACTTGGAGTTCCTAGTAACAGATGTAAATACTTTTTTCTAATGGCTTGAATAAGTCATAATCATTGTGCTGTAAGTTAACAGGCATGTTGATAATGGCAAAACCTGTTCTCTGGCTAGAATACTGTATTTGTTAAAAGTGAAAGTGTGTTTCAGTGTTTCCATATTATTTAAACATTAGAAAGATTGCTGCAAGGGTCAAATGAGAGTAAGTCATTACCACCTCTTGTGGCTGAATCAATTCGGCTCTAAATCATCACATTCTTGCTCATACAGGAAATAATTTTTGTCCTTCTGGACAGCATGCCTATTAATGGATGCTGATTGCTCAATACATCATTCTAAAGACCTAAATTTACCTCTGTCCCCACACAAATTTAATGTTCTTGCTGTTAATTACTATAATCATTGACATGAGAAGCACTCATTCATAGTATTCAAGTTTCAGGAGTGTTCAGCACATGATGCAAATGCCATGTCAATTCAAAGCCGCCTCCTCTCTCTTCTGTAACTTGCTTGCTTTTGAATCTTCTAAGAATTTGCTTTGCACACTTAGTGATGAGATGATACTGTGGTTAATATATAATAATTTAACTCTTCAGCTGAAGAACAAGTGCCTCTGATGTGAAACTTAGCTGTATGCTCGTTTGAGAGAAAGGAATAATTTGAGGTACAGAGTGACTGGAGTCATGCTGCTTATTTAAAGCCATTGAAGTGTGGTAGCCATGGCAGCATGGGGTCAGAATGGGCTTTTTCACCTTGCAGACTGCAAATCTCAATTTGATGTACTCATAATGTGACATGGAAAATTATACAAAAAACAATTGAGTGTCAAATTATGAGATCACCTTTGCATAGCTGTCCTGGGCTGAGGGAAAATTTTTCAGTCTGCCCTTCCATTACCACCCATAGTCCTGGTATGAATCTTGATGTGGCTCCTGGGGACCTTTCAGTGTGGATGCTGAGTGTGCTCCCTTCCTCAGATAATGCAGTTTTATCTGAGAATTTGAAATTAGGAGGGTGTTTAGGAAGGTGTTGGGGTGTATCACAACTGCACTGTCATTCCCTTAAAACCCTCAAAGTTTTATTTGTACATGGGCTATTTGTACATGTCTTTTGTTTATCTTCTCCCTCTCCCTACTTGTGTGAACCCACCAGGTGACTATCTTCTAGTTGATGAGGCTGCTGGTTTTTTAACTATTTCATGTTGTAAAGCCTGGGTGCAATAGCTTGTATGAGAGTAGCTGCCCATAGAGGATCAGAAGGTAGGTACATTAGTACTTCTAGCAGTTATTCCTGCAACATTTAGTAGTTCAAAGTCCACTTCTGTTGTTTGCTGGTTAGAAAAGCAAGAAAACGACTCCTTGATATTGTTTCATAGGTCACTGTCCCAGTAATGAAAGTGATTTTTCTGTCAGATTCATCAGGCAGCTAGAGCCCTTGGAGGAGAATTAGCTCTTCTCACGGGAAAAGTCATGCTAAAAAACCAAGGTAATACCAGCACTTTCACTCTAAAGAAGCAAATGGTGTCAGCGGGACTTCACTTTCAAGTGAGATTCTCTTAAACAGCAGTAACTGTACAAGTATTTGCTTTGTTTTCTAGTTCATAATTTTGTCTTTATGGCATTATTATTTCCCATCACCTCTTCCTTTTTTTTCAACTTTATTTTCAAATGTTTTATTTCTTAACTGACAATTTTGAGGTGAGGGTTATTATTTCTTCTAGTGACATAAACAAAGTATACATCTAAATTTTTACATAAAAATTACTTTCTTCAGGCAATTTCAACAGAAGACAAAGATGTTTAAGTGCATTACTCACCTTCTGTTTTTTTTTAAATATGCAGCCTTAGTGCACACGAGCACTGTCCAGTGTACGGGCATAAACCAATGGCAACATTATTGCAATAATTCCAATAAAATTCTCTGTTCCAAATTCATATTCTTTTTTACAGATGTATTCTTTTTACAGATTCTTTTTCTGTTCAGGCCAATGGGTGAAGAGTGCTATATTAGCTGTGTACATAGGTTTTTTTGCATGTTTAAGCAGAGTTTTATACAGGGGGTTGTATTACCAAAATTGGGCTAAAGTGCAAGTAAGTATATTTTTTATCTTAACAATGGTAAATATAACTGAGTGACATGAGGATGGCTGAAGTACTGGGAGGTGTTAGGAGTTCCTTTATTTGTGGTCCTGTTTTCCAAATCAAAGAACCCTAAATGGGAAGTTAACAGAGATGCTTTAGGTCAGCTAAATGAGCAGCAAGAATCAATCAGCAAGTATCTGTGGTTACCTTAGCTGCCCTGCTCCATTGCTGACCATTCAGTGCAGCTGCAGATGTGACTGCCTGTCAGATGCTACAATAGCAGACTGCTTCAGATAATGAAGATATAAAAAGACACCACACTCCCCTATCTGGCAAAAAATCCATAATTTTCTCTATTCTGGTTCCCAGTCTCCAAGGGAGAGCAGAAGCACATGTTTTTCTTGTATTCTTTTTAATATCACATGTGTCTTTACTTGCGCCTATCTTTTATGCCCAGAATTTGTGCCTAGAAGACTTTTTATTTAAAGTAAAAAATACCATGGAACAGTATATTAGGTCTAGTCTTGTGCTTATTAGGCATTCTGAACTCCCACTTAAATAGGTGGGAGTTCGTTGCTACAGCTATGATAAAAATGCAAAATTGTGAGCCAGAACTGCACATTTTACGCCTGGAATCAGTCGATACCTGTAACAAAAGCAGTAATGCCAGTGCCTGGCTAACAGCAGGGAAGCATCAGCTTGGAGAACTTTCTGTGGGTGGTTTGGTACTATTCTGGACATTTTGTGACTTCCCTGCTGAGGTTTGTAAAAGTGATAGTAAAAGAAAAGCTCTTAAAATAACCAGCAATAAAAATCTGAAACAACAGCTTTGAACTGGATGTTTTCTTCTTTTTGATGGTTTTTAAGTGGGTATTAAGGGTTTTGAGTCTTCCTGTCACCGAGTCTCCCCCTAAATTACAGAATGTTTCACAATTGATTGAAAGTGTAGAGTAGTATTTTTAAATAGAAGAAAATTACATGTTTAATTTTATTTCAGCTGCATCTAAAAAATATTAGTAAAACAAAAATTGTTAGTAGCACCAGCAGTACTTTTAAGTAGTGAGAGATGTGCAGCAGATGAGGTTCCTGCTCAAAACATCTTTCAGTGGGGTACAGTTCAAGAGCACATTATCATCTTCAGATTAATGCTAAGAGACTTGTAAGAAGCATGTTTCAAGGGAAAAATAGAGAAATTATTTCCAGCCTTCATTTGAACAAATAGAGATTTATCAAAATATCAAATTAGTTGATAAATATTCTGAATCCTTCTCTACCTTGAACTGCATAACTCTGCTTTTGCAGCTGGATTTACTGCTGCTGTTGTTTTCATGACTCAAATCTGACATTAATGGGTACAGCTGTTCAAGATCTAATGATTACTGAAAAAGCCCAATGCAAGTCACAGCTCAGAAATATGTCAAAACCTGGTCTGTCATGTTACAGTAGTAAGTGTAACCACTCTAATCAAAATCCTCATCTGTTGCTTATATAGAGGAGCAGAAACAGTAAGTTAGATAATCTACACAGAAATCTAAAACTGTTTCTTCTCTGTTAACAGTCTCACTACTTACAGTAAAAGCAAAAGGTAATTCAGGGTTTTTCCTGCACAGATTTCATATTGGTACAGTATTGTTTATAAAGCTTGCATAAAGAAAAGTTGAAATCCTTAGGCCTTCATTTTACACTAGACTTATAGTGAAATTCTGTTAAAACATTTTCGGTCTTCCCATTAAATGTGGCCCTGGAGTTTTTCGACCTGCATCATAATGTATATATACCTGTTAACTGCTGCATTTGAAAATACAGCACAATAAGGAAATACTTGTTTCTCATCCAAATAATAATTCTCTCTTCTGCATCCCAAATTTTCTTACATTTTTTGGTTCTGAGTCACAGTTTGTTGAAATAAAATTAGACCTTGAGATTTTACAGTTTCGTAATTTTTATTTTAAGCTAAAACTGCACGTTGCATTTGGCTGAAGCCCACTAAAACGCCAAATGATTTTTCTGTGGTTGAATCATTCAGGCCTATGTGAGCTGTAATTTGAAGCTGATGCTATTATGTAACCACTGTCATATTAATGCAGGTTTTTTTTGGTTTTGTTCACTGATACAGATCACAGCTTTTCATAAAACACTACACGAGTTTTAATAATTTAATTCATTAGTTATCTGGATTTTTAAAATATCACTGCATTTAGAAAGCTTTGCTGTTAATGATAAGCTGCTTAGATGTCTTGGAGAACAGCTCTCACTGTCCATGGTAATAAACAAGTGCAGGGACATGACTGATCTTCTGCCCCTTTATATGGGTAGGTTTTGGTCACTAAGAAGTACCCTTAAATTGGAGAAGGGGTAGAAAATTTTTATCAGTGTGAGCTGTTCTGCTTTGGTTGCGTCTGTTGCTCATTTGGAGAAGGAAAAAAGGGTGTCAAGACAGCAGAAGATGGCTGGAGAAGGAAATGAGAATTCCTTTTTAACTCCAGAATTGGATGTCTGTGGGGTTTTTGTTTGTTTGTTTTGGGGTGGGGTTTTTTTGTGGTTTTTTTTTTTTGTGGTACTGGTAAATTTGTATGCTATCTTTTGATGGCATCAGTGGGTTTGTGCAATGAACAAAGATGCCCTTTACTGTCTAGCCTCCTTTTTCCTATCACCCATATTGTGATTGCTAACAGATGCTAAGAAAACATCATTACTAAAGGTAAAGCTACCACCAATATGTCATTTAGCACAGCTTTTTTCCTGATATAAAGGAAAATAAGTGTGAAGTGCTTCATCAATACGCTTGCAAGTAATTAAATCCTTTTAACATGAAAATATGAATTTAAGATAGATGCAATTGCCATTTTTAGACTTCAATTATGTAGTTTAGATCTTCTAACACCTAAGATAGTGAGACTTGTAGGTTTTTTTGTCAAGCTAGTTATTTCTCTTGTCATTAGTTGTGGGAATGGTGAGGTCTTAAAGCAGCTTTTGTTCCCATCTGTCCTTTGTCAGCTTTATCAAGAATGCCTGAACTTGAAATATATTCTTTTAAGCAAATAAAAGACCTTTTGTAATTGTGCTGTGTTCCCTTCCCCCAAAAGAAAATAGGAAACTTTCTCCTCCTTTCATTGTTCACATGAGTAACAGGTAGAAAAGGGACTGCAGCAGTTTGGGGCTCAGTCTGGAGACACGCATGAGCAGGCACCTGGGTCAGCCTGTTGAAAACAGCAAGTTTGTGGTCCTGTAGTGTCTGTGGGTCTCAAGCTTTGAACAAGCATTTTAGATTTTTACATATATATGTATATTTGGAGAAGAAAGGCCTTGATTCCCTGAGTACAGGGAATGTTCCACATGCTTGCATCTTTACGGAAAGCACAATTGTAAGCGATCAGTGAAATGGTACTGCCATGCTTCAGGTCAGGTTTTGACATGACTGCTATTAATTACAGTGGGACTTCTTGATAAATAAGAAATTAAACCATCTGCTAATACTCATCTCTACTTGTTGCCATCGCCTGTGGAATTAATTTTTTTCTTCTTGTCTGACCTACAGCTTCTGCTGTTTCTTAAAGCCTTTACTGAGACGGAACAGACAAAGCTGGCGATGCTTTCTGGCATTCTGTTAGCCAATGGGACTCTTCCTGCTACAATTTTAACAAGCCTCTTCACTGACAATATAGTCAAAGAAGGTAATTTTCTATATAATCTTTTTTCTTACATTAGCTTAACTTAATGCAACATACTTTATATCTTGGAAACCTGGAACTGTACAACTCTGCACATACAGACAGACATAGTTGACCATGAAATCTAATAAGAAAAACATAAGAAAAAAGCTACAAAAAGCAAAAACAAACCCTGAAGGGTTTATGGTTTTTTGATGTATACAACTGTGTGTACAAAATTGAATTTATATTATTCTGATACTATAAAAATGCGAAGCATAATAGCTATTTCTGAAATATACCTACTAGCATTTTTCTGAGTGTTGCTAATATTTTTTGCATGTGAATGTGAAATGGCACACAGACCACATGCAGACCATTTGACTATTGCAGAAGAAAACAAAAAGATATTCATATTCTCATTTTGCCTTTATACCACCAGTGATGAGTGTTTAATACAGTTTGCCATGGACTTGTATTTAAATATAACGAGTAAATGTTCTTTCAATCTTAGGGTGTAATGCATTTTTCAGATTACTTTCTTTTTTGTTTGTTTGTTTGTTTGGGGTTTTTTTGAGGGTTTTTATTCAGCTATTTATTTTAAAGCTATTTACCTTGAAGTCCTGATTTTCCAAATGCTTGCTTAGCAATGTCTCTCTCTGCCAGCTACTGATTACCTGCAAATATGTTTGTTAATATGGAACAGTTTTCATGAAATCTTTTTGGTTTTTTTAAAGAGCTATATATTAGCTAAAACATAACTTTCATTTAAGAAAAAAAAAAGTTCTAACTTTATACTCACAATTTTAGCATGCTAACCATTACATTTGTTTTCTAAATGCTGCAGAAGGAAAAGCCATAGCTGCAGCTTTGCTCTGTCATCACCCACAGCTTTTGGAATCAGATTTTAATCTAGGAGAAAATTGAAACAAAAGCCCTAGCCCATGTCTAGGATGATGGCCTGCAATGCTTTTAAATCAAAATCCTGGGAAGATGAGGCATCTGAAAACTCAAATTTTTAAAGCTCAAGTAATTTGTTGCATTTTAGGAATACAATTTTTATGTACAAATCCCACAACATACTCCTTTTGCACTATGAACTTAGGTTTCTACGAGTCTTAAACTTTTTGTCAAGAGCTTACTTATACTTTTAGTTCTTGGTTTATATATACTAAAAATATACCTCAAATGTCAGCATTTGAGGAAAAGATTGTTCAATCAGTGTTCTGGAATAGATCTTTTACAGCAGAATAATTAAAAGATGTGAAGATAAATGAGAAATGAGCAAAAGTTGGAAGCTTAAAACAGGTAGATAATATTAAAAAAACCTTGATACTTTTTGATTTAAAAAAAAACCTGCTGCAGGCAAGTGAGGTTAAAATACATGCGGAAAAAAATTATCTTAGGGAGCTGTTAATCAGCATGGCAGTTTTAACATTGGCAAAGAATTATCTGAAAGGGAGAGAGGATGAATCATACTGATAGGAGATCTAGCAAGTTGAGGACAAATACATAATTCATTGGCAAGTAGTATGCCCCTCTTCGTGGCACTGTGTGTCCACAGTTCTCTCATCCATATAGTACTTCTCTAAGAATTGTGCTGTGTGACTTAGCTCTTGAAATAAGGTTGTCAAAGCTGTCATAACAGTCCAGACCTGTAATGAATGTTAATGGAGTTTATACTGCTTTGGGAATATCTCCTCTGTTCTTTTTTGATGATTCGTTTAATCAATGTATACTAGAAATAAAAGATACTGTCTTAGAAAGTGGGTAAGAATGATAAGGCAACTTCCAACCAGAAGGTCCCATCTAGCTCTGTTTGGAGGTGAAACAGAAAATTACAATGTTCATCTGTAGCATAGTACCCCATTGTCATGATCAGCACTCTTCATAGCAGTGTAAATGTTCATATGAAGTTAGTAGTAGCCTACAGGTGACCTTCTTCAAGGATGAGCTGGGTCTCAGTTTCTGAAACCTTTCAGCTTCATTCAGCTCTTTCAGCTGAGAAGTTAGAGCAGAGTTGTGCTGCTGCTGCTGCTGTAGGAAACAAGGAAATAGGAGGCATGGGTCTAATGGTTTCTTAGCTCTCCTGGGAAAGCTACAGCTAGCAGAGGTAGAATTTCTTTGGTTAAATGCACATAATATAAAGTTGTGCCTCAAGGAGGAAATTTTTCCACTTAAAATATTGTGCCTTCTCTTACCAGCAACTGAATACTTCCTAAAAGGCATTTTGCAAAGTTATTTAACTCTATACCAAGACTTGCTAAAAACCTCCTTGAATATGTGTTTCTTCAGTTCTTATTCCTGACTGCCCTTTATAATTTCATGCCTTCATTTCCTAACTGATTTAAGACATAATTTTGTCTTTCACATTGGACTTGGTTGGACTTGTAAATTGGGAAGGTAGGAAAAATAATTGCAAAGAAAATCTTTGAAAAGTTGAATGAAGATGGATGATACAGAATGAAAAAAATTTCAGTCCAGCATACTTCAGAGAATTAATACTGCATTAAACAAAAAAAATTAGCATTTCATTTCTATGTATTTGCTATTTTCATTCCTTATTCTTGTTACCTTGTAATTCTTACAGCCATCTCTAATCCATGCTGAAAATTGCTGAAGTGTGTTTTGTGTTTTTTCTCAAACAGGGATTGCAGCTTCTTTTGCTGTAAAGCTTTTTAAAGCATGGATGGCAGAGAAAGATGCCAATTCTGTTACCTCTGCTTTAAGAAAAGCCAACCTTGATAAGAGATTGCTAGTAAGTACAATATGCTTGTAATCCTTATTTCTCCTTGGGAAAGGGAAATAAAATGCAGATGGTAGTTTGCTGTTTGCATTTTAACTCCCCCTCAGACACTCTTAGCATTTTTAAAATATTTTGAATAACAGCAATATTGTTATGGCTGCAGCATTGATACAGGTTCAGGAATATTAAATAGCACATGTTTTTACATTCTGTCTCTATTTTTCCTGTAGTTAAATGTCTTCTGAAAGATGGTATGTATGGGGCTTGGAAATTAATTAAATGTGGTTTTTTCCTAACTGCTGCTAACAAAACATACACCACAGCTATTGTGCACGAGGACTTTTTTTTTTTTAAATATGTTTTGCTTTTCTAAGTAATAAATAAAGTGTAAAGGGGTAGGATTAGAAAATAAGTTTCCAAAGTGACAATTTAAACAGTATAGAGAAAGCAGTTAGCTAATTTTCTGCAGCAGTAGCCATCTGGGTACCATAAGTGGTCCTACAGTGATGACAGGTGACCTAGCAGGAGCAATGCAGGAAGGTTTTCATCCTTCAGACTAAAAAGATGTATTTCTGGGTTTGTAATAATGGCCTGAGGGATTTAGAGTCTTTGTAAATATGGAGCCATATCATGTGCCTTTCTCTTCCCAGTGTCTTTCTGAAGACCAGTGAGGTTTTTTTAATCCTCAAGAAGATTGCTACTGTGATAATCCAATCAAATGCCCTACATCCTGTGTAGCACTGTCTGGAGAAGTTCAGCAATACTTCCTGTTTCTATCTCAATAATTTATGATAAGGCAAAAATCTTTAACAGTCAAGACACCTCCAACAACTCTTGATCTTTTAGAATTCAAGTCATAAATAATTTACCATAAAGCTGAGAAATGGGCTAACTACACATTTATTAGAGAGGAGTGCAAAATGCAAACTGCATCTTACTTCTATTTCAAACTTCACTGGTTTAGGCTTTCGGTGGTTGGGTCTCATTATGCTCTGGTATTGAAGAACTATAAAGTATCAGATGGTGTTGCCAGGCATAGATGTATAGACCTTCTCAGTATGTAAACAGATCAAGGCTTTTTAGCTTCTTTGTAAAAAAAGTTCTTTCAATCCATTCGAAAAATCATTGTTAGACACCCAGAACTGGGTGGTAAGCAAATGCCATTGAATCCTTGCCATGATGGGGCAATTTTAGCAGTTTTTAAGAACAATTTTAACTTTTCTAAGTGGCTAGACTTCCATAAATCACAAATTGACAGCATTTTTGAATTAGAAATGCCTACAGGAGTTAATGCTAACATTACAAAATGGATTTTATGATTTTTGCTAAATGATGTAATAGTGGTAATCACTGCTCAGTAGAGCAGCAACATCAGGCCAGGGTGCCTGGGCCATATGTGTATTGCTAAGTGTATTGCAGATAATGGCTTTACCATCTATTCCTATGGACTTTCCCTACAAGACTCTTGGAATCTGGACAAGGTGTAGTTTCTCAGAGGACTGTTTTGAGTAACATCTTAAGCTCACAGCTATTCATAACTACATGCACATCATGTGAACAGGATGTTAGGTGTTTGCATAACTGACTATAATTTTTCCCTCCACTATGATGGCACCCACCATGATGAACAAAGTGTTGGCTTTTCCAGTGTTAATACAATCACAAACATTTTTTTAAGTGCAGTGCCAGGTGATTTCCACTGCTCATTTGTAAAAAATGCTTCTTCCATTCTGTCAACAGTTACACTTGGTTATTTAACAGAGAACATTTTTGTCCTTCAGGAGCTATTTCCAGCCAACCGGCAGAATGTGGACCATTTTGCCAAGTATTTTACTGAAGCAGGTCTAAAAGAGCTCTCAGATTTCCTCAGAGTTCAGCAGTCACTGGGGACTCGTAAAGAACTTCAAAAAGAACTCCAAGAACGTCTCTCTCAGGAATGCCCAATTAAAGAGGTAGAGTGGTTTTTACGACTTCTGTTTATATAATCGTAGTCAAAGACTTAAATCAACACTAGCTGCAGAGGAATGGGTATAGGCACCTCAGATTTCCTCTGTTTTTCTTTAAATTATTTTAATTTATTCATCAGTTCACTCTGCTTAAGATTAAAGCAGAAAAACATCCTCAGGATTTGTAAGTGCAACTGACTGTGGGATTTGGTTTTTTTGTTAAGTTATACTTAATGAAAATATATCTCATTTAACCGCATTATCTGTTGGAGGGGGGGGGCAAACCTTGTAGTCAAGTAATAGTAGTGTTGCTAATTAAAAACATGCTTTTTATTATTCTTGTTGTAATTTTGTTTCTAATTCCTGCTATACTGTATTGTTACTTGTAAATGACTGCAAGTATTGGTAAGGCATCATTGTTTCTGGCTGATTGTAAATATTGCTCAAGACAAGCATTTATTTTCTTCTCTAGATAGTGCTTTATGTAAAAGAGGAAATGAAAAGAAATGAGCTGCCAGAGCCAGCAGTGATCGGTCTCCTGTGGACCTGTGTCATGAATGCTGTGGAATGGAACAAGAAGGAAGAGCTGGTTGCAGAGCAGGCCCTCAAACATCTCAAGGTGTGTGGGGAGGTAGGGTGGAGAGGGGAAAGACTGTTGTGAATTTACAGAATACATTATACAACCACTAAGTTTCTGTTTAAATTGAGGGGATTAAGAGTTTTGAAGGCTGACACTGGGGACACCAAGCTTTGTGTATAGTCTCTTCTCCTTTACTTGAATGCAAAATTGAGGTAGTACACATTACTGAATGCCCTGAAGCCAACGGTGGAGCGAACCAGGGCACACAGACATGGTCACAGGACCAGATACTGAGAGTCTCCTTGCCTTGGGAAGAAGCTCTGTTCAGGCCTGACTAGTAAGCCTGCAGGAATTGCATTTGCAATGTCTGCCAGAAGCAAAGAAGTTTTGGAAGCATGGTGAGGAAGACTCTTCTGCTGACTTTGCAATGGGCTGGTTAGATCTAGACCGGACTGTTATGCTCAGACTCTGTGAAATACTTGTTCTTGATGTTGATTGTGGGAGCTGGACACTCAGTGACTTGTCAACTAATAAGCCAGGAGCTAGCTTGAGAGCATGGTGTGGTTACTCTCTGATCTAGGCACTATCCTGGATGCCAGTCTCCCACATATATGAGAGAACTGAATGCATAGCAAGATGGGCTGTTGTTTGCTAAGTGATGACAGATTGCAGTATCACACTTGCATATTGGTACAAAAACTTTTATGACCTTGGAGTGGAAAAAAGCCCCAAAACCTAAGAACAATGCAGAGGCATTGTAGTTATTATGGTTGGTATTCCTCATCTAAGTCTGAAGGAATTGTGCCGTGCGAGACACTTTGAATTGAGAACAGAGGCAGAGGCTTTTCAGCAGAATTAGTCCTTTTAAGCTGGTAAATCATGAGCAAGACAATACACCCTCATAGCCAGGGCTGCAAAGATTTGCCCTAGGACAGAAGCAATCTGTACTTCATTCTTTATGGTAAAATGGATCTTAAGCTTGATCTGAATTCCTTTCTTCTTGGTATTTGGATGCCTCTCCAAACTTGGAGTTCCCATGTTGGTGTTGCTCTTACTACTGCTGTCCTTTCATCTGATTTTGGTTTCTCAGTCAAACTAGAAATGTAGTTGCTGGGCATCTTGTGAAGTCTTTGATGGTAAAATTGAATGCCTTGAAGTCTCCTCAAGTGACCCAAATAGCAGTAGAAAGACAAGATAGTTTCCAGAAGGAGGGGAGACATTGTTTTTCTTGTTCTTTTGATGTGAAATTGATCATATCTCTTTGAGTTTTAACAGAGTACCCACTGCATTTTATTGTCTAGTACTGCAGGGCAAATTAACAAACACTTTTTGGAACATTTGAAGATTGAGAAAAGAGGAACATAGCTGGCTTTGTACAAATATTGTTGACTGGATGCTTAGTCCTAAGTATCTCACTGACCCAAGCCATACACACACAGAGCTGCGTATGTAACCCCACTAGATTAGGCAAGGAATCTTGCATGTATAAGATAGGCATCTTTCTAGGTACACCCACTGTCTAAAAACAGGAAAAAATTGTATGGCATATTTGCTATTTGCACTTCCTGGTAAAATTTTAGCAGAAGCAGTAGATATAGACATTTAGACTTTGCTAGCTCCTTCTTTACATTTCATTGTTCACATCCTTCTGTGGATAGGTAGAGACAGAGCTTGGATTCCTTCCTTTGGACTCTCAGCTGATCAATGCATGCGGCAGCTCCAGAAATCAGATTAACACCGTTATCATGATGAGGAGCCTTGTTCCTGTTCTCTCCTCTGTGTCAACATGCTCTGAAACAATTGTGGAGTTGTTTCCCCCTGGTGGCATGAGTCAAGATGCATATAAATATATACTTGATGTAGGACATACCAGACTCAGTTTACAGTTCTTAACAAGCTTTACTGGATGGGTGGCTTCCTCAGGAAGGTGGTGGGCAGCTATGAGCCAAATGCTACATTTGCCATTGGTATGGGAGGGCTGCCAGGAGCTGAACTCAGGAAACAGGGCAAGCTGTTAAATCCTGAATCTTGCAGGATAAGCTCTTCATCATCCCTATAACCTCACTATTGACACTGGAGCTTGGCCCCTAGGCCACCTCCAGTACAGAGATGAGACATTCCCCAGGCGTGGGCAGAATCCTCCGGACAATTTGTGCTGCAGGCAGGGCTGTGATGGGAGCTTCATCACACTGCAGCTGCTGATCCATTGCTACTTAACCAGAGATAAATGGAAAACAGTGCCACCAAGCTCAGCCAGCAATGAGAGGAAGCTAATTTTATGGTTCCTTAGTCAGTTAGACACTTAGACATTTCACACCATGTGAAATTTTTATGTCTTTACCAGTGGAGAAGTGAGAGATGAATGCAAAAGGGAGTCATAGACAGCTGTGGCAAAATGAAGGTATCTTAATTCTAAACTAAATGATAGGGTTCTTTTTATTAATTACTCAAAGCTTACGAATAGCTGCACTTCACAAACCTGTGGATGGGAGTGAGTTCTACTGATATTCATTAAATAAATGAACTTGAATGTATACTGCTCTGCTCCCTTGCAGCTTCTCTAGGAACTGGATGTGTGTGCTTCAAGGGCCAAAAGGAGAAAGAAGAGGGACACTTGTTATCTAAAGCCTGCACAAGTTTTGCACAGCTTTTATCAACACAGTAACTAAAGATGTAGCTATGCAGTAGACACCAGTGGAAAAACTCAACCTCTGGTGTTAGCTGCAGCTAGCAATTTTTCATAGTTACTTTGTAAGGAAATTTCTCCCAAAAGTAGTAATACTGTCTGCCTACCTAACTGCTCTTGTTATAGTTGCTGTGTGGTTTCTTCCACTCCCTTTCTTTAAATTAATAGCTCATAATTATTTTGCAAAAAGCTAAGAGGAAAGCAAATTGGAGAGATATGGATATAAACACTAGTTTTCATGGAAAGAGGGAACAGGATATGCTCCCTTGACATATTTTTTTATTTAAGATCTGAAGTTAGGATCTGAAAAAAAACATTAAATAAAAGGTTTTGCTTAATCTTTTATTATTTCAATAAATGACAAGAAAAAAAAACAATGAAATGTTGTACTGCTACTGTCTTGTCAGAATAAAGTTAGCAGTTAACATTGTGCTTTTAAAACACTTCTGTTTACCAAAGCCAAGGTTCTCATGATACTCTTGATGGTGATAATGAGAAAAAAAATGACACCTGATCACAGTTAAACTGGAATAATTTAATTCAACTTCCTGTGACTTCTGAAATCCATGTGAAATCACAGATTTGTATTTTTGAGTACTTTATGTCTAGATATCTTGCATTATAAACATCCATGAAGCATCACTCCTGAATCAGTAGTGTGCTTTGTTCTGAGATGTGCCAACAGCCGTACTCCAAGATGTGGATTTTATAAATGGATTTTACAAAACTCAGTATCTATAGGAGAAACTGAATTTTAGCTCACAGTATGCAGCACATCTAGCAAAAGGTCATGGATGTATATGCATTGTATGTTTATAAGTAGAAGCATTTGTGAGGTAAATCTAAGGGAAACATTTTCAGGGCTGAAATCAGTAATGTATACATTAAAAAATTATTTCTTTTAATTGAATTTTAGCATACAGATATACATTTTGGTTTTTAACTTCTCTTCATTTCAGCAATATGCTCCTCTCCTTGCTGTATTCAGCACTCAAGGCCAGTCTGAGTTGATTCTTCTCCAGAAGGTGCAGGAGTACTGTTATGACAATATCCACTTCATGAAAGCCTTTCAGAAGATAGTGGTACTCTTTTATAAAGGTAAAAGTATATATACACTGTTGTAAACTGTGCCTGTATACCAGCCACTCACCTACAATGTCATAGGCAACAGACATTGTCTGGTTATTGGGTATAAGACAGCTGCAATGGAGTTTAACTCCAAAATACCTTCTGCTTTGGTAGTTCAGAGAAACATGTGGCAACAGCAAAAGCTGAAGAAAGCCCTTCTTTCTCTGTTGTGTTTATCCCACAGTCAAGAAGCATGAACAGGGTCCAAGCACCATCCACAGACTGTTCAATGCAGTTTAATTATTGTATAAAACCAGTTCTAGGAAGACATTTTTATAAACTCCTGACATATTTAAAGAGTCTGCTAGAGCTTGGTTTTAAGAAACCTTGCAAGTGTAAACATTCTTGCCTGGAAAATTTTGTAGGCTTTTTTCTTTTTTTATTGTTCCCTCCCTGCAAGAAGGAGATTTCTCTATTCTTCTATCCCTTTTCTTTTCCCTACCACTTTCTTGTAGGTGCCATAGTTTAAGGAATTTATTTTTTATTGTGAAGTTGACTTCATTGCAAGTTTATTCTGATATGGTTGTCATGGAGACTAATGGTCTTGCATTGCTTGTGATGGGTGGGTGCCAAACAGTTTGTTCTGACATTCTTGCTATAAATAGTTGAAAGAGAAAAATCGGCAGGATTAAAAACCCAGTACTGATTTTGTTCACCCTGTTGTGTCCAGGTTCAAGGCAAACAATTTCAGGCTGTTAAAATAATTTCATGACTTCAGAAGTGAATCATGTGGATTTATTTCCATCCTTATGTCAATATAGCATGGCCTCAGTGATCAAATGAAAAAGCAGTACACCAGTCCCCTAAACACTATCAATGACTGAGGACAAACCTGAAACTGCACTTTAGTTTTCTTGGAAAAGAAGATTGACTTTGGACATGAGCACAGTAACTGTTGTGTATTCAGACCGTAACTATATAGTAAAACCAGAAAGAGTCTTGTGTGGGATTCCCTTAAAAATTTTTGTAAATTCATTACTGTGCTAGTCTGTAAGAGCAACCCTGACATTCCGGAGTATTAAAAAAAAAAAAAAAAAAAGAAAATACATTCCTAAATTGAACATTAAACTTAATGTGTTCCAAGAACCCAATTCCCATCTACTCTGCTTAGCCCGTGTACTCTTGTTCTGACTGCAGATGTACTTGGACAGGCTTGTTAGGAAGGGTGAGAAGACTTCAGCCTGAGCACTACAGGTGCCACAATTTTGTTTAGGATTTATATGATGTCTGGTAGAGTGTTTGGAACTACCTAGGGTGTGGCCTGTCAGTGTGCCATGGTCCCTAACTATTTATATTTTATATTTTGTTTGTGAGGAAATATTAGCCACTGCACATATACAGCCTACAAACTGCAAAAATAACCAGGTTTATGGTTTAAAAGAATTACAATGGTTTTTTTCAAGGAAGATAACACCACTTGAAAGGGTTCTTAGGAAGGAGTTAATAGTGGGAGATAAATGCAAGGAAAACAGATTTTTAAACAAATCAATCATCCCAGAGAAAGGGCTATTAAGAAAGGAAAGAGAGCAATTAGTGTTCTGTTCACCCCCCAAGTATCACCTCCTTACTGATCACTGTGTCTTTGAAGTCACTGGTGGGAGATGCTCTCTGCTGCTCCTTGGTGCTGCTTCCTCTCTGTTCGTTTCTGCTTTTCACCTTTTTCCTCTGAATTTTTTATAGTAAGAAGTTCCTTCTTCTCATCAATTATTGCCAGAGCTTGCAAACTCTGCAGGTCTTCCCTTTGTATTCGGGTTTTCTGGGAATTCTTTAATTCTCATATTTGCTACCAATTTGCATTAGCTGTCTGGCAGCTTATCAGGAGCCATTCTCATTAGCATTTTGATGAGATTAGTCTTGATACATTTGAAGATTGTAAACAGGGAAAAGGCATTGCCAGATTGGAAGGGGTTTTGCTTAATGGAAAGAAGTCTGATACATTTTAAACAGAGCAAACTATGCCAGCACTGTCTCATAAGAGCTTGGATATAATTTTGCTGATTCAAGAGGCAGGTTTTTTATTTTTAATGTATCCACATTACACAGTGGAAGCTGTACATTCACGTTCCATCCTCACCATTGCCTGTATTTCTGCCTGGAATACCCCAGGTAGATGGGGCAGAGATGCCTCTCTGCCATCTGATGTGGTCATGCAGCAGCACAGCTGCCAGCCCTTCCTCACCCCCTTTAGGCTGAAGTTGGATCTGCCCAGTTTTAGCAGCTGCTTCCCCAATTTCACAGCCAGTAAATTGTAAAAGCCATTGGGCCTTTCTGAGCGCTGGATACAGGGTGGGAGTCATCAGCTCCATCTATTTAAAGCAGCTTTGGAGTTAAACAGTGTCCATTAGGTGCAGAGATGCTTCTGCATTACCCAGGGAAGATTCTGGGAGTGCTAGTTCTGCAATTCCTGTTTCTCTCACATAGTGTTACCAAGCTTTAACAACTCATGGTGTTGGCTTGTCCAGAGCCATTCTGCCTCCCTTTGCTTTGTTTCAGTGCTGGTAGGTCTTGTACTTGTCTTCTTCCCAGTTCATACCTATCTGCTAGAGACAAACCATGGTGTCTTCTTAGAGACATACACTTTATTGTAGATGTTACTGATGGCAGCATATCTTCTGTTTCCTAATAGTCAAGGAAAATAGCCCCCAAAAGCTATTACTGGCTCTATTGGTGGTGAGGGGACAGCAGATTCCCGTGTTGCCCTCTTCTTTGTGCTTTAAGAGTAACCTGCACTGGATCTGAGCAGCTTTCAGGGTTCCTAATAAATTTGTCACTAGAAAGTGACAAATAAAGGCATCTGAAATATCTTCCCAACTCTGGATGGGCAATCTGTTGTTTATTACTCATTGTAAGGTAGTTCTTCCCAGGCATGGAGGTAGTCATCAGTGGTGATAGACACCAAGTACCACTCATGCATTGACAAATTTAGTTGCATGACTACTCTCATCAGCATCTTCACCATCTTGCATTGAAATCCTTCTCATATTTCCATCACAAAATACTCCTTGGGTTATTTTCCCGGGAATAACCTAGTAATACCTAAACATTAACAGCAACAGTGGGGCTCATTAGCCCCACTAAATTCTTGAAAGTCTTTGGTTTGAGATTTTTTTACTTATTTCTTCTGCCTCTAAACAAGGAGGAATACCTACCTTTCCCCCAATGAAGACCCAAGCACTGTTTTCACTTTCATGGTAGCTGGTTCTTTTCAGCTTGTAGATATAATATGCAAAAGTAACTCTAGCCAGTAAAAGCTTATTGACTTTATGATATCTTTGTGTTCCTGACACAGTAGAGAGAAAAGAAAAATAAGCTGTCCAGTTCTGTACTGATCCTTGGCTATGATTTTGCTTCTCTGATTATCCCTTAAAGCCAGTACAATTGTAAATCTAACAGCTGCATTTAAACAAAAAACCTAAAAGCCAGTTGCAGAATGAGAAATACTGAATTCTCCTGAGTGACACCTAATAAGTTTGCCAGACTCCTTTCTAATTATGATTGCACTGTAAGATGTCTTTTTTTTTTTTTTTCAGTCCATTCCGTATTGCAGCGTGTTCCTTAACTGTGGGTAAAATAAGCATTGTTGTTACTGGATTACGTGCATTTTACATTCATATTCTCTTGCAGAATCTCCTTTATTTTAGTTTGTGTTCAACCTGGGAATTTCAAATGTGAAATCTGGTCACTATTGAAATTAATAACCATGCCTTTCATGAGAATCAGGTTTTTGCCCTTTGAACAGCAAATACCCTTAGCAGGCACAAAGCCCTAGATTTTTTTAGAAAAATCTAATCTTTTGCATTAGATTTCAAGACAATGGTTTCAAAATACAGAGAAAAAAAAAATTAAACACAAGTACATGCGAAGTTGTACTCCGGTTTGTGTCAGCATACATAGCCCTGAGAGATTACTCTTCTACAGTATGAAGATGTTGTAACTAAAAGATGTAGACTGTCTTCTGAAATGCTGTACTGAAAAGAACTAAGACTCCAAGTTCCACTCAAAACGTGGGTGTTGTTTTTTGATGGAACACAATTATCTTTAGATATCTTCATTATTCAAGTACTTTCTTTTGGTGCTGGATTCAGAATTTTCCCAGAAAAAAACCCAAAGCATAAAGACCAGAACTGTACTGTGGGTGACATTCCTTGCATTGAAAGAGCCCTTGCCTTAAGGCTCTGTCCACCCATCTGAGTTAGCTGCAATAGAGCTGAATTTTGCAGATTGATTGGCTGTGGTGGCAGCTGACAGGGTGTGCTTTTCCCTTTACTGCTGATGGCTTGAGTTGAAAGCAGAAATTCATTCCAACTGGGTGATTTAGTACAAAGCTGAGACCTGAACTTCAAGTTATCTTTCCAGTTAGCCCTGCAGTAAAGACACTTTATGAGTAGAGTGTTTCAGTCTCTCAGCTCTGCAACTTCTCCCTTTCATGAGGGATGTTCCTCCTCCTCATGAGGCTCTGGCTGTGGGTGGTTTGAGTGGCAATTGGCAGGACCTGCAGGAAAACCAGCTCTCTCGACCTGACATCACCTGTGACTGCAGTGAAAATGACGTGCACACACCCACAAACCAGTGCTCAGCCTCAGCCATTAAAATATATCTATAATCAACTTTAATGAGGAAGAAATATATATATATATAAAATAGAAACAAAATGAGTCACTCCCTTCCTCCCTCCCTCCCCCCCGTGTTCCCATTGCTTCAAAGCAACCTAGAGATGATTTACTACACCCTGTTCTGCATGATTGTTTAATTGAGCATCTCTGTGCTAACAGGATATCCTTTCTTAGGAGCACTGGAGGCATGAATGTATTACAAATAATATTGCTCAGAAATGAAAGGAGAGTTGCAGTTGTCCTTTTTTTAGTTGCATGTATTTTGTTCTTCTTTGTTAGCATAAGAGGCTTAGTGCTATGGTGTTTTATATAGGCAAATTTTTCATCTACCTAGCTTGATAATATTTTAATCTTTGAGGCACCCCATGAGATTGCATGCTGCAATTTTGCAGGTTGGGGTTTTGGAGGGGAAGGGAGAAGTTCCTCCCTTTGTCTTCATCAACAAACCCACTGAGCTTTACAGCCTGTAACTCAAATCCTTTTACTCTTGATCTGAGAGATGTGCCTACCTGGAAGGGCTTCCTTGTGCAACATTTTAATATGGACTGTAATGCAGTAATGGCCTTCTGCAGCTTCTCCTATACTGCAACATTTTTGTGTTCCTGGATGTCCACAATAATGTTCACAGTACCCAAGAGCTAGCTTGAGCTGGGGACAGAGGGGGTTGCTGTACTTTTTTTACATGTCACCAGGTGTAATTCTGCAGACGTAGTGCTGTGAATTTCAGGAGTCTGTGGTGAACATGAGCTTTTTACATGCAGGGATTCTGCAAGTTTCTCATGAAAGTCTGTGACATACTCTCAGGTTCGCTAAATGAAAATCCTGATTTGTTAAATGCTGTAATGCCTTTAAGCTGCTGGCAAGTATTTAATGTAACATGTTTGAAACCTCATTCTTAGCCTCAGTGTTTCTGTTATATTGGAGAAAAAGTTCATTGTGGGGGTTGTAATTTTGGGAAGATACAGCTTTATGTGCCTCTTGTAAGGTTCACTCAGTGCAATTTATATGTACTGAACAAAGTCCAGAGCCAGCACAGTCCTGTTTTCACTCCCTTTTCAGCTCACTGCCAGTTGCAGCAAACTTCAGAAGAGTTTTTATTTTGGAAGTGCTTGAGAGAGAAGGTCACACACACTCACTAAATTCCAAATTTTTAGGGAGACTTCCTCTTCAGTGACTGTTGGATGTCTTGAGATAGTCTTGATTGTGTTTAAATGTATCCCTGGTTGCTTCCGTCTGTTTATTATTCAACAGCATATGTGAAATGTGTCTGCTCTGTCTCATCTGATCAGATGCTTTGGGGTTTTGGTGCCATTCATTTCCGTTTGCTTTCTTTCCTTCCCTGCCACATCTGCCACGTTTAGGCTAAAGCAGAAAGTGATGGTCAGGGTCAGCACTCTGGCAAGTGAATGGGTGGGATGGCACCAAGGAGCTCAAGGAAGCGGTGAAAAACTCAACATAAATGGGCTGATTTTGCAGAGCAAGGGCAGGTAGGGGAGGGTAGTTTCTTCAACAACAAAGAGAATGGAAATTTTAATGAGATGTAGAAAGCTGCCTTTAGTCTTTTTATAGAACAAATATAGTTGGATTTTTTTTGTTGCCTGTTGCATTACGTAACTTACAAAATGCCATTGTGGATCCCAGATCTTGCCTCCACAGCCATCAATTACTGAGATATTTGGCTTGGCTGGAGTGCAGGAGCTTTGTTCCTGGGGCTGAATTTGCATCTATTGGAAACAATTAAGTGTCCTTGCTGTTTATTTGGGTTTCTTTATTCTAAACCTCGCTCAGCCTCATGTTCCCTCACTGACAGCTACTTTGTTCTTGATACTTGATAGAAAAATTTCAGCTGTGCTGTCTGAGACAGTCCCTTAAAATGGATGGTCTTAAAACTAACTATCTGAAAACAATATAGAACCTATAGGGGGAAGTTATTGCCAAAAATATCCCTACTTGGTGGTCTTTTTAATCAGAAGGTGTCTGTAACTTCAGATTTCTAGAACCATGCACTGTTCTATGGATCAGAAGCAAGAATAAGCATGGTAGTTCATATTGTGTTAACTTCTAAGATGTGCAGACTGATTTTTGTTTGTGTTTTTTTTTATAACCAGTAATCTTACATGGTGTATTTAAAGCAGATTAATAGAGAACTGTCCTTTACTGAAGCACAACACATGGTACTTTAAGCCTAATACATTACACATTTTATTTCATCTGGAATCCCTTGTATGCATCAGATATTCTGTAGCTGGAGCTCAATATAGTTCATGCAAAGCTTGTTCCATTGTGATCATATTAACTTTTCTCATGCTGCCTTTAATAAAAAAAAATCTCCCCTCATGTTCAAAATCTTCTAACCCCTAAAAATTGCATTGATTTCTTTACATTGCATTGATCTGTATTTCAGCTGATGTTCTGAGTGAAGAAGCTATCCTCAAGTGGTATAAAGAAGCACATGTTGCTAAAGGCAAAAGTGTTTTTCTTGACCAGATGAAGAAATTTGTGGAGTGGCTGCAAAACGCTGAAGAAGGTATGGGTTCACTTAAGGAAATATGGTAGTCTCTTGGCAAATTCATTTTTTTTCCAGATTTCCTGTTAAGTACACAGAATAGAAAACAGCAGACCTGACTCACTCCAGATTGTTTCCAGTCATGCCCAAGCCTAACAATACTCACTGCTTTTTAATGGTGGTGATGTCCTTGTGAAGAAAGTTCTTAAGTCATCAGGTACCACTCGTCTGTTGATAAAAATCTTTAAGACTCTGTCAGGAGGAACGTTTTACTGATGACAGGGTGAAGTACCTTGGGCTTAACATGAACAACCAGTTTTCTGTATCAATGCCTTTTCTGCTGTTACCATCTGTACTGACAACATGAACATCAGTCTGCCTCTGCCCCTGCAGTTGCAGTTGCTTTTTTCTGAGTGTTCAGGCTAATATTTTCCATCTCTTTCTTCAGTCCCTAATTTTGTTTTTCTCATATTCCATACAGGAAAATACTTGGGTTTGTACTGAATAAATACGTTATCTTTTTTTGCATGGAAAAAGAATTACACCTCAATTGGGAAGAGCAGTCAAGTATAATAGATAGTGTTCATTTCCATCCATTTAACATAATTGGTTTTAGAGGGAATATGTAGTAATGCCAACGAGCAGATAAGACTGCAGCAATTCATATGTTCAGGTAGCAGTATAAAAATGGTAGGTTCTTTCACACTTGAGACTTTTGACTAGCAATCTTGGACTAACTGAGCATTTTTTAACCTTTTAATCTTCTGCTTGTATTCCTTTCCTGTTGCTCTTTATTTTTATCCTTTCTTGCTTGTCCTCTCTGCCAGTTGACCTTACTTACAAAGTCCAATACAAATGGAGAAAAATGCTGCTGTAAGAACATCTATACCATATTTTCTCTGAGAAATCTAATGTGTAATATTTTTTAGTAGCAAACCCTTTCTTGTCAGGTGAACACAGACAGAAATCCAGTAAGATGCAAAGTAGTTTTAGTTTAGAAAAATACGGTGTATGTTCCTTCTGCTAAATTACTCCTACTTTCCTTACTTTTACTCCTCCTCCTTTTACTTCTAAATTACTTTTATCTTACGACAGAAAAATCATAAGAGCTTTTGTTTATATGGATTTTGTACCTGCTGTAGGATATGAAACACCACACATGCATTTCTAGATAGTCTTTCTGATGATGATCATTGATACTTGCAGAGCAAATAGTTTAAAGGGTGCTTCCTGGATGATAGCAGTACAGCCTACTCATGGAGTTTAGAAGAGTGAGCAAATAATGCTGATCCTTCATTAAATTCAGCTCAGATGCACTTTGAATGGCTCTGCAGATGAGGACCAGAACAATTCATAGTAATCTGGTTAAAATTCTGGTGATAGATCTGTAAATGAAGAGCTCCACAGCAGGGAGGCTAGCAGAGTAGATCTTCATTTTCTGAAGCTGTGCATTTCGTTCTGGCTTACTCTGTTCAATCTGCCAACCTTGCCTAGGAAGTACTAACTGTGACGAAAATTTTTATTTGAATTTTGGAAAGGTATCTTTATTATTTCTATAGAATTACTCACATCACTGTCTTTGTGCAACCTACATGAAGTGTTTTACTTCTCTTCTAGAGTCGGAGTCTGAAGGGGAGGAGAACTGAGACAGTTCAACAAAACAGAGTCTCAATCTAGGTTAATGCCAAACGCGCTTCAGAACGCTGTCCTGTTCAAGCAAAGAGGCTTTACTTCAGTGTCATACAGAAAACTATAGGCTAGGCTTTCCTTTTGTTTAGAAGAATAAAGGTTTTTAATGGAGCCCTGAGGCATTAGATGCTCTGCTTGGGACTCTACCTCTGGCTCATTGTACACTAACTTAGGTAAAGACGTTCAGCAAGGAGCCATATAGAAAAAGTGAAATGAAATACTTATGGACTCCTTTTATTAACGGCCTTTTTCAGGTACAATGGTATATGAACACTCCAATTTCTGTTTATAGAACTGTTTAGTCTGTGTTTGTAGCTCAGTATTGGCTTGTGTATGTGATTTGACACCACCACATTTTTTTGAATAAATGGCTTTTGTATCTTAGTTTTATGGTGTGTGTATGTGTGTATGTTTTCTAAATCAGATTTGTCAAAAATTTTATGACTCTTCAAGTGCAAATTACACAAGAATGTCAAGAGACTGTTTTCATGCTGCTTAATCACAAAATCAGGATCCATAGTTAATTGAAATCACTGTCTAATATTTTATTCCCTTATTTCCATTTGGGAATAAAAGTTTTGGACAGATTAACTTGATTCCATAGCAAATGTTGATTAATTCAATTTATTAATTCAAAGAAAATGTACAGAGATAAATCTCTGGACTTCCAGTTTTTCCTGTACAGAACTGATGCAAATGATAAGCAGAATAATGTGCTGTTCTCAGTTGAGACTACTCAGTTATTGGTGATGGCTATATTTTTCAAGAAAAAACATCTCTCTGTAAAGCATTAGCTTCAAAACATGCATGATTAGAGCTCATTGCTTGTGAAATCTGAAATTTATTTACATCAATGTGATGTTGTGATCAGATATGTGACAAATACATAAATGAATATGCAAACTTCTGAAGACCCATCCTACTTTCTTTAATACTCTCCTTGTGGCTTGATGTGATGCCACAGACAGTTCTTGTGCCTGAGACCTGCTTAGGATGTTGCATAAGTAGAGCCAGTGTGCAGGTTTGTACGTGCACAAAAGTCTCAAAACCTACTCCCAGAGCTAGAGGTCTGAAGCTGGGGGAATTCTCAGTCTCTGAGTAACTCTCAGAGTGCCTGGAATCCTGTGTTGTGCTTTGTGGATGTTAACAGCAAGGGTCCAGTGCAGTACCATCTCCCTGTGTGCAGGTTTTTTTGTACAGCAGCTGATCAGGTTGCTGCCATTTTCTTTCTCACAGAATCAGTTACTTTGGAAGCAGCCTTCTCCTGCCTCACTCCCCCCTTTGCTGTCCATGCCTCTGACCACGCTGGTGGCCCAGAATGGCAAGAGAAGCAAGTCAGCTGGATGCCAGATTGCACCACTCCAGTTCATCTTCTCTTTAAGCATATGTAGCTCAAAAAACTCTGCATCCTTACCTTTACGTATAGAGTTAAATCCACATAAAATATGAGTGATTTGATTAATAAAGTCTAGAAAAGACAGGTTTGTATACTTACAGGGCAAAAGCATAAAAAAGCGTAATTGACTAATGAAGTGGTGTATTTTGTCATAAGAAACCAAATAAGCTAACAATACAGATTTTTCGATGGAAAAGTCAACACATAATGCAAATTACAGATCATGTGGTTGTAAATGTGTTATATTTAGCTTTAGTGGAAACAGCAAATAGCAAGTGAAAATCAAGTGCTGTTGGATGTCACCTTTCAATCTAGAAGGGCTTTTATTTTTTTAACAGGTACTGATCTTTGGAAGGGGAAGAGGGTGATGTGAATATTTCCATTAACTTGACACAATAAGATAATAATACATACAAGCAGAATTGATGCATTAGCTGCATTCTTTTCATTGCAATCTTTGTTACTACAGAAAATAAATTTGCTGGGCACTACTGACCTCTGGGACCCTTTGGTCACAACCTGTAGCCATGAAGTAGTGAGTTGTCACTGAAACTGCAGTTTTCTAAGGTACTAATGTATACTCATCTGGTTGTACATAAAACTACTTTTCTCTACAATCTAAAAGCTCAAACTGATTTCAAAGGTGCAGATGCAGAATAACATACAGAGGACATCATGAGGTGGACCTGTGATGAGACTGCTGAGGGTGGCTGGACAAGGCTGCCTGCGATCTATCTGAGCCATCTGCTGGAGAGAAAAAGCAGCAGCAGCAGCAGCAGGCACTTGGTGGCAAAAGGCAGCAAGTCTGGGATGCTTGCTGCATCCTGTGCTCTCACAGCACAGCAGATGCAAGCAAAGCTGTTTCTTCATGCTCCGTGGGATCCGGTTCACTGAAGTTCAGGTACCTACAAGCCAGGCACCCATCGAGTTGGACTCCATGATCCATAGGGGTTCCTTCCAACTTGAGATATTTTGTGGTTGCTGACACAGTTGTCCCAGGCTCCCTTTACAGTTGTTGCATTGGAGAGAAATGGGTGGGTTTAGGACAGGGCTGCTGGCCAAGCTGAGACTTGGAGCAGCTGAGGTCACTTGGGATTGTTCAGGTTGAAGAAAAAGAAGCTGAGGAGTGACCTCATTGCAGTATATGGCTTCCTCACAAGGGGAAGAGGGGACTGGCACTGATTTCTTCACTCCTGTGAGTGAAGACAGGACTTGAGGAAATGGTAGGAAGCTGAATCAGAAGTTTAGGTTAAATATCAGGAAGAGGTTTCTCACTCAGAGAGCAGCAGAGCAGTGGAAAAAGCTCCCCAGGGAAGTGGTTACAGCACACAGGCTGCCTGAGTTCAAGAAGCATTTGGATGCTCTCAGGCACATGGTGTGATTCTGGGGGTGCCCTACACAGGGACAGGAGCTGGACCTCTTGATTATCCTGATGGTTTCCTTCCAACTCAGCATATTATATGATTCAATGATTCTGTCATTGTGATTTACAGTGGTGTAAGGAGTTGCATTCTGAAATAATAGTAGTTGTCCCATTTTAAGTCATGCAACTTCAAAACCCATCGTCTTCTGTGTTTGTATTGTATCTAAAGTTAACTCCTGGAGCCCCCTTCCAGCTTGCCCTCCCCTACAAGATGATGTGTTATTTTGCTGAGGCGGTAGGTATTTTTGATTCTCATTTTCAGGAATTTTCCTCTCTTACTCTCTGAGATCATAGAATCATAGAATTGTCTGGGTTGGAAGGGACCTCAGAGATCATCATGTCCAACCCTTGACCCACTGCTGCAGTTGCTAGACTATGGCATTGAGTGCCACATCCAGTCTCTTTTTAAATACCTCCAGGGACGGAGAATCCACCACTTCACTGGAAAGTCCATTCCAATCCCTGACCACCCTCTCCGTGAATAAATTCTTTCTAATATTCAACCTAAACTTCCCCTGGCACAACTTAAAACCATGTCCTCTTGTCTTGTTGAAAGTTGCTTGGGAAAAGAGGCCAACCCCCCCCTGGCTCCAGCCTCCTTTCAGGGAGTTGTAGAGAGCGATGAGGTCTCCCCTGAGCCTCCTCTTCTCCAGGCTGAACACCCCCAGCTCCCTCAGCCTCTCCTCACAGGACTTGTGCTGGAGTCCCTTCACCAGCCTGGTTGCCCTCCTTTGGACTTGCTCCAGGACCTCAATCTCCTTCCTGAACTGAGGGGCCCAGAACTGGACACAGGACTCGAGCTGTGGCCTCACCAGGGCTGAGTACAGGGGCAGAATCACTTCCCTGGACCTGCTGGCCACGCTGTTCCTGATCCAGGCCAGGATGCCATTGGCCTTCTTGGCCGAAGATGGGCTTCAGGCCAACAAACACTCCCAGGCTGTCTGTGTAACCTATATTTTGCCCCTAGCACAGAACTCCTGCACTGGTGTCCTGGATGACCTGCTCCCTCTCTATTTTTTCTTGACAGAAATCCAGTTACCAATATGACACAAGCCATGGTTTCCTTCCATGGCATGCCTGGTAGCTCTTGTCATGCCACTCACTAGCAGGGGTTTAAGATGCTTGGCCCCTTCTGGATTTTTCCCTTCCAGTTTACCCACATTATTCTTTATCCACACTGTTCCCTGATAAGAAAGAAGTCCTGATCTTACAAGGGACCTCAGGAGCTTTGGAGGGAGCTGTGCATATTGTAATCTCACCTCACTGCTGCTGCTCTGGGATATCAGGCACCATGCTGGAAGAGCAGCATCCTTAATACCAGTCTGAGGCAATCCAGACAAGGAGAGTGAAGATACATCCTTGCTTCCCCACTGCCTCTCCCAGGAGGGATGCAAGAGAGAAATGCACTTGTTGGTCTCAGTTATCACTGAGCACGACTTGAGCATAGTGCTGAAAGCCATATATTACGTCAGAAGAAATAAGAAAATGGTATCCAAGGATAGGACTGAAACAAGGTTTGTAGGCAGACCTATGTTATGAGACCCACTAGTTAAGCTGGGAAAAATCAATAAGCTTTGAAGTTCACCAGTCCTTCTCCAGGCTCAAAACAGAAGCAGCAGCCTTGAAAAAAAAAAAAAAAAACCAAAACCCTGCTCTAGATTTAGAGTTAGACCTGTGTCAAAAAGACCAGCCAAGAGAAAACAGATGGTATCTGTGATATTGAAGGATATTCTAAAGGGACGTGGGCAGGCAGATAATTCATAGTTTGTGGAGTAAGCAGGACATGTCAGTGAAAGAATGGGTTAAAAGGTGCTACAGATTCTCTCTTTGTTGATGACCTAAAGAAGTTACAATATAGGAGATTCAGAATTTTCCACCTTTGCTCTAGGGTCACAGATAGCACTACACTAGCTGGAAAAAAATGGCAATTACCGTGAGTGCCCATCCCTGCATCAAATCTGTCCCTTTCTGTCCCTGTAATCCAGGCCCCTGGAGACTATACTTCCACAACTAGAAAATCCTCTTCTGTCAAGAGATGGAAACAGTGTATGCATAGACCTGGAAGATCACACTTTTCCCAACATTTCAATATAAAAACATTTTTCTGCGGCTTTATCGAGACAGTGGGATTCTGGGATTAACAGAAACATTGTATTTCTTTGTGCTATCGTGGACTTTTTATCTCCTGCATTTGCTTTGATCTTAAGCCACTAGTGAATCCAGAGATCTCTGAATCTGTAAAGCTGTTGCAGAGTAAACCAATAAGGTGGATGTGGTGCATAAGGACATGGTTCAGTGGTGGACATGGCAGTGTCAGGATAACTTGATGATATTAAAGGTCTTTTCCAACCAAAACCAATTCTATGGTTCTCTGATTTCTAATCAAAGGGTATCTCATCCTGTACCCATCTGGGAATGTTCTGAATTCTCCCCTCGCCAAACACATGTAATTCAATAAATCCAACACAGAAATGCCTTCTACCCCCAGACAGATCACCTCTCACTGCAATAGCTCACCTTCCTCTCTCTCACAGTTTGGCCCAAGTTTCCGAAACGACTGGGAAAACATTTTGTCACCCTTGTCTCAAGTTCTGGCCCTGCAGTCAGAGCCATCTGCCCTCCCATGCCACTGGCTGCCCAAGTGCCCATGCAGCAGCACCTCCTGCAGCTCCTTGCCCAGGGGCTAAGGGGGATCCTTCCCCTCCAGGGGCTGGGCTAGGGACCATGTGTCATTGCTTCAGATCCCCCCTTGGTGCCCCTCCAGTCTGGACACAGCCTCCCTGCTGGGACCAGGGCAAGCAGAGGGCACAAACTGCACAACTGGGCACAATTTCTCTGTTTTTTAGAGAAATCCGCATCGATTCCTCATATAAACCCAGCAGTCAGATCCACAGGGACAGTCTCTAGAAATGCCAAATAAGACAGCAGCTTGTCATGGGAAATGCCAACACCTAGATACATTGCAAGATGGAAAAAGAGGAGTATTCAGTTCCAGCCCTGAGAGAAGTATGGGATTCAAAAAAAAAAAAAAAAACAGCACAGAGAGATAATTTGGAATAACTGCATAAACCAGGGTCATGTGCTGTCACTTCTGCACAAACCAGCACATGTGTACTGCTCTCTCACACACTGCTGCTCCTCCAGTCACTCTCAGTCCCCGTTAAGAGTCATCAGAGACTGCATTATCTCTGTTTCTTTCATTTCAGCTTTCAGCTACATTTTGTGCATGCTCACATTCACAGTTTCCTTTACATGTCTTCTTTTTTTTGGTTTGTGTGGGTGAGTTTTATTATTTTATATAACAACTGGTTTAGTGATTTATGGAGCATCTATGTCATTATATTTATGTTACACTTATAATTTAGCAGCTGTCATAGCAACTGAAATGACTTTTTTTCAGAAGACTTCCTGAAACAGCAGATGATGATACCCCTTTAAATGAAGAATTCTAAAGCTGAAATGCAGATCAAATGAAACAGATGCACATGTGGATAATTTATTTAAATGTAAAGGACACAATCCTCCCTTTAAGGACTAGAGAAGCAAAATGACCCCTTGTTTATGCTCTGCCAGTGTACCAGCTCACTTTTATACATTACTAAACTGAACTATGATAGATGTAAAGCAAGAAGAATTGGCATGGATACATCAAGGATACATAAATATATCTACTAAAGAAGTTGCAAAGCAACTGGTTCTCATGACCCTAAACTACAAAGGTTTCCCACAGGGTCTGGGAGAGGTTTTAAGTGGATACAGACAACTGACTGAATAGGAACACATGGTGGTGCTGATGTTGCAAAACAACTCTGAATTTTTAACATGAAAAAGGCACAGCGGAGAAGGGGATTCTTCTTGGTAACACTAATCCTTAGAGAGGGGAAAAAAAGGACAACTTCTTCCCATATCAAAGGAAGAATCTACTAGGGACAACTTTAATAGTACAGATGAGTACCAAAAAGTAAACTAAAGGAAAAGCTCAAAAGCACTGCTTTCTGCAAACATAAATGAAAGAGTGACAGCAGAGAAACAACCTGTCAGTTGAAGTCCTGCAACAGTGATAAGGCCTGAGCCACGCTGTAGATGGCATTTAAGCTGGAATTTAAGCTGGAATTTTGTTTTCATGATATAGCGTTCCTGTAGGCCTCTTCAGGTATGGCCTCCCAGTACCTGAGGGGGGCCTACGGGAAAGTTTGGGAGGGACTTTTTCCAAGGGCATGTAGTGACAGCATGAGGGAGAAAGGTTTTAAACTGGAAGAGGATAGATTTTGGTTAGACATTACAAAGAAATCATTTAGTGTGAGAGTGGTGAGACGCCGGAACAGGTTGCCCAGGGAAGCTGTGGATGCCTCATTCCTAGAAGTGTTCAAGGCCAGGCTGGATGGGGCTTTGAGCAACCTGGTCTAGTGGGAGGTGTCCTCGACCATGCAGGGGGCTTGGAACTAGATGATCTTTGAGGTCCCTTCCAACCCTGTTCCATGCTTCTATGAAATTCATGACTGTTCTCACAAGAAGTCACTTAAAATATTAGGAACTCAGAGATATTCTGAATTTCCCAAGGGTTTCTACTCCACCCTCTAAAATGGAAATGCTGGAAATTTGGATGTTCTACCAAGATGCAGGCATCAGAACCAGAAATTCCTTCTGTTTGGAGTTTTGGAGATGGTATTTGGAGGACGTATGTATATATTACTGATCCACCTCTCACCAGCCTTTTTCCAGTGCTGTCTTGGACTGTAACATGCAGAAATATATTCCTCTTGAGAGACCAATAAAATGTGAGAAATCACCCAGATCATTAAAATAATATTAAATGATTTGATAAAGCACTGCAGAAAAAATCCTGACTATTGAATAAAAATATCAGATGTGCTCTACTGCCCAAAGGCAGAGGTGCCAACAGCATTTGATTAGTGCAGGGCACATGCCTTTGATAGAGTTATGTCAAATAAAACAAGCATACAGTTTAAAAGAACGGCCTTAGCAGCTTCTGCAGTTAAGGATTTACCCAGTGTTTGCAGTAAACCCTGTAATTTTGAGGGATCTTCTTCTTTGTGCTGTCAGACCTGTGACCTTCCTGTCCTTCAGCTCAGAGATGGAGATGACACTCAGGGCAGACTTCAAGACCTGGAAAACCTGCATGAATTCTGCCACCAGAGGCTTGCGGGAATGAAGCTTCTTGGTGTTTCTGCCTCACCACAGACATAAAAATGAGAAGCAGAAGAAAGATACCTGAAGTCTACTCCTGCTGGTCATTGCAAGAAAAAAACTTCTTAGCACTAATAGTCAGAATTGAGACTGCAAACAACCAGTGGCCTGCTCTAGACAAGAAGAGCCAAGATGGACCCTTTTAAAAGGTAGGTTCATATTTACCATGTTTTTTTACTGCTGAAACAGCCTTGTTTTTCAGCAGCATCCCAGTTACTGCTTTGTCATCTGCAGTGTCTCTCTCTCAGTGGCACCAGCAAGGCAAGAAGCAACAAGTACACTGCGAGCTGCTTCTAGGGAAACTGAGCCATTACACTGCTACAAGAAAAGCCACTCTTGTGGCATGACAGGCTGACATCTTTCAGAGCTGACATTGCTCACTCCCACATAGAAGAAAGAAATAAAACACAAACACTTTCCACCTCATACTGGGAAGTAAACTAATCTTCCTTAACCTGTAAATTGATATTTGTTTAAAATTCTCTTCAGAATTAAGTTTAGATTTAGCTTTACATTTGCATGAAATTCAGTGTAGTTTTTGTAAAGCATAGTAATTGCAAATTTGATCCCACTTCTTCATGTCCTCTCCACACTCACACAGGATTGCCCATAGGATTCCTCTTACTGAGTTCTGTTTCTCTTGATTCTGTCTCAAAGGGGGGTGTCTCTTCTTAATGGCTGCAATGAGGCGTCCTCCTCCTATCTGAGGAAAAAAGGGTGAATGCAGTTTCTCAGCTGTTCCCTTTACAGCGAAGGCCCAGGCCCGATGAGGGGCCGTGACAGCATCTTCATATTCTTGTGTTGTTTTAATCGTATCACCCACAATTCCATCCAAATCTCCAGGAACCCATAGCATTACTGATAGTGTATGGTTAAAAGGCAGTGGTGCAGCATACACAAACCTTTGCAACATAGGTTTAGGGCATGGCATGTGATAAGGATCTTCAATGTTTTGATCAGTATAGATCATATCTCATACAGCCAATTCTTCCAGATATCTGATAGCTTTTTCAAGTGTGGGTGCTTTGACCTGTGGGCAGTCTATTTCCTCTTTATAGGGATGTCTCTGCCTTATAGCTGACAAGAGTGATCTCCATAGGCTGGTGGTTCTATTGTTTTCCCCAAATGCCCGATCAATGCCTGCATCTTTGGCCAGGGATCCCAACTGCCTGGCTTCTCTCTGAGTTAATGTTATGGTAGCAGCCCCATCATTCCAGCATCGGAGTAACCAAGTGAGAAGTGGTTCACCTGAGAAACAGCAGAAGTCTTTTCTCAGAGTATGCAAGTCCCTCATGGAATAGGACTGATCATATTCTGAGTCTGAGTCCTCCACAGCTGACTCTGCTCTAGGTGCTCCAGGAGGAGAGGCAGTATCCTCTATTTCCTCTATCACCTGCTCGTCTTGTTCAGGCTTTGAAGGGTTAAGGCTCGTTTCTGATTTCCATTGTTTTCCTTTTCTCCTAGTCACAGGGTCAACAAGTAACTGTGTGGGCTGAGGGGGAGAGGCTGTGGTGTTTGCAGCAGTCCTAGCAGCAGAACTTGCTTTTTGAACAGCAGCAGTGTCTGTGGGGGTGGAGGCAGCAGCTGCAGCTTTAGCAGATACACTGGCAATGCTCTGAGTTGTGCCCTTGTGTGAGGGGGGGCGAGAAGCGGTGGCGGGGACAGAAGTGGGGGTGCTCTCTTTATGAGGTGAGCTCTTTCCCCTAATTGTATTTGTCTTACTCCTCACCAATATACAATACATGAGAATAGCCATACACACCTGAAAAACATTGACTACAACAATCAGGAGATTCAAAACTATAATAAACATAATGCCATTCTGAATAGAATCCGGTGAATTCAGACCAGGAGTGGTATATTTCCTCAAAAGAAGGCTGAAAATGTAACTACCAACAAATTTTTTAATCCTTGTATGAAACACCACTGCATCGTGTACTGCACTGTGTACTAATATTGAAGATCATATCACAACTACTGTTCTCAAGCAGCGCTTTCCAAGAATAAGCCACATATTAACACTCATTCCAGCTACAAAAAAACATATCACATACCCTGAATACCAAAGCTACGACATGATTGGTTTAATCTCCAACCTTGTGAAATTTCCAAAGGAAAAGGTCTGATTCCCACTCAGCGAAGCCATATTGGTATTGGAGTTGCAATTCAAACTATTCAGGTAAATTAGTCAAAATTTAAATTGGAGCCAATTAGCTCAGGCCCCACATTGGGCGCCAATAAAATCTGTCATTCGGTTTAATTGCTGGGCTAGTGTTAAACCTTGACACTGTCGAATTCTGGGTATCACCTGATACTCTAAGTAACAAACAAGGTTTGTTTCTTCTGTTACAGTTGCTAGGTACTTTTTCTACTATTACTGTCACCTGCTTGCAAGAAGACTACTGGAAAAGAAAGGGCTTTGCTAATAGATGAGCATATTCCTGAGCAGTCAGGTTGCTTTATGTTTTAATGCAAGGGCCTGATACTCTTTCAGTGCTTTCAAGGGAAAAGACCAAAAGATCAGCTGCTTCTTAGCTTGTCCCCTGCTTGTGCACAGATGTCAATGGTGATGCATGAAAACTGGGTGGCAGTGGCAGGCTGTCTTCCTAGTTACAGGAGTTATAGTTTTTCTTTATGATCATGACTCAAAATGTACTGCATTCACACAATTCATGGCCTTCTCTGCAAGAAAAGAAGCCAGGTTGTTCTAATAATCAGATAACTGAAATTAATTGCTAGAGGCACAGAGCATTATTACCAAAACCAACTGCTTCAAAATATATGTCAGGTGTCTAAATTAGTTATGATGCTGGTTTAAGATTTGATATTAAGGAAGAAATAATGTATTTGAAATTTATGGTTGGAATTTTGAACCATTTACTGCTCATGTTTTCAAGGTTTTGCTCACAATTAAGTTGATGTTTCTGAAAGATTCTCACAGCACCACAGAACTGAAGCAGCTGATTTTCCTATGGGTAAACTGTGCTGATGGAGCAGGATGAGCATACTGACTCTGCTTTACACAAATCATAGAAAGAAACAACAAATACACCAAGATCTGGCATTCTGTCTTTCTCTTCTTCCTGTGAATTTCTTTCACTTGGGTATTGCCTGAACATCTCACAAGTGATCTATGCCACTTCAGCAGAAAGTCAAAGGAAAATACCAGCTCATCATGTCACAGGGGAAAATGGTGTGCTCTAGCTACTAAATGAATGGCATAGGAATGTTCACAGAATCACAGAATGTTTTAGGTTGGAAGAGACCTCCAAGATCATCCAGTTCAACCTTTGACCAACACCATAAGCTAACTACTAAACCATGCCCTTAAGGACCAGGTCCAAATGTCTTTTAAATACCTCCAGGGATGGTGACTCCACCACTGTCCTGGGAAGGCCATTCCAATGCCTGACTACCCTTTCAGTGAGAAAATGTTTCCTAACATCTAGCTTAACCCTCCCCTGGTGCAGCTTACATCCATTTCCTCTGGTAAATGGTGGTGGAACCACCTAGATGAAAGAAAGCTGGGGGTAAATTTGACTGGAATCTTCCACTCTCTAGAAGGAGATAAAATGAAGACAGAGCCAAACTTTTCTCAGAGGGACACAGCAAAAGAGCAGTGCAATGGCCACAAGCTGGAACAAGGTTAATTCTGAAAATGGAAAAGTTTTCACAGCAGGAGTACTCAAGCACTGGAACAAGTTGCCCCACAGGTTGTGGTCCTTGTCCCAGTTTAATGCTGGGCTGGCAATTAACTGAATGACAGATGCTCTCTATTAATCTCCCTCCATGGGTAGCTCCCAAGACTCCATCCTCAGAGATGTTCAATACTTGACTGGGTGTATCATGAGGAAACTGCTTTGGCTAAGTAGTCAGTAGTTCTACTTTGAGTAGAAGGTTGGATCAGAAAACCTCATGGGTTCCTTCCAACCTGTGTTCTCCACAATTCTGTGACAGGCACAACCCAACTGGTCAAAAAGCTCACATGCACAGCATGAACAGTGACCCAAACTGGTGACAAGCACTTAGCTAAGCAACATATACATCACAACCTTAGTGCTTGAACTCTCCTTTGTGCAGTTTTTCTCCCTATCCTTCCTCTCCCACAGTTCAGTCTTACTCAGACCATCCTCTACTATTCTTCCACATGTAAACACTTTCAATTTACACTTCTTAGCATATGATGCCTGAGTACTTCAGCATTGCTTGGAACTCTCCCAGGAGATCCCCTGGAAGCACATTTAGTGGGTGGTGACCATTTGCCTTTCAAACCAAAACCAAGTGGTGATGATTTCCACCTGAACCTGATAAAGAGGAAATCTTTGGGCTGAGGTGTTAATGAGAACCTGCAGCAGACCAAAGACCAATAAAAACAGCAATTAATCTGAAAACTATTTACTCTTCCACTGCTTACACCCTACTGCTGTAGTCCACAAACACGTGATGGTAATCAGAGCTATTGTCTTAGTTTAATGTTGAAGCTTACTGATTTTATTTCAGACCTGAAGAACTGATGTGATCAGGTGCCAGCACACTACACTGATACACTTCCCACAAGAAGAGGGCATGATGAACACTGTCTCCAAGATGCTGCCTTTCCAGCCATTATCCACCTCTCCAGTGAGATATGCAAATGCCTTATTCCTAACAGCACAAGTAAGTTTGGATTTGGCTGCAGGAAGCATATGACCATTTTGTTGCCTAGATCTAGAATTCAGCCTTTTTCTTTTCCAGACCTAACTAAAACCAGGCCAGTGCCATGACATGCCTGAATCCTGGTCTCACACAGAAAGACTGGGCTTTGGGTCAATCCTTTCATGTTCCACTATTCGAAATAGCTTTATCCTGTTATTTTCAGCCTTCAGTTGTTTCTTTAATACATTAGATAGAACAAACTCTCCTCAACCTAATCCTGTATCACCTTAATTCAAAAGGGATTTTAAATGTGCTGAAAGGCAATTCTTATGATTAAGATCTTCAGAAAATCCCAAGAAGTAGAAACAATAGAAATCCTATGAGTATTTGCTTCTTTTATTATTTTTAGAAGGCTGACCTCTGAAATACACTTTTCCTTTAAAGTTACTATCCTGATGCTATTTTAGTTCTTTGTTGTGTGTTTTGGTTTTTCTGTTGGTTTTTTTTTTTTTTTTCCTCTCACCAGCCTATAAACATCAGAGGGAGAACCTTCACCAAATCTACCTTTTGTCTGGCAAGCCCTGCTCATGGCTTGATTCAAAAGACATGGACAGAAATGGAATTAGCAAGTAGACATGCTATTGTTACTCTCCAATGTTATTCTCCCCACTGCATGGTAAATCCAGTGGGAATTATAAAGAATGGTTTAAAAAGCAAGGCTGCACATCCAGCAGCTCCATTCAGAACAATGGCTTTATGCTTGCCTGTAGCTGCTTTGGCTTGAAATGCTGTAGAAAACTCTTCTAGGTAGTTTTCTAACAGCTATTTAACTTTTCAGACTTAGTCCAAGAACTTTATGCCATTTTGATTTTGGTCAAAAAGTTTCTCAAATGATATATTCAGCAGCTGTCCTTCCAAGAGCAAGGATGAACAAACCATCAGTAGTCATTCATACTCAGTTCTTATATTTATTAACCTGAATATTTGCTATGTCTTTGTGGTTTTGTAGAAGCTGATTTCTGACCTAGTTGTGGGTTTCTCTAGCCACTGTACTTAAATGGCCTATTTACCTGTCCTCATTTCCCTTTCTTACCCTACAGTGTTCCCTTTCACTAAAAAAAAAAAAAAAAAAAAAATTAAATAAAAAAGCCCCAGTTTGGTACACTTTTTCACCTCTGCAGAGAAGAACTTCTGATCTAAACAACATGGGCAAATTTATTCTGTATGCCAGAATCATCCCTCCCTTGTGTCTGGCTCATCAGGATTATTAACATGAAACATCACTAGAACACCTTGTATGTCTACTTGTAATAGAGCAAAGACTCATCCAACAGCTACACCTACCCATTCTATTCCTCACTTCCTGGTGCCAGAAAGGGCTGCTTTAATGTTGGGGGTGGAATGGCACAAGCACATTAGCATCATCAGGAAACCAATTTTGTCCAGGAAGTGGAGAAGAATTCACAACTGCCTGCAAACACCATGGCACAGCCAATTCATTACTAAATGAGTCAGTAAATAACTGGGGTATGTCCACAGGACGTCTGCACTGAATTCACCTTTGAAAAAATCCTGATTGTTACTGAATATAACATTTTAAGTAGATGTTTTATAGACTCCATACATTCTACTTGCTCTACTTAGTTACTGATAACTAAGGTGACTAACTGGCATGACTGAGTGAGGCAGCTCAGGTGACCAAGCTGACTCAGATTTCGCTTTTCAGTGGTACAAGAAATGGCTGGAGACTGGAACCCACTTTCCATGGGGAGACGCACTTGGTCGTACACAGTTTAAAAACAGCATTTTATGTCACAGACTTAGTTGACAGTAACACAGATCCTACGCCACCAAACTTCACACACACTGACTGTCCAAGCACAGGAACACACTTTAAGGATCCACTGCCAAGGTAGGTTAAGTTTGTCATTTACTCCAAGTTAAGCTACCCAAAATCCTGTACCTTTGTGCATATACACTATTCACCTCAATGCTAACATCTATGAATGTAACTGCATACAGTAAAAACACTGAATATAATTTAGAAAGACAGCAGATGCTTGTCTTGATTTTTAGGACTGATGCAGTAAGCTTTAAAAACAATCCTATGGGACATTTTTGCATATATGGAAGGAAAATGAGAAATTCCTTAGATGCTGTCTTATCATAGCAACAACCAAAGAATTTACTCATTTTAACAGTAATTTGCAGCTTTCCTATACTGTCTTAAAGGAAGCAAAGACTGGTGCTAGAGTTTAAAAAAACTGAAACAACTTAACAAACAAGTACTAAGACAAATATAGCCAGAGGAGAAAACTGTGCAAGGTGCATTCTGAGTTTCTTTAAAGTCTTTCTGGAATTAACACTGATTTTAACATGCCTGATTGTCCTGCAATGAACTTCATACAATTTAAATTTGTCTATTTTTCCTACTAACATATGTATTTTGCTTATACGTTTCAGAAGAGAAAGTTAAACTGAATTCTAACTTTAATAACTGTAAGTACAGAGATTGCATGTGGAACTCTACTCCTGGATACAACTGACTTTTTTTAACCCTGTTTTTTCCCCTCCCTGATTGTGATGTGCAAGGGAAACTTTATACAAACAGCAGAGAAAGAAAACTTACTTTACAAGGCAAAGAGTAAAATGAATTTCTCAAAGTCCTGTCAAAGACTCATTGTAAACCTGGGAAAAATTAAATGATAAAAATCAACTTATGCAAACAATGTTTCACTTACGATGTTTTATACACTCCATTATAGTAGAGAGTAAGGAAAAAAGTCACAGTCTTAATTTTAAGACAATAGCATATACTTTGAGAGAACATTGTATATAACTTGAGCCTTCACATTTCAAATTTGCACCTCACAAGTGACACAGACCTTTAGGTTTCAGGCTCATAATAAATAGCTTAAACCAGCAGCAAGGTCCAATGCAGAAAATGTCCTGGAAACAACCCCGACCTGATGGGAGCTTTACAGGAAAACGAAGAGTAAACTGCCTGTAAGGCTCCATTTGAAGCTCTTCTGACCAGTAAGTAGTAGTCTGGCAATGAGCCCCAGTGACTGTGTTTTCACCCCTCTCCCTCTTTGTAGGAGTTTCCTTGTGCACTGTCTGTAAGTGCACGTCAGCAGCATTACAAGTGCCCAGTGTACTCTCCCTTGTTGAAGTTTCCCATGAAAGAATGACGAGTTTCATGCTGTTCAGAGCTCCTCCTTTTGCCAGCAGTGCTGCTGAAAGACAACCAAAGAAGGGCAGAAGAACAAAGGCTGTGCAAGGAAGCGGAGAATAAGCATCAGAAAAAAAAGCGAGGGAAGAAAAGGAAAAGGCATATTCTGCTCTTGGTTGTGTCTGGAGACTCTGTCTTTGTGTTAACAGATGGGAGTGCAGAATTTGTCCCCTATAAAGGGCAAAGGGTGAGGAGATAAAAACTTAAGATCCTCACTCAGACCTGCTCTTTAACCGATCTTTAAAAAAATAGACACTATCTGCAGTTTCCCTACAGAGAAGGAAAGATTTCCTTCCAACTGCAAAAGAGCCTTCTTACAACTAACAAATTGTAATTATCTATTTAAAAGAATTAAATCAATTTAATTCTAGCTGGAATACAGGCTAAATTCTGAAGCCTGATGGGGAACAAGAGCTCAGATGTACTCCTGACCACTACCAGAATTTACAGCAGTCAGCAGAGCCAAGTGCTGTAACAGCAAATGTATTATTCTAAATCTAAACCTTTAGTTCAAGTTTGTACTATGACTTGTAAACAGAACTGGAGGGAAAAAAACCAAACCAAACCAAACAGAACTAGACTCCAGCTACATTCATTTGTCATTGTTTTATTTACTTAATTGAAGACTGATTATACCAGCTGAACTGTGCCCCACAGCTTGTGGCCAGAGGCAGGTAAAAACCAAGTTGCATTAGTCACGGATAGACGCCAACCTGAATCTGAAGAAGTAAACCTGTAACAGGTACTTCTCAACCATAAAGGACTGTAGGAGCTGGGTCCCTTAATAAGAAACACCAGCATTAATTAAGAAAGTGTAGGTACACCTTTTAATAATTAATAATGAAAGAGATCTTCTATGAGAACAATGGATTATAACACTGAATAATTCAGCATCACAACAAAAGGAACAACAAAAGTACAGTAACTTTATATGTGAGCATTTGCAACAAAATCCAACAAAATACATTTGATACGCCGATGGCTTCTTGTGTTCAGGGAAGATTCAAGATGCTCTTTCCTACTGAAAGGACATAAAACAATTTCTGAAACCAGTCTTTGCAATGAAATCATATGCAGTTGATAAAACTAGACTGAACCAAGCAATTTTAGTCTGGGCTTACACTCTGCCAGGCTTGGGACCAAAAAACAGAAGTGTGGCCCAGCGATGGCAATAGTTCTAGTCAGTAAATCTGTATTCCCAATAGGCCAAATTAGCCTCAACACCATCAATTTAATTAACAAGGAACAAAAGATTTTTCTCATCCAGTCACTTCACATAGCTTCAGCAGCAGGGATAGTCCCTGTCTCTCAAGTTCACAAACAGAAAGCTCTCACAGCTGTTGAGTATTCAGATTTAATTTGTGGTCACAAATATGGAGAATTTAAATTTGTTGCCTGGATAGCAGCTGAGAGGGACATATACACCAGTTAAAAACCGACAGGTTTTCTTTACTGCATGAGAAAAAAAAAAAGTGTATTATATTTAATTGCAGAAGTCTTGCAAAATATCAAAGAATATGGAAAAAAGATCAGAGTGATAGACCAGGAAAAGACAAAGACTGAGGCAATTCAGCCTCTTTCTGTCTCACTGCTGGCAAGGATTATTAGCCTGCTGTGGCTTCCCTTAGCAGATGGAGGCCAGCCAAATTACATTTAAAAAAATTGCTTTTGGAACTTTCTTCTTAAATTGTCTTGTTGACAAGTTTCTATTAAGAACTGTCATTACTTCATCAGAAAGCAGACGCAGTTTCCTCCACCTACTAAGAAATGACCATCACATTCTTTCTGGCACCAAACTCTGATGAAGTAAAAACTACAAAATACATTCCCTCAGACATGCCAGGAGAGGAACATGCATGTCCTTGACTTTTTGTGAATCCCAGCAAAAAGATCTTGGACACTAATCCCGCTACCCAAGCACACACAGAAGTAGCTGGCAGTAATTAGATTTGTTGTATTTGTTATTACACAGCCAGTGGTGACTGCAAGGACAAGATCTTGGAGGGTACTCCTGAACTCAACGGGGACACACTGCCAGCCAATTAAAAACAGTAATAAAAACTTGGTAGGGATGAGCAGGAAATTACTGATAAGGTGGGAGGATATTGTTTTGATTACCTGTAAGTAAAAATATTTAACCCTCAAACTAGAGAAACATACAGATAAAAGCATGGAATAAAAGGCACAGGGAAAACATGGCTATGGAGAATTTATTTTTTTTTAATAAACACGCAGATGAAAAGCCGGTACAATTGCAGCAGCACCCTAAGCACTTTAATGCCCTGGAAAGATAAAACCCTGGATACTTTCTTTAGATTACCATCGTGGAAGGAGCAAGGAGGAACCTCCCGCTCCCCAAACAACAAAATGGCCGAGCCAATGTCAAACCTCCCCAAGCCATCCTGAGGCGAGGCCCCGGCCCCAGCCGCTTTTGCTTTCCCCAAACCCCTCTGACAGGTAGAGCACACAGCCAGGGACCCCCGGGCTAAACACCGGTGCCCAGACCGCGGAATGGAGGGAGACGACCGGCAGGCCCGCCGCATGGCACCGCCATAGGGCCGGCGAGGCGGAGGAGACCATAAAACCCCGGGGAGCAAAGGGTGCGGGGCTAAAGCCTCGCCTTCCATAACAGCGCCCGGGAGGCCGAGGCGGGTGTGGGCGGAGGGCGCAGCCCGGCAGTGCCGCAGGTAACGGGAGCCGTTACCCTCCCAACCCCCCCTGCGCCGCCTCCTTTGCATATTTTTACCTTTGCGCCCGGGAGCGGCCAATCAGCGGCCGCGGCGGCGAGCGGTGGGGGCCGCTCACCTGCTGCAGCCGCGCCCGCCCGCGGGGGGCGGGGCGGCGCCGGTCGGGGCCTCCTGCAGCGCGGTTCCTCGGCGGCGGCGGCGGCTGCTGGCGCTGCGGCAGCGCGATGGTGTGCGGAGGCTTCGCCTGCGCCAGGAACTGCCTCTGCGCCCTCAACCTGCTCTATACGGTGCGTGGCCGCCGTGCTGCGGAGAGGCGGCGGGAGGGGCGCGGGCTGCCTTGCGGGGTTTCCCTCGCCTTGCGGGTTCCGCCGCCGGGTAGGGGGGGGGGGGGGAGGCTCAACCGCGGCCTGAGGCCGCCTCTTTACGGCGGGCCGGTGCTGAGGGGCCGGTGCTGAGGGGCCGGTGCTGAGGGGCCGGTGCTGAGGGGCCGGGGAGGCATCCAAAGCGCTGCCGCCGCTGGATCGCGGCCTCCTCCTGCGGGGAGGGTGGCACCCGTCAGGTCGCGCTTTGTCACGGCGGGGACGTGGCTCCCAGGGATCAAAATCCAGGGCGCTCCGGGAGCGCTGGCGGCCCGGGGCTGGGGTGTCTCGTCTCCTGGGGGTGTCTCGTCTCCTGGGGGTGTCTCGTCTCCTGGGGGTGTCTCGTCTCCTGGGGGTGTCTCATCTCCTTCTCTGCGGGGCCGGGCCCGGATGGCCTGGGCTGGGGAGTGGTCGATCCCATGGTTGAAAGGAGGTTCGGCTTGGCTCGGCCGTGCCCTTTTTTACTTGCTGGAAAGGTCTCTGCGCCAAGCCAGGCGTGAGAGGTTTATTCTGTTACTCGTCAGCCAAAAAGCAGCGCCTAGGTAAGGGCCGTTCAGTGAGTGACAAGTGCCGTGCTGGTGTGTTGGGCCTTACAGGACTGTACAGACCAAAGCGCGTTGGAGAGGGAATTGGGGGGGTGGGGTAGGGGGGATCCTTTAGTGGGGCCGCCAGCCTCCTGGTGAGGGGGCTGCCCTGCCCTCCTCAGGGAGGGACCATGGAGATGCGAAGTCTGGCTGCTTCAGGGTGGTGGGAGCGTGTGTGGAGGGAGGGGAAAGCATTATGTTAAACTGAAATAACTGAATTGCTGGGGAGCTCCAGGCAGGACTTCTGTTTGGGCAAGTTGGAGGACCTGTTTCCAACAGAACGCTAATGTCTCCAGCGGAGGATTTTTTTTCACGTTGCCTATTTTGAAATGACACAGAAATAGCAAGAAATAGGACTGTGTGTAATGGCTTCCTCTCACAGCACTTCTGGAGAGGATGTCCTCTCCTTGTGTTAACAACATTGCTTGGGGATCACCTTCAAAATACTGAAACTGGGGTCAGCCAGTGCTTGCAGGCAGCTGTATCAGTGCTTTTCTGAAAAGTACTGCCTGATCTCGACTGAAGGTGAGACAGGAGAACAAACAGGTCTAGTGCTGCTCATCAGAACAAACAGTTCTCTTAGCTGGGGACCTGATGGCAATCACGAGGATGGAGTGGGAATGGATTTAGAAGTGCCTGTGCTGAAACTACTGGTGTTTGCAATTACATTCTTTGGTGTACGAGGTGACCCTTGTTTCCTCAGAACACAGCAGAACAAAAGCTTTCGTACAGGAGAGGCTGTGCTATTGTGCATGCTTCCTTGGAGGAGCTTGCAAAATGGAATTTGTGGAAAAGGCTCTAGAGCGAATTTAGGGAACCTGACCTACCCACTGTGAAAGTCACTTGGTACCCCTGTGATGCTATGGGCTGCCCATGCCTACCCCTGCCAAAATAGTAAGGAAAAGGTAGACATTGCCTCGTTTGACATCTGTAGTTGGAGGTAAGGTTAGTGTATGTAGACTGTCATAATGATGGTAAGTTTTAATCACAGAATAGACCAGGTTGGAAGGGACCTCAAATGATCATCTTTGCCAGCTTTTTGTGGGACTGCTTCATCCCAACAGATGGCTTATAGGGGAATGGCCCCATCCCAATTTCTCTCTTCAGTAAACTAGAGGTTAATGCAAGACTTTTTGTTATTATTTATTAATAATTATTTTCTGAGTTACAAACGAAAAAGAGAAATCTGGATCTTTGTAACAATACAAGCACAAATCTTACATTGGTGGTATGTGGGACAGCAGGTGTTTTTTTTTTTTCTGAAGACACCATCAGTTATTCCCATGTCTGTATACTAACCAGGTGTAAGGGGGCATATTTGGCCTCAGCAAGAGTGGGTTGATCTTTGAGACCTCTGTTAGTTCTGCTTGTGATACTTGTATGATGCACCTATGCCCTTAATCTTGCTTTGATGTCTCCTTGAGTAGAATAGTCCTATTACAAGAAAGACATGGATGTGCTGGAGTATGGTGTCCAGAGAAGGGCCACAAAGATGATCAGAGGAATGGAGCACCTCTCCTATGAAGACAGCCTGAGAGAGTTGGGGTTATTCAGTCTGGAGAGGAGAAGGCTCTGAGGAGACCTTATTGTAGCCTTCCTATTTGAAGGGAGCCTACAAGAAAGCTGGTGAGGGACTTTTTAGGGTATCAGGTAGTGATAGGACTAGGAGGAATGGATTCAAAGTAGAGAAGGGTAGATTTAGATTAGATGTTAGGAAGAAGTTCTTCACCATGAGGGTGGTGAGACACTGGAACAGGTTTCCCAGAGAGGTGGGCAAGCCCCATCCCTGGAAAATCTTTAAGGCCAGGCTGGATGGGGCTCTGAGCAACCTGATTTAGTGGAAGGTGTCCCTGCCCATGGCAGAGGATTGGAACTATATGGTCTTTAATGTCCCTTCCAACCCTGAAAATTCTGTTATTCTATGATTCTATTGATTTACTTTGTGGGTATATTCTTTCATCTGACCAATGCAGAACACATGTTTTTTGCTGAAGGGAAGGAATTCTTTGAATTGTAGAAACTGGATTATCTGATTGTTACTTTTTGTGGTCTGAGCTTTGGTAATAACCCTTAAGGTGTTGAGTTGGCCTGGTAGTTTATTTAGCACAATGTGTGGGGTTCTCTCTTCCTTGGCCAGACAAAAACCTGATAATACAGGACTTGGGTTGCACCAACACAATGAATGGTATGCTTATTTTTGTCTGGAAAAAAATTCAGAAGACAACCAGAGCAAGAACTTCATCATCATATTTTTACTGTTAATTCACAGTAATAAATGGGAGCAGTGGGGGTAAGAAGCAATATAAGTCCAGGAACCAGAAACTCACTAACGTTCTTGCTCATCTAATATTCTTTTAAGATGGTACTTTGCTAGTGACTTTAAGTTCTTCTCTGGGCTAAGCTAATGTCCTTAGGCCTTGATTCTACTTATAAATTTATATGAGTAATTCTGTCATCTGTTCTGAGTATTGCTTACTTCAGAATGGTTTCTTATGAGTGTTGGAGAAGTAGAGAAAAATAATTGAGACTGCTGTTGACTAAGCTTGTATATAATGATGTTTATTTCTGGAATAAAGTCTTACATGGAAAAACAGTATGCATACAAGGACCTTTAAAATACTAGTTTTGGGTAAGTGGCCAGCTTTGTCTTTATTATTCAATCATATTTACATTTTCTATCAAATGGCAAAAACACACAAATGGTTTAAAATGCCTGTCCACAGGGTTCAGCCAAATGTAAGGATGTGTATGTAACAGAAGACTTCTAAACTTCCAGATATGAGAACCCTAGATGCTGGTTCCACCAACAGTAGCTCACTTTAGCTAGACAAGGATTTTCTTAGTGTTGTTCCATCCAAGGGCATCTTGAGCAATTGTGTTGAAGTGCGAACAGTTGCTATCTTGTTTCAAATCAGATTGTCAGAAAGGAAAGGGAAGTTCCTATGTCCTGTTTAGTGATAACAGATTGAGGTGATAGGTGGGCTACAAGAGTAAATAATTAAATAATAATAAAACACCATCAAACAATTCATTTGGATGGTGTCTGCTGTTTTTGTCACCCGAGCACCTGCTTAATTATTGCTGCATGAGCAAGCGTGAACTGTTTGTTGCCAGTATGTAAACATCTTGCCTTTGTTTCCATAAGCAGACTTTCGTTTTTTCTTACAACTAGAGTGGCCATTTGTTTCAAAGTAAAACAGAATGGTAACTTTACCATTAAAAGTGTGCATATCTTAATAGCTCACTTATTCCACATGAACGTCCATGTTGCCTCTTAATATTAGTAACTGCTTCCATAAAAATAATTTACTTGGCTTTCTTGTTTTCTAGGCTGGCCTGGGTTTTGCATCACTTTCCAATGTCTTGTATTTGAAAGGTTTTCAGTTTTTTGTGGTGTGTTTGGTTTTGTGTTGTTTTTTTTGTTTGTTTGTTTTTTTGTGTGTGTGTGTGGTCTGGTTTGTGGGCTTTTTGTTTAGTTTTTAAAAATTTTTTTCTTTAATTTTTTTTTTTATTTTAATTTTCTTTTTTTTTCTTTTTCTGTTCCTGCCTGTTCTTCTCTGGATGCAGTATTTAAGTGTACAGAAATCATGACACTTGGATAGCACATGCTTGACATGGCAGGTTTTTTAGTAGTGTTTGTCTTAGCTACAGTATTCCCAATGCCTAAGGGTGAGTATGTTGCATCCTTCATGCAGGTCTGTTAGCTCATTCTCTCTGCTTAGGGGAAACCTGGCTGGTGTTTGAGGCATTTGAACATTTAGATTTTCTTAGGAAAAGGGAATGTGACTGTTTCCTATGTTTTCTGGTAATTCCTGGTGGCTGTAGTGGCTACAGGGAGCCAGATACTAGCAGACAGGAACTAGAGAAATGCAGCTCTTGCCTCATGTGCTACTATTTTTTACAGTGGTAAATGAACTTGTGATCTTCATGTTGTAATCTGTTTTGGTTTTGTAAGTTAGTTTCCAGCTGTAAGAAGTGACCAGTAAATAGCCTGCTGTTTGTTGTGTCTTTACAGTCTGTGGTCAGCATTTAGGATTGCAGCCTCAAGAGCTTGCCCCAGCACCAGCCTGTGCTGGGCTTGTTTAGCTCATCCTCCTAACTGGATGTTCAGCAGATGGGACAGGTTGCCTTGGAGCTGTTCCTGTCATACTTAAGGAAATTCTGAAGGTAGCAGTGCTATTGAGCCTTGACGTGTAAATAAAACAGTGGTACAGAAGCTCCCGTGTAGTATCTTGCAGGGAAGGTTAATACTGGCCATGTCAATTTAGTCTTTTTTGTTTACATTGGCTTTTTGGTAAGCTTTTTATGCTTGTGCTTGAGAACACAGAAGAGTGACTACTGGAAAAATGAGTGCTTTGAGACTTTTGGTCAGTAATTGGGAATACCATCAGCTATACCGTGTGTCATAGCCAAAGTGACAGAGGTTTGTGGTAGCAGGGCAGAATAGAGACATGGGGGGTCTGTAGACCAGATCTGAGTGTTGTTTTTTTTTTGTTTGTTTTTGTTTTCACTTGTCTTACACAGAGTGCATAGTGGCATTTGGGGTTAGGAAGGCAGACTTGTGTGTGGTTAGGGAAAGAAATAGAAAATGACAGGGCACAGAAGAAGGAGGCTATATGAGGCATGGCATATTGTGATATTTTCAGCCATCTTAGTGATGCAGCTGATTCCTAGCTTCATCATAGGTGTAATCTGTCTGGTTTCAGTTCCAGTTCCATATCCATCCTGACAGGTATTCTGTAAATATTTTCTTTGCTGATAACAATGTAAATGCTATATAAACTCTGTACCTGGGAGTGTCAAGGCTGTATTTATTTAAATGCAGTTTTTACTAACTCCTTTTTGGGCTGAGGCTACAAGAAAATACTGAAATGACCGATGTCTGTTTATGACTTCTTGTAAGCTGTCTGTGCTAGTTGAAATGCTGAAAAGTTGCTAGTTAGTCAAAACAGCAGATTTGTTTGTGGCTTGCTGTTAAGAAAGAAGTAGCTGGTTTGGGCATTTGACTCGTTTCTCAGTGGTGTTGTCTAAAGAAATAACGTTGGTATCTTGGTTTATTTTTGTGATGTAGACTGTAAGCTTGTGGATAAGTACACAAGGAGCAAGTGTGAAGAGAAACATATATTTCCAGTACAACAGCATGGGGAATGAGCAGCTATGTGCACAAGAGAATGTGTATTTAAAGAACAGAGCACTTCAGGAGTTGAGGTTTTTGCTTGTTTGGTTTTTTTTTCTTTGTAGAAGAAATTTATGCAGCAGTAAGGGGAAAGAAAATTCCAACAAATACTGTAAAGACTAATGCTTTAATTGTGTTAATAAGTCAACTGGAGAACATGATGACTTTGCTTCTGTGACAAAGAAAATATTTTTCTAGAAATCATTATTTTTGAAACATCTCTGAAATTCAGAAGTGTGTATGTATATGTAAAAAAAAAAATAGAATGGAAGTTTAAGTCTGATCCATTCCACTGATCTTGTGCAACTCCTAAAATCTTTCCTATACAGGAGAACTGGACATTGGAGTAAAAAGTTATCTATTGGCAATATGCTGGATTTTTTTTTTTTTGTCTTCATACAAAAAGTACTCAATTTCATAGTGAAAACTACTGATCTTCACTTAGAATTTATTCTACCTATAGGTTTGTTCCAGTAAACCACTTGAAATTTATGAGTTTATATATTGTATTTTGCTAAACCCATGTTTGCTTTTTAAAAAGCTTGATAGAATTTGTGTTGATGGAGAAGATAGTATATAGTAAATGAGGATATTAAATTTAAAATACTGTCATCTCCACACAGGCACATAGTTCCCATGTCTGTGTTGCTTTTCTGGTATGTGGACAGCATCTTTCTGTGAGATGGATAGCCCCAGCTTGAGATTGTAATAAATTCTTTTGCTCTTAGCACCTGTTGACTTTCTGTGTAAATAAGTTGTAAGTGCATTGGCACTTTTTAAAACACTTCTGAGAACAAGACTTGAGTTCTCAAAGCTTTGTGAGTATTTCAGAGGAGTCATTCATTGCTCTTGTATTAAGAGACCTTCTTAACTGCTTATAAGAAGGTGTTTTGTTGATACAGGATTTTTACACGGGTTGTAGTCTCTTAATGAGGTAGATGGTACAGAAGCGTCCTTGATAAGTTCTAAATCTGTCCCTTATCTGCCAGTTAAATCTTTGATTTTTTTTTTGTTGTGGAGACCCGGTGGTGTGTGTGAATTTTGGTTGGAAGGGACTTCTGGAACTCACTTGTCTATGCTCCTGCTCAGTGCAGGATTGTGAATAACACTTGTTTGCCAGCTGTGGCTTTGTCTACTGAGTCTTGGAAGTCTCTAAGAAGAAAAATTATGACCTGATTACTGTTCCAAACCACCTTGCAGATGTTCTTTTTAATGTCCAGTCTGAACCTTCCAAGCTATTACTTTCGGTTTTATCTTGTTCTGTTGTCAGTCAGTATTGAGAAGTTTGATTCCATTGTTTTCTTAATGCTCCTTCAGCTTCAGTTGCTATTAGATTGTCCTTGGGCTTCTTCTGTCAGCCTAAACAAACTTCATCACCTGCTTCCCAAACATAATTTTCAATGGCTGAGGCCTTTTTGGTAACTCTTCGCAGGTTCTCAAATTCCTTTTTTATCCTGGGGAGGGCTTGAAATAGGACACAGTATTAGAGGTGCAGTCTCACAAGCACTGAGTTTCCTTTGATTGCACTCCTCTTGGCTTCCCCTCCTTGCACTGAGAGCTTGCTCTTGGCTCACTTTCTGCTTAGCAACCAGCGTTGTCCTCAGGTCTCTCTCAGACTGTTGTTCAGCCGGACTGTTCCCAGGCCCCACTGATGCACCCCACAAGCAGAATCTTGCACTCTGTGGGGTTCCTTTTGGCTTATTTGTCAAGCTTGTCATGGTCCATCTGAGTTTAATACCTATTTGGATAGTCAATCGCTCTTTCTTGTTTAATAACATCCAAAATTTTCTGAGGATTCATTCTGTTTTCTGTTATGCAGGTTGTTGATGAAGGGACAGTATCGTATTGGCCCAGTATCAGCCTTTGTGGCACTCATAACCTGCTACCAGATGGATGCTGAGCCATCACAGAATGGTCTGGGTTGGAAGGGAGCTTAAACATCATGTAGTTTCAACTTCCAACATAGACAGGGATATCTCCCACTAGACCAGGTTGCTCTAAGCCCCATCCACCCTGGCATTCAATACTTCTCAACCATCCACAACTTCCTTGGGCATCCTGTTCTGGTGTTTTGCCACCACCCATTAAGCTCATCAGTCAGCGTACTGTCATACAGTCTAACAGGCCTTTTCTCCCACCCAGACCTTTTCAGCTTACTAATGAGACACGTGTGGGAAACAGGATCAGTCCTTATCACCAAAAATGTACTGTGATTTCATATATTTATTTATCAAGCGGATATTTGAAATGTTAGTAGCCAAGTCTAGAATTCGTGCAGGTAAAATGGACTTTCACATGGACTTCGATCCTCCAAGGATGATGCTGTTTGCTTTGCAGCAGTTCTGTGCTGTGAAATGTGATTTAAATAAAATAAGATATGGTGTTATAAGACGACCTTTATAGAGTTATTTTTCCAGTTTGTAGTAGTGTGTATTTACTCCAGTTTTTCACATCATATTGCTAGAAAACCATATTTGTGTATGTATGTGTTAGTATTGGTCAACATTCAGATAGTCTAATCCAAACCTGAAAATTAAGAAATAACCATAATTTCATCTTTCAGTCTGCATGCAGAGAACTCAGGAACTTAATACTAAAGCTGTTTCTGGAATGCTTTATAAACTTGAAATATTAGTTTTGAAATATGAAGTTAGTTTTCCACTATTTTAAGTATCCAGTACTTAATCTTTCTGCCTGACTGGATACAGCATTTTTACACAGCTTGCCAGCCAGAGTCCAGTAGCATGGACTGTGATCACACTGAATTTTCAGATGTTTTGAGGAATTAGTCAATGAACAACTTTGTCATGTGAAAAAAGAGAAAATATAGGCTTGGTATTATGGAAGTAAAACTTGGAAATGAGTCTAGTGGCTCTAAAACTGGAATGTGATCAAAAGAGAAACTGAACTATTTTATGTTGGTTTATTTTTCAAACCCAGTCACCTGATTCCTGAAATATCTGGGATTCAAGAATGGGTTTAAAAGCCAGAGTGGCTTTTTTGTCTCTTGAAAACCATAGCAGTTCTATACTCTATGTATGACTTTCTGTGAGGAAAGCTTTTTGGGCCAGGGCATTGTGGTAGTAACTTTTAGTGTCATACATACTGATTTCATGTACATGTCATTGTAATAATGGATTCTGAGATGTGTAACAGCAGTAAGAAATAACTGGTATCCTGCAGCTCATGCACTGTGTTTCTCTAGTAGGTGTTTTAGGCACAGATTTTGTTCAGGTCTTTTCTTTTGATTTTTTTACTTTTAACCAAATTTCATCTAATTGTTTTAGATCTCTTATGTTCAGCTCTCTGCTCATTTCATGTCTTGGTATCCTGGTATCCCAGAGACAGGTTGGTGAAAATAAAGATTTGCAATCCTAGCTCAGGCAGAAGAAGGAAGTATTGGTGAAGACTGTTAGGACCAAAGTTTATTCTGCTTTTCAGTGTGGAATAAACTGAAATTTGACATTGCCTTTGAGATTTTTTTTTAATGAGATAACAATTTGAAAGACTGTGTAGTGGCAATGTGAGTACAGTGCTTAGAAGTTGATGCAGATTATGGGACATCAGCTAGAGCTTCTGATGGGAAATTGTGTTACATGACTTCTTTTCAGTTCTGATGCCTACATAGAAAAATAAATCTTCGCAGTGGTGTGAGACAGTGAAATAAAATGAATGAGCATTGATCAGAACAGGTAGGTCTTGCACTTTACTGTGTGATTAGCAAGGCTAATTTTTAGTATGATAACATTAGGAAGTTCATAGCCTTGTGCAGCATGCATTCAGAAAATCTGTCTCTGGCAGAGCCAAGGCTTTTTGTTGTTTTATTTTTTTCTTTTCTTCCCCTCTCCCTGTAATTTAGATTCATGACATCTTGGCTTGGTGTTTTGGTTTTAACTGAGCATGGGAATTAAGAATTGAAATACAAAGACAAATGTGAATTAATCCTAAACTCTACTGGTATTGAACAATTCCTTTGAATTTTATACCATTCCTTTGTCTCTTTGTGTGGTGAGAGGTAGGCATGACAAGTATCTTCTTGTGGGTTCTCTTAAATTTCTCATGTGGATTACTGTTTTTTGGTCAAAATGTTTTTTTGAGATGTGTTCCTCTGTGAACACGCACAAAAAAAACACCCACTACATTTTGATCTTGATGAACATAACTTTTTTTTTTACTAGCTTTCTTGATGTTATCTTGGATTTTCAGGTTTCAAAAGCAGCATTACATTGGTCAGTCTTCTAAAAAGGTACTTAAGTTGAAAAAAAATAGATTTGGTATTAAAACCAACAGAAATGCCCTGCTGCAGGGTAAGTATTCTGTAATTATAAACTGGAAATGCCCTTGTTTTTTTTTCTTTTTTCCTACTCCTCTGGATAAGTGGTAAAACATTGTAAGTGTTGTTTGACTATAAAAGTGGTGAGTGAGTATTTCTTGTATTTGTTGTCAAATAAAGCCAAGCAGTTGGAGTGGACCAAGCACTGTAGGGTTTGGTTTTGTTGTTGTGGGGTTTGTTTGTTTTAAATAATGATACAACTTCTAGATATTTTTTGTGAGGTCAGAGTTTTGGAGAGCTAAAACTTGGATGTTAAATTGGTGTTAACATAATGGACACATAGATCTCACAGTTACAAATTAGAGTATTGGGCATCTTGGGCATGGGATGTCTGGGTTGGCTTTGTCTGCAGCTTCCCTCCTGCTGTACCTCATTAAAGATTTCTCTGCGCCTTTTCATGTTGATTTTTTTTTTTTTTCTGTGTTTTTGGCGTGGAAACAGGAAAGGCTGGAGCTTCCTGTCCATATAAACAATAAATCCCTGTAAGGTCACTGGGACAGATTTTGCCTGCTTTCCCTGAATACCATCTTTAAAAGGAAGGAAACTGCATAACAGTTTTAGCTATTGAAACAGGATTGACTTCATAGTAAAGCTGTTTTATTGCAGAAATAACGCAGCAGAGACAGGCACCTTTATTGTTTGACCATACAAAGTCCTTGAGATAGAGATCTAAAAGGAGTTGTTTTTTTTTCACCTTGTTAACTGTTGTGTTATATCATCCATTACAAAGAAGCTTTTCTATTAATTAATACAGCTGTATTCCTGGTTACAGTAAATTTTGGCAAAGTGCACTTTTTTATGTGTTCAGAGCTGTATTTTCTTTAAAATACAGTGCCTGTGTTTCAGAAGACATCTGGAATTTTAATTCTTCTTCCACTCTGAATTAAAGCCTATGATTTTAGCTTTTATTTGTGAGTTCTGTTATACACTACAGTGTCTCTAGTAGTTACAGATAATGCAATGTGGCTTGACTTGTGAGTGGCTTAAGTTGTAGCAGCTCCACATTAGCAGTGTTGAAGAACATGCATGCCTTAAAACATCTAGAACTGAAGTTACCTCTTCAGTGAAGTGGAGGATTTGTTTATTTAGGGTTGTCCTACTTCTCTTTGCAGGAAAAATATCACCTTTCTAATATCAGCTTGAATGTAAAGAATGCAGCTGTGTGCAGGTCTCTTTTAATGTGCAAACTAACTTGTTTTCTCTTCTCTTCTCTCCAGCTGGTAAGCCTGCTGCTGATAGGGATAGCAGCATGGGGAATCGGCTTTGGCCTCATCTGTAGTTTCAGAGTTGTTGGAGTGGTAATTGCTGTAGGAATCTTCCTCTTCATTATTGCCTTAGTCGGACTGATTGGTGCAGTGAAACATCATCAAGTGTTGCTATTCTTTGTATCCTTCAAATGGGTTCCATGTGTCACAGCTTGGTTCCAGCCATGCAAAGAACCTGTCAGCTGAGGAAGATGTGGGAGGTGCTTCAGGAACAGAACAGGAATTCACAATATTATTTTCGTCAAGTGCAGTCTAAATTAGGCTTCCTTCCCATTTAACTTTATTCCAGCTTCCTTTTTTTCTCCCTTGCTTGTCCTCTAAGACAGCAGTGTTAATGTTTCCTCTTTTAAAAAATTATTATATTTTAATTTTTGGAGAACTTTTTACAGTGGGTCACTGCATCACAGGTGCCTCTTGCTGTGTGCTAAGTATACCCCAAGCCATAGTATGTGAACTATTAATGTTTAACAGTAAAGAAAGGTGATACTTCCAGGCAGCAAGCTGGTTGTGGCTGCCAGGGGGTTGCATTGTGGGTAATACAGGCTTGTCAAGAAGCACTTCTTTTTCATACCAAGTCTTTAAGTGTGAACCCACACTAGAAATGAGCACAGGCCTTCCCTGTGTGCTTTGCTGCCTCTTTATCTTCAGTGACACAGTGTAAGCAGTCTGTGGTGCTGCCTTGCATAACAAATTGATCTGTTTGGATGAGAAAAGAGACTCATCAGATAAAATTCTTATTTTTCTTGTTGCCATCTATGAATAAGTAGACACCTCTGTACACAGCAGCCAAATTGTGAAGATGGTGTCACCTCTCAATACGTGAACTTTATTATCAAGGTTTGTTCTTTTTTTTATATGGTGGTTTCAGATGCATTAGTATAAAAGTGTATGAGACTCCATTCCAGAAGCAACTCTCACTTTTAAAAATATTTAGGCTAAGGTTATATTTTCTAATTAATTAGAAAACTATGGCATCAAAAAAAAATAATTCTGAAATGGGATATCCAGAAAAGTATTTTCTTCACAACGATTTTAAGACTATCATCATAATAACATGAGTCCCTAAAGCTGGAGAAATTGTCTGTAGATTTTTCTCTCTCAAAGCTCCTTATATTAACCTTTTCATTCATGTTGTCTTGCCAGGCAATAAAAAACTAACCTGTAAAGACCAGCTATGTACAGTAGTAGCCAAATAGAGATAATATATTGTGACTGAGTTCTGGGAACATTGTTTGCGTGATCCTTTCTGCATCCACTCAGTTTATTTTTGTAGTTCTTTTGTTTTAAAGGATTTACTGTTATTCAGTGAAATAAGGAATGCCATTAGGCATGTGTTACAAAAGGAAAATTAATGTGAAAGTGTATCCTTAACTACTGTTTCCAGTACATGATTATTCTTTTTCTAGTCTTTGTTGTCCAGTTTTCTGTTTCCTGTGCCTGTCTGGCTCTGAACAAGGAACAGCAGGTATGAAAAGGTTTTCTTGACTTATCAGTTAACCTATTGCATAGATTAATCTATAGTGTATTTGAAGAAAATTGTCATTATCCTTTTAATTAAGAACTAGATCTTAGGCAGTACTTGGGGTTGGTAGCTAGAAGTACATTTGGGTTCTAAAACAAAACCTTTCAGGTTTTTTTGTTTTTATGTTTGTTTTGTTTCTAAGATTCCTGTCTGGTTTTATGGTCACAAGTTTAGCAACATACCATCTTGGCTATATCATCTGTTCAGCAATCCTAAATAATCTGGTGAATTCTACAGTAATCCTAATGTAAAGGTGATAAAGCCAATGAATTGTTCTTGTGTAACTGAAGAGATCATAGCTACATTATGAATAGAGGTGACCCTTAAGTGTAAATGTAATACCAGCTCCATGGGCTATGGAGACTAATTCTTACTACGTAAGAAGCAGACAAGGGTAGTGACTAAATAATCAGCTATTACATGAAAGCACACTTTTTGTTTAAAGTCTGAGCAGTCCTAGTTAGATTAGCTGTATGTCCTATTCTTGGTGCTCTTGATGGGTTTAGGAAAAAAGAAGAAATTAATTACAACCATAAATGCACTGCTGCTTGCAGGTGCTGTGGTTCCATTAGCTACACAGGCTGTTGGAACATTCAAGTCAATATGTTATCCTGTTAGACTTCAAGATCTGAACATTTTAGTTATAGAATCATTAACTTGGCCTAGTATATTGGTTTCCAGTGAAATGCATAACAGTTATATCTATTTGCTTATGCCTTCTAGAGTCAACTACTAGAGGTGGGCTGGAATAACACTAAAAATGCAAGAACAGATATTGAGAGAAATCTGAATTGCTGTGGATTCAGAGTTTTTGATCCAAATGAAGCCTGTTCCTCTGTAAGTTCTTCACATGTGAAAAATAACTTTCCCTGTGTTTCTTCAAAAATATATGACTGTTTTTGTAACACAGAAAGCAGTTTAACAAATGTGTAAGATAGTTGTTAAAATGATACCAAACTCTTCTGTTAAATTATTGGAGATGTAATCACAAAACCCTGCAAATGTTGTACTCCTTTATATTCAAGTATGCATGTGCTTTTGTGGAGTCTTTTGAAGCTGCTTAGGGTTTTGTCCATAGCTGGCAGCTATGGACAGCTTTTACAGAGCTAACTAGATGCTTGCAATCAGTGAAGTGTCACCAGAGAGTGGAATTCAGTTCTCTCTTTGTTACTGCTACAGGATTGTTTCAGAACTCGCCAGTGTCAACCATGTGCACCGATAATAGAAGAATATTCTGAAATGGTGCTGAGATTTGTTGGAGGCATTGGACTCTTCTTCAGTTTCACAGAGGTGAGTAGGAGGTTAGAAAATTGATTGCTTTTTCCCCACTTTCAAGGCTTTGTTTTGTGAAACAGTTAATTTTAGGGGGGTTGTTATAGGAACTCTCAGTACTATCTCCAGAGTCAAATTTTTCCTGACTATCAGCTTTCCAGACTATCTGCCAAAATGACAACTTTGCTTTATTCAGCACTGGAAGTTCTTGCAACTTTATTTTGTTTAGACTACAAGCCACAGCTAGGTACCACATAAACATGTGGTGCTGTAAAGTTTCCATTTTACAGAAAGTTAGCAGATTTACCTTTCTCCAAAAGTAGTAAAGGTGCCATTGCTTAACCTCTTCTCCCCTGTTCTTCCTGCATCACTGGTCTTTGGGGCTTTTTTGTTTTGGGATTATTTTGTTTTCTTTCTACTTTCTGTAGTGCAAAAATACAGTTTAATGGGGGGTGAACTGTATTTTGATCTCTTTGCTTTAGTACGTAGATGATAAATATACTTGCCTTATTGATTGGTGGATAAAAATCCTCAGAGCAGGTCTTTCATAACCTCACAGTAGAGCATGTGAAAATACTCCTCCTCCTGCTTATTGCAGTTTCCAGAAGGTTTGTAGGTAATCAAGAGAGATACAGCAACTTAAACAGAATCACTCTGACATCTGCCCTCCATTTGTCTACTGAAAATTTGAAGCTGCTGGGATGGGGGAATGTGGTTGTGAGGAACGGAAAGACTTGAAAATGTACTAGAAAAATAGCCTTAGAGTTAAGTGGTAACTATAAAATGGAAAAATTTGGAGGATTTGCTTATTGTTACAGCAAAAACAGGTTTATGATACTTATCACTTGGGGAGGGAGAAGAATATTTAACAGTAGACATGCCTGTGGGAAGTATTTTGCATTGGAAATGTAGTTCTGTCTTTTTTTTTTTTTCTTCTCTCTGTTGCCTGGCGAGGTGTGAGTTCTTTCTGCAAAGGTGCATTCTTTTTTCTAATTAAGAAAGTTGGCCTGTGGTTGTCCAGTTTTATCAATAGTGAAATATCCTGAACTTGTGTACTGTTAATTTGTTGTTGGGATTTGATGTTTAAAATAAATTTTGTAAAACTGATGGAAGAAGGAGTGGTGGCTCTCTGCTTAATGATATCTTTGGGTTTTGTTTTCAGATTCTGGGAGTCTGGCTGACATATAGGTACAGGAACCAAAAAGATCCCCGTGCAAACCCAAGTGCATTTCTTTGATGAGTTTATGAAGGACTGAATTTTCTCTCTGCACCCTCCACTTCAAAATAGTGATTCTCCATAGTTAGGTGTTTCTCCATATTAGGAATTCTACATATACCCAACGGAAAACTTCATTTCTGTAAGAAATTTGTAGTTTTCATATTTAACTTTCCACTGTATTTCTTCTAAGAATCTCTATCTTGAAGTAGAATGGTGCATTTAGTGGCTGGGCAGAGTCAAAACACAGCTCTGAGCAGGTTAAATAACTCTGTTAAGACTTTGGTAATTGATATGGTGAACTCTGTACAATGAACTTTATAGCACTACTGGTTTCTCTGGTGTCCAAAAAAACCCAAAAGTATTTTCTGATGTATTAATTGATTACAAAAGTTCATGTGATTTATCATTAAAATTATTAAAAAAAATATGGTGGATGGTTGGACTGTGTGATTTAATTAGGCTGTAGGATGAACTTGTAGTCAACTTTTTTGTCTTAATAATGGTCTCCCACATTCCTGTTAAGATAAAAATAGAAATATTACTTTCTGTACTGCACGTGTGTGTTAATGAGTATTGTAGTTTTCACACACACACCCCCCCCCCATTCCCTGTTTGTTTTGGCTCTCTGGTAGCTCTAGAGGTTTTTTGAGAATAAAAATAATTCTTTACTTTTTAATGTATATCTTGACTATGATTACAATGAATGAAGAAAACCAGGAGAATGTAATCTGCAGCTGATTAACTTGAAATTTGTTTTTCTTTGACAAATGAATGAAGTTTGGTATTTGCACAACATCAGAATCAATACTGGTCTGTCATGTTTAATGTAAGAAATTTGGTGTCTGGGAAGTTGTTGTACAGCTATTTGGCTATTTTTCAGATGGTGTAAAATTATTGTTGTAATAACTCAGCAGTGTGTATATTCCTCTTGTCATCCAGCTAACAGCTTTGATTCTGTGAGAGATTGAATGATGTGTAAAAAAGAAAGAAGAAAAAAGAAAGTAAAAAAAAAAAAAAACAACAAACAAACTGTGGTGGTTTCTAGTAGTTTGTGTTTCAAAAAAACAAGAAAATAATAAAAGTTAGACTAGTACATTATCTACATTGTCCATGTAGTTAAGTGTTGTCTGAGCTGACAGAAAACATGTTCCCTCTTCCAATCTGTAATAGAAATGTTGCTTCAGCTGAAACATCAGACATCTATATACCTGAGGTGCATAATGTTCCATTTTGATCACACTGCATCAGACACACAGACCTGCATTTCACCTTTTCTTCATTCTTGTGCTGCTTGTAATGCTGGTAGGCAGCTGCTGTAGCCTGAAAGACAGCTCAGCAAGAGGAGTATTAAGGCTAAGAAAATGTATGCCAAGAAAGCATCTGTGTGGGGTGGAAAGGAAGATGAAACAGAAGTGGGTTCTTACACACCTTACACACTTTACGAGGGAGAGGTGCCTTCTTCCTCTTACAGAGGCAAAAAGTTGAAATACATCAGTGCCCATCAGAACTCTTTGAGTTTCTTATGTGCCCAGTGCTCCTAAAGAAGAAATTGTCATCAGGTTTCAGAGGGGAAGAGTTAAACCTGAAGTCAGAGGGATGTCGAGGTCGTGCTGAAGAGAGATGCTCCTCAGGTGGAGCTGATTCTTCAAGATCTTCTGCTAGCGCCATCTCCTGGTCTGTGAATTGCTACTTGGTATATGTTTCAAGAGGACCATGATCATCTTGTGGCTTTTATCAATAGTTAATTCTTCATAGTATAGACAGGCTCTGAGTTTTGTACATTGCTGTAATAAAGTTAAGGAGGAGTCTTATGGATAGGGTGTATGAAGCCTAAAATAATACCACATTGCTGCTTCAATTTTGACTTCTTTGCCTAATTGTTTCTAGTGCTTTTTAGTGGGTCTGGTTTTATAGATGTGGTAGGTGATGTTGGAGTATAATTGTGCATCAGTGAGTTAATACTGAAAATTTTACCACTTCAGAAACTACAATACCTCAAAATGTGTGGATTTGTTTTAGTAGTCACAAGGTAGATCAGTAGATCCTATGGTTTGACTTAAGGTGTTTGTTTTTAAATCGTACTAATGTTTTGTCTTGAAGTTTGTGATTAAAAAAAAATGAAAAAACAAAACAAAAAAAACCCAACACAATCCTTGAGATTCACATTAAAGGAGTGGATTCATTTACAAAACCTAATTCTTACGGGGGTGTCAGTAAAACGCATTGAGTCTGACCTTGGTTTTCATGGGAAGTGAATAGCCTCCCTTAGTAGATATGTGACTTGCATGTCCTTGTGTGAGAAATGTACTGTTCTGATGTGTTGAAATAGAGCATTTTAAAAAAGCATTTACACCTGTTCACAGTGGGTTTTGTGTTTGAAGTTTACTTTGCTAATTTTTCTCAACTCTTGAGACATATAAATACTTCTGTTTGGTTTCTAGAGAGGCATTTTAGTTTTTATCTGACTGTGAATTAAATTGAGTTGTAAACATTTTCTAGAAGTTATTTACAGCAGCAGAGTAAAAAAAGAGCACGGTTTAACTTGGAGCATTTGCAATGCATTAGATGTCTTTTGACTTTAGATATGTTGAAATTCTTTAAAAGTTTGTTATAATGGAAAATATAGAAACTGGTCTTGACATCCTTCAAGACACCTACACAGTTTTATGACAGAAAAGTAACTGGCTCTAACGTAGTGATAAGCAATCACAAGCCATAATATAGTCATTATACCAACCATATAATCAGTACAGTATCACTTCTATTCATCATCTCAAGACCTTACTGGAGTTTGATATAAGCAAGAATTTTTTTAAAGTAGGTTTTGCGTTTTTAATGAAAAAAATGTTCAAGTAGATAAGGTAATCCACAGATAACTTCAGAATGCAGGCAGTTTAAATAAACAAAAAAGCCTCACACATGCAAACAGTCCCATTCTCTAGTCTCAAGTACTCTTCTGTAAAAGGCTTGTACTTCTGGTTATCTGACTATAAAGAAAGACCTGATAATGACAGCTTGATATAGGTTGGTGCTATGGGAAAATAAATGGTGATAAAGCAGGCTGAACAATGCAGAGCTCAGCTAGCTGCTGAAATGTGATAAAAGCTGCTTTGCTGTACTGGGTTTGGCTGGGTAGGGCTAATTTCTAAATAGTAGCTTGGATGGTGCTATGTTTTAGATATGTGAACAAAGTGTAAGGTTATTTTAGTCATTGTAGATGATTACACAGTATAAAGACTTCCCCACACTGCCTTGCTTGCTAGTGCAGGAGGAGTTGGGAGGAGGCAGAGCAAGGAGATCTGATCCCACCTGACCAAAGGGGTATTCCACACCATGTGATGTCATGTTCAGCAATAAAATGGGGGGAAGAAGGCTTGACAGGTTTGAGTGATGGCATTTGTCTTCCCAAGTAACCATTATGTGATGGAGCCCAGCTTTCCTGCGGATGCTTGAACACTTAACCTGCCAATGCAAAGCAGTGGCTGAATCCCTTTTCTGCTTTGCTTGCATGTGCAGCTTTTGCTTCACCTATTAAACTTTTTAATCTCAACCCACAGATTTTCTCACTATTACCCTTCAAGTTCTTTCCCCCATCCCTCTGGAGGGAACCGAGCAAGCAGCTGTGTGGGACGGAGCTGCTGGATGGTGTTAACCCACAATATTCCTTTTTTTTCCAAAGTGCTTAGATGTAAACCAGCAAGCTATGGCCTCAAGTGACACAGTGATTTTACTCTTTCTAATAATGATAGATGATAATAAGGAAAAAATACAATACACAGCAATATTATGTATGTAAACACTTGACATGGATTTATTTTTTTAAAAAATCATCTTTACAGTTGAATCATACAGTATTCTTCTGTACGCCTTAAATTAAAAGCTTCCAGCATTTTAAAAATGCTGCCCAGTACAAAAGTGCTAATGTAAAACCGTAGTGTTTATATGTATAAACGAGCACTACATATCACTAAATATCACTCTAAATAGTCTCTTCACTTGTTTCAATGAGTGGAGATAGAAGATCAGACTTCACTGTATTCCAGGGCTTCCTTCTTCCCCTTACAGTTCAGTCTTCAGGAGCTTCAGCGCTTTCTGCATATTTGAATACACTAGAAATGAAATATTAATACATGTTATTTTTGCTGCAACTTCCTCCTCCACTACAACTACTGCAGAAAATGCCCTTATTATCAAAGCTTTCACTCGTGTCTATTGCTACAGAGTCTGATGCACTGGACTCTTCCAAGAATTTTGTAAACATCATCTGTTTAACTTTGACCATTTGTTTGAAGGTCCATTCATTAATGAAAACACATAGGGGGGAGCTGCGCAGCAGTCGGAGAAGGTTCTATCATACAACTATTCCCTGCTCCCTGGAGGATTCCTGACCTGGTCCAGAGGGCTTGTGTGCAAGAGTTCTCACCTTCACTTACACTGAATACTGCTGAATTATGCAAGTTCCTACTGACGTATGCTTTCTTATAAAACAGATGGATGTTTAAGGCTCCAGGGCTTTGCCATCATTCTCTTCACCTCGCTGAGTCTAAGTCTAGCATCCCATTTCAGTTTAGGCCTGGTGAACTGCCTGTCAGCAAGTACTGATTGTGAGAGTCTGTAATGCCTGCTCTTCCTCATTGCTTCATGAAAAAATGTAACTGCTGTCAGAATATTCCAGAATATTTTAGAATGCACTACTTACACAATGAAATGTCAGAGGGCTCATATGCATAGAGACGGTTTGAGTATCTTCCAGTAATATCTGCTCTCACAGTCAGGGAAGGATCTGGAAAAAAGGGTGAGAGAAGCTGTAGAAGACAGGACTAACCTTCAAGCAGAAGGAAATAACCCTTGCTGCACTTCTGCTTGCTTCCTAAATGTTTCTCTAAGGCAAGTTTCTGCTTTTGGCAGAACCCAACAGATTGCTCTACACAGTCACTGACATTCCATTTATACGGGTTGTGTTTGCTGGTTTATTAAGGAGAGGATAGGTTTAATTCCTTGCCACTACATAGTGCCTGAGTTAACCATACAAGCTGAGGCTGCTTTCAGGTTGCAATAATGTTTAAAAAAGGAATAATAAAGAAAGAGCTAATATGGTAGCTGCTTTGGTCAGTATGACCTGAATTTATCATGGTATGTGTTGATGATACCTGTGTGCAGTAGATAAAGTTATCTATCTGTTCTGGGAGAAAAAATACCTGGATGTGTGCATGGTCACCACAAATGCTTAGAAGGAGGTTGCGCAGGTTGGTGCAGCACAGAGCTGAGTACTGAGCTTTGAAAATCAGCCCCTGAGGCATCCAGGGCCACTGCTGTTCCTGTCATGTCTGAGATTGTCTTACAAACAGAATTCTGATGGCTTTGCAGTATTTCTAGATATAGGTGGGTGAGCAGAGCTGAGTGAGTGCTCACCCGCTCCAGTGACTGTGGGATTATGTCATTTCAATGACACAATGGAAGAAACCACATCATTCATGGAATCAATGACCTGTGGAGCTCATGCCCTGTCTGAGGTTGCTGTGAAATTTCACCCAACCAAACCAACTAGAAATCTGCTATTTCTTATGGAATAAATTCCTGTTAATATATTTGAGGGGCTTTAGTCTGAGATCAGCTTTGATGCTTGAGGTACTCACCAATGAACAAAATCCGAGGGACATACTGGCCATCAGGTGAAAGATTCTTGTCTGTGGTTTCATACTTAAAGAAAACAGATAAAGTCAAGATTGCAGGAGGGCACACTACCTAATTTTTTTTTAATTTGTACTTTTTATTATGAAATAGATCCTAAATAGTACATTTTGAAATTTAAGAAGTACACTGTTTGGGATGCAGTCTTTTTAAAAAGATGGAGTTGCAAACTGTTAACAGCAGTGTTGTTAAACTTTAAATTCCCTCATATTTTGAGGTTATGATAGCTACTGATGAGAGACTTACCATTAAATCTCTTATGCTTCAGCACTAGCCATTTCTCTTAGTGAACCTTGGCTATTAAGCTGACTAATAATAGCTAGAGAAACCATAAATAAAAATAGAATTTTATTGCTTTCACTGAATGAAGTGTAACAGAAACTTACCACAAGGTTCAGGAGAATGAATTTTTCAGCCAATTTCTGTATCTCTTTATGTTCAGCAAAGACTTTCTTGAGGGCTAAGAGTGGAAACAAATGGAAATAGAAGTTAAAAATATGCCCCTGAAATTTACTGTCCTTGAAAAAGAAATTCAAAGAAACTGATAGAATCAAACTGAGAACTCCCAGTTTACAGTTACAGCAAATAAAGATCTTAAGTTTGTTCCAATAAAAGCTGATCAACTCATTTATATTCTGTGATAAAACATTAGTATTATGGTACAAAATACTCCTCCTCCCTTCATAGAATGCAGCACTCTCTTGAATTTGTCTGCGTAAGTTGGAATTTGGGCATTTGAACCTCTATTCCTCATGCAGTGTCTGGCTCCAGTCCTTACGGAACTGATGCTATAGTGTGTACGACTTTGGCCTAAAACTTTTGAAAGTATTTTACTGCTTTTATACAGATCCTTCTAGAATTACTGGAGCTATGGATGGATGCAAGGGTCTTCCATTGGGATTGACCTGCAGGAAGAAGGCCCTCAGGTAAATTTAGAAGCACTGGGAAAAAACCAGTGCCAATTACCAGAAATTTTGCAAAAGCTCAGTTTCAGCCTAGTTTGATTTAGTGCCTGGCCAGATTCAGACCCAGTCATCAATAATATTGAGAGGTGAGTACATCCTTTCCAATAAATTAGTGTTTCTCACTAGTCCTGGTCTTGCTGTTGGTTTTGGTTGATGGTGACGTGAACCAAAATCAGGTTTGCTACAGCCAGAATCTGCTGACCTGTGCTCATTACTGTATCCATCCTGTACCGTGTAATGCAGAATTACCATTTTTAATTTATTTTATATTCTGAAAAATACCTGCATGTGACTGCAACTTGAAGAATGCTCCACTTGCTTGTGTATGATAGCTTTTCACCAAAACTTACGCAGCGAGCAGAATGATGGCTCTTTTACAATAATGTTTTACGTTTCAATATTGCTGAATTTATATATGTGTATATATATGTATATATTTACATTTTTTATTCCGTACTTATTTTCAGCGCAAAGGGGAATCTACCTTGGCTGTGCGGGCACTCCTCCAAGTGATGGATAATCATCAGGGGTCTGTTGCTGGGAAAGAAAAATCCTCGTTAGTGGGCGGGGTGGGGCGAGGAGGGACGGCCGGTGTTTGGCGCGGAAGGCTCCGCGGGTTGGAGCGGGGCGGGGCGCGGTACCTGTGCTTGGCGCGGAAGAGCGCTTCCTCGTAGGTCTGGGTCCAGATGAGCTGATCTCCCCAGCCTGAGGGGAAGGACGGGCGGAGCGTTATAAGAGGGGGCAGGGGTCTGCATTCTGCCCCCTGCTCTTGCCCCCTGCCCCCTGCTCCTGCCCCCTGCCCCCGCTCCCTGCTCCCTGCCCCCGCTCCCTGCTCCCTGCCCCCTGCCCCCGCTCCCTGCTCCTGCTCCCTGCCTCCTTCCCCCTGCCTCCTTCCCCCTGCCTCCTTCCCCCTGCCTCCTTCCACCTTCCCCCTTCCTCCTTCCCCCTGCTCCCTGCCCCCTGCCCCCTGCCCTCTGCCCCCTGCCTCTGCCTCCTTCCCCCTTCCCCCTTCCTCCTTTCCCCTTCCTCCTTTCCCCTTTCCCCTTTCCCCTTTCCCCTTTCCCCTTTCCCCTTCCCCCTTCCCCCTTCCCCCTTCCCCCTGCCCCCTGCCCCCTGCCCCTTGCTCCCTGCTCCCTGTCCCCTTCTCCCTTCTCCCTTCCCCCTTCCCCCTGCCTCTGCTCCCTTCCCCCTGCTCCCTGCCTCTGCCCCCTGCCCCCTGCCCCCTGCCCCCTTCCCCCTGCCCCCTGCCCCCTGCTCCCTGCTCCCTGCCCCCTGCCCCTTGCCCCCTGCCCCTTGCTCCCTGCTCCCTGTCCCCTTCTCCCTTCTCCCTTCTCCCTTCTCCCTTCTCCCTTCTCCCTTCTCCCTTCTCCCTGCCCCCTGCCCCCTGCTCCCTGCTCCCTGCCCCCTGCTCCCTGCTCCCTGCTCCCTGCCCTTGCCGGGAAGGGCTTTGAAAAGCTGTGCTGCCAGAGGGCTTTACATCGGGAGTAAAAAAGGAGGAGGGGGATGCTAGGGCATACTAAGAAAAATGTATTTATGGAATGTATTGAAAGACATTAATTAAGACAAAATTAAATAATAACCTATATAATTATAAAAATTAATTTTAAAAAATAATTATTAATAAATAATAATTAATTGATTTATAATTAATTATAATAAGTAAATAATTTCAAGGATTAATTTTTCATCATGGGAATCAAAACTTTTAACGGGTCACGCTTTTTTTGAAATTTGTTTTGTTTTGGTGTGGGTGTTTGTTTGTTTGTGGGGTTTGTTTGTTTGTTTGCTTGCTTGCTTCTTTTTTTACCTCTGGAGAGTGTCTGAGGCAGCTTTGGTTTAGCAGTTGTCTCCTTTGTCTCCTTCTTGCCCACGTCCTTTGCCATAGCACAGGAGATGGCAATGAGCAGCAGGAACAGGGACACGTAACTCTTCTCCATGGCTGTTCCTGGAACAAGAGGGGAGAACTTGACTATTGTCCTTCCTCACAGGCTGGAGCAGGTTTTGGGGCAGGCAACAGATAAGGAAGGGGAGAGCAGCAGGTCAAGTCAAAAGCATGCAGCAGGGTGAGCCAGGGCTGAAATAAACTGCTCCAGGATGGGGCCTAGGCCTGGGGGAACCTCCAGGAACTGTGAGGTTTCATTAGTAAATTGCCATGAAGAACCTGGCTGCTTTCTACTGCCCTGTTCGTGCCTCTGGGCTGTGGTCCTTTTAAGATGTTCACCCATGTGTTAGTTTCTCTCTGTTCTTTTTACATATATTGAATTTGCTCAGTACAACGACTGGGTTTTGGCAATTCCACAAGTATTTTCAAATTCACAGTTACACATCAAGCTCCCTTTGTTACAATAACCAAGCACTTCAGCAGCTCAGCCCCTGAAATACTGACTTCTCTCAGCTCTTCCTCCATTTTGCACCAAGAGCAATTCAAATGGGAAGTCAAAATGTATAGCTAGGCTATACATTGCCATAGGCACAGCTTAATGCTGTTGTTGACACTTTTGATCCTTATCTTCCCACTTCAGTGTATAATCTAAAGATAAAATTAGCAGAAAATGTAATAAAAAAGAGTGGGCAGGACTTGCTGTGTGGAACAGTGAGAGCTGAAATGTAGTTTGCTGTTTAAGCCACCCCAAGCAGAAGGCTTTCCCTGAGCATGGAGATGAGACATGTCTGATGGGAAGCTCCTCAGTGTTCCAGCTGGGATGCTTCTTTGAAGGAGTGAAACACTTCAGCAGCATGACCCTATGTTTTCTCAGTAAATTTCTTCCTAGAACCTAGAACACCAGGGTAAGGGGGTAGTAAGAATATCTAAGATATTCCAAAACCAGCAACAGGGAAATCAAAAGATTAAGGCAAAAATTAAGAGACTGATACTTTATAAAATTCAGACAAGGAAAATGAAAGTTCAGGGAAATAATAGGCTTTTTTTCTGGGTAGGAACTATAGGAGTCAGTCACTGAGTTTCCACTAGTGATACAGTGCTTTTTCCTACTGGGATGTCCAATAGACCTCAAAAGTCCAGAGTCATTGTTTCTAGGGCATGAAATATGACTTTTGCAGAAGACTATCTTTCCATAAAGTTTAATTAAAAACAGTGGATTTTCAAGGTTGCATGAAGAGTTGTTTTGGCGAGAGGTGTATAGAGGAATGCTTTCTTATTGGAAAATAAACCCCAAACAAACCAACCAAAAAACCCCAACAACCCCTCCTAAAAAAAGAAAAAACAACCCCAAACAAACAAAAAAACCCACCCACACACAAAAAAAAAAAAAAAAAAATAAAAAAACCACAAAAACACCCAGAACAAAAAAGTACAATACAAAATAGAAAGAAGGTGTGGTACAACCAGGAAATCAAAGACCAGGTACATTTTATACTGTTGCTGATGAAGAATGCAGAAAGAGAGGACAGAGAAACATTAAACCTTTTCTTTAAAAACTTGGCCTTTTGCTAAGTTTCCCACCCTCCCCCCCGAAAATGACCTTTCCTATCTCTTCCAACCTGAAAAGCCAACATTTCTCTACACATTTTTCTTCATAGCAAGCTGTGTAGAGCTGTGCCTATGTTGCTGCTTTTCTTTCCATTGATCGGCTGCCCCAGGTAACATGGGCTCACAGCTCTCCCAGGTAATTTCTAAAGCAGTCAGCGTGCTGTGCCTTACCTTGTTTACTTTCCCAGATGCCTGCCAGGGTGTGAAGGTGTTCCCAGTTACAGTGTGAATGCTGCTGTTCCTACTGCCTATTTATGCACCTTCACACACCCCAACTCCACCCACAAGCTTTCAATTTGAATACTACCTTCAAAGAGCTAAACTTTCCAGTTTTTTCCCCACCGAAACATTCAGGGTAAATTTTGTAGTTCAATAACTTTTCATTTTCACATCAGATGCTGTATCTAAAGCTCAGAGATATTTCTAAAGGCCTTTGGGACATTTCTTGAAAGGTGTTTTTAAAAGGTTGGCAAAGATCCAGGTCCAGGTAAGCTTAAGTCAAGAGTCCTGATTTGCCTGAAGAGTGATTTGTCTTTTTTTGATTGGCTGGAAAATCAATATGAGTTGCTGGTCTTTTAGTCCTCTGAAAAAGTTAAATTGATGACTCAGAACTTTAGATTTTAATTAGATAATTAACTATGCACAGTATACAGATATGTGTATGGATGCATGTACAACAACACACTCTAATATAAGCTAAAAGAAAGTTTGTAAAAATCTCCACAAACATGTTCTTGGAAGCTATAAAATAAACTGTGTTCGTAAGTAGAAGTCTAAATAAACTTTTAATTCAAATTCCATGTTTAATCAGATGTGTCGACAGTTCTTTTTAACTACAACATAAAAATCAACCATTTTAGGTTTCAGATGCATGTATAATACAGTGCAACACTTAGAAAAATGAGACCTTTTTAGGTGGCTGGAAGGCCATCCCTACTGTTGTACTGACAGTGGATGACCCTTCCTCAGAGGGCAATGCAATAAATTCTGTCTTTACCAATATATGCTGAAACTACAGTATTTCCTGCCTGATGCATGCCTCATATACTTCAGAGAGATTAGAATCACATGTTCATGGGCAGTGAACACAACCTTACTCAGCTGAAGAAATGAAGTAGATGAAATCCATCAGATATGGATTTTCCTGTTTGAAATTCTCAGTGCTTTCTGATGACTGATAATGGCACCCATTTTTAATGAATATACTTAAGGCGGAACGTAGGGCTTTGGATTTTTCTTTTTTTTTTTTTTTTAATCTTTCTTAAATAGCAATTATGAGAACAAGATGCAGAAGCAAGATGGTGAATTCAAGCAAATAAAAAATAAATTGCTGTTCCTTACAAATATACATGCTTTGCTTAGATGCTTAGCGTATTAGAAGGGTGAAACCAAAGCTCCCTGAGAGGTCAGTCACTTTGACTCCTGTTTCTGTGTGGTTCTTGGTAAATAAATGTTTTCCTGATAAAGAAATGCAATCAGAGAGATTGCATATAAATGTCTGCTCCTCCTCCCGCACTTCTCCCTCAAAGCTCAGAGATATATTTCATTTGCTTCTATATTGTGTATCCAAATCACATACACTCAGATTTTCTTCTAGAACGTACACCAAAATAATTTCCAAGTTCCATATTTGGACCATCAGGTTACATCCTTAATCCTTCAGTGTAGACACAGGAGCCAATGGGTACATTAGGTAACTATTTCTCAAATCTTAGTCTCTGCTCAGGAAAGTCACAATTATAACTGAACATGCTCTTTGTACCTTTTCTTTCTCCCATTTTCAGCAGGAGCCCTTGCCTTTACCTATTTCCACACAGCTTTGTGCTGCTTTGCAAGAATTATTTTCTACAGGAAACTAAAAAATCCAAATACAGCTACTTCTAAGGACTTCGCCCTCAGCTCAAACCTAGTGAGGTAGTTGAACACATCTCTAAACCATCCTTTATGCTTTGGTGATGAAAAGAAAGAGGAGCTCATCCTTTCCCACAGCTCCCTGCTTGGGACCTGAGAGAGCACCCAGACATGAAGTAGCCTCTGTATCTTTCTCAGGGGCTACTTTCTCTGCCTCAGTGACTAAACCCTGCAGAAATTTCCCCAGGACAGCTTGGAACAAATAGGGCTGCTGCAGAATGTTTTTTCTCTTCTGCTACAAAGATCTGGTAGACCTCCTTGACCATCAATATTTAACATCTTCATTAGATTTTTCCTTTACTTTTCATTTCTCTGGTCTGAAGGTACCTTTGTTCATTAAGTTACGTAGAAAATGTAGCACAGCATCAAGTGACTGATGTTAGACATGTTTTAAATGCATTTTTGCATCACTTTTTTTCCCTTGTCTTTTGGCATGCATAAGTTTTAGAGTTCAACCATTTGTTCTAATTCCATAATGAACATGTGCTTCAAAGTCTTGTGATCTGCTTCTCAGAATAATAGCAAAACTTTACACTGGCAGAATAAAAGTAATGGAAGGAATACCTCCAGGGATGGTGACTCAAACACTTCCCTGAGTGGCCTGTTCCAGTGCCTGACAGCCCTTTCAGTGAGTAAATTTTTCCTAATATCCAATCTAGACCTTCCCTGGCACAACTTGCAGCCATTTCCTCTTGTTCTATCATTTGTTTCTGAGGAGCAGACACCAACACCCACCTTGCTACAGCTTCGTCTGAGGTAGCTGCAGAGAGCAATAAGGCCTCCCCTTCAGCCTTTTTGTCTTTAACTAAACATCCCTAGTTCCATCAGCCAGTCCTCATAATACCTGTGCTCAAATCCCTTGTCCTGGATAGAGAGGAGCAGGATAAAAAGGTGCCTGTGATGATGCTGCCCTGAGACTGCCTGGGGCAGCTACAGTGTGAGGAGCAGCTGTGCCCATGGGAAGGGGAGGAGAGGATGGGCCAGGTGATCCCAATGGGACAATCACAGTGTTCCTGCCCAGGTTGCTCAGTATAAAATGGTTCCCTAAAGGATAAAGGCAGAGAGATGGTTAGTCTAGTTATAGGGTGGCTGAAGCAGGCAGATTCAACTGGGGAAGAAAAAAAATAATTGATTTAATCCTATCTGCTCCTCCATACTTCTTCACAGGCTGCAGCTCCACGTCTGCCCTGCTGTCGTCCTTCAGGGACTGCTCCACCGTGCTCCTCCGTGGGCTGCAGGGGGACAGCTGCCATCTCACCATGAGCTGTGGGGAAATCTCTGCTTGAGCACCTCCTCCTCCTCCTTCCTCCTCACCAACCTTGGATATTTCTGCTTTGGCATTGCTCCCTCCCCCTCTCCTCCTCCCTCTCCCATTTTGTTTCCCCCTTCTTTAATATGTCACTTGAAGAGGTGCATTCAGTTTCTCTTGTCCATTCAGCCTTGGCCAGAAGTGGGCCAGAGCCTCCAGCAGCTTCTCACAGGAATGATCCCTGTGGCTCCACAGCTTCTGAAATTCTGCTGCACTGAGCCAAAACAACCTTTCACCTGTCCCTTTGCCCTTCTTTGGATGTGTTCCAGAGCCTCAATGTCTTTCATGTAGCGAAGGGTCTGGTGTCTTAGACAAGAAAGCGATTTTTCTTGCATTAGCTCAGGAAACTTTTGCTAATATATGCAGATGGCGAGCACTACTAAAGGAGAGACTAGGAAGGACTTGTTATCTTACTAGTGGTCCGGATGTTCTCCTGAGAATAAGAAGACCATGGTTCAACTATTCTCCTGTCTACTTTATTTTCAGTACAAAGCCACATTTCAGTGCAGAGCTGGAAAGTCAAAGGTTCAGAAGATTTCTACTTCTGAGCACTTAAAGCTAATAACTGGAGTTCAGGTAAATATCTGCTAAGAATCTAGTGATTTGTTTTGAAGGATGATGATTTTACACAATATATCAGACCAAGGCTTTTCTCTTTGTTGAATTAATTACTTGATTAATGTGCAGTACCTACAGTTTATCGATAGCATTTTTCACACTGGGTAGCAGATGGTTAGGATGGCTAAAATATGACATTCTGACCTTTTGATCACCTCTTTCTAAACAGAAGACCAATCCATTAGCATTTTGATATATGTGAAGATGTTAGTTCTTACTGGCATATGCCTGTTTATGATATGAATCACCACCACTTGTTGTAAATTGGCAAGCTGGAATGCAAGCATGGAGCATCCTTTGCATAACTTCAGGTAAAGATGAGGACTTATCATATAACCAGTTCTTATATTATACTCTGAGTGGTGAAGCACTGAGATGCTTGGAAGGCATTGCTGAATGGTATATTTTAAAGCAAGTAAGTTATAACACTATAGTAAATATACTCGCTCGTTTATTGTTTAGTGCCCTTTTCCACAACAGGAAGGAAACTATCATGATCTGGCTCTTGGCTTATGAAGGGCTTAACTACTCAGCTTGTATTTGGTAAGAGAAAGCTTGATCCTGACAACCTTTAGATTTAACTGGGAAATGTTTTCTTCAGTCCCATAGAGAGGCAGTGAATAAGTGAAGAGGGTTTCTTTGAGAGGGACTGGGAAGCTGGGGGTGTACCACAACCTGCAGAAAAGGCTGTGTATGTATCTAGTCTTCTCAACTGGGCAGGATGGTTATTGTTGTCACACTTGATATTCTTGTATTTGTTTAAGTAAATGCATTTTAATTAGTTGAAATAACTATATGTGTTTAAAATCAGAAAAATTTCTATACTCCAAGATTAAAGCAAATGACTCCTCCCCTGTCTGATCATCAGTTGTCAGTATTGCTTGAAGTCTGAATGGCAGCAGTTTTCTATTTTTACTGTACTGTAATGTCTGAGGATGGTGGGAAGAATTTTGGGTTTTGGACATCTTAGTTTTGTACTTCATATTACATAGTAAGTTTTTAATTAACCCATTTCTTTTAATCTAAACTGTTAATGAAACCTGCTTCCCACGTTTCTTGGATGATAAATTCTATTATGGATAAATAGCTGAGCCACAATGTCTGTAAGTCATAATCTCCTAGAGCTGCCACATTACTGTGATCTTTTCATGTGCCTCCTTGTATTCATTGTTCTTATTTTGAATTTATGTTTTGTTATCTGTAGTCCAGACCCTCTCTGTTTACCTGAAGCTTTATCTCAAAGATCAGAAGACTTTGGCTTCTAGTGAAAGCGACATCAGTGACATGATATCAACTCTGACTCCCAAAATCGGTCCCTAAGTAGTAAGGGTTGGGGTTATCTTTATTCTTTTTACTTTTACTAATTTACCTGAAGGTTTACAAAAATAAAGGATTCCATCCTGGTCATTTTGGTTGGTTTGGATATTTAAAAATTATTTTATTATTTTAATTATTTTTTTTTTCAATGAGAAGTCAATTCATCTGCTCAGTGAAATTCCAGTGGAACCCACAGATACAACTGCTTTATTTGCCCCACTGCTGCTTGTCCACTGTTTTTGCATTATTAGGCATTATTTTTACTTTCAGGACAATATCTAAATCAGCATCATCTCTGCAATTAAGCATATTTGTTCTGCCAGTTTTGGTACTGGTCTTCAGGCTGTGAAGACTCTAGAGGTGTTGGCACATTCTGGCCAGCATGATGTGCACCACAACACCCTCAATCTTCTCTCAAATTCTTGATATTGTCTTGGCTTGTGTATTTGTCACAGAATGTGCAGTTCCAGTAAATCAGACTGCACAACTCTAGGGGATTCCAGCTTTGAGGTTCATCTTCCTGTCTGCAGCAGACCTCAGTCATCAAATGTAAAATATTTCACCATGTACACAACACAGTGCTGTTTCTTTTCTTCCTCTTCTTCAGTCTGAAGTGAATGAGGGTGTTGGACAATTCTAGTTGCCTTGTCAAAGTTAAATCTGGGATTTAGCAGGCTCATTTCCTGAGTTGCATTCCCCAGATCCTGAGTATAGTTGTGTTTTTTTTTTTTTTTAATCTGTTGCTTTTTTTTAATTTGAGAACCAACCACAAAACTGTAAAACTGACTCTCCAGATTTAGTTTGGTAGTAGACTTGCCTGTTTTCACCTTCTTATAATTTTTTTTCCAGGAGCTTTTTCACCCACCCCTCCTCCAGAGTGCAGTATTCTAAATTTCTAATGTATAATGTCAAAGCTGACCTTCTCTACTAAAATTCAAGAAGTTGGCTGGGCTTGTATAATCTGTCAAAAGAAGAAGATAAGGGACTATCAAATAACATCCTGCAACTACTTGAATGGGTGCTATAAAGAGAGAGGATCTAAACTATTCCATCAGCTTGAGGACCATGAGCTGTGGCTTTGGGGATTCCTAGTGGATGTCAGGAATATCATCTTCATGAGGAAGATGGTGTAGCATTGGCACAAGTTACCCAGACATGTGGACAGACAACTGCTGTCAGGAATTCTAAGAGTTAGTTCAACAAAGTTTGAATCTTAATGTCACTTGATGGTCATACAGGGGGACAGGGCTGGAAACAGGACCTTCACCCTGTGCCTGGTCTTCACTGTTTAACAGTTTGTAACATGAACATTGAAGTAACACAGCAGACTGTTCCAGCTGATTCATGCTATATGGTATTTCCCAATGCAGATCACTGAATGTGCTTCTGAAGGCTTGTCACTACAATTCTTGTTGGAAATATTGATGTACCATGTTTCTTTTCTTATATAGTACCTTAGTGATTTATTATAGACCACTGGTTTGTATTCCCAGTGAATAAAGCCCTTCTGCTGTAGAATGCCTCAAACTTCACATTTTCCTTATTTTTTTTTCTTTTAGGTTGCCTATATTCTATGCTACACTGATACCCTGGTTCCTAAAGTAATCTCTTATTTACTAAATACCTTTAAAAGGTCCTAACCAAGGCCACCTTTAACAATCTCTGGAGAGCTGCAAATCCCAAAATAGTCCTGGGACATAATTTTTGCTCTTTTTGCATTCTCTGATTGTGTAAATATAAAGTTTTTCTGGGTTTTCAATGTTTTTCCTGCCTAAACCTCACTTACTGTAAAACCAGCCCGTTTCACAAGTGTGAGGGTCTTTCCCTCTATTCTTTGAAAAATAGCATCTTACTGCTAATAATCTCTTAGCACACCTGACCAGTACACTACCCTAAGTTTCTTGCTAAAGAGAGTGTGCAGAAAGCTGTGCAAGAAGCACAGGAGCATGATCAGTGATGCTTCCCAAATATCATCTGTTGTGAAGGACCTGAGCTGTTTCCTTTTGGTGAGGGAACATACGGAGTACCTCAGATGAGAGAAGATACAACAACATGGTAAAAATGTTAAAGTATGGACTAAGCAAGAGAAGAGTGAGAGGGACTGAAAACTGGCTCAGCTGCCAGGCTCAAAGGGTTGTGATTGTCAACATCTAAGTTGGAGTCTAGTCTAGTCTCTAGTGATGCACTCCAGGGGTCAATACAGGGATTGTTTAACATCTTCATTAATGGATGTCAGGAGTGCATCCTCAACAAGTCTGCAGGTGATATAAATCTGGGATGAGTGGCTGATAGACCAGATGGCTGTGATGCCATGCAGGGGAACCTTGACAAGTTGGAGGACTGAGTCAAGAGGAACTCTGTGAACTTCAGCCAAGGGCGATGCAAAGCTCTGCATCCATGGAGGCACCAGTACATGCTGGCACTCAACCAGCTGGAAAGCAGCTTCTCAGAGAGTGGCATAAGACTCCTGATGAATATTAAGTTTGACATGAGCCAGGATCATGCCTTGGTAAAGGTGACCAGTCACTCCAAGGAGCTGCATTAGGCAAAGCATCAAGAGCAGGGCAAAGTATGAGAGGCAACATATGGAGTGCTGGGTTGAGATCTGAGCTCTCCAGTATAGGAAAGACATGAAGATACTGGAGCAAGTTCAGAAAAGGGCTTTTATGTGGGTCTGACCTCACTGATTTGCAGTTGTCTCAAAGGAGCAATTTTAAAATGAATAGCCCTGGCTAGGGTGGAGAACTTGGCTGGCCAGAGCTGAGCAGGGGGTGACACCTTGGGATGTGATAAGATCTGGTTGGAGATTGTTTCTCTTCTCTGAGCACCAGCCTGCAATGCTGGGTGGTTCCTCCAAGCATGACTGAGCCACCTTGGTTGTACTTGCAAAGTACCTGGCTAAGGGGGCTGGAACAGAGTAAGGATGGTGCCAGGAAGAAGACTGGGTGGAGATTACTCCCCTTTCCTGAGGGCCAACCTTCAGTGCTGGGATGCCCCTGGAGGCATGATTGTGTGCCTGGCTAAAGTGGCTGGAACAGAGGAGGAATGTCACCTGAAAGAAGATAAGAACTGATGACTGGGTGGAGGACTACACCCTTCTGCTCCCCTCCAGGCAGCCTGTCTCCCAAAGAATCTGGCTGACTGACAGCTGCCCCTTTGGAACAAAAGGGACTCAGGGAGATATATATGGCTGTCCATACTTTGGTTTTGTTGTCTCTTGACCCGGGTGCCATTTCTGCATTGGGCTCTGTCCAGAATCAGCGCCATCCTGAAGAAACTCGCTGGACAGCTGGACCCCTGGTGGTGACTCTTTCTCTCTCTCATTCTTCCCACTTTCTTACTCTTTATTTCTCCACTTTTCTCTCATTCTTTCTTACCACTTTTTCTCTCTCTCTTATATTTTCTTTTCCTCTCTCCCTCTTTTGCCTGGCTCTATATTTTTGCCTGTGTCAATTGTCAAATAAAATCTGCTTGCTCTCGACCTTTCTATGGTTGGACTTTGTTTCGTGTATCCAAAACAAAAAAATAAATTTTAATGTTACCTTGGACCGTAACAGCTTTAAAGATGGTTTAGGTATGCAGGATCTCCAGGAAAGACTGAGATAGCTGCAACTGTTCATCCAGGAGAAAAGATGGCTCAGAGAGATCTCATCAATGTGTTTAAATTACCAATAAGAGGGAAGTAAAGAAAATAGAGCTAGACTCTTCTCTGTGACAGGAAGTTCAAGTAGTAGTTCTACTCTCTGACAGGAAGTTTTTCAAGTAACAGGAAGAGAGGTAATGGGCCCAAATTGAAATTTGGGAAATTCCATGCAAATATGAGATAAAACCTGCAGATGACCTTCCTTTGAGTCTTGGACTAGACAGTCTCTGGAGATGCCTTCCAAATCCAACAATTGCCTTATTTTGTGGTTCTACATATGTAGCCTATACAAAAGAGAGGTTAAGTAGTTCAAAGGTGAACTTATAATTTAACCCAGACATAACTTCTCTCAGCTACATAAAAGCTACATTAATGGAAAGATGCTATACTTAGGATATTATCGCTGGAACAGCCATGAATTGTTTTTAACTTTTACCCATGGGGTTCTCATATTTTACCACCTTGTGGATCATACACTGTACAAATATAGTTGTAATATCCCTATCAGAATAGTAAGCTGGCTAGTTAAACCAATTAAGAGTGACTTAAGGCAACGTGTACTTACAGCCTTGTTTAAACGTATGGCCTGGAAATGACAAGCACACTCCCGCAGGTGGTGACACTAAATAAGCATTATCAGTCACAGGGAGCTGATAGGAGGATGGGTGTTCCTACTCTCCTGCCAGCCTGGTTCCAGTGGATGCCCTGGCAATAACGTGGCTCTATCTTGGTATTCAAATACACAATGCTCCTTTGAAACTATATTTTTTTTAGCTGGCATAAGCAACACTATCCCAAATCTTGTGAAATACTCTGTTTATAGTTATTCAAAGGCTGTGATAATTTTCTGTTATGGTTAGCATAGAGACTCGGACGCTGAGACAGAGCAGCCAGCTCTCATTTCCCCTCCCTCCTCTTCAGGTTGTTCTGGCAGCTGAGAATGGCTGAAATAGAAGCCAGCTTAGGCAATGTGGTCTTTTTACATCCAGCTGTTCCCTGTGTCCAGCTGCATCTCTCAGAGATCCTCTGGGGGATGGGGAATTCCCCACATAGTTAAGTCACTGGTGGTCTAATCTCTACATGCCAATAAAATTGAGTGGGAAAGATAGTGGTAGGAGTGTGACCTGAAAGCAGAGCCCTGAAACTTTGTGAGAAATCGTATGTATGTAAAACTACATACTAGAGCTGCAATGTCAACGGTCTCTTAGGGACCACTTATACTTTTAACATGTCTGAAAAGACAAGATAAAATAAGGTGTCATTTCTTTTTTTCTCTTGAAAGACCTGTAGCTATCCTACTTTGACCAGCTAAGTTTTCAGAACTGAATGTGTTGAGTCATTACAAATGCCAGTGGGTTGGGTTTTCAGTTCCTGTACTCCCATTTCATGTCATGCAGCTGCTGGAGCTGCAGAGCAAACAGGCAGCTGATGGAGAGCTCTGACTGCATTCTGCAGGTGCTGCTGGGCAGAAATAACCTGGGGCCAATCGGTAGCACCCACCTGCTTTCTGGAATGGGTGGAAGGACTATAAATCAGCAGCCCAGGAAGCCTGGGGGAAGTGTCTGTCTTTGCTTGGTCAGTGTGGAGCTTTGGTGTCTGCTACTTTAGTGTCTTGGCAGCAGTGCTGAGATCCAGGTTGTTAATTCACAGTGATGCTCCTTCCACTGATTGTAAGTTAAATGTCAAATATCATACAAAAAAAGAAAGGCAAAGTGAAGGGAATGAATAGTAGGGAGGCAGATGATATCAGTTACCTGGCAAGAAGCAAATAATCTATGCTATACTCTTCAGTAAAATGCCAACAGACTATAGGCGTGGGAGATCTTAAGTATTCCTATTATTTTCATTGAAGGTTTATATGATGGGTGTTACTTTATCCTGTCTCACATGATAATCGAATTGTAACCTGTAAGCTGCTGGTGGGCTGGCATCTGTTCTAGGTACTTATACTTTCTATTTTAAAATCCTAAAAAGAATAGGCAGAGATGTCAGTTAAAGCTAAAAGTTATTTGCAGCTTTAGATGAGCCTCATGTGGTTGTTGCAGATGTTGTACTTGAGTATGTGCAAAGCTGTTATCTATGGTTAGAAGTCTGGAGCTTTGGAGTGTTGTCTTATAAAATTTTCTCTCTTTTAGAAGAAAATGACAGTCCATAAAGACAGTGGGTCCTACTAAAGATGCCTTCATCATTTTATAAGAGGTGTTCATTATACTCAAGTTTATTTGTCTACCAATAAGGTTGTTGCACCTGTATTTCCTTGTAAACTTCCTGGTTGCTGTGTGCAATATATCAGCATCTAGTTTGCTTGACTTAGTCTCTCATGTAGGTGTTATACAGAACCAGTCCTGCTCTTTCTGTCCTGGCTCAGCCCAAAAAATAAATATCATTCTTATAACTGGTAAATTAGAATTATCCTTAAAGTCTAAGAATTGATGCAAGCTTAATCATGAACTCATGAGACCATTCTTTTGGTGACAGACATTACTGTGCCAATGAAACTTAAGCATGAGTGCACCATAATAATAGGGATTTTTCCAGCTGTCTCTCTGAGGTAGTCAGATTAGTTTTGAATACCCTATTTGTTCTCTTATATACAGGAAATATAGGAGGGTAAAACTCCTAATGCAAGTAGCTCTGCCTTTTAACTATTTGAGTTACAGGCTATAAGAACTGCTGGAGCTGCAGCTGTGAAAATGTGTTGTACTACACACACTGGGTCATGCTCCAGTGAAGTCAGTTGGACCATTTGCTGCATGTACATTTGACTAGCAGAACTTGAATTACTCAGACTTCTTAGTTCCTTCTGATTTTGGAAAGGAGGATAAAAACACTAAATTTAACAAACATTTTCTGGATGGTTTGTTGGTTTTCTGTGGTTTGAAAGAGGCTCGTGTTAAAGGATTAAGGATGTTCATTGAAGGCAAGAAGAATTAAAATCACAAAAGTGTGGAGAAACTGGTTCTTTGTGTTTACAGATAAATTTAAAAGAAAAATAATTCTAGAGTTATTATTTTTACTACATTACTTCCTGTCACTATCATTGCTCACATAAAGTAGAATGACTTCTTTTGCTCTGCAGCACCAGATGGTTAGCAAGGTGTATCTGTTAGCAAGTGCCCTCCAGGAAAGTCAGTTTTGCCTTCATGAGAGCACACTGTGTTGCCATGTTTTTTCCTGTTGCCAGTTTGGTGAGCAAACAAATCCTCAGTGAGTTCATTCAATAATGAGCTGGTTCATACCAGACCAGGCAGAGAGGCTTAAGCCTCCAACTTCTTTGTATAGCTCCCTTCTTAATGTAATTTCAAAAAAAAAAAAAAAAAACCAACAAAAAAAACCAACCCAAAAACCTCTGTTCTTGACAACTCATCAAAATACCATTTTTGTAAAGGAATGATAATGTGATGGTCTGTTAGGAGGCCTGAGCCTGAAAACATATCTTTTCACATGTCAGCCCTTGTCAAGTAAATCTCAAACTGAACACCCCGTGCTTTTTCTGGCTTTGTCAGCTGGTATAATAAATGAAGTCACCTCTCATTTCAAACAGTGGTTAGTATAGAAATCTTGCATGTTAAAATGCTTTTGTTTGAATGCAAGATGCATCATGACAGTAGCTGATTTCTGAGTTCTGTAAAATATCCTAGTCAGTTGCATGACAATGCTGCTCTCTGGTTTTGGGTTTTTTTTTTCTTCCCTGAATTCTGCCTGGTGGGTCAGTCTTGCTCAGGACAACTTGCAGAGCTGGCAAGCAGGAATCTCTCATAGCAGCAGCCCTGGGTGTTGGCTCCCTGCTGTGTGGCACCATAGCAATTTGGGAGTGGCTTTGTTTAATTAATAATCAAAATACTCTACTTGCTGCCTGTAGTTTTATTAGTGAAGGGGTGAGAGAGAGTGCACCTGTGGGTTATTGAAGTAATGAGGTTTAAACATTGTGGCAGATAAATGGCGAAGGCTCTTTGTCTATCCATGAAAGATGATTTCTCTCTCTCTTTCTGAGTTCTTTGAAGGATGGTATTTCATTCTGAACATATAGTGGAGAGGGCACCCTAATGTGGGGATGTAGTTCTCAGCAAATCTGAGATGGCTAAAAGTTGATAATGGCTATATTGTGGTGGTTAAACAATACCTTGCAGCTGAGTTTTATGAAGAATGTCAATGCAATTTTACTAACAGAAAGTGGACTGGATATAAAACTAAATGTCAACAAAAGCTCTGTGCTATGATTTTTGTTGATTGTTATAAATTTCTCTATTTATAGGATTGAATTATTCTCCATGTCATATGAAGTCAAAGTTAAAAATATTAGTGAAAAAACTGGCAACAGTTCTTTCCCCATATGCTGCAAATTCCAGTGTTTCTGAATCCCTGATCAAAGAATAGGCTATCTGTTGTGTCAAATTGCCATTTTAGAAAAAAAGTGTTTGGGAATGAGAAGTAAGCCTTTTTCACAAAAGAAAAAAAAAAATTAGAAAAAGTAATTATTTTGGCTTTACTTCCCAAAGTAAAATTGTTTTACAGGGAATTGCCTGTGCTGCCTCTAACTTGTGGTAATCCAGTAAGAACTGGTAGTGTGAAGAATGCTTTAATTGAAAGCATGAATTGGTTACAAAACAGTTTAGAAAGGATTTCACCAGGTGGACAGTCTAGTGGGAGACTGGTGAAATTAAATAAGTTGTCATAAGATGGTGCAGAAAAATATGCTATGAAAGATGAAATAAGTAGGACTTCTTCACAGGAGTATTCTGTTCTTGGTAGAAAATGGGATAGTGGAATTTTGCCCTGTGGAGTAAAATAGAGATGTTAAGTGCTCCTTCAAGTTATGTGAGGCTTCTGAAAATATTAAAGAAAAATATTCGCATTTTTAGAGTTGTGATTCACCTACAACTTGAGGACAAAACATCACTGAAATCTGAGCAATTTTGGACTCAAAACTTGGGTACTTAATCAGGTTTTGTGTCTGATGCCTACTGTTTCTGAACTCCCATTGGTTACCCTTATGTTTTTGCTGATAAGAAACACTTTGTTAAACATGGGTTAGATGTTTAGCACTACACAGCAACTACTTAGCTTTTATCCTTCTGGAGGAGTTAATTTTGGATATGACCCCGGCTAATTCTACAGATCTCCTTGGGCATCTTGATACAACATTGACATTTTGGATCCATTTTTTCTTTCAAGGACCTCTACCTTTTATGTCTCCAAAGGGGAAATCAAATAACCAACAATTGGATTCATATAAAACGATTCATACAGATCAATTAAGTTATGAAATTTGTTCTATTATAGTAATAAAAAGAATATGAATGGAAATGTGAGGGGACAGAGTGCTTGCAAGGCTGTTGGAGCTGTTCCAGAGCTGCTGGAGCAAAGTGATGTAAATGCATACAGCAGTGAAGGAATCAGCAGCATAATTACAGGAATGTTTGGAAAAGCTTCTGCTTTTGAGTGGGAAATCTTATCTTCTGTAATGTGATATGATACCATTAGATACTTAAATCCCTAAAGGAATAAAAATGGCCTATGCAGCCCTGTGTTTATTTGCAAGATAGCAGAGATTGTGCAGCCATTTTGACACTGGGAGTGCATTGAACTGATACTTATGGGTGACCAGTTAGTTGCTTAGCCAGATGCCTTCATTCCTACACCATCCCTATTTCTCAAGCACTGAAGAACTTCCCTTGTCTTCTTGGATGAGCTTTGCTATATTGTTGAATACACTTTCTTTCCCCAGGACTATACAAAGAGGTTCACTTCTGCCAGACATGTTTTTAAGGTGAAGCTAGCTGAGGTATGCCCATGTCTCATGTAAGTGCTCAGCTTTATGTGGATCCTGTCCAGTTCCTGGGGACTGGCTTTGAGCTGAGGCATCAGCTTAGGGTGAGGTTAGAGACCAATCCTTGAATAGCCAGGAGGTGTGATCCATATGTGTATGATTATAACTCTTGGTCCATAAATAATGTGGAAAGGGAATTTTTTGTTATCTGACTTAAATGTTTTAATTCATTCCTTAATTTTTAATTTTTGACAGTTATAGAGATGTCAAGATTTACTTATCTTTGAAACACCCTGTGGCACAGAATGTGGAAATATAAATCACACATTAGATGGAGCGTGCATGTGTTCAGGCATCCTGAACCGGATGTGCTGGCAGAAGTGTCCTGGAACTACCTTCCTCTTAATTCCTGTTTATAGCTCACTTGCAAAGCTAATTGGATATAATTTCTCCATGTAAGCTGTAGCTTGGTTTGTATTTCTGCTTGGTTTAATGACTAATCTCCTTCCAATCTATATATGTTTAATCAGGAGGTGACCTAGGTCAGATAATGTCTGCTGCAAATATTCTACTTGTAGTGTGTTTCACTAAGAGATAGCAGATCTGCTGAGAATTCCAGCCATGCCCATGCCTTTCAAAACACTTTTACTGAAGGAGAGAATGCGTGTCAGATTGTGAATGGCTGCCTTGATGTTTCCAAGAACAGTTTCAGGGATACAATATACCCATGCTATATTTATCTATGAAGGTTTCTGCTTCTCAAGCTGATGCTAATTTAAGTTTCAAAGAACTTCCTTTGGTATTAAGCAATTATTTATAGCTAGCTTAGTTTTAAATAATTTGTCCTAAATCTCAGACCTCTCCGAAATCTTGTTTACTTTAAGTCCTTTTCTCTTTCCTGGTCCTAAAACACACGAATCCTCATATATTGATAAAATCTGCTCTGCAAATTTCAATTTGCTGTGTCAAATGTACATTTTTTTTAAAGATCTGTCTGCATATGACTATGCACATGCAGACTCCATGAAGGAGAAAGATTCTTGCTGAAGCAGTGACAGCGTAGGTCTTTTTTTCAGTTACAATAAACTTCTTTCATGGCCATTTCAGACATTTGCTATCCATTAATACCACTGTTGCTGTTGAAAAACTGGAAAGCCTTTTCTGCTTTTTTTGCAAAGAGTGGTGCTGTGACCATCCACCCAAGGGTCTTTTCATCGTGGTCAGCAACAAACATTTAACACTAACACCATGGCCACTGGTGGCACTACCCTGGAGAAGAAGTACCAAAACAGAGCCAATCTCTCTTCCCTGATCTGTCAACCTCTTCCAAACCAGTAAGTCATGCCTGGGAAGGGGGACTGTCAGGTTGAATGAATCTCAACATCCTGTTGACAAAGGATGTGCTGTCTTCAGTGGATGGTACTGGCACTAGTTACAGTGCCTGGTGTGACATCCATTGGTTGGTGCTGGGTGATATCACTGCCTCTCTGATAAGGGAGAGGGCAGGGGATCAGTTCTTCCAGCCCAGGCTGAGGAGTGCCTCTGTGCTGGCTCCAGTTGTATTCCTGATGCTGAAGAGCCCAGAAATAAGAGAGTAAACAACTAGCCTGATGCACTAGGGGAAAAATAGGGGCTTTCACTTCCTGTCATGCAGGAAAGGATGCTGTTATCTCCTACAAAGCCTTCCATAAGATGTAAGTGCAGCCATTCTTGATATAAGTATCTTTGGGTGACTGCTTAGCAGAGTCCACAGTGAATAACAGCATTGTGAAGGGTTTGGCTTGCTTCTGTTCTCACTGGTGTTTCAGAAGGAAGGATCTTGAGGTAAATGAAGATAAACAGAATCAGTAATATAATAAATGAGACAATTACAAAGAAGTGTTGAGCAACAGCCAAACTAGATGCAGAGGCGAAAAGTTAGCTCTTATGGATACATGCCCATTTCTGGGTTATTTTATTTATGCTGCTAACTTTTTAGTGCAGGAAAAAAAGAAAAGTGCTAATTAAGTGAAAAAAACCAAACCAAAACAAGCCACCCTCTACCTATCATTTTACCTAGAAACAAATGTGCTAGGTATAGTATTTTTTGATTGTGAAAATTGCTTTGGTTTACGAATACTTCTTAGATCATCTGTCCTAGTGATAAAACAATATTCTAGTCACTTTTGAGAGAAATCAGCTGCAGAAGCAATTCCTTATTTGCACCCCTTGGTGTAGAAGATGATACTCTTACCTCTTTGATTGACTTACCAGCTTAACTACTCCAAATTACCTTTCTTTTGTCATGCCTATAGCTCCTTTTTTTTTTTTTTTTTTATCCTGGGCCAAGACATAGGCACAACCTGCCTGTATGATGAAGCCACACGTGTACAATGTGTAATCACTGCATCATAGGGAGGTCAGATTCCCAAGCTCCTTCCCTGGCAAATCCATTCTGGAAAATGACTGCTTAAAATAGCTCAGAGCAGTATCTTTGCAAATAATTGGTTTTGGTTTTTTTTCCCCCTCTTTACATATGTAGACTTTATGAAGAAAACAACCTAATTAGAAATGTTTTGCACTGTTGGCCTTTGTGACCTGCGATAATTTTTTTTCTCTGACATTCCATCTTTTATTGAGTAGGACAAGACTGCAATATATATTTAAAAATACCTGTCAGTATTTTGATCCTTCCTCCTCCTGGCAGCCACTGACATCTGACTCATACTTCTCTCCTAGGGAATGACAGCCTCAGGGTTCTAGTTCCTGTCTTGATTATGGCTCAAATTTAGGAAAATATAGTTTAAGATAGATGGAGGAATTGCCTAGTGAATAGCTTATCCTTTCTTTCTCTATTGTCTACCAAATTTAGTCTTACCTTTGATGTTGCTATATTTCTTGATTTTCCTCTTAAGTCAAGGGGGGATACGAATTTTGTGCAGACGAGGTAAGAGTGATCCAAAGAACAGAGATGAATGTGCTCTGTTTAAGAATAAATTAACAAATATATCACTCGTGTCCCTTAGTACCCCATTATTTGTGGTAAGTTAACTAATGGTTTACTAGCATGGGTTACTAAATACTTCATCATGTGCACCTGTAGTCTCTCTTGCTGTCTTATGCAAAGAATGACTTGAAATACAAAGATGGCATACGTGGTATATGTGATTTTGTCAAGATAATGAAGAAAAAAACATCTGTGGAAAGAGAATACATTTTCAAGCTCAATTAATGTGGAGTGTGACTGAATTTATATGTTACTACTTATTTACACTAATTTGCACTAAAAATTGAAAAATAAATTTGTACTATATTGCAGCATGAATTGTCTAGCATTAAGACTTCAACTGTGGAAAATGTCCTTTTCTATTCAACAAGCAATCTCTGTCTGTTGCTCCATTCACATTGAATAAACCTTAGCTTACGTAGGAGATGAGTCTGAAAAATTCCTGTAATGATAGCACAGTTATTGCCTTGGTAACTGTGAATAAAAGGGATACATTTTATTCCCCTAAAAGGTGCATAAAGAGAGGATGCAGCCTTTCTATATTGAGCTTTTTATAAGATATTATAACCACCCCCACAAACTAACTGCACAAACCCACAATATAATTGATGTTTGACACAATAAATTTATATCCTTCTTAGAGGCAATACAATTAGGAATTAAAAATACTATCACCCATTACAGAATAGACAACATGTTACAAATATGTACTTAATTTGCATTAAAGCACTTAATGTGTAGGTAAATCATATAGAGTAATAAGTCCTCATATGCTTGTATACACTCATGTTCAGGTACAAATAGGGAATTAAGAATGCCTGTTCTAATTCGGGCACTTTATGCTAACACTTATTCTGATTTTAAGAGAGTCTTCTAATGCAAGAGAAAAAAAAACTTGTAAGAAAACTTCAAGAGTTGGTTTTAAATAATTTCCATGATTTATCAGCTGTACCCTGAAGACCAAGAGTCTGCTCTGAAGCTGTCACTGTAGTCCAAGCCGAAGACAGCTCCATATGTGATGGGCCATAATGGTGCCCTGTCAGCATCCCTTTATTTGTATGCATAGCCTTTAGTCCTTTGTTGTTTTTGAGGCCCTTTGCTCGTCCACCCAACTGTAACAGATATTTATTAATATAGCATTAGTATTCCAAATTCAGTTTTCAAAGACAGGGAATGGTAATGTGTTATTGGACAATATGTTGTTGAGAAACCATTGCTTTTATTAGACCATATTATGTTATGGTGGGGAAAAGGAGACTATTATATTTTTGGAAAGCTTTTGTGTTCAAGTAGCTTCTGCTGAGAACAGTTAACATCAATCTTAAAGAGCAACTTTAAATCTCCCGCCTCCATATCAGGTTGCAAAGCAATCTACACATATATAAATGAAGTAGTGTTAGAAGTATATTTTTTTACGTCAAGTTTCATAAGTGAGTTTTGCCAATACATTCAGAATTCATGCATACAAATACACGCCTTTTATTTTTACCCACACTGTTTTATATTACTGTAATAGTTCTTTTTATCAAAGATTTTACTTGGTTTTCAACTTTGCTGTTTCAAAATGTGCTTATCAGCCTGATGATAAGTTGCCTTTTTGGCAACTTGTCCCTGTAGTCACTATGTAGTTTGAACATTTCCATGATTTATCAGCATACTACCACAAATGTATTGAGTCTACATGACTGAAATATACACAGAGTAATGCCAAAGTATTTACTGGCACTGGCAATATTTGCTATTGCCTTGGAACAACAGTTTCTTCTTTAAATTAATTTTCACTTTACCTGGAGACATCGTAGCTACCATAAGACCTCTAGCACTTTAGCTAAGACTGGAATAATCTGTTTAACACAAATTTTTCTGGGATTTGCACTTTCTCGAAGACATTGCTACTTCTGGGTTTGTTTGTGGAGCATGTTATGAAACTGTATAGCAGAGGGAGAATTTTCTTTAGTTTTCTTGGTGAGTCATCCTTTCTCTAACAGAATGACACGTATCCGTTGATTGGTTTCAGTACTGGACAAAAAGGCTTTACATTTTGAGTATGAATTTTGAGGCTTATGCATTGCTTATAAAATCATGGATGCTCTATTTCATTTACCTTATCATGATGTCTTTTCTTCCTTAATTGCAAGAATTCAAACATCCAGAAGAACACATTTCATGGTCCAAAAGAAGCAGTGCTAATTAGTTTGTGCTTATTTTCTTTCATGTCCTCTGAGTTCCACCTTCAGTTCCTTGCCTTGCCACCTACCTATGTTTTATTCCTTCTGTACAAAAATATGGAAGATAAACGTCCTTAGCTCCTGTGAATCTCTTCAGGGTAAACAACCAAAAGATCTGTAAGTCTCTTGCATGCTGCTCCCATATCATAGGCAACCTTCAGGCAGCACACGAGCCTGTGGATAACAACATTGCCCAAAGCTTCCACTGTCTGGTTTGTTGTGCTCCAGAGATCCCCGTAGCTGTACCTGGGGCTGTACAAATTTAGCTCACCATCTCTGTAGTCAACACATCTGGTCAGGAAAGGGAGCCTTGATTTATCCCCAGTAGTCATACTTGGTGTTAAAAAAGGGGATATCATGTAAGCACTTATGATAGGTTGATGTTTGCACTGTTGCCTTCTTGAAATACGGTGTAAAAGAACATTCCGTCATTTAAAAATCTCCACGAGACTTCAACAAAGTTGTTTCTTGGCTCTTGTAAGCGACAAACAAAATCTTTCTTTAAAGGAGTTGTTCCACTTCTCGTATCTTTAGTCCAAGACTGAAGAACAGCCCATAATACATTTTCACTGGAGCGTGGTTCCCTATTTATTAATTTGTTTGGTTAGTAAATAAGAAAGCCTGTTCTTCCAAGGAAGGAAATACTGAGTTTTCAGGCCCAAAGTAGCTTCTCCTCTGAATCTTTGAATTCCCTTTGGGAATTCAGTATAGGATTTAGGAAGTTTGGTCTTTTTATTTCAGGGTCAGGAGTTTATAATTAATGAGAATGAAGGCCACGAGGAAATATTTCTTTCAGTTAACGTGGGCATAAATGTGTGAAAATATTTGGTAACTGTAGTATACACTGGATGTGGAGTCATCTTATAAGCAAAGCAGTGTGGGCTTGTGAGCTATGGACTCCTGTTCTAAGAGGGCTCTGATCCAAATGGCCAAGAGCTGTGCACAATCACAGCCCCATCTGCTTGTAGGCTGGAAGCAAAGAATACCTTAGCTCCTTTTCTCCCCATCCTGTACAGTACACCTCGCCTTAAGGTGTAGCTTCTTCTCCAGGCAGACATTGTCATCTTCCCTGTGAACATAAGCAATGAAGCCAGTGGTTTGCATATATCCAGGAACTCAGCTCTCCTCAGCTGGCTCAGTGCTAAATAGCAGGGTGGGTTCCTGTGTGCCAACCTTTAACAAACAATTGCCTGGGGACATGCAGCCAGGGTGTGGAAAGCAGTAACAGGTGATCCTCAGTATGCACAGAAGGATAGCAGAAGACAAAGTAGATCCTTTCAAAGTATTTTTAGGCTCTTTCCTGAAGGACTATTCAAGTCTAAGCACCAAAAAAATCCCCTGAGGATTTTGTCTCATCACCAGTAAAACTTTGAAGAATTATTGCAAATTTTATTTTTTCTCACAAGTCACACTTAAACATGCACAAAGGGTGATTTGATGAGCATTTATTTAAGAACAGTTAGAGCTGGAATTATAGGGAAGTTTTGAAATGCAGTACTTGATATGGCAGTATGAATTAAAGGATGGCTCCACTGTATTTGAGTTCTTACTTACTATGCAAAGATAGGGGAAGATGTTGTTGTTTGTGTCTTATTCTAAAGGCATCAGCAAATATCTGATACCTCTTAAAATGGTCTGCTGAAATGCATCTGCTTTTAGTGAGTCATTTAATTTACAGAACCCAGTAGCAATCCAGGATGCTGGGTACTTATCATCACCAGGATGGTAAGTAATGAATATCACAAGCATCTTGAAGAGTAAAAAGTTATGAAAATATAGATTGCAAATTCTGGAGATTTTCTGGTGGAAAAATAAATGTTTCTCCCCTCTGACACATTTTTTGACTTTTTGGAGACTGTTTCTACCTGAATCATACTGTGCACCTGTGCATCCAATTGAACTAAGAAAGAAAGGAAACAGATCGGTGACTTGGCCAGTCCTCAGCATTTGGAAATTTCTGTGTCAGCCTTTGTCAAGAACACGTGTAACACATGAAACAGTCCTGAGTATATCAGCCTTATTCTGCACTGTCAAGTTACTTTTGCATTTTAAGTGCTGAGGTGTCCCACATTCTCTCACCTCCACAGTACACAAAGGTGTGTATGGTGGCTACACTATGGTGTATATGATCAAGCGCAAATATTTGCACACAGGAAAGTGCTCTGGCTCTGCAGACCAATACATCAGCCATCTGCCTACAAAAGCCAACGCCTTTCTGCACTGAGACGGATACATGGGGGAGAATCCTGTTCTGTTGGTTCTCATATTCCCCTGCCTCACCTTAGTGACGTTAAGTCCACGTTTGTTTGACTACCTGATTGTCTGACTACTACTGTTTGTCTGATTACAGAAGATAAATCCAGACAGTAAAGCAGGCATGGATATGGGAACAAGTGATAGTTTGCTTCCCAAATGTGTCGTGTCCATAGCAAAGGCAGAACCCAGAGAAGTCTTTGATACAGAACATGGGCTTCCACAGGTGACACTGTATTCTACTCATGGTGATATTAGCATCCATACATGTAGTATAAAAATTCTGTAAAAGCATATAGTCTACACAGACAAGCTGTCTCAGCTCAGACTGTGACTGACTTTATTCTATGTAAAATAAATGCTGCTCTTGCATTCACATTTTCAGTCTTTTATTCTCTTCCTTCAGCTCTAACCCAAGCAGCAGAGGTCAAATAAACCTGTCTGGTTTAGTTCAAGTTAACCGGGTACCAAGAGGATTTATTTCCTTCTCTTAAGAGAGGGAAGTACCAAGTGTGAATGATACCCACTAATATCGTGAATAAAGTTGTGTGGCACTCAAGCATACAAGAAGGGAAGAAAAGAGAGAGTAGTGTGTCATGCCATTCATTTCAGAGGAAAACAGGAAGCAGAATCATGTTTTGTCTGTTATTGAACAGGCAACAGGCATATTATCTTACCCTGAGCAATGAGACTTTAGACTGACATCTGAGATTCTGTTCCATCAGGAGATGTATTACCTGGCAAGATAATCATAGAAGATGGAAAGCAGAAAGAAAGTAGTAGCGATAAAATTAATGATGAATGTTGAACTAAGATGTGCATAGAAAATACATATGCAACATACAGGATGATTGTTACCTGAATATCTAGCTCCACCAAAAGGACTGGATCTGAATCTTTAAGAATCACAAAGATTTAGTCCCATTTCTCTATGACTAAGAAAAGATTCCAGCCTGGTACTTATGGGAATTTGAGAAAGGAAACAAGAGGGTGAAATCACTTTTTAGTCACTTTGCAAAGTAGTTCTCATTGGACAGAGAAGAATTCTGTGGCACCTGGAAAGTGGCTGCTGTCTTCTTAGATGAGTGGTTTGTCAAACCTGTCAAAAGCTGCTGCAGGGGAAAATACTGTTCTAGATTACAGATGCAACCAGTATCAATAATACTTTTGGAAATTAATCCAGAGTTTTTTCAAATATTAAAATAATGTACATTGCAGTGTGGATAGAAAGGCTAATTTTTGTTTAAGAGTGGAAATTGGTGATCATTATATTTTTCTGAAAATTTTGTTGCTTGTTATATAATATTTTATTTAACTAGCATATTTGATTTCCCGTCTGCTGGCTGATTGTAAAATACCCCAAATAAGGAAAACAACAGTAGATTTTTAGGCCCAGGGCTTGTATTACCTGTTTCTTCTGCAACACCAATAAGTGATAATTCTACAATTGATTTTCTCTTTCAGCACTGAGGTCAGTCAGACTATGGAGTTTAGCATTCTTGAACTCAGGGAAGTTCTGGACCGTGGATCTGAATTGCAAACGTTTTGGCATTCCAGCTTTGTGGATTCTCGACAGTCATCTCTTTGCTTATGAAAGGTAACCCAAATATAACCCCTAACCATGCAAATATTTGTGTAACAGAATTGTCAACATATAACTTTCAGATCATGCTCATCTACTCACAGTTAAATTGAGTGTAGGATATACACAGGAGTTTAGTGTTACTCTAAGGGCAAAGACGTATTTGATTTGAGTATCTAGTCTTTTAACTTGACACCCTGCCTGCTGTGTCACATATGCTAGGAGGAAAGCATGACAGTAATGTCCATTTTAATATAAAACTGCACCAGTGGAAGCATATATGTATAGGATTCTGTTTAATATCAGTTGTTATCAGCAGTGAAGAATTTCCTCTGCTTCTGTCTCTGGGCACCACTGAAATGAGCCTGGCTCTGTCTTCTTTTCACCCTGCTGCTTTACACCTCATCTTTTTCATATTATTTTGAATCCCATTTTGTGCTGTGCTTCTCCCCAAGTACCATATTTAAAGATTTCCCATTTTGTGCTGTGCTTCTCCCCAAGTACATCTACTCTTGACCCTACTTTGAAAGTGCTGCCATGGCTGTCCTGTGTCCTGTTTGGCAGCAAGCTTGCATCTGTTTCTCCTGAACATCTCTGGCATGCTCAAAAGAGGGTATGCCCACAGACTGGGAAATATTTCCAAATCTGGAATAGATGCGAACGTACAGGAATACAGGTAAACACAACTAAAAGGAATGTGATTACCAGTTAATTTTGTTTGTAGCATTTTCCCAAAGGTTAAAAAATCATTGAAGTGACTATGAAGACAATAGATTTTTAATGACTAAACAAGATTTATTTGTTTTCTCTTAGTGTACAGCTCATTTATCTTCAGTCTGTTGGAAGATATTTGAATCCAAATTTTACATAGTTATGAAGAAACAGATAGGCACACTATAACTTCTTCAGGACAGGTAAATACTAGGTATTGTAAATCAGCAAAGCTGTCCTGCAAAGATCCTTCTTTATTTGTTTTTCTGTATATTTAGGCAGAATCGTAAGAAATGGCACAAACAAGTGACACTGATGCTTTTCATGTAACATAATGTGCTTTTAGTGCACATAATCTGCTTACTCTTTTGCTCTAATGAAAAAACCCGTTGCTGGGATAACAAATTATTTCGACTGACTTCAGCTTTTTGCTCAGAACAGGCATCTGCTTTTGCATGTGGTGCTCCTGTGGAAACTTTGTGAAGACTTTGTATGTACAGATCCCCTCACTAAGCTGCCACTGTGATGTCTGGTTTAGGATGATACAGAAAAAGAAGGAATGATCTGGGATGGGCTTGACATTACTCCAGTGCTATTTAAATGAAAAAAAGCTAGGATAAGCCTGCTCATTTTTCTCATGCCATACTTTACAAGCATCACTCAGCACCAGGTGTGGGGTTCTGGAACTGTCTCCTTCCATCTGTCTTGCTTCATTGTCTTTGTGATAGCAAAACCTGTAGTTGCTCCTTGATGACTATCACTTCACTGAGACCACATGCTTAATTTGAAATGTCTGTTGTTTTCAGCTAGCAGAAGCTATAGGAAGAAAGCTAAGCCCACATCACTGATTTTTTCTATATAAGCTAGTTCAAAATCCATAGGAAGAGCCTTCCTGTCTGATTTGCCAACAAAGTTTCATTTCTTTTAATGAGAAGTGCACAAAGCAGAGCTAGACTAGCGACTTATAAGCTTCTTGCAGTAAAAATAATATTTAGGAGCTGAGATGCAGCTATGAACTTACATAAGAAATTGGAAATATACATCAAAAAGACTGTCTGTAAGGCTTGGTCAGAAGTCATAGATGACTTAACAAAATCATAGTTAAATTGATAAAAAACAGCTCAAAGTTGCTGTGTGTGAAACCATTATGTTGTTATTCAGATTACTAATTTCAAAGTGTTTAATAGATTTCTCCTCTTGTTTTCCAAATGGATGGAACAGTCTTTCTATGTTTGTTCTTCAAATTATGCATATAAATTTATTATGAAATCTGATATACAAATGCTGTCTGGTGAAAGTTCAAAATGCTAGCAGAGACAAAGAGGTTAACTAAAATATTTTAAAATGTTAGGTTTCCTAGTGCAGCTTCACCTCGTGGAGGCCATGATCATGTCACTGTTGCTGCTCACAGTTCTGTCTGAATGAGGCGTAGTGCTTTCTTCATATTCTCTATTACTGAAAGAAGAAGAAATAAGAACTGTAAATAAGCACTGAAAGTGTATTTGTACAATAACCCCCCCTCACCTAGTATGTATATTAGCAAATATATAGTATGTATACATACTATCAATTTACTAGTATGATTAGTAAATTGCTCACATGAATTTCCAGTCACATATTGTTTTTTAGAGAATTAGAAAATTCTCACACTGATACTAAAGCAGAAGGAAAAAAGTTTCAGGAAAAGGATTTGACAACACTCCTTTCAACTCCCTCACTTCTCAACAGCAAGCTTGGTAAGCAGATGTGAAGTGCATATTTGTGGTGAGATACTGCATCGGTGTCAGATAAATGGTAGAGTGAAAGGACTAGCTCAACCTGAAAAATCACATTCCTTTCTGAAATATGTGTGTTAGGTGGTACCCAGGCAGCTTACTAGCATTTCTTTTCTGTTTCCCTCCCACCATTGCTTACATAGCACAGTTGGATACCTTTGAGCATGGTGACTTTCACTTGTTCTCCAACAAACTGCTCAGATCTGGATTCTGAAAGTTCTCACCTGTGATTTTTCAGCTTGTCTTACTTGGGTAGTCCCAGTAAATTCAATGGGACAATAGGTTTGCTGAAGTGTTTTGCTAGAACAGGTTAGACTAGTATAATTTCTTGTAAATGTTCACACACAGTCCTTATTCACTACTCTGAGATCTAAATGGGTTCACAAGCACAAATGATTGGGAAGGAGTGTATCTGGCTGCTTACAAGGTGAAATGCAAAGTAGGGCAATGAAGGGGACACTTACGGAATGGTATGTCTTGTGGTTCATAAGTGTAAAGCCTGTTGGAGTATCTTCCTGTGATATCAGCTCTTACTGTGAGAGATGGGTCTGAAAAAGTAATCACATTAAACACGGCTTTCCGTTTCCACAACAGATGAGGACTGTGTAAGTGGCTCTACTTTGACAGCCCTGATTCTGAAGTGTTCTGGTTTTATTAATAAAACAACTATGAGGCCTTTGCACTCTGTTCCAACCAACTGCTTTTGGAGAAAACAAAAGCTAATGATCATTTTTATATTATGCAGCTATTTTAAGTGGTATATTTACAAGGGCATTTCATTCATATTTAAAGTAAACTATCCTGTTTTACAAGTTCTGGGGTTACAGCAGGGGAGGCCAGTTTGACTGGATGCACACGTAGCGAGAGTCATGCATCCATAATGCAATATTAGCATGACCCACTTAAAGCCATCAGAATAGAAAAATCTTGTGATTCCTAATGTTTCCATCATAGGAGCAAGTTGTTGTGGACATCTCCCAGTTCTCTGTCCAAGCTTTTTGTTAACAAACTGACTCCTGTTACTAACTGCTCTCTGTTGGAGTGTGGGCTTTGTCTCACCTAACTTTGAATGCCACCACAGGGATGGTCACTCCATGTCCAGTCAGTGAAAAGCAAAAGACATTCTGGGGCATGATCAATTCAATATATTCCAGAAGTCAGTTTTATGATGGGATAAATAATTCCTTAGATGCCACTGACCATTGATTTGCTCTGTGGTAATGTCCGCATTGTAGATGTTGACATCCAGTCTGATATTTGACTGATTTCAGTAAATTTTGTCTTACAACAGCACTAGCAAGAAACATGAAGAGCAAAAGCCCAGATGCCAACTGACATTTGAGCACCTTGTTCCCAAGCACAAATTAAATACCCTCCAGAACATATCTGTAACCTGAGGCAGTATATGACGGTCAAAACCTGCAATAGAGGGCGAACTGAACTCAGATCTGCCAAGTGACAGACAATGCTGTGGTAATGATAATTTTCAAGCTATTTTCTTTCTGCAAAACAAATCGTTTTGATGTCCCCAAAAGAGGACACTGGCAGAGATTCATATATCACACCTTTGAAGATACATAAATATACATACCTACAAACATTATTCGAGGAACATACTGTCCATCAGGTGACAGGTTTTTATCTGTGGTTTCATGCTGGCAGAGAAAATAAAGCTAAATATTAAAATATTTCTGTAAATTTTTGATGAAGTCATTCCACACGTGAACAGCTTTGTAGCAGAGGACAAAATCAGAAAAGCTGCTACTTGCATGCACAAGTGCCTGTACTCACTTGTCACTGAAATTCCAGAGATATTCAGCAAAAATAACATGAAATAGCAAGACAGGGAAAACACAAGCCCCCCAAGATACAAGTCAGACCTCCCCAAGCCCTTCATACCATGAGATTCAGCATAACGAAGTTATTTTGGGCCATTTCCTGTATCTCTTCATTTTCTGCAAAAGCCTTCTTCAGTGCTAGAAAAGACATGGTTACATTGAAGTCCATCTCAAATACTGCCATTCCTTTGGTGTTTAGGCACCATGTTGGCTAGAGACTGGTCACATTGTTCCCATCCCTTCTAGTTCATATTCCTGAGGAGACACTTTAGGGCTCTATTTCTGCTTTTTTGTTTATCTGACCCGTGTCAGTACAACCTCCCAGCTATGAAAATGGAAGCTCTCTTCTGTTATTTATAAAGCCTGTCTCAATGGATACCATGTACCAGCTGGACAAAAGTGCATTATTCTCAGAAAATTCTTATTAGATTGATTTCAGCAGCCCTGTCCTTGTCTCCTTCTCTAGTTACCAGTTCAGGAGAGCCAAACAATATTAAATCTGTTCAATCAGTCAGTAGCAAATCTGTGTCTCTTCATTTAAACTGACAAGTGCTGCATTAGGGATAGAAGGAGAGTAACATGGGGTATTTTTCATTTTCTTTGTTGAGTAGTTTCATAGTGGAGTTTTGTCAATAAAAGTAATAAATTCTTAGTTGTACCAAGACATTTTCATTTACCGCTTCTTTAAATAGTTTTCAGTTAGTGCAAGGTAAATATATAAATAGGTGCAGTTTCTTAGAAAAATATTCACAAAATTCTAACACTCAAAAAATCAACATTACCTTGGCAGTATTGACAGTCTTCCAAATGATGAATTACCATCAGTGGCTTGTTACTATATTAATAGTAATAAAACATGTAGTTAGGTCATTTGACAGGCATGCAAATGGATGATTTTACTAGCACACTGGAACAGGCCTTCAATCTTATTTTATTCCACATTAAAACATACAGATATTCTGTAAAGAATTACAGGTATTTTTGAACAGGGAAAAGAACTTCAGAAAAGAAAGAAACAGAGAAATAGAGTTTCTATATCTAAATAGGTTTTCTAAACTAAGAAATCTAGAAGAAATTACCAATAGAACCATCGTTATTTTATTCCCAGTTGGTATATAAATAAACTGAAGAGATAATTACTATTGCTTAGATGTGATGCTCTTTATGATTAAGAAAATACAAATAATCTATATGAAGAGGAATAAAATAATTTTTATAAAATTTGGTTTATTGTCAAATACGTCTCATTAAAAGTTTTCTGTTTTTTAGGCTTTCTTGAACAGATATAGAGTAAATTATTTTTTTCTGTCTATAGTTTGTTAAAGTATCAAAATTTTCCTTTTTTTGCATGTCAAAACACATAACAATTCTGTGCATTTTCTTCTGCATTTTTAAAGACTCCTGTAACTGTTCAGTAAATCAGTTACTAATGTTTGATCTGTTATCACTGTCAAGAGTTGTTCAGTTCATAGCTGTTTTCACATAGGGTACATGAAATTATTTTCCTTTTATTTTAAAGGTAATTTGCCTTTGGTTTAATAGTACCTTATGCTACACTATTGTGATCTAAAAGTGTAATGGGGATTTAAATGGGTGTCATGTTATAGGTTATAAGCACTATATTATGAATTCTTAAATATCTTCTCAGCAGAATCCCAGAGAAAATTCAGACTGGAACTTTCATTTCTATCAGAATAGTGAGAAACTGTGAGTGCACTGTGCACATATGCCAACTGATAAAGTCCTGGGGAAAATAGAGGCAGAGTAACACTGTGCAAATGTAACTGATTTCCATCTGTTGATTAAGGAAGTAATCAGAAGTAAAATACATATATATAAATACAAGATGTATATTTAAAATAGTGATATATATTTATCATTGCTTCTAAATGGCAGCACTGCAGTTGTAACAAAAAAACTGTTAAATGCTTATAACGATGCTTTAGAGTCATAAGACCCCTGCGACTACTGTTGTTTATAGACACTAAATCTGTTTTATTTAGCTGGGTGGTGTGCAGATCACCTGTCATGGTGTTTCTGTGCTCTGTTTCATTATAGTATATTCAGGTATGACTGATTAACAACTTTGTCTTTCAATATCTTACCTTTTTTTGGCTTGATAAAGACCTTCTTCATAAGTTTGTACCCAACTGATTTCATCTCCCCACCCTAGAAATAAAACAAATGGGTTAACTTGTGGCCAGGAAAGTAATATTAAATTACATTTTTTATATTCAATAGTTGTACACAAAGAGGATAACATTTTTTTTTTAGTCAAAGTTTCCCAAACATTGTAGATATACCAATTCTGCATCTTCTGACAGATGCATGGGAAGACTCAAAAAACCTCCACCAAACCACAAAAATCCTCCGCTGGTGAAGTAGGTAGTTCAAGTCCTCTAGCAAACCTATTAGATCTCTTTCTGAATACTCGGAGGTCTCTAAATCAGCACCCAAATCCCTTATATCTTTATATTTTCTGCTCCATATTTCATGTAGACCCTGGGCCTTAAAGAGAAAATTGGAGAGGAAAATAAAATGGGAGAGCTCAGATAGGAGTAGGAGTGACTTCAATATGAACATTGTTAGAATAGTCTTGAGTTTAAAGCTTAGCTCTCGAGCCATGAATTTCAATCCCTGGCATTGCAAGTACTTACAATTTAATAAAAGAGTGTTTGTTAAACAAAAACCTCCACCCAAACAAAATCCTAATGAGCTTCATAGCTCATCCATAGCCCGTTATACACTGATCTCAAAATGCAGATTGTCTGGTTGGTTTCATGCCTTCTGATCCCAAAGATGCCAGCCCCTGTGTAGTATATCCCCACCTCCCAGGCAGTGTTGCTCCATTCATGATGGCCCTCATGGGAATTGTGGAACAACTTCTGAATCTGGGCCAGGTTAAGGCTCTATTTCTGCTGTGCTCTCTGGAGAGTGCTTGGAACAGCCCTGGTTATGCAGAGATTTGCTGTTAGCTTTCTCACTGGACAATTGCTTGTGATGCTACTAGGTCATCTCTTCTTTCAGGAGAGGGATTTTGATTGTGTATCTGTCTGATGGATGGTGGGATTCTGCTGTGTTCATTAGTGTGTTCCCAGCCCTGGCTGAAGTCAAATGCTGATGCAAGTAGCTGCACTGAGGATTCAGACAGTTGATTTGTAGCAGATTTAGGTGTTCTGCTTTGCACTGTGAAAATTACAGGGGAAGCACTGAAAGCATCCCAGAGGGCCTGAAATCAGAATTAGAAAACTGATGCTTTCGCTTTTTTTTTTTTTTTTTTTTTTTCCTTCAAAACTGCCAGAGTTGAAGGGATTTTTTCCTCTTTTTATACATTTGGGCTTAGTGGGAAAAATTCTGCTGTGGGCAAGATAGGCAATAGATACCAAATTTATTATAACTTTTCCCCAGGGATACTACTTATGAGAAGTGATTTGCAGTTTCTCTTTGGTTAGTCCAGGTATTGCAGGATTTTATTTAGTGCTCCCCGGACTCTTGGGCTCAGATGGGACCTCTGTCCCAAAGACAGGCTTTGCCACTGCTTTGTAGGGTGGGTGAGCTCACTCAGAGGTGAACTGTGGGGTCTGCAGGATTTGCAGAGCTTGCAGAAGAGTTTAGAGATGGAGCTGGAGACTTTTTTGTGTGAATAAATCCAAAAGGAAAGGGGACATGGAGAAAAAGTAATTAATTCAGTAAGATATTTCTGGGCATCTATACATAAGGATTCATCAGGCATAAATAAATTAAAATAGTCTTTAGTTAACATCCAGGTTGAAAATAATGCACTGCAAGAAAGTGACTTATTCACTGCAATGCATGACTGTGACTATCTGATGGAAAGCAAACAGTCACACAGAAAACCCAACTAGTAGCTCAAACTGTTCATCTGTGTATAAAAATGAGTCTGTAGAAAAATTATTCCATAACAACTGAAGTTACGAAACTGTGTTTTAGTCGTTAATAATTTATCATAACAAAAAATATTTTAACTGGTATAAGAAAGAATATTTTTCAGTGACAGTCCTACAAGTGCATCCTGATTTGAGAGACTCGTTTTAGGTTGTTGGCATCTACTAGGTCACTGTGAGTTCTACAAATTATGGAGGTTATATAAGGCCCTCAGCCATAGCCTTAAGAACAAACTGATGGAGTGAAATAAAGTGGAATAAGAAGATGTGCTACTTAGTGAGTCACTAAGCAGTAGAGAAATGCACCTCTTTAAATATATATGTTCTTTCAGGTATACTCTAAATAAAAACGTGTGCTGACCTATATGGAAAGATGAGGAGGTAACTACATAAAGTAAATAACTGTACCTCTTGACAGTGTCTGAGGTGCTCTTTTTTCCTTTTTGATTGCCATTGCAAGGTTGGAAGAGACTGCAATTAGCAGGAGGGACAAGGCCAGTGTTGAATGGAGCATTATTCCTTTGGGAAGATCCCTTTTGGTGCAGCAAAAAAACTGGAAAACAAATAAACAACTCCAGTCACATGGGTTCACCACCTGGTGTAGCATAAATCAATGTGTTAGTGGTATCCTGACTACCTATGCTAGAGAAGTAGTTTTGGTTATTCCTGTAAATGCCTTTATGAGAAAAGTGAAAAATGGAGTTGCTTAATTTTGTCATGAAGCTGTGCTTTCAGCTGTCAAAATTAGGTTGCAGGGGACATTTCTCAGGACAGTTAATTTCAGTGCAGTTTTGGTCACTTGTATTTTTTTTCTTATGAACTAGCACATTGTAATATGGGATCATGAAAATTTCAGGACAGTGCTACTAGCTGTTCATTCTGTTAGTTTTTTAATTTGAGTGAGACATAATAGCATGGGATCTTTTTCATGGATAGAAGGTTTTTTTGGCCAAAAGATGTCTCATGATATCCTCTTTAATAAAATAGGAAAACTGACAGAATTTTCTTCCAGGTATAATATACTTTAAATTGGCAAATTCCTCCAGAATGTTGAAATTGCCATTCTTTTAACATTAATTTTGAGAACCAGGATGTTAAAATATTGTGAGATAAATGTGAAAGAAATTTTCAGCTGTTTCTTGCAATGAAAACTCAAAAAAATTCCCTGTTCTTTATGGTATTTTATACTGATTTTCAGTTCAAGTCCTGCTTAATAAAGACAAACCATCTGTTCTCCTGGCTATTTCAGTATTCTGAAGATGTTTGCTTGTCTTCCTGACAAAGATCTGTATAAGAAATTCAGTAACTTCTAGTCTTGATAAAGGAAAAAACAGAGACAGTTGAGGAAATGCATGGCAAATTTTTTTTTTCTTTTGGCTGATAAGTTGTCTTTCTGCCCTCTACAATAATTTTTTTTAAGGCATTAAAGCTTGGATATCTAGGTGGATACCTGACAATCTGAACTAAGTTAAAAATTATAATTCATGTAGCCCAGGATACCAGTGAGTCCATTTATCAGTTCCTGCTGGAGATTTCAGTTTTCAGAGGCTGAGCTTTAGGAGTTATCAGGATGACCTGTTGAGAAAGGGCTTTGACTTAAATGTAAAAAATATTTTAAATTGCACACAGAAAACTGAAAAAGAAAATTTCAAACATGAATTCAGAAGTGATACCGATGGAATTACAGCCCTGAGCGCTGGTAAAATAATGTGCTTTGTGCTTCTTAGGACTGAGAGGCATGAAAAGTGCATCAGCTTTTATCCTTACTTTAATGAATTCCTCAACATAATTAACATCAATGTTAGCAGTTCAGTTTCTGGTGAACAAATTCAAATTCCACTTCCAGTACCTGGCAATCTTTATACAAGAAAACTATTCCATTCAAGCAACCAGAGAAAAAAATATATATTAAAATGCACAGAATTCTAGGGAAACAATGAAGTAACATCTTATAGTAATAAATTTATATTTGTGAAGGTTTCTACAAGAATTAGTACATCCATTACAATATTTTTCTCCTCGGTTTTGTCCACAACAGTTCCCTTTCCCTCCACATAGCATCACAACTCTAGAGTTGTTCTTTGTTTCACTTCTCCCCTTTAGGTTCATTTGTGTTAACTGTTGCTGATTGATCTTTAGAGCAAAGTCTCCTTTGAAGCTTATTGTTATACACTTCAGTTTGATGGCTGGACATTACTGATGTTGAAAATGTAAGGAAGCTTCCCAGTGTTTCTGAAGGAAGAGACTATAATTTTTAGGTAATCCTGGGGGATGAGGTTTGTTTTTTTTATAATAAATATTCCATTAAAATTTTTCCCATTTTTCAGCAGACCACAGTCAGCAAAAGCAGATCATTACACCTCACTCGTGTACTCTTGACAAATGAGTATTTATAGTAAATCTATGTGAAAATTAATGGCTGTCTTTAGTATCGGTTTACCTGTTAGATGCTAACAATAAAATCTAGCATTTATATTAATATGTTAAAATTATATTTAAACATAAATAGTTATGGCTTTGAAAGCACACCAGATAATGGCTCTATAAAGCAAATATGGAATGCGTGAATAATTTCTTTCTTTCATATTAATTTGAAAAAAACGAAATTTAAATCCCTTCATGGCACAAGATTAATTATCTGAAGCTTAAGTAATTGTTTACCATGCTGTTGAAAACCAGTAGAGTTTTGGAAGTATAATTTAAGGAGCTGTAGCTGGAAGCAGTTTAAATTCATTATTATGAATTTTTGATGTTACATGATCCAATGTTCGTTAACTGATTAAAAAGAAAATGATAGCCTACACCATATGCATTGCCTTAATTTCTGTCAGAACTAATGTTTTGCTAGCTAATCTCTAAGAGTAGATAGTATATCTTTTTCATATAACTAGGTCTGTAATGCATTGGACGACCAAACCTCACTGATGTATTAAATGAAAGTCAAGGATGAGAAATATTTGCTCACCAGCAGCAATCTGTTCTCCTGATGTCCTTTTTTCTGGAACTGGTTACTTAAAAATCAGTCTGGTGTAAGCTCAGAACACCTGAGCTGCCCAGGTCTCTATGTAGCAGCAACAGCACATTCACCTGGGAAAAAATGAGAGGAACCTTTTAGCTGAAAACCAAATTCACGTGTTTCCACCATCCCCCTTCTTTTTCTGCTATCCGTCCAACTTTCGCCCTTGTGCGTTCCCATGCTTATACACTGAATCCTTGGATTTCTCTTCATCTTGGCTTGTATCAGGTGTCTTGTGTGAGGACTGGAAATAAATAGTGGCTTATGTGTGTCTGCTACTTCCCTCTCAAACAGTCTGAGTCTGGCTTATGTCCAGTGAAAAAAGAAACCACCAATGAAAGCTGGAACTGTAGGTGCTTTTGTTCCCAGTGAATGGCTGGGTTCACTGGAGCTTGAAGATAGGTATGAACCTAATAGGAAGACACAAGGGTTACTTTGTGTAGAGGAATGTAATTAACAAATAAAAAAGAACATTTTATTTGGAGGAAGAAATAAAATTCTTTTAAAAAGAATAGGGTTTAAGGATCTGATTATTGCTTCTCTGAGTTGTAGTATAAAAATAGTCTGATTCTTTGGATGTGATGCTTGTTAAAAGTTTGAGCTAACCTGACTAATACAGGAAAATTCCTGTATTCAGTGTCATTGCACAAAAAAGGAATTAGCTGGATCAACTTTTCCCTGCTCCTTGGATAGATCTTGGAATGAAAACAGAAGGAGTCATCTTCTGATTCTTTCTCTCCCATGTATTTGTTTATCTGGACTGTTTAGCTACATTTTTTTAATCCTCCTTTTAATCTAAGGTCTAAACTCTTAATTCTTGATACTATGGTCAACTGACGTTTTTTTGTCACTGACTGGCATATGAGTAATGGTACACAGTTCTTGTATTATGCATTAACGACTGTTTTTGTATCAAAAAGTGATATTTTTAGTGCTGAGTTAGTTTTAATATTTGTAATGAAGAATTCAAACTTGAATTACCAGTTTAAAAAGTATAGTGACTGTGTGTTTGCAGATCAATACAAAGTTAATCAGGACACTACACAAACAACAAACATTACACTAAACAATATGAGAAAGCTTCACAGAGCACATATTTCCAGGGATGAGAGGTATTTTTGGCTCCTAGCACAGGTAATTGATGTGGGGTGGGTCTGGACCTCAGTGCACAATCAAGCAGCAGATAATATCAGAGCTGAGAACCAAGGTTTGGGCTTAGAGCGCTGAACATTGGCGTTCAGTGCCAAACAGAAAAACGAACAAATGGAAAAACCCTGCAAGTGTCCATTGGCTTTAGGTTTTGACTGGCAGCCAAAAATGATTATTAGAAAACTTCGGGTTCATTTCAATAAAAGTGTTTACAGAAATCTATGTTTATAGAAATCTAGATATGGCATGCTGCTTTGTTTCTCTGTGTGCGTTTCAAAATAGTCACCAATGTGGAAATGTCGCTTCTGGTATTACAAGATGATGCACAACAGATGCACTTTTTTGGAGTGTTTTTTTTCTTTCCTAAAAACAGGTAATGCTCAAGTGAAAAACTTCTCCAGTGTTGCCTGATTCCCAGAGGTTTTTTTCCACTGGACTGCTGTGCTTTTTAGCTTTGTATTGCTGTAAAGACATTGTTGTGGAACATAAGCATAATAATATAACTGGGAAAACATATATTGAATTAGTTTTTACAGTGGTTTATACTGGCTGCAAACCATATTCTGTTCATTCCAGGACAGTGTCTTTCACTTCTAAGTCTTCATCTTATTCCAGTACTGTCACCTTCACTCCCCTCCAGAGTTTTCTCTGTGTTTCTGGGAAACTGGTTCCTCCATCCTTTAACTGGCTTTGTGTTGAATCTCTTCTCATACAGAGATAAAGCAAGCACATGCATATCAGGGAATTACATGCAGCAGGCAGTAACTAAGTCTGTATGATTAAGTGCATGTTTTCTCTGTTTTCAATCTCACTGCTTCAGGTTTGAACAAATACCTTCTTCTCCCAAGTGTATACCGTCTTACAGAGCTGAAAATTTAGAGCAATCAGTTTGTAGCCCACCTGAAGAGATTACAATTTCTCTACTCCAATGGATTATGAAGTTTAATTTAAATAGTGAACTGAGAAAATGATCAAGTAAATAATATCTCGGCATAAATTTTTAAACTTTATAATACTTGCAATGCCTTGTGGAGTTCTATTTCCAAAAGCTGTCAGAATAGCTCAGTAACTCTTTGAAGAACCTGAAGTTGATTTGGCTTCTGACTTGATTATTTTCGAGTTTCTGGATGATGCGATGTAGGGTTTGGATTCAATAAATGACTTACTGAAGTATCAAAATCTAAAGACAATTAAATGCAAACACCACTGTTGCTGGAGGATTTGGGGGGGGATTTCTGTAAATAGTAACCTTTCAGCTTTTATAGTTATACAACCCTTTAAGTTCATTGATGTGGTTTGCAAGACAAGAATTTGATCATTCCCAATTCCTCTAGTTGGCAGTGTTGCATTATTTATAGGAAAAAACCCCAAATGTTTTTATGTTAACTTTGCTAGATCCTAGTAATGAGTCTAGAATACAAATAATTTAAACATAAAAGTGATAGCATCTAAAAATTCTCAGAGTTTGGAAAAACAGTTAAAAATAAAATTTGAAGTATCAGAATGTTTTAAAAACTTTGTTTATTTATGCACACACAAAGTTAATTGAGCGGGTGCTGCTGGGGTAGAAACAGGCCAGATTTCTCATTCTTTTAAAAAAAAGTGATATTTTAGATTCTACAACTTAAGTTTCCTTATAGAATGAACTAACTGAATCACATGGACATGCTAGAATATTCCATGTTGCTATTTCACTAAAAAAAAAAAAAAAAAAAAAAATTTTCCAGATGAGTTCTTCATCTACAAATCACGTGGCCTCTTAGTTTACATTTCTCTGGTAGATTGCCGTGTGGTGGGGCTTCTTCAGCCCGTTTTACCACTTTTTTTGGTGGCATTCCAAAGTGTGCGCCTTCTGGTCAGTCTGTTACCACTTCTACAATTCCTGGGTGACTGAGTCTTTCTATTCCAGGTCTCAGTGAGATTAAGGCAATCCATTTACTCCATGTAACATCAGTAGCATGATGAAGGGAAGATTCTCTACGTAAAACCCAGTACAGGTAATCAGGGCAGCAGGAGGAGCTGTGTTCAGTACAAATCACTTCTGAAGCAGCTCTGACTCCTTTGTATGTGGCCAAAATTTCTTTTTCAGTGGCTGTGTAGTTGGCCTCGGAGCCTTTATAGTTTCGACCCCAAAATCTTATAGGTCAACCTTGACTCTCTCCTGGAGCTTTCTGCCAGAGGCTCCATGTAGGACCATCACTCACGGCTCCGCTGTAGAGCACAGTTTTAATGTCTGTCCTTTTTCAAATTGGTCCAAGGGCCATTACCTGCACAATCTCCTGTTTAATACATTAAAAAGCAGCTTGTTGTTCTGAGCCCCATTTAAAGTCTTTCTTCTTTCGGGTAACCTCATAGAGAGGCTTCACAATCTGATGGTAAGCCGGAATATGCATCCTCCAGAAACCAACAGTTCCTAAAAAGGACTGAGTTTCCTTTTTGGTAGTTGATGGGGCCATAACTGTTGTTTTGTTAATTGTGTCTATTGGGATGTTGCAATGTCCATCTTGCCACTTAATCCCCAGAAAATGGATCTCTTGCACAGGTCCCTTGACCTTGCTTCTTTTAATAGCAAAACCAGCCTTTAGGATTTCGATTATCTTCTTACCTTTCTCAAAGATTTCTTTTGCTGTGTTACCCCACACAATGATGTCATCAATGTACTGTAGATGTTCTGGAGCTCCACCCTTTTCCAAGGTATCATGGATCAGTCCATGGCAGATGGTAGTGTCGTGAGAGGGCACGGAGAGATTGCCAAACATGGACCAATATGATCAACAAGCAAAATCTTGTTTATTGAGTTCACTAACACAGAATATATACTTTTCTCCTATCTGTGTTACATGCATGGCATTAAGTAATTAGTTAACACTCTCTGAACTTGCTCCTAACATATAAGCTAATTGCTTAAAAGTTATTGTCTGTGCTGAGGGCCGTCCTGGCTTGAAAATGTTTTCTTTTGCTGTTACTGTTATCTTGTTTTGCTAGAAAGCCAGCTCCGGTGTTATTCTCATGCCAAGGTTAAGTTCATTAAAACATTCCTGAACATGGCTTGTTCAGCATATGTCTGCTTGTATGGAAAAACCCCACAGTCTCCATCCTGTTAAATGCTGCTCTGCCATGGTACTCTTAAACCATACATTAAAGAGTTTTAATTGGACAATAAATATGCTCCATGCTAAAAATAAAACTGGGTTGTATAGACTTTCCAAATCATCAAGGAGTGAAAATTAAAAAACAAAAACAAAGAATAGGTACAACTAGCCCCAACCATCTTTCTCAAGTAGAAAATCCCTCTCAGATAAAAATTATTAGAGATTTTTAGTCACTGTACTGTGCAGTGACGACAGATTTTTAGTCACAACACTGTACAGTGTGTATCTTCTGAAATCATCTGAAAAGTCATTTGAAAACAAGTGTTGATTCTCAGTATGAGCTAATGTGCAAGTTTTAAGGTAAAGTCTCTCATTATTGGCTTATTTTAAAGCAAATATTAAAGTCTTTGCTGAAGTAGAGGGTCAAGAATGCATTGTAGCAGAATATCTTCCTGTCTGCTAGAGAAAATGGTTAGGCAGAATTCCTTAGAGCTATAAAAAGTCCCCAAATAACTACAGAGCCATCAAAATGTCATCAGGTTGTTATACTTCAAATTATAAACAGGTTATCCAGTGATGTGTTGCAAAAAGAGTCCAAGTGGCTGATTTTCAGACCAGGAGTCTCTTCATTATTTACCGCTAATTATGTTGAACTGTGAACTACATTTAAATTAAGCTTGGCCTGAACTCTATATGCTTTGAAATTCCAAAGGTCATTAATCAGATACTCCACAAGCACAACGCTTTAAAAAAAAAAAAAACAACAACAAAAAAAAACCCCAAAAAATTGCTTTTGGCCTTTCTTTTGATTGTTGATTTTTTCCTGCCCATCTGCAGAAGCTTGGCTCTTTTCCAGCTCAGCTGCTGCACTGACAAGACCTCAAGGTCGAAGTATTTTCTCTAAGGACTCCCATGCAGAGGAGCTGCCCATGCCCTGCAGTGCAGTGGCATTTCCCTTAGGAGTGAGGCTGCTGTGGGATGGCCCCACTATTTGTGTCATCCAGGGGACTGGATGTGAGACCTTGTCATGATCTTCATGATTTGCATTCAGCCATTCCATTTGTATCATCAGAAATCCCTTTCTGTGCACAGCCTCCAAAAGCTGATGTATCTAAATGATGGCTCTTGCAACTCACATTGTGCTTGAGCTGCTTCGGAGCAGTTCCTCATGGGGGGTTCCCCCCTTGTGTTCCTGGAGGAAGCAAGAAGCAAGCCTAAAAGGCATCTGAAAGACAGTCCCAAACTGTGCTGGGATGCAGATGCTTGCTCAGCGACCTGTGGACAACACTTGGAGAACCACTTTCACCTCTTGCCAATCAATGTCCCCCAGAGCTCCCCAGGTTTAGCTGTTTAAGGTACGTAGTATGCCTCCAGGGTCTGTCAGGCTTTCAGCCTTGTGAATATTTTTGGTATGAGTTACATCCCTGGGATAATTGGCCATCCTGGTGCTAGACACCTGTGAATGCAGACACTTCCCAAGAGCAGCTGAAAAGGAAGATTTGCTGTGGTCTTGTAGTTCTTGTCTCATGGCCTCTGAAATTATTTTGTGAAAGGGCTGAAGGATTGGCTTCTACCAAAGCTCTCAGATGTGCTGTTGTTTGGTGATAACTCTGAAGTGTTCAAAATTACATGAGTCTTTAGCAAGTGTGGCTGAGGATTTGTGAACTCAAATTTTGTGGCTTAGGTGGCTTCCTCTAGACAGGACATTTTCAAGAGTAGACGAAATAAATGTCTTCTCCTCTCTCTATGAAGTTGCAGTATAGCTATTCTGAGAATCAAGATGATAATTTATAAAGAAGGGGAAAGAAATGCAGGTACATGTGAAACAGAAATATTTTGCAATAAAACACTAAATAATATTCTGAGGGACTACTGCAAAGAAGCCGTGACGTACGGAAGTTTCTAGAATATAGTGTAGAATACTTTAAAGGATGTTTTCACAGTGAAGTTGTGGATTTAGGAGGCCCGACTTCACAGTTGGGATGTGTCAGTCTTTACCTGATGTTGGAACCCAGTAAGGACCATTTTTCCCTTCAGAATTTGAATACCATCATGTTTTTCCTGCCTGTTCCTCTAGTCACAAAGGCTGTTTCTGATGACAGTTCTGATGTGTCTGACTGCAGCTTCTAGAGACTTGATATCTCTTAAGCATCCTGTTATCAGGAAATTTATTAGTGAAGGTTCAAGCTGAGAAATCCTTGTAGAAAATAATGATGCTTGACTTTCAAAGTGAGATACTGCCTGTCTTACCTAATCATAACGAGGATTAAATTCAGTCATCTTTTACCTGCTTTTGGAATCTCAGAAAGATTAATAATAATTAATCATATTTGAAACTGATATACATTTTAACATGATGTTTGACATGTTTGCATAATGTGTGATTAATCAATTAGAAATTTTGCATGTATGCATGACACTGGTAGACACAGGGTTCTCTACACTAGCTGGAAAAAAAAGAAATCTTTTCATTGAGCTCCCATGTATAAATCGTTTTGAAAAGAAATAGCTTTACATTCACTAATAAGAAAGAAATTGAATATCTGTCTTTCAAACAGGAAATCTGATATGTGCTACACTTGCTAAATCCCCTTTTCGGTGGGATGGATTAAAAGACCTTACAGAAAAACACGAGAAAAAGTGGGATAATAAACTGCATACTTTAAATTGAAGGTAGGATTACACTTAGTGCTCTGGAAAAAATACATTCTTCATAGTGTAGAATAAAAAGTGGTTCCATACACACTTCAAACCTTTCTTCTGATGCTGAGCTGTCTCCCAGTTTAGTGTTGATACTGAAGCTTGTAATGAGATGTCCATGGAAAGACCTTACACTTCACTCTTTGGAATGTAGGTGAAACTTCATCTGGCATTAGTGACATCCACAACTGTCTATCAGTGGGCAGAAACTGGATCTGAACAACTTTTGTTGTATGAATTATTTTTCATAATCCACAAGTAAGGTACTAGATGAGAAAGGATGCACAAACTAGAAACTTTCAAAATGTTTCTGGATCCAAGATATATTCATGGGGCATTGGATCAAGTGAACTCAAATCTGTACTCTAGACCTTAAAGAAGCAAAATAGCCCTTTCTATTTTGAGTCTCCTTTACCCATTTCAACTGGGCATGGATGGAGATGCACAAGCAAACCACTCATCTGATACTAATTCTTCTATAATAGCTCAAGATGGCTGACCAAAGACCAGCTAATGGAGAAAGGAATGTAATTTGTTGACAAACACTTCAATTAACACATGCAAAGTGTATGCTTATGCATGCCAGTTTAGCAGCCTCAGTGGTCAATTTGAGGGAGAAAAGGGAATAGCGAAGAAATTAATCATACCGACGCCTGCTTGTCTGATAGTTTTGGCATATTGCAGAACATGAACTACAGTGAAGTTTGGCAGGGGATTCTGATTTTCAATGAAATCATCAATGTTGTAATATACTCTCCCCTATCTTATTATTCTTTGTCATGTAAAACACTTGGAGATTAGAAGGTCCGATTAAAGCACTCATTAGTCACCTAAAAATGGTTACAGTATCTGACAAGGAAGAAATCAAGTCACAGAAATAATTTCCAGGGCAGGCTGTGAAACACTGCACTTGGTGCCAAATGTGGGACTGGTCAGACCTATGTTTAGAAACCCATGATAAGTTTTAAACGCAATTTGATGAAAACCTGATGCAAGTCTCTCCTTTCCCTCTCGTCCACTGACATTAAACTGTGAAGTTGCCTGTGATGTCAGTTCTGAATTATTCCCTCTTGATTGCTGACTCCAAATCTGGATGTTAATCGAAAACCAAGATTTTTAAGGTTCATCAGAGAAGGCATTACAAATCTGAAAAATAGACATACCTTTCTGGCTAGAGAATGCTTACACAGTTATTCTGTGCTCTGTTAACTATTCTTTGACACTAATTTTGTGAGAGGTTATTTTTTTATTCAAGGGATGATTTGTTTTTGTTCTTGTCCTCTTGATCTGTCCATGGAGAGGGACTACTGGCATGAAGACAGAAATTCTTTGTCTGATTTTGAGTGTTTCAGGGAAATTTCTTGTGCGGAACACACTGGTCACTCTACACTACTAAGAAGGCTTAAACGGAATGTTAAAAATACTTTAGGGAACCTTGGAATATTTGAAATATTCAGAGGAATAAGTTAACTGAAGTTATGAAACTTTTCTCTTGAATCAGCTCAGACTACAATCAAAAAAATCAATGTTCATTTCTTCAGGCCATTAAAGGTTGTGTTTGTTTCAGTCCAATTCTCAGGACACCTGAGCACAGGGTGGTTTTTAAACTGCTACTCTGTCTTGCCATCCAGCCTTTTCCTTGTCCTGTTATTATTTCTGAACAATATTTCCCTGTCCAGAGAAAAGTGACTTATGTAGCCCCCTTTTTTTTCCCTGTCCTAGCGTTTTTTCCCCCACTTGTAAACAAACTCAATCTATACGTACAGTAACTATCCCAATAAGCAGGTCAGCATTCAACATTTGTAATTATCACAGGGCAGCTCCAAATCTGTTAGTGTTCAACCCATAATTTTCAATTTTGGCATGCTTTTTTAATGCTGGAACCATTTCACAGATATTAGCTGGTTGCACTTTCCAAGAAATGTGGTGCAGTTAAAATGGTAGTTTCCATTCAAAATAGATTTTTGCATGAACCAAGTCTAGGGAATTATAACAGGATGAGAAAAGAGAACAGGAAAAATATTCAAATACTTGAAAAAAAAAGGTAATCCAATTATGCACAAAAAGAGTAGAGGAGAAAGAAGAGAAGTTGTCAAACAGACTTTAGGGAGTAACAGGGGCAGGAGATGAATGGAGTGAAGTAAGAGGGAGTAAATTAAAACCAATGCACGTAATCAGTTTAAAATTCAACTGTCTATCTGGTATTTATGGGAAAGCATCCATAAAGCTCATGGTGTGTATAGAATCCCATAGGGTTATCATCTGATTTCTTTGTGCTTGCACTCATATTGTACATGTCTCCAGCAGGGTACAACGGTTTCAAAGAGAAGGAAACTGTCTGAGTTATCCTTTACTCATTTTCATCATGGTGAGAAAGAGAAGCCAAACATGGAACTTTTCCATCCTCCTTTCTTCCCATGTTCTGTGTGCAAACAAGATCCAAACCTCCCTGGCTAATGTTAGTTGAAGGAAACAAAACTTGACAAGCTTTTTTGTAAATGCTAAATTATCCTTGTTTTCCCATTATGTGGTTAACCCAAACTGAAAATTCATTTAACATCTTGAAGATTTCATAACTTAAATTTGCAGTTCATCTCACGATGGCAGCAAAATTAAGTTACAGTCTCTTCAGGGCATATTTGGTTAAGGGTGAGGTACTTCTTGATATTAGTCTGTGGTGGGGGAAAGCCTGCATTTTTGATAGCATTCACCCAGCACAAATTTCAGTCCACGCCAGGGCATGAGTCAACATGCAGGTAGCACTTATGACCAGAGAAACTGAGTATGAGCCCTGCTCTGGTTTGACACCAGGATCTTTTGACCATCCAAAGATGTCCTCAGTCAGTTGCCATATGCACTTTGACCATGAGGCTGAAGCAATACGGAGTCAAAACTACTGTAGGAGAGGTGGTGAGACAAAGTTATCTGATGGTAGAAATCCACTCAAACCAAGAGTTGCAGCAACTGGAAATTGAGCTCAGGCTCTTGGTCTGTTTCAGCCAGCTGCTGCAGAGCTGAGCTCCAGAGAAAAAGCAAGAGAGAGGAAAAACAGCCATTGTTCTCAACTTCTGGCAAAACTTGCTTTTTCAAAAGTAAAGCTTAATGAAGTCAACAGAAATCCTTCAGTTCATATAAACCACTTCTGGATCAGAAAAGCACCTGAATGTTTGCTTACAGAAGAAAGAATAATCCAGATTCAAGGTGTGCTGCTGGGTAAACCTTTCCACTTCCCCTTGCACTGCTGTTAAGACAGACAGGCTAACTTTAGTAGATATTTTATTTGCTGCTTCAAAAGAGTAATTATATTGCACCTACTGGGCCAGAATTTCATGGTTATTTCCACGGTAAGTGCCATACAATGCTTACAAAGGCTCCAGCTTTATTACCTACTTTCTTTTTGGTGTTACTGTGTAGTTGCTTTTCAACAAGACACACAGAATTGGAGTGTTTTTTCATTAAAAGATTGACACATCATAACAGCATCATGTTTGAACCAGAAATACAGTACCTTCTTTGAGATTTTTCAGGATTCTGTTATAGGATCTTTGAACCTTAGTATGTCCAAACAGTTATAAACAAAGTAATTCTGCTAGAATTCATCCTGGCATTTTTAGCGTCTTAAGGGAAGGAAATGGGATAGGATTACAGCTCAATTGTTTTCAGGTATATTTTTAGTTTATTTTTCTTATAAAAGTGTAATTTGATGTAGTAGTGTATGTGTTCCTGGATCTTTCGTATTCATAGCTCTAAATGAAAGGTACCATTTAAGTAAGTCATAGTGTACACTGAATGTCTGAAACCCATGGTAACTTCGACATCAAAAGAGATAAGTCTGCCACTTAAAACCATAATGGCTGTAATTCAGGAAAGTCTAGACTGTACACTTGAATTCAGAGTATTAGCAACTTGAGTCATCATTAGCAGCAGAGAGGTGCTTTTCTTTTTACTTTTGTGTTTTAATAGTATTGAATAAGCAAAGTATGAAAAGTTTGCACTGAATGATAAAACTGAGTCTCTTGAACTTCATCACACAGGAGATGTGGGTAGAATTCAAAATTTTGCTTATTGTATTTGAATGTTTTCCTGTTTGGTGGGGTTTTGATCAGATTTTGAAGTTATTGTTCTTCAGTCTGGCAGGAATAATTAGCTTTTAATCTCTTAATGCTAGTTGACAGGACAGTATGTTAATACATACATATTTTTAAATTCCCTCCGTATGTGCAGGGAGTGGAACAATCAGATCAGGTTGTGTAGTATGGAGACTTCATTGCCAAAGAGGACAATGAACAAAGCATTGGTACAAAAGAAATTTGAGAGAAGTTGAAACTTCAAGATTTTCCTCCAGTGTGGTCAGAACTGGCTGTATGGACAATATGAATTTGTTTTGAATAACAGTTAGCAAAATACAATTTTGTTTTCTGGAATACCACAATGAAGGAAAACCATCTGCTCTTAGATCTCAGGAGGCAATGTTCAGAGACTAAGGCTCCTAAATTATCTTGTAAGCTTCCCCACAGCCTTCATTATGGCACCATTAATGTAACAGCTCTGGTCCCTCTGAAAACTTCAGTTACTTTCTCTGTATCTCCTCATCATTCGTTAGGTGTAGACAGAAATGACAATGAAAGAGTTGATTGCACCAGTGCAGAGCCCTGTGGGCTGTGGTATTGGCATGTGTTTATCAGCAAACCAATCTGGTAAAGAGTTCCTGAAAGTCTCTTCATTATGTGAAAGAATTAAGTTCTGCAGCAACAAGATGTCTATTCTCAGTCTAAAAAAAGGAGGAGGAAAAACATATCTGATCTGTTTCTCTCCGTAGCTTGTTTTCCCTCATGCCTTCAAAGAACAACTAGCATAAAAAAAAGTACAAGCATGCTGATAACATTGTCATGTCAGCTCCAGATTGAAAGAACCTTTATTTAGAATAATTCAAGGTTTGCCTGGTTCATGTCTTTTGGAGAATGAAAAACAAAAATTGGAGAAGTGTTATCTTTGCTGGAGCTGTTAAAGGACAATTGGTGACCCAAGAATCACAACTATATATGTGAATTGCTGTTGGAGTCAGCTTTGCTGGAGCAGTATTGTGGCAATCTCCCAGGGCTACAAAAGTGAGAAGGAGGGAGCTTCATGAGGAGCGTTTGATACAAGCTGTGAACAGTCTCTCTGTGGCCAAACCAGGGGAGAGAGAATTTTTGAGCATCAGCACAGTGCCTGCTCTGCTGGCAGCAACCAAAATGAATGCATGTGGAAATCTCACCAAAAACTGCTTTTTCATTTACTTACTTACTGGTTACCACTACATCTTCCTGGCTGAACTGTCTGAAACATTGGTTCACTGTATCCTCTAGAGCTCCCATCACATTGTTTGACACAGCTACACAATTGTGGAGACTCAAAGCAAAGATTTTCATGCAGACTCAGTTTTTTGAGCAAATAACAGGTAAATATGTTCCTTGAAATTTTACAGAAGTTATTACATAAAGACAGTAAGTAAAGTAGGTAAACTGATGCCAGGCCTTTCTAGGATTTGATATTTTATTATTTTGTGTCCACATATTTCCTTTTAACATGCTTGAGCCTTTCAAATGAGATACAAACCTGAACACTGTCTAGCAAATGATGTACGAGGCTTGGTAGGCAAATCCAGATGTATCAGTAGAACTAAATCTTGAACAAAAAGCTGTCTTGTAATGCCACGATTTGGAACTGCAAATTCATGAATATAAAGGTAGTTCTGAAATGAAACATCCATTTAAAAGAATATATATAGGCAGCTTATAATAATAGTAGTTGAAACAAGACATTGATATTAAAAAATGTTGACAAGAAGCTGAAGTGAGAAGATGAAGTCTTGGGTCTGTGTTAAAGAGAGTACTTCCAGCTAGTGCTCACTAGCAACAAGACTGATCACCAGAGGCTTATTTGGAGGGTTAAAGACTCTGTGGATCTACTATTGCAGAAAGGGAGACTGCTGATCTAGTTCTTTATTTGCCTTAGCTCATGCATGAGCAAGGGATAAGGTCACAGCTGCTGTGACAGCTGTAGTCCAGTGCTATTCCTGTAGCATCTGTTGGTAACTCTGCAAAAGACTTTTACGCATGCCCAGTGTGTGTTTGCAGATCAATACAAAGTTAATCAGGACACTACACAAACAACAAACATTACACTAAACAATATGAGAAAGCTTCACAGAGCACATATTTCCAGGGATGAGAGGTATTTTTGGCTCCTAGCACAGGTAATTGATGTGGGGTGGGTCTGGACCTCAGTGCACAATCAAGCAGCAGATAATATCAGAGCTGAGGACCAAGGTTTGGGCTTAGAGCGCTGAACATTGGCGTTCAGTGCCAAACAGAAAAACGAACAAATGGAAAAACCCTGCAAGTGTCCATTGGCTTTAGGTTTTGACTGGCAGCCAAAAATGATTATTAGAAAACTTCTAGTTCTTTTCAATAAAGGTGTTTACAGAAATCTAGATATGGCATGCTGCTTTGTTTCTCTGTGTGCGTTTCAAAATAGTCACCAATGTGGAAATGTCGCTTCTGGTATTATAAGATGATGCACAACAGATGCACTTTTTTGGAGTTGTTTTTTCCTTCCTAAAAGCATAGTTTCAGGTAATGCTCAAGTGAAAAACTTCTGCAGAGTTTCCTGATTCCCAGAGGTTTTTTTCCACTGGACTTCTGTACTTTTTAGCTTTGTATTGCTGTAAAGACACTGTTGTGGAACATAAGCATAATAATATAACTGGGAAAATATATATTGAATTAGTTTTTACAGTGGTTTATACTGGCTGCAAACCATATTCTGTTCATTCCAAGCCAGTGTCTGTGCTTTCACTTCTAAGTCTTCATCTTATTCCAGTACTATCACCTCCAACCCCTTCCAGGGTTTTCTCTGCATTTCTGGGAAACCGGTTCCTCCATCCTTTAACTGGCTTGGTATAGCCCTTGAAAACTTGATTCTCACCTTTCTGTGAGCTGCTCTGCAGCTCTGTGCCTCTGTGAGTCACTGCTGTCCATTGGCTTTCATTTCCCAGCAAGATTATTTTCCTACCCTCTAGGGTTCTCAGATTTCCCAGGCACTTTTATAGATATGATGCTCTGAAGACACGCAGGGGAAAAATGTAATTGATTATTTTTCATTAGTTTTGCTGAGATTTACAGAATAAATGTGTTTTGGTAAACAATAGAAAACCAGTTCTGCATGGTGTTGGCTCCTCCCCAAAAGGCACTCTGGACAGTGTGTTTATTTAAAGCAGTGTGAGCTCTGACAGGCAGAGCTTGCCCTTTTACATCAGATATTCATCTTATGCTGTGGGTCTAACCATAAGGTTTCATCCAAACCTCTAGGCTTCTGCTAAAGAAAAGCCATGTTTATTTAGAACCAGGCATCTCTCCATCTGAATACCAGCACAGAGCAATAGCAAGGAAGAGCCCTGGAAACCATTCTGGCTTCCCAAGCTCCTGGTGTACCCTAGGGCACATGCTTCCAGCACAGAAGAGGGGTACAACATACTCTCTGTATACGGCTGGCTAGATTGCTGACTGTTGCCAAGAAGCACTAAGGGTTGCCACCTGCCTACTTTTGTTTTGCCATCTTAGAAAAGTCCCTTGGAAACAGCTTTCCAAAGGTACCTGGAACAAGTAGAGCTCCCTGGGCTGTTTTCTGTTTGCAGTTCTTAATGAAAAAAGAGGAGAACTGTACACATGCTGTAAATCTGAAGCCTACCAAATAATCCTGCAAGTATGGACCATCCTCAGGCCTTTTCTTTTTCTCCCTATTGGAGAACCCTATGCCCAGGGTTACATTTGATTTAGTGATATGGCAGAGGAGTGACAGGTGCACCTGGAATGAGGCTGGAATGAGTCTTTCCAAGGCTCTGTTGGACCTTGGCTGGAATGCAGACTTGCAGAAGGTCTCTGTACTCCTCTGCTCCAGCTCCTCTTGCCAGGCACTGGGCAGCTACACACTGCTGCCCCTACCATCATGGGCATGGCCGGGAAGAGGGCAGGGGCCACAGAGTGGGGCTTTGAAGGCTTTGGTCTGTGCACAGTGCACCAAACTCAACAGCTTTGTGTTGAATCTCTTCTCATACAGAGATAAAGCAAGCACATGCATATCAGGGAATTACATGCAGCAGGCAGTAACTAAGTCTGTATGATTAAGTGCATGTTTTCTCTGTTTTCAATCTCACTGCTTCAGGTGTGAACAAATACCTTCTTCTCCCAAGTGTATACCGTCTTACAGAGCTGAAAATTTAGAGCAATCAGTTTGTAGCCCACCTGAAGAGATTACAATTTCTCTCCTCCAATGGATTATGAAGTTTAATTTAAATAGTGAGCTGAGAAAATGATCAAAGAAAATAATATCTCGGCATAAACTTTTAAACTTTATAATACTTGCAATGCCTTGTGGAGTTCTATTTCCAAAAGCTGTCAGAATGGCTCAGTAACTCTTTGAAGAACCTGAAGTTAATTTGGCTTCTGACTTGATTATTTTTGAGTTTCTGGATGATGCGATTTGGATAGGGTTTGGATTCAATAAATGACTTACTGAAGTATCAAAATCTAAAGACAATTAAATGCAAACACCACTGTTGCTGGAGGATTCTGGGGGGGGGATTTCTGTAAATAGTAATCTTTCAGTATTTATGGTTATACAACCCGTTAAGTTCATTGATGTGGTTTGCAAGACAAGAATTTGATCATTCCCAATTCCTCTAGTTGGCAGTGTTGCATTATTTATAGGAAAAAGAGAAATGTTTTCATGTTAACTTTGCTAGATCCTAGTAATAAGTTTAGAATACAAATAATTTAAACATAAAAGTGATAGCATCTAAAAATTCTCAGAGTTTGGAAAAACAGTTGAAAATAAAATTTGAAGTATCAGAATGTTTTTAAATCTATATTTGTTTATTTATATATTTATGCACACATAAAGTAATTTGAGAAGGTAGAAACACAGACCAGATTTCAAGGAAGAGTGCCAGGAAATTCAGCATGTGTTTTAGAAGAGATTGAGAGTTCAGAAATATTCAATGAAACTTCCTGACTGCCATAAGAAATGAAAAGCGGCTGCATTCCCATACAGTCAGAGTGTCCCAATAAAGACTTCACAAGCAAGAATTCTCTCCAGAAACACATTGGACTACTTTGCTGCAGCTGTGAGAGTGAGTCAACCAGGCATCTGTTGAAAGAGATGCCTGTTGCTGCAATGTTTTTGTGGTGTTTTCCTGCAGTGACATCACTGTATCTGCTTTAAAATGAAATACTATCTAAAAATCAAGACACTATGTGCTGTAAAATGAGAGTGCTTTCAGTATCTTTTAGTGTTTAAGATTTCTGTACAGGTATTCATTTAACTTTTACTATAATTAAGGGGCTTATCCCAAGGCTTTCTTCCATGAAGGACTGACACAAGAGGGCATGAAAACAACTTGGTGCCTCTCAGCTTTTGTCTCCCTTTTTACTCTCTGTTCTTCAGCCAAACCTTGATCCTGCAACTTTTTGAGTTCTTGGCAGCATTCCAGCACAGCACTTGATGCGTATTTAACTTCAGGCACATTAGCAACCCCATTGATGTCCACAGGACCTCTCATATGCTTAAAGTTAAGCATGTTCTCAAGTGTCTATACCGGATCAGAGAATATGGGATTGAGGTCTCTGGCAAGTCGCCAGGAAAGCTTCTCCTAAAGAAGTCAGACATGCTTCTCTTCTGATGCAGACCTGTCCTGGTGCAGCCATGTTTATCCCTAACACAGAGTTGCTAGAAAGGGGCTGTAGCTGATCATTCCTCACCCACTGAGCACATTGTGCTGCTTTGCCACCAGAAAGGTTTCAGCTTTGGCCATTCCAATGTAGAACTGCTCACCTGAGCATCTTGTAGAGCAGCAACCTGAAGTCCCTGCGCTAACCCCTTTGATGCTGCTCACCCATTACCCTAAGCATATGCCTCATACACTGAGGACAATCCATGGAGCTATTCCCAAAATAAAAAACTGGTTTCACATATAGTATACTCCATAATAGATGAGAATATTTACTATATTTAGAAAACTTGAATCAGAGGTTAAAAAAACCCGCAACCCAATCAAACAAAACTTTTATGTATTGCTATGGCCTACTGTTACAGGAGTTACAGGAGTTCTTCTCAGGATGAAGTTAGCATTACCAAATTGAAAACTATTTGGCTTTGAATAGAGTGGCAGATATGAGATAGGGGACATGCAAAAGATGGAAGTATCTTGAAATCTTGACAGGTATCCCAGATGTTGCTTTTCTTTATCTCAATGACCACTAAAATATCACAGTCTGGCTTCTGCTGAGTAACAATTCACTTTGAGAGTTGGTACATATTTTTAGCCTGGCCAAATGTAACCTCTTTCTATTTTGTTGTTACATTTATAGCCTACATAGTTGACGCAGACTAACTTTTAGCTTCAAGTTAGCTTCTAGCTACAGTATTTTCTTGTTGATGCTTTTTTAAAGCCAAGGATTAATAGGAGACAGAAACAAAGGACTGAATCATCAAACGCTGTCCTCCCCTCCTGGAGGCAGCCACCCCAATAATATCCTGCTTATATTTGCATTAAAGTTACTTAGGAATTTTGCCCATTCTTCTTTCTCAAGCCTGCCTTTGAAACTCCCTCCTTTAAGAGAAACTCTTGTTTAACTAGCCTAAGCTTACACTTGGCAACTTCTAATCAAATGTTCCTTCACCCTAATGAATTCTCTCTCTGAGTATTTCTGCAGTGAAATAATATGTCATCTTGGTCTTCTTTCTTCTGGACTGAAGAAAGAAAGGATTTTGAGTTTTTCATTGCAAGCAAACATCTTTTACCACATCTATTTGCCCTTTCCTGCATCTATTCCAGCAGGAGTTCCTGTTTCTGAACGGAAATTTGCTTACTATATTACAGATAAGGTATGGCCTCTACAACTACTCTGTCTCTCTGAAAATCTGTTGCCTAATACCCCCTAGTGTCACATTTACCTCTCTTACAGTTTGTCTGTTTGTTTTTTAAATATTAGTTTCTAAGGTTGATTCATAGTACAGTTCATAAAATGACCGATCATGGGCTTTTTATGGAGTTCCTTTTCTGTCTTTAACAATTTTTATAAGATGTGGATGAGCTGGCCCCTACAGTGAGGAAATTCAGAACAACTTGCATTCTTCCCTGTATGAATATTCACTCAGATTATAGCTAGCCTAAAGTAGTCTCCCTGAAGCTGCTACTTTAGGCAAGGGGGATGAACAGAGCAAACACGCAGGTAAGACTTCTTCTCCAGATGGGACCCAGATGGGACACAGACGAGAGGCACTAGATGAGGAGACCTTAAGAGATTGGCTCCCACCAGCTAATGTTAGTCCCTTTCCATATCTTTCCAGTCATGTCTTTTGGAGGTCTCATTATATCTGCATTCTTGCTTTATCACATACAGCAAAATAGATAATGTTAGATTAAAAAAAAAAAAAGAAAACCAAAAAACACTGAAAAACTAAAATCTGTGTTACTGGTACTGAAGCTAATTTTAAGGAGTCAATTCTGTGCCCTAGTGACCACAGCATACCAGTTCAACTGATATCCTGCTAACAATCCTTTCCAAGGCCTGTATTATAGCTTGCAGCTGTGTTACATTTCCATTAATGGTTTCTTTTTGTAGAATAAAGGATGCTCTTCTGCTTGAATTGATGAGGTGTCTCAGTAGACAGGTATAACCTGGCAGTTCTTTGTTATTGATGGTGGCAATGTTACACAAAAGACATTGTGAGAAGTTCCTCTTTCTTGAATAAGAAACGTTATCATTGCATATACATGTAAAGCATTGCAACTTCTGCTTGGATGAAAGATTTTGTTGCAGCATTTCAGGAAGTGTGGTTTGTGCTGAGGTGGGGGTTGCAATTATCCTGGGGTTCTGCTCATCTTGTGTCACATTGCATTTTCATGATGAAGAGGAAATTAAGGAACTTTCTCAGCTTACACCACAGCAATTTGGAGGCAGCCCACAGAGAGACCAACATGTTCAGATGAAAGGTTGTGAAGTGGTATCCACATTTCTTACCTTTCTGTGGCTAGTGAGGAAAATATTTTGCCTAGGCTAAATGAAATTAAGTTAGATTCCTGTTCTGAGTCTCACTCTTGGGAGAACTCTCCTTTTTCAGTTGACTGAAGGCAGATACTGAGGACATTGGCTTCTTCTGTGAAATGAGGTACCTTGGACTGTCTAACTCTAGAAGACTCCATATTCTGCAAGGACTATTGCCTAAACAGAAACAGATATGTCTGGGATAAAGACATGATCCCCATATGGCCAAACATAGTTCATTGGGAAGCCTGTAGGTCTTATGTTTATCTTAGGTATGAACTTTACCCAGGATTTGGGGAGTGTTTTATATATATTCCTTCCATTTCAACAACAACAAAAAAACCAAAATCAGGATGTTACTGAAATAGAAGCCAGCTTTCTCCTCTGTCTCTATGGAGCTGTTCTGTCACCTCCTGTGGTTTGGGGAAATCCTATAAACTGAGAAACTTGTTCATAGTTTGTTATTTGAGAGGTGCATGCAAATGACATAGTGTTCTGTGAAATTCCTAGGAAAATTACCTAGCTTTCACCAGTACTTCAGTGGTGAGACTGGAATGAAAATGAAGGTCTGCCAATGGCTGAGTTAATTTTTCTATATCACAGGAAAGGCAAATTGAAATTAATGAAAAAAAAACCCAAACAAAAAAAGAAAGAAAATATTTAATTACGATATTTAATTAGGGCAGGAAAATCCAACACAAACAAACATAGAAAAGTTCAGTGGAAACTTGCTGGAAAGAATGTCTGTGTTTTGTCATAAGAGTATGAACTAGACTGAATGTAGAACTGGGTCCCAACGAAGCATTACGACATTGGAGGTAACTAGCACAGCATTTCATCAGGGGGGACTGGGCTGCTTGTGAGAATGCTAGTGGCTTAAAAATACTTTCCCCTTCCCTTGAACATTGATTTAATTCTGTCTTAGCTAGTCTTAAGTTAAATAAGAATGCTACATGGATGCCACAGAACAATTCACCGTGCTTTTGTGTTCTAGCTGGAATGAAAGACTCGGTTCCAATGTAAGCATAACACAAATGCCATGGGGATTTCCCTCTGGCAAATGCAGACATTTACGTTACGACTGGTCTCATTCTAATGTAGAAGTCTAAAACATGTTGATGGATATCTCTAAATTTTGTGGTTCCAGTTTTCACAAGGCACTTTGATGGAAGATACATTGACTAATCTCAGATGTGGAAGTCTACACTCTAGACATCTGTACTAAAGTAACATGCAGGGAAACCACGCTGTATGTTTCAGCTTGGAATGACAAAGGGAGGGCACTGGAGGAGCTTTTGGAGGAGCCACCTGCCAAAACTAACCTATTGTCATAGACAGAAAGTCAGCTCTGGGCTCTTAACATTGACAATGTCCACCAAACTAAAAGGAATCATAGGCAGGAGATGGGTTATGACAGGAGCAGGAAATCTCAGCTATTGCTTGTACTACACTAAGTATATTTCAGAGGAACATTTCAGAGTGGCATCAGATTAGCCACAGTGCTGAGATGGCATTTGAGTAATAGGATGGTACTCTAAAACATAATTTCTTTCTGGTTTATTTATCTTCCTCTTATCTTCATAAAACTCTTTCTTAGCCAGAGGGACATGCCCTGTTGGCTTCTTCCCAAGCATACTTTTTTTAAAATAGTGAAATCAACGTTTTCTTAAAATATTTTAAGAGAAATCTATTTTTTGTTTCCTAACTGACTCCATATTAATTTGTGGTGTTTAAATACAGAGACATTCAAGCTGGAAAGTATGCTGGGGAGTCTCTAGCCCAATCTCCTGCTCAGGACAGGTTTGACACTGAATTTAGACTACATTGTTTGGAGCTTTATCCAGCTGGGTCTTGAAAATCTTCCGGGAAAGGGATTCCATGGGTAGCCTAATTAACTGCTTAATTATCTTCAGAGATTTTTTTTTTCTTTGAGTACATTTGGAACTTTCCCCATTCCAGTTAACAGCCATTATCCCCCAAGTTAAAAGCTTGGTTTCTTCTTTTAACCTTCCATGATGCACTGGCAGCCTTCTGGTAGGTCGCTCTAAACATCTCTTCTCCAGGCTGAAGAAGACAAAATCCTCCATCTTCTTCTTAGAGGACAGTTGCTCCAGTTCCTGACCATCTTTATGTTGCCTTGCTAAATACACTTGCAAAGGTCTTTCTTCATCTTTCACATATTTGGGGGTACAAAACTTGATGCCTGTTTACATATGTGATCTAATATGTGCCAAGCAAAGGACAATAATCTCTAGCAGGACTCTTACTGATTCAGACTGTTGGCTCTTTTTTGAGGCCAGGGCACACTGCTGGCTCCTGTTTAGCATATTGTCATCAAAGAGCCCAGTCCTTTTCAGCAGAGCTGCTATAAAAGATGGTCAGACTCCAGACTATATCACTTCAGTGAGTTAGTTCATCCCAGGTTCAGGACTTTGTATTTTTTTCTTTTTGAATTTCATGACGTTCCAGAAATATAATCACATTAAATTAGGCTTAGAACAAAGTTCCTCATCCCACTCAAACAACCAGCAGAAATGTTTAGAATAGGGCAACCACAAAATAAGACTATGCAATTAAAACCAGGCAGAGACCTAAAGGCAATCTCTTGGTTATTTAGCAGTTCATAATTAAAGATTTAAAGGTCAAGACTGCAGATTTACATTCTTAAACATTCTGTTTTCACAACAATGCCCTAAAGGAAAGATGAGTTTTGGTTATGAGAGGAGCAAACTAGTTTTCTGTTTTGTCCATGGCACAGTCTGTAAGCAACCCTTAAAACTGCCTCTGATATGATTGTGTATTTCTGATATTCATAGAAGCACCTGTAAAATGAGCTTTGGAAAAATATATCTGTATCTATATATTATCTCAGAGGTGATCCTGAGAAGCCTTTTAACCTGCCAAAGAACAGAAAAATCTGGAAAAATAATTCCAGCAAGCATAATTGAAACTAATAAACTAACTTACCCAAGAGAAATGCCATTGCAAATATATAAAGGTAGGTATTAGATAAAAAACAAAAGGGATTTTATTTGGAATTAGTCTTCTCAGACTACCCGAAGTACCCAGGCTACATATTTATGCATCTATACCATTCTTACTTGGCGTATTTTCATCCATTCCATTATTATCTGGTTCTGACTTTTACATTTTATCAAAGTACTGCACATAATATCTTTGGTGAGTGATGTGTCTGAATTTTATTCTTTCGTGCAATAGTGACAATAATATAACTTTATCTCTGATTTCTTAACAAACAGCAAATAATGAAGATTTGAAAAACCAGTGTGAAATTGTAGCAATGAAAAACAGCCAAACATTTGGACAAAGCTGTTGTGTGATGAGAACAGCAGCAGATATAGGAAGAAGTCTTCAAAGTAAAGAAGGAGAACAAAACCATCAAACACCTCAGCCAGATTTTGGATTGCACACTGCCAGGGTGATGATACTCTGCTAGCAAGCTGGTGTTGTTTCAGACACTCCTAAGTAATGCAGAAAACAAAGTCACAGTGTGTAATGTACAATTAAAATACCAGATCTGTTCTGTCTCTTCCCACAAAATGCAGTAGTTACCTCTAAAAATGATGGTCTAAGTTAACCTGAATAAGGTTATCCAAAACCAGCTCCCTGAGACTGTCCAAAACGTACAGAAAAATAAGTCTGGAACATAAAGAGCTTCAAACTTTATGCTCTCCTAGCTGTCACATTATTTTATGCTTAACGTTCCTAACTCACAGGTGCCTGTAATGCCACAAGACCAAATACACAGCACCAGGTCTGTTCAGCCTCCAGCCACATCCTGTTTCTTTCATTATGAATTTCAGCTGACAGCAATGAAGTCAGCAGTGATGTGGAGGCTCCTTAAGCTGGTGATTGATGAATATAGCACTTCCATGTCTGATCTATATATACCTACCACATGACCAACGTAGGTATAACCTAAACTGCAGAATGAGCTATTGGGTTGAGGAAGCACAGGCAATGAAGGCAAGAGGCACAAGAGGTGAGGATCAGCTTTCACATTTCCTTTGTCTCTGGACAGAACTAGGCAGGACAGTATTCTGTTTTACTCTCAGTCCTCCAGGATTGCTATATAACCCTATAAGAGATGAGCAAAAAGGTTTAACAGGGAACACAGACATGTGGACTTCTCCCATGATTATTACTGAGGAAATGTACCTACATAATTTGATTATCGTTATTACTTAAAGATAATTTGCATCAGTAAAGAAATGACTGAGAAAGTCACTTTCAAAATTGTTATTCCTGGATCTTCTCTATGAATATCTTAGTAATTTTTTAGCATCTTGATAAAGCTTCATCTTTTCTACCAAAAGCGAAGATCTAAGGTAGTTTACTTAGATAAGAATATGATTTTAAATATATATATTTATATGCACATTTAGAAAAAAACTCAAAGAAAAACTTATGTAACTTTCTTACAATTAATTTTATTCACATGAATAGTTTATTTCATGATACTTTATCAGACTTACCGTTTACTTCATATGCTTTTGACATCTGGAATTATTTCTTGATGTCAGTCTCCATGAACTTGATAGTTTGCTTGCCAAAAAATTTATTAAATGTGTCAAATTTTATGTCGCATTTTAATCACTAATGAAGAATTTATAGCAATTCCTATTGATTTCCTTAGGGTTATTTTCTGTTGTGTGACATTGGCTTGTATAATTTCCCCCATGTTTGCCTGAGCTACTTCCCGTGACTTTATGGCAATGCTCCTTGGTTATACTCATGTTAAAACTCAGAAGATACATTTCCCATGGCTTTTGAGCTATCATTTTCATAAATAATTTTTGAAATCCTCATTTCTGTATCATGGTATCACAGTATTTTTGGTATGTTTGTGCCCTTGGGAAGTGTACTATAACACATTTCTAATATATGTGTTATGATGATACTATCTACCAGTTGTAGTACAAATTATATTTCATGCTTATAGTGTTATACCCATCAGAGCTTTCACAAACAGTTCTGGCACAGAGATGTTACGTTCATGTGAGGTTTTGTAGCACATTTTATTGTAGTCCAGTTTCAGATTTAGCAAAGACATGAGTCCTGGAAAGTTGAAAAAAATCAGCAGTAGTGTGTTGACTATTACTGCTTTTTATGTTATTATGATAACAGATGAACAGTGATAGTAGTTTTTAATGTAAAATGTTTAATTATTTAAATTTGTTCCTCATCATATGAAAACTTTGCCTTGAATTATTGCTGTGATAAAACCAGTTCCCCAAATATGAGTTGTACAAAAAGATGTAATTCTAGAAGGCAATACAGGTGAAGAGCAGTATTAGAAGAGGAAACAAAATGCAATCTCTTGCATTAGTGAGGTGGAGACAAATTGGCAAAGCATTTTTAAGAAATCTTTGAAACATTCTGACACCTGGAAGTGCCATGAGCAGTCAGTTGTGCCTCTCCTCAGATTGAAGTAGGCTTCCTATCACAAAAAAATTAACTTGTTCAAAGCTTTATGGAACTCATTTTGTTTCATTCTTCTTCAGTTCAGAGTATAGGATGTGCAAGAGAAACCACTAACTGAATCAACCAAATTATATTTACCACAATGGGACCTTAGTCTTTTTAAGAAATTAATAAAGATATGTCTAGAAATGTTTGCATCTGAACTGAATTATCTCAGTTTTGTAGAAGGTATTTAAATTGATGAATTTACAAAGGTTAAGTTATATAAATCCATGTTTGCCTGGTAGATTTGGTTTACCACAGCAAGTTTTCCTAGCCCCACAACACTGCTGTTTCAGGTTTGTAATGGGATACATGTCTCCCAGACCCTTCTGACTCAACAAGTGAGGTTTTTAGATTGAAACCTAGGGAAGAAACTGATAAAATAACAAAAACAACAAAATAGTATTTTGTACATGGCCGTTTGCAAAGCCTTCCATTTATATTTTATTTAAGTTCTTGGCTACAGAACAGAAAACAGTAACCTCATCCCAATTCTTTATTATCCTTGAGGGCCTTTTCACAGAGTTTAGAAGGTGCTGCCTTTGGCTATCATGAAACCACATCTATTAATATCCACATTTTTTTGCTGGGAACACTGGCATGATGTAACTGTAGATCCTGTGCAGCTCTGACCACAGCGACGCACATCAAATGAAACTAAAATATTCAGTACAGGCATCGTCCTCTCAAGATTTCCATTCCTCTAGTGATACCTTATGTGTCTGAAGCAATTCTCACTATGAAATGCTCTTTTTATGTAGGCAGTCTGTTCTTCCTTGTTTTCTGAAACTTGAACAGAAAATTTCAATAACCATGAAGTTTGGCTCTTGACGTGTAATGTGACCCAAGCAGCTGCCCTTTAAGTAAGAAGTTGTGATTGAAAAGGCATCTTCTTGAAACAAGTAATTGAAATTATCTGGCTTCATTCTTGGCATTTATGGTAGCTTACTGGATTTTTATAGGAAACATGAAGGGATGACAGGAAACATTCTCAGATGTGGTCATGGACCTCTGAATGTACTTAGAGAAAAACAGAGTTCATAGAGTTCCTGTATATGGAAAAGAAATATTTTTTCACATACTCATATATGCACAGAAAGCATAATTCATTTTCCATCTTTTCCAAGCCCCATGGCAGTATTCAGGAACCATAATACTACAGTGCTGGATAACTGGAAAATTCTAATTTACATTGGAATGTTACCCACAAGACCCATTCAGGCTGTCCTATGTTCAGGGACTTACCTTGAGAAGTGATAGAGATCTTGTGCCAGCCAGTATGTCCTTGTTAGTTTGAGTGGTGTTACATCACCAAACGTGAAAGAAATGAGTGTTAGAGAAGGAGTGAAAAAGAGGAGAATGACTGAAGGAGTGAGAGATGGAAGGGATGAAGAATGCAGTACAGGATTTAACTGGATAATTGTCCTGACAATTCACTATTAGAAGGATGGATGCACATACGTAGATTTTGTGTGGTATATAACAATACTGAGTAGAAAGACACAAATCACAGTAAGATTTGCTTTGTTCCTGGCAGTTGTTTGAGCTTCTGCCTATACCTTGTGTCTACATTATCCTATGGGCTAGTGCAAATGGAATAGACTACTTTATGCAGGTTATAGCTCAGAAGGAGGTGGTGCAGCTGGCATTACATGCAAATACTTTTGAACTTCCAACCTGAATAAGCAGGTAGTCATTTCTATCTTGGTTGACTATGGTAAATGTGTAGGGCTTATAAATTATGCTCTTGGTTCTTGCAGGAATAACTATACTGTTAAGTGAATTACTAAACACTGCAAATCAGAAGAGCAGTTCCTTAGTGTGATAAGGCAAGTAGAGTCTCCACCTCTTCTGCTTATCCTGGTTTTGGTAAGCATATTTTCTTCAGCTGCTGTGGACCATCAGCTTCCCAACTCTCAGCTCTGTGTCAGAAGCACTGCTACTGAGCAGAGATCTCAGCAAATGTGTTGGGACAATACACATCAGTAGTTAGAGAAACAAATAGGATGCTTGAATGTAGTGATTTATGGCTATGAAGTAACAGAGAAAGTGTTATACACTCAAGTAACATCAATCTGTGTGCTGACATGCAGTAAATCTCTTTTCAAGGCTCAAAGATTTTGCTAATTAAAACACATTTGGAAGGGGGGAAAAAAAAAAAATGGCCAGATTTTATAAATGCTAAACTCCAGGCTAGAGATTGTTCTTGAGGGGATGGCAGGATGGTGCAAAATATGTGCAATACTTATAAGAGTTGGAAAGAAAGAAGGGAAATCTGATTTGCTGAATACATTTATTTAGATGGCTTCTTAGTGTTTTAGCTTACATGTTCATTAACTTTTAGTGACTATCAGAGACTGAGAGGAGATTTGTATGTTTGAAACATCTTTCTTTTTTATCTCCACTGTAGTATTTGTTTGAAATCTATCAGTTCTGCCAAAATATTTTAAGACTTTCTGAACATTTTTCTTAGATTCCATACAATATATTTTCTGCATTTCTTTAATCACTTTGTGTGCAATATTAGAAAAAAAGGCAAAGGAGAAAAAAATAAGAAGAAAAAAAAAAAAGGAGAAACCAAGTAAGATACCTGGCCAAGATGCTAACCTCTGGGAAAATTTTTCCCTGCTTTTAGCAAGCATTCAGCTTTCCAAGTGGGGCAGCTTTCTGATACGTGAACCCTTCATGCTATGTGCCATTTCTAATTTTTTTCCCAGTGAAAAAGAAAGAAATAATATTTAAAAGTTTAAGGGATGGGGGAAATGAAAACCACTTTATTTTGTTCCAGACTGCTCCACCAAAGAGAGAAAAATACATAAATGGAAACAAATGGTCCCAAGAGAATTTATCTGTTGTTAGAAAGATATTTTTCATCAAAAAATTCATTTAACTGAAAAAAAAAAATTAAGCATCTGTAATTGTGCTTTTGTTGATTCAGAGCCTTCTGAAGCCAGCTGGGAGCTTTCCCACTGATTTCATTGATTTTGGATGGGGTCTCTCATGAGCTAACGATGTGTTGTTGATTTGATGTTTGTTAAAAGAGAAACCAGAACTTTCTGAAACCTTTCCTCAAACTCATTACCCTCCACTCAACTTGTTTGTGCCTTTCTTTGATGAAATCATGTATGACATCAAAAGATACAAAGGAGAGATAAGTTTACATTTCGCTTTCCCAGAACTTGCATGGTAACTTCATTTGTTGTCTGTTGTTTTAATGTGTAGCAGGCTCATGTTGCTTTTAAGATGGAAGCAGAGATTTTCGTTATTCTATAGGACACATTTGCATGGAAAGATCCTTTGAACATTTTCTGTTCCATAATAATGGAGAATAGGAAAAAACCATGGGGTACCATTAGAAAATCTTATTTCATAACATTTTAAAAAGAAGTCTGTCTTCTTTTTAATCAATTTCCTAGGATCCTGCTTGTGACCCCTTCTGACTTTTTGTCATCTTATAAAATATCAATTTTCTTTTGCATTTGTTCTCAGGGAGATGGGGCCATTTTTACAGATGGCTCGGTAAAGTGAGTAAGAGCCCAGAAAAAGGGATAATTACTCATAAATGACATTTCCCACTTCAGTGGGTTTTCTTGAACAGGAAGATACTCTAATGTTTAATGTAGAAAGGATTTATGGTCTCTGTCTTATCTCCTGGGTGTGTAAATGCTTTGCTTTCAACTCTTCAAGATGGCTTTTTTTTTGTTTGTTTTGGGTTTTTTGGGGGGGGAAGTTTGGTTGGTTTTGTGTTTGGGTTTTGTTTTTTTGTTTTGTTTTTTTGTTTTGTTTGTTTTGTTTTTTTGTTTTGTTTTTTTGTTTTGTTTTTTGTTTTGTTTTTTTTGTTTTGTGTTTTTTTGTTTTGTTTTTTGTTTTGTTTTTTTTGTTTTGTTTTTTGTTTTGTTTTTTGTTTTGTTTTTTTTGTTTTGTTTTTTGTTTTGTTTTTTTGTTTTGTTTTTTTGTTTTGTTTTTTTGTTTTGTTTTTTTGTTTTGTTTTTTTGTTTTGTTTTTTTGTTTTGTTTTTTTGTTTTGTTTTTTTGTTTTGTTTTTTTGTTTTGTTTTTTTGTTTTGTTTTGTTGTTTTGTTTTGTTGTTTTGTTTTGTTGTTTTGTTTTTTTGTTTGTTTGTTTTTAAATCCCAAGTGCATTTTACTTTATTTTGGCATCCAGCTGCAGTCAGTATCCAGAATTCTGACCATGTGAAGACAAAATATCAGATAGCTGCACAGCTGCTTATCTGTCTAGTATATGCATTTCGTAAAAAACTCCAGGAGCACATAATTTTAATTGTATGATTTCTTAAGGTTAATTTGTACTGGGTCTGAAGCCTTTGGTCATGCTGTCTGATTTTTTTCAATCCTGGGAGGTGTGTGATGGGCATCATTCCCTTCTGGGGTTGTGTAAAGCAAATAGATGGACATGGTAAGACAGCCAGATGAGTCACAGGTGGGAAGCCATTGTGATACTGAAGAATTTGACTGTAGCCACGTTCAGTGTTACCTCAGTTTGAGGAGCCTTCCTCTGTCCACACTGTACTGTTCACTTCTGACTCATCCTATACCAGAGGGAAGCAGATAAATGAAGTTTTAAACTTTTGTGCCTTGATTGTATAGCACATTGACAAGAGACATGTTGTACTTTGGGGAACTTGGAAGATCCTTGCATACTAAGTATCTCACTCTGTAGTCTGTGAGATGGGTCTCATATTTTGCTTCAATGAAGCCTGTGGCTTTCTTTTTATGGTGTATTGGCCACTAATGGGTTGAGAATGGCCTAAGACTTGATAATGATGAATAGGAGCTAGGATTTCTATAAACTTGTTATTGAAAGGTAAATTTAATAGAATATCAGTCTACCTCTCCCCTTCCCATTCCCTTTTCCTTTCCCATTCCCTTCCCTTGGAATGGTGTATTCAGTATTAAATGACCCTATGACAGATACACAGACAAGCCTTTTCTAACTTCTCTTACTTTCTTGTGTGCAAGGAACTCGGAGATCTCATGTGAAAATCCTATCTTAGCAGATGTAGCAGAGTCTCAAGAGGTTCCAGTAAGTAGCTTGCAACTTACAGACAGCATTGATAAAGTCCAATGATGAACCGTGGGAAAATAGATGCAGTCCTGTGTGTCTTAAAACACTTTCAAAGAAAACCACAGGGCATTATCACCACTGATTTCAAAGGGGAACTCAGGCAGAACAAGAGAAATACCCACTTCTCAATTCTAAGACTATGAGTCATTTAACTTTCTTTTCTGCCTCCTTTTTATATCATCCTTTATTTTGTTTGTTTGTTTGTATTTACTTTTTTTTAAGGTAATTTTTTCTTCCTCAAAGACAGCTCCACTCCACAGTTTGGTATGTCCACTGCATTGTGATGTTATTTTGATTTAATAGCTGAATCCACGGTGCCCAGAATGTTCTGTTCTCATAATTTTAAATCTTTTGTAGGCTTCAACTTCTGTAAATAGTCTTCCTACTTTGAAAAAAATATCTATATGGTGTTCTGCCAAATATGCCATTTATATTTGGTAAAAACATCTTCTCAGAAATATTTTCAAGGAAAGGATATGGCGGGAAAAAATAAAAGATCCAGAGAGTCATGAGCTATGTTATCTCTGTGAGAAAGGGGATTTTCATCACTCTTTCAAAGACAGCTTCCTACAGCATGTGTGATTGATCAGCACCTGCCAAGCACATGGAGAATGTACAGAGGGGGAGATTTGTCAGTCTTTAGTGAATGAACTGCTCATGAAGGGAGCCACAACATTTTACTAGGTGTAGTAAGGGCAACCACAGTTCAAATGTCCCTACTCTTCCAGTGTACTTGACCAGTGATGCGTGTTCTTCACCTCTAGGGCAGAGAGAGGAGCTCTGCCTCAGTGCTTGCTTCAACTCTGACCCCTCAGCTGCCTCTGCCAACCAAATAACTGATAGCAGATTCCCTGGATTCATGGATATGCATCAATGAGCAGCTGGATTGGGCACACAAGCACAATTCACACCATAAGACCAATGAATGTTATTCACTGTTGGCATCAGACAAAGTATGTATCAGTACCTTAGGACTGGCTATCATTCTGCAGTGTTTTTCACCAGTTCCCTTGAAACACCAGGATAAGTGATGATATTGTAGAAAGTGACTGTTTTTACAATTACCCTGAAATAAAATTGTTTTAAATTCAGGCATTAAAAAGCTTTTAAAATATCTTAAAAGTAAAGCACTATGACTGCCTTTCTGCTAGATTATCATAGCAGGTTCTAACATACAGGTTTGAACTAATACAATTTGAAAAAAACCCATTTCTTTGTTGTAGGAATATTCACTCTGACTGTTCCTAATATGATGTCCCTGCCCTAAGTGGCAGTGTGCTTGCTGTAATGTTCCTATAGAAAACTCTGCATTAAGCTCTATGGATGCACTAGACAGCAAATTGGCTGCCAGCAGTCCCAGAGGCAACTCCAACCTCTAGCAGCTTTCTAAGGGTGTCCCATAACTTGTCCACCTAACATAGCAGTTAGTGCTCAGTGGGTTATACTGTGCCATGAGTAAATGATGTAGCCAGCAGAGGGCAATGAAGGTCAGTTTTCAGAGAGAACATAAAACAATCTCGAAGTGTTGAAAATGTAGAACAAAATGGTCAAACAAAAGCATGGTGTGAACTGCAGCTATACATCCATTTCTATTTATGACCTTGAGACCTAAATGAACCCTTGTGGCCTTGTGATCTATAAACAGCCTTTTTAACAGACACATTAAACAATGTAGTTTATTTATGACAATGTAATTAGTAGTCTTTGCAATGGGACACACACACGCACAGAACCTAATAAAAATCACACTCTCCTGAAATAGAACAAATAGCTTAAACCAATAGCGAATAAATCCATAGCTTCTTATATAAATCCAGTTTTATCAGTCTGTTCTGGAGAGCAGTTGTTTTGCTTAACTTGATAAACAGGTAATTTTTCCCAAGAAAACTGGCCAAAAAAAGAGAGAGGGTGGGAGAAGTCAGCTCCTACTCAGTTCAGAGGGAAAAAACTGCTTCAGTCAGATGAAAAGGTCTATAACATATACCAGTCCAACCTGATGGAAATAATGTAAACTTATGGTGAAGAACATAATTTTTAAACTTGGGTGACATCTGCTTGGGATGTACCTCATATCTAGGCACTTGGGTAAGTAGCTGGTGCCAAGAAAGTGCAGCCTGCAAGTGTTGCTTGCCTCTGACAATCTGGGCAAAATCTTTTTTTGATCCTAATTGTGGTTCTAGGTGCCAAGTATTTTAAACTAATCTCTTGACATTGCTATATTAACCAATGAACAGCTTAATAGCAGGAAATGCCTAGAGTGTTAGTGGGAAATTTTATTTATTTATTCTGTGGAAGATCCTAAAGGAGCCCTTCAGGACTGGGATCCCGTTACAGCTCTGCTATGCTGCACAGGAAAGCACTTGTGTGCAGTAGATGTATCATTCCTGCTCAGTGATGTGGGGTATGTCACTTGGCTTTTCAATACTGAGCTTCCCATCTCTAAATAGCAATTTGTCTAATTTAAACTGCTGACCAGAATAAATCTTTGCCTCCCAAAATTTCAGCAGAAAGTTGGGAGCTGCAACTATCTTGGGGAAATTCTGGTCAGATCGTTGAGAGTAACAGAGCCTACGAGGAAGTTACAAGACCTCATGCAAGGAAGAAAAGACTCCTTTTAAAAAGAGAGGGGAAAAAAAAAAGAAAAAAAAAAAAAAAAAAAAGGAAAGCAAAACCATGATGGCATGGACTTCAAATACTCAGGAGAGGGAAGAGCAAAGTCCCAGGGGAATAGGACATGTGTCACCCCCCTTGTGTTCCCAGCAGAGGTTCGCAGGCAGGGAACAATCATCTGGTGGTAAGTGCCCTAATGTTCCTGGCGATTAGCAGTAATAATAATTATCAACTAAAACTCTCCGTGACTGTGTGTACTTATTTCTGAAAGAATACAAGACATGTTACGCTGTGTCAGATCCAATAAGGAGATGTTAATAAGTACCTGTTTGCATATGAAGTAACTGTTGCCTTGGAGTTTTTATGATGTCTCCTCAGCTGACAGCCAGGAGTCCAGCTGGCGCCAGCTCAGACATCAAGTGGGATCTGCATGGAGAGATGGCAAATATTTGACTTGGTGCTGATGAGCTAGAGATTTCAGTCATGGCTCTCCACTCCTCATCAAGTGCATCCTGTCAGTGGTAGTGGGTGTGTTTGAACCCTGAGTAGTTTTGCTCTTAATGGCTGTTTTTCACTGGGCTGACCATCATAATGCAACCAAGAAATTAAGTTCAAATGAGCACAGCTGACATGCACTGGCAGGGTGGCTCTGCCCAGGGCCCTGTAATCACTCCCTTGTGAGCAAAGAGATGCTGCTCCCAGGGGAACAATGTCCCTGGAGGGGAGCTCAGGTTCCTTCATGAGGGGGGCTTGCTGGAGCTTCTTTTTTAGGTAAAAGCCAACTTCCAGGCATCCAGTGGAGGGCAGCCTGCCTGCACTTCCCTCTTTTAGAGCTAATTTCTCTCCTGAGCCATCAGGGCCAACTGAGGATTTGATAAACGTAGGGTTGCCCCAGTTTAGCTGCTCCACAGTGGAGTAAGTGCACTGTAAAGTAGCAGCATTTCTGCCAGGCTGGCATACTCCGCCAGTGTAGATTAAGTGAAATCAGTGAGCACAATACTTGTAGGCAAGTCACAAATAAATTATATTCATAGGCTTTAAATATTTTATCGTTGGGTTTTTTTGAGGCTAAGAGTGGCGGTAATTCAGTCTGCTATGTCCCTCCCACAACACAGACTTTCCCCCAGCTACTCCTACCTCTTGGAGGACAGATTTTAGACTTTAAAGAAAAATATCAGCATTCACTGTTAACCACTTCCATGTGTAAAAAAAATCCCTACCTCCTCACCCATTAAATAAATCGTCAGAGGATTTTCTTTCATGTTTCTGTCATGAACTGTAGGAGGATGAGGAATATGGTGCAATATATTTTTTCCCTTTTCTTGAGTTGTTCATCTATCAGAGCAAAATGAAAACACTGATCATTTCACCAGCCTTTTAGTTTCCCCCCTCACACCCATTTCTTCCACAGAAAGACCTTGAGGAAGAGAGGAGACAGGCAGCTCTGAGAAAAGCAGTTCATATCCAGGAGAATGTAGCCGTGGCCTCCTGGGGCCCCTCCAGAGGGATAAGGAGGAGGTACAGGACAGCTGAGTTCTGACTGGACTCATCACAGGGACATTTAAGCATGGCAGTGCCCCCTCAGGGCTTTGTGGCTGGTCATCTGGCATCACCTTTTAGCACATACAGATCAGGTACCATGGCTGGACAGTCCCTGGGCTGAGAATTTCATAAGAGAGCATGTTACGGTAAAGTAATGAAGAAAATTTTGAACTCCTAACATTTATGATAAAAGTACAAGTGTTGAAAGCATTGGGAGACTTAGTTGAAAGAAAGTGAATGTTTAACACTGAAAAAAGCAAGATTTAAAGTTTTAAAACTTGTGACAGAATCAGAAATTCCTGAGGGGTGCTTCTTTCTCTACCATTCTTGCTTTGGCCTTGGTAACTCATAGCTGGTCCTGTTTTTAGATGTGGAGTGTAGTTTCTAGCACCCTTTTATATCCAATAAAAAAAGTCCTATGCATACCATTTACATTGTCTCTGAAATATCTAATATTAGGATTCTTTGCTGATATGCTAAAAGTTATTAATTTTAAAGTGAGAAAAATAGAATGTGGCAAATGAAATGAACTGTTGATTTTTTTATTATTCAAAGACCGGAGAGTGAAATTTTAGTTACATTGTAAGATCTTTTCTTCCACTATAGCCACAGTAAATGACATTTAATTGAATAAAATAGATTAATGAAAAAAAAAATAAAATAGAAGAGGTGATCAGTGAAGTGAGTGAAGATTTTCTGTTTTCTGCATTAGGGAAACAAGAAGCTGATAGCAATGAAGAAATAAATTTTGAAGGAATACATTTGTTACCATATAACTTCTAGAATGTTTTACATCTTTAAAGAGCAAATGTTTGCTGCTCTATGAGAATCAGCTGCAACATTTTTACAACTTTCAATAAGGAAGTTGTAAGCTTTATGAGTGAAGAAAGCAAGACATACATGAGTAAAAGTATTTTGTAACCACATCACAATATGGAGCTAAGAAGTGAATTAGAGTTCTCTAAACCTGGATATATTAATAAACAAACATAGCTGATCTATTTCCAGGTATCTGGAATTTGTTTTTGTAAAGAAATCCCTGTAATCTGATACAGAAACTAGCAACACGTGAGTTCTTTAAAATGAAACATGCTCTTGATTTAGCTTTATTGTATTTTAAGATGTACCTTTACACTGAGGATACTCTTATGTTTCTTAATATTGGATTATAACATGTCTTAGCTGAGAGTGATTTTCCAGTCTGTTGCCAAACGATCAAAAATAGACTGGAAATTTCCATGTTCATAAGAAAGTCTTAAAAAAAAAAAAAGACATAGGTGAGGTAATGTAAAATGCATGTTGTTGTCACAGGCTCTTAGCCAGACTTGCTCTGAGATAATCCTACCTTTTTTTCTTCCCTGTTTTCTCTTTCCCCATCTTTTTCTTCTTTCCCATTCTTCATTCCTCCAAACCTAAAGATGGCCAGACATGAAATGCTGCCAGTCAGGATTCCCAAGATTCAGAGGGATGTCTCATCAGCAGAGACAGTGGCTCTTTTGTGTAGCTGTTGGAGAGTGGCTTTGGCTGCTTCCTCACAGGCAGGGAACTCCAAAGCTCCTCACTCCAGCCTCTTGCACCATCTGGATGTTGGAGGGATTTTTTGTTTTGGTTTGGTTTTTTTTTCTGTGTGTATGATTTTTTGGTTTTTGTTTTTTTGATTGTTTGTTTGTTGGGGGTTTTGTTTGTTTGTGTTTTTGTTTGGTTTTGGGGTTTTGTTTGTTTGTTTTTGTTTTTGTTATTTTTGTTGTTGTTGTATGTTTCCCCCAAGGCTGCAGACTGACTAAGACTGCAGTCAGTGCAATGGTCTGCAGGGAGACATCCTTCTACATGAATGAATGCAAAGAAACTAGTCTCTGCACTTCTGTGCATTGGGCGAGGAAGTCTATCCCCAAAAGGTGCTCTTTGCCTTGTGTTTTGCCAACTCAGAGACATCTTAAAACTACAAGAAGCAAATGCTAAACTTGGACTGGAGATTCATCACCAAATAGAGTCTGTGGGTACTAGGTTAGAAAAACTGTGAAAAAGAAATGAAATAGAAGTAGTGCTGTACTGACAGATCAGGTTAATACCCACTCACCAAGGTGCAAACAATGTGCCAAGTGAACGAGCCAAGGAGAGGTGACCCTTCTCTTTTAAGAAAGGTATGAAATGGCTGGGAAGACAATGTAATAACAGCCACAGTGAATCAAACCTCTGATCTGTTTAACTCATTATTTTATCAACTAAAGTGGCTAGCAGGGACTACATAGCAAGGATATAAAGAAATAGTATAAGTACACAAATAAAGTGTCTTTCTGTAATACAATCTATGAGATAGGAGAGAAGGGAGTCACTGAGCAACACTGTGAGAGGCCACTGGCATCTTTTGCAGTGCAGAATTTTAAATTGCCTGTGATTTACTCTCCTGCAGAAAGTTAGTGCTTATCAATGGCTTTGAAAAAGGCAAAACTTGCATCCTTTCACTTTCTGGCAGCTGAAATTTAGCGTCATCATCCATTGCTGGAGCCAGAGGCTCCTCAAGGCAGCCACAGAATCTTCCCATGTGTCAGAAGCAGCAGAGTGCCAGTTCTCCCTGGGGCTTTCACACACTTAGTGCTGTTTCTTCCACTTCACAGATCCAGAAGATCCTGCCTCTGGTCAGTGGCTTATGGTATCCATGTATCTCTAGATCATGTGGTTGAGTTTTGTGTTGTGAATGTATGGGACTGGGAATGTAGGAGTGAAGTTGATGGGTGAGACAGAAACAGCCTTCTGCACTTAGAAGATTTCTGATCACTAATAAATCTGGGCATTCTTTTTTGAGAAAGAATAACTAGCTGGAGAATGGAAGCCCTCCTGGGAATCTCTTTTCCCTTCCTTGTGAACCTGAAAGACCTATGAAACTGTAAACCTGCTGATTATTTTACCTGCTCAATGAGAAGGTATGCAGGCATGCAAAGTTTCCTGCAGCAGTTTCTTGGGTTATTTTTATATTTTTTTCATGGATGTTTCATTAGAAGATGCAATGTGGGATGCACTTTTTAGTATTCTAACTAACGGGGAACCTAAAAAGATGTGAGTCACCTTTTAAAAATATTTTTGGATGCTCTAAGAAAATACTTCTGGACCATTTTACCATGAAAAAAAAATTACTGAACTTGAATCACCAAGGGCACAGAAGGGCACAGAAAAGCACGACCAAAGGCAGAGGTGGGCTGTGCAGCAAGGAGAGGGTTTTGCTGACAGTGCATTGTACAGTGGGTACAAGATGGTGCAGTTCGTTGTCCTTGACCAGGCACAGTGTAGCATATTAACAACCTTTATTCAGCATCTAACAAGATCACCGCTCTGTCATGGCTACATTTCTGGGTGATGCCAGTCTGACACCACCTCAGGGTAGAAATGCTCTAAGTAACACAAATGTACCTCACAATAATGGAAAATCCTTTTGCAAGCTGAAGAGTAATGCACTCTAAACAGAAGAGATGCTCTGGTGGCCTCAAGGTGATGTCTCCCAGAGCAGCCAGAAAGGTGAATGCACAACAGCAGCAGCATGCTACAATAATTTATATGGAAAGAAACAGAATGGCAGAACTGGAGACTACAGTGAAAACAGATGATATTTCTTTTCCCTACTGCTAGTGAAATTGTTCAAAAATTTTATTGAAACTGGGTGTTTTGGGGAGAAAAAAAAATTAATCTAATTTTACCTTTTCCTTCTCTTTCCTTCTTCCTCTAATGTCATTTGGAGGAATCTCTTCTTCTTTAAGAGACCTTACACAAATGGTAAAGTTGGTTCATAAATAGAGAATACAGAAGGCCTGTTACTTTTCCTTGTGATACCTGTAATTTCCAGTACAAAATCAGAGCTGTTCCCCATTGCTTCCACTCTGACAGGTGACAGATTTATGGTTGGGTGCATTGAAAAACCAGTCGCTGCGTATTACCTTTATAGTGTGGAAGGGCTGAGGACCAGGTTGAAAGGGATTAGGGTCATGACCTCTAACGTGTTGTTCTGCAGCATCTTGGAGCAAAGGAGCCTTTCACTCTGTGACTCAGCTCCTCCCAGGTATGTGTCTTGGCTGTCTCCCAGCTCTGCAGCGAGACCTATGCTTGCACCAGTTCCAGATAAATGCCTACTTATCCATGGAGTGCAACTGTGGGAGCTGAGGCTGTGAAGGTGCCAAGGCATGTCACGTGCTAGCTGGACATCTGGAGAGCCCGTGGAGTGGGTGGAGATAGGATAAGGGGGGTAATGCAGAATACAAGGGAGATAAAGCCTCACAGTGTGTGCAGTCTAACCATTAATGTATAACAAAGGCTGAGATGCATCATACAAGTGGCTCCAAGCAACTGGCACCAGAGCCTCCTAAATGATCATTAATCAGCAGTAGACAGTGCCAGGGTAGGGAATTTCCAATGTTCACAAGATCTCTACTACCCAGAGCAGTGTGGCCAGGCAGAGCTGTCTGGAGGCATGCTTCTATGGGTGCCATTCCAAGGAGATGTGGAAGAGCTATTGGGACCCAGCAGTCAGTAGCTTCCCCTGCATTTGCAAATAGCCTGAGACAAAGAAACCAAAAACCTCTTCTGCTTTTGACAAAACATTAAGAGGATGGAGTGGGAGGCTGAAGGCATGTAATATCTGATCCATGTGGTGCATGGTGCAGAGGAGCCAAGAGTCATTGCTATCCTGGTGGCCTGGGGCAGATGAGAGATATTCTGGGAACCAGCTGCAATGGCTCCTGTGGTTGAGTTATTTGGATTTTAGAGCAATGAGGTTTCTATACTGCCCAGTGTTTTAATCCAGATTTGCAGGTCTTTCCTACAGTGACCAGCAGATCTGTATCAAAACTAATGCAATCCCTTCTGTTTTCAATGCAAAAGGGGAGTTCAACAATATCCTGCTGCAATGTTGTTTATTACAAGAGTAATTGCCCTGACCTAGCAAATCTGATGCCTTTTGTATTTACCCAGGTTTTGCAGACTTGAATGCTAATGCAAGCTCAGGCAAAGAGACACAAACCACTGAGCCTCTTGTACATTTTCCAAACATCACATGTCATCTTGCTGCCTGCTTTTGCCCTAATTTGTGGGACTCCTTGTGCTGTGAATATGGCCTTGGAGATTTTTGCCTCAGGTCTCTTGTGGTGTTTTTGATTCCTTATTGTGTTCACAGTGACAGAGCCCCTTTCAACATTCAATCTGAACTGGTGAGTTTATCTGCTTGTAATATTTCAGTTGTTTTGTAAAGGCTGGTTTCAGGGGCTTGCTGTGGTCTAGCTAGGCAAGTGCTTTGTCCTCAGTTCCTAGGCATGATTAAAAGGGTCTCAGTGTCTCAGCCACAAAACTGCACAATCAGGTCCAAGTCTGACAGAAATGCTTTGCTAGCTTATGTGATAAAAACCACCCCTCCATAAACATGAAGGAATTCAGGGGCATGATGGCAGGCAGGAGGACCTTATAACCCAGGTCGAGAAATGGATTAGGTGTCTCCCAAGGCTGTTCCACCAATGCCATCAGCACCCAGACAGGAGCTGACAGACACCACCACCAGCAGCTATCCTCCCAGGCATCTTTTGTACTGAGAGGGGCATTGCCTGGAAGTGTGAGACACATTATGAAACACAGGCAAAGAACATTTTGAGATTGCACAAGATCTACAATGGGAAGTTTAGAGGAGCAACCAATGGCAGGGAAGGGGTTCAGGTGTTTTGGGGTGGAAAAAGTGTGTGAAAATAGATTTTGGGTTGGTCATATGTAAACAGGTTGCTGATCAGTGGTTACCTGGCTATGGCCTTTGCCTGACCAGCACAGTCTGTCCTATCTTCTTATCAAACTCCACTTCTGACTGTTTTCCTGGGTGAAGGGACTGCCTTTTGTGTCCACACATGTTTGGACCTCTGTGTGCCAGCAAGTGGAGTTAGTTGGGCCATGGTCAAGAGGACCACATGACTGTGGTGCCAACAACCACTGTGAGTCATAGTACACATGTGGTAGCAAGTATCAAGCAGGACCAGCCATCAGGTAGGACAACAGTCCTGGTGGTCTGGTGGTCTCACATACAGAGGAACTGGCTACAAAGGAGTCAGGAGGTCCAGGTTAAATGCTAGAGAGACTGTGGTGTCGGGCTGATTGAGAGATGTATGCATGTCTGTGTGTGCAACAGGGCTCTGCAATGGGGCTGGGGTCTTAGGGGCTTGTATGACTGATGTCAGCAACTGGGAAGACTGGAGCCAAGGGTCAGCTACAAGTATGTGAGCTGGAGAGCTGCTGCAGGGATCCACCTTCTTATTAAAGGATCTTCTGCTGGTGCTGTTCACATTTGTGTGCATGCTGACTGTTCTTGTCTGCTGCTCTGGATATGTACGGATATGTAGATGTGGTGTATGCTTCAGCTGCTGGATTCAGCAACTCCCTAAAAGCTTTTTTTCACCACCTCCTTTTAAAAGTTGTTCTCATGTGGAGTACAGTACTCAGCTTGCTGCAATACAGTTTCATAACTAACCTCTTTTTAACTAAAATCTGTTAAAAACTTAGTTTGACAGACATTGTAATAAAAAAGCTGCTTTCTGAGTCTTTCTGATTTCCTCGTTTTGCAGGAACCCCCTGCTAGCAGATAAAACTTGAAGGATTCTTTTGAGACTTATTTTGATGTCCACACCATTTTACGGTTTCAGCTGGTTTGCCAGCATTTTCAGAGCCCATTTAATCCTTGCAAGAGATGTTGATCAGCTATCACTTACTGTGAGACAGAGAACTGATACATGCAGAACTATAAGCATTACTTAACAGCAGTGTAAGACAGAAAGTGTTTCTTACTGGCTTACATTTAAGCTTCTTAAAAATATTGCTCCTTAAAATTGTCTTTTTCTGTCTACTAGCTTTTTTTGGTGAAGCAGGTCCAGAATAAAACACATAATTAAACCTTGTCATGCATCAGACACTTCAGGGCTAATAATCCAGATTAGTATTTTGGTTTTATTAGGGGGTAAGTGACTAAGTTTGGTATTTCCTGTGCCATAATTCAAGTTTATGGCAGCAGAATAATTTCTATGCCAGATCTTGTACAGGGAGCAGTCAATCTGGTGCCACAGCTTTACTTGAAGCTGATTCATATCAGACTCACAAACACAACACATTGTCACATCAGATGATGTATAATATCTGTTCTTAGAAATGAGCAAGGATGGTGAGATAAGGATGGCAACAGAACATCACAGATTTCAGGAAATTAGATCCTTTCCATTGAAAGGCAAAAACTAATCCTAACTGGGCTTATTAAGACCTATGTATTTTTTCCCCCAAAATATTTTCAGCAGGGAATTATTCTTTTGCTGTTTCACATTTAATGTGATTTTTTGAAGCAGTATTCTGTGGTATTGACATGTCATATCCAAATGGAAAGACTAGAAAGAAAGGTTTAGATGCATAAATCTTTTAACTAAGAAAGGTACATGGTAGGTGTGGATGCCATAAAACCAGTCAGGTGCAGTGGGGGAGTTAAGATACTGCCAAACATCAAAACTGAGCTGTAGCACTGCTGAGTTAAAAACAAAACTGAACATAACCTTGATTCAACAGAACTGACTCATCTTAGGATAGATGTGGGTTATGCAAACAGTCCTAGAGGACATAATTTCTGAAACTGCACAGGTTGTGTTAAGGGAGACATATTATTTTGACTTATTTTTAGTATTAGTTAAAGCATGGCTATTGATACAGGAATTCATCCTAGCCAGAATATGTTCATACCTTGTTGCATGCCCAGAACTTCTTTTAGAAGAACTCCATTAGCATTTCACTTGGCTTTTCAGTTCATGATGGTGTCTTAGTCACTCTACACTACACAAATTTTTATGGAAGGCCACATTATTTGTTATGTCATAGACTCTCTATGTTATTGTTCACAAAGTTGTTCCATAGGACAGGGTCAATTCAGACTCAATCATGTTTCCAAGTATTTGACTTTGCTGTATTCTCTTTTAAAGGTGATTCTGCCTGTGTGGAAGTGTCAAGGAGCAGGAGTGGTGTTTCCCCATCAGGGAACTGGAGCTGGGAGCTGAGAGTGAATCCAGCCTTGGCTGACCAGTGCCCCTGTGAGTAGGGCAGAGTCCAGGAGAGCTGGAGACAGGGCTGGAGAGCAGCATCCTACACCATTAGTGGGGTAGAGACTGAAGCATTGGGCTGAGTTAAAAAAAGGGGCTTCTAGTCCACAGGCAGGGATGCTTAAAGGGTCCATGCAAGACCAGAGGGACCAGTAAGGCACTCAGGGCCCTGACAGCAATTTCCTTGATTTTTTTGATTTAACAATGAAGCAAATATCTCTTAAATTCTGCCACATAGTCTTCCATAGCACTGCAACATTTAAACCTCTGAGAGTGGAACTGGTGGAAGGAGCACTTGGTTGAGTCAGGTTGGAGGAGGAGCGGCACATTTCATGAAGGCTTTCCCTGGTTCAGCCTCTATCCTAGGGAACACAAATTTTTCTCATTTGTTCCTCAATATCTTAATTTTGTATCTTTCTCAGCCTCTCTCCCTTCTGCTTCCTTCTCCTTAGCTAGCCAAGCCCACTTCTCTTCCCAGGAACAGATACCCACATTAAGGCTCTTTGCTCTTACCCCAGGTGTCTGAGGGTAACCTGCCCAGTTCTTTCATCCCAGTTTAACTTTGGTCACCTGCCTTTTCTCCCCTCTAGCTCCTTGGTCTGAGTCCCTTTGCCTAGCCAGTTCCTTCTCCTCTGCTCCTGGTTTCCTTTGGCCTGAGCTCCTCTCCTTGCTCCTCACCAGGTTCCAGCAGGGTATCCTTTCTCAGGCTGCATCCAAGACAACTCTAACTATGTCCAAATTAACTTTTACTTTACAATATACAGCTGTGTCCAGTCAACTGTAATTCTGAAATATCAGACTAAAGAATTGGTTCTTACAATTAAGAATCATTAAGGTTCTTGCGATAGTAATGTACTGTGTGAATGTTTTGTTGATTGTGTCACAAAAATGAACCATTACCACAGCAAGAAGAGTCAAAAGTGATTAAAAACTGTAGTATTGCCTTGTTGATTCATTTTAATAGAAATGGTGAGATCCTAGAAAGAATTACATTGTTATGGTATTTCCTCCTGACCTTTTTCAAATTAGAACCTGTCTTGTTAGAAAAGCGTTTTTATGGTTTTCTTTTAGATAGGCCCCAGACCAATTTTCATTTCTTTTCTCTGCAATTGTGAGCCACACAGCTAAACTGGCAATCAAAGCAGAAGTTCAAATTACTCTCCAGACTTCTATGTTAACTTGTCACTCTCAGAATTCATAGCACAAAGGAAATCCCATCCCTGGAAACTGTAATCTTTATTTTCAGTTATTTTGAAAACATCATTGATTCTTCTGTTTAGAAAGCAGATGTCATCCACAGATTAGCACGACAAACTCCAGTGCAGGATGCTAACTCCTTCAGTGCTCTCACAAAGTATGCTGGCTTGTGTTTAAAGGGATAAATTGGAATTTTGTCTGAATAAAGACTTCATCCGAGTAAAGACTTCAGTTGAGGACTTTAGTCCTACAATTAGAAGCATCTGTTCCTATGTAAAGCTAACATGATTATTGAAACAACCTTTGATGACCAAAATTCTCAGGCCTGAAATAAAATTAGTCTTAAACAAATTTGGTTTGCTGCCCAGGGTATAGCTGAGCAATTGGATTTCAAATGATTGCTCTAAACCTTTATTCAGATTGAAAAATTGGGAGGATTTAAAGGATAACAGTTTTAAACTAAAACATTGTAAGTTTATTGACCATTACAGGTGAATTAGGTAGTTACAAAAGTTTTTTTGGTGACTGAAGTTGTGCTAAGTATTATGAATCTTCTGAAGCTCAGGGTTATGAATGTTTTAAATTCATGTATTTTATAGCTTATTAATGTAAAAATTAGGAACAGTTGTTTTCAGAATGAGCAGAAATAACGAGGTTAGTCTGCTCAGTACTGTCCCTTGAAAAATATGTATGGTATTTCTATAAAAAAATAATTTAAAAAATATTTTTTAAAAATTTTTCATAATGTTGCCAATGACTGAAAGAAAAAAAAATATTTTAGTAACAAGTTGGTTTTTATTTTGTTGTTTTTTTGTTTTTTTTTTTAATCGGGGTTGTGTTAAGTATACTTCACTAGATTGGTCCTTACTACACCAACTCTGAGCCCATCTAGAAAGCAATACAGTACAAAAATATGCAAAGAAACAAGCATATTAAGAACAGACACCCTCCCATGGAGTGCACATGTGCAAGCACTGGTTTGTGTAGCTCTGGTGAGATCTGAGGTCTCTCGCCTTACTTGTCTCTCACCCCACAGATTGGAAAGTGCACCTTTATTCACAGTGATCACAGTGTGCAGCATTTCATCACCAATAGTTTTTGTGGAAGAATGAAGAAAGTGGTTATAATATGCTCTTTATGAGATATTCCATTAAAGTTGGGCAGTGTATAATAAAGTGTATGCACAAAAAGATTTTGGTTCACCAGAAACCAGTGTGTACCAGGAGAGATGCCTGTATTTCCTATGATGAAAATCTTTCTTTTGAAAAAAAATTTATTACTAATGCCAGCAAAGACAGGTCAGGAATTTAGGGTTGTGGCAGGAGATTACTGTGCACAGTGACTTCATAGTTTCAGATTTCAAATGTGTGGATAAAGCCATTGATTCTCACAGATGGATTCACACTGGAGCTATTACCATCTCCCGAAAAATCTTTCAGTAGCCCATGTCAAGAGAAGTGTCTCCACACATTTGTCAGAAGATCTCTGGTGACTTTCTCTCTGACTTATGTTCAAAACTTATGATTTGAGGTCTGGTTCTAGCCATGTTTCATTTGTTTGTTTGTTTGTTTTCTTGTTTTGTTTTTTTTTTTTTTCTTGTTTTTTGTTTTGGGTGTGGTTTTTTTGTTGTTTGTTTGGGTTTTTTTAGCACAAAGGTCCTGAATGAAGTTCAGTCTATAATCTCTGAAGCAGTATCTCACTAAGTAGACAGCCAGGCTACGTGTGGTACCCACTATCATGTGTTTTATATGTTTGCACCATTTACATATATGTTCCCTCAGACTCTTCCCTGATGATATTTCCTACCAAGCCAGGACTGTCTCACTCAAACTGGGATGAGTTGTGATCCTAGCTTAATGACTATGTAAAAAGTGATTCATTCCTATTTATAGAGTATGTCAGATTAAATGACTAAGCATATTATCCTCACAATTCTGTGAACTGTTTTAATGAAAAAGAATAGTATTGTCGGTAAAGCTGCAGGAGAGAATCTGGGAGGTGGAATTGTTTCCATATAACTTGGTGCACAGCCAACAGAGGATGGAAATCTGTTGTGTACCTATTGCACAGACCTTATATTCATCCTTGAAGTCCAATTCTACCACATACATGTAGATCTAAGTTAAAGATGGCCTCTGTATATATATATAAATATCTTTGTGTATGTCTGTGTGCACATATACATAAATATATAGCTGTCATGGTTTAACACTGGCCCGGCAATTAAACCGAATAACAGGTGCTCTCTATTAATCCCCCTCTCCTCTCTGATAGAGAAAGGAGAGAACAAGGGAGAGAGACTTATGGGTTGGAAACTAAACTACACTACTTTAATGAAACAGTAATGATAAAAAGGAAAAATTACTAAATATATGCAAATATACAGGAAAATTGATACCACGTTCCTCCCCCCTTTCCCCCAATAACTCTCACGTCACCACCGAGGCTGCAGGGCAGCCCTGGGAAAGTCCAGGCTGGAATCCTGGAGTCAGCAGCAGTCGGGAGCTGGAGGCAGGAACACACAGATTCAGGCTGGCATGGATCAGGATCACAGGCAGAGGAATGGATGGAATCCTCCCAGGATGCTGAAGCAAAACAGGGACAGGTGAAGAAGGGGAAGCAGGAATGGCAGGAAGGGCAGGAAGGGGTTTGACCCTTGTGATCCCTCCAATTTATACTGAGTATGATGTGTATAGGATAGAATACTCTGTTTGGTCAATTCTGGCATCTATCTTGTCTGGTCCTCCCCAAAGGAGGGCTGCAGGTGGGACCTCCTTACTCCTTCTGGAGGGTAAAATGTTCCTGAGAGCTGAGCAGTGTCCTTGGCTCTGCATACCAGTCTCTGGCAGTAGCTATAAACATCGAGTGTTATCAGTCCTAGGAGCAGACACTGTCTGAGAAACTTGCTGTTAATTTCAGCAAGTGCAAGTATTTACAAGATACTTAGCTGCAAGCAAAAGTACAAACCAGAAAATCACCTTTATCCTGGCCCAAACCAGGACAATAGCCCATCCTGAATCAAGACTCTAGCACTGGTGAGTCTCTGGGCTCACTGCTAGTGTTTCCACACTGCTAGTGTTTTCCACACACCGCAGGAGGTGTTCACTATCCCCGTGCTTTTCAGACTACAGCACGTGGAATTGCTTGGTGTGTCCCTACCTTGTCTGCACTTGAGAGGGAGCTCAGCCTCTGTGCTGCACAGGAGTTGCAGGCACAGGGGTGTGAACAGGAGCTGTCAGAGTGTGGGTGAGGAGATCAATGGTTTAAATGGTCCAGAGCTCAGGGCTCAGCCTGACTAGCCTAGGCACAAACCTATCTTAACTGGTAAACAGTTACCTGCACTGTCACATTTATTTATATTTGGGCAAGCATTCTAAACCGTAATTTTATACTTGCCTCTGGGAAGATGTTGAAAGCTTTCAGCTCCCATTAAACTCATGCTTTGCATAGGTATGGGTAAACCTTTAGTGCACTTTTCACTTCCCCAGGCTCAGGACAACAGGGAATAAATTTTCTGTGGTCTCCAAAAGTATGGTGGTTTCTTTTGCTGTATCTAGTGTTTGGGACCTGGGCACGCTCTGCAGCTTGCAGCTTTGTCTGGGTTGTATGCAGCCTTCCTGCTCTGCACCTTGGTTTCCTTGAGGAAAGAACTCAGATGGCAGCAGCCAGGCCCAGGCATCAAACCTGAGGCAACAGGGATCAGGGTTGCAAAGGATGTGACAGTGCAGGCCTGCCCCTGCAGTCCTGGGGACTGTTTTGGCAAGGTACAACTTCTTGGCACATTCATTGCAGTTTCCAGACCCACCTTTGTCCCTGGCTGTGACCAGCCTCCTGGAGCTACAGGTAAATGTGCCTTTTTAAAGTGTGCCTTTTAATTTGCTGTAATGCAGCTTTCTTCAGTAGGCGCTGGAAGTCATATCCACCCTTCACATCTGGTATCCCCAGAGATTCCCCTGGTGATCAGGGAAGGCAAGCCTAAGTTTGCAGAATTTGTGTAGCTCTGTTCTGGTATGGTGCAGCTTAATTTTCTGTTTTCCCATTAATGGACAAGTTTGGACATGGAAGTATTAAATCTGTGAGAGAAAAACTTTGAGAAGGCTGCTTGTGTCTTTCAGATTAATCATCGTTACCACCCACACCATTAAAAATATTCCAGAAAACTCTATTAGATAATGCTGTACAGGGTTAAGTATGTAAATTCCTTAATTTTTGATCATAAATAAAGAACATACTTTTTCATGCCTTTTATATACTTTTCTATGTACAAAAGTATTATGCTGCTAAGCATGACTTAATATATAACTATTACATATTAGTGAGACATTGAACAAAACAAAATGGCTTTTCTTTAACTGTAGTGTCTTTTTATTCCAGAAAGTAATTAAGCTTAGAAGAGAAAAATTCTTAATTTAAGTGTTCTTGAAAGAGATGTGAAAATCAGGGCAGAGTATACCACCAGACTGGCTTGTTTTGATGAAATGAGTCACAAGTTTCCAACTCAGTGATAAATGTTTTGTGATATTCAACTGGTTATAAGCCTCTTTTGGTTTTTCCTTTTTTGTTTTTCTCTTCACATGGACTACTATCCTGCTTAAATGACATTCAGAATTCAACCAGAAAGGGAGAAAATCTAGAAGTGACAGAAAAAACTACTGTTCAATTGAAAATTTCCATCTGCTTCTACAATTCTAAAACCCCCCTCCCAACAGCTTAGGTATAAATAGTACTAGAAACCACATCAACCAGATTTGAAAACACACTGGCATGGTATGAAGTTCCCATTTAATCAAAAATATCTCTCTATATGAAACAAAGGCAAAGCCTTTAATTCATTTGCCTAACCAGATAAACCCCAAAGGAGTCTGTGCTGCACCTCTCAGGAACAATTTTCCCTGGTCAGCCTTGCTCTACATACTGGGAACTCCATCACAACTCACCCTGGGAAAATGCACCTTTCCTGTATTCCCCATCGGGGGAAAAAAAGGCTACCCCTTCAAATGGCAGATGGCAAGTACAAATCTGCATCCCACTACCCAGAGCTGAAAAGAGAGGTGTTCCTCATTTAAAGACAAATTTGGTGTGCTGACTTCCTATTTCTGCAGCTTAGTAGCTATGTTGCTTGATGGTAATTCTTACTTTCTCAGTTTACTCTTCATTGTACAATAGAGTACAAAATGGGAACGCAGCCAAAACTGATAGTCATATTTAACTAGAAAAGCTTCTAACACCCAACAGCTTGCAAAATACTATGCTTTTCTGCCTGTCCAGCTAATATGAATTATGATCTGTCTTACAGATTTCTGTTAAAGACACTATTGAAATAGGAAGTGTTCTTGCTTAGGCTTTGCTTACTTCATTTACATGCAACTTTTAATTTTTGTCCCATTAAAATTTCCTGGAGTACTCTGCTTTCTGCAAGTAGATACATTATTTAGTCCGACTACACAGTGCTTTCATAAGAAATTTTTTGAAGCAGTTTATGCAACATCCTCGTGTATCATCATTCAGTTATCTTGTCTTTTGATGTGCATAATAAGTTAGAAGATGCTGAGTAAATAATTTCATCTCTTTGAAGTGCTTGACTTATTTCCATTTCTGCATCTGGAAGTCACCAGAGCATAACAAACAAGCACTTCAATTACAGTGTAGCAGTGCTTAAAATATAAATCTTTGTGAGCAAAAACTGTGTTATTCTGTGTGCTCTTGGTGCAGTTGAGGTCATGAGGCTCTCTCCCAGTGATGTGCTGGTTAGATATCCAGTGCAATGTGCATACAGTACACCCACACCTCACACTACCACCCTGACCCCCATTTCTTTGTTAGTTAGAATAACAGCATCTTGAGAAAAGCAAGCAAAATTCAGTAGCACATGTCAAAAGTAAGTAAAGGCTTTTAGCTCAGTAATAGCAACATTATTAATCCAGGAAATAGCTTTAAATGTATATTTTAGTTGCAAGTTGTAACAGGTGAGTATTCCTTGCATCTGCTGTTCTATAAGAACATTATTTTAGTGGTCTCTGGTTGTTACATCTTAAGAAGAAGTTACTTGGAAGTAATCATGTGACAGTAGCCTGATCTGACTCCCTTTGTTGCTTGTGGAAGGATTTTCACTGCCTTCTGTGGGAGATAAATCATAGTCCAATGCCATGGTCATTTGCCTGAGAAGCTGATTTAAGAGCTCTCCAATTACTTTTCTGGAAGCTTTCAAACTGTTGTGGATAAGAGTTTTCCAGATGTTTGAAACTGAACAAGATTCCTGGCATCACATGCCTAGCAGCATCATTAATCACTGGTGCAAAAAGAAAAAACCCAAGAACCAACAACAACAAAAAAAACCCAACCAAGACCAGGAACACAGTGCCAAATCCTTGTTTGGCTCCATCAGATATTTATCTAATGGGTGTGCATAGTGCCTTATCAAAGCACTAAACTTCAATGTATAGACATAAAATATTTCCAGTACTAAGAAAAAAATGTAACACCATAAGTCCTCTTATGTGCCAAATGATTTTTTTTAATTTTTTTTTTTTTTTTTTTTTTTCCTTTCTGTAGAAATTCTGAGCTACGCTGCAGTCTCCTGCTCTTATATGGTGAACAGTAAAGCATTTCTGCATCTAGGATCTCTCCTTTGTGATTACTGCCACAATATTACAGTTTGCTTCTGCAGCAGCAGGAAATGGTATTCAAATTTTGCCTTTCTGTTTAGCCCATGTAGATATTTAGCCAGAGATAATAAGAAAATACTTTGCAATTATGCTGGCAGAGAGTCTATTATCCCTTCAAATCCATGGTCTGCACAGAAGGGAAAGCTGAAAAGACTATTTCAGCCATTTAGGGTATATGTTTCTCTGGCACACTCATAATCTGACCAAAGCCATTATTTGGAAGTCAGTTGCACTCAATCATTTTGCCTGTTAATGAGGAGTTACTGAATCCTCCAGGCATTAATCCCATTTGGGAAAACACAAAGGCAATCTGTACCTTGTATCAAGCAATTATGATTGCATTGAGCTTGAGGAATTCAGTCATTTGTTGGAGGTTGTTTTTCCCACAACAGACCCTCTAAATAGAATTACCAAGCCTTTCAAATGTTAATTTGTTAAGAAAAATATAATGGCTAATAAAGACAATTAGGTTTGTATTGTAAATACTGGACTGCAGGACTAAAGCTGCGATGGCTTGTGAAGAAAGCGTGGCAGGAATCTCTAGAACTGCTAAGGCTGGGAAGTATCTTGTTGACAGAATAAAGAACATGCGGATACTAGCATTGGTCCCCCCAAAATATTTCACCCACTGTAAATATATCACAGGGACAAAGCAAATGAGGCCTAATTTGAGGTTTTTATTAAAAAAAAAAATGAGGGTTAGGCAAGAAATATTGAAGATCTATGACTGCAGATGAAAAACTCATCAGTAATATGTCTCTTTTGGAAAAAAGCATAAGCCATTCAGAGGTAAAAGCACCATGTACATAAAAAGACAACCTAGACAGCTTAGGTATAGCCCAGAGAAGAGCAGTACAAATAAGTTTAGAAAACATTAGATTAGAGAAATAATCTGGAAATTAATACTGATACTAATACAGTGGTGGGTAGCATAGGACACTGTGTTTGATGCATAAAAGGTGCTGTGAGGAAGATCAGTTATTTTTTTCCACTATGGTAGAACAAGCAAAACCAATCATCATTATAGCCATTATAGCCAAAAAAATACTTGATATAGTTTTTTGTCTTCTAAATTTTGTGTTACAAAAGTAATGAAGGTTGAATAAGGTAACCAAAGAATGCTGGGAAAAAAGATCTGTGTGTTTTTATAAACTGGTTGGAGAAATATTTTCAAGTATGATCTCAAAATTTCTTACTTGTCTATGTTCAGAAAGAAGTGATATGGTCTCTTGAAGGATATTTTAAGAGTCTGTTTGCAGGTAGCTTGGGCAAATTTATTTCTCTCACCTCTGATTTGTACAAGCAAATCCTAGGCTGATTTTTTTTTTTTTTTTTTTTTTTTTTAAGTAAGTGACTCATTATAGTTACCGTCTTTGTAAGAAGCAATTTATTTGCCAAAACAAATGTTCACAAGGAACCTGAACAAAAACCAGAGAAAGCCTTGGAACCACTTAGGAACAAATTCAGTTATATGTCTAGATCTAATTTTAGGAACTCAGTGTCTCAGGTTGTATGGAAAACCACAAGTGATTTTTTTTTTTCTTTTCCATCAGCACCTAGATAGATGTTTATAACACATTAAAATGTCAGGGCAATTATTCATTCTTCAGTTGCTATCTCAGTTATTGCAATGACTCTTGCATAGGGCTGTCCATACAGGTCATTCAGAAACTTCAGCTGGTGGAGCACTCTCTTTTGTGTTTGATCACAGATATCAAATACTTTTCTCTATCCTTCCTACACCTTCCCCATTCTGCCCACTCTGTTGAATTATTATTTACTATATGACCTGATATACTAGCTTTGCTCTGTTAAGTATACATGTCTAAGTCTTCAACTAGTTCAAGGATTTTGTTTTTCCATGCACTTCAGATTCAACTGTGATGCTGAAACCCTCAACCATCAGCTCTGAGCAGGCAGACTTGACATAATGCTTTGCTTATTTGCACCAAAAAGTAAAAATAAACCCCAAACCTCACACAGTTTTTAGGTCTGTATTCAGAGATGTTCAAGTGTGTTCTATGGGGGAAATACTGAAAAGTTTATCTCCTCCCTTAACAAACCAAACAATAGAAAGAAGTGATTGGAGATTTGATTTATTCCCTTCTAATATTTTTCATTCATAAGGCTAACTTGGTTTATGTAACTGTCGAGTAGAGGTAAAATGTAATACAGTGTTTATAAACCATGGAGTCCTTAATATCTGAAAGTTTATTTTACACTCATATTCCTAACTTGTCTTGTCACAGATATGTTCCTTGAGTATCTGTTTACTTGTCCTTAGAGTGTGCAAAACCAGACAGGAGATTTCCAGTGCTCAGTGCTTCTGTTTCATCCAGAAATACTGTGAGAGAACTCTGCTGTTTAAACATTTGCTTTTTCAATTTCACTTGCTACTGAGCAGTACAGGCCAGGGGACAAATGGAGTGAGCAAAAGAATGGCTTTGTTACAGCTGGAGAGAGCAGGGGAGAGGAAGAACTTGAGAAGAAAACAGTGCAACCTATGGGAATGGTCAGATATGTATGAGATGTCTCAGTCTCTGCTGTGGCTTTAGAGGGAGTTTGGCTTGATATCTGTTCTTCAGACAGATGAATTAAGGTGAACCTTATCCCTTCTGGCCATCCTTACTCTCTGCAGCACCTCTAAGTGAGGCCCTTTCAAGATCTAGATCAAGTTTCAACTTGCACATCCTAATACATCCCAGAAAGTGGACTGAAACCTTACTGTAGGTGAATGATATTCTCTGCCCTCACTGCTGAAAGGAGACAGCCACAGCAGTCCTATAGCTGGAGGTGTTTATAAGAAAGCAGTGGCTCTTGTGTAATTTTTAGAGGAGATCCACCAGCTGTGTGGGCAGTGCATGTTCTAAGCCCAGGGCAATCCCACCCTACAGCTGTTTGTCTGATTGGATGAACATCTGGATCCTGGGGCTGGGTGCAAAAGCAGAATCAAGTGACTGGTTCTCTTGAAACCAAGGTGATTGAGAGAATGACCAACACATTTTTTTTTATTTTTTATTTTCAGATAGGAAATTCCAAAATTAATTTAAAAAAACCACAAACAACAAATGCTTAACAAGATACATTCAGTTGATGGGAATTGTTTCAACACTGGAATGTTCTCATGGATAAGAGCTTCCCAATATTTTACAGGCAAGAACTCAGTAATGCAGGCAAACTATCCCCTAAAACTCAGTAATCAGCAATCACTCTACACAATCTATTTTTCTAAAGAAGTCTTTATTTGCATTCAATATGAAAGAAACAAGATGCTGGATGGTTCACACTTCTGAAGAGGGGGAGACAGGTAAACTGTGGCCTGTGGTACAAAAAGAAATGCAAATAGGTTCTGAGACAGTTCCTGGAATTTCTGGGTTATGAAGCATTTTCAAATACTGAGGTATGAATACCTACTAAAATTGATCCTGTAAATCACTATTTGTTACTGGTGAATCTAAAAAATAGAGGAACTGATGTAGAGGTCTTATTTCTGCTCTAAGATTCAGGAAAATGTATGCTCGGTAAATCAAAATATGATGACAGTCCCTAAAGGGGAAGTGGTCACTTCTTGTAAATCGTCAGATTTTTAGCTTCCTTTTTGCAGTCAGCTCTTTCTAGCAATCTTACAAGTGCAACAAGTGTGATTTCCTGTGATCTACTTTTTCTTTTTTTCCTCTCCAGAATATATTGACCACAAATGCTTAACATTCTTGTTTTATTTTCATTACTGTTTCGTTTTCATTTATTTTTTACTGGAAAAAAAAAAAAGAAAACACATCAATTCAGCTTCTTCTATTTGTCACTGGGAATATTTGTGGAGCAGAGTCATCATTTGGCTCCAAACCCAAAAGAATATTTATTCAGCCTGTGGGCATAATATAATCTAAAGAGGGGCAAGCGAGATTTCAGAAGGTAAGACTTCTCCTTCTCCCAAATTTCTGCTTCTAATTAACAGAGGCTCCATGTGAAAGTTACTTTCATTTCCTTTCCTCCCCTTTATCCTTCTCAGTCTGGGAGCACTAAATGCTACACCAGCACTGAAGAAGAAGCTGCTTGTCATCAGCCTTTGCAGAACACTGCCATTATGTCTAGTAAAAGTGGCACATTTATCACACTTGGTGAATTGCTCCTGTCACCACTGGATGCTGTTCACCTTCTTTTTAATGTGTTCTTTCTATTCACACACAAGTAAACAAAATAGCAATTTCATGGTGTCTTCTTTTCTTGCTAAGATTCAAAGGCCTGAATTACACGTCAACAGAAGTGCCTGAGACACCTTTCCCAAACATACTTCTGTGTATTACAGGGATTACCATACTTTATAGAAGGATTTTTTCCCAAATTTGTGGCACAAAGTTTGGTCTTATTTGCTTTACAGATCTAAAACATTTACTGAGGCAGCAAATCAGAAGGTCCTTTATTGCATGACATTTAGGTTTGCGTTTTACTTGTGGTTTTCCAGTGTAATCACCAAAGAGGTAAGATTTACAGAGAAGCCTCAAAAGTAATGGAAACAACATTTACTATGTGTGGGCTGAATAGTCAGTATTTTCTGAGGAGCTGCCTGAGTTTCCTGTTCACCTTCATCCCATCAATACTTACTTAGATGGTGAGTGCTTCTAACCAGAGGTGCACTAGTTCAATTCAGATCACGTGTATCAGACCCAATGTTACTTTGTTTTGTGAAGATACAGCTGATAAAACACCTGTTTGTGAGTTTGTTCTCTTGAGAGAGAGACAGGAAAAAGATTTCCCATGATTTTTGGAGAAAAATATAATGGGGTGCATGAATTCAGGTGTGTGTAGCAGAGGTTTATACACTGTCTCCATTGGATGCTGCACAAAGGGGTATAGGCTATGCCTCTCGCTGAGTCCTGCTGACATGGCTAAGCTGCTGTGCCTTGGGTTTGTTCTTCATTTTGGCTTCTTATTCTTGATGTCCAGGTTCTAACTCTGCATGCTGCTTTACAGTCATGACTGCATGTAAAAAGTATTTGTGGTATCAATAGATAGTCACACAGCTTACACATAAAGGTGACATTGGAAGCATGCATTACAAAGATTTGGGAAGACATCAGTTTTAACAGTGATTTTAAGACTTCTGCTTAAAACGTGAACTGGGTAGTCTGTGAAGCCCAAGAAAATTTGATTGAACTCTCCTCTTCCATACCTATCCTGTCACTCACTAGATATCCTTGTCTGACCTTACATTTTCTAGTGTTGTTCAAAAGCAGAAGTTAAATACTGATGTGCTGAAATAAATTGTTTTCTGACACTTTTTTTCCCACTGTAATAGAAATAAGGAACTACCAGAAATTTCATTTGCAAGACAACAGTTGCAAAATATTGCAGACCAAGGAGATTAAAATATAGAAGTCACAGATGAAGACCTATTGTTTAGATTTTTACTCCAGCACAGGGCTTGTGAAAACAGCCAATCCTAGACCAGGGTCTTTTAAGGTTTAAGGCTTTGAAAGTTCAGCTTAGAGCCTCCAAGATTTCCCAAACTGTGAAATCAAATAATTGCTTGGTTCCAAAAGGCCATATCACTCTCTCAAATAACTTTGTGTGGCTGCCATCTCCATAATGTATGAATATTTGGAATAATTGCTAGACAAGCTAGTGTGATAACTGTGAAAACTGATTCAAACTGTGAATTTTGTGTTGCACTCTATGAATGAAAGGACAGTAAACAAGTTTGCAATTTTAAACTGTTTTAACATATTGCTTGCTAATACAATTTCTATGAACCATACAAAAGTACTAATGAGCTACAGATACACATCCTCTCTTTGTGAGTCTTTGCAAAAAAAAAGCAGCTAGATGAATAGCTTCTATCCTAACATGGATAAAACATCATAAATTCCCTAGCATACTGCGTGGTAAAGCTGCCAAAAAAATTATCACTGCCCAGTTGGCAGATATTACTGACTTTGTTATATAAGAAATTTATGTAAGATAAAGTAAAATGTGATACCAAACATGGTATTGTAACCAATTGTTGCAGTGTTTAAAGTGACATGTTGTTGTTTCTTTACTCGAGTAATGTCTTAATTTTTATTTCAAAATGCACAAATATTTATTTATTGTTTTTAAATAATTCTATGCAAAAATTAAATGGCAGTTGTTGTGTAATTTATAGCCTTCCTCTAGAATACCAGCAGCTAATCCCACATCTGACCACACAGGGCCATAGAGCCTGATCATACCGTGGCACTCTGGCATGATGCAGAGATGGTTTAGGACTGCAATGGACAGGAAGTTTCTCTTGGGCATCAACAACTCTAGAGAGGTTGTTCTTTATATATGCTAGTGTATTTGATTCTTGAATTGGGTCTTGCATGTCAAAGACCTGGTTAGCTAAGAAAGGAAGGAATAATGAGACAACCTGGAGCTCAACGTAAGAAATATTTCCTGACAGATTCTGTCTTCACATGTCAAAACCATTGTGGTCCCTGGTATCCTTTCAGTCCATGCCTACTGTATATTATTAGCTTTTGATCATAGCAACAAATGCTGCACTGACATGAGAAAAAACCAGACTTGTGAAGACATCCCACTGTATGAGGCAAAACAGAGAACAAACTACAGATTCCTCTAAAAAAGAGAGAATTCAGCAAGAAGTCATTCCTGAGGCAAGTGAGGAGGGGAAAAAGTTGGAAAGGAAGTCTTTGCATAGCCATGAGAAGAAAAGGAAGGATAATTAAGGACAGGAAGGCCTAACATTATATCTTGATAACTTTTTGATTGGGAAGTTCTAGTCTGGAAAGTAAAAAAGATGGTTCTTATTTCATGTGTATATGTGGGATGGGGTAGTATGGATAGCGAGTGCTAAATGACTCCCATGTGCTGTCAGTGGTGTTACTGTCTCATAGCATAATAGATCTCTTCCTGGCTTTCATCCTCACCGGATAATTTAATTTTTTTCCAGTGCATATCATGCCATTTTTTAAATGAGTTGTTGTGGGTATTGTAGGTACAGACCTCAGCAGGACAATGTTAGCCAGCCCTCTGTGTCCCTCTGGGGTGGAAAAAACAAAGCTGCATGCCTACGGCACAGGGGCTGTTAGGGATCTGGCTTTGAAGAAAGTCAGACTGCTGCCAGCTTTGTTGTGTTACATCCTTCCTGAAGGATGAGCTCTGAGGCTCCTAGAATTAACTACTATTTGGTTCCTTCTGGAAAGAATTTAAAGGCAAATTTATCTGTGCTAGGTAAATGAATACTTTTTGGTGATCATGGTGAGAGGAGCTGCATCAGTGGAGAACTTAAGTCGCTGAAAATTTGTTACTAGTGTTGGTACTAGAAAATGGGTGAAAAAATTTTAGAAAGGTGGTAGCTTGAAGGTTATTGTTAATGGCACCCATACAGAGATGAGCACATTCAGTATTTGTGATCTGCTTCTATTTCCTCACTAAGTCTTCTAATCAAACAGCTGTGCAGACAAGAAGGGGGAGGTCACATTTCATTAACACTGGCTTTGACAGACTTGGATCTGGAGCTAGAGCTAAAATGGTACTTGTCACCAGCCAAAGAGAACAGGTGAGCAAAGTACCAGGTTCCTGTTTTTCACCACATCTGGGATGTAAAGTGATGAGAAACAGATTTAGACACAATCACCTCCTTATCCCATTCTTGATTGAGTTCAGCATGGATCTGTGCCTTTCAGCGACTCTGTTGAAGGTGACAGCCAGCACTGCATGGCAAATAAGCAGCAGGATATTGATATTGGCATTATACACAGACCACTATGGTTCCATATACAAGGAGCAAAGTAGATGTTTTCAGGTTAGCCACTGTACTTTCCTTTAATTCTGTGGGAGAATTAAAACATTTGACTGTTAGGAAATTTTTATTCTCAGGTTTGTGTACCCTAGAGATTTTCTGAGGTGATGAATTTCTTATATAAAAAATATAATACACAGAGCCAGAATCAAGCCATGTAGTCACTGTCCATGGGCTACAGAGCAGTAACAGCAGCATTAACACTGGAGACTGAGTTGCAGAACCCTTGAGCATGGAGGTGGCCTGCATTTATTGAGGTGAATAACATATTTTCCACTGACTTTGATTAGACACAGTTGCCTGAAGGTCAATTTTTATTAACTTTAGCACACAGAGTACTGGTCCTTTTTGCAGAAGTAGCTGCTCTTGTTAGTACCTCCCAATGTGGTCTTATATCTGAAATATGATTTTAACAGGAACAGTATTGTGATGATTGAAAAAGAATTATTTGAGGAGCGTGAATACTTCAGGATATCTAGTGAAACCTCTCACAGGGGCAGGCCAAGTTTAGTTATTTGTAAGATTGTTTAGAAAATAATGAGGTACTAGAGGATATATAATGAGAAAGGTTAGTTTCTAATGAATCTGTGGCAATAAAAAAATTCTTGTCTGCAAATACATAACATGCAGATATATAAAACCATGAGAATTTTCATTTATGTCTTTTATTAGCAGCAGCTGAATGATTCTCTGTATAAAGTACAGGATTAAATCTAGGAATAAAAGTGTTAGCATAAAAAAAGAAAAGTTTTCATTTGGTCTTCAAATCCAAGTACAAGATACAATAAAAAGCAGTATTTAGCCTATTTTTTCTTCTTTTATTTTGTTTTTCCTTTTCAGCAGTTGGAGCTAAAATATGCCTTCCAATATTCTGCAGATAATTTATTCTTATCTGTCAAGAGAAGTATTTTTTCTTTTATTATTTCTGATGTGCTGAAAGACAGTTCTTAGGATGATATTGACATAATTTTCAGTGTCTAACAATTTTTTATTTCTTCATTTTAAACATCCATGTCCATGTAGAGCTGGCAAATTGTTAAAGTTTGGATTGGAAGGCACTTAAAGATCATCTAGTTCTACATGCATGGGCAGGGACACCTTCTGAAACATTTTTTCATTTGGCCTTGTTGGGCATCACTTCCAATAGACCAGGTTGCTCAAAGCCCCACCCAGCCTGGCCTTGAACACTTCCAGGGATGAGGTATCCACAGCTTCCCTGGGCAGCCTGCGTCAGTGTCTCACCACCCTCACAGTAAAGAATCTTCCTAATGTCTAACCTAAATCTCCCCCTTTCTAGTTTCAAGCCTCTTCCCCTTGTCCTATTGCTACATGACATTGTAAAAAGCTCCTCCCTAGCTTTCCTGTAGGGTCTCTTCAGGTAGGGGAGAGCATTCATGCTGACTGGGATGCTTTTTAAGCCTTTAGGGCCACCACATTAGATGAGGCATTTTCAGGGAGATAAACAGTAGTAGTGAGACATAAATAAAATGTGGGGTATGATCAGACGAGGGTCTAATCTCTCAGGTTGTGCAGACATATTATATTAAATGAGCTCTGTCTCCAACAGATTAGCACTGGCATTCCCAGGAAATACATGTGTTAAGAGGGAATTGAGTGAAGGCTGTTAGTCTTTCAGATAAAAGGCCCAACAGAATACAAAAAAGAGAATGTGATATGAGACAGTCTTAGAGACACAGGTGAAAGCAAGTTTTGGAAAGATACTGAGAGCAGTACACTTATGCAGCCTGGGTACAGGAATTAAAAAAATGTAAAAATATGAACCATGGATAAAATTTCATTATTCAGAACAGGGAACATTAAACAGACAGTGGTATCATTAGTGAGAATAAATCTCTGTCTCTCCAAGATCTGGGTCAGAATTACTGTGTGTAATCACAGATAGAGATTGTTAAATATGACGAAAAACACTCAGTAGGCAATGCTGCAATATTTTCTTTTTGTGCAAGTTTATATATTTATATGTGCATATATGTTTATTTGGAAGTCTGGCTAGCCTGATAAAACATGTCTCTATCCCGTCTTAAGTGTCCATTTTCTTTTTGAGATGCAGCACTTTTTACTGCCATATGAATTAGACTGACTGCAAGCTAATTCCTTTAAAACATCATTTTAGATACCAATGCTTTCTAATTTCTAGTATCTTTTGCTTCACAGTAATTTCTTTACTACAGTTTGTTGATAACAACAAATAAAGTTAGAAGACCACCTATAATGCAACCATGCCTTTCGGCAACAACAGCTTTCCAAGAAATGCATTCACTAATTTATGAACACTAAATAATAGCCTATTGTATCTGCATGAACACTCCCATTTTTCCCCTAACAAAGCACCTATTTTCAACATGTTTCTCAGTATGGTCATTTTCAACTTCAGCATTTTTGGAAGAGAAATCATCCACAGAGAAGATAAATGGTCTCAAAAAATCAGGTTCTTGTAAAAAAACCTAAGTTCTGGGGGCACGATCTGCCTAGCTGTATTAACTGTAAGGGAATCAATTCACATTATAAAAGATATGGCTAATTTTTAATTTAGAAAAATACAGTGCAATAGTCTATGGTTTAGTTTTTGTTTTTTCCTCCCGTGGGTTACTGCTTCTTGCCACCAGCCATAGTCCTAAAGATTTTATCAACACTAGGCTTTGGGGCAGAGTTCACAGATCTCTAAAGAGGCTGATCTAAATAGGATATCTTTCAATAAATGGGAAAAAGTTTCATCCTCTTTTTAGTGCGTTACTGCTTTTTCCCTAAACATACTTCTAGACAGCAGCCTGACAAGTCGTTCAGATCAAGTCTGCAAATCCAGTCTTCATAAAACTGCTCTAACACATGGTGAAGGGAGCTCTTACAGCAGTTCTCAGAGGTCTTGTCTGGCTCTGAACCTGAGACTCCCAGATGAGTACATCATGGCTACATTGCTGGAGCACGAGGCTGGAAGCAGGCAGTGACGGTCTGAAGTTGTTGCTAATTATTTTAATCGTCAGTAAAAAACCCTCGTAAAGATGAATTGTGAAGAGGGACATGCATAATATCAGGGTTGATGTTGCTGAAATGTTTTCAAGAAGGACTCAATTAAAGAGGGCTTTTTAGTTCTCTGAACAGAGCGAAATATTCCCCCAAACACTCAGAAGTTATGGAATCTGTGTTTATGTTAAATTATGTAACAAAACACGGACAATGCTGGGAAAGGGAGCTGCAGCAATCTTTCAGGCCTCCCCTACCACGTGATAGAGCCCGGAGGCAACTCCGGGCAGCAGTAAATAAATGAGAGTCCTTGTCAGAAAGAGTTTATAATCTGTGGGCCTTCTCCAGAGCTGAGCAAACACAATCAGAACATCACCAGGAGCTCGAAAGGGTTGGTGAGAGAGCGTCGGTCTCAAATTTTCTGAATTAGAAATGAATGAATGATTCATTTCCCATCCCCACCCCCTCCCCTTTTTGTTTCACTGGCAGTTAAAAGAAGAAAGAAAAGTAGTTACATGCAGGTTTCTGCTACTTGCTGGCTGCATTGGCAGGAGAAATCGTGAACTATTTTGACAGCTGGTAAAATCCATCCTGTCAAGTGTTATCCAAAATAGAAGTCCTCACTTTTCCTAAGGGAACTAGGTTAAAAATAGCTCCTGGTCAAATAAGCAAAAGTGAGGAACCTTTTAAAAAGAGATACTTTAATTTTTTTAAAAAGTATTTATCTTATTCAAGTGTTGAAATGGAATATTTTTACTTTTGGGGAAAATTTTGTTTTCTTTGTTCCCCACCTCCACTATGTTCAAGTCACAATATTTATCAGAACCGGCACAATCAGAAACCTGTCTGAGGTTTGCGTCAAAGGAATTTGGCTGGTAACTGTCACTGAACTATTTCCCTAAGAAACTGAATATCCTCGAAATTACTAATCTAAAATGTCTCTCCTTTTATTTCTTTCTTCTTTGGTTTTGGAATTTTTTTCTTACCATTTGGGTTTCTCTTTTTTCCTATCTACTTTCTGGTGCCGGAGAACCAGTTTGTGACTCACCCTCTGTTCCTTTTTCTGCAGCTGGCTTTTGTCTCATCTGATATATTTGCTCTCTTTACTGTTTCCTGTGTTCTTGTTGTTTTGTGCTCATCCCTTGCACATTTGTCATCTTGTCCATTCTTGATCTACAGTCATCATTCTCACTTGCTCTCTGATGAAGACTTGCTGCTCTGTTTTCCTTCTTCTCCATTACTCTTTCTCCAGTCCTCAGGGTTTCAGCTGGGGGGACCTAAAAGACAAGTGGAGCAAGGTGACACTTGCCCCCTGTGATCTATGCTGCCTCCTGGCTTTTGGACTTTGTTAAGAGAATTTACACATCACTGTTGGTGTTGTCACTGTAAGAAGCAAGGTGTGTCTCCAATATTTTTTTAGGCCATTACTTGCGTGAGATGTGAGGGAGAGATGAAGAGCAGCTGTCATTTTAACATTTGTACTGGTCTGACATCTTGATTCATCTTGCAAGAGTTTAACACCCAAACACTCAGCGTTAGTGTCTGACATCACTCCAGAGTAATTTCTGACTGTGATTTCCTTGCTGAATCTTGCTGAATTTTGAACAAGTCTATGTTTCCCTTGTCTTCCATGGCTAAATTTCAGCATTTGGCATGGAAAATCCCACTGAATGCTCTGTATAATCAGTATTAACAGTACTCTCTGGTTTATTTACTTACATACAAATTGTATCAAGCCTCATAAGAGCAGATGACCTTAAACTTAAGTGCTGCAGTTGCTGTACTGCAAGAGGATTAAAGCACTTTAATGTCAGGCTATTGTCTATCCTCTGTGTTCTAATGAGTGTATTTTATTAAAGCTCTTAATATAGCTGGACTGGTGAGTTTATGAGATCATTCTAGGTACTTAATGACAGTACGTCACTAATCACATGCCCTCTTTTTGACTTAACAAATATCAATGCCTGATGGCAGCCTGGCAGGCTTTTCAGCCTCATCAAGTTTGAGAGGCTAAGGGGAAAAACAAGCTGTTGTGACTGTAAACAAATAACATTTAAAGTGCAATTCCTAATTCTTTTGCAAAGAAGCCAGTTGCACATTAGATCAGATTTCTGATTAAAAAGAGATTGATGGGATGATGCTTGATGCTTGGATATACGATGTCTAATAATTTAAGTTTCTCTGTTCATACAAGTGACAAAGATGATGTATTAAGAAAAATAGAAATGTATTAAGAAAAATAGAAATGAAATACTATTTCTTCATCCATCCACCTGCAAAGGGGTTTTTGACCTTTCTCAGGCCAGCCTCTCTATGCCTGGCAGAACTCTGCTTTTTCATCTAGTTTCTTGAGTTTGCAATTCTGGTCTCTTCCCAGCAGGTGAACACCAAATCTAGGGGTAAAGACTAGTTGTGGTGTGGCTGATACCAACGTGATTACTCAGAAAAGCAACAGGAAAAGCAACTGTGAGAGAGGCTTTTTAAGATTAAGTGCCATCTCCCTTCTTTAGTCACCCCTTGTCCATCTAAACATCTCTTACCACCTTACCAGTCTTCTGTTATTATCATGAGGAACCTGATAATGCAGCCTGAAGGCAAACAGGACTTGCTTGCATCAGTTTCAAAGGGAACATGTTTGGGCATTTTGATTCCTCTACATAGGCACAGGCACAAATAAAAGCTTACAGATATGCTTACAAATAACTTGGCATTGTGTGCCAGTGCTAATTCTGACTCTGAGTCTGTGTTATCACCTCATTCAGCTGATAACCTTCTCTTGGATCTCAAAAAAGGTAACTGTGGTTGTCTTCAAAAGTATGGTCTTTCCTACCAAAGTAATGACTGAAGTGATCTATTGCAATGTGTGACTGCTAGAGTAGACATTTAACAGAGCTGAAGTTTTTGGTACTACTTTTGATACAGCTCTCACAATATTTTCTTTCCAATGAACATATAAAACCACTAGAGTATTTTAATGTTTTACTTCTAGCTTTAGCCATTATTAAATGAAATATGTCTTGGACAGCACAGAGCCAACAGGAAAAAGGTCAGTTTACACTTAAAAAGTTGGAAAGTAACATTTTGGAAACTGATCTTTGTAACACAAACACATGAGACACATTTCACAACATTAAAACTGCTATCGCTGGAAAATGTTAGCTGAACAGATGTGCCTATTTAGGTAATTTTCAAGCTAGTCTGTGAATATAGATTGCAAGCCCAAGAAGAACTGTGCAGATAGTGTTTTATATTTGTTTATCTTGAAATTTCTCAAATCTAATTACTGGTGAATCAAATGAGGTCAGACTATAGTACACATGAAAAACTATAATCAAAATTAAATCTTGCCTGTGTTTTTTTCTCTTTCTTTTGAATGCTTAAACACCTTAAGGTACTGCTTAAGCACCTTAAACAATAGTCTGCATTTACAGTATGCAGAAACACCTGAACCCTCTAAATTACTCCAACACCATAGTAAAGGCACTACTTTAGGCTACTCAGACCGAGGAGCCAGGTTGCATTCCTTCACCTTCCAGTCTTAAGTATTATTTTGTACATCAAGCTATTTTAGTACTGTGCAGCTACCAGTATTGCAGCTATCTGTAGCACATTTGCACTGTCTTGGAAAAACAAAAGCAACGCACCATGCTTCTTAGAAACTCTAAGATACCTCCAGACCAAACAGGTTAAGCAGTGAAGAAACTCAGACTGACTAAAACCATGCTGCTAAGAGTGCATTTTAATGACTGCTACAGCCTGTTTCTTAGTCCATGAGTAAAATTATAAGACAACAACTCGTGTGGATACACATAGGGGTGGCAAGCGCAGATTTGAAAAGAATTCTCAGTTATTTGCATTGTAAGGTCAGATTATGATACAGGAAAAGCGTTGCTTTGGTTTCCTTTCAGTATTTGCTGACAGGCAATACTGAATAATGTATTGATATTTTATTTAAAATAAATGTTGGTGAATAAAGGAATAGTAAAAGGCTGGTGTGCTAACAAGGCTAAAATTTGGTTAAGGAGGGCACTTTTACATTAGTTCTATTACCTTGAAATCCACAGAATATTTGCCTGTGACTTCAGTGAGCTTTGGGTCTGTCCTTATTTCTTGTTCTACTTATGACATGGGCTGGCTTAATTCTGGCATACAGCCTAGCTCTCTCAAGGGACCAACAATTTATTATTTTGTCTATCATCCAGGATAGCTATATCTGTTCTTCAGTGTTCTTGCCTACCTATTGATTAAAATTTGCACAAAATGAATTTGTTTTTAAAATCTTAAAAAAATGCTAGATTCTTGCCTGTGGTCCCTTTTTGCATAGGGACCACATCAGGACTCATGAGAGGCTCTTCCATGACAATGAACTCCTTTCTCCAGGCCACTGGCTCAATTGCTAAGGGGTTTGGTAAGTCTCCATCCTGCCATTCCATCCCCTCATAACTTGGAGTTGTGGTAAGGCCAAAAAAACATGAGGTACAATGAGTTTGTATATCTGTAATAGAGGAATCCTACATCCTACTAGGAACCAGTATAGTCATTATCTATCTCTAAATTTTAATTGTGTGTATTCTCTGAATGAGACATTTTTTGTAGTTGACAGATCTTGGTTATTGTGGCTAGGAGCTGTAAAACCTGTACTGTAGTTAACAAGATTTGTGAAGGGGAAGTGAGGAGCCCTCATAAGCATTTCCCAATAATGTTAGGAACTGTAGCCAGGGAAGCAGCTAATGTAATTTTCCTTGTTCAAACCTGCTAAAATAGGGGATTATTCTTGAACATAATTGCTCCCTGGGGAAAGAAGAAGAGGAGAAAAAGCCAGGGATGGGGTTACATGAACACCCTCCCCCTCCTCTTTTTATGGTGTGTGTTACTGCTCTCTGTCTATTTTTTATACTGTAAAACTGTAGCTGTATTGTATGTAGTCTGCCTTTATCATTGATGGTTGTCACAGGCCCAGAGCAAGGCAGCCACAGAGGAAGTGGTGTAAGACTCAAACAGGGCAAAAAATAAGAACATATATTGGTTCCTCCAAGGTGCCTGGAAGCAAAGTAGACCATGTCCATCACACTCAGCCTCCATTATATCGACATCTTTTGAAGCCAGGCATTTTTTATATTAGGGAGTGCAGGATACAAGGATAATTACAATAGGTTTTAATTATTTGGAAGCCAAAGCTAAGTTAGTAACCCTAGAGTTACAACAAAGAAACTGCAAGCATCAAAAGATTTTGTGCAGCTCAGTTTGTCATACAACATTTGTTAAGTGTTTTTTTATAGCTGTACTCTTTGTCTCCATCCTGTTAAATGCCATTCTGCCATGGTACTCTCAAACTGTACATTAAGGATTTTTAATTTGACAATGAATATGCTCCATGCTAAAAATTAAGACTGGATTATATAGACTCCAACCCTGTGTGGGTTTCTTCTTGTTTTTTCCTTTCCAAAAAGCTGTGGAAAAATTTGCATGTATCAGTTTTCCAAGTCATCAAGGAGTAAAAATTAAAAACCAAAAAGAATACGCACAACTAGCCCTAACCCTCTTTCTCAAATAGAAAATCCCTCTCAGATAAAAATTATTAGAGATTTTTAGTGTAAAACAACACTGTACAGAATGTATCTTCTGAAGTCATCTGAAACGTCATCTGAAAACAAGTGTTGATTCTCAGTATGAGCTAATGCGCAAGTTTTAAGGTAAAGTCTCTCATTATTGGCTTATTTTAAAGCAAATATTAAAGCCTTTGCTGAAGCAGAAGGTCAAGAATGCATTGTAGCAGAATATCTTCCTGTCTGTTAGAGAAAAAGGTTAGGCAGAATTCCTTAGAGCTATAAAAAGTCCCCAAATAACTACAGAGCCATCAAAATGTCATCAGGTTGTTATACTTCAAATTATAAACAGGTTATCCAGCGATGTGTTGCAAAAAGAGTCCAAGTGGCTGATTTTCAGACCAGGAGTCTCTTCATTATTTACCACTAATTATGTTGAACTGTGAACTACATTTAAATTAAGCTTGGCCTGAACTCTATCTGCTCTGAAACTCCAAAGGTCATTAATCAGATACTCCACAAGCACAACTCTTTAAAAAAAAAAAATAAATTGCTTTTGGCCTTTCTTTTGATTGTTGATTTTTTCCTGCCCATCTGCAGAAGCTTGGCTCTTTTCCAGCTCAGCTGCTGCACTGACAAGACCTCAAGGTTGAAGTATTTTCTCTAAGGACTCCCATGCAGAGGAGCTGCCCATGCCCTGCAGTGCAGTGGCATTTCCCTTAGGAGTGAGGCTGCTGTGGGATGGCCCCACTATTTGTGTCATCCAGGGGACGGGATGTGAGACCTTGTCATGATCTTCATGATTTGCATTCAGCCATTCCATTTGTATCATCAGAAATCCCTTTCTGTGCACAGCCTCCAAAAGCTGATGTATCTAAATGATGGCTCTTGCAACTCACATTGTGCTTGAGCTGCTTCGGAGCAGTTCCTCATGGGGGGTTCCCCCCTTGTGTTCCTGGAGGAAGCAAGAAGCAAGCCTAAAAGGCATCTGAAAGACAGTCCCAAACTGTGCTGGGATGCAGATGCTTGCTCAGCGACCTGTGGACAACACTTGGAGAACCACTTTCACCTCTTGCCAATCAATGTCCCCCAGAGCTCCCCAGGTTTAGCTGTTTAAGGTACATAGTATGCCTCCAGGGTCTGTCAGGCTTTCAGCCTTGTGAATATTTTTGGTATGAGTTACATCCCTGGGATAATTGGCCATCCTGGTGCTAGACACCTGTGAATGCAGACACATCCCAAGAGCAGCTGAAAAGGAAGATTTGCTGTGGTCTTGTAGTTCTTGTCTCATGGCCTCTGAAATTATTTTGTGGAAGGGCTGAAGGATTGGCTTCTACCAAAGCTCTCAGATGTGCTGTTGTTTGGTGATAACTCTGAAGTGTTCAAAATTACATGAGTCTTTAGCAAGTGTGGCTGAGGATTTGTAAACTCAAATTTTGTGGCTTAGGTGGCTTCCTCTAGACAGAGGACATTTTCAAGAGTAGATGAAATAAATGTCTTCTCCTCCCTCTACCTCAGTAATCTGCTAGCTGAAACTTTCACATCATTAGAGGCAGTCAGGTTGGCAAGACTCCTCTGGAGACTTTTATTTCCCACATGACACTACATGAATATTCCTCTGATCTTTCTCCAGCACACTTGTAGACACAGGGTTCTCTACACTAGTTGGAAAAAAAAAAAGAAATCTTTTCATTCAGCTCCCACTTATAAACTGTTTTGAAAAGAAACAGCTTTACATTCACTACTGAGAGAAAAAATAGAATATCTGTCTTTCAATCAGGAAATCTGATCTGTGCTACACTTGCTAAATCCCCTTTTTGGTGGGATGGATTAAAAGACCTTACAGGAAAACACAAGAGAAAAAGTGGGATAATAAACTGCATACTTTAAATTGAAGGTAGGATTACACTTACTGCTCTGGAAAAAAATACGTTCTTCATAGTGTAGAATAAAAAGTGGTTCCATACACACTTCAAACCTTTCTTCTGATGCTGAGCTGTCTCCCAGTTTAGTGTTGATACTGAAGCTTGTAATGAGATGTCCATGGAAAGACCTTACACTCCATTCTTTGGAATGTAGGTGAAACTTCATCTGGCATTAGTGACATCCACAACTGTCTATCAGTGGGCAGAAACTGGATCTGAACAACTTTTGTTGTATGAATTATTTTTCATAATCCACAAGTAAGGTACTAGATGAGAAAGGATGCACAAACTAGAAACTTTCAAAATGTTACTGGATCCAAGATATATTCATGGGGCATTGGATCAAGTGAACTCAAATCTGTACTCTAGACCTTAAAGAAGCAAAATAGCCCTTTCTATTTTGAGTCTCCTTTACCCATTTCAACTGGGCATGGATGGAGATGCACAAGCAAACCACTCATCTGATACTAATTCTTCTATAATAGCTCAAGATGGCTGACCAAAGACCAGCTAATGGAGAAAGGAATGTAATTTGTTGACAAACACTTCAATTAACACATGCAAAGTGTATGCTTATGCATGCCAGTTTAGCAGCCTCAGTGGTCAATTTGAGGGAGAAAAGGGAATAGCGAAGAAATTAATCATACCGACGCCTGCTTGTCTGATAGTTTTGGCATATTGCAGAACATGAACTACAGTGAAGTTTGGCAGGGGATTCTGATTTTCAATGAAATCATCAATGTTGTAATATACTCTCCCCTATCTTATTATTCTTTGTCATGTAAAACACTTGGAGATTAGAAGGTCCGATTAAAGCACTCATTAGTCACCTAAAAATGGTTACAGTATCTGACAAGGAAGAAATCAAGTCACAGAAATAATTTCCAGGGCAGGCTGTGAAACACTGCACTTGGTGCCAAATGTGGGACTGGTCAGACCTATGTTTAGAAACCCATGATAAGTTTTAAACACAGTTTGATGAAAACCTGATGCAAGTCTCTCCTTTCCCTGTCGTCCACTGACATTAAACTGTGAAGTTGCCTGTGATGTCAGTTCTGAATTATTCCCTCTTGATTGCTGACTCCAAAGCTGGATGTTAATGGAAAACCAAGGTTTTTAAGGTTCATCAGAGAAGGCATTAAAAATCTAAAAAATAGACATACCTTTCTGGCTAGAGAATGCTTACACAGTTATTCTGTGATCTGTTAACTATTCTTTGACACTAATTTTGTGAGAGGTTATTTTTTATCCGAGGGATGATTTGTTTTTGTTCTTGTCCTCTTGCTCTGTCCATGGAGAGGGACTACTGGCATGAAGACAGAAATTCTTTGTCTGATTTTGAGTGTTTCAGGGAAATTTCTTATGGGAAACACACTGGTCACTCTACACTACTAAGAAGGCTTAAACGGAATGTTAAAAATACTTTAGGGAACCTTGGAATATTTGAAATATTCAGAGGAATAAGTTAACTGAAGCTATGAAACTTTTCTCTTGAATCAGCTCAGACTACAATCAAAAAAATCAATGTTCATTTCTTCAGGCCATTAAAGGTTGTGTTTGTTTCAGTCCAATTCTCAGGACACCTGAGCATAGGGTGATTTTAAAACTGCTACTCTGTCAGCCTTTTCCTTGTCCTGTTATTATTTCTGAACAATATTTGCCTGTCCAGGGAAAAGTGACCTATATGTCCCTTTTTTTTCCCTGTCCTAGCGTTTTTTCCCCCACTTGTAAACAAACTCAATCTATATGTACAGTAACTATCCCAATAAGCAGGTCAGCATTCAGCATTTGTAATTATCACAGGGCAGCTCCAAATCTGGTAGTGTTCAACTCATAATTTTCAATTTTGGCATGCTTTTTTAATGCTGGAAGCATTTCACAGATATTAGCTGGTTGCACTTTCCAAGAAATGTGGTGCAGTTAAAATGGTAGTTTCCATTCCATTTTATATCCCTCCCCCCACCCCTTCTGAAAAAGGTAGCACTGTGAAAGTTTATATACAGTTGTGATGAAGGAAAGGTATCTCTTCACAGCTGCTGAGAGTTACTCTGAAACTAATGCAAGCACTGTGATAGGGCAGTGAGAAAGGATAAAAGATATTGGAATAAAACAAATCTACCTATGGAGGATTGTGCAGCGTTGAATGGGTGGGGTGAAGAGAAGAAACAGATGCAAAGAACACTACAAACCAGGAAATCAAATGCTTCATGAGCTGTGAGAATGAAACCAAATCTAGGGAATTATAACAGGATGAGAAAAGAGAACAGGAAAAATATTCAAATACTTGGAAAAACAAGGTAATCCAATTATGCACAAAAGGAGTAGAGGAGAAATAGAGAAATAGAAGAGATATTGTCAAACAGACTGTAGAGAGTAACAGGGGCAGGAGATGAATGGAGTGAAGTAAGAGGGAGTAAATTAAAACCAATGCACGTAATCATTTTAAAATTCAACCGTCTATCTGGTATTTATGGGAAAGCATCCATAAAGCTCATGGTGTGTATAGAATCCCATAGGGTTATCATCTGATTTCTTTGTGCTTGCACTCATATTGTACATGTCTCCAGCAGGGTACAACAGTTTCAAAGAGAAGGAAACTGTCTGAGTTATCCTTTACTCATTTTCATCACGGTGAGAAAGAGAAGCCAACATGGAACTTTTCCATCCTCCTTTCTTCCCATGTTCTGTGTGCAAGCAAGATCCAAACCTCCCTGGCTAATGTTAGTTGAAGGAAACAAAACTTGACAAGCTTTTTTGTAAATGCTAAATTATCCTTGTTTTCCCATTATGTGGCTAACCCAAACTGAAAATTCATTTAACATCTTGAAGATTTCATAACTTAAATTTGCAGTTCATCTCACGATGGCAGCAAAATTAAGTTACAGTCTCTTCAGGGCATATTTGGTTAAGGGTGAGGTACTTCTTGATATTAGTCTGTGGTGGGGGAAAGCCTGCATTGTTGATATCATTCACCCAGCACAAATTTCAGTCCATGCCAGGGCATGAGTCAACATGCAGGTAGCACTTATGACCAGAGAGCTTGAGTATGAGCCCTGCTCTGGTTTGACACCAGGAGGTATCCAAAGATGTCCTCAGTCCTTTGCAGTTTACATTTACTGAATGCAGCCATATGCACTTTGACCATGAGGTTGAATGAGGCAATACAGAGTCAAAACTACTGTAGGAGAGGTGGTGAGACAAAGTTATCTGATGGTAGAAATCCACTCAAACCAAAAGTTGCAGCAACTGGAAATTGAGCTCAGGCTCTTGGTCTGTTTCAGCCAGCTGCTGCAGAGCTGAGCCTCAGAGAAAAAGCAAGAGAGAGGAAAAACAGCCATTTTTCTCAACTTCTGGCAAAACTTGCTTTTTCTTAAGGACTAAAAGCAAAGCTTAATGAAGTCAACAGAAATCCTTCAGTTCATATAAACCACTTCTGGATCAGAAAAGCACCTGAATGTTTGCTTACAGAGGAAAGAATAGTCCAGATTCAAGATGTGCTGCTGGGTAAACCTTTTCACTTCCCCTTGCACTGCTGTTAAGACAGGCAGGCTAACTTTAGTAGATATTTTATTTGCTGCTTCAAAAGAGTAATAATATTGCACCTATTGGGCCAGAATTTCATGGTTATTTCCACAGTAAGTGCCATACAATGCTTACAAAGGCTCCAGCTTTATTACCTACTTTCTTTTTGGAGTTACTGTGTAGTTGCTTTTCAACAAGACATACAAAATTGGAGTGTTTTTTCATTAAAAGATTGACACATCGTAACAGCATCATGTTTGAACCAGAAATACAGTACCTTCTTTGAGATTTTTCAGGATTCTGTTATGGGATCTTTGAACCTTAGTATGTCCAAACAGTTATAAACAAAGTAATAATTCTGCTAGAATTCATTCTGGCATTTTTAGCGTCTTAAGGGAAGGAAATGGGATAGGATTACAGCTCAATTGTTTTCAGGTATATTTTTAGTTTATTTTTCTTATAAAAGTGTAATTTGATGTAGTAGTGTATGTGTTCCTGGATCTTTCGTATTCATAGCTCTAAATGAAAGGTACCATTTAAGTAAGTCATAGTGTACACTGAATGTCTGAAACCCATGGTAACTTCGACATCAAAAGAGATAAGTCTGCCACTTAAAACCATAATGGCTGTAATTCAGGAAAGTCTAGACTGTACACTTGAATTCAGAGTATTAGCAACTTGAGTCATCATTAGCAGCAGAGGTACTTTTCTTTTTACTTTTGTGTTTTAATAGTATTGAATAGGCAAAGTATGAGAAGTTCACACAGAATGATAAAATTGGGGGTTAGATATTTTAAGAACAGTAGGTATTTTACAGTGTATTAACAAGAAAACAGCCAGAATGCCAAACCTACATGATGTCATAATTTGTTCATAAACTAGAAGAACAAAGCCAAAGAGGCAGACTGCCACGGCAAGCTTCAGGCTTTACTATTTTTCAGAAATGGCTTCAGAAAAAAATGACAATCCTGATGGAGCCATGATGCACTTTACGCCCTATGATGTTTCAAATTCAACATTCTCATGCATTCAGGGCCAGAGTTAAGCTTCTTCAAATGGGAGAAGAAGACCTGGAAAAATGTTTCCACACTCAAGTCCAGTTGCTGGACTTGACATAGACTAAAATTTCTAACTTTCTTGCCAAGAATATATTAAAAGCTGTGAAACATGCACTGAATATTAGTGACAGCTTATGGCAGCTGGACTGTTTTCACAGCAGAACAATGTTTAAGCCATCATTTACATCCTAAACACACCATTCTGGAAAACATTCAGTCTTTTAATTTATTTAAAAAGGGAATCTATGGTGTTCCTTTGCAAACAGTTTGTTACCTTACAACCAGATCCTTTTGGGTACTTCTCAGAAAAGGGCCTTTGGCACACAGAGCAAGCCCTGTCCAATCAAGAAAAGAGAAAGAAAAAAATGCTGTTGTGGTATCTTATACAATTGCATTCCATTTTTAATCCATTTCATTCCCAGGTTTCTTTGTTAAAGATCGGATTTAAGATATGTTGCACGTGTGTGTTTGAAAATTCTTTGTGATTGGCACATCTGTCAAAGAAGACAGTGACCAGTTTGCTTCATCCTGAGTATACTGAAGTCTTTAAAAAATGGGTAAGAGTAGACTGTGGGTTTTTGTTTCCCATTGTTGTGGCAGCAGCTTTCTGCAAGGCTAGTTTGAAATATATTAGCACAAATGATATGGCAGAAATGTTTCAATCTCTGGTGTTCTGAGGCTAGTCTATGCAAACTACTGGCAGAGTTTTTATGGACTGGAAGAAAGTACTTGTTAAACTTCCCTGATTAAACTTATTAAACTGATTAAACTTCAAAACTGGTTTTAAATACTTCAGTACTGGATTAAACTGGGTGCCTGACTGGATCAGGGTCTGGAAGAAAATTGCCTGAGAGTCCTCTCTTGCATTACAGCTGTGTTCCCTAGTGGTTACAGGTGACATAAAGGAGAAATCATAGTTGCCCTGGGGAGACTCCAGCTGGCATGGGTAGCTGGCATAAACAACTTCATAAATAAAAAGTGACCTTGCCTTGTAGCTGTGGTGTCTTGCAGCTGAAAGATGGGATGGTACAGTACAGTGCCATACCATGATGCTTACCTCTCCAGAAGCTCAGCAGTGTCTGGCACATGTTATGGCAGACTCTTTAGCTTTATCACACAGGAGATGTGGGCTAGAATTCAGAATTTTGTTCAATGTATTTGACTGTTTTCCTGTTTGGTGGAGTTTTGATCAGATTTAAAGTTATTTTTCTTCAGTCTGGGAGGAATAATTAGCTTTTAATATCTTACTGCTAGTTGACAGGACAGTATGTTAATATATACATATTTTTTAATTCCCTTGGTATGTGCAGGGAGTGGAACGATCAGATCAGGTTGTGTAGTATGGAGACTTCATTGCCAAAGGGGACAATGAACAAAGCATTGGTACAAAAGAAATTTGAGAGAAGTTGAAACTTCAAGATTTTCCTCCAAGGTCATGGGAAAGGCTTATGGGTGGTCAGAACTGTCTGTATAACTCTATAGACAATATGAATTTAATTTGAATAACAGTTAGCAAAATGTCTGGAATACAACAATGAAAAAAAAAAAAACATCTGCACTGAGATCTCAGGAGGCAACGTTCAGAGACTAAGGCTCCTAAATTATCTTGTAAGCTTCACCACAGCCTTCATTATGGCACCTTTAATGTAACACCTCTGGTCCCTCTAAAAACTTCATTCGTTTTCCCTGTATCTCCTCATTATTCGTTAGGTGTAGACAGAAATGACAGTGAAAGAGTTGATTGCACCAGTGCAGAGCCCTGTGGGCTGTGGTATTGGCATGTGTTTATCAGCAAACCAATCTGGTAAAGAGTTCCTGAAAGTCTCTTCATTATGCGAAAGAATTAAGTTCTGCAGCAACAGAAAAAAGGAAAAGGAATATGTGCAGTGATAAAACAAACCAGAAGAAAATTCTATTTTAACTATATATATTACATATACTATTTGAAAAGTACATATACTATTTGAAAGAGACCAAGTCTTTTGACTTATTCAGCTACTTCCACTTTTTTGAATGCTTCCCTTATTGTATCATAATGATTCACACATTTCAAAGTGTCTGTAAATTCACACATAAATGCATATAAATAGTTTTTAGATGATGGTATTAGAAATACATATAACAGCATGATTTCTAGCCAGCAGTTAGTGTGACTCAAAAAAAAAAAAAAAAAAAAAAAAAAGTAAAAATCTTTTTCTTCATGGAAAACACAAAAATATTCACAGATGCTGAGTATGACTGTGAAAATTGATGGTAGAGCTTTTTACTCTTCAAAATCAGTTTAAAGATGAGGAAAACACAAAATATTTTGTGAAAGTGCAGCAGATCTTTGGAATTTATATTATTTCATTAAAGCATTTTAATTTGAGTCTCCCTGGTATAATAAACACTTCTTTCCCATTGATTTCAAGTTCTAAATGCAAAATCTTTTTGCAAGAACCTTCCATACCATCTGCCTAAAAGAATGGTTTGAAAGATCCTGATGTCAAGCTAGAACAAAAACAAACCTGAGGAAGGAAATCAAATAGAGTAGAAAAAAGAAGCAGTGTGTTTGCAAGGCAGTTTGATTGTATTTATCTGAATTTTTCCTGTTTATGGTGATCCTGAGTAAGGCTTGATCTTCCATTGTCTAGACTATCCATAGACTGGACATAGCCTCATCCCACTGACTCAAGACAGCAAATACAAATACTTCCCACTGATTATTGCCTGGACAATTTGTCATTCCCCAGTGCTCTAAGGAAGGTGTAGCATAGGCCCTGAACTTAACACCTGAACCAAAGCACTGCATCTCTTCCATTTCCCAATGCATCTTAACACCCTAAGGAATTTTTTTTCTTCAAAGAAAATTAACTTCCAATTATTCCATCATTTGGACATACTTTGGGCTGTGCCAAGGCTTGCCAGCCAAGTTTGTGATTCATCTCTCTCTCTCTCTCCCCAGGAGCCACACATGAACCTGATTTTTGTTTGACTGGAAGGAAGCTCTCTGTATTAAGCAGTAGTGGTTTACTAGTGCCTTGTACTAACAGCTCAGTGCCAGTAGCTGAGTCTTTCTTCTATATTTTTGTCTCATCTGAATAAAGAGCTGATTATTATCAATGTCATTGGACTCTTGAGAGCTGCACGTTTTTTGTTCAGTAACCGAGGGTGCGTGAAAGCAGTTGAGGGGAAGAGAGAACAGCTAAGAAAAGGATAAGAAGTACCTGCTACCTGCTGATAAAAAGTACCTGCTATAGCTGAAGGTACTGCTATACTAAACAGAAAAGCACAGATGTTCTGCTGGCAGCACTACCCAGTGGTGTTTATGAAATGTCTTTTCCTGCTGCTGTTGAATCAGCTGATCCTCTGAAAAAAATTTATTGTGGCTTACCTGTTTGTACCTTACTATAGTAAAATGGTAAAGAGTAAATTTACATATTTGAGGAGTCCCTGCCCTCTAATGTTCTATTTGTACATGATGTCACATTTCTAAATCAAATTCCTAAGATCTCATCTGAACAGCAGCCTAACACATGCTTCAAAATGCTACCTCATAACTGGCAACTGCTATCTCAAGCCCTGAAACTTGTGATTCAGAAAATTATTCAGCACTGAATAGTAATTCATGCAAATTTTCTTTTGGGCTTGGTAAAGTGCAGCTATGGTTTGTAGCGTGATTGGTAAAAGCCCTGTGAGCTCTGCTAATGCAGCAAAAACCCTGGGCAGCAGGAACCATCTCACCCAGTTCCCACAGTCAGAGCCATTTTCCTCCTGGCAGGCTGTTGAATACCAAAATGCAGCTGTCACACAGGCAGCTTCCCCCTTGTACTTGTTGCATTTGACTTTGTAAGACTAAAGAATTGACAAGTAATTAGCTATTTGCTGCAGCCCTGCCCTGCAGTACCTGGCAGAGAAATGTCTGCCCTCTGAAGAGCTGAGCTGTGTAGGCTGGCACTTGCTTTGGCATGCCCTTGAAAATAGGGAGCAGACTTGATTCTTGCTGTGCAAACATGTCAGTGACAGCATAAAATCTGAGTAAAATATTTATCTGCTAGATTCAGTGTATGCTTGTCAGCATGAATTAAAAAAAAAAAAAAAAAAAAAAAAAGGAACTTGTAGCAACATATCTGAAAGGAGGAGACATTTTGCCTACTCCTCATTCACCTGGAATATGCTGTCCTTTCATATCTGTCAGTAGTTTAAAAAATATTTCCTTTCATATTTGTCAGCAAACTTTGGGACAAATCAAATTTCTCCTCTTTTGTCATTGTGAGGAGATCATAAATAATGGTGCTTACCAGAATGAATGTATTTGAACATTTTACGTCTTTGAAAGTTGCAGCAGATACAGCATATACCTATGATGGGCTGTTTGGCAATCTGGGTCTTGACAGCTAGAAAAACTTTCATTTTGAGAAGCCAGTCTCATAGGTCCTAAAAAATACTTAGCTGCAAAGAAAAGTACTTAACACCTCATTTCACTGATGTCACTAGGCACAAGGAGAGCTCACACTCTGCTTAGTCTTCGGCTCAACTGAAGAGTGTGTTTGAAGAGTTTATAAATCATACAAATATAAATACAAATTCACAGAGTTTACAGGACAGGAAAAAACAGAGATTCTGAATGATCCATTCAGAGAGCCCTGAAGCATCCAGCTTTGGCAAAGGGCTGTACTGCAAGGCTGCAGAGTGCAGTAAGAAAAAACAGAAAGAGGAAGGGAGATCCAGATGAGTAGGTGTATTTGCTTGCGTCAAAAGGGTTTCTTTGGCCTGCTTTTGTTTGGATTGTCTTGAATCTGTTTTTATCTGTCTATATATTCTGCAAATGCAGATAAATAAATGAAAAAATACATAAACTCCAGTAATTATGTTAAATCATTTTCAGTATCATTGGTGTAATACGTCAATCAAAGACAGCTAAAGCATAAAAAATTTATTTCAGCTGTACTTTAACTCTTTCTCAACTCTCATTGCATTTCATAGACCTGAGCTGTCCCTTGGTACCGACCTGAACTATCCTCCTCTCTCCAGGTGTGTCTGCCTGTGCTCCTCAAGTTGTCTCTCCCTGCTCATTCCGGTTGCTCCTGCAGTGCCGGCACTCGGCAGTGCTGTCGGTGCTCTTGGCACCGAGCTCCCTCATAATGTGATAAGCACAGTCCAAAGTGCTTAACCAGACATCTTGTCAGGTCACCACTCACTTTGCAGCCAGCCTTGGCAGTGTGAGAGATTTTGGATGATCCTGACTGGATGTGGGCAAGCTCCTGTTTGGTATAATTTAGCGATCCAAGGCTCTCATTTCACACCATTTCGTTCTAGTGCAAGACCCTGGGGTGTGCAGATCCCAGCACAAGCTCCCATCTGGGATCAAACTAGAGCACTGAGCTGTGCTCAGAGTAAACGCTGTTTTGGGGAAGGTTTTTTTTTTTTTTTTTACATAAATTAACTGGTCAAAGAGCTACACAGACATTTTACTTCTCTAGCAGGGAGAGGGATACAGGAGAAGGCAGGCCAGGCCTAGGGCTGCCTGACCTTCTGCTGCAGCAGCTTATGAATTTTGCCTTTGGTATTGACTTGCCACCATTTCAGTCCACTGAGCTGTGCCAACAGCAGTACATGGAATGACACCCTGTGTTAAAAGAGACTGCAGAGAGTACCACTGACCTGACCCTATACAAGCATCTTAAACATCATAAAACCTCCCTGTTGTTCTGCAGGCTAAATGACCAGGCTAGATTATTTGGAGCACAGCAGGTGCTGGATAAAAAATCTAAATGTAAAAAATCCCAAAAGCTGGGAAACTCTTGAAATGTCTTTCTGTTAGTACTGTAGCCACTCTCCTTCACTGTTTGAGAACAGTTTTACAGGTACTTTGGAAGTGTTTGTACAGCCTTGTTTTCTACCTTAAAAAAGAAAGTATGAAGTAGGGAGAAAAAGCTGAAGCAACTGTAGTTAATTAACTGTAGCTTCTTCAGGACTGTCTCTTTTCTCTGGTCATCAAGTACAATTATATTTGGAAGTAAAATTAGGTCAGGGTTTGATACAGTATTTTGAAGTGAGGTGTCTTGTAAATGTCTATCAAAAATATGCAGGAAAAAAAAAAGCCAATGAAGGTACTGCAGTTAAAAAAAGAGTTTGACAGAGAGGCCAAAGTACTTACAGGTTGAAGCCCCAATGGTCTCAGCTTTAAAAAATGTGTATTAATTTTGAGTGCTCCCTTAAAATAACATAGAATAGATCAGCAGAGCTGCTTAGTAACCCAAACTCCCTTTTTCAATAACTTTGAAAAACAGGTTATTGGTCAGTTTGGCTCCAAAAATTGTCAAGTCTTTGAAATTCAGTTTCGTATGGACTTTAAAGAAATACTTATACTACAATATAGTGTGCAGAAAGTGAAGTTGTTAATATTGTGATGTCTTGAGCACCTTATATCTATAGAAAAGGGACTGGCAGAAAATGTGAACTGTACTCATCGGATGTTTTGTTGGCTTGTAGGATTCATGTAAACCTTATCCAAAACCAATAATAAGAGCAATAAAATGTTATTATTTTTTTCTTTCACAGCAAAAAAACCCGAAGATAGAATTTTCAGTAGAAATTAGAAAGAAGTTAATTTTTAAAACCAGACAGGTCTGGATTCATCAGCGTAATATATGGCACATAAATGAAACTCCTCCTGGAATTCACTCAGAGTCCCAAACTCTTGGTTTGTTTTTTTACAAGCTTAATTCTCCTGTTTATCACTTTGCTCTCAGCCAGGATAGCCTGGAATTATGCTTACTTTAGAGAGGAAAAAAAGCATGTCGTTGTTTTGAATAGACTGTGCCTTGACCATTTTACAATTTAAACTCCTCTTTATGTATTCAACCTGGTATTTCCTTTCTCTCCATTCTGATGTTGTATATTAGAGTAATAGGAAAGACAAAAACCTCACAGTTTGGCTTTCTTTTTTGATCTGAGTTCATTCAACAAAGTCTTATTTTCTCTCTATGGCTTTCCCCCCTCCTTGACAAGCTCTGCAGTGCGTTCAAAGTGTAGTCCACGCTTCATTTGACACAAACCTTGACCTGCAGTTGGAAGAGTGGTTATGCTGTTCCTAGTGTTTGATGCCTCCTTATTATGTTTTTTACTGCTGTCAAAATATTATGATAGCAGAAATCTTCCTGCAAACGTAGATGCCTACAGCCAAACTTTAAGTATCCGGCAGCTAGTAATATGGAATATGGTTCTGGCTTAGCCTGACTGCATGACCAAACATCTTCAGGCTGTTGGCTGATGATCAGAGAAGCTGGTCAGATATGGATGGCTGGTTAGTAGCCAGGGGGCAGCTGGTTATACTCAGTACTGCCAGTTCTTGTAGGCTAGTCCATAGTCACTGAAGCATAGCTGTAACCTGGGACTGGTACCTGGAAAATATAACATGACAGTGGTTATCAAGAGCATAAGGAACAGATGGGAGGAAGAAAGTGGAATCAATACACATCCTTTAGGATCAAACAGATAGCTTTACAGACTCATTTCTCAACAAAAAAGACTGGATAGCTATTTCTTAACAAAGATGGATATTAGCTTTGATACCAGTCCTAAAGTTAGGCTGCAGATTTCAGACAGCCTGTCTCCTGCCCAGCCCAGAGCTTTACCATTGGAAGGGGAAGACAGGTTTTCCCCCTGTAATTATATGCATCAAGTCACCCTCTATTTGCTTGAGGTCTCCCATTCCTCTAGTTTTCTATTTCTATTTTGTTTCTTCTTCCAGAACTGATAAAGGGAATTCCACTTGTCACATCAAATCCTAAAATTTCTGGAAAGCTGTCTATCCCAGATGAGTCTGATGGTAATTTGGCTGCCTGACTGGTCTCCACAGAGATGATTATAAAAAACATGAAGTCCTTACTCTGCTCTGAATGCTGAGTGGTATACCTTTGAAAATCTATGACTACAACAAATGTTGAGGAGGAGAAGAGAAGGAAACCATGGTTTTCTTTCATGCAGCAGACTTCTAAATTGCTTTAAAAACTGACTGCAAACCCAACATTTCTTTTTATTTGTATTTGGTACTGGCTGGGATTTCTAACTTACAAGTGGTGATTTCTTGAAGCTGTTAATGGTATAAAACCTAAGACTAATAATGTATTTTTAGAAAAGATAGAAATCCTGCCTAAGGAAATAGGTGATGGTGAGGTTATCTCCCAAGGTCTGGACAAGTTTGATTGGAAGAACCTTGGCTACTTTCTGAGGAGCAAAACCTTGTCTACACAGTCTGAAGGGCTGCTAATTTGTCTTTGAAAAGCCCCAGAAGTTGACAAGTGGTTGAAATCTGCAGAATAATTTGCATGTTACTCCATCTCCTCTGCAGCTCCTGGCATTTCTGAAGAGCTGGCCTTCCTACTGGAGTTTTGTACATTTTGTTGTGGTCTGACCCACATGAGTTCTCTTAAGAACAGAAAAAATAATTAAGAAGAGAAAACCACCTGTGCATTTAGATCACATTTAGCAACCAGCAAGGAACATAAAGACCTCTTCACATACACATAGCAGGACTGAAGAGTCAGAAGTGGTGTTGGCTTACCTTCAAATTACCTATTTGTTGGGGGTTTTTTTGTTGTTTTGTTTTGGTGTTTGTTTGTTTGTTTTATTATGCAAAATTGCATATGCTTCTCTTAATTTATACCCCCTCAAGACAGTTCAACAAAGGCTTCTGTTTTGCAGCCCATCATTACTACAAGAAAATATTTTTCCCACAAGCCATTTCTTTCAGAGTCTATAAGATTATGATGACATAAAAGCAAGGATGGAGAGGAAATATTAGAGCAAAACAAGAGATGTCTGGGGGCAAAGCATTTTAAGCCATCATTCATGAATTCTTTACTATTATTTACCCTCACACCTGGTTTAAAAAGCTTGAAAAAAAGTCCATTCATAGAGTTAGGTAAATGGGCTGCTCTGGCCTAAGTTGCAAACCATAAAACATCATCTTTGCAGTATTACAGATAGAATCAGGGTGTGAAAACTCCTGTGTAAAATCTCCTAAAAGCACTGCTGGAACCCAGACAGATGACTTGGTGCTGTCAGAAGAGGCTAGTTCTCCTCAAATAACCTATCTGTACTTTTGATGGGAAGAAAGGACAGACTAAAAACTGAACAGAAGCTGAATGGGTATGGGCTAGCCTGTTTACAGTAGGTGTAATATGCATTGTTGTAGATGTATCTTGTTCTTCAGCAAGATGAAGAGAATGCAGAGGGATGTATAACAGTACTTGTTAAAACATGGAAATTTATTTCCTAATTTGTACTTATTATTGTCAAGGTTTTGAGAGAAAAATTTTGAATTTTTGTGCCACAGGGAGTTCCCTCTTTATGCTAAAGTTGGGCTGATATTACTGCAAAATCAAATAGTTTTGTCAGCCTAATACCAGAGTATTTCGTTAGTGTGTCAATGAGTGAAGGACAGAAAATACACATTCAATCACTCATTCAGATTGTAAGGGATGTCTCATGTACTGTCATGGCTTTGTATGTAAAATAACTCAAAATGTATGTAAAGAGCAGGACCTGGACGTCAGGCCTCAATCAGAGACCTGTAAAAGCCAAAAAATGCCGTAGTTTTACAACTAGTTATTAGAAACATAAGTATTTGGAGTGATAGGAAGAAATCTTGCAGACGAATGTGCCATGGACAGCAGTCTGCCAGCAAGGGAGAGCACAGGTGGCACGGCACCTTTCAAATTTTATTTTTATCTGAATGAGATTGCAACTGGACTTGAAGGAGGGATACAAAATTTGGGGTATCATCAGGACTTTTCAAAAATTTCAAAATAACTACTGCAAAATAACTACTGCAAGAGATGGAGACAGCCCTTCCCAGTATTGCTGGCTAGTAAGAGCATTCACCTCAGTGCTGACAGCAGCAGATCAGGGAGGTGAACACGAGCCAATTGCTCCAATCAGTGTTCTCTCCCCAGTCTGTATGAATTACTATTAATAAAACATGAAATGCCTTCAAGAATAGCATAGCCAAGAGCCTAGTGTCAAGTTGAAGCTTGTTCATTCTCATAAAAAGAGCTGATTTGGAAGAAATGGCATTTTCCAGCAAGAACACACTAAAGGAGACCTCTCAGCCAGCTTTGTTTAACATACAACAGAACCTGTGAAAATGGAACAGGAAGTAATTTTATCAGAATAACCAAAATCACACTGTCTCTTTCCAAGGCCAACCTCAGTAGGTCTACAGAACAGAATTGTAGCATCTTGTAAAAAAACATGCAGAAAAAAAAGCACTGGTGAGGCTGCAACTTGAGCACTGTGTTCAGTTCTGGGCTCCTTACTACAGGAAGGACTCTGAGGTGCTGGAGAGAGTCCAGACAAGGGCAAGGAAACTGGGGAAGGGTCTGGAGTACAGGTCCTATGAGGAGCTTCTGAGGAAACTGGGGCTGTATAGTCTGGAGAAGAAGTGGATGAGGGGAGACATCGTTCTCTACAGCTACCTGAAAGTAGTTTGTAGCAAGGTGGGAGTCAGTTTCTTCTCCAAAGTTACACATGATACAAGAGGAATGTCCTCAACTTGTACAATGGGAGGTTTAGATTGGATATGAGGAAAAAATTTTTACTGGAAGGGTTGTAAGGCACTGTAAAACGCTACCCAGGGAAGTCACCATCCCTGGAGGTGTTCAAAAGATGTGTAGATGTGACACGTATGGTGGGATAGGGTCAGAAGTGGAGAAGCTTTCTCCAACATAACTCTCTTTACAGTTCTTGAGGGACATGGAAACACTGAAGCACCTAAACTGTGTGGAATGAGTGAGTTATTCATTACAGATCTAGCAGAGAAAATGTTGGAATTATTGTGTTTTCCTCTGGCCATAATGTTACTTGGGCCACACAGGTACTAAATTGAAAAGTACATTGCAGTTATTCTTAGAAAAGGAATTATGAATAATGAATTTATTCAAGCCACGAATAAAAGTGTTTTGTTTGTTTGTTTTCTACATGTTTTCTAATTGAATGTGATCCTAATGGAGCAAAATTACACAAGTACTATCTCCTTTCCCCCCACATCTGTAAGGAGAGATTAGTTTACTGGTCTAAACACTTACCTAGCACCAAAGGCTGTGAGGCTTGTGACAGCATTACTGGGGTGTGCCTCAGGCTGGTAGCCACCTCCTTCTGCTCACCTCATAGACCATCACAGCAACCTCTGAGCTTTAAATACACTCCCTAGGGGACTAAATAAAGAGTGTGCTTCCCCTTTCTGCTTTGTCAGTTGAAGAGACAAACCAGAACTGAGCTATAATTCCCAGTTCTCTTCTGAGCACTTGATATATTGAGAATGGAAAATTTTGTGTGAAATATCATTGGGTTTCAACAGTTCTTCTTGGTTCCAGTTTGGAACAAATGCTCCAAAATTTGAAAGTCCTCATGTAGTGGGGGTAGGGAAAGCCAAACAAATAGAAAGTAGTTTCCATTACAATGAATTCTATGGCTAATTACCTCTACATCCTACTTAGGCAAAAAGGCATTTCATGCCAAACATTTCATTCTGTAACTATAATTTTGATATTTTTCAGGGCCCATTTCTGGTTTAGTGAAAGAAATTACAGTTAGACTGGTCATGATTACAGGAAGCAGTTATCTTCTGATGCCAGATGGCTCTATCAAAGCTTTCTCCAAGTGCACTGGTTATATCACTTACTTGGCAGTCTTGGTTTTGCCCTTGGCAGGAGGGAGTAGACTGTGGCTCAGCTTAATGCAGAAATGAAAGGGTGCAAAACCCCCATAAAGCTCCTTCAGAGTCATTATAGCAGTAGCAGAAAAGAGAGTATACCCTATGCTCTTCACTCAAATGAAGGTCCTCCCCATTAAGAGAAAAGAGAGTCAGAGACCTGGTTCTGCTCTGCTCTGTTTGAAGTGCCATAATTACAGCTGACTTGCTACAAGAAGATATGTGCTCTGAATGTAGTTAACAATCACATTAGCTTCTTTCTATGGAAACCAGAAAGGCATTTTATGACATAAAATTAAAAATCCTTTCTAAGCCTTCTCTGGGAATAACACCAACCATTGCTCAAAGGCTCTCTCCAGTCCAAATCAAGCCTTTTTACTATTTTTATCATTAATTTCTAGAGCTATAATAAAAAAAAATGAAAAATGCTTATTTTCTGGGATGAACTGGAATGGCTCCTAGAGGATTTAATTGGTGATAACTTATGGTGTAAACGCGTGCTTAAAACAGTGTTTATAAATATCCCACTTAATGGAAAAAATAGTTACGAGTGGTGATAGAAATCTGTCTGGCAGAAAATGTTATTCTATCTGCCAGCAAGTACAGAGTACAGCCACAATGCGGGTCCAGCTGCATTAAAAAGCAATATATTAAGGATAATTAAAATATTATAAGTCAACACTCAAAATGGTTTACTCCAGAGGTAGTTTTGTGAATCAACTGCTACTGAAGCTTGGGAGGAAGCTAGGAGGCCAAAAGAAAAGGTTGAAATCAGATAAAAGAATCCAAATAGTTACTTTTGAGATCAATCAATTTCTTTACATTTGTTTTTAGAAGCACAGACTCTCTCCACTAATAAAATGACAAAGTTGATGCTTAGGGGTGAAAAATGTTATCAAAAGAGCACTTTTATCTGATCCATAAACAGTCTAACAAGACTTTAGTGAAAAAAACTTAGCTTTCCTACAACTGACAACTTCCTCTGAAAGTCTGCCTACTATATTAAGGTTATACAGTGTAGTGCTGTTAAATTCCTCTGAAGAGTAATTGCATTTTATTCCAGTTTATTTACTTCTATTTTTCTCATATATAGGTATTAATATATATAAATATCTGCATGTATATGTTCATATTTCCCAATAAAAGGGAAGCTAATTCTAACTGAAACATATCCTCAATATCTGTTAGCAGCTGTAACAAGACTTAACTACAACTGAATAACAAAAGGGGAGGATAAATTCTCCCATGGCAAGCAGCACTTTTGCAGGACATTTGATACACAATATTATGCACTATAAACTACAGTCAAACAGAAACAATCAGCTTGATGACATATACCACATCTGGGTCATAGGCAACTTGACAGTGTTTTTTGCCTTGAGCCATAACCATGTCAGCTTTAATGTGACATTTAGCATATTTAACCATGAACATATGACACATCTTTATAAATCCTTATTGTCTAAATAGCCTATTTTTACATTCATAATTGCCAACAAAAGTAAATAAAATTCAGCGTGAAGTGACATTTTGTAAGACCTTATCAGTTTTTTCCTGTGGCATTAGTCTAGCATATGCTATAGAACATGAGGCATATTCTTGGTTGTTTTTCTCTACATCCTGCACATTGACATTATCATTAATATTAAATGTTAATTGTAACAAGGAATGTAAACTTTTCTCGGAGTTGATCTGTCCTGTCTTTTACTTTGTATTTTCAAGTTCTTTGGACAGTAACCTACTGTATCAAATGCTTGTAAGTCACTGATGTAATTTATTACTAAAAGTAGGGGGTCTTGACTTGGGAAGAATCAGTAAATGCATCATTCCAGTGTGTAGCAGTAGCTGGACAGCACACCTGGTGATGCTTAAATCTGTAACACTCTGGAGACCACAGTTTGACATAAGGCACCTTTTAAATTAATTAATTCACTACATTTGGGGACTCAGCTGTGTTCGCTGAAGAGACGAGAATATTCTATTTTTGCAGTTCATGGTTCATTGTTTCTAAATTTAGAGCAAAACATGAAATCTTCAAAGGTATTGAGCTTCAAACTGTGTTGCTAAAAGATATAATTGCTGTGTACTCAGGTTCAGTATTCCTGTATTCCCATTTATTATGAGTTTTGTTTGTTCAGGATATAGTGCTACATAGGAAACCTCTCTTCTGATATAACTATTTTCTAAATGATAGTATGAGAACACCAGATCCAGACTCGGGAATTTCTTGGGAAGATACAGAACTTGATTCTAATCAAAGTTAAAAAGAACTTGCCTTTAGTGTAGCAGTTTATCTTAGTGAGATGCTGATATCAATCTTTAACTTTGAAACATGTAATGGAAATGAGTGACTACTCCTTATCACAGTTCTGTGACTAAAATGCCTATGACATTTAAAAAAAATCTAAATTTGCCAGTACTACTTTTATATACAGCTCTCATAAGAAAACATTTCCAATTCTTATATCTGTAATATAAATGAGAAATTATTGGCCAGTCTGCAAGAATGCACGCATTATATTTATACATATATATATGCCTAAAAGCAGAAAGCATTAACTCTTTCCAGCTGTATTAGATAAAATTCAACTAAATTAACATTCAAAATTGAGAAACATTACATTGGATGGGAGATACACCTTGGGTTTGGCTTCTAATTGATATTTAGGCACTTATTTTTAGTTCTCAGATCCTTTTAGAATTGAGCCACTTGACATGACTCAGCTCTGTGACTGATATTATATACTTTAATTATGCTTTTTAAGAAGACTGGTCACTTGATGGTCACTTTGTTCTCAGACTTTAGCTTGCTCTCTGCTTGTCTTAGTTCCTCCTCTCCAGTTTGCCAGTGCCTGCCAACTCCAGCTTCACAAAAAAAAAAAAGAAGTTGTAATTATTGCTTATTCTCATATTTATAGTAATAGCTGCATTTTCTTCTCAAGGTTTGTTTTTTGGTTCTTTGTTTTGCTTTGTTTTTGTTTTGTCTTAATATAGATCTTTGGAAGAAACATTGTAACCTGCATCTTTCTGAAAAACAGAAGTTCTAGTCTGACAAGCAGTTCTGCCCTTTTTCAAGGTGCAAAACTAAAATGCTGCAAAAGGGTTATGGAAGGGTCCAGGCTGGAAAATGATCACAATTCTGATCTAGTGAAACAAATTTTTTGAGTAGAATAAAAAGAAGAAAACAATTCTATTAAGTAACTATATTTCTTTTGCTACTCTTGAACTAGTTGACCAGTCCAACCCAAAGCATTCTGTGATAACTGTGACAACCTCCAGCAGGTCTTCACTGTGTAAGCACTATTGTTCAGAAAGTACCTGGTACATTTTACAGTACTGAAGTGATTGTGTCCTGAAGTTTGTTTTACTTTTTTTTTGGCTCATTATTGAGCTATGTAGTTCAGTTTTGAATAATAAAACCCCAGAAGTTTCTCAGAAACAACTTTGTGCTAAAATTGGCCTTAACTAAAAGAATTGAGATTTCTTATATGGTTTGATGTCTAATATTTTCTGCTAAGAGAAACAAGTATGGAAGATGAGAGCCATCTGATCTAACACAACTGATGCAAAGCAGACTTTAATCTTTTCAGAAGAATTTTCAAGTTTCCCAATTATAATCTAAAACTGAATTTATAAAAATTATTGGAGTTTTTTTTGTTTGTTTCATTACATATATTACCTATAAGTACAATACCTGTTGAATGGCTTAATAATACTTCTGTGCTGTGTACAGTTACTTTCCATAATAATTAATAGCACTAATTTAATGTATTAAATAACAGTGCATATGCCGTTATTTATTTCTGTTTTCTTCATTGAGATTTCATGGATTTTGCTCTGTGAAATATTTCTATTGCCAGCTGGTAAATTCTGGCTGACATGGTGAAATTATGAACTGTTTCAATGTGCTGAGAGGCAGCTGTGAGTTGATTAGCACTTTGTGAAGTATATGCTAAAGCAAGAGAGAGCCCCAGTCATGCTGGGACTTTAAATGTGAATGTTGAGCAGTATTGGCTGAAGCTGTGAAAAATTATTCCTCCAACTATAGATTTAAAAAAAAAAAAAAAAAAAAAAAAAAGATGGGTTGAAAAAAAAAATCTATGACCAAATCAAAAGGTCATAACTGACATAGTGAAAAATTGTTAAAAAAATGAATAAATACAAAGGATTTAATTCTTTCACAGGAATAAAAAGTGATGGACTAAAATGAGAACAAGAGAGATGTGCTTATATAGCAGAAGAGATGTATTTAGCTGGAGCATCTGAGGTCAAAGGATGTTTATGTGAAACAGAGAAAAAAAGAGAGATGTAAGGAGATGAACTCATGCACTCTCTGATTTTAAAGGAGAATAGTGGATGCTCAGGAGCACAGTTAACCACAGGACTGAGTAGCAAGATGGAATTTGGGACAGGGTGTTCCCAGATTACCGTGCAGCCCCTCAGTCAGCACTGGGGCTGCCTCTGGGCTCCCAGGGAGTCTCAGTTCAACCCAGTGAGGAAAGAGTTTCAAAGTTGCTGTCTGAAGAAAGGAAAATTTGGCTCACTGTTCTTCCCATCCCCACTGTGCTGTGCTTTGGTTTCCCAGGTTTACAGTGAGGGTAATGATGTTTGCATAACAGCATAAATAAAGGGACAGAAGTGGTACTTGTTGAGTGTTGCTATTACAGCACGTAGCCAAATGCCCACAAGCATTTGGGTTTGTACTGCAGATACAGTTTTCTGTCCTAGCTTACAAGAACAGATGAGCATTTCATTGTATACCCTTTACTTCCTAATTCTTAACTAATAGCAGAACTTAATCTTATGCCTATAAATGCTCTGTACTTCTATTATTAATACATGTTAGGTATGCTCCTTAATTCCCTTTGTTCTTCTAGGACATGTTTTAATTTTCCACAAAGCATTTGTTTTTCCATTTGTAAATACAACTTTGAGAAAGAAGCTGTAATTTTATTTTTAGAGTTAACTCATTTTATTACATCATCTTTACATGTTGTATGTCTCTGTTGTCCATGATTAGATTAATCCATTTTAAACTGTTGATCTTATCAAGCTAAAACAAATTAACATCAGGAGTTCAACATCAGATTTAAAATGTGGGATTAATTTAATATAAATTTCAGTCTTATTTGCAATGTCTTGGTATTTTGTCACTCCTGCCTGGCCTGATTTTTGTATTTTGATTTGGAAATCATTCTATACAAGTAGCTTTTTAACATCTCAGTCCTTTAGAAGAGGACTGCTATGTTGATTTGTTATTTGTTCCAGTTAAAATTAGAGTGAGGTTAGTAATTTTTTTCACTAATAGTTTATCTTTCCATTGAATACTAAGAGCTACTGAAAAATAACTTTTTTTTTTTTTTTTTTTTTTTTTTTTTTTCCCCCAGAAGCATTTTCTATTTTCTGAAAAAAACACTATTTTTTTCAATAGTATCTGATGGAAATATGTTTTACTGCATTAAATGTTTTTAATGGAAATATTTTCAGGAGAAAACAGTAAACTGACCACTTTTAATAATGGAATACATTTGTTAAAATAGAGACTTGGATCTGGAGGAAAGTATAGTTGATAGTTTTTAGTTCATTTAAATTGGAGTTTTGAGTCTGCGTAAAGAGTTTAACAACATATTTTTATTATTATTTTCTTGCCATAGCAATTTTTCTCTGTGACAATTATGTTTTGTTGCAACATGTCCATAACTTCTCATTTCTATTGTCAGGCATTTTGGGAATACTCCCATGAGGTCAATTTCTGGTTAAAAAGACAAAAGAAATATCTTTCAATGTACCTACCACATATTAGTCATTGAACTGTATAAAACTTTAAGTAAGCCCACACTCTGCCAGTAATAAAGAATGAGGAAATTAAAGGGATTTTTAAAAAATCCCAAACCTTAGTATAAGAAAACAACCATGTCTTAGTTAGATTCCTGTAAACTCCACACATCTTCCTTCTTTGCTGAAAATCACACCACACATTTTCTTATTCTTCAGCTGCTGTGTCACTGCTTTGCCCTGCTTCTGAGGACCATCTCATTGACTTGTGACTCCTACCACTCCATTCTCTGTCCCACTTGGTTGCCTCTAGGAAGGGACTAATTGTAATTGTCCTATTTTCCTACTCACTCCTCTTTTTAATTTTTTTTCTTTTATTTCTGTCATCTTTCTTACACAGCAAACAAAATGTTATATCCTGTCAAATGTAAGCCAGAGCAAATACATTAATTAACAAGTCATCACTAATAAATTGCTCCAGGGTGGTTGCAGACAAACGCCACAATGTCCCTGAATGGTGCAGCAGATTGGAGGGACAATGACACCTACTCAGAGCCCTGCTCCAAAAATGCCTCTGGCTTCATCCCCTGATACACATCTGAGCTCCCCTGTCCCACAACTCCCAGAATAAGCCACCAAAGAGATGCTGCCAGTCCTTAAAATCAGGAATTTCATGGACACCTCAGTGCAGTAGCAATGCTTCACTGCTGATGCATGAAAACATACCACAAGAGGAATCTCTTTGAAAGAAAGGTTTTAAAAGTAATTCAAAACCAATTTTTAGCTCAATTCAAATGGAAATTTGTATTTGTACTGGGCCAACCTCCCTGAAGAGTTTTCCCTGCCCATCTTTGGATATCATTTGGTCTGCCCAGTCCCTCACAGTAACCTGCTATCTGTGGAAATAACAGACGTATCAGACAATATTCAATGTTCAAAGAAATACTTACATGCTTACAAATATTTATATGTATTTTTAATACCTACTGCTACACGTTTACTTTATAGTAAAACTGGAGCTATTTCCTACACTCTGTGATATTTCTTATCTTTACATTAGTTAAAAGCAAAATAATTGCGGTTCTGTGTATTTTAAATTCCCCCATCACCTTTGTTTACAACCACATCATGTAGGCATCCATAATTCTGGATGATAATTCAACCTATTTAATCTTTTGTTTCTCTTAGTTTGATAACTTTGCATTATGGGGACGGCATCAAGGAAATTAAGTAATTCTGTTATTTCCTGTGTATAATATAATATAATATAATATAATATAATATAATATAATATAATATAATATAATACAATATAATATAATATAATTTGTATGAACTATAGCTGAACCGGAATCTGAACTTAAGTATGGAGGACTAATCTTCTGCAGATTTAGCGTGAGAAGGAACATTTTTTGGATCACAGTCTAATTTTATAGAAAGACAAGTGGGCAAAGATTATGGTCATAATATAAAAGATCATGGAAACCTGAGGCTGCAGCTGCCCAGAGGATGAGAGGCAAAGTAGCACAGGGGAAAGGTGTTGCAAGCCAGTGCTGAGAGGAAGCACAGGGCACTGCTTGGTTGGAGGGATAAGGAATAGACCTTCTTGAAAGGGTAAAGCCCCTGCACATCCCCAGGCTCCGTGTCTGCCTTATGCAGGATCCAATGGACAAGTGTAGGGCAGGATTGTGGTTTTTCTAGTGAAGGCCCTACAAGGGGTAGGAGTCAGGGTGTGTGAGCAGGGAGTGTGCACAGCACAGGGGGAAGGCTGGCAGAGTCCCTTTGATGCCAGCACCAGCTGGTGCTCTGTGCTCAAGGCAAGCAGCCTGCTGTGGCCACTGCTATTTGTCATCTTAGAATGTTCACATGATTTTTATGAGCAGAAATTAGTTTTTTAATCTTATATGTGCTATTGCACTTCCCTGGACTAATGGCCACTCCAGATTTGAAATGGAGTCTTGTGGATCAGTGATGGCAAACCTTTTATCAGCATCTGCTGCCAAATTTACTTTAAAAAGCACTGTAGCTCATTTCCCCTAAAGCCCACCCAAATCCCTCAGTGCAAAACTTGGCATGGATGCAAACACTTTGCAATTGTATGCCTAGATAATGGAAAGGCTCTTTGTAATCTGAGCTGCCTGTTGAATGTGTGTGCTACACAATATTGTCAGCCAGGCTGCCATTGCCCACCGAAAGGAATATTTTTCTTTCTAAAATGCTACACTCACACAAAGAATTCAGCTCAAAAGAAATATTTGGTGACTACTGTATTTCTTTCCCCATTTGCAGAGGATAACAAAGCCCTTAGCCTGCCTGTTTCAGATCACTCATCTCTACGTCCAGTTTTCAGCCCAACAGCAACACATTTCACTTGCTTCAGAAGAATGTGGATAAAGCAGTATAGGAGCTTGTATGGAGTAACTTCCTATTAATGAGAGTTTCTTATTGACCCCTTCTAGCCTGAGATTATTTTATATCTTTAAGATAAGAGTTCTCATTCATTCCAAAGTTACATTTTTAGTTGCCGGTCACCCTTAATGAGAACAAGAGTTGGTTTAGGAGATTAAAATTGGCAGACAGTATTGCAAAAGACACTTCAGTGGGAAGGATGTTACATTGTTTAGCAATAGATCTTTGTATCTGAGTTCCACTTACTTGTTTATGCATTCTGAGGTCTTGTTTGTCCTTTTTGCTTTGTTTGGTTTTGAATGTAGACATACACTAAGCTTGATTTTGCCATTCAGAGTTTTTTTTTTTTAGTGCTTTGCAACATATCTATTTATGCATACTTGCTATTTTGGTTCCTTGTTGTCCAAATATATGCGGTATATTTACATTAGTGTAGTAGTTGCATTTTTGACTGCTGAACCATTCACCTAAAAGCAGGATGTGAATGTAGAGGTTGCAGATGAAATGCCATCGTTTCTGCTGCAGTAAAAGAAGGATTAGTAAAATGGATTGGACAATTCTGCTGGCTGAAAGTGTGAAAGTGGCATTCAAAGATAGTGTAAGTCCAAGGAGACTAGCTGCATCACACCTAGAAACTAGTCTTTGGAAGTGTTTGAAAAAATATTGAATAACACATCAACGGGGACAATAGAGAGACTCAAAATCAGAGCATAGCCCCTTCATTTCAAGAAAAGTGGAAAGCATTGTCTCAGGTATGAATATCATTATAGTCATTCTACATAATCTAGACAAGTCACCTCCTTTCCATCCTTGTGTTCCCTTTCTCTCTTTTTGTCTGTTGTACTAACTTTCAACACGCCATAGACCAGTTTTCCAGCAGCTTCCTTACTCATGCATATGACAATCCCCTTTTCCTTTCACTCCGCTTAGAGATTTACAGTGAAAGACATGGTCAGGAATGAGACATGACAAAGCCTAACCACACAGAGCAATCAAGGAGCTCCTCAACAGCCATCACTGCTCAGAATTTTAGCACAGAAGCAATGTTACATATGAGCTTGTAACACTTCATTGGAACATGAGGACCCTTCTTCCACTAGAGCAAAAAATGTCCAAGGAGACAAAAAAAATCTGAGACATGGGGCTTCAAAGGTAGTGCTATACTGATGAGCTTCCAGTATATTCTTTCCTAAGCTGTGGTACAGACTTTTTTATAGTATCTCAGTTCAAGGGTGGGGTTGGATGTATACTCATTCTTCTATTGCAGATTCAGGCTGCCAAATGAACAGAGATTATTGCTATTTTGGTTTTTGCAAAGCACAAGGACTAAACACTATCCTTCTTTAAAAAAAAGAGAAGGTTTGAACATCTACCACCTTTCCCACAGATATCCTGCAAGGGACTAGGAAATCAAGTAGAGCTGATTTACTGCTCAATACTCAAAGCACAAATTTTTGTTGTTGTTTTTTTTTTGTTTTTTTGTTGTTTTTTTTTTTTTAAAGATCAACAATTGCCCAAAGTGGCAGAAGAGCCAGTATTTTAGAGATAGTTAAGGCAATACAAACATTCCACACACAGTTGATTAAATGAAAAGCAACATTAAATAACACTCTATCTATAGTACATATTTCATTCATTGCACAGACCTGGCCCGAGGCTTATTTAAAAAAGCACCAGATGTTTCTCCAAGAAATGTATTTGTCTTTGTGTGATGACAGATGCTCTTTGAAATCACAAAGTATGTAATAGCAGAGTTTGCCATTTGAAATCAGGAAATTCAATTTGTTTTCTCAGAGGCACAACTGAAGGGCAAAGACCAATAAGAATTGCTGTATAAACTAATGCTTTTTAACATCATGTACTTGTCTTGCTACTTTGAACCTCATTTCCAAAACTGTTCCCAGACAGAAATGAGAAAATCAGCTTCCAAATGAGAGACCTCTTCCAGTGGGAATTTTTCCTCTCTGCCTCCCTAGTATACTGTTTTTCTGAAATGCAAGTTTACCTTTCATATGAGTCACTTCACAGGGTATTTTAGATAAGGTTTTGACTAAGATAATAAAATGTCTTATGGAAGGAAAATGTATTCAGTGTAAATTGATTGAACAAACAAAAATTTCTACATATTATGTAATGTATTCCCTCAGTAAATCTGACATTGTACCAAATTAAAAGGATGCAATGCAGCAAAGATAAATCCATGCCTAAATTTGATAGCAGAATGTTTAATTTCAGTTTTCAAAAAAATCTGTCACTAAAATATCATGAGTTTAATATGTATTACAGTGAGTATTAGTTTAGAGAAAGTAACAAGCAAGCAGAACCCTGAAATTTGACTGAGAACACATTTTCAACCAAACCTGCATCAAAATTGTGTAGAGACATCAGGCCCAAATTTACTCTGTTTGGACTACTGTTACAAATCCAGAACTTTTGTGTCATTCATGGTAAGGTTTGTTGAGATCCAAAACCTGAAAGATTTTTATACATCCTTAGTTCATTAGTGGTATGGAGTAAAAATAATTTAAAAACCTGTGGTTTGGGCAAAAGTTGAATCACACATTTCAGGTCATGCATCGTTAAGTATGGAAAGCAGTGAGCTGAAAACTATCTCATAATGTGTATGTCCTGCAACATGTCTGAATATGCAGGACATAATTCCTCTCACATTGAGAGCAGCAGTCTTGTTTCAGGCTATAGTAATTTAAATCTAGATTACTTTGAAGCATGTAAGTTTAAGAAAGTATTTTAGCTTTTCTCTTTTTAATCTTTAAGCCGTCTTATTGCTAAGCATTTGTTTTGGAATAAGCTCTAAAAAAATATTATGCTTCTATGAAACATTTTACAACTTCTTTTCCTCAGAAATAGTTTTCTTGTATGATATCCTGACTTTTTTGATTCAAGTGTGGCACAAGCAAGAAAAATATAATTTTCGCATCACAGCTCAGCCCCATTCATCTGTAACAATAAAAAATACTTGTAATGCTGTAATAGTAGAATGTATTATGGATTTTTCCACTGCTTTGAGTGGACACAGACACGGTACACCTAATCCTTTCCTCTCTTGTCTAACTCTGTGAGTCAATGACAATGGCCAGGAGCAAAGGAAATTCAGGGCCAAAACTTGCTGACGCAGGAAAATCAGTGTGAATAAAATTAGGACATACAATAAAATGCCCCTGGAAAAGGCAATTGTGCCCTCATGCTGCTCTCCCCCTCTCTCTGCCTTATGCCAATGTCAACATTTGTATGGCCACATGCAAAAGTAGATCCAGGAACTGACCTGAGTTGAAACTGAAGTGGCAAGAATGAGGGAGTTTCACTTCTTTTAGGATGGACAGGGAGCATTGGGCTATAATCGTAGAATCATAAAATCAACAAGGTTGGAAAGGAGCTGTAAGATCATTGAGTCCAACCGTCCACCCTACAACCCCTAACCTCAAAACCATCCACTGTAGTTCTTCATCTACCCATCTTTTGAACACCTCCAGGGATGGTGTCCCAACCACCTCCCTGGACAGCCTCTTCCACTGCCTCACCACTGTTTCTGTGAAGATATTTTTCCTAATATCTAACCTGAACCTACCCTGGTGGAGCTTTACCCCATTTCCTCTTGTCCTATTACTGGTCACCAGAGAGAAGAGGCCACTGTCTGTCTCACTACTACCTCCTTTAAGGTAGCTGTAGAGAGCAATGAGGTCTCCAAGCTGAATATCCCCAGTTCCCTCAGCCTCTCCTCATAGAGCCTTTTCTCCAGACCCCTAATCCACTCTGCAACCAAGAAGGAAAAGAAAGGGCTCTGTCCCTATAGCTTTGATACCCTTTGATAACATAAGAAAAACAGCTTCTGAATTTGGGCACCTTTGGGGGGCACTTTCACTCCTTGCCTTCCCTTCCCTTTAGTCTCCTAGGGGCAGTGGTGGGTTCTCCCATTTTTTAAAGTTTTAACTTTAAGCTCAATAGGGTGCTGGGACATATCATATGAACAATAACATTAGGAAAGTTGGACCAGATGATCCTTGATGGTCCCTTCTAACCTGAAATTCTATGATTTTCTATGATTTTCTGTGGTTTTCTTCCAAGCTCCTGCCTGTGCTGAAGGCACAGCAGACCACTTAGCTTTCAAATTGTCATTGTGAAGACAAGATCAGAAGCAACTTTGGGCTGTTAATCAACCTTCTGGTTTATAGTACATTAACTTCCCTACCTTGAAAACACCCTAGAGACAATAAAGCCTCATTGCAATCCCCCACTGTAAAAATCAGGTCATTCAGTTGAGTTGACTGGGTTTCTATAAGTGCTGAATGAGTACAAAAGAAGTCAGAATCTGACTCAGAGGTTCAGACTGTAGAGCCAGTGCTGGGAAATTCCTGAATATAACACTCCTCCAGATTTTATAATGCATACAAATATTGGTACGTTTATGCCTACTTCCAGTAACAGCCTGCCCATTAGTGAAAAGAACATGCATTTAGTGAAAGTATTTTAGTAAGTAGTTATTGTGCTCTTAACCCTGAAGTAACAGGTACACAGGAGACCTGTCACTTCTTAACATTGTACATTTCATGCCTACATGAATTCCACTTGTTTATAAGCTTTTCCTTTATTTTTTTAACTATTAGCAGAATGTAAAGGTCTTTCACTATAAAATCTAAATCTTAAAGATTAGATAGTGAGACCTACTCTTTGATCATCGCTTAGACATATATCCTGATAACTCACACATTCTTTTGTGGTACATCTGGCTTTGATGGCAGTATTTCTTTTTCCATGCAATATACTCCTAGGACTGCCACTTAGAACACAGGAACACAAGCCTGTGGCTAAGTCTTTGTGGCACCAGCATCTTACAAGTCACATTTTTAACACTGTGTTGTATTTTCTGCATTTTTTTTCCCATTAGTATATCCAACAGCTGGGATCTGCTTTCTGTGTTTCATACATTCATTCAATGTTGTGTTAATTTTTTTAGCATCTGAGTTACTACCTACATGCCCAAGCAGATTCAGCTCATAGTTAATGTGGTGTCACCTTACCTCTCATCCTTGATCAGGTCATTTCTGCATGTCCCTAGCAGCCTCTGGCCTGCAATTAGGCACACTTCCTTAAACCGTAAGAAGACTTCACTGCCAAAAAAAGTATTTGTTTTCTCCTATTTATTCTATTTATATGCTTCTATTCCCCTTCAGGGGATGACATGGGGTGCATCTGCCCCCAAGGGGAATGGGATCAAAAGGCTGGCCATCACCCACCATGGTGGAGTTATCCAAGTCACTGGATAAACTTGAAATCTGTGATCCCTGTAAAGACACCGGGGAGATGTAGACTGTCCCACAGATGTTAATTTTGATCAAGCAACAAATATATCTATTCATCACCATTTGATTTTGGTATGAAAATCATTTGCCCCTGTGAGAACACCGCTTCCTTGTTTACAATATGTAACATTTTCTAACATCTGCCCAAGGAGCGGGGAGGCAGGCATGCAGTTCCCACCAGCTTGCAAGATTCCTCTCTGAAAATTGTCCTTAGAAAAGTATTGCTGGCAAAATCTGTTAGCTTGGATATGGGTGCTGTTTATGAAGATTTCTTGAGTTAACAACTCAGAGCAGAAATTTGAATCCTGGGAAATCTCTGAGAAATGTGAAATGTAACCTCAGTGAAGGCAGGATTTCTTTCTTAAAGACTAACTTTGTACTTAAAGATAGACATATGATTGCACAACTTGCTGAACTGTAGCTTTAATTAAAGCATTTTTTCCTCCTGTATTTTGCTTTGGGTTTCCCATAATGCCTTCAGGATTTCAATTTATCCCATCCCATTATTGAGCATCTGAGAATGTGGTCCTGAAAAAGACATACTGCTTCAGAAACGTCCTTCAACCTTGTCACAGAGTCCCTCTCATTAGTTTATCCCCATATATCCAAGACATCTTCTAAAAATTTAGTTTTATCCTCAAAGCTTACAAAATGTGTCATGTTTATATTGTTTTATTCTTTTGATGCTATATTTAAGCAAGATAATTCCATGTGCTCATAGCAACTAGCACGTAGGGGCCATCAGCAGAGAACAAATACACACAAAATTGTTACCAAATGTTCTCAATATATACTTTTCAATATGAGAGAAACAAAAAACATGCATAGGCTGACTTCTCAACTTGGCCACTTAATTACTCACTTGCCAAACATTGAATAGTAAAATGCAAATTACTTCCTTCAAGATTTTGAATTCTTTCAGCTGCAAGGTACAGAGGATTTTCAGTGAGTGGGTGGTCTAAGAATTTGTCTTTTGTTAAACAGTTTTTCTTGATGTGAATAGGTCTGTGTTTTCCTAAATGGGTCACTGCAACAGTGATATATGATCAGATAATTCACAAGGCAAATGGGTGAGGAAGGGGAAAAAAATGAATGAACATCTTTTGCAAAAGATTGACTATTGAAAGTAGGAGCTACTTGTAATGAGCTCCAGATATCTTGCTGTAGGAGCGATAAGAACAGGAAATGCTTTGGGCAACATCGTTCTACAAAAATAGCCCTTTTAAAATGCAACATGGCTGGCCTGTCTTTAGCAGCATAGATGTTGAAAGGATTGCATTAAATGAATTGTAGGATTGATGACTCCTGACATACTGAGCTCCTCCTTGTTTCAGATTCTACTTTATGGATCTTGTTAAGCTCTGGGACTGGAACAGCAGACTCTTTCAACAGACAACATGAAGTTCAGCTAATCTTCTCTGTAGTTCGCTGTTATCTAGCATTTATGAAAAGAGTAAGAATATCAGCTTATTTTCATTTGATGGGAAAGGCTCTGGGTATTTTATTTTTTTTTACAGTCATGAAAGGAGTGTCTGACACAATCTCGGAAAGCATTGGCATTCAAACAACTATTCTTCTGAAACCAGACAGTTATATAAGTTTTACTGGGTGCCATTGCCAACTTACTGAAAGCAATTTTTTAGATATTACGTATCATTTCAAAGATGTTGTAAAGAGACTGAAAAATGGATTATTTGCTACCTCTTGTTCTAAAGATTTATTAGTTTGGGAACGTCAGATTCCAAACAATGTAATTATTCATCATCAATTTTGTTTCCACTCATCCCTCTGGAATAAACTCCACTTCAGGCCAGGCTTGTTGGGAAACTTCAAATCGGGAAAAGAGCAACCAGACAGTAAACAAAGGCAGAAGTTAGGTTGTTATGGATGTATTCTTAAGTCATGTCCCAAAAGCATTGCTCATACAAAAGGTGTGCAGGTGTGTAAGCATGACTGTAGCTTATACAATTGAGTAATTATCTGGGATTAAGGACTTTGCTATTGGCAGAAGAAAAAACCCCAACAGTTTCAGTTATCAGTCCACAATTTAGGCACAGAAAATTCATAGCAGATGTTTCTTGCAAATGCTTGGCTATTTGGAGGGAGATAAGACTCTAGGATAAATATTTCTACTAAATGCCCACCAACACTTTTCAAGACATTTGTTTGATTCTTGGATAAAAATACAAATGTTTTTTCTTACATTAGATACTTTAGTTGAAAGAGAGTTATAATTACACAATTACTTGATTTAATTATTCACTCCTTGCAAAAGAATATACTTAACGTTACTTCTTGTGCTTTTTAAAGCAATCTGAGTTTTAGGGCCTAGGTTTTTCAGAAGGGAATTCTCAAGCAATCAGAAGTGAGGCCCATGCTTCCCACACTTTTCTAACCACAATTGTAGGCAGTTATTTCTTTGTGAGCTGCTCTATATCAGTAGTCTGCAGATATGCAGAGTAATGAAGGTGGCTTACCTTATTGCAAATATGTTAGTTTTGTCTTAAAAATAGAAATTAAATATTCTTCTGATAAATTAAGTTTATTGTGTAAAAAGTAGATTCATATAAACACAGAAAAGACCATTTTGGAAAAGCCAAAGATTGAAAAGGCATGAAGAGTACATCCCTAACACATGAAATGGCATGGCTGAGAGACAAAGAGGTGACATGGCTGAGGTATGGCTATTCTCCATTTCTCACATGCCATTTGAAGCCTATGAGAAGCAAAGTACAGATTTTACTCTAATTGAAATCAGAAACCCATTGGCTTGAAGGTGTCTGAACCTGTGTAAGACATTTTGGATCAAACTTAAGAACTACGTAATAGGAATCGGGAAGATTTGTTGTTGGGTAACTTGATTGCACCCAGAAAACTTGCACAGGCATTTAAAACTTTTTTGGAAAACAGAATTTTCAGACACCTTCATAAAATACACAGAATTTCCTAAACCATGACTGGTACAGTCTAGCACACAATTTTATTTTCTGACTTGAAGCTTCATCTTCTAGTCCTAAAAAATTCTACACTCTCACTTTCATTAAAATGGATATCAGTTTTCTCTTTCTATTTTTCAGAAGAGATTATTGGGATTAATCATAAGTGTCTTGTGTCATTTTAGGCTATTCAGCAAATTCTATCTTTTCCTGAAGACTAGAGGTGGTCTAAGACAACTGTCTGCTTCTAACTGGAAGGTGGCAAACAGCAGCAGGCATTTGACCCTTCCTGCTGAAGGTCTCCCATGTTGTCCTTTGTCATAATGTGTTCCCTGCAACTCAGGGTTGTCTAAAGTGAAGCCATATGCCTATAAGCACACAAAGCCTTTTTGATGTATTTGCTGATCTAGGACTAGCAGAAGGTTGTGAATTAGGTTTGATGTGTGATCCCTTCAAGTCTGTAGACATTGAGGACTCAGTCATTGCACCAGTGTTAAACATTTTGAAACCTTGTTTTTAAAGCTCTATGGAGGGAATTCAGAGACATCAGGGAGAGTCTAAAAATCCTTCAGTTACACCTAAACTTGAGTAGCTGAAGTCCTACTTCAGCTTGAGTAGACCAGAACACAAACTCTAATTGCAGCCAGAAATTAACTTTTCCCCAATGATCTGATTCTTTGGTAATGAAAAAAGGGAAGTATTTTTCTGTGCTAAAATCAATAATCTGTTACCCTGATGAAAATCATGCTTCAGCTACCAGCCAGTTCCATAAATTGCAGAGTCTGCTGTGTAGTTTGCTACTAATTAGTGAGTAATAGTCCGTAAAAGCAGTTGCGTGTGAACTCTTTCCTTTAAAAACACAACCCTCAATGGGAGTTGACTTCCTTACTCTCCTTTGAAAATTCCATCCCTGGTATTTATTATTATATTACTAAGGAGTTATTATTCAGAAATTGTTACTGGCTAATTACATTCATGGGAGAAGGCAGATAAGACCTAATAACAGACTAATTACAGTAAATAGTATGCATGTCTTCCTAATGATGGGGATACAATGAGTTCTGCAAGAAACTCCATTTGGAAGTGGCAAAGGGTGCAGAAATAAGTTTCTTTCTGTTTCTAAAGACACTCTGTTGAAAATGTTTTTTCATTTTTTCACATGGTGGCATTTGCATTTTATCTACAGCTTTTCATTCCCAAAATCCTGCGCTGCTGACAGAGTGTGGTTTCTGAGCCCATCACTGCTCTGAGGTTGTCACAATCAAAAATGTCAAATTTATACTCACAATCTTGGTAGGTACCAGAGGAAACAATACCATTCATATCAGAAAGATATTTATTGGAGTAAAGGCTTTTTTCTGATAACACAAATATAACTAGTCAGAACCATAAGTTACTAAAGCATGGCAAACAGGCTTAGATTAATTTGGAGGCCCTGAAATTACTTATTAAAGGCTGCTGAGTCCCAGACAACACAATAAATAGGTGTGAGTGTTTGCTACACACTCTGAATATGCTTTAATGTTGTTGCTCAAAATGCCTGTTTGGATATTTTTCTGATTGTTTTTGGCAACTTCTCTTGGCATGAGACTATGATCTATGTTGAAATGATAAAGGAGACATTGTTACAATGGAATCAGTGGCTCTGAATCATAACCCCCTGCATAATTGTTCCTTTTTTTTTTTTTCTGGCAACCCACTAATACTGAGGATGCTTTTGGGTATCTATTCTCTGTTACAAAGGTATTTCATATCTCCTGTGGTAAGTGTTCTCATGGAACAAAGAGTATGGGAAATGATCTCTTTAAAAGGCTCATCTTTGGTGCCTGGGGATAACAGAAAAATAAATTAACTCATTTCTGCAAGATAAAGTATGTCTATAAGGCAGTTAAGTGGTGCTGTTTTATCTTTAAGAATAGTTCATGGCAGTGTCAATGAATGTTGTATTAGAACACGACAATGACCATAGAAGGTCAGATTCGAGTCTTCTGCATCTCAATATGGTATTTCCTGATCAATAGCAAATCACATTACACAGGAATACATGAAAGGGAAAAGCATCAGATTTGAAGGTCTGCTGGTACTGTACTGTGATAGGTAAAACTGAGTGACCCAGTCTATATAAAAAGCTGTCTAATCTAGATCATGTTGGAGTACATGGTATCTTCAGCAAAGGAAAGAAACTCAAATGCCATCCCAGATCTGCATACTGAAAAAGTATGGCTGACTTGGATTTAGCTCAAGGTTAGGTAAACATTTAGGGTTTTTTTCCTCCTTAACTATATTTGAACCTGACACAGGACTTCTAATGCCACAGAAAACTAAATTTAGGGCTGTAAATTTCCAGCCTCCTTTTCTATGGAATAAGGATATGGATATATGGATAATTTTGCTTCTCACTGAAGATTGTTAGTCTAGCCATTATATCAAGCTAAGAGAAGGCAATGAACAGTCAGGCTTGATGTAAACTTATTGAAAGTGCATCCTTCTGTGTCTTATCTCTTTTGATATGTATCTCTTAAAACATCTGGCTCATGCCAAAATCATTTAAAACTAAGAACAGACAAAATTCTGTTCCACAACTACCTTGTGCTCTTTTGAAGGTATTTCCCAGTTGATAAGAATTTTTAAAAAGTGTATTGTGAAGGTATAAAGTGCATAAAGGTTATATTTAGTTTAAATTGAGAAATAATAATATGATTTGTAAAAGATGTCAGAATTGTTGAACTAACAAAACTTGATTATTTCAATGAAAATCTCAATATTCCCTTCAGAGAAGGAAATAATTCCTTGCAAAATGGAATTATTTTGATGTGAACATTCATAAACTCTACAGTTACTGTGTCCTGTAAGGAAACATGAACACCACAGGCTTGCTACTTTAATGGTCAAACCTTATGCTTTAATACATGAAGTTTTTATCTAAATGGATTTCTTCTCATTTAAAGACTGATGCATATACGTGACTCTTTATACCACTCACAGGTGTCTGCTTTCTTATACAGGAACAGTATAATTTCCCCTTTTTTTGAGCTATAACTTACACAATGCAGCACCTACAAAACTGAGTTCCTAATGCTATCAAAGGTAAGAATACTGTTTACCTCATCGTAAACTTTGTCAAAGATAATGGAAAGCACTTGCCCTAAACAGTTAGCACCAACCTTAATGAAGCTATATTGGAATAAAATCCTCACTTGATTTTCTCTAAATAGGTATTGAAATATTCTAGTGATGTCATTTGATGTTTAAAGTGTCACCCAGAATCTGTCAATAAAAAGCCAATGTGTTGCTTGCTTGACTCATAGTTTCTAACAATATATTATACACTGAGCACATCTGGAGATATCTTTTGATTTCCGCTAGCACAGATTAAAGCACAAATTGACCCACTGTGTTTTCGAGACTCTTTAATCCCTCTCCATTTGATCCAGGATTATTCAGCATTAAAGATAATATTTGATGCAGCTATAATTAATTAATAGCATTCATAAGTGTTTGTTTGATTCATAGGACCTTAAATGTGCAAGTAGATCTCAATGAACAACCGACAATGAAATTTCAGAAATCCAACTGTCAAGTTTCCCTTCAGGCTGAGGCAGACTGATCAAATTCAGACCAAATCCACTTTTCTCCCTGCATCTGCTCTCAGATTACATGCAAGTACATGAATTAGAAAATAGTGGAATTATGTATATGTAACTGAGAACATAATTTGACCCTTCAGCTGTCTCTGCACCTCTCCTTTCCTATAAAATTTTATTCCTCTTAGCAAATGATTCAAATATGCTCAGTTACACTGTTGTCCAACATAGATATCTGTTCATTAGGCATCTGTTGTGGAGTAAGCTGTGGATCAGCAGTTAAACATGAGATTCTAAACAGATTCTTATAAACCCTGGTTTGTTTCAAGTGCAGCACAGATGTAGAGCTGTTCATCTTCAATAGCTAGTATATCCCTGAGCTTTTGGTATTTAAATGGCATAATTTTCCTTTCTATGCCTCATAATCTTCATAGTGCACCTCCTCATCAAATATTACTTCCAGGCCATGACACTCAGCTTATTGCTATTTGATTTTCCTTATTTTTTTCCCTACTACAGCTCTTTATTAAGAACTAAAATTGGAGATTTCTTACAGGCAGAAATCTTGGTGAAACTTCTCCTGAAACTGATTGAGCCAATATTTGTCTTACTGCTGTTTTCATTCAAACTTCTTTTTGTGGCATCTGGCACATACTTAGGAAAGCTCAAGGCACCCTTGGCCCCTGTGTTAGTCCCACTGATTATGACAAGGAAAGAAACTCAGGGCTTAGCCCCCTGTGAGCGTTTTGCTGCTACTCTTTCTGCTAAACGAGTTGCTCTTTATGTAAATCTTTCTGCAAATGTTATCTGTTAGCAGTGCATTCCCTGTTGATTCAAATCTGATTACTATTCAGAGCACCTTAAGTACAATATAAACAGTGTTTACATTGTGTATTCATAGTACAAGAATAAATTTCCATGACATTTATCCAAACTTCTGGCCTAGCTTGTAGATTCCCAGTACACAAAGAATGGACTTTATTATATTAGTGAAGGTAGGCTGAGTAGGTTAAAGAAACTATTACTTATTCCAGTTGAACATGAGCATATAAGAAATCAAAATTCAAGATGACAATGTTTGGATCTTGGGGATGAGGTGGAGGGAAAAAGCAAACAACATAAATGGGTAAAAACCAGCACGTTAACCTTAAATTCCCTGCTGGCGTCCTTAGTTTGCACATGTGTTTGTCAGTCATGAAATACTTGAAATGTGAGACCTGGCAGTGTCATGGTGCCAGACATAGTTAGCATTAAAAATATTTTTCCAAATTATTAAAAGGTGCTCTGAAACTGTTGCAAAAACAGAGTTCTTAATCCTAATATACTCCTTACATAGGGCATATGTAGATATGGATATTACTGTCTTTCAACATTAAAAGAAATTGAGGTATATTTATGCATTCAGGATGGATTATCCTCCATCAAATGCAACTACAAAATGGCTCCATGTTGCAAAAGCACTAACAATTCTGACAATCTGACTTTACAAAGCTTTCATTTTAGCCCATGATGTCATTATATATGCAACTGCTGCAACCTGTTGTGGCCATCAAGGGCCACCGAGGCCACTGTCACTCAGCAATTCCTCTATGCTTTCTCTTGGCAGAATTTATTTATTTTTTTTTTTTTTTTTTTGCATTTTTCATAAGAAAGTGAGCTGGCTCAGCAGTCATTCAATTTCCTTAATCATATCAGACTCTAAATGGCCCTGATAAATAAGGTACATGTCTTTACTGATTAAAGTACTGTAATTATTTTATTTTAGGTTTAGTTGATGTCAGTTCCTCTCAAATAAGTGTCTCCATCCAGAATGTAGTGATTACATGAAGGCAGAAGGTCACTGAGAGGTAAAGTTTCCTATCTTTGCACAGGATTTATGTATATCCACAGTTCCACTTGCCTTCTACCAGTACAGATTGGTTTAAGGGGAACTGCTCCTTAAATCAAAGTAAAAAAATTCAAAAGGCTGGAAAATTGCTCTGATATGTATAAAATTCAGTTTCCTTTAAAAACTATATCAGGTAATTTGAATGAGACTTAATCACATTTTTTGCAACATCAGGAAAAGGCTTCTCTGATACCTTCATGAAATGATCTCTATTTTCCATCAAAGTGACTATTTTAACTAAGAAAACTCAACAGTTTTTAATACTGAAAATGGAAAAATTTGAAATGTTCAAAACTGCAACATGTTGGTTTTTTTTAATTAATTATGTCAAATTTATTAGGGTTTTTTTTTTTTGTTTTTTGTTTTTTGGGTTTTGTTTTTTTGTGAGGTGTTCCAACACATTCCAGTTTTTGCTCTCTTTCTAGAAATTATCAAAAGAGAAGAATTTGGCAATGAAATGGGCAAGCTGTTCCCAGCCAGCTTTATTAAAGCATAATAAGACATAGGCAAGCTAAGTGACTTCCAACATTACCTTTTACTGGTAACGTTCTGCGTGCACCTAAGGAATTCTACAGCCAAAACAGACAGTAGAGACAGGTCCCTCATACCTATGTGCCACAAGACACTCAGCATATTCTACAAGAAGTTAGTAAGAATAGCATTCAACTAAGAAAAGCCTACATGAAGCAAGGCTGAGAATTTCCACAGATGTAAGATCTTTTGTGCAAAGAAATACCATGGGGTTCCTGAAAAAAGGCTGTTCAATATGAAATGGCAATATGTTTCTTTGAAATCATTCTTCTTGTTCCCAAAAGTGTTTGTTATATGCTGAAGTTGCATTATTTTGCTGGTCTCTACAGATTCCTTCACTATTCCTATAGTATGATGTGTATGCTATTCCTATAGCATGATCACCAGTACCCAATGCTTCGTGTTGTGATGACATGTTATGTTTTCAGCTTTGCTGAGTAAGTTTGTGAACAGAACTGTGGTCATTTCCACTTGTTGGCAAGGAAGACTGCTCCTCAAGCTTGGTTTCTAGGTGGAGCCAGATTTTGAGGCAGAGCATTGTTCTGCAGAGGCTTTTGTTGTGCTAACATTCCTGAAAGGGGGAATGGATAGAGGTTAGATGGCTTCTTTTCTGTAACTGCTATTTTATAAGTACAGATGTTACAGACTTCAGCTACAGCTTGTTAAGCTTGACCTAGGTAAATCTGCTCCCTGTTATTCCAATATTTTGCTGTGTTTTCACAACTTTTTGTGTTGATAAGTAGGAAGCTACCTGTTACTTTTCCCAGGCATATGTTGTAGGATGCTTTTAGCTGTGGCCCAAGGTAGGAGGTTTTTTTTCCTATCCTCACAACAACTCCTCTGCTCCAAAGTTCCTTGCTATGTTCTGCCAATTAGCTAAACAGTCCAGGTCTACACTGTACAGTGCAGCTCTATGTTATGCTGCTTAATGAGATCACAGGGGCAGTTTGACTGTAGGACTGTGTGACAGAAGCAGTCTAGCCATGGTCATCTGGGCTGATGTCCTTGTAATGACACACACTTGAAGTCATGCAGACCTGTAGTAAAAAAGGTTAACAGCACTTTTTTAAGAGTGCTTCACCTCCCTTCTGCTCAGATGCTCTATGCCAGGTAGTCTGAACGTGAAAAAATGCTGGTGATTAGTGACTAGCACTAACACCTATAGCATATAAAGCTGGGCACTGAAGAAAGATTCTATGCTTAACCCATGCTTTGCTATCTCGTGAAGGCTAAGTGCTATTGTGTCATGTAATCCCTCTACCAAAAATAAATTTCCGAAAATATCTGCTTATTCTTGCAAGGTCTGTGGGCCTTCAGCTGTCTTTAAATCTGCAAATGCAGAGCAAGCCAGTGTCTGCATGTTTAAAAAAATTTTTTTCAGTATATTCAAAACAAGATGGGGGTAATGAGCTATGGAAATGCACTGTTTGTCCTCTGACCATAAAAGAAACCAAACATACTCCAGGGAAATACTATGCTTGACTTCAGAAAATTATTCAGGGTTCTGGCTGCCACATATCACTCAGTGTAGTGATCCTGGCCAGCTCTAGGTTAGTAAGGGACAGCTACACCCTGGCTTTGATAATTTTTTCTCTCTAGCTGCTTTATTTTTAGAACAACAGTTTGAGCAAGACATAGCAGGAATGCACAAGCTGTCTGGGATTACATACATAAAAAATAAATATATAGCTATTGAAGCATAGACGAGTAAGAAGGAGAACAGCAGAGGTAGAAGCTTTAGTTACAGAGAAGTACTGGAGGGAGACAAAATCCCCATTACATCAACACTGCAGAGTTGTCAACTTAGCTCACAGAAGTGCCTACACTTCTCAGATAAACTTTATCTGCTCTACCCTCTTCTGCATACTTGTATAGCTGTGAAAACTAATGACAGGCAGGGGTTGCTGAATGCCAGAACCAACAAAACTTTAAGCATAGCCCAGTTCTCACATATCCTCTCTGCTGAGAGACAAGCTTCCAAGTGTCTGTCTCCAACAGAGGGATATGCTAGTGTCAGACTGGACCCCGGTTAAAGGAGAAGAGGTGATATTCATTACTAATATATTTGTACATCTGGGATCAACATTAAGCAATTATGTATTATAAATAAGTAACTAACTCTACAAAAGACATACAAAATAATACTTGAGAGTCCCTGTACTCCATGTTTTGCATGGGGTAATACTAATACTAATACTGTAAATCATCTGTTATGTCGGTGTCTACAATCTTGATAATTTAACTGGCAATATTCCAGAACATAACCTGAGTAAAAGTAGTTGGTGGTCTCTTTAATTTAAAATTCTTTACACCCTCCTCCTGGTAGTTTTCCTGTGCACCTTTCTCTTCTAGTTCCTCAAAGAGTGATTTTCACCAGCCAGATTTTTAACTAGTTTAGTAAGAATTAAAGTGACTTGGTGTAATATGCATGCTGAGAGTTGGAGGGAGGTTTAAGACTCTTTTGGGCTTATCTATTAACTTGCCACTGAGTTTTGAGGGCAGGTCTTTAACAAAGAGATCATGAAACACATCTACTACTTCCTCTTAATTCAATGACAGACTCTCAGACTCTGTGGAAATTGTTAGCTTTTAAAGACCATCCTGCCTTTAATTATGCCAATAAACTCTGTGTGTCTATCTGTCTATTAGGGAAAAATTGTTGGCATTGTTTTTAATACAATGTTTTTAATTTACTTAAAGGATAGGAAAATAGAGTTAAAACCATTGTCGTCCAAGCAGGACTTAGAGGAGAATGAAAAATAAGAGCTGTGTTTGCCAGTGGCTAGGAATGGATTTTCAGCAGACTGACACAAATTTTTCCTTCTTTTCCTGCCAAAAGTAGAAACATAAATGAAACACATGCTAAAAGCAACAGGTCACGGGCCACATCCTAGAATTTCTAGTAGTGCCCAATAACTTCATAAAACTGGAAGCTGTGGTCATGGAGCACTTGCACAGGAGCTACAGTAAATCACAGACAGGATTTGGGGCTCCAGATTGGGGAAAAATGAGGATGAGGGACCCACTCTCAAGGAAACCATAATACGGGTCTCCACAAAAGCCAAAGAAGGATGTTTATGTCATCTCTGCCCTCCCTGTGTGGCAGCTGAGGAACTCCTGATGGCTGGAGAGACACCAAGTTTCAGGAGTTCCCCCTTCTTCGAGGGAACTTGTTCAGCTTGTACTCTGAGGGAGGGATGGAAACCATGTCCCCAGCTGTCCACCACACTTTTCTGCTGCCAGACTTTCAGGGCCGTCTTGGAGCAGCTCCAAACTGTGTTTGTGTGTGTGAGTTGTGGGAAGGAGATCAAGAGAAGCAGAGGGGAGGGACCACACGCTACTGAGGAGTCCTTTATGCCTGTGGTTAGACCTTGCCCCTCTCAGCATGGGCTGAGAGGACCAAGCCTTTTGCTGCCCAACCTGCCCATACTCTGGGCTTTATCCTGGAGAAACAAGTATTTGTCTCACAACTCACTGAAGTTCATAAGCAACTCTAACCAGGCAACTGACACCTACTTAAAGGGTAAGAAGCTGTTTCTCATGAGCAATTGGGACCCAGGCAGCTGAGGCACAGTCTTGGCATCCTGCTCTTCCTCATCTATTTCCTTTGTCATTATAGTTCTAGAATATGTAACTTCTCATGCTTCTGATTTTTATTACATTGGAAATCTTTAACACTGTGGCAATCTCAGGAATCTTTCTGTTCCAAACTTGGTTTATCATCAGTAATTAATATTCAAGAATTTATAATTCTGTTTTAGCAGGGGCAAAGTATGCAAATTATGTGTCCTACTAACATCTCAGTAAAGACAGTTACTAAAGAGAACCCCTTGAAATTTGAGGCTCTTGGAAGTTCATTGTTTGACACTAGTAAAAGGCAAAAGTCCTAGTTAAAATAAAATGACAGTTGTTTATATAAGCAGATCCTAGTTACTTTAATTATTGCTTTTGGCAGGATCCTAGAAGTTTAATCTTTCTTAAATCCCACAGTCATGTCTGCTGGCTAAAGGATTTAGTTACCATGTAAAAATATTCGGCCACTACCAACCTAAATGCATCTATACACTAGGGCAATGTTACCCAGGATAGTTTCACTTGGATGAAATGGAAAGATTGTTCTCCTTTACTAATTCAATTAGAAGCCTGAGGAACATGAGATACATATAAATCTAATTTCTTCGTTACAGCAATTTAAAAAAGACCTTACATTTTTGAAGGTAAAAGATCTCATTTGTATTTCCTGATACAGGTCAGTCATTGCAGTACAATTTGCTCAGCCACCTTTTTTGGGGGAAGCCAGATTTGTAAGAAGAAAAAAAATCCTGCATTCATAATAGAGTTAAAAGCATGAAAATGCTCTGTCAGTTGGGAAGGAGCTATCCCGTTGTGCATCACAGATTTCACTACAATTTCAGCTCCACACCTTCAACTTGCTCTTGAAAACATCACACAAAGTATTAGGAAGTTGCAATGGGTGCTGAGCTGCCTGGTGGATGCAGCTCCACAGCAGACAGGGTAAAGTCATTCTTTGAGTAAAGAGCAAGTCAAGCTGATTCTAACACCAGTGGTCAAATAAAAAAAAATTCTGCCCACTGCAGTGTGATTTCTTTAATGCTCTGTCCTGTTACTCTGAAAAAATGTATTTTGGCTACAGAGTTAGCTTAAATATCTAATTAAGTTTTCTAGTACAAGGGATCACTTAAAGGTATTATTTGACTTTTCCTTGCACCCTTCCAGCACCATCAGGCCTTAATAACCTTTCCTATTCTCCCACTCTTGTGACTCAATAAAGCCCAGTTAATCAGAGAAAACCAGTGCACCAAATCCATTGGGATAGCTGGTGATAAATTTCTCTTCTGTTTTATATGCAGTGCCAGGTGGACTAAATTTCTAGTCCTATATCATATAACTCCATTAAAATACTTAATTGAGGCTTTTTAAGAAATAAAGATCATTTTTACTTTTCATAGAATCATAGAATCATAGAATCATAGAATCATAGAATCATAGAATCATAGGGGTTGGAAGGGACCTCGAAAGATCATCTAGTCCAACCCCCCCTGCCAGAGCAGGGCCACCTAGAGTACATCTCCCAGGAACGTGTCCAGGCGGGTTTTGAATGTCTCCAGTGAAGGAGACTCCACAACCCCCCTGGGCAGCCTGTTCCAGGGCTCTGTCACCCTTACAGTAAAAAAATTTTTTCTGATATTCAACTTGAACCTCCTATGCTTCAATTTACACCCATTATCCCTTGTCCTATCACTGGTCACCACTGAGAAAAGCCTAACTCCATCTCCCTGGCACTCACCCCTCACATATTTGAAAACATTGATGAGGTCACCCCTCAGTCTCCTTTTCTCCAAACTAAAGAGACCCAGCTCCCGCAGCCTATCCTCATAAGGGAGATGTTCCACTCCCTTAATCATCTTAGTAGCTCTGCGCTGGACTCTTTCAAGCACTTCCCTGTCCTTCTTGAACTGAGGGGCCCAGAACTGGACACAATACTCCAGGTGCGGCCTCACCAATGCAGAATAGAGGGGGAGGAGAACCTCTCTTGACCTACTGACCACACCCTTTCTAATGCACCCCAGGATGCCATTGGCCTTCTTGGCCACAAGGGCACATTGCTGGCTCATGGTCATCTTCTTGTCTACCAGGACCCCCAGGTCTCTTTCACCTACACTGCTCTCTTTTCAGACCTATGTTTTATTCTTCTATTTGAAGAATGTTCAGGTTTCGCAAAGGAAGTTAAAATTTGTAAAATGCAACTCAATGCATGATTTCACCTATTCAAAATTAAATGAAAGCTTATATTGGACTTAAAATAATATATAAAAATAAAATATGAGATAAAAAAGTCTAAATTTTCTGGAAAGATAAAAATCTTTCTGGTAAAAACTTCACTGCTGTTAAGCCCCAGTTTTTCAACTCAAAGTTTCAGTCAAAAAGAACTGATCAGATCTAGCAGCCACACTACCAGAGAATCCAACTGTTCAATCAGTGACTGCATGTGTCAAGCCACATTCACATGACCATTCTGTTAGCAATCAAAGCAGCTGGTCTGCATCCAGCTACATTACACTGAGATCATGTATCACCCCCAAATAAGCATTTTATTAGTTGAATATAAAGAAGGGTGACATCAGGGAAAAGTAAATGACTGCAAAATGTTTGACAGTGGCCCTCTGTGAACAGTATTTTACTCCAAGAATGACTTAACCTCCTCCATCAGTATCATAGTGCTGAGAGTCTTTACAATCTTGGAGGAGCTCTTTTTCAGATACAGTATAAAACTTGCGTGCTCATCACTTGTGATAACTGAAGATTCCCTGATAACATATCTTTTTATAAAACCCAACAGATTTCTTCTTAAAATATGTTTCCATGTAAGTAATAATAATTAAATAAGACCATTTCCTCAGAAAATATTATTTGAAAACAAAACAGTGGCTACTTACAGCTCTCTCCTAGAATAAGTAGGTGTAGTATACAGAAAAAAGTATTTATTTTTATGCATAGAACACATGGTACATTTTGCAAAAGCAGTGATTTCAGACACATCCAGGAAAAAGTAATTATTGGACTTAAACTTTAAATTACTTTTAGCTACTGATTTTTTTTACATTTTCTATTACCTAGCAGTGAGTAAAACAGCCCACACATATCTCTGTGTTTCAGTATTTGTTGCCTTAGTGGATATTTTTGAGTCATATTAGCAAGCTCTGGCATAAAACACTAAAAAAATACAAAGAAAATATATTCCACATGTAGTTGAATAACAAGAGTGAATATATGCTGCATCAGATATGATGTTGGAAATGGTGCTAACAGTCTTTTTTGTAATATAAGAGAAACGGAAATTGCACTTGGAGGTTAAATGGAATTAATAAAATGGACTAAGATATTTCTTTCACATTAAAACTTGAATATAACTAATCTCAAAGTGCCTTTTGGGCTATTGGATATAGATCTCCTGACAGCTGCAGATGTAGCCATACAAAATAAAAAAAATTTTTTCCTTCCAAAGTTCAAGACCTGTGCACTGCCTAAAAAGGGAGACATGCCTTCAAGCACTGAACTTTTGATATTTTCTGACTTCAATGCATAGCAACACTTGGAGTTCAAAGCATGGATTTAGTAACCTAAGACAAAAAAAATAAAAACAAACATTAATTTCAACTATGATTACATAACAATGCACAATACTACATAACTTTAACTTGGGGAACCTTGAAAATACCTGTCTGTTGTTTTGCTTTTCATTTCCTCTTGAGCTGAAAATGAAGCAGGGGGAGAAAAGGGTGTTATTCACAGTTGTCTGAAACATTTCAAAGGTAGTGAACATTTCTGATATGTGTAAAAATGGAGATCTGTAACAGGTAGCAACATGAATGCCTCCAGCAACAATATGTGTCCTTCCATCCTGAGTTAGATGGCTATCCACCCAGAAATCCAGACAAACAGCTCCCCATGTCATTTTGGCCCCTGCAGAAGTGCTTTGTGCAAGGCTGAAGCCAGGGGTGTTTTGTGGCTGGGTGGTAGTCTGGCTGGTGCTCAGACTAATTTAGGTAATTTTTGAGACCACATTGCCTTTCAGTCAACACCAACTCTGCTGTGATTGCAGCTGTACAGATACTTTCACCCATCCACAGTGCAAGGTTGCTGGATTTGTTTGGTCTTTGCTTTCACCAGATCACTGAATCCCTGATCTAGTTCCTGGAACATCCACTGGAAGACTGAGCTGGCATAAGGAAGGGCTTCAGCCTTCCTCTTTTTAGTGGTGGTACAGATTATTGTTGAATTGACAGGGCTGTGTAAGTAGGATCTAAAAGTGGTTGTTTCTTCAAATGAGGATTTGAGAAGATGTTGAGGGGCCAAGAATAGACCCCTTCTTTCAAGAAAAAAGTCAGATGAAAGCCTACAATATCTGCCTGCAGCCATCAGGTATTTCTACAAAAAAGAATATGTACCAGAATGTTACTATTCTCCACCCAGTCTAACAAAAAAAAATGTTTTTTTAAAATGTTTTTTTAAAATGTGTTGGGTTTTTTGTTTGTTTGTTTGTTTTTTGTTGGTTTTTTTAATGTGTGTGTGGGTGCAAACCTCTTTCTTTGGAAGAAATCTATGAGAAAAGTTTAAAAGTAATTTGAGAGAGATCAAATGGTGTCTTTTTTTAAGTCTCTTCCTAGGTATTTTGTGTATACATACATATGACAATATATATGATTACAAGCAAATTTTTTATTCACAGACAGAAATAAGTATTCTCAGTCTTCACATGGCTTTTGTATTTGTATTTTAATATACTTAATAATTACAAGTGTGTACAGCTTCTTAATGGAGTTAAGAACATCTGGCAAAAAGAAATTAAAAATGGTTGAGAAGAAGAATTTCTGGAGTAAGTATGTCATAGAGCATAGGTTCACCTAGGAAGTAGATTTTACTCTTCAGGTAGAAGACAAAGGTTTAAATTACTTTTGTGATTGCCGTGAAGCAAAGATTTTTTCTAAGCTCACTCTGAATTGGAAAAGAAACATTGTCTTTCAGTGCAGAATTTCTAAACTCCAAGTTTGGAATAAGTGCCCTTTCCAGTAGGGTACAGAGCTTTCTCCCCCTCCTGTGCTTTTCTTGAATTCATTCCGTGATGATACAAAAAGAGATTTCACAAACCATTTGCTGCCTGTGTGACAAGGAAATGCTCCCAGTGCAGTTCTACCCAGTGAAGCCCAGCCCTCTGTGAGAACAGGTTCTCTAACAGGCAAACCACACAAGAAACCTTGCAATACCATGATAAGGTAAGTACTCAACCTACTCTGGTATGTAAAATAAATGTATTTATTGTTTAATAAGTAAGTGCTTTTCTCCAACCTTTATTTTCCTCCTACAGTGATAGAGAGACCTGTCCAAAGAAGGCAAAGGAGATCACCAAGTGATGCCACAGGTCAGTCTAAAGTGTATGTGAGACTTTCTAAAGAAGTTTGAAACATTTCAGCTGTATTGATTTCAAAGTCAGTATATATAGCATCAGTATGAAGTTTGTTTATCATAACAGGACACAAAATCTTCACAACAATGTTTTCTTTGGAAATCAGTTGTTTGAGCCTTTATTTCATTCAAAGTACTTTGTATACTACTGCAAATCTCCAACCTCAGAGCAAACACATCTGGTGACAAGAATGGCAGTCTCATTAGCAGTGAACAAGATAAGGGAGGACTGATGTTCATTGAAAATGTTGGGGAAAATTGATTTAACCTATTTTGGATATAAATTGCATTAAAAATACAAAACCAGGAAACCCAGAACATTTTCTACAAGCCAGAAAACTGATTTCAAGTGCCTCCAGTCTTAGCCCATTTCTTGTTGAAACGGTTCTGGCAGTCAAGAAAACATTTCAGCAAAAACCCCTTACACAATTCAAGATTCAGGGTGTACTGTAGTTCAAATCACTTAGCAGAACCAATGTAACAGTTTTGCAGGAGAGAGATTGGAAGTTGCAGATTGTATTTTTCTCTTCATATGTGATTTCTAGCTGGCCACTGATAACCTAAACCATAGAATTTAGTGATGAGATTAAGAAGACCTATTTTGCACCATTATTTTTTACAAGAAGTTGGCATTTAACAGTTGAAGCAGCAGCAAAGCAATACTGTGGCTTGACACTGTTTTGGTTGTAGCAATGATGTGGTAGGAAGTGGCTGTCAAGTTCCCTTGGCAACAGATGAAGGATAAATGACACACTCTGAATCACCAATGAATCATTGACAGAGTTCTGCTTCTGATTTTTGGTTTTATTTCCAGATTCTAAAACTGTGCTAGTTCTAAGACGATGGATGAGTGTGAACAGTTCACAGGATTCACAGGCGTGTGGTAATGGTCAGGTTATTACTAGATCTCCCACCACTGTGAAAACAAGAAGGCTGAACAACCACAAATTGTTTTTTTCTGTAGGCTATCATCACTTAAAGAGTATCCAGGTTCTTTGCAAGAGGGAATGAGGGTAGAAGTATGAACTCTCAGTGGCAGAACTCTCAACAGCAGAAGAACCAAGGTCAGCACAGGCAGGGACCCCTGGATTTTCTTCCCAGACTTTACAAGAACTCAGGCCCTGTAAGCACCTGCTGTTCAGCACAGAGCTGGAAAATGAACTGTAGTACCTTTTACTGTTAATAAATACATAGATTTTTATAACAATCAAAATAAATCATTAAAGTGGTAGCATATGCTATTTCAAGCAGCTGGGAGCTCCCTAAAATTTGAGACATGATGCCACATGTGAAAGTAAGGAATAGCAGGCTGTTAAAGGGGACAAGATTAGCTACTATGTTTGTGTATGTGTGTACATATGCACATTCATAGGTTCATTATGTGCATGTATAATCATTCTCATCAGCCTAACTGTTGAAATTGTTTTAAAGAAAAGTTGCAAAAGCAATACCAGAAGTCAGTCTTTCACTTGTAAATAGGTCTAAATATATGAATTAAAATATTTACTCTAGAGATACACATAAAGTTTATTCTGTACTGATTCTTATTCCTGTAGGAGTTCAGTCATTGGGCCCAGATGAAGGTCTAGGTTCTGATGCCTGGACACACCAGTTGAAATTGAATACTATCAGATCCCTCCTATTAGAAGCTTCACCCTACACTGGTTTTATCCATTCAGAAGTTCTAGAAGACAAAAATTCTCTCTGAGTAGGCAGGACCAGAAAGAGCCTGTAAAGTTTTAGTACAGCAAATGAAGACATTTATCTTGCAGGTTTTCCATCTCTACACTTCTAGATATAAATATTTACACCAATTTTTGGATGCCAAAACTGTATTGGCTATAGTTTTTATTTCTGTTATTGAGTGCATTTAATTAGCAAGAGACTAATATATATAATATAGAGACTAATATATATTAGAGAGACTAATATATATAATCTATACAGGTCTCTGTGTCCACTGTTCTGTGTATTACAACACTCCTGAGTTTATAGACTACCTGAGTTACAACAAGCAAATTATGATGATACAAAAATGTTTTAGGATTATCTAGGGTTATGACACAGTGTAACGGCTGTGATGAAAATTAAGTGTGAAAATTACATGCTCTGCATTAATGTTCTCTTTGCTACCAGGAGAAATTTCTGCAGAAGTGAAGAATCATGCTGTATGTCAGACTGATTTATCTTTTTTAATCATCTAAGCTCTAATAACCCCTTTATGAAGTGTCTAACTCTGTTTAAAAGAAAACTAAGATGTTCCAGACTAGTTCTGGCTGACATCCCAGGGCAGAATAAAGAGTAGATTTAAATTAATAAGTAGGCTATTATCTTGGGAACACCACTAGAACTACTTTTCTTGACTTCTGACTTTTCTGGTGTCTGTTTTAAAAAAAAGAAGATCTTATTGGGTCATTCTATACCTTTTTCTTTCAAAGTTGAATTAAAGAATGTGTTTGCTTCCAGCAAAAGATTTCAAAGCAAGGACACAATGTTTTATGGAATTGTACATATATTCTGCAAGCATGAAAGTCAGAGAGATTATTGATGTCTTTACTGCAACTAAGTAACTTTTTCTTCCATGTCTGTTGCAATGAATAGTGGTGGACGAATCTCTCCGCAGATCCAGAGGTAAAATTAAAGATCAAATCTTCCAAAAATTTTTCACATCTGTAAATGTGTACTTGAACATCGAGGTTGTGCAGTCAAAAGTACAGTGTAATCTATGTCATGCCAGTTCATGCTGTTGTCAGTAGCAGTTAGTGAATTTTAACATAAGAACATGATAAACTAGTGGCCCAATTAGACCAAGACTGACTCTGACCTGGACATTTTTGTACTATCAGACGTCAGAATAAAACCTCTGTAATCATAAAAAAACCACAAAAACCCAAAACTGGAGCCCATAATACTCTGTTGGTAAAGCCCCACAAATCTCTGTTTGAAATTACTGGATATAACTATAGTCAGGCTGACCCAAAGGTTGAGAAAGGAAGACTGACTGTGCTCAGCTGACTATCTTTAATTGATTCCTGACAGCTGCCAGCTACTAAGGAAAGCTTTAGGTAAATCATAGGCTTCAAGCACCCTGGAGATAACTTCAGTGCAGCTCTATCCAGGTTTTTCATGGACTGTTGAGCTTTGCTCTCCCAAATGCAGGTAATTCCTAATTTTCACAGAACCCTGATAAAAAAGTGAATGTCTGTTTATGCTGCAGCCTCCATCTTTATTAGTAGCAGTATTCCAGGTGTTAATTTTGGTGAAGTATTTAAGCTCTAAGAACTGTTTCACATTGTCTAAGTGACTATAGAAGACAGATTTTGCCTTATTAAAAGAAAACTAGACCAGGTAGCCTATGAAGAGATTGATGTGTCTAACATTTTTTTAGTCCTTTACACCCTTATTAGAAAAGTTAGATATCTTCCTAAAATTAACTGGTAAAGATTTCATAAACTGCCTGTGCATCCAAAGAGATGGAAAACACCTGTGATAGCAGTATGAGGTTTTCTTCTGATCTCCAAAGATGTCTCCCTCTGATTGTAGACAAAATAAAGGGCCTGTGTTTGTGGACTCTCCTTTCCTGGGGCAAGGTAAATTAAACCATAGCAAGGCAGCACTAAAGTGAGACTCTGAGTTAGATGATAGAGATTTTTGCTGAAGCTCCACGTAGTTAATGGGAGTCATAGGCACCATCTATCTCACCATGCTGGTAGCTCATCTGAGCAAAGTTGAGGAGCACACAATTTCCCCAATCTGTAACAAAATAAAGTTTCACTGACTCAGGCTCAATGGTGAGAAAAATTCTGTAAGTTTCAATGAACAGACCCAAACATATTTATTCAGCACTAACAAGTTTTCAAATATAGTAAGTGCTTATACTGACATTTTAATTTCACAAGTACAAAGTTTCTGCTGTTACAGGATAATCTGATGTATCTCTCAAACAGACATAGTCTTTCCTTTTCGATGTTGTGCAATATTTTTTCTCATTTTTTTGCTTCAACTTCCTTAGTTAAGGAGAAAAATAAAAAGTATACCTTGGGAGTTTAGGAAGTTATTAAGAAGAGAAACTTACTCAGAAAAGGAACTTCTTGTTTCTCAGATGCCAGACTCAGACAGCAATCTTCTTCGTCTCCGATTTAATTTTTTTTTTTACCCCAACTACACTGTAGTTATTTCCCTTACAATCCACTACAGAAATCATAACTGAACATTGGACTTTTGTTTATCTTCTTCAAACAAAAAGATTGTCTGAAATATACATTTTCCCTGACAGATGTTTTTATTTTATGGTTGCAACCCCTACAGTTTCACCTGGCTAGCTTCACCTCAGTAGTTCACCAGTGTCACAGGTGGGGAACATTTGCTATGACTTCAAGGTTATTATTCTTTCTCTTTGAAGATGGGAGATAACAGGTAAGCTATTATTGTCCCTGAGGGGAAATTATTTTCTCCTGTACTAGCAATGAGTCAGCAACAGGTTATGATGTATGTGATCATCTCATTGCACAAATTTTCAGTCAACTGTACACAGTGCCTTTGCCTGTTCACTCTGCATTATCTATTTCATACTAAAATATTGGATTCAAATAATCCTTCTCGGTTGAAACAACAACAACAAAACAGTATGAGAAAACAAAAAGCAATGGCTTTTATGCACACCAGGGAAAAGTGCAATTGATTTTACCCAGGCTGTCATATCTTTACCTTCTATGTTTGTGTATAGAATTTGGAGCATGTCTGCTATGTGTTTGACTTCCATCACTTTTTTCTATATTTTTGAAACCTGGAAGCAGCCCCTATGCCCAGCATCACCAGGGAGCAAACCAGTGAAGTAGAGGTTAGAACTCTGGAGCCACTGGGATCTAGTAGGAGTCCTTTCTCTCCATACTTCAAATTTTAAGAAAAATGGCAGAGGAGCATGTAGCCAGTTTCACACCTTTCATCCATGAAAGACAAATCAGGTGCTTTGCCATTCAGATAAGATTCCCAGATTTGGCTACACTTACTCTGTCCTATGAGGACTGGCATTTCACCATCCTTTTTTCATCAGCTTTCTTTCACACTTCAGTTCTTGCCCTCTTTCCTTCAACATTTTCCATACTTTTTTTTTTTTTTTTTTTAAATATTTACTTCAGTTCTCTCCAGTCAATAAGGAAACTAAAATGAAAGTGCTGCCTTCACACAGCTCAGAGATATAATTATTTTACCACTTCCTTTACCTTGAGTCTTCCTTTTCTATTTCCTTGATAAGCTTTAAAGCAAACCTATGTCTCTATTTGTATAGATGCTGTACAGAATGATGCAGGACTTAATTCTTTATTTGCCCTCAGACACTACTACCATATAATATACTAGATAGAGAGACTGATAGATCCTATACCTCCATAAAGTATCATAATACATGTTCTTAAGTTAAGGCCTATGCTTTATTGACGCAGAAACTCACTTGCAGGAACAATTGTTTTCTTCTTCCTACTTTCGTCTCAGATAAACATGAAAACTTTCTCTGAAACCATGGAGTGACATGTTTCACAGGCTGATCCTTGAACCCTCATTTTGAAGCTGTTTTAGTTTGTCCAGATGAGACTCTGGCCCACAGTGTGATAACACCAGCATGTCACAGTACTCCATGACAGCCGAGGCAAAGCAGGAGAGCCTCTAGCCTGTGATATGCAGAAGAAAAAGCAATCTGTTGTAATTCTGTTGATGTTTTATTGAACTTGTATTTACTCTCATCTTCTAAATGCTTTATGATAGTAGATTCTGAGATTTTTGGACAGAAGGCTGTTTTAGACCACTCATGTAATAAACCAGACCAGCCGTTCTTTGTCTTATCTTCATTTTTTAACATCATTCAATAAGAGAGAAGACAAATACATTTAGGCAACACTTTTTGAAGTATGCTTATATTTTTTAAAGTTATGAATGTAATACATCAACATGAAGTTGGTTTCCTGTTTTGTGATTTTGCTTTCAGCTAAATCTTTCATAAGTAGCTGTGCTTGCTGAAATTAACAGCAAGTTTCTCAGTCAGTGTCTGCTTCTGGGACTGATAATGCTTGATGTTTATAGTTACTGCTAGGGACTGGCATGCAGAACCAAGGACACTGCTCAGCTCTGAGGAACATTTTGGGCTCTGGAAAGACAAAAGGAGTAAAAAGGTCAGACCTGCAATCCTCCTTTAGGGAGGAGCGGACAAGATAAATGACCAAAATTGACCAAACAGAGTATTCCATCCCATACACCTCATTCTCAGTATAAATTTGAGGGACCATGAGGGTTAAACTCCTCTTCTTTGCCTGTTCCTGGTTGCTTCAGCAGGAAGGAATCCTGGGAGGATTCCATCTGTTCATCTGCCTGTGGTCCTGATCCATCCCAGCCCCTATCTGTGTGTTCCTGCCTCCAGCTCCCAACTGCTGCTGACCCAGGAGCCCAGCCTGGATTTTCACAGGTCCTGCCCTGCAATTAAACCAAATGACAGCTGGGCAGCAGCTGGGGCCCAGCCAGTGCCTGCACTGAGCTGGCAGTGGGAACATCCTGGGCTTCACCTGGAGCTCTGCTGCAATCTCTTCACATACCTGTTGAGCTGTAGCTCAGGTTTCCTTCTGAGATGTGAAAGAGAAACTGGAAAGATTGTTCTTAAGCCAGAGGAGTGGGGATTTATTGGGGGAGATTAAGTTAAAACAATGTCACCTCTTACTGAGACACTGTCATTGAGGATAATTTAGAAATATCTGGAAATAATTTTTTCTCCTTTTTTCATTCCTCCCCTGCGGCACTGTGCACTTTTGTCCCTTGGATACATTTGTAAAACTTGTCTTTTGTTATCCATTCCCATTCTTTATATTTCCCCTTCAGGGAAGAAAACTTGAAGTGAAGAGTCAGTCTTAAAACAACATAAACAGAACAGGTAGACTATTTATTTTAAATAAAAGGATATGTCCTTGAAAGTACTTCATTTGACTGTTTCTGTTGCTCATGCCAGCCCTATTTACATTACCTGGGCCCTGACCAGTTATTTCCACACTTAGGGCTCAAATTCTATCAAAAAACAGAATTAAAGATATGTCTAGTAAAACTTTCACCTCAAACTTTGCAACAGGCTCAATAAAGCAGCATGTGGATTTCTTCAGCTTTCAAAAAGCATATTTTTATCTCTCTGAGGAAAAATATTTCAAAATTTTCAAAATATTTCTTGAGAGTAGAAAGAATATGTTTACAAAATAGCTAATTAAAATATTCTCAAGCTTCCTCTTAAGAATGAGAACTGGTTACTTCTACTCTGGAGGAATGTAAAGACACAGCTGTTATTTTTGATTTCTAATTCCCAAGCATAATAAAACATTTTGATATTTATTTCTTTTTTTACTCTAACATAAGCACTCTTCTTTAAAGTAAAATACAAATTGTTACTTTCTCATCACAATATCTTTAACATATGACCAGATCAATGACTTGTTCCAAACAATATTTGTGTTACTGAGAAACACATTTCTATGCTGTTTTCTTTAGTCGTGTGTGCACAGAACTTCCTCTGTGCACAGAATCTCCCTCTTCTCATAACTTTGGAGACTGTGCAGACAAATTACCTGCCTTTCATCTTTCTGCTTGAGGGGGGGGGAAGATTACTAGAGGGAAAAATAGGCTTAGTAAGACTGTTTGTGTAATAGAGTTGGAATGTGAGACAAAGATAACAAATTCAGGAAGAAAGTCTTTTGAAAGACCAGAATGGAAGAGAAAGATGAGAAGCCAAGTTATGAATTCTTTTACACTTATCTTTAAACTTTCTCCTCTCCTTTCTAAAATTCTTTAGTGTTTATTTAATAAAATGTACCATTTATGAAATGGGCATTGATTAAATATAATATTGTTAGTATTAACCTTCTGATGGATGAACAAGTCTCAGGGGAGAATTTTAATTTGTCTGGAGAAGAAAGAAGGGAACAGACACATGTTTTCCCTTTCTTCTGAAGCAATATTAGGAAGTAATGCTCAAATAAATTAGAGAAGCATGAAAATTCGGCACAGGATCTAGTTTCTCTTCCTTGATACAAACAGGATGCCTTATTATCAGACATGATTATATAAGGAATTTCACAATAAAGTGGAACAGAATCTTCCTGAATAATGCCCAAAAGGAGATCTGGAAACTTTAAACTTCATCCGTTTCAGGGATTGCCAGACCTTGAATATGACAGTCTTAGACTCTAAGTTTCAGAATGGTTCAGAACATTGCAGATCTTTCCTAATCCCCCTCCCTCCACACCCTGCCCCCACCATTTTCAGCATTTCAGAACATTTGCTTACGGGGGCTGCCCTGTAGAGTAAGACATCAATCTCATCTTCAGCATTAATGTGAGTGAAAAGCTGCTTCATCAAAGTCTCTCAGGAAAATCTGAGAAGATTTATGTGCTCAAATGTGCAGTTAAGTCTGATGCAGGTAAATGCTGCCCTGGCAAGTGGGTAGTATGGAACACTTCAAATTGGAGGGAATTGGACCTGAGGTCCAGTGTCTGTGTCCTATCCACCAGGCTGTGTGGCATCCTTACTGAGATCCTGCTCTGGCAGTTCAAGCTGATTCATGTGTGCTGCTGAGAAGAGAGGTATCCTGAGGTAAATAAGAAGGAAAGCAGGTAAAAGAGAACCTAGTCCAAATACTGGAGTAACCTGCTCAGGTACATAACTAAAATGCCATGGCCAGGATTATGCATGCATTTATATTAGATCATCACTGAATAAACCCAAAATCAGTCCTGGATGCAGGGGACACAAATCTTTTGCTGGAGGTAAATCTGCAATAAACATATAAATTGGGCAGTGATTACCATCACTGTTGCTTTCTTAACAGCTGTGCTATTTGAAATCTCAAACAAATGTTAAAAACGTAAGTAAATATATGTATAAATAAGCAGATATATAATTAGTAGTTTTCTAAACAGTACCACCTAGCTATACTGTCTACATTGGATAAACCAGGACACTAACTAATTGCTCCGTGCTATATTTTGCTGTGACTAGTCTAAACTTCTTGATAAAGTACATGCCAAAAATGTGTGGTTTGCCTAATATCTCAGAACTATACTGCTACTTTCTTGCATTGCTTGGTCATTCATTTTGACCATCAGATTCCAGCATCCCTTACTTCTGTGATTAATTTTTATTGAAAGAAATTATACCCCCCTCCAAAGTTGCTTAAAATCACTCATCTGTATTATTGCAAAATCCAGTTCCACAATATCACATGACTTCCCAAATTATCTTTCTTCAAATACTATGTCCTGAAGTTCCTTTAATGCTGTTCCCAGAAAGTGACTCACAAGGCTTAATTAATTATGAAAGATGTTAACTTAATGACTGCACTAAAAAGGTGTTTTTGTCTTCTCACCATAGCTTGAAGGAAATTTCATTGCCAAGGCACTATCTCTAGCACTGATCTTGTACTAGTAGTGTAGATGTAACCTTTTCAGGACTGAGTCTTTAAAATCTGGCCAAATGGGACCAATTTTGTTTTCAATAGATGACATCTTTAATTGCATGAATAACTGTAGACATGTAAGTTAAAATATTCATTTCATTAAAAAACAAGAAGAAAAACTCTCTGACTGTAGGGTGGCCAGTATTTTGCTCTGTTCGTGTATAAGTTGATTGCTGGTATGACACTGTAATGATCTGAATACCACTAAACTGGAAATAACCTTCTTTTATGAGTTTGATGGATTGGTTATCCCAGTGTCAGGAAATAAATGGGAATATTTCAGTGTTAGCTTCAGATACATTCTCCTGGTATCATCAAGGGCATGTCTGGAGAAAAATCATGTGTTTGTATAGAGATGGTAAGTGGAGCAGTTCATATTCTTAGTTATGTTGTGCCCTCTGGCAAGCCTGCCAGGAGAGTGCTGTGCTTGTTTTGTGAAGAGAAACCTCCTTCACATTCCAGCTTGAGCATATCTATTGTTTTCAGACATAAACAGATGTCTTCCTTACCTAAGGGAAGCTCTCAAAAATATGGAACTAAACCAGAAGAAACTGATGTGAAACCACAATAGTATTTGACCTGTCTCCATGCATTAATAATCCCAACTTTAGCTGAAGGCAGAGGTCTGTTGCACTCAGTTTTATTTATTTGCTTAGTTTCCACCTTGCTTTATGTAAGAACAATAAAGTATAGAGGTATTAATGTAATGTTGTTTGATTTAAATTAAGATTTTGTTAAATACATGCACGTTTATTGTGTCATTATTAATACTTGGAGGATAATTCAGATTTGCTTAACAAGAGCTTGGGAAAGGAGGCTAAAAATATTCTTTGTTCTACAAGGAATATCCCTTTATTTCACAGGCCAAAATCCTGACACTTGTGATGAGACCTAGCTATAGATCTTGAGCAGAGCTTTTTCTAACAATCCTAAAAGAGTGGATGAATTTTATTTGCATGCACCTCTGCTGATTGCTAACAAAAAATGTGTAGTGGTCAACACTTGTTTTTTTATGCCTTCTATACATTTACTTTTTGCACATGCTGATCTGTCTTTCCTGAACTTAAAACAATGTCCTTAGGATGTTCAGGCCTCTGTTAGACTTATGGTGTATGTGGAAGGTAAAATGGTAAGGAAAAAGGTGCAGTACCTCCATCAGAGCTTTATCCCAGAGCCAGCTCCAGGCATGCTGGGAAAGCAGAAAGTCACAGTGCAGCACTGGCACATCTAGCATCTCTCCACTGATGCTGGTGCTGCCCTCACCATTTGTGTCATATTGCAGAGCAGAGGTAGATGGCCCAGGTTAGAGAACTCCTTGCAAAGTTACCTTTATTTGTAGAATTATCAGTTTGGAGGCAGCAAACTTGATTAAAAAACAAAGATTCCCAGAAACTCAGATTTTTTTTTAAATTATTTTTTAACCCACAGACACCAGATATAAAGAAGAGAAGCTGATTGTGACTTCCCAGTCACAAAATGATGGAACTATAGTGCTACAAGAAAAAAAGAAAAATAATTTTGAAAATGGTATGGCAAAACATGATGGGACGATTCATGAAATGGAAATTAACTTTAGTTTTACATCTTGTAAACTCCAGAGTATTCAATTTTAAATTCTAAGTGCAAGTAGCCTTTCAGTTCCATAAGTCAGTGATACATAATTTAAAATAAGAGACCAAATATAAACTAGAACTACCTGCAAAAAAGGATAACTCATGGTTCAAAATCCTCTCACATAGAGACAAAAGAATCTTACCAGCCTCATTGATATGTAAACTGTAAATTTCAGTTTGTTCAGAAAGCAAACAAGTTTTCCTGTAGAAATTCTTAAGAATTACAGTTATCATGATAGACTGCTATCTTTGCTTTTTATTTGTTATTTCTGAATGTGCATCATATTAAAACCTTAGTTTCCATGCTACTGCAGTGTGATTCATATCTTGTGGTTAAAAAGGCTGGCTTTTGTTCCCAAAATTTCTGCTTTGAGAAAACATTTGCTAACATGTAGATAGCTTGTGGTGTGTAGACGAAATACGTATTCTTTATAAACTCCTCCAATAAGAATAAACTCATGACAAGACATATGACAACACTATTCCCACAGTTGCTGTCAGGTTGGCATATCACCCTCTAACTATATGATGAAACATATTTTCTGTTTAGAAAGAATGATTTCATGTGATATTTGCACATGCATGATTTGAATTATTTTTATGTTGTAGATGTATACATTACTCCTGTTGCAGGACAAACTGTTTCCATCAATTAATATTAGATAATCAAAATTATTTATTCCATAAAATATAATAATTTATGTTACATAGGGCAAAGGCTCCTTACAGTATCAAGAAGCACTTGTTCAACTGAAAATCCACCTTTAAGTCCTAAGACCAGAGAGTTTTTCTTATTCATTGGGATGTAATGGGAACTCTTTACATATTACAACATTAGTACCCTTGGACAGGAGCTACCTATTGTGGGTGGCATCTCTAGAGCTTCCTGGTAGAGTTAATTTGTCTAGACCAGAAATCCATGCCTTTGCATCCCTATGCTTCTCTATCCCTTTTTCTCATCTGAAGACAACTCCCAATAGGAGTAGACCTATGATATATACCAAGTAGCCACACTATCTTAATACTTGATGGCTTGGGAAGTTCTCTTTGATAAGAAATGCAACCTTTTTCTCACCAAGTTGGAGCCCCATTCCATATTTTCTGTCTCAAAGCAGCCCAGGCCTGCACTAGCATCCTGAGTACAGAACGATCTCCAGGTTGCCTAGAAGTGCACCCACTCTGCCTGGGGAGGAGTCAGAACCTGTTGTGCCTCTCTCTGGACATACATAAATTAATCATCGCCTTTGCAATGAGTAGAATTACTACAGCAGCTCAATGCTATATTCCTAGAGAAATCATAGAATCATAAAATGGTTTGAGTTGGAAGGGCCCTTAAAGATCATCCAGTTCCAAACCCCTGTCATGGGCAGGGACACCTCCCTCTAGACCAGGATGCTTAAAGCCCCACCCAGCCTGGACTTGAACATTCACAAATCCACAGGCATCCTGTTCCAGTGTCTCACCACCCTCACAGTGAAGAATTTCTTCCTAGTATCTATCCTAAATCTCCCCTCTTCCAGTTTAGAGCCCTTATCCCTTTTCCAATTGCTACATGCCCTTGTAAAAAGTCCCTCCCCAGTTCACATTACAGGATGATGGATACAGATGGGCTTCCTGGAATAGCTCTGAGGACAAGACAGCACTGTCACTGTGTAGTGAAACATGGAAAAAAAAAGTGGAATTCCACAGAGTTTTGGTGCAATAATTTTTACATGAAAAAACTAGTATTTTGTGATGGGCAGGCAAATTTGTGAGGATTTTGAAATTCAGGCTGCCTTAATTGGATTGCTGTATATTTGTATAGCTACATGAACTTCAAAATGTTTTTATTTAATGCAAACATAGATAATTAAGTTATGTTTAGTATTTAATGAGGAAAAATGTTTAAAAGATTAAACTTGTGGCTCTTTTTTGGTCACAGCATTTGATATTGTCAGCTGCTCAAACAGCTTCTATTGCTTTCTCAGTTAAGGACTTTTCCAGACTTTTCATAGAATCATAGAATCATAGAATCATAGAATTAGCCGGGTTGGAAGGGACCTCAGAGATCATCAAGTCCAACCCTTGACCCACCGGAGCACAGTTGCTAGACCATGGCACTGAGTGCCAGATCCAGTCTTTTTTTAAATGTCTCCAGGGACGGAGAATCTACCACCTCACCGGGCAGACCATTCCATTGCCTGATCACCCTCTCCGTGAAGAAATTCTTTCTAATATCCAACCTAAATCTCCCCTGACACAACTTAAGACTGTGTCCTCTTGTTTTGTTGAAAGTCATCTGGGAAAATAGTCCAACTCCCACCTCACTACAGCCTCCTTTCAGGTAGTTGTAGAGAGCAATGAGGTCTCCCCTGAGCCTCCTCTTCTTCAGGCTGAACAGCCCCAGCTCTCTCAGTCTCTCTTCATAGGGCCTGTGCTGGAGTCCCTTCACCAGCCTGGTTGCCCTCCTTTGGACCCGCTCCAGGACCTCGACATCCTTCTTAAACTGAGGGGCCCAGAACTGGACACAGGACTCGAGGTGTGGCCTAACTAGCGCTGAGTACAGGGGCACGATCACCTCCCTGGACCTGCTGGCGACGCTGTTTCTGATCCAGGCCAGGATGCCATTGGCCTTCTTGGCTGCCTGGGCACACTGCTGGCTCCTGTTCAGCTTCTTGTCGATCCAGACTCCCAGGTCCCTCTCTGCCTGGCTGCTCTCAGCCACTCTGTGCCCAGCCTGGAGCTCCCCATGGGGTTGTTGTGGCCAAAGTGCAGGACCCGGCACTTGGCCGTGTTGAACCTCATCCCGTTGGAATCAGCCCAACTCTCCAGCCTGTCCAGGTCCCTCTGCAGAGCCCTCCTGCCTTCCAGTTGGTCCACACTTCCTCCCAGCTTGGTGTCATCTGCGAATTTGCTGATGATGGACTCAATCCCTTCATCTAGGTCGTCGATAAAGATATTGAACAGAACTGGGCCCAACACCGATCCCTGGGGGACACCACTAGTGACCGGCCGCCAACTGGATGCAGCCCCGTTCACCACCACTCTTTGGGCCCGGCCCTCCAGCCAGTTCCTAACCCAGCACAGGGTGCTCCTGTCCAAGCTGTGGGCCGACAACTTTTTCAGAAGAATGCTGTGGGGGACGGTGTCAAAGGCCTTGCTGAAGTCCAGGTAGATCACATCCACAGCCTTCCCCTCATCCACCAGACGGGTCACCTGATCATAAAAGGAGATCAGGTTGGTCAGGCAGGACCTTCCCTTTCTAAACCCGTGCTGGCTGGGTCTGATCCCTTGCCCATCCTGCAGGTGCTGTGCGATTGCCTCCAGGATGATCTGCTCCATAACCCTGCCAGGCACTGAGGTCAGGCTGACGGGCCTGTAGTTTCCCGGGTCCTCCTTCCGGCCCTTTTTGTGGATCGGCGTGACATTCGACAACTTCCAATCATCCGGGATGTCCCCAGTGAGCCAGGACTGTTGGTAGATGATAGAGAGAGGCTGGGCAACCACTTCTGCCAGCTCCCTCATCACTCTTGGGTGGATCCCATCCGGTCCCATAGACTTGTGGGGATCTAAGCAGCTCAAGAGGTCACTGACTGTGTCCTTCAATATTTCAGGGGGGCTGTTTAGATTTTTATCACCTTCTATAGGCTCCAGAGGCCTGCTGTCCATAGGATGATCTGTCTTTTTGTTGAAAACTGAGGTAAAGAAGGTGTTAAATACCTCAGCCTTTTCCTCATCTTTGCTAACTATATCCCCACCCATGTCCAGTACAGAATGAATGTTTTCCTTGCCCCTTCTTTTACTATTGATGTATCTGTAGAAGGATTTCTTATTATCCTTCACAGTGGTAGCGAGATTCAGTTCGTGTTGTGCCTTTCTCTCTCTGATTTTCTTTCTACACGACCTGACTATTTTCCTAAATTCCTCTCGAGAAGTTAGCCCTTTTTTCCATAATTGATAGGCCCTCTTCTTAACCCTAATTTCTTTCAGGGTCTCCCAGTTCAGCCAGACCGGTTGCCTTCCCCGCCGGCTCGCCTTTCGGGACTCCGGGATAGCCTGCTCCTGTGCTTTTAGAATTTGCTCTTTGAAGTATGTCCATCCCTCCTGGACCCTTCTGTTTTCAAGGGCTGTTTTCCAGGGTATACTCTGAACTAGTCTTTTGAATAGTCCAAAGTCTGCTCTTTTGTTTGAATCATGCATACCTTTACATTTTTTTTATTCTCTACTTCAGAACTAGTTTTGAGTCACCAGAAGAATTTTGACTGGCAATTGCTGTCACATAAGAACAGGTTACAATTTCATTCCTCTTCTCAGTGTTTAAACAGTACAGTACACCACTGACAGATGTTGAGATAAAAATACCCCTTCAATGTTCTTTTCAGCTGCAATGTCACCTTGGTCAAGAAGTGCTGCTGAGGTGCATTCATCCTGCTAGAAATCCTGATTTCAGTGGTGCTGAAGAGGATTGTTACTCTGGCAAAGAGAAAAGTAGCAGATTGTTACATAATGCCAGCATGATTATAATGTTTCTGACCAGTAGATTTCTTCCATATACACATTAAAGCCTTTGGGGACATACATTGCTTCCTCTCAATTATCAATACTTTATTTTAATTGCCCAGATATAAACAGATTGCCTGGTTATCATAATGAATTGTTTTAAGATTATAATTTGTTCCAATGAAACCTGAGTATTGTGGTTTTGATGATATGTTTATCTGAATTAGGGAGAGCAAGAGGTAGACTGGCAATGAAGGAAGGGAGAGGTTTGCTTCTCTTAATTGATTATAGTCTACAAAAATTGTCAGTTTTCTGGTATTATATACCTTTATTGGCTGTAGCTATTGAAGGTGCTAAATAGCTATAAAACTATTTAGTTCACTTGTTAAATCAAAAGGCATATAGTAAAGAAAAAATGTGCTTCTTGCATAGTGAAAGTGACAAGAAAGGCAGAGGAAAAGTAAAAATTTGTATTTAAAGACCAATATCATCCTGCCTTCTAATTCTTCATTAGAAAACCATCTGGCAGATTCTTAACTATTTCCTAACCAGGTAAAATACTTCTCTGCAGCCTTGAACAATGACAAGATAAACTATTTACAGGAGGTGTGATAGTCCCAGGCAGTAACAGTCAGTACTGTATAAACCAACCCTTATGCTCTGCCTATGCATTTTCTAAGTGTAAACAATACAAACACAGATCTCTGTGAAACCTGCCCATGTATTTAAGTGGCCACCTTCCAATCCCTCATGAGTTTGCAGAAGATAATAAACAGTGGGCTAGCTCCTAGCACAGCTGCAAATTTTCTTGCTTTTCCTCAGCAGTCTCTAAGGGTGGCATTTCTTCTGCATTTTTTGGCATCTCAAGAAATTCTATTCGTCAAGAACAGTGGGATAGTGCCCCAAACTTTGCAACAGACTTCACTCTAGATAACTGGGTACTCATCCAGCCAATGCATATGCAATTTTATGTTTTTCCTTCCTTCAGCCTCACTCATTTAACAGAAATTTCATAGCTCCTCTTCACAGCCACATCTCCAAACCTCAGATGCACATGCAGTCTCAGCTCTATATACCATATAAAATACAATTGAAAAGAAATTCTTACCCAATATCCTGTCAGTGTTTTGTGACAGGAAAAAGGTACACTTCTTTCACAAAAAGAGGGAGGGAAATAGAGTGCCTGAAAATAGCCCGTTACTCATAGTTAAATAAGTGTTTCAATTCAGTGTTACACATAGGGTTAAGTCATAGTATACTAATTTGTCCACAAGAAAGGGCAACTTAATTTCCTAATTATTAAAATTAAACTGCAAACTGCATTCTTGATTGTAAAGAATATGGGAAATATGCGTTCTATATCCTGGATCGTTCTTTAAAAGGTGAAAATGTATTCCCACAGCTAGGTAGTTAAGGTAACAGATATCTCCTTGTAGCCTGGTGGGGTTTTTTGTTTGTTTTTTTGGCTACTTTCTACTACTGAAAGGCAGAAATTTTTACTATGTTTGTTAAGCAGCATGTTTTTCAAAGACTGATGTATTCAGCTATGATTCTAAGAAAGATTCTATCGTCATTACTTACAACATTCCTCGGTGATTTTGTGCCATGATTTTTTCTAATTTATTTACTTATTTGTTTCTTTTTCACAGTTTGAAATGGAGCTCACTTTTGCAGTTTGTAGGATTGTCATATATGTTTTCTTGATATTAACCAGCACTAAGAGAACATTTCACGTTTGAGATTCTTGAAGAAAGTAGTTACGGAGTGGGTGTTTCCCTCTTCTCTGACATTTTAATAAGCTGAACTAAGCTTTACAATCATAAATTCCTGTTAATAAGCTGAACTAAGCTTTACAATCATATATTCCTGTTACCTCAATGGGATTGGACTTCTATGGAAATGAGCAGATGCTCTTAAGAGGGAACCTCCCTTGGATAGGGAACTGATAGTCTGATCAGCAGAACATATGCTATCTCTATATGCAACTGGGACCTTGTTCAAAGCCCTCTGTGGAACTTATGGCATTGGTGCCATTTTGAGAAGTTATGTTTCCTTGAGTTTCTCTCTTTTTTATGCACATGACTGCTAACACTCTGGTTATTCAATTTGAAAAGATTTCTTTTGGTAGACATGGGGGAAGTCATGGAGGAAAATGATTCATTTAGTTCGTCTGTGTGGGTGTGTGAGCCTATGGATTTTAAAAAAGCCACAGGAGTACAGAAAGATAAAGTGGGAGGAGAAATTGCACTGATGATTTTGTCAGCCTCAGAAGCAACGGATGTAGTTTCAGGTCTACATTTGTCTATTTGGCTCTATCAGTCAGAACTTGGTATGAGAATGAAAACATGGTTTTTCAGTAGTAGATGAATTTCCGTCATTTTATCTGATAATAAATACAGTAACATCTTATCTGTGAAGAGGTTTAACACCTCTGTGGTATAAATGTCAAGAAATGGCAGCAATTTTTATTTCTGATCTGATATGCCTGAGTATTTAACTCTATCAAAAACTGTAGAGGTACAACCTCTGTCAAAATTTGATAGACAAATAGATCAGAAGGGTAAGCATAAAACATTGCTAGAGCACTTTGATCTGAAATATATCCAGGCAAATTCATATTGTGTAATAGTAAAAGTGGTGTAAAAGGGAAAGGTATGGAAGGGGTGCCAGACACCCTTTTAGAGACTTTTCAGAGGCTACCAAGAATGCCAAATTGAAGTACCAACACTAAAACAAAAATGCTTTGCTGCAGTATAGCAGACCTCAGGCTCAATGTGGCAGGACTGAAAGCAAATCTGCCTTAACCGACTCATGTTTTGTGCTCATTATACATCCACTAAAGGATAAATTTCAAATTAAGAATGATAGCCACCCACCCTCCACACCCTCTCACCTCCCCCACCCAGAACACTGGCAACATGATTTTTTAAAATACAGCTTTAAAGAAGACAATTTTAGAGACAAATACTACTCTTTCTTGCCAAGTCTGGCTAAACTGAGAGCAATGGGAGCTTTTCATTACCCTTGGCTCTGGCAAGAGATGAGGGAAGGATTCCCTCAGTACTGAGGTAGGCTTCTGGCTTGGGAGGCAAAGTCTGAACTCCCTCCCCAAGCTAATGAACTCCCCAGCAGAGGGAGTTTACCTGGGTGCTAGGGGAGATAAACCAGATTTGTGGACTATGAGGGATTCTGTCTGCAGGAAACATCTCAAAAACATCACATAAGGGTAGTTTCTTCTCTCTGTAAGGTGTACACAGCCTCTTAACTTTCACTGGGGACCACATTGGCTTTTGGTTCAAGCTCAGTCTGACAATTTGGAAGTAGCAAAAAAGCTCTGGTCTGTGAATCCTTTGACTTGGCTCTTACAGTGCAATGTTCCAATGCAATATTCATTATTTCTCTGCCACTAGTAAATTATTAAATTTCAAAGGTAGCTTGGAGGCCCTTCAACTTGCACAGAAGCTGTGGATTTGGTGAATGGCACAAAAAACCTGTTTCCCCATGCTTGCCTGTACGGTTTGATTTTTATGTTTCTTGTATATATGAAGCCAAGGACTTGTAGTATGACAAACTAGACATACCACCTGCTCTTTTTGTCAGAGTCATTTAGAGTCACCCATGTCTAGAGTTTGTTAATTACAGCTTTTGAATCTGTTCTGCTCAGTCTTGCAGAGACTCTCATTTGAAACAACAGTTGGAACATAATAAAAAAAGAGAGGAAAAATAATCAAACTCAGCTGCTTTTGAGCTGATCCACACCATGTTATATTGGATACTCCATCAAAATAAAAAACACTTAGAAAAGAGTTTCACCTTTATGAAAAGAATTTTCACTTCTATGGCAGTGAAAATCAAATACTTTAGAACTTGTAGGAAAGATTAATCAAATTGCATCATGTTGCTGCCTTAGCTCCATCAGGGCTTAAAGAATGTTAGTTTATTAATGTTACTCTTTTTCATCTAACAGTAGGAAAAGCCCTATAATAAATCACTATTCTGAGTCCCTTTATTATTGTAGATGTCAGTTCCATGTTTCTCACTTTCACTGAAAATGGCTCATTTGAAGAACTGGCAGGTTAACATTAATATTTCTAGAAAATTAAAAAACTTTTTATTTCTGTCATGTAATTAGTAATGTATTAATAGTTTCAGTTGTTGTCTTTGAGAGATGTGTTTTTAGCTAATCTGCACACTAAAACTTTGGAAAATGTTACTTAGTTCTTTCAGTTGTGTTCCTAGCAATGCCTCTTTTGTGGTTCACCCTTTTCCCAGGAGACTCATATTTTAGCTTTTCCATGCTATTATCAACACAGAATCTTTCTCAGTCCCCAGAAGGTGTGGTTTTAATCCACTTGTCTCCAGTTTGTTTCAAATCTTTGCTGACAGTATCATTCTGTGCCATACAGAGCAGCTATTCACCAGATGCCAGCTGCATAAAGTGCTCCTCAGTTGCTCCTTTCCTCAAAATTACTGATTTTTATGCCAAATTTCTAATTTTTGGCCTTCGTAGCTGCCGATTGTCCTTTTTCCTCAGGGCAGTTGTTACTGGAAATAGTCCCAGCTGTCAGTGACTAACTACTGATTTTTAAAGAAGTCTCCATATATATAATCTCTCTCATTAATTTTTTCTGGAAGTTATCATGGTAAACCTCAGTAGTGGTAGGTAACCGTGGAACCCAGAACTTCAGCTGTAGAGCTGAAGTGACACTGTCATAATCTGTAAGAGCTGCATGTCAACAAGCTGCTTTTACATCCTAAATAACATTTTTTTAGCATTTACTTTCTGAGGCATTATTTAAGCATTTATGATGATGCAGTTATATTCTATGTGAGTTAATTTTTCTTGACTTCCCTATTAGACCTCCTGGCATTTTTTCTTGGAAGATGAAAACATGAATAAAACTAAATCATAGTTGTGAAGTTGTTCCATACCTGAAGTGTCTTACAGCTGGCAGTTTCGGTATTATATCAAGTTTTACAAATTGTAGAATGGGAATGTATGAAGACTACTTAATGTAAAATGCTACACTCTTGAGTCTAGAAAAAAAGCTTTACAGTGCAGGAAAATATTCTAGTACACTGCAAACTGACATACCTATAATAATACAATCTCCAATTACATGATCACATGCTATTCCACAATACTCTATATTCATTCTGACTATCAAGAACTACACAAAATGAAGGAAGTTTCTTATGCTACCATAAATCATAGAATTTTTACTTTCTTGCTTTACAGCAAGATAAATTTTATTATATCTTAGTGTGTAATACTGGTAGATATGACAGAAGTATCTTTGGCAGTTTATAAAACTACATTCAAACAGCATGTTAATGCTGCTAATCCATTTTCTAGGACGTGCTCTCTCCCTCATTCTTCTTTAGGCCTATCAACACTCTCTTCTTCTGACCACATCATAGCCTACAACAGAGGTTTTGCTCATCCTTTTCTTATAGAAAGAAGGGATCAGAAAAGTAACTACTCCCCAGAAGCATAATCTGATTCCTTCAAGAGCTCACTTTAAGCCTCCCAATTTGAAGGACTTTGTGGGGAAGCATCTGAGTGGAGTTAATTACCGATTTGCAGGGAGCTCCTTTCTCTGGAGAAGTGATGACTACAGCAAGATGCTGGAGAGCCTGTCATCCCTCTCACTTTTCCAGTCACAGGGACACAGGAGTACAAAATAAAGGCCAAAATACTGTATTTGACAATATTTAGGTAGTGAAAAGCACACAGAGAAGCCCGAGAACTGTACTGGGTAAATCATTGAATAATCCCTAAAATATGGATCAATTTACAGGTTGTCAAAACAAACATTAATTTTCCTTTCTGCATTTAAATTAATTTTATAATTTATAATTTTATAATCTATAATCCATGAAATCCATAATACAAGAAGATGCTCTTGTATTAAATATATTTTTGAGTATGTCAGATATTTTATTTTTTCTATCTGCTGTAACTTCTGTCTGGTGGCTATACCATACATTAGCGTAAGGCTGGATGCTTTTATCTATAATTAGCCCTTCCTGTTTCTAAGTACTACAATCAAATAAAATTCCTTTAGTTTACATATTGAATATTCTGCCTTAGGGCCTAGTTTTCTTGATGCTAATGGGATGGCTACAGCTGTCCAGACTTCCCACTGCCAGCCCTGTAGATTAATGACATCCAGTTGTTTTGGACACAGATGAGGAGAAAGAGTATTCAGCTTCCTCTTTGTATCATTTCTTACCAAAAGACAGAATGCTCTTACTTGGTGGTTAAAGAAATAATGTTCTTTGCTTTACAGACACCCTGTCATGGCAGAGAGTTTAAATGACACACTAATCAAGACATTGCATGTGCTGGAGAAACCTGTGAGAATCTTCTCAAATCCATCCCTGTTTAAGAAACTATAGTTCCAAATGGGTGTGTTTTTAAACACAAACAAATAGGGGGTAGTAAAATTATTTTTCTCTTTTTCCAGAACATAAATGGACACATGATCAGTATTTCTGAGTGGAAGTGCTGTCCTCATTCAGATCTTTGAAGGGTCTCCTGCAAAGCAAAAAGGTTAACTTTTTAGATACCCAAAACTATAACAAAGATCCTTAAATACAGACAAGCCTTAGCTGTCAGATTTTGCTTTGTTTACCAGCTTCTTTTCAGTATGTGTTTAAGTTAGAGTCAGTAGACAGCCAGGGGTTTTCATTTGAATATGCTCAGATCTGAAGACTGTTTGTATAGCAGGTTTAGATCTCAGTCTAACATCTTTTCCCATCTCTCTAAATAGCTCTTTCACATTGCTGCATAAAAAAAGAAAAAGAAAAAAAATGTCTTCTTGAACTACTTAAGTTACAGCAGAAATCTCTTCAAAGTTAGGAAAATACCCTGACTGTAATTTAAAAATTCATTGCTCAGTTTTTATTTTATATATACCATTCATAGATATTTGTGGAATTTCTTGTGAAACTAGTGGGCTGGAACATCTTTGTTGTTGTTACTATTTTTGTTATGTTAAAGGGAAAAGGGAAGTAAACCTGAACTGAGTGGACTTGTCAGAACTGCTAGTGTGTTTCTGTGTGGATTCTGTGTGAAAAAAGACACTGAAATTCTAAGAATAAAGAAGTCTGATAAACTCCAGGAAACACTTTACCTCACTTGTCTTCCTCTTTTTTTTTTTTTTTTTTTTTTTTTCCCCTTTTTCATATCTGAGCTTGATTTCCCTTGTTTTGATAAAATAATAAAATAACAAAGCAAGAAGTTTTTTTTTTTTTCCACTCTTCCTTGCTAAATAAAGCAGTTAAGATAACTACGGCCTTAAAATTATTAGCAGCATTTGTTTGACATTATAGTTTCTTATGGTGGATACTAAAGCAGGACAGGCAAAAATTCCCCTCTGAAGATGAGGTAAATCCCCAGTGTGATGGAAGCCTTTGTTTCTTTTGCTTTAATCCTCAAGAGAGCTGACACCATTAGCATATCATCACATTACACCCTCACACTGGTTTTAGGACTACATTCTCATTCATGCCTTCATTCAGTATCTTCCCAACTGTCTAATGCAATGAGACAGCTATCCCTCTGCTGATCTATCTGGAACAACCTTTTAGCTCAGCATTCCCACTATAGTGGTTAAATTTACTGTCCAGTTTCTAAAAAGTCAGTAAAATGAGAGACAACTGGTGTCTTGGACATGGGAAGTGGTTGAATTTGTTTACACTGCCTAGTGTAGTCAAAAGGTCTGCATAGATTTCTTCTCTTGTGAACTGTGAGCCTCCAGAAGTTTTCCCCAAAAATAGGAAGCAGTATGACTCAAATGTATTTTTCATATGTCAGTCCAGCAAGTTGCATAACCATGAAATCTATACAAAGGGGTTTCACTTTTCTGCAGAATAATACACACACACAGGACTTTATAATTACATTATGACACAAAACCCTGAAATGTTCATATCTGGTCACAACTCTGGTATTGGCTACTGTAAAAGACAAAGAAAGTGATTTTGTTTAGTTTTGTTTGGTTTTGTTTTGGGCAATTTTGCTTGTTTTGTTTTGTTTTTTTCATTTTGTTTGTTTGTTTTGTTTGATTGTTTTCAAAAAACGAAAAAAAGAAAAAAGATAAGGAAAAAAGAAAAGAAAAAAGAAAAAAAAAGGAAAAAAAAAAGAAAAAAAAGGAAGCAAATATTGCAAAAGGTGCAAAATTCACCTTGATTTCTCATAATCCAAGGTACTCTGGCTACATATCATATGCAGCAAATTTTGATATTGTTATTTGAAATAGTCCTAATGTGACTGATCTTTTATAGTAGGCAAGAAGATGAGACTCTCAGTTTAAAGAAATTAAAGAAAAACTTTTAGGAATCAAAAGATATTGCCAATGTATCCTAATAATAGTAGCTGTACTCATAAATTTAAAAAAAAGGCCTAATTTAACCACATAATATGAATGCAAATATTGATCATTTTAGTTTTAAAATGCGTTTATGTATACATTAATCTTCTAAATAAATGCTGGCTGCTTTTTCACAGGAGATTTGCCCATATACTCAGACGTCAACTTGGATATGGAAAAAAAAACCCAACATAAACATACCTACTGATATTTTATCTTTTTTTATACTGCATTCCAGCTATGGGCTTAGTCTTCAACATTACAATCAAGTTATGTTTGAGCTGTCTTTCCTTCCCCATTTCTCCCTCCTTAAGCTTTATTATTGAGAAATTTTCAGTGGTGGGAAGAAAGTAAGGAACAGTTTGAGGGGTTTTATTTTCAAGTAATCAATAGCTTATTTTAAATAAAATATTTCTGTGGCTGCATCTGAGCATGTAGAGTGCAATACATACGGTAATATGCTGTGGAGTCTCGCAAAAGGAAAAAAATGCATTCCTGCTTCATAAATATATTTTTGGTGCCTGGGAAATTGTCTTTTACCATTTTGTGTCATGCCGTGTGCTGACACCTTTGAATTGTGCTGGAAGTAGTTTATGTTTTTGTTTAAATTGGTGTATTTGCACATGATGGTTTATAAGATGATGAATTGCTCTGCGTGTACAGGACTACGTATAGCTGTTAGGTTTAGTACCACTATATAAAACACTAAGCTTATTAGGCCCAAAAGAATTAAATTATGCTGAGGCAATTTGATTAGTTGAATCCAAAGGAAGACACAATTGTAATGAACTAAAAGCTTGTAGTGAATACCACTAAGAGTAATACATCATAGTTAAAGAAAAATATTTTCTTAACTAGTTTCATTAAATCTATCTTCTCTTTTGTTTTGTCCATTTTCTGTTCTTTTAAAAATTTCAGTTGGCTTCCATATGATTCAAAGCATGAAATCTGATTGAGCTTTGCAACCTTATTTCAATGTTATACATACTACACACAATCTGTGTTCAGAACCTGAATGAATCAGAAAATCTGGATTTGTTGTTATTCTTTTAAAATATGAAATTATGGGCATCTGAATTTAAGTTTTCATGAAACATCCAGGCCTGTGTATGCATTGTGATACAAAAACCAAATAGGACCTAGCAATTTAGGGTTCACAAATTTAGACCAGTTCTTAATGGAAGTTGGCTGATATTTCATTAACTTAGAGTTGAAGCAAGTGAAAAACCTAAGTGCCTCCTGGTGGTTTGCTAAACACCAGAGAGATGACTATTGAAGCAGTGAGGCAACATACTGAGCAAATCAATAGATTCCTGCAGAAGTTTATTCAAAAACAGGACCTTACCCTCAGAAATGGGCAGTGATGCAGTGATGCCAAATGAAGTCTCACAGGCAGCCTTCACAGCACAGCTATTTTTGACAAAATATGATTTGTAAGAATTTTCATCTCAGCAAAATTTAGCATATTTATTCCTTTGTAAGTCTTAATTCCTCTTTAAAAAATGATCCTATCAACATAATGGCATAATAAGGATTGGTGCATGATAAGATTAACCTCTCTTCTGCTTCATTGCTTCCAAGTTTTAGATTGTCCCTGCTTGATTTTGGAAACAGTTTGTGTGCTCTTTCCAGGCTGCTCTTTCTATTTTAGTGTCATAACACTATTTATTTATTATTGTTACTTTAATTATTTATATTGACATTTATTGGCCCACTCCTACCATATAGCATGATTGTATGAGGTTTACACATCAGTACTATATCTTAGGACTTTTCTGTTGCTTCATTTTTGTAGCTTTTTTTTTTTTTTTTAACTAATTAATTGTACCAAACATATGGCATAGATTTATACTGCTATTAATAATAAGCTCTTTCCTTCTTCACTGAGGTAAACAAACACCTGTTAAAAATTGAGCTGTTTGAAGTATTTGTGCTGAAGTCTTGGAGTCATCAGAACTTCACCTGAAGGCTATATGGATGTCTTAGTTTTAGCTCATTCCTACAGAAGTTTTTAGAAGCTTGCTAGTGTTTGATAGGACAGATGTGGATGTCATGCTGTGGTTGCCCTGAGAAGTTCCTTACAACAGCCCCTAAATTCCCATGCTTTGCATCACTGCTTCTGTTGAGCTAGAAACACCTGATTCCTGGAGGTCCTATGAGGGAGAGAGGAGGTTGACTTCGTTTCCCTTCAAGGTGAAAATATGGAATGAGAGCAAACAGGCATAACTACATGGTGTTTTGCCTAGTCAGGGTTTGTTCAGTATGTTTATGGTTCAGGAGCTACTTATTAGTTATTTAAAGTAGTGCTGTTATTATTATTCAAATGCTTGCTTGCAGCATAACTGCTTAAGAGCAACAATTCTTTAACAGCAACATTTCCCTGGGAACTCTTCTCCTGATTTGCATTCTTTTCCACCCAGTAACAAAAGTTCTTTTGTAGAATTTTGGCACCTGAGCAACAATACACTGCTACTGGGTTTTGCTTTTGGTTTTGTTATTACCTGCACTGCGTGTCAGTTGGGTTACTTGTATTTGTAATATAGTATGTTAAGTAATATAAGAACTCTATCAGATTTTAAGCAGGATATTCAGTTTAATTCTGGCTTAAGACTCAGATTTTCAGGGTAATTAAGATTGATTCATTAATTATTATGCAGAACATAAACTTATGATTATTTATTTCAGCAGGATAGCTTCAAATGGAGTAGGTAATACATGGAAAGCATGCCTGATCACGCATACAAAATCTGAGCCTGAATTGTGATGGATTCATTGTGGGTGGTATTGTATAAACCCACAGAAAAAAGCAAATGTGCACAATTTAGAACAGAGCTGGATCTAAGTAGTTTCTTTAATATGTGTATTAGATTCAGTTCTTTCAGTAAATCCACTGACCACTAACCCTGACTTTATTTCAAATTACATTAAAAGAAAAAAAATATAATATTGCAGTCCATTCAAAACTGTTTACTTCAAAGGTTGGAAACCCTAACCCATGACTAAATAAAGGAATTTCCTTTTGGATAAGAAATCTGGAGATAAGGAAATGTTCGTTTTTCTAGCAGATCTGAATTTTTGCTGTTACAGTTCAACCCAAATTTTTCTCCCACTGTAGATATTTTTATTTCTTCCTCTAGAAACAAATGAGCCTGCATTATAAGAATATCTCTCTGCTTGCATAGTAGAGCTGGAATTTTCCATTATGTTTACAAGTCAGTATAAGTGACATCTCATTTCAGCCTTTGCATTTGCTTACTAACACAATGAGAGTCACAATAAGTAAAACTGCATGTAAGCAATACCATAAAAACTATAAAAACCAATAGTATTTATTTTAATTACATGTAATACCTAGTATCAGTTCCTCTGTGAGAAAGCATTCATTCTTGAAGAATAGAGTTTAATTTCAGTAAGAAAGCAAATCAAGAGGATATTTCTACTTCTGGATTTTTTTTTCTTGTTTTGCTCTTGCTGCTTGTTTTCCCCATCCAAAACAACCAAAGTTGAGCGTGGTCTCATGAATGTGTCTTTGTGCAGTGCACAGCTGCAGAAGAAACAAATCACATTCTGATGAAGGGTGATGGAGGTACTTTCAATGACTACTGTGTTTAGCTTTTCTTTTAGCCTGCCTGGTAAACATCCAAGAGTTAGGTAAGAGAAGGCAATAAAGGAAGAGTTAAAAAATTGAGAAGAAAAGATAAAATAATGGTACTGGTAAAATGTCACCAGACCTTTTAAAAGCTCATGCAGAAAATGCTTTTATTTGGGTATATGGGGGGTAAGAACACTTGGGAGAAATACAAAACAAATAAGTCACTAATCCATGGATCAAGGGAAACTAAAAATCTCAAGAAATCTTCCTCAAACAGGAAAAATTTGAAAAGAAAGGAGAAGCTATCAAAAATGTGCTACTGATATCTATGCAAAACATAGGTGTTTCTTTGTTTTCTTTTCAGTGGTGGGATTTGCTCACAAAGAAGATTTATTTATTTAATACTTTTCTTAATGGCTTTTTGCCTTGCAAAAAGTATTATAAATTATTCTGTTTCTAAAGCCCTCTGTCAGCTCAAACATGCCATGACAAGTTCCTTCAAGGAAAGTCCTGTAGGGTCCAAACCCCAGCTGAAATTCCTAAGTGAGCCATGCTGAATGTTTGAGACTGTTACCTGATTGCTGGTCAGAATGACTGGATTGCAGAATACTGACTTGAAAGGCACAAAAGCCTGGGGATCTGTACATCTGGCAGTACAGGTGGCTGCTCATCAAAACAAAGAGCACCACTGTGGGTTTTTTCTGAATCTTATCAGTCCTTAAGGAAAGTGTGATGAAATCACAAAAGTACTCATCACCGCCTAACTTCTGCTAACTTTGTGTTCAGTAAGATCTCTTCGTGGATTGTGTTTAGACTGCCCAGAAGGAGCTGTCTGTAACAGATCTTGCAATTTATCTACCCCGATTCACAGTGTATGCTGACTTTCCTTCCTCTTTGTGTTTCTTCCATTGGAAGCTGCAGTATATAAGATAAGAAAAGAGTAAGAGAGAATAATTATATTCAGTTGCAGCTCACCTCATCCTGCCATTGCATGCATCCACTCCCTTTACTCAGACTCAGGGACTAACAGCGCCTGCACTTTGGGTGAACCATTAATTTCAGCAGAAGCCCTTGCACAGAAGAGCTGGTAAGGATAGTCCCTTTTCTTAAACTGGAGTGATTTCTGCAAATAAAACAGGCTGGATATTAGATAATCCACAGGGAAGCCATAGTTTTCTAGCAATTAACATGCTTTCTCCTCCTATAGCACCACTGCACCAGCTTGTTACAAGATAGGAATAGTGTCACTAGCTTGCTGTTTGGGTTATTATCTTAACAACCTTGAAAAGGGATGATTTTTTTTCTATCTGTGTGTTTCTGTACAGCTGTTATGCCAAATAGATTGAAAGGACTGGGAAAAACTACCAGATCAACACTGATTTCTGTGCTTTTTACAGACAGAAATGTCCTAGCTACTAAAAAATAATGTTTTATTTCATAAAAAAGATAAGTGTGACTTAGAATATGGAGTAAGATACAAAGCTTATTCTGTAAGTTAGGTCATTCTTATAAAGCATTTCTGAAAATATGAACTGTTTCTGCTAATTAAACTGTATGGAGATGCTGAAGGAACAAACTCATCAAAGTCAAAGTATCAGTAACTACGGGAGGAACAGATAGGGACAAATGTACCTGGAATTCTTGTATATAATGTTATTTTAATCTAATAAAAGCAGATAGGTGACTGAGAGCCATAATTTTAAGGTAATCATTTCTCCAGACATCAGGAACTGTAACATTTTAGGCCAAAAATCCTAAACTGGCAGTTTTCTTTATTTTACTCTGCCTACAATTGAAAAATTCGAGATGAAGTACCCACTGAGCTGTGTTTTTTCCATCTGTGTAGCTACAAAGAAAAGGAAAACAAGGGGAAAAACACATACAAGGTAACTACGAGGTTCTGCCCTGATGAAGATAACTGCCTCATTGTGTCCATTATAAATGTTGTCATGATTTTACTTCAAACTTTGGCCTTAAACAATAGAGACCGAAACATACATACTTGCTGCATATTGCAAATGTTATGGGAATGACCTAAATATTTTACTCAAGGGTAGAAATACGTCTTGAACAAACACAGTCTAGCCATAACATTCTGGAACACGGACTGCTGAAACAATTGTGGCTCGGGAGAAGTTCCTACAGGAAGACTAATATTTCAAAGTAAGTTTGGTTTTGGGTCTCCATTTTTAGAAAGGCTTTCTTTTTTTTTTTTTTTTTTTTTCCAGTTTACTGCTGAAAGACTGTGTGTGGGAGAAGGTGGAAGTTTCCCAGTGTATACTCTTCCCTGAATGCTTCACTGAAGAAGAATTATTGTGAATTTACAAGATGCTCTACAGAGCTAAAAGGCCACCCGACGACTTTTTATGGGAAGTAAGTGAAAATCATTCCTGTATCTTTCCCTTTCTTTGTCCATTTTTTGGACTTGCTGATCGTAGAATATGGGCTTAAAAGGCAACATCTACTTAGGAAATTACATAGAGCCTAGATATTGGAAAGGACACAGATAGTGCAGCTCAGACATACACCTGCTGTTAAATTTCTGAAACTCCTTTCATGTCTCTCTGACACTTAAACTATTGCCATTTAGGCCTTTATGTAGCAACATAAAGATCATATTTAACAACACAGATCACTAGAGCCTACTGTGACTTTCCCAAAGGAATTATTAGAAATAATAACTTACATGTTTGTATGAGCTAGTAGTGAAACTGTATATTTCTATTTATTTCTTGCTTTCAGATATTTGGTAACGTCTTCTTTTTGGTTGCCTCAGAGAACAAGTTTCTCTTTACCAATAGCCAGCTTTCTCTTCAATTACCACTTCTGTGGCTTATTTTTCTTTCCTTGTCTGTTGTGCTTATTCTCCAGTTTTATTCTCTTTTCTCCAATTTTGACTTCCTGTTACACTCTAGTTGCATTTCTAGGCATAAACTGTAAGTATCCCACTTTCAGAGAGTAAGACTTTAAAAGTTCTGTGACTCCAAAAGCTGATTCCAAGATTTTTTATTAAAAAACCTCAAGGTTATAAAATCTGAAATATTTTTAGCAGATAATGAATGCATATCTTGCATCGAGAACAACATTATGTTGTCTCGTCACACAGCATGCACAAGATTATTTACCAGATTTTCTGATCTTATTAAATTATGGATCTAGATGAATCATAGACTCAGTTTACTATGTGTTCTAATTACTATTTATATTTTTAATAGGGATACTAGGAATATTAACCAGGAAACAGGAAAAAGGAAATATAATTTTGCATTTCATTCAATAAGAGTACTTCAATAACCAAAATAACCTTCAGTTCGAACTCTTTATTCTTTTAGGGTCAAGGTAGCAACAAGACTAGAAATTAATTCATCCAGTTTTGGAAACACACTTAAAAAAGAAATCACACCAGTCTCAGGGCATTATGCAGACCACAGGCCACCCTAATCCAACTCTGAAGGTCAGCTGAAAGGTTCAGATAGATTAATTTGCAACTGTTTATTTGTTTCTTAAATGGATGAAACCACCTCACCCAACTTCTGTGTTTATTGCTTAGATTTTTTTTCAAATCCCTCTCTACTACAAAATGTAGTCATGCATTGTTTGAAATGATTATCAGCTACTTTTGAAGGACCATCTACCATGCTGCCCATTACTAGAGAACCCTTGCCCTTAATTTTGTAACCTGAAGAGCCCAGGTCCAAACTTACCAAGCATAGATTCAGGGAATTCTCGTGAGGGAAACCCTAGACAAAAAATAATCATACTTTCTGGAGTCTTGCTGCCTTTAGGATATCTCTTTTAGTAAGCCTTCATTATGAAAGAAACTTCAAACTGGCTCTAGACATGTGCCCTTGGAAATAAATCAGTAATATTTTATACCTCTGAAATGAGCAAATTTAATCCCTGGCAGATAGATTAGATAGCAGCTCCACTGATTATGTAGGAGAAATCACAAACTTCTAAAACTTTGTGGTATCCTTATGACACCTATTGTACCTATAGGGACTCAGTAAGAATACTTATGTGAAACTCTGAAGAAGCAGTTCTGAACACTAATATGCTAAGATCTCTGAAATTGCAAAGAGAACTGGTATTGTTCAGGTTTTGAAGCTGTTTTTTCTAATGTTTCTAGAAGATTAAAGACATACACTAGAATAAGCACTTTTTTTTAGAACTTTTATTACAAAGAATGCTCATGATAACTTTTTTCCCACTTCAGTATTTTATCATGGATATTACAAAGTTACATATGTAATAGAGATTAAGAACTATAAATAAAGCAGTGTGATTTAGAAGAGACAGAAGAGCAGCTTTTCTTACTGGACAGACAATTTTCTAGTTCAGCATCTTCAATTATGTTATTCTAAACAGAAAAATATTTAAAGAACATTCTGAACTGCAAAAGAACACTGTAAGCACTGGTCTGTTGGTTTGGTTTTGGTTGGTTTTTTTTGGTTTTTTTTTGTGAATCTCTAATATACATTTAAGGAGACAGCCTCTGCATACCAGAGATTGTTAAAACCTTACTTTTCAGACAGCACCCGAGGCTCTACAGTGAAGCTGATGCTACATAACTAATAGTGAAAATTAACACATAAGCCACTGTAACTGAGAAACAAAACATTTTTCTTGCATGCAAGAACATTGATTAGAAGGTTTTCAGAATGCTCATTACTAGAAAGTGTTAAATAATACAAGTTACCCTGTGGGCCAGACTGAATTCAGAGAATCAAGATAATGGGACTATAAAGATGACGTGTAGCTAGCAACAGTTGTGGCTTGCTTAGGGATATATGTAAACACAGTCTGGGTAGGACACTTACCATGATAAATACGGAAAAAAAAAAAAAAGGAAAAACGAAAGGATAAAGCAAACCATATATCAAATGCTTTGTGGGTAGTTTTCAGTAAATGTATGTTCCATAATGCTGAGAAGAAACAACATGCCATGTTTACTACTAGTAGAATAAAAGTGTTTGCCACAGCAAAGTTACCTGCTACCATTCTCCACTGTAAAATTGCCCAGAGGCAGTTGTTTCCCTACATTCCTGCCCTACAACACTCACTGTCCTACCTCCTCCCTTCATTTCCTCAGATGTCTGAGTCGAAGTTGAAATGAAAACTTACTGTTGGAATGAGGGACAGTTGTAGTCATTCTGGATGGGAGAAGATGTTACAAGTCTAAACTACAAAACCTATAAAAAAATTACAACTGCTTATGGAGAATACTCTTTAGGAGAAAGCCCTTCAGATTATCCAGGGAAGCTGTGGTCCCCTGTGCCAGAAGGCTATAAATGATGAGTAGGGCAATTAGCTGTCAGATGTGACACAGGTACAGCTCACAATGCTTTCAAGAACTATAGACTCATTGAATGACTCTATTTTGTATCCTGTCAATGAAAATAATTTGAATGGAACACATACCACTGTTTGGTTTTTTCTCAGGCAGGCTATTTCCTCAGTGGGTATTAAAATTGCGCTGTTTGGGCTTTCTTGCTCTCATTTATTATTAGATATTTAACTAGATGATCTTTAAAGTCCCTCCCAACCCAAACCATTGATTACAGAGCATGTTCATGGAAATCTCTCTGTGTGATTATATACATTTCGTATTGGTTATAACCTTGGCTTTTGGCATTCAAACATCTGTGTATTTGCCACTTTTTCATATTCTTCTCTATGTAACTACTAGACTTGATAGAAAGTCTCATTAAAAAGAGAGGGAACACAATTGCCATTACTACCACACCTGTAGCTTGCCTTATTCACAAAAAGGTTTTAAAAGCTGAATGAAAATTCATGACTACTAGCTTTATTAAAATTAGCTCAGGTTTCTTGATACAGAAACTAAACTCTGGCATGGCAACTGCATTGTCACTTCCAATTTAGATAATTTTTTTTACTCATTAGTCTTACTTTGTGTATACACTTTCCTCTTAATGAGAGCAGAAAGAGAATTTGCAGCCTACTGAGTTACCCATCATAATTGTAAGCTTGTTTCAGGCACTCACAAACCACAGGTTTCATTAATATTATAAGCCAATTTAGCAACAAAGACCTTTTAATAAATACAGTTCAGTAGTGTTTTTAAAGCAGAAGTAAAATGACTAGCTCTTTATGTATTTGTTCTCCTGTATAACAGCACAAAAGGTCTTGGTTCAGCAAGATCATATGGTAATGCAAGTGGATCATATGCTGCCCAGATCTGCTGATTGTCATGGTGATTTACTGCTGTGACCCAAACATTTCTGCTTCTGCATACTAATAATTGTAGGCTATTTGTTTCATTTATGGCCAAAAGTATTGGAAATATACTCTAAGGTTTTATCTGTACTACTAGGTTTAATGAGTGCTATGGAACTTCCTGGACATTAAAATTCAATCATTGGTCATTTTTAATGGTTGGAATTGTCCTTTACAGTTATGGCACATTCCCCTGTCATTCCCAAGGGCAGTTGAGAGGTTAGCACAGACCAGTGTCTATTTCCAGCTTGCTTGCATCCAGCTTATTTTTGAAACTAAAAAAATGTAATAGTATGGATCTGAGTCATTGTATGCCAGTGAGCCTTGGTGGGCTCCTGCAAACAGAAGGTATTTTTTTGATCCCAACAGTGTGACTGCCTGAAAGATGAACCTTGTACAAAGAATGCAGAAAGAGTATTTTTTTTTTAAATGTATTCGTAGTTGCAGAAAGAACTCTTTGCATATTGACATAACAAACAAAAATTTACTCTCTCAACAAGGAAGAAGGTGAAAAGGAAGGAGCAGTGGTCAGTCACAGAGGAGTCTAACTACTGATGTCTTGATTAACAGGCTCTACCAGCTCCTCTTGACTTGTCCTTGGGAGGGGATGACTTGTTACCACTGATTACTCTAAGGCTCTGAGTACTTGATTAGAAGTGAATTACATTCTATTAAAATAATGAGTGGGTCTTTACTTTCAGGACAAAAACGTGAAGCTCATTTGGAATGACAATATAAAGGCTATTTTAGACACATAGTAAAATTTACTTTTAATGTTTCTGGGGGAAGAGTGTTGCTGAATGTATTAGGCAGCCAAGGTTAATAAAGCTGCTTGCTGTAACTTTGTAGTTCTTTAGAATTTTTTTGGTTAAGATTAAAAAAAAAGAGTTCTATTGAAGGAAGAGGCAGTTTCCATATACTTTCTTCTGCTTATTTCCGTATACAAGAGAAAACCTGACAATAGTAAGAGATGTACTGATTTAAATACTTCCATTATAAATATAATAATGAAAAATGATTGTCTATGCTCACAGGTGCACATGCTTTTCATTTTACATATCATAGGATCGAGCAGAATCATGATCCTACCTCAGTGATGATGGTTAATGATTTCTTTAATTTTCTCAAAGTGAAAAAATCTTGAACCCTGTCTCTAAACGTGTTTTACATCTGTTCAGGATTTTTTTCTGGTCCCTGTTGGAACAATTAAGATTACGGGTTTCATTGGATTAGTGCAATGAATTTAAAAGAACTAAAATACCATTACTAAAAAAGACCTTTCAACACAAGTTGTTCTACTTGCCCAAATATTAATTATGCTTTGTATTTTTAATCCATTACGACTTCTGGAAATGCTCCCCAAGTTAAATATGCAATAGAAATCTTGGTGTACCTTTAAACACTGGCATATCAGAGGCTCCTGCAAGGCTGGTGGGAGTGGGGAGTCAGGTGTGGGGACCAGGGAAGAGAAAAAGAATGTGCTGGTTCTGTCCTATATTGGCAAAAACACAAACAGCAAGCACTGTTTGCAGTTCAAATGGTATATGCTGAGGCTTATTTGCAAAAAAACATTATAAAGCAGTGCACCGTTAGTCCCATTGCTGAGTTTCTTTTTTCTGGTTACAGCTATTTCTGTTTACTTTTTAAAAGGTGGGGCAGAATTTCCCTCAATATTCCTGGTTCTTCATAATAAAAGGTATGTGTGACCTTCCCAGACACTAAAGAATCAGTATTCACTGACTAATTCAACTTCTCTAGATTATTAATTCCCACAATTGAGTATGATGAGAACCATCTGAGTTATTACAGATATTAATTCTTAGCAGAACAAATGTGCCATAGAGAATAACACCTAAGTCAGCAATAGTGCTTTACATCCCCAAAATCTGAGGTGCATAAATCACAATTTTAACTCGCAATCCTCTTTCCTCATCCCTAGAGACAGAATATAAACCACAGATAACCAAACCAGATTTTTTTCTGCATTATTTGCACTGAAGACAGATAGACAGCACGTGGAACTAAGCTGAGGGAAGCAAAATTTTGGACATGGACAGAAAGATTAGGATACAGGCTTGAAATGAGTCAGAGATGACCCTAAGATAACAAGCAGTGTTTATAATTCTTATAAATTCCTTCCAAATGACAAGATTTTTTTTGGTCTCATGGTGTTCCCGTGAAACTCCATCCCACTCAGGAATTTCTATCTGTTTAGTAAAAATCTACTCCTCCAAAAAGCTCCCACCTTGTGAATGAGTGAGAGGCCAGGAGACAGAGCTGGGAAGGGGACTGTGCAGGGCAAGAGAAGCAGAAATGGGACAGAACAGATGTGTGGAGCAAAAGAATATCACTCTTTTTGGAGTCAGGGCAACAGATGCTACAGCTGACAGGTGAGAACTCTGGAAACTTCAGAGGATGGTAATCACAAAGCATATCAGATATAAGGAATGTGCTCATTCATATGGCACCTCTCACATGCCAGGGGTAGGAAAAGGCACAGTTCACAAGATGCACAAATTTATTTTTTCTTAGAAATCTAATCACTGGATAACAACATGATTCCTGACTATACAGACAAAAATGCTGGATTTAAACAATATGAAGAGAAGTGATCCTTCATGATCTGAGAGAATTTATTAAGGGAAGATATGATCTTGAGTTTAGACCTACTACCCAAGTGGATAAAATAGTGATAAAATGAGAAGAGACTAGTTAAAACTGTACAAGATACATGAAAGTGATCTGCCTGTGAATTAAATCCTCTTAATTGCCCACATGACATTAGCCACTGGCATCTTTTGCAAGACCAAACATGCTATTAAACCTGGCAATGTATTTTTTCAAAAAACAATATTTAAAAAGCCCAACAAAAAACTTACGCTGAAAAGCAGGCTTGAAGATTGATGAATCATGGCCCTATTGTCTTTGCTAGTTTAACACTGAATCTGAGACAAGATCTCTACTGTACTTAAATTGTCAAACATAAAAGAAAATACTGAGACAATGGATTAGGCAAAGAGAAAGCAAGAACATTAGGTGAGGAAAGATTTCCAAAAGCTGTAGATAATATGTCTAAAAGGCTCCAGTGTCATGTAAGCAAGTTCTCCATGCATTCTATCACTCTCTGTGTGCAGAACATCTCAGATCTCATATTTCTTGTTAAATAGGTGGCTGAACCATAGGAGTGGATTTCCAGTAGCAGGCAGTGTACTATGAAGGTACAGAAAATGTGGTTTCTGCCTAGAGCATGGGTTTTCCTTACTCTCTACTTCCAAATTAGGGAGTTGAGGAGTAACTACAGTACTTCAGACACCATATGAGTTCCCATGGCTCCCAAAGGGAACCAGGAATTGAAGTCCATCATAGTAGGCTAAAGCCTACTTCCATCTTCATTTTGCCCCCAGTAGATTTGGAGCTGGCAGATGAGGGAGCAGGACTGTCTCTGAGAGTATCTAACATGAAAGGTCAAGAAATGGTTGAGATCTTGAGGTCCAGTGAAGAATTAGAAGCTGCTAGAGACTTTGCTCAATCTCAGTGAGGAAGTAAAAGACAGACTGGAAGAAATTAAATTAAAAATTAGAAGATGAGCCTTAAATGATGCCTGCAAGCTTTCAACACAAAGATAATGGAGCTGAAGAGAAGAATAAAAAGCAGAGCAGCAATTTATGTTGTGTATGGAGTGATCACAGCACACTTGTTGACAGAGGAAGAAAGCAGTGAGCAGGGAGAGGCTAGAGGAGATGAGTACTGAAAGGGACCAGAAGAAACTGAGTGCTTGGATGGGTTTGGAGTGACGAAAATGCACTCATTTCAAGTTTCAGCCCTAAAATCAAGAGAAGACAGGGGCTGGAGGAGATAAGGTAGTACGATGTGCTGTACAGTATTGCCTACTTTTTTTTTTTTTTTTTCCAGGATGTTGGAAAGAATGTGAAAAGGGACTGAGGAGAGACAGAAGCTAGCAAGTAGTTGATGACAGGAGCATGACTGCAAGTCACTGACCTTGTAAATTGTATGGTCTTTTTACAATTTCTTTTTTTTAATGTTGTTTGCTGAAGATGTATTTTTCAAAGCATTATTTGATTAACTGGCATACCAGCAAGCACACTAGCATTGTTAAGGTTTAGTCAAATTAATTTTATCTTCATACTGTGGCTTCAGCGTACTTTGCATCCGGGATAGCTTCCCGGGCAACCAAACCCGGGTAATTAAGCTGGTAAACAAGAGCGCCTTATGCTGCCTAATCCTCGCAGAGGAGGAGGGGGAGGCCCGGGCGGCGGGACGAAGCGGCCCCGGCCTGGCCCCTGCCCTGGCCTCGGCCCCGTCCTTTCCCGCCCCCGCGGGCTGTCTGGGGCTCGTCTCCGCACCTCCCCAGGTTGTTACCGCACGGTAATATCTGGGCCACCGCTAAACCCCTCCGCCGGCAGAGCGGAGCGCAGGCACTGGCGTAACAGGGGCTTCAGGGAGCAGCGAGGGGCGGTGCGAGCTCCCCGCCGCCGAAGCAACGCTGAGGGCCCGGGCAGCCCCTGCGGGCGGGCAGACGGGCGGGCAGACAGCAGCACCACGGACACTGCCTCAGCCGCCGGGAACGGGCGGCTGCGGGGGCACCGAGCTGGCGGCAGAGGGGCTGAGCCCGTAGCCGGAGTCGCTCCCCGGCGGCCGCATAGCCCACCCCCCCCCCCCTCCGCGGGATGCGGGTGCAGCGTGGCCAGCAGGTCCAGGGCAGTGATTCTGCCCCTATACTCAGCGCTGGGTGAGGCCACACCTCGAGTACTGTGTCCAGTTCTGGGGCCCTCAGTTCAGGAGCAGGTCCAAAGGAGGGCAACCAGGCTGGTGAAGGGACTCCAGCACAAGTCCTGTGAGGAGAGGCTGAGGGAGCTGGGGGTGTTCAGCCTGGAGAAGAGGAGGCTCAGGGGAGACCTCATCGCTCTCTACAACTCCCTGAAAGGAGGCTGGAGCCAGGGGGGGATTGGTCTTTTTTCCCAGGCAACTACCAGCAAGACAAGAGGGCATGGTCTCAAGTTGTGAAAGGGGAGGTTTAGGTTAGATACTAGAAAGAATTTCTTTACGGAGAGGGTGATCAGACATTGGAATGGGCTGCCCAGGGAAGCAGTGGATTCTCCGTCCCTGGAGATATTTAAAAAGAGACTGGATGTGGCACTCAGTGCCATGGTCTGGGAACCACAGCGATAGTGGATCAAGGGTTGGACTTGATCTTAGAGATCCCTTCCAACCCAGCCGATTCTATGATTCTATGAGGGGGGTGGGCTTTCCAGCTCCTGTCTCAGCCGTGGCCCCGAGCAGGTTGTGTTTACACAGTGCGACTCCCAGGCTCCCAAGTTTAGCGTTGAGGCAAAATTTATTGCGGTTATCCCGGGGGAAGAGCTTCGCGGCTACTGCTGCCGCTGCGAGGGGAAATGGAGGAAGAAAAGGGACGGGAGAAGCGGCGGCGGGTCAGAACGGCACCGGGGCTCTGTTTGGATGGGTTTATTTGTCAGCACCTCTTACTTTTTTCTTTTTCTTTTTTTTTTTTTTTTTTTTTTTTTTCCGATGCTGCTCCTCTCCTTTAAAATAAATGTTTATCTTAATATGTCAGTGTAATAACTCAGGGATTTACCCCCTAATGAGATATGAGCCACGTCCTTGTCCAATAAACCCCATCGGTCCTCCTGGTGCTTAGAGAGAAGCAACCTTGCCTTCAGTGACTTCCTTCATTTCCCCAGGTGTCCTGCTGCTGTCCTTGTCCTCGGTGGACCCTGGTGCCTTCCTCATCTCCGCCCCCGCGGGTACTTCTACCCACGGCTCCCCTCTCCCCTCGTGTTTTGGGCGGTCCGGTTATTTCTGGTTTCTGGTCCGGGAGATCTCCGGCCGTGACGGCTTCAGCCCGGGGGAGGTGTCAGACCAAGGGAAAAGGGGGTAGGCGGGGGGTGACAGACAGAGGCTTAATCGCGCCGCTGAGGCAGTGACATTTTGCTTTCAAAACTAAACGCTGTGATTTTCTTTTTTTTTTCCTCCAGTCATTTTTTGTTACTGGGGCGATGTGAGTGCGTGGAGCTGATCTTCCTTGCCGCGGAAGCGGCCCGCGCATCCCTCCCCGCGCATCCACTCCAGGCTTGGGGATCATCCCTCTCCGACCCCATCCCCATCCCGGAGCCCACCCATCGCTGTCGCACTGTCCCTCCCTCTCCTCGCCTGACCTTCCCAACATGGCGGCACGGCCGCCCCCTCCTCCCTCCGCCCCGCCACCGCGAGGGGCCTCCGCGGCGAGGGGGCGGTGGCGGCTGTCAGCCGAGCGGGGCGGGACTCGGCCGGGGGAGCGCGGCGGCGGCGGCGGGAGGAGCAGGCTCGGGGCTGGGCCGGGCGGGGCGGTGCGGTGCGGCCCGGACCGGCGCCGCGCACACTGACAGGCGCTCGGCCAGCAGACGGCGGCCGCGCTGGGGTGCAGAGGGCGCCGCGCACCCTCCTGCCGTCGCCGTAGAGGGAGCCGGCCGGGAGACGGCGTCGCCTCGGCAGGGAGACGCGGGGCTGAACGGCGCTGGAAAGCCCCGGCCGCCCCCACACCTGTGCCCTCCGGGGGCGGCCAGTGGGTGTAGCCTCCGCCGATCACCTGGGATCCCCGCCCCGTAGCTCCTCCGCCTCCCGTCCTCGCCCGGCCAGGGAAGGCGCCACCAGCGCGGCGAGCGAGCGAGCGTGCTTCGGGCGCTGCACTTCCCTACGCTCCGGGCGGCCGCGGACAACAGGGCCGGGGCCCGCGGGCCAAGCGAGGCGAGGGCTGCGGCGCGGGGCGCTGGAGCGGCTGCAGGATGAACCCCAATGTCACCTACGCCAGTCGCAAGCGGCGGAAACCTGTGCAGAAAATGTAAGCGGCCCCGCGGGGCGGGAGGGGAGAGAAGCAGGCAGGCAGGGAGGGACGGGACCGGCTTCCCGGCGGCTCGCCGTCCTGCCGCGCACCGCGCCGTGGAGGCCCCTGCGGGGGCGGCCGGTGCGCTCCGCTGCGGTTCCGGGCCGCCCGGGAAAGGTGGTGCCTAAGGGTGCCGTCCGGATTTGTGTCGTTTTTTAGCTTTTTCTCTTCAAACAAACAAACCAACAGGACACAAACCCCACGCTAAAAAAGCAGGGAGTGTCGGGGCGCGGAGGATGGCGGCGGTGGAAAGAGGGAGCGGTGCCGGCAGCACGGCGCAGCCGGCTGACCTAGATTGGGAGGCATCTGAGGTGACGGCTCCCAAGCGGCGGCCCCGCTCACCCCGCCGGAGCGGGTGTCGCCGGTGGGTGCCGCGGGGGGGCCGAGCTGTCCCCCGCCACATGGCTGCCGAGCTCCGCACCGCTGTTCCTGGGCGCTCAGGTGTCTCTGCGGGCAGCGCAGGGTGGGAGCCGGGAGCGGCTCGGACGATTCTCACCGTCTGAGGTTATTTTTAACCTATCTGGGAGGGCTGAACCAGCTGTAAACCTCTGGTGTTACAGGAGATGCTGTTTCTTCACCTACGAAACAAACCCAAGTGCTGCAAAGGGGTAGAAAGAAGAAAAGGAAAAAAAAAAAAAACAGTTTGCTTGGTACCTTGAGTAATTTTGTTTTATGCACCTGCTGTAGGTTTGAGTCCAAGGCATTGCACGCACCACGAAAAGGCTGGTCTCATGAGAATGATTTTTCTGGCTTGTGGACATGCTTAGATTACACTTTCAACTGAAAGTCAAGAATCTATTTGTGATTTTTTTAGATGCAAAATAACAAACTATAGGAGAGCATTGCCAGTATTTAATGAAATTCTATTGTGAATGATACATTTCTAGATTTATAGTAGGCAGCTCTCTTGGAGGGAGGGAAATTGTCTCCAAAGGAACAAGCACTCAAGGTGTTAGAATGAAAGCGGGTACATATCAGGGTATTCACAAAAATGCCTCTTAAAAGAACTTCCTTCCTTGAAGGTGCATTCATTACGAAAGTAACAGTTTTTGCTTGTTTGGCGATTTTTTTCCAAGCAAAAAATCATCGTATTAAATTGAGTCCTTAGATCTGTATTTTAAGAATTAAATGAGTGAAGAAATAAAAATATATTGGGGGTATTTGTAGACTGTTGGTAGCTAAAGGCAAATACTTCTCAAGTCCTGACTGTCAAAGGTTGAGGGGTTCTGCAGTGTTGGTAAGATCTCTGTGCCTGGCTTACTATTAAATTCTGGTTAGCCTTGGTTAGAGGATATGAAACCTCTTTTATGTTACTGTAGTATCTTTGTAAGTATTCCTTTTCTGTGTGTTTCCTTGTTACATAAGCTGGCTCAGCTTCTCTGATTAGTTGAGTTTGAGTTAGTTGATTAGTCCCTTTTTTTATTACTAATGGGAACCATCTAGCTATTGAGGGACTTTGCCCTGTAGGACTAAAGGAAGAAGTAAGTGTTTCTTCTTAAAATAAAAGTGTTCATCTTAAAATAGTTTGTTCACCTGTAAGTTGAAGTGGAGACTGATTATTAACCCACCTTGCTTGGGTTACTAGACATTGTTTTTATGCAAGTCAAATGTATGTTGCAATGTAATTCTTACATGTTTCTGCTCGAAATGGCCATGCTCTTCAGTTTTTTCTTCTGATGGACCAACCTTACAGCACATTACTGGTGGGTCAGAGGGAGAGAGAGGCAATCAGTGTTTCTAACTAAGAGAGGGAGGGAAGATGTACTTGCTGCTGGTTAATAAAGGTTTGATGGTACCATGATTTTAATCTGTTAGTAGTTGATACTTCCTTCCCCCAGTAGAACTTGCAGCTCTTTGGGGGTGGGATGTGGGAAGGAAGAGATGGTACATTGTTGGGACTAGGATCCTTTGTAGAAGAGATTTGTTACTGTAGATAGTTCCGTTTGTTGTTTTTTTGTTTTTTTTTTCTTTCTATTTATGTAATTGTGAATGAAGCATGATAATTGGTAACCTGTGGCAATAGGCAGCTAGTTTATAGAGATGGAAGAAGCTATTCATCCAATGCTATAGTTGCCATGGAAAAAAAAGTCACAGAAGAAATACCTCTTGCTTTAGGTGCAAGCAACTCGTTAAAGCCATGGTGGTAACTCAAAACTGGTTTAAGAAACTTCCCCCTGCCTCCAACTCCCTGTTTTTAATGTGTGCCATGTAAAAAACTGAACTTGAGAGGGAAGCTCAGGCTATTGCCTGTCAGGGCTGAGTGTTGAAATGATTTTTTATTCAGTAGGGAATTACAGTATTACAGCTGGAAGAGAAAAGCAATCATGGAGTAACTCAATAGGCAACTGTTCCTGCAGTTCATCTTTGTTATCTTGCCGTCTGAAAAGAAAAGAAAAAAAAAGCCCACTAAGCCATGTGCACTCCAATTGCATGTAATAAGCTACAGAAATCACTTCTGTAAAAGCTTGGAGCCTTTAAATTTCCTCCCCGTGTAAGGTTTGGGCACTGCGAGTCCCCCTGGTGGCAGTATGGCCCTGGGGCCTTTCACTCCCCACTGAAGCTTGGCCCCGGTTTTTTTGTTAGGTTGGTTGTTGTTGGTTTTTTTTTTTTTTTTTTTTATATAGTCTTGAATTCCTTTTCTCTAATGATTATTAACTGAACTGCTGATTTAATGAACTATGCATTTTAGGAAGGATAAAATGCAGATTTTATGGAAGTGGGCTTTACTGTAGTTAGAATCTAACATGTAGCTCCACCTTGTAGTTTTTATATTTTCCTTCCTACTAGCTCTGATTTGCCTTGTTTTTAATTTTTTTCAGTGTTTGGATAGAAATTGTTTTGCATAACTGAATGAATGTAGACAAGGAACGGAGTGAGGAAGTCTAAATTTTTCCTACTTTGCAGCACGAGAGGTGTAATGGCATATTTCTTTAGCAAAATAAATTATTTTGTGTGTTAGCTTAAATATTTTTTGCTAGAGTATTTACTATCATATATATATTTGACTAGTTAATCCTTAATTCTGAGTAGATGTAGTAACTTCAGAAAGCAGTGCAGAGATAATTTTAAAAATCAAAGTATTTAATTCTTTCAGGGCAAACAAACATGAAGTGTCAGAACAAGCTTCCAAATGGAAATTAATTGGAAAAGAAAAATGATCATTAGAAGATTGCTTTGTGCAAAGCAATATCTGCTACAAGCAGCAGTTTACCTCTTATTTAAAATGGAGGCAATAAAACTGTTACATGGAGAATAAACTTAAATTATAATCTTGCCAGTCTTGGGATACTTTTATGCTACCTGCAGACTGCTACTTAAAATTCACTGTTTTTATGTTTCGTGAGGATTCGTCAATGCTTCTTGAAAAATAATACTTTTTAGGAACATATTCTGCAGCAAATGGAGATAGACAAATGTAGATAATGTAGTCAATAGATAGGAACGTACTACTTTTTCTGGAATGTACTTCTTTTTCCTCTTTCTCAGTGACCTTAAACAGTAAAGAAAAATGAGTGTGAAACTGTATTTTGCGTTCTGCCTGTTTCTGTCACTCTGGAGTCCTTCATACACTGTAACAACCTGTTTAGTGTTTAGGACAACAAACAGCATGAGTAACAAGCCACTGATGGAGATTTTTTTAAACAAAAACAACTTTGTCCTTTTAATTGCCTAAAACTTTGCCGCTTTCATTGCCACTGGAAAAGGGTCTCTTAGCCCTTCAAAATAGGTTAACAACTTTTGATTGAAGAGGTTGATAGTCTGCATGGTATCCGTCATTCCAAAGGAATTGTCAGCTGAATTTTCAGTAATTGTAAATTTGGTTCGGAAAATGAAAGTAAATGCTTAGAAGTATTTTTCAGTTGCTAAGGAGAGAATTTTGGAGGATATCACCCTCTTTAATACTTGCTTGGTGGTAAGTGATACATTTCATATACTGAAATGCCATTCATATATTGAATTAAATAATATACATAAGAATAACATGCTATTGCATGTAAGGTTAAATATTCCATGAAAAATACATATGTCTGAAAAGTTTAAATCCCTTAGCTAGGTGACATGTATGTTCTTCCTTCCCTATGTCCTTTTTCTGCTAAGCAATAAAACAGTTCTATGAATCTCAGATGAATTTCTAATTATTTTTTTAACAGAATTAGTTTTTAAACACATCACTTTATTCTTACTACTCTTCTTGCATGTCCTTTTAGTTCCTGACTTCATTTCACACTTCAGTCCTAGTTAGTAAGAAATCATGATTTTTGGTTCTTGTTTTTTTTCCCGTTCAAAGCTTTTGTTGACATGTTGTGAAAAAGAAAAAGTTTGTACTTTTTTTGTATTTTTTTCCTCAGAACTGCTTTGATTTTCCTTAAGATACAAATTACCATGTAAATATTGAAACTTGTTTGGGGCCATTGATAATAATTAAGCTTCAGATACTTAAACATTCTCTTTTAATAGTTGTTGTTAGTGTATGTAAAGGTGTGCATGATAACTATGTGTAATCACAACTGATTAAGTAGTCTGTCAGACCTGTGAAAATAGTAGTCAGCTAATTTTATGATGCTAAATCTTTTAGAACTGGTAAAAAAGGAATTAAGAGTGCTTGCTCATCTTACAGCTGTCAGATGATAAGGATTGTAGACTTGTTTGGGTGCACCAAGTGTAGAGAGACCTCTGGCCTTTGGTTAGGGAAGGTAAAAGATCAAGAATTGAATGATCAACTCAAAATCCCCCCTTTAGTTCTTTAGTTGGTGTTTTTTTCCTTTTCTTTTTTTTTGGTTGGTTGGTTGGATGTTGTTTATTTTGTTGTTTTGGTTTTGTTTGGGTTTTTTTGTTTTGTTTTTAATAAAACACATGTATAGATTTAATCTTGCCATAGCACATAATTTTCCTTGAAGATAGTTTTCTGCAATGCAGATAGGGCTGCCTTTAGCACCAAGGGTTTACGTAAGTGGATGGAAAATCATTTAGCTTGCTGCTTATGCCCTTGGCATTTCCGTCCCTATTCTCTTTGTCTCCAAAGGTTCCATGTTTATAGAATGGATTTTAATTGGGTGGCAATGGGGAAAAAGTCAGTGTTTGATTTGGAGAGAGAGAACATGGTAAGGTTTATGCTGCAAATACCTTTAACTTAATATTCAGAAATGTTGCATACACTTAAAAAATGTTTATACTTTGGTTAGAATTAAGGATTCCATGGGGATCTCCACTGTTTGGAAGCAGACTTGTTTGATTTAATGATAGTAATGAGCTGTTTACTGACTATTACGGAACCATTACTTGCCTAAATTTTGGAATTTATTATTCTGTCTCTCCGCTTGCAGTAGTTTAATACATTTTAAAAATAATTATGAAGTAACTGTTAGTGTTACTGGTAATGTTTGCTGATTATAAACTTTATTTTAATATAGTTACATTTAAATTGTGTTAGTAATATGGCTTATATGAGTGAATATTCTGCCAGAATAAGAGAACGTGAAGAGAGCTTTACTGAGTTATTTTAAGTTTAATATTCACTTGAGTATACAGTAAGCCACAGGTCTCAAAGTCATGACTTGTGACCAAAGACACATCTAACCTAATATTTAGCTGGTCACCAGTTTCAGTTGATCATGAATCAATATTTATTCAAGGGAGAGAATTTTCAAATGTCTTGATTCATCCATTTTCCCTGGTTTTCCAGTGGTTTTATGATAAAGCCCTATTAAAAGTGTTACAAACAATCTTTACCTGGCAGCAAGCTTAACTTGTATTAGTCTGGGGAGTAAGTAGTTGCTGCAGATATGTTCTTTTTCTGTGTGTTATGGTATCTTTTAAGTTTCCAGGCTCCACCTAAGGTGCATGCCTGCTTTAGTGTGCAGAAGGGCAATAGTAGGGAACAGGCAGCCAGACCTAGGTGCAAGTTCTTGACGAGAGACATGTGAATAAACAGTGCCAATAAAAAGAGAGGTTTGAATTTAAACTAATTAAAGTGTGATTGAAACATAAAGTAAAACCAACCTAAAAATAGGAATGGTTACTCTATTGCAGCTTATTAGACTGGAAACAGAAGATGAAATTATTCTTAAGTACAGTTTACTTTAGCAGTGGCAAAAATAAAAATTATTTGAGCTTCTGCATTTTCTTATTGTAAAACTGATATAAGGATGAAGCTCGGAAGCAGACTAAATGAAACACTGAGGTAATAAGCTTCTGAAAGGCTGCACATTTAATTATTTTTGTGAGTAGTATATTTCTCAGAACCAACATTTCTATGAGGGCAGCAGAAATTGGTTATTGCTGCAGATCTCAAGTATAACTGCAATACTGGAAAAGTAAAAATAAATTGGTCTTTGATTAGAAAATGTTTAATATTGTAAAATTTGATACAGTTTGTGAAAATAAGTTATTTGGTTTCAGTATCATCTTGTAATGACTAATTCTAATTAAAATAAGTAGGAATAATTTAAACTTGTTCCTAGATTTTGCATAATTGGGAAGGTGGGAGTATCCAAGTATCTTGAATTGGAGCTCAGGTTGAATATGAATGGAAAAGAGCAAGTTTACAAAAACTTCAGTATGTCATTCATAACAAAAAGCTTTTAAAGTCGTACTTTGTCAGGTATGAAGGCATGCCTTTATCATGCCATACACAAATGAAATGTGTTCAGCTGAGAGGTGACTTACAGCTAAACTTAGTAGTAATTGCTAAAGAGATTTTTATTGCTGTTCGAGCTGTATTTCTTGTGCAGTTGTCTAGCAAGTTCCTACAATTTTTTTTTGTTTGTTTTCAGTTGTCAATAGCGAGTTCCAAACACTGATAAAAGTTGAGGATGTGTGAAAAATTGTAAGTGAAAGCCAGGCTGGATGAACAATCTGGTCTAGTGGAAGATGTCCCATGTCAGGATAGAACTAGATGATCTTTGAGATCCCTTCCAAACTGTTCGAAGATTCTATAAGAAAGTGTACTGTCAATTTCATTTGTACACAAATGTTACTAAAAATAGTTGAATTATATGTAATACAAATGTTTGGAAGAATTCAAGTAAGAATTTGAGTGAAAATTCAGGAACCTTCTTATAAAGGAATAAGGAACCTTCTTATTAAAAAAAAAAACAATCTGAATCTTAAAGGTTTCAAATGTTTATGTCTGAAATAGCCATTGTAGATCTAACTCTTCATACAACAGTGTATACTGGAGGGTGGAGTTAAACTATCTTAGTTTAATTTTTTTTCCCAATGGGAAACAGAAGTCATTTGTGAAAAAAAAAAATTTTACTTATTAAAGTTTAAAAGGCAAGTTAAAATGTTTAGTTAGGCAAATATTTACTTTCATTTTGGGAAAGAACTTTCATTTATGTTGTGTTATGGGTTTTTTTGCCATAGAGTAAAGCCATCCCCAGCTGAAGGAGTCAAGTCCAATCCATCCAAGAGACACAGGGACCGCCTGAATGCAGAGCTGGACCGCTTGGCGAGCCTTCTGCCTTTCCCTCAAGATGTGATCGCCAAATTGGATAAACTGTCTGTACTCAGGCTTAGTGTCAGTTACCTGAGAGCCAAAAGTTTTTTTGATGGTAAGCATTGAGAATTTATTTGGTTCTAGACTGTTAGTAAAGCTGTGTTCATACCGGCTGTTCATTTCATCTGTTTATGTACTTAAAACTGGTAATTTATTTGTATTTTAATGGAACATGGAGTGGGTGGATATATACAATGTAACAGTGTAAATTAAGCTTTACAGTTTCTTGAAAAGCAAATGTAACTAGTTATATTTTACTTAAATCACCAGTGTTTCAAAGCTTTGCATTTGGAATAATGTTGCCCCTGATGAGTCTTCCAACCCTTTTCTTTAGACATTCAAAGATACTGAAGGTAATTCTTTCTTTCCCATCTGAAAGTTGCATTCATGAAACCACTGCTGTCCAACACGTTGAGTTCCCATCAGCGGTATGTTTTGCTACTGATGCATCAAAAATGTCTTTGTTTTGATATAAAGTAATTCCTAATGCCCCTTCCTGTAGTCTGTTGCAAAGGTGACTTGTAAAGAAATAAGCTCGAAGTCCTTCCTGTGTTCAAGCCCAGATTAAAACAGAGCATGTGGCATTAAGACGACAACTAAGGTTCCTCAATCGTGTGGGCAGGTTTTCCCTGGCCCCAACCCTGGCAAGGGTAAAGCAGCAGCACTTGGAGTAGTCAGGCCAGAAACATGTTATCTTACACTGCCTTGTTCTGTAGGGGGAGATGAGATGGTTTCATGTCAGTTTTTCTAATGCAGAAATAGTCTGCTCCTTTTCATTGCTGCAGCCAGAACTTTACATCAAAATGTACATCAGTTGCTTGTTTCTAATTTAAGCATAAAGGTAGCTTTCAGCTGTTCTAGAGTGGTGATTTGTTAGGCATGTGTTAGTGGCACAGAAATTATACCTTCATTTAAATATTGTGGATCCAGAATTGAAGTATACATAACCTGTGTTTTCAACATAAGTATTTACTCTTAGGGTGCTGTCTGCGTCAGACAAACACACACAGCTAATGCTTACAGTATTGGACCACAGCTGTAGAATATAGGGTATTTAATTGTGTTGTAATTAACAAAATTTCAATTGGTTGCCTAGGAAAGAACTTACCAAGCAACAAGTAAGTGCATATATGAGGTGCATTACAGGAGAATATTTTTCCTGTAGTCTCCATTTAAAAAAAAAAACCTGGTGAAACATGGAAGTATAAATAATTGTATGTTGCTTACATTGTGCAAGACATTTTGAACAGTGTAAAATCATGCAAGCTTAATTTGTAGCTTCAGTAGAAGCTATCTTTACCTCTTCTAGCAGAAAAGACTTTTTGCTTCTTTTCAAGACTTTGAACTGTAGGGCTACAAATCAGATTAGTAATCAGAATTTTCATGAAGGTGTTTAAGGGCTAACATCAATGATAACCAAGAGTAGGCAATCGTATGATAGATCCAATATTGGAAGTAAAATATTTTATTCTATTTTAATGTATTTAAATAAGATGGCATCTGTTAAAACTTACCCTCCAAAAGAGACATCAGTACTCTGGAGTACAGGATGATCAAAAATACCCTGAAACCCCCTAGGTTAGAGTTTCACGATCTGGCTGTGAATTACATCTTACAGAACTGCTGGTTTTGAGGGAAATTGTTGTGCAGTTAAACAGATGCGGAAAGGCTTGTAGAATAAATCTTGACAAATGCAGGAGTGAACACTGGTTGTCACCTTGAGTGCCTAGCCTGAGCCAGCAGGACCACTTTATTAACACAGCACGCTGAGGTAAAGGGAAACACCAAATGAATAACAGGATGCAAATGGGGGGGTGTGTAAATTCCTGCGGAAAGTAAAATATAAACGTGTAATCATATGATCTTGCTTGAAAGGAAACCCAAGGTTTTGCTGTAACAATAGATATTTTTTCAAAGAAAACACTTGCATTTTTCCAAGTTTAAATAATCCAGAGTGAATGTTTGTTTTCTGAAGGCGGAAGCCTGGGGGCTGCCGGGGGACACAACTGTTTAGTGAAAGACATCTCAAGAACTTGTATCAGTTTGAATAAATGTGCCACACTTAGAAGTCTACAGGGACTTTTGTTGTTACTTTAAGAGCTAAGTGTATATATTAAAAACTAACAAACAAAAACCCAAATAGAACAAACAGAATAGCATCTTGTCCTGTCCTCAGTCTTTAGATCAGTTCTGTAGAATTGTTTCCAGAGCTGACTGAAGCATGGTAGACTTCTGCATGTTTCCTGTATTTCAGGTTGTAGGAAATAGGTGTATATATTGTTTTTCATCTTGTATTGGTGGTTATATTTGGTTAAGCAGTTGCTTTTGATTGTTATAGTTAAGTGTAATTACTGCACCGCTAGGTGATTCTTCTCTATTATGTCTGTGTTGTCAACTTTGTCTCAAGTCCACATGGTGTCAGAATATTTTCTGTATCCCCATGTCAGGAATTTGGCATGCTCTTAGATGTACAAATTTGACCTTGTAGTCAAGAAGGAAATTTCGGTAGTGGCTTAAAACAACGTGTTGCAAGTCTGCTTCTTTATAAAGTCAAAGTTCCTGTGTGGTGAGTCAAAGCTCAGAAGTGATTTAAGGTGGTGTCACTTCTCAGTCTGTGCTGTGCTACCTGCCTGTGCTGAAGTGGATTAGCAGTCCTCAAAGTCAAGGAGGTTAGCTTAAATAGCTGCTGGAGTCTTTATTTTGTGCATGTAAGATACTTTCTGAAAGTGGCTTAAGGCAAGCTATTTATTTTTAAGAGACTGGGATGAATCAGGCAGGTGTCTGCTGACAGTCAATAAAATAAGACTTGATATGTTTTCCTGGTATTATTTCACTCTGTTTTGATGCTAAGTGCCCATGCATGTGTGCATTCAGCAGTGAAAGATATTAAGTGGAATATGGGACAACAGCTCTTTGTGTGGGTGCACATTAGTGTGAGTTCAACATCTGGAGCACAACTGGGTGATCATTTAGGTATAACCTGTCTTCCCCATGCATACTAAAGGCTAAAGCTTGTTTGCCTCTAGCTTGAGTCCTTGTATGCTAAATTGGTAATAATTTAAATACTCTACTGGAGAAAGGAAGAATATATTATAAATTAATCTCCTTGGGGTTTTGGTGGAGCAATTAGATTAAAGGGGTAAAAGTAGAGTTCATATGGTTGATCACTTATTGTTAGGGGCATTGTTAGGGAGATTTAATGAGACACTTGCAGAAACTAAAAGGAAGTAGCTGTGAGATGTGTGTGTATTGATACGTTAGAAATAAAATTTAACCTACTGCTTATTAATTATCTTAACATCCATTTCATTATGAATGCCTGTGTTTTAAAGTACGGCTTTTTTTTCCCTCTTGCTTATTGGACAGTATTCTGCAATTACAGAAGAAAGTTTCTGCTCAGAATTAGTCTAGAATTGGTTTCTTATGTTGTAAGCAAGTGATTCTGGCAAGCACAGCAATAACAAAATAATTTAAAAATTTTTCCAGTAAGCTTGCATTGCCTAATTTTGCTTTGTAATATAATTAACACACATTCCTTGGCATAACATAGCTGGAATTTGTAATGCACCCATTGTCATCACATAGAATATATTCTTTGATAGAACGTATTTTTCATCTGATGTTTGCTGTTCTATCATACTGTGTATTGGAGAGAACAGACTGCGTGTGGTTCCTGCTCTGGAAAGTATGGCTTAAGATAAGATGTACAGATGGGAAATAGAGGCAAAGTGGGACACTATGTATTTATTCTGACACATTGGGAAGGGCTGCAATGTTTCTGCAGCACAGGGAATATAGATAGCTTTTTCTGCCAAGTGTTGGGTGGTGGTCCGAAACAAAAACCTGAAAGTGCAAAACAACTGGCTGAAAAAAACCTCACCCCATAAAGGCCAGAATAGACCAGCAGAGCTGTCCCAGCTTGCTTTTATTTCAGACTGTTACTTTACCTGCCTTGTTTAATGCACCTTTCCTGATGTATTTTTCAAAATACTTCCCTTTCATGTTGCCCTCTTTCCATGCTCTTCCTGCTGCATACATAGACACTCCTGACTCCCCCATCAGGAAAAGCTAGAACCCTCCCAGGTAGAGAAGTGGAATCTGGATGCTCTTAACTTCTTTCAAGTGTTTATGATGATGCCATATAGGAATTTACTGTTGTAAGCAGCTTCTGGTGGACTTGACTGGATTTATTTGATTCGTAACTCTGTCTTGAGCCATTTTTGTACATCCAAGACAGAAAGCACGCCGTAGTTTGAGAGAGATTGCCTGTGCTTTTTGTGGAACACCATCCAATTTTGATGTGAACCAGTTAAATGGAGTATCTATCACATCTCTTAGTGATTATTCTAGAGATATGTCATCCTATTAAAATATTATTCAGATTTAAATTTGCTTGGTTTCCAGCCTTGAAAGTTATGTTGTTCTCTGTCTATCTAGCTTTTTTGTATTTGGAATTTCTACAATGTCTATGAATATGTTTTTACATTTTTGAATGTGCTGCTTTGAATCTTATCTAAAAGTTGGAAGAAGAAAAATGAACTATGTTTCATTTTGCCCTGTCTTCCCCCTGGCCCCAATCCAAAATTATTTAAAAATGTGAATCTTGGAATTGTATGGTTATTTCAGTATGAGACTACCGTTCAATTTTTTTTCTAATCTGTGCTTGTTCTTCCACACTGCTGTACTTTTTTTTTTTTTTTTTTTTTTTTTTTTTTTCCCTTCCCTTAACATTTCTTTTCCCCAGTTCCCTGAGATTTATATGGAGCATTTGTGGCTGCCTGCTACAGGCTATTTTAGCCTGTATTTTACATAACACAACATAAGTAGGGATTTAGCTTTGAAGTCCTAAATTCTAATCCTCAAAAATGATGATTAGACCTGTGTAGCTGTGACATCACCTAAACTCTCAAAATGTGTATACTTTCATTTTTACATGCTCATTCTTAGCTTGTTCAGAAAGATTTTATTTTTAGGAGTGCTCAGTCACTAGGCACGTCATGCAACTAGGCAGCCCTGTATCCCTATGGATTGTTACAACTGACAATTAGTATACCCCCAACTGAACATTTAAAATTGAATATTCTGTTTATATCAGAAAGTAAGAGCTTGATATGTCAATATATTAGTAGGATAAAGAGAAGAAACTGGGTATAAATGCTGATAGCTAATGTGTTGTGTTTTTTCTAATTTTTCCTGTTGCACTGTTTCGGTCATTAATGTTAATCATTGTAAGAATTCCCTTTGCAAGGAAGAGAAATAAAAGGTTATCTCTTCTTTCCTGCCCTCTGTGTATCACTTAATCAAAAGCATATGTAAAGGCAATGTAGGAGCCTCTTGTGTTCCACAGTGCTGTTGCAAAATTTAACCCTGTCCCAGTATAGAGAGCATTTGTCTTTTCTGTATAGGCCTTGTTACAGGGAAATCAGTTTCAAGCACACTGTTCTGGGCTTTGCTCTGGATATCTGTTGCACTGAATATTCTCTCATTGGCAAGATGAGAGCCTAAAATATAATTTGTTCCATGCTAACAATGTAAGTATTTTGGAGATGAACACTGCCAGCGTTAGTGTGGCATTCAAACCTAGCAAGGTAAAAAGCCTGGCCTCACAAAGTATTGCTTCCTCTCTGACACTGTGTATTCCACATCTTGTAATCTTTGTTTACATTTTTATTTGCTATATTGTTACACCTAAAGATAATGAGAATGGAGCTTTCTTTGTACAAACCAGAGTAACTGTTGATCACTCCTCCAAAGACAGTTTGAGTGGAGAAATAGAATTAGAGGTAGCACTGGGCACTCAACATCTGTCTTCCATGGTGTTTGGGATTCATCCATTTGAAAATGTCCAAGTGTAGCTTGCTTGATTACAACCTCTAAATATATGTCATGGTAATTAAAAACTTCAGTAGGAATACACTTTAAAAATATATGTAATCTGTAATACTGGAATAGCTTTTGTTGTGTGTGCCTTCATGACTCAGCAGTTTTCCTCCTTTGGATGCTTGTTGGTAGGAGAAATGCCCCAGCTTTCCCTTTTTGACTTTATCTGTATTTTGATAAGGAAATAAGGCTTGCTTGTATGATTGAGCTCTGTATATGTTTACAGTTCGAGACAGTTATAATGTTTCTTTTTCCTAGGTAAACAAAAACTTCAGCTCTGAAACAATTTCTGCTCCATACATTCCTTCATAAAGCACTAACTAGTTAAAGAATGAATGCTTTGTGAATTGGTTTGGAAATCTAGGTAGATAATTAGAAGATAATGCAAATTGCCAGAGCTGTGTTGTCATAGTGGATTAGTTTACAGTTCTTTTTCAAGAGAATCTCAATGATGTGAAAGAAATAACCAGTTTCAAAAGTGCTTCTCAATTTCAGATGATGTATTGATAAAAGTTTTGTGAATGAAGCCTCCCTGTGTAGTGATGTCTGAGCTTCATGTTTTAACAAGGCATTATGTTAATGATAAAACTTACCATTAAAAAGTTGACTTATTCTAGAAACTTAAATGAAGTAATCTTTAAGAACTAGAATGGAGTTATCTGAAACTGCCTTAAGAAAATGTAGGTTTGCTGTTTGCCAGCTGTGAACAAAAAAATAAGTTAGTTGCCCTCAGTGATGCATCCTAAACTCTGGTTTTAATTGAACAAAGAGATGCTCATTTTTTTCCACTGAATAATTGCCTCTTGAAATTCAACCCATGTGCCTTTTGAATTGCTCAGTACTGTACACTTTATGTGTGGCATTGTATAACATCTAATAAGCTGACAGACATACATAGTTGGCCCCTCAAGGCAAATTCTAACTAATTGCATGGAGTAGGAATCTACTGGAGCAACTCCATGGCCTAGCTGGTCAAATATTGTGACTTCTCCATCAGATTCCATTGTCATGTTTTCAGGGATACAATTCCTGTGGGCCAACAGGAAACATTAGCATTTTGTACAGAATTATTCGATTCAGTAAATTAATTTTTGCATCAACATCTATGTCAGAGTTACAAACTGAACGATGATGTCTTTACTTTCAACGTGTGACATAAATATTTTTCATCTTTGGAGGAAAAGATAAGGGCAAACTTCATTTTTTTCCTTGCTTACACCATTTGTTGCTTTGTGTATTTTTATGAGACAATGTTAAGATATGTACCTAGAACAAGCAACCTTTGTCTTTCCTTCTTGTCCTCACCACTGCTCTTAATTTTGCTTTGATACCATCCATGCTTTGCATAGTAGCCTTCCCAAAGCCCACTGGGCTCCCTTGCCATGCTTCCATCATTGCAAAAAAACTTCCGTTAAATTGCTGAAAAGTTGTGAATTGGCAAAAAAAAGCCAGTTTGTCTCTTTTGATAGAATGTATGCTTTTTTTTTTTCTCAATTTAAATAAGAGATGCTTCTGTTAGAGAGTGCTTACTCTAATTAATACTTTTATACAGCAAGGGCTAAACTTGAATGGTACTGTAAAGAAACCTTTAAAACGTACCTTTATACCTTTTTTAATGTAAATGTGGCAAAACTCACTATCGCATTTTAGTAGTAGAATAATTAAACTGTTTCAAACATGTACGATAATTGACTGATTCCTTTTTTTCAGTTAAAATCAAAAATTTCCCAAATTCTATGAAGTTGTTGCTGAGCTGTGTGGAGAAAAAGTTGAGGCATTGCTTCAGGAGGAAAAAAAAAAATCCAGATTTGAGTTAATAATTGGGTACCTAGTCCAAGTTTCAGTAAGATAACTTCCTCACTGAAATTGATAGGTAATAAAATATCTCTGAACTGTAAGGGATTTTTAAAATCACTTTAGATTCCTAGACTTTATAATGAAAGATGATTGTTGATGTATAGAACTAAGAGAACAGTTATTTCTGTAAGATTTTTTGAAGGGAAGAGTTTAATAATTTTCTTAAGAGCTAGTGGTTTAATTTAAAAATAATCTTCGGTATTAACTGTCATTTTCTGCTTGATACTAATCTTTTTGACAAATCTAAAACAAAAATTGAATGATTTTTAAACACTATGTAATATCTGATTAGCTTTACACATATAAGCTATCTGCATTGCTGTAATACATGGAAAAATTAAGTTGTAAGAAAGAAATTACTCTGTTTAAGATTTCAAAGCCAGAAATCTGACAGGTAGGTATCTCTACCTAGGTACCTACGAATTTAGGCTCAACTTTCCATAAATCTCATTTCACAAGGAAGGAAATCACTTTCAATTTTTCACCCCTCACCCCCCCAAAAAAAAAAAAAAGCAATTTTTTTTTTCTCCTCTTTCTCCACTTTTTGTGACTATAGTCACTAAGTATTGTGACTATATGAACAGATTTGATGATGTTACAGTTTACAAGCCTGCACTACTTGCTGAGTTTTTTTCTATAGAAAAAAGGCAGATATAACCAGACAAACAATTGAATGGGAAATAACTCAGAAGTCGGTGCCAGGATATGGTTTTGGTGATTCAGCAGGTGACTGTCATCTCTGTGATCATGGTTATGGAACATGAGTTCATTGCCTTTAAGTCTTGAAACCACAAGCAGTATAGGGTTTGGTATGTGGTTGTTAAGCTTCAAAGCTCAAGTGAGAGTTGACATATTTGAACAACTGCATGTTTCCTGAGGTTTACTTTCCTGTTTTAAAGCAAATGATAAAAGCAAACGTTAAGTTATATTCCTTATGTGTGTTTTTAAAAAAACCTAAGTAATCCTGAAAAAATTTTCTGGCATTGGTTGACTTGGTACAACTGGCTAGCCATAAAAGCACTGCACATAATTTGCTATTCTGCTGCTCTCTAGCTATGTCATGTACATTCTTCATGATTGTTTTTTCTCAGTTCTAGGTTCTTCTTTAAGTTAAGGACAGGTACCACTGGTTTATTAGAAGCTCAGAAATTCCCAGACAGCGTATAGGTACCATTGACACTCTTGGACAAAGACATAATATTTTGTTCCTGATCCTACACTTCTTGGTCCTGTAATCTTCTGCCTACTTCTTGCTTTCCTTTCAGCTCCCATGTAAATCTTGTTCCCTCTGCCTCTTACATTAACCCAATCTGGGAGCCTGATGGAGGTATTCTAACCAAGAAGCATGCACACACTTTTGTAGGCTTTAAGGGAATCAGCTTTTACTACACGGTGGTTGCAACAGCTTCTGACTTGTCCCCCCATTTTTTTTTTTTTTATTTTTTTTATTTTTTTCTTTTTTTTTTGTTTTTTACTCCCCCTGATTGCCAGCCCAGGACCACACTTTGGGATCATCTGCTTCTAGGTAGAGCAAGTGTTGGTGTGAATGAAGAGTTGAGTCTTCCAAATGCAATGACGGAACTCTCAATTTTTTGGAGAAAGGCACATGTTGACTTAGTGTAGTGTTTCTGGAGTGAGCAGTTCACACACTGTGAACTAAGTTCAGCATCACTCAGTTACTGAAGGAAAAAAAATAAACAGCTTGGTTGTTGGTTTTTACTTCTGCTTAAGAAAACATAGGAGTATGTTAAGTACCACTTTGTGGCAACTAAAGATATGTCCCCCATTTAAGTGAGACAACTTGCATAAACACTTAACATTCCATGCTTAATAATGCTATTGCTTTCTTTATAACGCAACGTTAAAAAGGAAAAGGACACATAAAACCAACTGCCCTGTGTAGCAGAGCTTGACTTGGATTTAATCTGTGCTGTGACCAATTCAGTGGTATACTATGTTTTTTCAGTACTTTAACAGAATATTGTTATGTATTTAAATCTTTTAATGGTCTTAAGAGAAACACCGATCTGCTTCAACAAACAGTTCAGGACTTGCTGAGCTGCATTTTGGGTATAGGTCAAAAGAGGTTGGGGAAGATCACACACACAATCTGGTTAGGCTTCAACTTCTTGGGTTATGTGAATGTTTTAAAACAGGTTTTTATAATTTTATGGTATGTATGTTTGACAAATCTAGTATAATCTCATGTCTTCGTTCTGAAAGTGCTTTTAAAACTAGTGTATTTCTTCCATGTTACAACTGCAGCTATGTTTAAGAATGCCATAGCTACTGTTAATGCTTTTTAAAAGAAACCTGAGTCTAGGTGGGTGCAATATAGTAGGGAAAAGAATACAGTTACTCTACAACTTACATTTTGCAAATCATTTTGCTCTAAGCATGTAGTAGGTATTTTCATGTAAGCCAGGAGGGTGATTAATACATCTTCCCTGTGACTAACTTGATAAACTGTCCCTCTTCTGATGTCTTACATGGAGTATGAGAATATTATGCAAGGTATTGAATTAGTTCTACAGATGTTGAAAAAACAATAATTCATTACTTTTGGTCATAAATTTTTTGTAGCTGTTAGTACAACTTCAGTTTGGTTACAGTAAATTTTATAGAAAGTAGCATTTGTGACTTCAGGAGAGGGATTTAGCAAGTGGTTTGTAGATTTATTGGGGTGGTGGGATACGAGATACAGAAGATCAGGCATTATAAACTGCTGATGCTCCTGCTAGTTTTCTGTTCTAGTGGGTTTAGTACTAGAATGGTTTTTGTTATTTTGGGGTTGGTTTGTTTTTGTTTTTTTTTCTTTTTCTCACTGAGGTGTGAAATTTCTGGTACCTCTGAAGTCACAAGATCTCTGTCAAGAAATTTTTGAGAATAATCTGCCAATGTTATGAGATTTGTATATTTAAGCCAAATTAGGAGAAGTTTAGCAGAACACTGAGAGGCTTCCCAGTTGCATTTAATTTGAAAACACGTGAAAACGAGCATTTAATAGTTAAGTCACTTCAGAATTCAAGAACAAAATAGTAACTTGCTTCTCACAAACCATATCTTAGGTAGCTTCAGCTCCCTATAAGTTATGGTGGGGTTTTTTTGTTACTACTTTAACGCTTTCGTGTTACTGATACAGGAAGAAACGCTATTTGAAAAAATGTGGGTTTTTTTATTTCAAAAGTGGCTAATTGCCTGGACTTTTGAGTACAATGTTGTGCAAAGTGGTTTCCTTCTCAGACACAACTTCTGCTTGCCTAGTTGAAAGTGTTTGCAGTAGCAGGAACCGGCATAAAAAAAAAAACACCTGCCTGGCCTTGTTTTGCTGTACAGGCCAAGTAAAGGTTAACTTTTGTAGACAATAAAAGGACTTGACTGTAAAGAAAAAAAAAAATCTGAGAGTGTGCCTGTGTGTGCAAGCAGATTGCTCTTCACCAAATGGATCTGAGCTGCCTGGCTGCCTGCTTAAAAAAGTATGATTTAGGGTATATTCAGATTCAAAAGTTGGGGCAAAATTTCAGCAAGTGGTGTATGAATGAAAGGGATCAGTTTTTTCTTGACCTCTTCAGCAAATGCTTTCCAGTTGAATATAAACTGAAGAGGAGAAAAAAAAAAAAAATGGAAGAATTGAAGCCAAGGGGACACTTGTACAAAATCATTAGGGTGCATGGTCAAAATTAAAAGAGACAGACACCTGGTAAAAGGAAGAAAGCTATAAAATCTGTGCATAGAAATGAGAAGCTTTAAACATAGTTTGACTAACGAAGAAGATTTTTCATTAAGCAGTAAGGAAGCCTGGAAAAAGATGTAATGGTGAAATGTTGTAATAACTGTTGTAAGCTATATAGGAAAACAATTTGGAGAGTTGGTTTACTAATAGTGTAAAATGTGCAATGAGCCTTACATTGCCTCTTTTAACTTATGAAAGTACTAGATATACTACTGACAACAGAGGAAGTACCTGAACAGACAATATTTAAAAATAATGAGGCATAAGGCTTTACCTGTAATGTGTGCAAGTACACTAAAGGAATCTTAGAAGCTTTTTTCTTTCAGCATTTGATCTGTCTGAATTGAACTAAAACAAAAGAATGTGTTGAAAAACTTCCATAAAATGGGGAAGCTTGGCTGCGTTTGAGAGGAAACTCAGAAAGTGTTTCAATTCCAGACCTCCCAGCTTCACATTAGTTTGCTGTCATTTTCTGTCATCTGCAACATCCATTCCAGTCTCTGTTTGTTTAGTGCAAAGGACATGTTTCTGGTGCTGCCTTTTACTTATATTTCCATTTATCAGATCAAGTAGTGGTGCTGAGAAGCAGCTTAAGTTGTGAGATGGATCTCATCTCTGGAAGAGTATGGCTCAAATGAGTTGCTACATCTATATAAAAAGGCATGTTTGGAGGGGGCTATTACATTTTCTGGAGTTTTCATTCTGTCTTTTAATGGTGACACTGGAGTTCAGCCATGGGGGCAAATTATCTGGTTTGGGTTTTTTTGTTTTTTTGTGTGGTGAGGGTTTTTTTGGTGGTTTGTTTTGTTTTGTTTTGTCTTGTGTCTTTTGTTTTTTTTTTAATGGCTTCCTCTTACTACGATCTCATACCTGACTATTAGCAGCTGAGATTCCCTCTTGTTTTTAGCCTTTCACCTTATTTTTCCAGTTGAAGCTCGGAAATGTCTTGGGAAGGAATATAGCCAAGGTATTTTTTGCTTTTGCTTCTCTCCCAGGAAGCCCATATGTAAATAACTTGAAAATCTCTTGGAGAGGGCTTGCTTGATTAAGGGACATAAATGGAAGTGAATAGGGTGGGAAGGTGATTTCAGGTGCAAAGGCTGTGATTTAAATAGCACACTATTAGAACTGTTCAGAAAACACTTCTGCTTCAAATCCATCTCAGAGAAAATGGCCTTTGCAGAATCTTTCTGTGGTGTTGAAAATCATGTGCTGCTTAAAACCTTATGGCATCTTATCTGTGTGAAATTGTTCAGGGAAAGGTATGTCTCTTCTGATTTGGTAATGGTCCCCAAGGTTACAGTTTCTCTCTTTTGTAAAGTGGGTAATGTTCCTTTTGGGATGAAAATAAAACTTGGGAATTTACAGTATATATAAATATTTTCATACTTGAGGTATCTTTCAACTATTTTGAAGATTCTTTGGCTGCATCAGAGAATCCTATACCCACAGACATATTAAAGTAAATGTCAAATTTGAGTCATACTCAACTAGATGGAAGGTACAGGAGACTTTTGAAGTAATTGCCTTATTGCCTTAATTTCTCTCTTCTTTTTTCCTTTAGCAAGCTACAGCAACGGGAAGACAGCTGTATTTCAGACATTTTCAGGGTTTCATGATAGCACTGTCTGTATAGCTATGACATTCTTAAAGGCATCCTTCTAGGGCTCCATGATCCCTACCTAGAGAGCATTCCTGTCTATATAGACTTTACTGACTTTGTATACAATCACCAGATTGTCTCCCTTCTGTTCATTTTCTCTGATGGAATAACCCAGTCGGTGCTATTAGGACCCTTCTTAGTATCAAGAATTTGAACTCCATGTTTGAGGGACTTTAAAAATGTAATTTATATCATTAGGTGCTCATAGGCATACTTCAGACCTACATATTTGTGGGAAGGTCTCTGGGAAGATACGCAGTCAAGGTTATTGCTTTCAGTGTTACCACCATGATGTGACACAGAGGGATTTCATCTCCCTTAATTAGAAACTTAATGCTTAACAGAGGGTGTAGCTCATTTGGCAGCAACTGTGATATGTCTAGGGCATCAATGCTGTATTTTAATACCTTTGCATTTGTTTGTGATTTCATCCTGATGATCAGTGAACCAAAGTACTAAAGCATTTCACTGTATGCTACTTTTTGTCAAATAACAGCTTAGTGAAAAAAAAAAATTATATTATGGAATATTTACTATATTTAGATATATATTAAACCCACAAACTGAATTTTTCTTCTCAAGGCATTAATAATAGCCTTAGCTGATTTACATTTCAATTATGCTTCTGTAATTTTTGGTAACTCAAAAATTAATCTCAACATGGCAAATCATTAGCTGATGTACTAAGTTTCAAGATAACATTGCTTTGCAGCATCATCCTTTCCATATAAGTGCTGCTTTCTCCTTTCTGAATGTGATAATGATCTGTGTGTTTCTTAAATTGATTTTAAAGATGGATTCTCACTCCACATCAAAGTTCTGTATCAGGATGTTACATGCAAACACAAGGAAGAGATGTAACTAATAATTTTAGAAAAGCTGAATTTTCTTGTATATTTATGGCATGCAGCAATGAGAGTTGTAATCATCTGTGATACCCAAATTTGATTTTTAGTTTTACAAGAAGGATGGATTGTTTATAGCATAAGCGTTTATTGTTTTACTTGCAGACTAAGTTGCTTCCAGGGAACAGGCTGGATATCAAGTCTCTTGAATTTATTCTGCAAAGCTAGCAGCTATACATTTATGCATGCATACTCACTGTAATGCTGCTAAATGTCTGGAATGACATAGATTATTTTTTCTTTTTTGGCACTATGATCTAAGGATTGAAATGCCATTTGGTACATAAAAGCAGAAAGTTGTAAATTGCTACAGTACTAAACAGACTAAACACTCATAGTTCCTTTCTTAAGAAATACATTACTGAAATCTAGCTAGTTTATTTATAATTCATCTTTAAGTTATGCCATTTATGTTTGAGGAAAGAGGCCATTATAGGTAGTTTTCACAGTGTTTTATGCTTGAAGAGCAGGAAAACAAGTCTGATACTACAGACACTGCTTTTATGTTAACTTTTGTTGCTAAAGCTAGAAGTAGGCTGGGAAAGTTCATAGCTGTACATTAACTTTGTCTGCTCTAGAATAAGTCAGGCTGTCCTCAAAGAGGAATGCCTGGCAACTTCATGTATGTTTTTTGTGACACTGAGCAAGATCAGTTACATCTCAGAGGTTCTGCATATGCTTTGTGAAAAACAGACCAGGTCTATCCTGTGTGGTTTCAGTTTTGTACAGGTCAGAACCCTCCTCTGGTCACAAGTTATTGTGGTCATCACCAGTAATATGCCTTTTTAATTCCCTTTTGCTCTTGAACTTTTGTGTTTAAGCATACCTGAGAGATCGGTCAGAATTTATGCTTTTAGCAAGGTGAATTTTTTCTTCTGTGTAGTTTATACACATAACTTTGTCTCCACAAAACTGAAGATGGTACAGGCTTTTTTTTCCAATATTCCTAAAGTGGCAAAATAACAAATCACTAACTTTTCCAGTGGACTTACGCAGCCTGGTTGTGTGTGTGCTACATACACAATTGAATATGCTTGGTTCAGAGAGATTTAATAACTGTTTATGGAATATTAACATTTGTAGGGAAAAGATAATAGTGGTAATTTTTTGATCTCTTTGATGAATGTTATGTTGGAGTCAGTGGCATTTAATATTTGGCCACCAAAATTGCAGATATCATTTAATGCAGGCAAAAGGAGCTTCCAAAATTGGGAGGCTGCACCTTATGTTACTAAATATGTTTTATTTTTTTAAACTTTTCTTGGGCTTCTGGCCCACAGTAGCAGTTGAGCTCTGCAGTAATGGCTGAAGCTGGATGGCTGTGAATGTTGAGCTGCAGTGGCTTACTACCCAATGTATTAAGGAAGTGCTATTATTTTTGTTTACATGAGCCCCATACATTGTGAACTACTATAGCTTAAAGGCAAATATTGTGAAGCTACCCAAGTTATAGAGCTAGTAATGTCCACTTTCAGGTGGGAATGGTAGTGTTTGATGATTATCTTACCTCCACAAATCAAAATCTTCTGTTCTCTGAACCCTTGCATTTGTTTTCATCTTGTTACTTGTGTTTTTCTATAAGAGTTAGGATCACTGAACTCTGTACTCATTTGGAATGCAGATATCTGAAGCTGAACTGCAGAATTAACAAGCCGTATCCAAAATTTGTTTGTATGTAAGTGCTGTCAAGCTCTAAGTAGCTTTCATCTCTGTTGGAGAAATTAAAAACATTCGATTTCCTTTACAAATTGGTGATTTATTAAATGCAAAGGTAAATTAATTCCTTAAATTATAATTGGTAGTTTTGTTACATAGATGGTGACATGCAAGGCAGTAAGGGAGATTCAGATAGCTTTTGCCAAAAATTCTCATGTTGCTATTCCTTCTTTTGTTCTGTAAGGTCAAAACAGTATTACAGAGCTCTTTCTGGAATCAGTTGATATTCATTTATACAAAGCACTTCATAGCAGCAGCGTATTTGGAAAAACGAAATCAGAATATAGAATCATAGAATCATAGAATAGGCTGGGTTGGAAGGGACCTCAGAGATCATCGAGTCCAACCCTTGATCAATTACCACCACAGTCACTAGACCACGGCACTGAGTGCCATATCGAGTCTCTTTTTAAATATATCCAGGGACGAAGAGTCCACCACCTCCCCAGGCAGCCCGTTCCAATGTCTGATCACCCTTTCTGTGAAAAAATTCTTTCTAATATCCAGTCTGAACTTACCCCGGCACAATTTAAGACCATGCCCTCTTGTCTTACTGAGAGTTGCCTGGGAAAAGAGACCAACCCCCGCCTGGCTCCATCCTCCTTTCAGGTAGTTGTAGAGTGCAATGAGGTCTCCCCTGAGCCTCCTCTTCTCCAGGCTGAACAGCCCCAGCTCCCTCAGCCTCTCCTCGTAGGATCTGTGTTCGAGTCCCTTCACCAGCTTGGTTGCCCTCCTCTGGACCTGTTCGAGGACCTCAATATCCTTCTTGAACTGAGGGGCCCAGAACTGAACACAGTACTCGAGGTGTGGCCTCACCAGGGCTGAGTACAGGGGCAGAATCACCTCCTTGGACCTGCTGGTGACACTGTTTCTGATACAGGCCAGGATGCCACTGGCCTTCTTGGCCGCCTGGGCACACTGCTGGCTCATGTTCAGCTTCCTGTCAATCCAGACTCCCAGGTCCCTTTCTGCCTGGCTGCTCTCCAACCACTCTGTCCCCAGTCTGTAGCGCTGCATGGGGTTGCTGTGGCCAAAGTGCAGGACCCGGCACTTGGCCTTGTTGAAGCTCATCCCATTGGAGTCAGCCCATCTCTCCAGTCTGTCTAGGTCTCTCTGCAGAATCCTCCTGCCTTCCAGCTGATCAACACTTCTCCCCAGCTTGGTGTCATCAGCAAACTTGCTGATGATAGACTCAATCCCCTCATCCAAGTCATCGATGAAGATATTGAACAGGACTGGGCCCAGCACTGATCCCTGGGGGACTCCGCTCGTGACCGGCCGCCAACCGGACGCAGCCCCATTCAGCACCACTCTCTGGGCCCGACCCTCCAGCCAATTCTTAACCCAGTGCAGAGTAGGCTTGTCCAAGCTGTGGGCAGCCAGCTTTCTCAGGAGGATGCTGTGGGAGACGGTGTCGAAAGCCTTACTGAAGTCCAGATAGACCACATCCACAGCCTTCCCCTCATCCACCAGGCGGGTCACCTGATCATAAAAGGAGATCAGGTTGGTCAGACAGGACCTGCCCTTCCTAAACCCGTGCTGGCTGGGTCTGATCCCCTGTCCATCCTGCAGGTGCTGTGTGATTGCTCCCAGGACGATCTGTTCCATAACCCTGCCAGGCACTGAGGTCAGGCTGACAGGCCTGTAGTTTCCCGGGTCTTCCTTCCGGCCCTTCTTGTGGATTGGCGTGACATTCGCCAACTTCCAGTCATTTGGGATGTCCCCGGTGAGCCAGGACTTCTGGTAGATGATAGAGAGAGGCTTGGCGAGCTCTTCTGCCAGCTCTCTCATCACCCTTGAATGGAGTTCATCCGGTCCCATAGACTTGTGGGGATCCAAGCAGCCCAGTAGATCACTGACAGTTTCCTTCTGGATTGCAGGGGTGGTGTTTAGATTCTTGTCTCCTATAGGCTCCAGAAGCCAGCTGTCCTCAGGATTGCCCGTTTCACTGTTAAAAACTGAGGCAAAGAAGGCGTTAAATACCTCAGCCTTTTCTTCATCTTTGACAATTACATTCCCGTCCATGTCCATTAAAGAATGAATGTTTTCCTTGCCCCTCCTTTTGCCACTGATGTATCTGTAGAAGGACTTCTTGTTATCCTTCACAGAGGTGGCGAGATTTAGTTCAAGTTGTGCCTTTGTGTCTCTAATTTTTTTCCTACATAACTTAACTGTATTCCTGAATTCCTCTTGAGTAGATAGCCCTTTTTTCCATAACCGGTAGGCCCTCTTCTTGTTCCTAATTTCCTTCAAAGTCTCTCTGTTGAGCCAGAGTGGTCGTCTTCCCCGCCGGCTCGCCTTTCGGCACACCGGGACAGCCTGTTCCTGAGCTTTCAAAACTTGCTCTTTGAAGAATGTCCATCCCTCCTGGACTCCTTTGTTTTCAAGGGCTGTTTCCCAGGGTATGCTCTGGACTAGTCTTCTGAACAGGCCAAAATCTGCCCTCCGGAAGTCCAAAGTAGAGGTTTTATTGACAGCCCTCCTTGCATCCCTGATTATTGAGAACTCTATTATTTCGTGATCACTAAGTCCCAGACGCCCTCCGACCACCACATCCCTCACCAGCCCCTCTCTGTTTGTAAAGAGTAGGTCAAGTGTGAGTGGTGAGTCAATTTACATCTACTAATTAAAACTGTCTTGATGAGTTCAGAATCCTTCAGCAGAAAAGCTTGGGATGCAGGAAGTAAGTGGGGTTCTATCAGTAACAGTCACCATCTGAACCCTGAGAAGTGCTCTGTGTCATCTTCTGATCTGTTGCCTATATATTCCTCTCACTCAGAACTAATAATAGTTTCTCATTTTGTTTTATCAAAGCTAATCTTTAATTAGATGGATGAATTTTAGAACTAATGCAAATGTCTTAAATTATAAATGTGGGAGTAAAGCTTAGTTTCTATCATAAGATTAAATGGAGATGGTAAATAGTTGCAACTGCACTGGGCTGTTTTATATAAAGAATATATCTTGCTATTACAGTTGTCAAAGCATTATATTTATAAATGTTGTTAGATCATCAAAAGGCCTAGTGAATCTGAGATCAATCAAGTGAAATTGTCAATATATTAAAGCATTTTTACACTATTTTCTCTCATATTGGAAACTGTTAGGCTAAATGCATACATTTCTGGAATTACATGGAGGTTTTTCTGATTAACATAGTGAAGAGAAATAGTTGATAAGAAAGTTTTTATCTCATTCAGTTGTGCAAAGAAAACTTGATGCACATTTTGCAGAGGAACAGCTGAACTACCAGTAGTGCTTTTGGTTTTCTTCCTGGCTTAATTCCAAACATTCTAAGCATATGGAACATTTTAGCAGAAAATACATAATTATCAAACAGATCTGTCTTTGCCACCTTGAACATTATTTCATGTGGCAGAGTAAGTGAAACCTGATGTCTAGATTATATTTCATTTGATCTTCTGCTGTATTGGCAGAAGATTACAAAAAAATATTTGACAGATGGCACCGCTAAAATACAAGTTGATTTGTGCTTACTCTAATATGAATCTGAATATACTTGATAAAGGCATGGCACAAACTTCTAACTGAAATTTTAAAGCAAGGAAACCAAAGTACATTTTTCTTGGTAAGAACCTGAACAGTCTACGTAACTGTAAAAACAAGTTTAATCTCATGCAGGTGTTCACAAGCAAATGTATTATTACACTCATTTTAAATAAAGCTGCCATAAAGTTTTGGCTCTGAGCTATTTTTCTGTTTTTCTTTCCTATGGGAAGGCCAAAATGTGTGAATGCTAATTCTCTGTTTCAATGTCCACTCTGCAGGCAGATACCCTTACCTTATAGATGCTGTAGCCTTTATCTATAAAAAAACCAGTTCTTCCATTATAAGAAATGTGCTGTCCAAATTGAGTATGCTTCCTGTCAAATGACTTCTGATTTCTGTTAATTAACTTAGTTGATCTAAAGTCCTTAGAAACTCAGTTTTCTGGACTAGCTTGTGCATTTCTCATGAAGCGTCTGTCCTGTGAAAGAGTGGAATGGCCTTTTCAGAGGGGACTGGATCAGGGACTGATGTTGTCCTTTGTGGTCAGTGCCCAGCTGAGAACCTGCTTTCTGATTTTGACTTTCAGGCTGCCTTTTTTTTTTTTATTATTATTATATTCTGCATGGTAGAAAATGTGTTAACAGGAGGTGTAGCCCCATCTTTAAGGCTTCTACTGCAGTGGAGGAAGGGTGTGGGAACCGCCTATAGCAGAGGTGGGAACAAAACCTGTGTTTAGCATATCCTAATAGACTAAAAAAGAACTATGTAATTTTCCTCAAGATGTAAAAGAATCAGTGGCTGCCACCTGTCAGTAGACCATCAATTTATGCCATATGGGGGAGAGACAGAAGAACACATAGATTCTTGACCATGCTTAGGGTGTGTACCAAGCCATTCTTTCTCATCCAGAAGGAGGTATGGGAGCTATTCATGATGGGACTTGTGGTGAAGCTTAGGAGACTGAAGTACTTATGGTATTTGGATTGTGAAGTCTCTGTATAGTATATTGGTTGTAAACCCCTAAGTTTCATATGACACATCCTTTGTATGCATCTGGCCTTCTAGAGTTGAGTTGAGTTGTACAGTATTCTGGCCTACAGCCATATCAATCAATTGTTTGTGTTCAAACAGTATTTCCTATTATGTAACTGTTTCTTCAAGTCTGGGAGTCTGTTCAAAATGCCTACTAAAATGATGTGTTTTTTACTTCAGTAGCTACAGATCATAAATACTGATGAAAAGTATTTATATAAACTTGCAGTTGTTCTTGTCTCAGCTTTTCTGTTGTGCCTTAACTATAGAAATAGTAGACTTCATTAAGTTGAACTAGTTGTCTTGTTTCTTCTTCCTTCTGAAGGCTTTGGTAGAGTCTCCTGAAGCAGTCTTGGAGATAGTATTGGATGGTGTGTTCTCATAATCCATGGTTACTCCATTTATCAAATGTAGCTTAAATGAACTAAGATTTGCTGGAAGATCTGAGAGAGGTCATTCAGTTTGTAAAACCAATCTAAGGTATTATGAATATAATAGGAACAGGTGCAGAGGAGCCCTAGAAAGTGTGTATTACAGGAAATTATTCCATGTTTGTCATGTGTACGTGGCAAAACGAAGGCTGGGATTACAATTGCTGTCTGTGAATATAGCAGATAGGGTAACACTGAGGTGGGGGGAGAGCTGTGGAAGTTAAATGGATGGTGGTGTCATAGAAGGACACAAGAATAAACTGAACATGATAAAATATGCACTGGAGATTTGGAGGTTTTTGAGGCCTCACTAGAATTTCGGGGAAAAAAGGAAGAGGGAATAATTATTCTCGAGGTTTACCTTGATAGATACTGTGGTGATATGGTCCCTCTCAAGTCTTAAGTTCTTGCAGCAGTTACTGACTGAAAATGTTGCTTGTTTGTCTTTAAGATATTTCACCTTTGAGCTTATTGTTCTAATGGCATTTCAGCTGCAGTCGAGTTTGAATGTGCTTCAAGGAACATTTTGAGAGGAATGGTAATGACTTGCATACAGCCTTTCAAATGTCAGTGGGTCTTTAGAAAAAAGAATATTCAGAATGCCCAAATAAGAAAGGAATACATGTGAAATGAGTGAAATGGGCTGTTCTGTCTGTGCATCTAGCAAAGTCTGACTTTCTGCAAAACCGTGTAACAAAGTTGTGTGGCAGTGGGTGGAAATACTTTTCAAATTGTGGTGTGTAATTGTCAACTCCAGAATTACAAGATACTTCAATAACATATTATGGGTATCTTACCAGATTCATGGCCAGATAGTGTCACCAGTCCCGAAAGGTCCCTTGTGCTGTCAGGTTTAAGTTTAATTTCTAAATTATTTAAAAATTAACAAACCAACCCCACCACAATACAAAGAGAAAAAACACAGTAAACCCAAACCCTCCCCAACAAAAAAACCCTCTGCAAGTCCATGCAAGCCACGGAGTTCTTGTAAAGCATGAAACTGCAACAAGAAACTGAAATCTTATTAGAAATCTGATATACTATTGCTCATACTTTGTTTTTGTGCGGTTACCCTGCAGGGAAATCTTCTAAAGGCAAGAGCTTGCTTTGTCTGTATCACTGGGTCAATTAAGCAGTGAGGCTTAATGACTACTGTTTGTGCATCTCTCTTGATTTCTGAGGCAGTTCATTAACAATGGAGTGGAAGTATTGAAAATATTGAGACAATTTTATGTTGTTTTGGCCTAATGAAATGCTTGTGCTGTGAAAGGTATGTATTATTTTTGTATTTAGAATGATAGAGAAGAGAGCTGTGACTGGACTGATGACTTAAATTATGACCAAAACTCTATATTAAATTTTGAATCTTGAATACATTAAAATGTTAAAATATTTTAAGGGGAAAAAAGGTTCTGTCTATGAGAAATGGTAGATGTCCTTGGTAAGGCAATATTTGAACTACCCTTTTGCTTTATCTTTACTGTGGCAGTTTTCAGACACTTCCCACTCTACTGAGCATTTGTTTTCTGAAAGACTGGTCTATGAATTGTTCATCAGCAAGTATGTAATGTAGTTTATTCAGTATTAGTATAAAGTCCTTTCACGGTAGAATAAATGAAATAAGCTTTGCAAAAACTTATACCCATGTTTTTTCTGTTGTTTTATCAGATGAATTTTTGTCTGAAAATGGAGATAGGTATTCACAAGTCTGCCTGTGGACAGACCAAAACTGGCCCTCTGTGAAATGCATCCTTCTGTGGGAGAGCAGAGGACAGGACACAGAGGTTCCTGTTTCCCACAAGTCTGATTCTTCCAGAGTTTTAAGCCTGTTAGCTGCTGCTTCACAGTCTTCCTTGCTTTTCTCAATCTCTTCTTCTTAAAGTTTTAATTAATAAAATAGAGTTTTCCTTCGTGTTACAGTCTAACTCTTAACAACGTAAGTTATTTAATCTTGCTGATGCTAATTCTGCTTTCTGACACTTCAGCACAAATGCAGACCTCTCTTCTTTCTGACTTCCTAAGCACAGTCTTCAGTCTAAGTGCCTCGGATGAAACCCAGTCCAACCTTTTTTTTTCCTCTTTTCTTTGCTTTCTCATGTAAGAAGACATTGAAATTTTTGCCTGATTTGTTGTATTTAGACTAACCATTCATAAGTCTTCAATTTGTAAACTTTATAGTTCAGTGTAACAACCTAAAGCTTTGGGAAAGATGATATTGGAATACTGCACAATCATAAGCTTTCAACTATGCATTATATATATATATGTGATTTTTCATATGAGGCACTAAAATCTGTCCTGGTTCTAGAAGCTGAACTTCTAAATCTTTACAGCATTTACCCATGCAGAGCTGCTGGAGTTGTAAGTGTTCTTATTCTGGTGTCACAGTTAAAGAAATGAAGTACAGAGTACCTGTCTGATTTCCACCACATTTCACAGGAAGACAGTATCAGAACCACAAAACCATCCGTCCTCTCAACTTTTAAGCATGTTTTTGATGACTTCCTTCTTGTCTTCAGCCTCTGTTTCCCAACTGCCCTCCATGCACCCTGTCCTGTGTACGTGCTCTGGTGTAGCTTATGGTCCTATATTTACTTAAAAAGAGGTAACAGCATCTGCTGCCATGTGAAAAAAATACCTGAACCACAGATGCTGTCCTCTTTATTGCCTTTCTCATTTTTAGGTAGTAGTTCTGCTGTCTTACACCACCACCATGACTGATGCTGTAGGGAAAGATAGCTGTCAGTTTTGGAGGCTGTTGCAGTGAAACTGTCCTTCTTTTAGGATAGTTAACTGTGAAGGTTGTGATGTTGCCCCAAAATGACAGTGGAAACCCAGTGTCTTGTCTGAATTCTGGCTTAGGAATTTGCTGTACCTTTGGCCTGTCACAAATAAACTCATTAGGTAAGATCTAATTCCTGTCCTGGTAACCTGCTGTTACCTATTCAGCTTCCTGTGGGAGAGAGAGGTTAAGGTTCATTTCTTCTAAGAGGCTTTCTCATGGTATAAAAATAACACCAGGGAGGGCTGGAGGTTTTTAGTAGAGGGTTTCCCATATTTCAGGTGCTAGAAAGGAAGGGGTTTATGGGTTTCTTCTTCTTCCTGTTTAGTATTTACCCATGTGGTTATGCACTTAGCAGAACAATGGCTTGTCAATACAACAACCTATGAAAACCTATCTCCTAGTTTTATTATTAATTAGTTTTATGATTGAAATTGCAGTTCAGTAAGCACATAACTTCAGTGCAGTAAAATGGCAATTAAGGTACTACCATGTTGGTTCACCTTTATGTAGCCTTTAGACCCTTAAAAAGATGCTGATATGAATTCATATAAAATTTACTATTAGTAACATTTTTAAATGACAAAAAAATTACATTTAAATAAAAATCTTCTTCTTTAGAAGATGTATATTCAAATCCGTGCTGTATTATACTTTAACATATCAAAATCAGACTAAGGTAAGGGAAATTGAATTACTGTTACAGTATTCCAGGATGAAGTGGTTCATCAAAAAAAAGGTATACAGAAGGGGTTTGAAACCTTTTGAAAGTTGTTTTTCTATTTTTGTTTGTTGGTTGTATTGGGAAGTTATACCAACTGGCAATATTAGGGTTTTTAAAAAAAACAAACAAAAAAATTTTTTTTTGTTTTTTTTGTTTTCCAATAAAACAGTAAACCCGTTTACTGCCTCATAAATAACCTTGTGATCCAGAAATATAATTTCTGAGAAATCTGTAGCTCCCTTTGGGTCTTGGCCAGTGAAATTTGATTTAAGTCTAGATAGAAAAAAAAGGTGATACTTCCTGCCAAGTTTTTGTCCATCTTATGATTTATGACTCTGAACACTGGAAACGTATCCTTGCCATAGACCTGGGAACCAAGTAGTGCTGGTGTGAGCTCAGACATGTCAATTCTGGAATGGCAAGCAACTAACTTCCTTATTCCAAAAATAGCTTTTGGGCTAAATTGTTTAATCATAGCATTTGATCACAGATAAGTGAAAACACTATTTTGCACTTTGGATTTTTGTATGTTTGTTTGTTTTGGGTGTTGTTTGTGTTTTGTTTTGTTTTTTTTTATAGTGGTGGGAATCTAAAGTAATTTTAAAATTCAATGGATTTTTCTGGCCAAATCTGAAACATCACACGTCAAAAAACCTTGGTACCTGCCACTTGGAAAAATGTTTTTGTATTGTTCTTATTCCTCATGTATATTAGTTATGTACTGATCACAATGAAGACTTCTTCATTTTAGACTTCTGCAGCAGTTAATGTGTGTCACTTCGGTGCTCTTCTGTTGTTGAGTGTAAAATATGTATGAAGACATGTCTGAAGTGTAAGTACAGTGAGCCCTTGGGAAGTTCTTGAGGTGTACCTTGAGTATTTTCAGCTGACAAAATCCTTACTGGTCTATTTTTGGTTTCTAAGGTTGTTTTTATCCAGGGTCTGTGAAACATTCAAGGATGATTCTTAATAGAAAATTAATATTGAAAGTTATCTTGATTGCACCAAAAATATAAACAGCTCGTTTTAGCCTAGGAAACAAATAGAGCTTAATTGTATTAGTTGGTTTGGTGACAACCTCTAAAGGTTCCTAATAGTTTCATTAGCAAATCAGAACTTCAGAATAGTTGCTATGAAACTGTTTGTATACAGGCGCTTTCAGACATCAGAATTACCCACTTTTAGAGATGAATTTTTTTTTTTTCTTTTTTAGCATAAGCATTTTTTTTGAAAATCCTAGTTTTCTTCCTCCCTTAAAGAAAATTTCTTGTATGCTTGAACATCCTCATTACGGGGTAGAGTTGTGCTCTGTGTGCCGTGTCTCACTGTATAACTGATGGGTTTGCATTTTACTCAGTTTGAATTTGGGTTGAACTAGAAAATACTGAATGACACAAAACTGAGGAGTGCCTGTGCAGAGGGCTTGCATCATGTTCAGTGCAGGTCTGTGAAGCTGAAGAGGCTCTGATTTGAGTCACTAGAACAAAATCTGCATTGCAAACGAGACACCTGGAAATTCTAGGTTTGTAGTGATTTGTACGCAGTGGTAGGTGATCTGTATCTGTACATTGGTTAAGTTAGTGACTCATAAAAGCCCAGGAAATTCTCAGAACCTGTCCATTTATTTTTCAACTTTCACCCTCTTCTTTTTTAATTAGTGGAATTAAATTTTTCAGGCTTTTTTTTTTTTTTTTTGCTTTTTTTTTTTTTTTTTTCTCCATCTCTTGTTAGAACTTATTCTGGTAAAGGTGTTATTTCCCCTCAGTCTCTTTTATCCCTTCACCAGCCATAACCCTACTAATAATTCCTTGAAAGTATTCCTGGTGGTATGGTTTACCCTCTTGTGATAGTTGCTTCATGGCATTTTATCTCTCTTGAACCATGAGTAATTTCTCTGTGGCCCAATCAGTAAACAACTGTCTCCTGTGGCTCAAAGATTCTTTCAGTGGCTTTTCCTAAGTGTGTTGGCATGTTTATACATCACAGCATTAGGTGAAAATATGCTCATGAAACAAAGCACCATGTCCTTTGAGGCTGAAGGTCGTTACTAATTTTTTAGCCTTTGTTTAACTTTGGTTATGGAAAAATCGAAATATAAGTGGCTCCTGCATATGCTGTATTGGTATTTTTACGTGTTATAAGTAAAATGTATTCCTTGAAAGCAGTTCCAATATTGTCATAATTTGGTAATTCAGTCATTCACATACTTAAGAGAAAGGTATCCCTATTTTCTAGTCACTCCCAAATGTACAGTTTCACCCTTATTTTCTCTATGTTTACAAAATCTGATTATTCAATGTAACTAAAACATTCAAATACATTTATGATAATTCTGAGTTGTATTTCTTGGATTTATTTGTATTTTTTTATTATTTTATGTATTCTTTTAGTTTGTTTGTAAATTGTATTTATTTACTCATGTAGCTCTAAATTCATAGCAATAGTTAGCAAGTTTTATTAATTGTTAGATTTTGCTATCTGGTAAAGTGTAGCTATTTATGATTTGTGTAGTTGACTCATGTTTTATCTCAAAAAAACCCAGCATTTTTTGAGTGTTACTTAACTTTCATAGATAACTCTTCCTTTTAAAGTCTCAGAAATAGTAAGTGCAAAATATTTCATATAATCCTAAGTAATGGAGATACCTAAGGTTGCATATGCATGCAGGAATATATTTCATACTTTTTCATATTTTCTCCTGCTTAAAATGGACCTTTTGCCAGCATAAACAGTTTAGCATATGTTAATGATTTATGCAAGGATTTAATATTAAACTATTTTCTCAGCAGTGCCCGCCTTGTCTTGTTTTGGCTGGTGAACTTTGGAGGTTAGCACTTGTTGCTGAAGTAAGACCACCCCCCTCATGAGAAGTGTTGTTTTTCAAGTTATCTAGAACAGAGTAGCTGAAATTATAATTTACTGAAAAGGTTATGAAACACTCTAAACTGTCTCTGACTGCAAACTTTGACCTGTTTGGCCAAATTGTGGGAAATGATCCAAAATTTGATATAAAGCAGTGCTAGAAGCTCTTTATGATTAAATTCCAGGAGTGCATGACTGATGTGCAAATGATATACTTGTGATACTCAGCAAGTGTTGTTTCAGTACAGTTTTAGGCTTGAATAGATGATCAACCTAAAAGTAAAAATTATCTCCAACCTGATTTAAATGTTTTGTTGCATTCCAGTATGATTTTTAAAAGGCCCAGATAAAATTTGACAGCTTGATATTCCTTTCTTTATGCTTCTTTACAGTGAGCTACCCTGGCTCCTCAAAAACTTTTTGCTATGCTTTTTCTTTGGGGACACAAAGGTAGGAAAGAGAAAATGTTCTAACCAAATTGTATCTTGGTATTGTTTCCATGAAGCTTTTCAGCCAGCAATTGCAGAATAAGTTTGTGTTCAACACTCTTTTACAAAACGTGGCTGGTTTAGGAGAATTTTGAAATGGAAAGTCTGTTAATCATGCATTTCTTCACTCCTTTCATAGCAATAAGAGACACTTGCTGTGGCATGCTTCAGTTTCAGTGAAGAATAATCTGTCCTGAATCCACAACTAAACACTTGCAAATTGGTTTATCTTCTACATTTATGTGAAAACGTCTTTTTTTCACTCAACACAGAAAAAAATTACCTTATATTGTGTTGTTCATTGTGTTCTTTCTGATGATTTGCAAAAATGCACTTTTCAAATTAATTAGTTTCTTGATTGGAGGAAAATAACAGAGTTTTGTTTGGTGAGTTGTTTGTGGCAGACAACTGAATATTCCATAAGACAGCAGTCGTGCACATTTAAAGACGTTTTTATTAATTTAATATTTATTGACACTCCTTTTGAATATTTGTATGAGTCTTGTAGATGTGCCACCCCTTTCAGGAAAGGGAAACTGGAATGCTTTATGAATGCCTCTCTGTGTTGCTCTTAAGAAGTTTAGCTGCCAATATTATCATCTTAAAGTAAAAGTAGTCAACTCAAAGTTTCATGTGTTAAATCATGTTTTTATGTGAATGCCCATCAGATAGTAGCTGACACGTATCTTATGCTGAATTCTGTGCATGTCCATTTTTTTCATTAACTTTGCAACAACTAGTGTAGCGTTAATGCCCTCTTGAGTATGCCAGTAGAGTATTTGCACTTTGCTCTGTGACAATTTTGTAGTTCCCTGGTGTTGTAACTTCTGGTAAAAAGAGTAAGGAATTGCTTCCTCAAGGATTCCTGCTGAAGGTGTTCTAGTAGCTGTGATGCTGTTTGATCACTGACTTTTGCAGACTCAACTGGATGAAATAGCAGAGATGGGACTTCAAAGCAGCTGGCTGTCAAGTGAGGAAAGGATGGGAAAGGTTCTTACTGAGAACAGGAGTGACAGCCCAGGAGGAAGAGGAGAACAGTTGTGGGTTACGGTGGGGGCAGGCATAGCTAGCAAATAGAAACTCTGCTGATCAACTGTTTGAAGGTGAAAAAGGCCCTTTTCACCCTGACCTAGGGCCTCTAGTCAGGCATAGCAGGGAGATTAAATGAGATGTTGGGTAGACTTTCTTTTTTAAAAATAATTTTCCTTACATTCTTCGCTCTGCCCCTGTTAGGACTTAAGGTTATGCATAACATAAAATGTTAATTTGTTGATCACTGCTTATAGCTAGTGATCTAGCTGCAGGTTTTGTTTCCAGCTGAATCCACTAAGTCATCCCATTTGACTTCAAGTGTTCAAGGACCTGGTTTGAAGCAAGGAAGAATCTTAGGCTTTTCTCCCATGGAAGATAAAAGTCATAATATTGAGGGAAGTGCATTTTAAAAGGCCAGTGAGGAACTAGATGTGTTGCTATTCCTACAAATGCAGTGACTGCAAAGCATACTGATTTTCTGCATAACAACAAAGACAATAATTTCTAAATGTCTCAACAAACAGTTCATGAAATTCATCTGTCATATATTAGCTATGCATTCAGCATACTGCTTTTAACTCAAGCAGTTGACGGTATATCAGAAAGAAATTTCTCATACTGAAAGTTATTAACTGGAAAGAAGGAAGAGTACTTAATACCTTCTATTCTTTTGTATTGAAAATAATATTGTAAAGGAATATATAACTTATGTTTTTAAAATGAAATATGACTTTTGGCAATACTTAGAACTCAGGTGTTCAAATTCTGTTCCAAACGTGAAGAAGCAGTTTTATGTCAGATGTTTTTTTTTTCTTCTCCAGATATCTTGTTACTCTAATAAATTACATTACATCTCTGTAAAAATCTGTTGTCATCTGAATGTAACGGAACCAGAAATAAGAAGCTGGTAAACTCCAGTGTTACCATTGTTATGTAATTGATCTTTGTAGATATAATGTAAAACTGAGTATCTTTTACATTTGGATGCTACAGTGTTTTACAGCTGTGAAACAAATGTATCAGAGACTGTAATTTGTCCTGTGTCTAGAAAACGTCTTAAAGTCACTGTCTGGTTTGTCTTGGAAATTTAGTTTTTACTTCAAATCAGGAAAGTCAGGGCAATGAAAATTATGCTTGTTGCTGAATGATGGATTAAGTGACAATCACTAACCTACCTGGAAATCATGTGCTTACAATTTAGCCCTCCTGCTAAAATTACAGAGCAGAAAATATTTTCATTTTTGCTATAATTTTATGGGAAATTCTGATAAGTAATTTGATAGTGTCTTTCATGTCTTCTAAAATACATATAGAGCTTTTTCTTCTTATTTACTCTGTGGGTGTATCCATGTTTTAATTTCCTGTGGCAGAAAATTAAGAGAGGATAGGCTGGAACATGTTGTACATAGTTCAGAGATTCAGAGATTATAAAGCAATGAACTATAGGGATTATTTTGTCTGACTACATAAGTAGCATTAGTCTATGGGAAGAAGCAGAGTACATAACTGATTTTCAACTAGGTGATGCTGACTGTAATACTACTTCTGGATGAGTTACCCTTTTTAGCTTGAGTTCTCCTTATAATCCTCTATTACTGCATCTAGCTGGTGTTTCTAAGGCCACAGCATGGTGCACTGTGACTAATGTGACAAAGTCCTTTCAGAATTATTGCTCGGCAAGATGTGCCTCCTGTGCTGTAAGGCCAGTGTTGGGATCAGGTAACCTTCAGTTTGACTGTACTGAAACACACATTGCAGGTTTGTTCCCAGGTATCCCAGTGTGGCTCAGTGTCAGGGACATGTGTTATCTTTTTCATAGCATTTGTGTCAACCTAAAAAAAAATATCTTACTAGCAATGTTTTTAAGGTTTGCTTGAATAACATTGATAAAGAAATTTAATCACATGGGCCTGGTAATTACCATACCTTAATTTTATTAACATTATAGCCTTCACAAGGTACACTGACAATTTCATTTTAGAAGTTTACACTTAGTTTGAAGCACGTACTCCCCATAAATACTATTTATTTAATGCAACTTTCTTTTAAATATTTATTATTCAAAGTTCTGTCCCATCCATTCCATTGTTGTGTCTCCCCAGTGGGAAATTCAATAAGGTGTTTTTGACATCTTCACTAAAATTTATCTAGTCTTCTTGATCTAAAATACCCATATTCAGTCACTTTATTTCTGTTGAACTTAAAGGACTTATATTTGTGAAATGTGAGTGTCTCACTTTTTATTCTCAGGAATATTAAATTAGAAGTATTTGGTCATCTTTTATCTGTGTTATCATTTGTATTTTTATTACCCCCACATAAAAAGAAACCTATTTAGTTGTTGCAGTTATATCCTTCTAGCTGCTTTGATTTTTGTGAAACTAGCTTTTTCTAGTAGCAGCTAACCAAAATGTCATTTTGATTTAATAAATGCAATTTAGTTTTTATTAAATCAAGGGAAGACCACACCTACCTAAGCAACATCACTACATTTTTTATGCCTCTTTAGCAGTTGAGAAGAAGGATTTTAAAATTTTTCCTTTCCATAGATGAAAAAATCATTTTCCAGCTTAGTTTTTATAAGTGTGTGGTTTACAGCTGTCACTAATGTCACTAATTTCCAAAGTCTGAGACCGTGGACCGCTCTGTAGTTTGATCTCTTCACCCTTGCTATGAGTGTTGATGGAGAAACCCCAGTGACTCCATGGCTTTTAGGGGGCACTAGTGGGCCTGTGATTTCTCTGTCAGAACTAGATAAACCTTTGATTTTTTTTTTTTTGTTGGGTTTGTTGTTTGTTTGTTTGTTTGTTGTTTTTTCAGGAGTTGTATATACCCGGTGGTGTATACAGATGTAATTTCCACTGTATATTCCTTTTCTTTTTTTTTTTAACCCCAGATTGTCAGCAATTTTCCATGTCTTGATTTGCTACTGCTCGATTTCATCCACATTCTGATTTCTACAAAAGCTATATGTTCTAATTTAGAAAAATATATAACTTCACAAGTACATATTGCATGCCTTGAAAGTTAAGAGGTTTAGATCCATACCAGTGTGTTTGAGCTTTAGAGCTCAGTTAATTGATAGATATAAAGCAGAGTATCACTCGTCAGCCACCTGTGTTCCTCCCTCTTGTTTATTATTTGCACATTATAAAAGAAAAAAAGAAAAACCCTCTGTATGTATTTGTATGTGTTTGTCAGAATGACAAGCGTGGTCAAGTAGCTTTACTTGAAGTTTTGGAAGCTGAATACAAGCTTTGTCAATAATCATACAATATAAATTAAAAGGATAATAAGTTTTGTTCCACTGCCAGCAGGGTTCAAGGGGTATTGGTCAATGTTCTAGATGTTCTTTTAAAGTAATGGTTAGGCAAAGAAATACTCCTACATCTTCCATTCACTGGAATTTGAAATTTAATTTGCAATTGCACCTCTGTACAGCCTACTACAGGACTTTTTCACTATCTGGTAGGAAGAAGAGCATTAAGTTCTTGATTTCAAAGCAAACCTTCAGATAAATTCCTGACTGATTAATCAGTTAATGTGTTTTTAGAACACGTTTTCCCTTTGCAGTGCCTTTGAGGGATATTTTAATGAAAACTGGCTTGAAAGTTGTTAGTTGTAGTGATAGCTTAAAAAAACCCTGAAAGGTATAATTTGTCTTTCAGTTAATATATGTAGTGTAAAATATCACAGTTGAAAAGTGAGTGAACAAGAGTTCTTTCAGATTCTTGACTTTAGTTCTGTGCAGCTGAAAAATCAAAGTTTTCAACAGGTTGAAAAATCATCTAGAATTTAGGGTGAATATCTTGTCATTGTGAGAAACACTGCAGATCATGTATGGAAGGGCAGTTACTTTTATAAATGTCCCCTGCTTGGCAGTTAAGCAGGTTTGGGGTTCAGAAGGTTGGGTGTGGTGTTTAGCCTGATCATAAAGGTTCAAGATACAATTACTCAAGTAATTTTAAGCTGTTCAGACACTACACTGAGTTCAGAAACTCAGACTGATTTCAGATTTAGAGACTTTTCTTTTTTACTACTGTGTGGAAAGTAGATAAATTCTGAGTTGTGGACTGTTGTTTGAGCATCTAGTTTTGTTTGATAACTTGCTGTTAATTACAAGATACTGTACAGAGATGGGAGACACTATGTCTTTTGAGTACTTTGTGGCAATTTGGTCCCTTATTATGTAATTTTCTCTTTTAAATTGAGTATATTTGTGAGCTGAGTAATGGTGATTCATGATTACAGAATTTTATATGAAATTGGAAAGCATGCTTAATTGTTAAAATTTAACTGTGTCAGGGGAAAAAAAAGCCTTTTTGTTTGTAATAGCTTTATTTACTTTGTTTTCTTTGTGTAATATGCAGTTTAGGTTCCTCTATCTTTGTCCTTTCTCTGAAGGGAGATTTAGCTGTACAGTAGGCTTTTATCTGGAGTTTTGTAGTTAGGTGTCTGAAATTGGATGGGGTAAAAATATGTAACTATTGTCATAGTTTAAAGCAAAGCTGTTACCAGTTTACAGGAGGTTGTATGAAAGAAAAAACGTCCTTTAACAAGAGTAACAAAACTAAAAGTGAACCTTACAATGAAGAGAAGGAGAAGGAGAAAAAGATACTAAAATAATGAGATTTGATTTCAGTAATACTGATTCTGTTGTGAAAGTATTATAGGATAGAAAGGAGATGACAAATTTGGGGGTTGTCTCTAAAAGTAATAAAAAATCTGTCATTGAAACATCTTTCTCTAGATGGACTTCATAAGCATTCTTAAAACATAATGTTTTCTTACAGAAGAAGAGCACATAACATCAATTTCTAGTGAGCCTTTCAAAGTTAACTCCACTTTTTTCTTTCTTTTTGTAGTTGCATTAAAATCTTCTAACTCTGCAAGACCAGAAAGAAATAGTATTCAGGAAAACTGTAGAACAGCAAAACATGGAGAAGGGATGCAGATCCTGGAAGGAGAACTCTTACTGCAGGTATATTGCACAGTGGATGTGTGCACCAGTTATTCACTGATGAGACTGAAAAAGAAGTTTTCTTATTGTCAGTTTCTTTTCTCATTTTCTTTAGGTTTAATATTATACATCTCTTGCACTTTCCTCTGGTGGTAGTAGTGACTTTGAAGAGCAGGTATTTACACTACAGTGTCATCTTAACTCCTTGAGTCATTCTATGGAGTTGTTTTTTTCCTTTCTCTGCATCTATTGTTAATAAAAATCTTAATATGAAGAAAAAATCTCATAAAGGTCAGATAGGTTAGTCATCTATGGTAAATCGTGTGACTAATTGTCTAAAGAAATATTTTCTTTAAAAGACCTTAGGCTTGCTGGAATATTTTGCTTTTTCAGTAGTTTGAAAGAACCCAGAGTTGATAGTATAGGTTCAGGAAAGATTTAAAAATACTTTCAGTAACTTCTAGCAATGTAATCTACATTAAAGTATTAATGAAAAACAATTTTTAAAAATTATAGCCTGTTTTAATATCCTAGAGTGTCAAAGCTTATGAGATATAATGATGTAATATTAGGTCCAGATTAAACTCAAGAAATTATTAATGTAAGTATTCCAATGTTCTAATTAGTTTCACAAAATAGATTTAACTTGACATGCAGCTCCATTTGAAATGTGTTAATAATCTGTCTGGTTTCATATTGATGTATCAGAAGTGGCTAATCATTAGGTCAGAGCCAATTGTTTGCTTAGAACAAAATTAATTTAACTGTTCAAAGGGTAGAAATGAAAACAGGTTCTAAGAATCCCACAAAGCAATTACTGTAAACTAATGCTAGTGGAAAATGGTTTTCATACCAGCAAAAAAACTAGGGCATGTATGTAATTTTCTAACCTTAATAAAGTATGACAAAGAACTCTGATGGAGTTACTGCAAGTGAACAGTTTTCTTTTATACTGAAATTATCTTAAAAGGTACAGTATATGGCTTATATTGTGGGAATTTATTTGATGTGAAATTTAGTTATTTTTCTGCTACTTCTGCATGGAATTTATGAGGGAACTGACATAGCAAACTGCTTTCCAGTATGAAAATTGAGTGGTATATTTGTTGCTGTAAATTCTGCCCCCCTTGGGAATTAAGTAAAAAACTGATTCTTAAATGAATTTGTTTTGTAAATATTTTATATATATATATATATATATATAAAAAAAATTATGAGAAAGACTTCTCTTAGGGAATGTAAGAAGTAGTGAGTGATGAAAGTGAGAAGTTTCTAGAAGTTTTACATCAGTAAGATGTGAATACTGGTAAAATCCTTCCATTCTGCCTAAGATTGTAAGTCTTTTATGTCACACAGGTTTCCACAAATTATAACTGATGAGGAACATTTCCTGTTTATTCTTCCCCTATTTTTTTGCAAAGGTGGTATGAATAAATACCATATTGCTTACATTTTATTTGTTCATCACATTTTTTCATGTTTTCTAACGAACAGAAAGTTACAATGTTAAATTCCAAGACAGAACCTGTATTACCAGTTCAATATCTTGCAGAAGTAGAGCTTAATTACATTGATGGTACCCTCCTTAAAATTAAGATGTATCAATTTTAAAATTGCTTGAATTATTTCAGAGTTTTATTTAAGATGCACAATCTACTGCCAACTAACCACATTTATGAAGTCAAATGACTGCCACTAAGAAGACTTTAAAACAACTGAATTCACACTGGTTTTAACTGTCTTTTTATTGGAAATATTGAGAGTATTTTTCTAGATGCACAAATATTATCTCTAGTGCTCAAGAATAATAAACACACTGAAAATTTCATTCTGCCTTTAAGATAATTATTTCAGGACTGCATTTTGCCAAAACATCCATCAGAATCGATCTCCAATTTATTGGTATATTCTGCTTCAGAAGCTTCTGGTAATTTATGCCCAGCTAGATTTTGGGACAAACTGCTTCCGTTTTACAGAATTTTTGACTTACATGAGGCATCAGATTTCGGCCGTAATAATCCTGTGTCATGATGAACTGTGTACCAGAGCCACTGCAAAATGTGATTGAATTCCAGGAAAGGGAGCTGTACTGAGCTTTGCATGAAACAGAGCAGGATAACCAATTTTAACATTTAGGCCAGAATTGGATACTGTGCAGCTTGCACACTTTTTGTATCAACCACTTGAGGTGAAATGTCCTGCAGAAGAGGTCAGCAGAGGACGTGAACACCTCCTACTGTGGAATTCTGCTCGCTAGGAATTATTATGAACTTCATCAAAACTAAGGATTCTACACAGCTATTCAAGATTTCCTTATCTGTCTATGTTCATTTCAGATTATTCCTATTTATTTATTTAGTACCTCAAACTATTTTCAGATGAAGTTCATTGAACTTACATACAAAGGTTTTATAGAACTCACAGCTGTTTATGAGAATAGATTATGAAATGTCTGCATATTAAATAGGAGTGGTGCACAGCATTTTAAAACTATTTAATCAGATCTTTAAATTAGATAGACTTCATTAGTAGAAGAGCAAGAAATACTAAACCAGTATCTCTGTAAAATGCAGAAAAACATCTGTGGTGGTTACTATAGTGCAGAACTTTGGCATTAAGGTTTGTAGAAGAGCAAAGCCTTTTCATAATAATATATATTATGTTCTTATAGAAGGATTTAGGATATTCTTTGCTTACTTTACATTTTCAATTAGTTACAATAATTTTGCACAATAAAGAGGTTTACAAAATGTGTTTTGAGTATGCTGGCCAATTTGACTTTGAATGCATCTAATGAAATTAAGTGGCACAATGTACTTAATCCAGTCCCTTGAGACAGCCTTTTGTTAAATCCTGACTGAAATCCGTTGAAGTAAATCAGCACCTTTCAGATGAGCTGCCAAGTCACAAATGTACTGTTTGCTATCACAACAATTGCCATGAAGCATATTGATTGGGAGTTCAGATAAATGCCCTTTGCGTGACTTTGAATAAGGAGCCGCTTAGTCTGCTGCTTCATGAAGGGGGAAATCTCTTCAAAAACATTGTTTATTTGCCACAATCTGCTTGTGCAGAGGTTTGCTATTTTAAGCAAGCTATAAAATGTTTTCTTGGGCTATGGAGGGGATCTTGGTCGCTTGATTTCCTGTCCACTTCAGTCTGTCTGCACTAAGAACAGAGCAGATTTTGGGAGTGGGTATGTGACAAGGCTCTTGTTCCTGCTGCCAGCAGCTGGCTGTGCCAAAGCCTGGAGCCACAAAAATGGTGTGAACTGTGGTTGATAACAGATAAACCTACTGTTGTTTGTACGACTGTCTCTCATCTCCAACCACCGAGGGTAATTAAAAATCATCAACAGGCTTTGGTTTCTCCCCTTATTTTTCCAAAAGAACATTTTAATTTTTTTTTCATTGTGCCATGTAAACCGTAGAGAGATACAATGAAGAATCCTACTGTTTATGCTGTTAGATAATATGGTTTTGCATTCTTCACATTTTATTGTGAGACGAGGGTACAGGTAGACTTACATCCATAATAATTATCTGCAATTTTGTCTTTGGAACTGACAGATTGGTGTGTTTCTTCCCCAGGCATTAAATGGTTTTGTATTAGTTGTTACATCCGATGCTCTGGTTTTTTACGTCTCTTCTACTATCCAAGACTACTTGGGATTCCAACAAGTAAGTTTATTTTTTGCTTGATTTTTTTGCAAAAGTTTTACTTAATTTCAGATGGCATCCGTGTTCATAGTCAGAGTCTGATAGGTCATGTAATAAACTCAGTGAGATACTTTGGGTTGGATAAATCTGAAACCATGCTACTTTTCTATCAATTTACATAGCTGGAATGGGTCCTTCAGGCCAAGCACAACAGGAATATAGTTTCCAAAGTTAGGTTAGGCAAGATGGGAAATTTTCACACTTAATTAGTCTTTACTGGAACAACTATTTGAAATTTATACTGTGGTGTTACCTAGTTTATGATGCTTAGTGAGACATAATTCAATGGGAAGGTAATTATTTTAATAGAAACCTTTCATACAAAATTAACTCCATATGCCTTGAGATTTTAAATATCAAGTGACATTAGTATTTTTAGAATGTTAGTGTTCTCTAGCTTGTATTTACTTTATTTTCCTACTTCAGAACAAGAATTTGTTGTTTACTGTTGATGATGGACATCATGTATGGCTGATTTTCTTGGTCTTTCAAGCCACATACCAAACTATTGAAGACCAAGACCCAGTTGTGCACATGTTGCCTTCCGTAGAGAGCCCCTGGGATTAGTTAATGTTAAGCTAAGAAGCTTAGTCATAGTTACCAGTTTATATTTTTGAGTTCTGGATAACAATAGATTCAGTTACTTTCTAAAAATAGAGAGAAACTGCTTAGTCTGCAGTTTTATCTAGCTGAAAAACAAAAAGAAAAAAAAGGGAATATTTATGGAAGAGAAAATAATCCAAAAAGCCCCGTTATTATTCCTGGGATTACAAATTCTTTTGGTGTTGGGAAATTAAGAAAAAAGCTTTTAAAACAAATTTGGCATAAAATTTATATATTTATACAAATCAAATGCATGATATAGAAATGAAGTCCTAAAATTATAAAAATTAGCATTTCTGGCAATTTATTCCGGAAAATAATTGATTCTTTTATGAAATTAATCAAAGCAATAAGGCTTCTGCTTTTGCCAGTTCATCTTAATTTCTTTAGAACTGTGTTTTATTTTAAGTATCCTCTGTTTATATAATGGTTGAGGTTTTGATCCATGCAGAAAATAGGCAATTTCACTCCTCTCAGGTGATGGAAATGTTTCTTGAATATTTTGAGTGTTTTTTCCGCCCTTAATTTCTTTTAACTGCAGATCCTTGTGGTTGTAGTTTTGCCATTTATATCACATTCCTAACCACACAATTGGTGGTGATACAAAAGCTTAATAATTATAGGTTTAAATGCTTGCTTAGGAGTGAAAAAGCTTTCAGGCAAACAAAACCAATGCTCATAATCCACTTGGCTTAGTTTTGGAAGTTGTATGTTTCAGGGTCTTTGGTTTCTTTTGTATTCCTGTAGCATCTAGAATGGGTCAGGTCCAAGTATCTGTTGGCAAGTTCTTTACTTACTAGTATGTAAAATTGTATTCACAAAAACAGTTCCAGGCATTTAGGTAAAAGCAAGTAAAGAAATAACATGTCAAAATGTTTGGGGTTTTGAGTTTTTTTTCTTCTTTCTTAGGCAATATTTTTAAAATATTATTTCTCATGTTTGCGGTCATGGGTGTGGCTTAATTCTTCTCCATGTTGCTAAACATTGTTTCTTAGAGCTTTGCCACATGCATGCAAATGTATGTTTTTATATCTTAGCAAAATCAATTTTACTATATACATAGCAATTTTGTCAAGCAGACAACTTCTATATTGTCATATAAGCTTCTTAGTCTCTCTCTTTCTCACCAGTTTCCTTTTTGTTTGTAGTCTGATATTATACATCAGAGTGTATTTGAGTTGATTCACACTGAAGACAGACCTGAGTTTCAGCGACAGCTACATTGGGCATTAAATCCTGCCCAGTCTGCAGATTCTGGACCAAGTTTACAAGGTGAGAATGCAGCCAAGTTTTTTGTTTGCCTGTCTGATTAACTGGTTTTTTTTTAAAGGGTGGATATAAAAAATTTAGATTCTTTTACATGAACAAGGGAAAGAATAACATGTTTTAAACTTATTTTTTATATGCTTAGCCAACAAAGGAATTACTGAGGTTTTTTGCATTCTAAATAAAAACTGCTATTCATAGCACAGTTGGAAGACTTTTATGTGGAGCATAAATGACTGAATGTCTTGTATGTCTGATCAGTGGTCCTGGGGTAAATAGCAAAGTAGGGAATTCAGCATGTTTGTGGTGCAAACAGGGCAACGACAGGTGGACAGTATCTTTTGGTGTGACATAAGAAACAAGGAAATTTGGGTTTTTTTGGTGTTCACCCTCAATTATATGATTTGTCTTCAATCACTGTTTGAGAAAGTGATTTCTGTGTAGACATGAGTGCTCTTTTACAACTGCTACTCCTGGTTACAGATCACAACATCACATTTGTTAGTGTATGAATGCCAGCAGACTATTGCGTGCAACATCTCTTTTAAGCTTTTCAGGCTGATAGATCCATTCCATGACTAAGAGTGGGGTAGTTGCAGTGATAATATGTGGGATAGTGTGGTGCTGTCCATGGAAGTGTTTTACTCTTCCATAGCTGATACTCTTCTGTGCAGCCTGCTAGAGAGACAGGTACTTCTCTTGGGAGTAAAAGGGGAAGAGGAACAAAAGATTAAATAGACGACTCTTTAAGACCAAATAGTATATTTGTTAGAGCATCAGATTGTCACTAGTTATTAACTAAAACTGAAGTGACCTCCTATATTGAGAAAAAAGTTACATATCAGAACACAGATGTGTTGGTATAGATAGTTGCATGTAATATGTTAAGCATATGCCTGCCTGATAATAATGACAAATCTGTTGAGATAACTGTAATACTCCATTTTGCACAACAGTTGTTTAAATGAGTAGCTAAAGCTTTATGTTGCTATTTTTTTAATCCAGAAAAAGTTTTTTTTAATAAATCTACCATTCATAAAGCAACTTGATTTGAAACTCATAGCAGTTTCCCATTAAATGTTTCATAGTATGGAAATGTCATGATTTGGTACAGAAATAAAAACCTGCAGATGGTGTTTTCCTGTCTGTCTCCCAGCTCAATGTATTTCAATTTTTCATTAAGGGGTCAACATTTTATATTATCTAGGATTCAGACTACACAATCCAGTTGAAAACATGCTACAGAACTATTTAATAATACAATTTGGTGTAGCAAACAGCTGCTGACACTCAGAAATGATGTTTTTATGTTGTGGCTTACTGTTTGCTTCAGAGTGAAATGGTGGTCTGTAGTGCTTAAGAATATGAGTATGAATTCACAAAAGGTTGTGTTTGAAAAATACAATGCCAGCTTGACTTGACACCAGGTTTGACTGAATAATGGAAGTGCTGAGCAGGATTACAAACAATTGGGGTGGTTTTGTATCTTATATTCGTAGCTTACTAGAAAGGTACTAATTTTTTTTGGTCCTCGGGTAGCATAAAATATTTGGATGTTTGTGCTTTTTAAACTTAATTCGTATTTGTAACAAAGAATAATGATCAGATCATAAAGATCTTCCCTAGTTTTGCTTATTTAATTCATTTATTTTTAAATATGTTCAGCTAACAGTATATAGATGTATTATAATTGTGCTCTGTCTTAAGCACAGATTTCAGCCTGAATCTGGGAACTAATTTTGCCTTGTGTAGTCTGAACTGCTTGCTTCTTTCTCAGTACTCTGCTATGCCCCTAAACAACTGGTCTCCTCAGCTTTTTACTGTGTTTCCAAGACACTCCTCCCAGCCCTGTCATGTTGCCAGAGAAGTCTGCAAAATTTGCAAAATTTTCACAAGTATGCAGCTTTGCTAGGGCTATCTTCTAAAGTCTGCCTGCTTTGCAACCATGTATGGTCTTGAGCTTAAAGACAAAGAAAAGGATTTAATCCACAGCATGTTCTGTGCATTGTTCATGGTGTCAGTGAGCTCCAGTTAGAGTTTCATGGGAGATATGGGTTCTACCCCCTGTAGAGTTAACTGGCAATTTTGCTCCAGAGCTTACAGATGCTCTGTAAGCCTCTGCTTTATTACAGTGAGTCACTTCTCCAAGATCCTGGCACTAAAACCTCTCTGCCTCCTCTTTGCCTGGGAAAGTGCAGTAGTATTCCTTTGACAAATGTAGGAGACATGGGCTTGAAGCCCATTCCCTCCTGTTTTCAGTTATTTTCCCCTCCTCTTGCAAGATGCAATCTGTGTTGCTTCTTCTACCAAAGCGTTCTGTAACTTTGGGAACTCTTCACTAGGGAAGTTGTCAGACACTTGAGAAAACCAAGATTAAGATACCCACATTCAAATTCCAGCAGTGTATTTACCTAAAGAATAATGCTGAGTCTCTCCTGTGGCAGAGCTGCTGACGGGCATGCCTGCCAGTAGCAAGGATACTGTCAGAAAGCCCTGCACTGCTTACTGGATAGTAGAGCTACACTCAGTAGGCATTCCTCAGCCAGAAGATGTATTTGAGGTGGAAAACTTAATCAAAGCCCTTCGAGGAGCCTGCTACTGAGAATTCAAGTCCTTTCCTACATCCTCTCCATGAAGTTGCCCATGGTCTCATTAATCTCCATGAAAGAATTGTTTGAGCAAAGACACACAAGACCTTTAAGGCACCCTAAACTACTCAGTGCTCTCAGTTTGCTCCTGCGAGGCCAGCACCTTTTCCAAGTCAGCTCTTCTTCTGACAATAGCAAATTGTTGATACCAGTTTTGGTCTCACCAACTGGCACCTTTCTCAGTAGCAGTCGGCCTTGCAGGAATAATGCTGCAGCAGTAGAAAAGGGGCACAAATATTGGGATTGCTTGGAAAATAAAAAAGTATTTTAGTGGCTGCCTTGGGGCTGATACCTGTCAATTGCAAATGTTAATACATGCAGCCTATTAGCCATTTTGAAGAGACTTCCAGTAATGTGTGTGCCAGTATTCTCAAGGATGTCAGAGTTGGCATTTTTCAAAAATGAGTTGGGATTTACAAGCTATCTCTTTGCCCTTTCTTAATCATTGCTTCTTCAGTGGGCTTCTAATATGTTTCAGCACCTCTTGGAAAAGCCCTGCCTCAGAAGTGTTTAAAATTCTCACCAGGAAGTAGGTAATTAAAAAGAAAATAATCTGTAGCAGTAGGAAATAGCGAAGTAAATTTGCTTTTGTCTTTTGAGAGCCTTCCATATGACAAGTGTGGGAATTTGTTATTTTCTAATATCAAAGTTAGGTGGTAGCTGTCTTAGACCGCAAATAGGAGTTTCTGTAACCTTTGGAACAGGCTCATAATAATAATAGCTTTGGCCAATCCACAGTTCTGCAGATGGCTGTGAGTTCAGATTATCCCTTTTCATACACTGTGTTTTTTTCCATACCTTGAAGTCTGTTCAGCAAAAATTGACCTTGCGTAGACGTTCTTTTAAGGAAAAATAAAATAAATTTTAAAAAAGGTATCTCCCGATTTTATCTGAAAAGTCTTGTGCAATTTGTATGGCTTTAAGTTCAGGGCCTCTTGGTGAGCCATTGGCCATCTCCTTTGACTCTAGTTCAGGGCCCTTGAATTAGTAAGAGATTAAACTAAACTGGCTTTTGGTTTTTTATTTTGTTTTCCTTTGGCTTTGATTCAGCAGCGTACAAACCACCTAGCCTATCTTTAAGTTTTTCCAGCTGTCCAAGAGGCAGAATTATGTTCCACAGAACATAATGTGGTGTGTGATTAACTGACATGCTCTCCCTGACTTCATCTCCAAGTCTGGAAGGTCAATATGGGATCTTTCTTAAAATCTGTTTTCTTTTGTCCATACATGGCAATCAGTTCTCTTGGAATACATGGGCTTTTTTGAAATTACAGAATATTTAATACTCTGAAATAACATTTTGAACTATTTTTTCTTCATTTTCTGTGTGTGTGAATTCCTAGTGATTTTGACCAGTTTGTGGGGTTGTTATAATATTTATTACAAAGAAGATCACTTTGTTACATTTACTGTGAGCAGACATGCTCTGGTACCTCTGTATCCATAGCCTCATGCAGAACATATGTATTCTATCAGAAGTTTATTGGTTTACCTTCTGTTTTTACTTTACATTCCAAGTGTTTAAGTCTATTTTCTGAATGCCACTTAACAGAAAATGCTTCTCGTGAAGTGGCAGAAGAGTACCATGTAGTTACACAATTTTTGTCAATCATGTCTTTGCGTTGTTTGTTTTTAAAAAAAAGTGCTTCATGTTCCTGTGGAGTGGTATGACTATCGTGTTTTCTTGATTAGCACAGCCTAGATATTTTCAGTATTGCGTTAGCTGCTCTTTCCATCTGTTACCTGATGTAGTGAGATAGATCTGAGATAGTGCTTACACTGATTTATTGTGGAGATTCTCTAAAGATATTTCCTTTTATTCATTCCTACTGACAGCTTTCACCTGGCTCTGTGAAAAGTAAAAATTTTGTAGTTTAATACCATACACTTTTGAATAGTCAATTCCTACAGTTACTTTGCCTGCGTACCTGCTTCACTTTTGCAGATCTTTCCATTTCTGAAATGCTGGTATGCTCTCTGCTGAGAGCTCAGCTTTCTGTATCTGATTGAGAATTAAGGCTGTTGACAAACAGAATGAATAAACTTAAAAAAAGAAAAAAAAAAAAAGAGAGAGAGAGAAAAAACCTAACAAAAAAACCACTTAAAAATTTAAAAAGTAAATTGCATGTGGTATTCAAACACTGTAGACTGTGAAACAAAATCTCATCAGAAAAACTGATACTTAACCTCATGTTGTGATTAATGCAGGTTCTGAGGATGTTTCCAGTTTACATTGTTCTTGCTGAGGTTATGACCTAATGCTTTGTTTATGAGACGGAAGGTGATTTGTTATAGATATCCTTCACTAGGTGTTCTTCTAAAAATAAGCCTTATAAATAATCTTTTCCTGTAGGAGATAATGGCTTTTCACAGCCAGCAACCTATTATAACCCAGACCAACTTCCTCCAGAGAATTCTTCCTTTATGGAAAGAAATTTCATCTGCAGGTTGCGATGCCTCCTGGATAATTCATCTGGGTTCCTGGTGAGTATGGAGTTATGTAAAAACTTTCACACGTGCTTGCAAGTTGGAAATCTGTATTGTCCCTATACAGCAACTTACTTTGCGTGTATACTTGTATATATACTCTTACTATATCAATAGGTATCTGAGTTACTTGAATCACTAAATTTCAGTTAATGACACTGAATGACAAGTAAAGATTGTACTGTTGGAAATGTATAGTTACAACCAGGTGCAGGTTCCCTCATTTTTCATGGCTCAGTTTTCTCTGTGAAATATGAATAAACGTCTGCTTCTGTAAAGCACTGTGTAATTTGTGGATTAAAAAGTATTACAGAGATTATTTTCTGTTCGGTACCTTGATAATTATAACAACTAAAAAAACTCTGGTTTTCCCTTGGAAGCTCTGTGCTTGCTCTTTTGAATATACCTTTTGTTCATCAACACTGTAGATTCTAAAATAAATAATATGGCTTTATCACTCTCTAAGTGACGTTTTGCAAATAGAACTTTTATAAAACATCTTTTAGTTGTACACATTTATGTGCTTTGTCCTAATGACTGACAGAAATGCGAAAGAAGTAACCTGGTTATTTCTATGTGTATATAATGCCACATTGACTGGGCTACTAGATGATGCAGTTGGCATTTGCTATTATATATTTGGGTTTCTTTGACAAAACCTTCTTTTTAGTTCTTTTTCTAATGAGTTTATTAGTAGCTCTCTAAGTGATGTGCTCAGGGGTTCAACAACAGTATGCTGTATTTGTTAATTATCATGTATGCCATGCTACAAAGCTTAAATATGATAGATCTTAAAAAAAATAATGCTTTACATTGGAACAGAAATATCCAACTCTTAAATATATACCCAACATAATTTTTTTTTTTTTTTCCCTCATTCTAAGGCTATGAATTTTCAAGGACGGTTAAAGTTTCTTCATGGACAAAACAAGAAAGGGAAGGATGGGGCTACTTTGTCACCTCAGCTCGCTTTGTTTGCCGTAGCTACTCCCTTGCAGCCACCATCTATCCTTGAGATACGAACCAAAAACTTCATCTTCAGAACTAAACACAAACTGGATTTTACACCAACAGGCTGTGATGCAAAGTAAGTGTAAATTTTTGCATAATATCCTTTGCTGATAGATTTCATGTATGTATCTGAAATAGAAATCTGGTTGCTATTTCAGTCAGTACAGGTGATTGTTAAGAAACTGTTAGGATTTTTCTTTGAAGCCCTGCTAGTGGCTTAAGAGAAATGGGATCTTCATAGTGTTCTTCCTTGAAAGGACATGCTGCTTTCTAATCCTTATTCATTAAAAAAAAAAAAAAACCTGAAATAAAAACCAACCCTAAAACAAAACACAAACCCTCAGAAGACAGAATACTAATGGACAGGGAAGAAGAAAAGCTTAGCATTTAAATCTGTTTGAAGTTTTAAAACTGACAGAAATGTTTCATTTTGTTCTACATGCTTATTTTCTCCTCCAAATAGAAAAGTTCAAATAGATGTAAAACATAATGCAAATGTTATTTTCTTCAAAATAAACAAATTCAGTCCTTTTTTACAGTATAACTTTTACTCATTTCCAAATCAGTAATTTTCTTACTGGAAACAATATTGCATTACTACATCAACATAATGTAACTATGCATCAACATGGCAAGGAGCCCAATAACATGTTTCTTTTTTAAAAGAAAAAGCTTCTGGCCTCCTTCTTTACTTCTCCCCTCCCTCTTATTTATGACTGATAATGCTTTCAGCTTTCAAACTCCTTGTCATGGCAGCTCTTATGGATTTCCCTTCCTATTTACAGAATAATGTAGACTTGAATTACTTAGTGTTCTGTTGACTGATAAACCATAATGTTGTTCTTTGGTTCTATAAATGGATAGATTTTAAGGTTAAAAATATGTAAACACCAACTTCTTTTTCTTCGTTTGGTATTTTTGATTGTGCCCTAAGTTTAATAACCTTAAATTTTGGTCACATTTCACATTTTGCATATATTGATCTCTACTCCCACGTCTCCATTTCTTTGTTCCAAATCCCACTTCACTCTTTTTTACTATTTCATTCTATCATGTATCTCCTGGCACCCACATAAATGCTATTAAGTTTTTCATCTACTTAATCTCTAGTAAAGTACTCTGATTTTAGCTACCAGAGTCAAACATGATTCTATTGCCAGTACTCGTCTGAAGCATTTCTTAGAAAGCTTAAACTCAAATGCAGGGATCCCAAACCACTGAATAGCAAAAGGGATGTAGTTCTGAGATATGCCCTGTTTTGAATTTTAAGCTACTAAAAATACTAATTTATGCAAGAAGTTTTAGGTGACTAAAGTTGATCCCCTACTTAATTCTACATGCAAGCACCTATAAGTACATGATGAAATAGGGCTAAGCAGTCTGTCATTGCAACAAATGCGAGCTGCCTGCTGTTAAGTGGCTATGTTCAAAGGAACAGAATATATAGGCCAACTGAACTGTAGATTTTTTTTTTTTTAATGATCTAATGATTGTGTGAACCTGTTCCTAGTCACTGAAGGCATCTTGGAAGACTAATAAAAATTTCATGATTTGTTAACTGTGTTTTTATTGGAACTGTCATACTTCCACAATGATACTGCAGCAAAATGTAGCTAGCATCTGAGTGCGAAATGCTTTAACCATAATTAACTTAATTGGCATTTGTTCTGCGAGTTGTTTTATCAGCAGTGTTGCAATTTTCTGTTTTTACCTTGCAGAGGAAAGATTGTCCTGGGGTACACCGAAGCAGAGCTGTGTATGAGAGGAACAGGATACCAGTTTGTTCATGCAGCTGATATGCTTTACTGTGCTGAAAATCATGTCCGAAGTAAGCTTCATTTTCCAAGAAAGGCTAAAAATCAAAGCATTAATTATATTTCTACTGAAAAAAATATTATGAAGTAGTCTTCAAGTTAATTTCATGTGATGTTTCCCTCCCTTTAAAAACTTACACTGGGTGAAAAAATACTTAATTATACTATGTGGACCCTTTTAAGTTACATTTCTGTTGTTTTCAATCTTGCTCTTCTAACTTCCTTCTCTCACAAGCCAACTTCTGTTATTTCAACAACTTCCTTTGGGCAAAGAGATTATTTCAAAGATGGCTTTCCTGTTAGAAAGATAAATTAGATAAAGCATTTTCTTTTGATATCAGTGTAAGACTTTGAACAGAAATTAATCACTGATTTAGCGTTTTAGTGTCCTGTGCATTTCTGATTTTGATTCTTGGCAGCTGAATTTGGTTTAAGTCACAACTTAAGGAGAGAAATATAAGAAAGGTAAGGAAAATAAGTATCAGCTATCTTTTGAGGTCCCTTCCAACACCTAACATTCTGTGATTCTGTCATCTGAAACTTAACTGCTTGTTGGACTTTTCTGTTAGCTGGAACATATTTGTCTTTAGAAGTTACAGAAGCACCTTTAGGATCTTTTGGTGGTGCTTCTTTTCTGGTGACTCCTCTTGAAAAGCTGTTTTTTCCTTAATTCCCTTATACATAATTAAATACCCTCCCTCAGTAAGTTAATTTCTCAATTTGCATTAAGCAGGCTTTCTGTTTCAGGTATAGCTCAGACACTGTTTGCTTATCAGTGGTATAGTTTGCTTGATAAGTAAGAAAATATTTCCAGAATAGATTGGGATGAAACTTTGGTTTGAAATTTTGGTTTGCCTTAAGATAGATTTTGCTCTATTTCTGATGCGAAGATAAAAAAAGTATTTCAACAAAGATTACTTTTGTTAAGCTACTTAAATTTTCCTAATATTTTTATTAATTTATTGTTGTTTATTGGTTTTGTATTTAATTGTCTAGAAGTGCAGTGTTTTCAGCAGTGTACAACAAAAACATGGTATTTTTATCAAGCATTGCTAGTGAAGTGAAAGTGGGAATGAAAAATAATGAATTTTTAAGTACCTCTTCATTAACTAGTGAAAATATGAACATTTGATTTACAGCTTATGTGTTTTCTGAGTTCTTAAGTAATAGTCACCTTTTGGATATAAAAGAGGCTTAGGCTTTTGTCATTAACATGTTCCAGTATTTAATAATTTCTATTATTGTAGAAATAATGTTTGAAGCTCGATATAGGATGTTTCCAATCTGTACCAGGTATCTTAGAATTTACTTGCAGATTTGACTCATTTTGGCAGTAAATCAGACAACTTCAAGCGAGCAGTCATTCTGTTTCATTAGGAATGCGTTAGGAATGCCACACAGAAATGGATGATAAAGGACATATGATTTGTAAATTTGCTTTGCAAATGGGATTACTTTCATGACATGCCAGAATTCCTATTTATGTTCACTGGACAGTAAACAGTATGCTTACTCTTTAACTCTAGTGATGAAGACAGGTGAGAGTGGAATGACTGTATTTAGGCTTCTAACCAAAGAAAACCGATGGGCCTGGGTACAGGCGAATGCACGTCTTGTATACAAAAATGGGAGACCAGATTACATCATTGCCACACAAAGACCTCTGACGTAAGTAGTCATCACTTAAAGTAGTATATTTCAAAGACTAAAACTCTTTAAACTTGTTTGTATTCAGAAAGGAATTTACTTGTTTTCCAATATACCCCCTTACATTTTGAACTCCCAAAAAAAAACATCTAGTCCTTTATGTGTAAAATTTGGACATTTTGCTTTCTTATAAAGAATAAGAGCAATGCTACAAGCATTAAGTTATTCCATCCAACCTATTTTTAATTCAGCATCCCTGTTAGCAAAACTGGAGAAATCTAATGGCAGCTGTATAGAAGAAATAGCAGACGACCTAAACAAATTATGACCTTTATGGTACTGAGCTACATCCTACATAGGATGGAATTCAGCATTATACAGGTTAAATAACTTGGTAAGAAGTCTGTGAAATGGAGAAAGAGAGAAATCATTATTGAAGTATGCGTTTACTTGCTATGGCAAGAAAAACAATGCATGGAACAAAGTTCACTTTGTTTCATTTCAGCTCATAATGCACAAAAAATAGTGTATGCTATCTAGATTTAATTACAAATGTAATATGTAAAGGTAGTGTTACAGTCATAAGCTTCTTATTCATAATCTGCCTCTTGGTTTAACTCAGACAAGTAGAGCTGAAATAGCTAAGAATTTGAAAAATGCCTAGGAATATAATAAGTCTTGTTTAGGGGGGTGGGGAGGGTCATATTAATTCCAGGGGACAAAAAGATTAAAGTAACTTTTTAGTACTGCCGTATTATGCTGAATATCTGAATTATTTTCAGAGATGAGGAAGGAGCAGAACACCTAAGGAAGCGTAACATGAAGTTGCCCTTCATGTTTGCCACTGGGGAGGCTGTGCTGTATGAGGTATCTTTCCCTATGTCGAGCCTTATGGATCCCTCTCAGCCGAAGAGTAAAAACACGACAGGAAAAGGAGCCAAAGCGACGCTACACAGCGATTCCGTGGATCCCAACTCCCTCCTTGGTGCCATGTTAAGGCAGGATGAATCTGTGTATCTCTGCCCTCCAGCATCACATAAACTTTCCTTTGAGCGAAACTTCTTTTCAGACAGCAGGGATGAACTGGGTGGTGGTGTTAGCAGCAGCTGGACAGATAACCTTCTACCTTCTGGAAATCACAACATTCTCAAACGGGAGCTAATGGAGTGTTCCCAGGACAGTACTGTTCCGCTTCCTGAAGACAGTGCAGCACTCTTTCAAGATAATAAAACCAGTGATTTGTACAGCATCATGAAAAATCTGGGTATTGACTTTGAAGATCTGAAGTGTATTCAGCAGGATGAGGAATTTTTTAAAACTGAATTATCTGGTATGGATGATATTGGGGACATTGACATAACTGATGAAATCCTGACTTATGTTCAGGATTCCTTAAATAAGTCTGACTTCTTATATTCAGGCTGTAACCAGCAGCAGCCTATGGTCCAGAATGAAGGTTGCTTGGTACAGCAAGAATTAAATCCACATCAACTTCATCAGCACCAGAAACAGCTCATGGAGCAGCAGCAGCAGCAGCAACTCTGTCAGAAGATGAAACACATGCAAGTCAATGGGATGTTCACAAATTGGAGCTCTGGCACCAGCATGCCTCTTAGCTGCTCACAGCAGCAGCAGCAACCCCAGCAATATGTATTCCCTGGCGTGCATGCCACTACATCCGAGTTTCCCTACAAATCCGAAGTAAACACTTCCCCTTATGCGTGCAGACAAGAGTTTATTCCTTACAAGCAACCCACAGCTGCCATGCCACAGCTTTCTAATTTTGCTCAAATGGATTTTCCCGTAGCAGGTTTTGACAGATCAACCTGTTCTGCTTCTTCCAACTTGGAGGATTTTCTCAGCTGTTTGCAGCAAGTCCCTGAAAATCGTGAGTGTGGGGTCAGCTCTGAGTCAGTGATGCTGACTCCCCAGACGTGCTATGCAGGCGCTGTCTCTATGTACCAGTGTGCGCAGGAAGCACAGCCCAGCTGCGTGGATCAAATGCAGTATGATCCCGTGATGGCCAGCCAACAAACCTTGTTGAACAAGGTAAAGAGCATTGTTATACATGGCTTCTATTTTGAATTGTGTTTTTGTTTCAGATGGTGACTGGGAAGCAGAGTTTGTCATAATTAATCCGTTGAGCTTGACAGCGATGGGTTAGTAATGTGTGAATGTTCTTGTTTTATTTGTTCAGGAGATGAAGAGAGTTGCATTTAATCAAGTTTTTATGTAACTGTATCCACAGCCTCAAAGCTCTCTTTCACAGTATTAAAGCTAGAGGAGTGAACTACTCTGTTGTACCTGTCAGTAATTTTACCAGTAGAAGCAAAGGAAAAGCAGATTGGTCAAAAGTTTGGAATTTGTTTATATAGCTTTTATAGAGGAGTGGAATCATTCCAGTAATACTGTCTGGCACATTCATTTTTATGAAATATGTTTTAAGGATGGATCCAGAAAAATATCTTATGTAAAAATGTTAATGTTTACTAACTACTCAGATCCTTTGATTCTAGGATTGCTTAAATTACCAGATTATATTATCATGTAGGCAGCAGAAAATACTGTGAACTACTGCATTTCTACATGTGATGATACGGTAAAAATATCTAGATATATATAGACATATATATAGACATAAGTGAAAGTCAGCTTGTTCCTCAAGCTGCTGTCTAAATTGTCTGCTGAAAACAAGAGCAGGAAAAAATTACATTGAGTAGGTAACTTAGACTTTTTTTTACACTGTGTTAAGGCAAATCCATAATAAAAGCTGTAGAGTAGAGGATCCTGGCTCTATCAGAGACTACAGTTTTAAGGACAGTTCTTCATAGGTAAAATTTACCTAGAAATAATTTTTTAAAAAATCAGCTACATAAGGAAGTTGCTGATTCTGCATGACCTTTGTTAAAGTACTTTAAGTCACACCATTTTTGTTAATGCTGCTCAAGTACATAGCCACAATTCTTTATTTTTACCTTAGAGAGTTAATGTTCTAAAGTACCGAGCCTACAAATGCTTATGCACATGCATAAGCATTCACAGATTTAAAGTATTAATTGGCATTTAACTTACACAAGACAGAAGAGAGGAATGCAAGCAGAACATACCAATTTTTTCAATATACTTAATTCAAGTATAAAATATATCTTGTTTAAAACTGTTTTACTAGTGGAAAAAAAAAACAAACACACACAAATTTAGCTAAAATATAGGACAGTTCAGCAAGATGAATGACTTCTGCCTGAGTGCCCAGGGGCTGAAATGACTTTGGCAAACTGAAGTGTGCAAGCTTGCACAGTATTTGGCTGTATGTTGTCTGGCTGTGGTCAGTGCTATTAGTGCTTCATACTGCTTGATAATAGGGTTGCAAAATAGTACCAGGGTCATCCAAGTTCATCTCTATAATAGTATAGAAATGTTCTTTCTACAAAAGCTATGCTGGTGTGTTGTGTCACTTTTGAATGGTCAGCACAGATACAATTCCTTTTGGTTTTTAAATGGTTGGTTTCAAATATATTTAGTTGTAGATTATTTTGTTGTGTTGCCTTAATTTCTGCTAGTCCCCATTTTTAATATTTGCTTATTCACTTCTCATCTATCTGTAAAAAGTTTAGTGACTAATAGCTAAGACAGCATCTCTGAATGCAATAAATGAATGTCTTTTACTGCATATTTAGTAGAATGCTGTGCTATAATAATAATGAATTTTAGCTTGTTACGAAAAATATACAAAGGCCACTTTGTGAAAAGTTATCTTAAGTTGTTCAGAGGCAAATTCAGTCCCTCCTGATGTGGTCTGTCCATGCTGTGTGAATCTGGGTAGCATTGCACAAGCAGAAGCCTAGTGCAGAACTGATGTTACCCTTGGGCACATTAGCTCCTGTTTACCACTGAAGAGAACTATTGAACATTTGTCCAAATGAGCTTAAAAGAGGAATACACTTCTTGATGAGATAAGGAAGGATTATTCCCCCTAGCCTTTTTGTAGAAGAGTGATCATAAAGACCTGATCACTATCTCCAAGTCCTTGTGGGTCTAAAATTTCGGTATCCCAGCTGAGTGCAGTGGGGGAGTGGGAAGAGACTTCTTGTTCCTAAGCTAAATAGCACTGACTTTTGCAACCTATACTGCTGTACACTGCTCACATGAAAAAATGACCAAATGGCAACATCTCTTGTATCAGACTCTACTCAGTTTTGACTTCTGTTCACATCTGCCAGTTATTATTTTTATAGTTTGAGGACACAGTAAGGCTCTATGTAAACCAAAGGTGTCACGTTCAGAAGTGTTTTAATGTAGAAATGTTTTTTACCTAGAAACATCATTGCTCCAGGGAAAGATAACCCTGTATTTTTGTCTGATTATGTTACAAAGATTTTTATCTAGTCTTGTATCAGATGAGTAAAAAATTTTAAAATATATGAACCAACGGGAGCTAATAAGTCAGAAGTATATTTTCTGCACTTGAAGTAATCTTGTACCAAAGCCCTGATGCTGAATAATACACATTTTATTGTAAATGAGGAGAACTTATCACTCCTTATAATAAACTTGAGCTTTGACTTTATTGTGAATTGGTAACTTTAGTAAGGATGTTACTACTCAGATAGGATACTAACATCTAAGCCTACATACACACAGCCTGAGTAAAGCAGGGCCATTTTATGTGGCTGGATTTGGCACACTGACATCCTTATCGATGGCTGAAGTCTTGAGAGAGGATTGACCTTGCTACTCTTGCCATGATAGCTGTCCTTTCTTCAGCCTTCAGACTCCTAGTGATTTCTATGTGATAAGGCTAGGGGATAAGAAAGGCTGAAGGGTCTGTTGTGGTCATCTGCCTTCACCTTCTGCCTAACTTTTAGTTGCAGTAGCATCACAGGCAGTGTAGCCTAAAAACACTTTCCATGATGAAGGGGGGCAAATAAGGCTTTAAATAATTTGATTAAGGTTGGTCTTTCTTTACTAAACCTTGCTGATTATTAGATTCTTTGTTGAGAACTTTCTCAGAAATTATAACAAGTGTGCTCATCTTGTAAGAATAGTGAAACAAGATGCTTCAATCAGAAGTAATCTTACCTAATGTTACTGTAGCTGTCTTAAAAAATATGGCAACTTTGATTAAAAAGATACTTCACATGGATATAGTCTTTTTAAAACTGGATAATGGTGCACAGTTAGACCTCAGTGTTTGTGTAGGAGGAAAAATTTTTCCAAAAACTGGTGTATTTTGACAGGTGAATGACTTTTTTTTTTTTAAATATACATTTTAAGGATAGAACTTGAATGAATGAGTACTCACAGTGCAAGCTACTCCTGAAGAGATGATGTAAACATTTAAAATATTTTGTTGTATTTTCTTTGCATGACTGAATGGAGTATTTTGTAGATAAACTGACTTTTTCATGTCATGACAAGGAAGCATTCTTATCAGATGATTAAAGTAATGCTATGAACAATTATGTCAGGACTGATGAAAGCCATTCATTGCTCTTACTTCACATTGCCAATATGAAAACTGTGAAAAAAAAGCCCACCCTCCCTATGACAGCTCAGCCTGGGAACTGAGTGCAGTACACTTCAGCTTTAGAAAAGAGCTGCACATGAATTCCTGGAAGAGCTGTGAAGTCTGGATCCTATTGCAGACCTGCAAAGATGTAAATAAGTGCTTTTAACATGTAACAGCTGGGATGGGAATTAGTGCTCAGTCAGACTGTATTTTCTACAAATGGAAACTGCATTACAGTTTAGATAATAGCAATGTTTTCATCTGGGAGTAGGACTCCCACTGACCAGTGTGGGTAATTTTCATAATTAATAATTTGCTACTTTAATGATGCAAATTAGATTCTTATCATTCATAATAAGAAAAAAAAAGTTTTAAACCTGTTATTCATATTTTAGGATTATTTCATCCAATCTGTGTCTTTAGAAGGATTAAAGAAAAACTTAAGAATTAATTGTTTTTTCATACTAACCATTATATTGTGTTTTTTCCTGCCAGTTCCAAAATGGTCTCAGTGGAGGTAATGTAAATGAAGTATATCCCTCTCAGTTAGATGCGATCAGTAATGCACAGACTGCCACACACCTTCAGCCTCTTCATCATCCGACAGAACCCAGATCCTTCTCAGATTTGGCATCTAGTGGATTTATGTGATTCAGATCTAGAGCTCCATCTGTGATTTCGTCTGGGCCTAAGGCTGCTCTGAGGAAAAGCTTGCTAAGTCTATCTTTGAGCATCAGACTATAACAGCTAAATTACATTTTGAGAATATGAGGCTGGTTGCACTATATACTGGTGGATATGTAATCCAAGGCCTGGCTTTCTAGGTGGAATTAAAACTTCTGACTGAAAGTATACATGTGCTGTTTTCCATCAGATTAACTGTGTCATTGCAGTATGGATTACATATGTACTACAGACTAGGTCATGCTGTACAACATAAGATAAGGCAAATGGTTTTGTTGTTTAGTAAAATAATTGGGCACTTTACAAATAGCATCAATGGCACAAGGAAGATGATTTCACACATGGATTATTACCAGACTTTATTTTTTAAAATCTATTACAAAGCTCTGAATTAATGAGAATCAAAAGCACTTCGTTTTAATGCATACTAAGCTCTTTAATCACTTATTTTATATTTAAATCCTTTTGTTTTAAATCTCAATTTCTAGCACTTTAATAGAAGGCTTAATACAAGGTTATGATATGCAACTTCAGGTTTTCTGTGAAACAGACCCCTTGCATTCCTCCTTTTCTTGTCAACCTTAAGTGCCTCACAATGTAGCTACCTTTTTTCTGATAGGAGCTTATTTTAGCAAAACTCACTATAAATGTCAACCATATTATGTGAATTTTATCTAACATCTACAGTGCTACTGGCTGTATACTTTTTTTCCCCCTAAAGGTAATTTGTTTAGAGAGAGACTTAGTTCTTTATCTGTGGATTTGACACTATTATCAGGAGTTATTAATGTTCTGAATTTAGTTCAGCTAAAGAGTTTTGGTTTATACGGCTTTTCTGCTTTCTTCAGGTGATACAGGGTATATTAAAAAAAGCAGATATTGCTGAGGGGGGGAGGCGCAGATCCTCAGGATTAGTCTTAGATTATTAATGCTGAAAAACATGTGCCTTATCTTGTGTTAAAATGCTCATAATGTTCTTTAGAAATAATACAAGGCTGCTCTATGCAAATACTTTCATTAAATTGGATATTGAAAAGGATTGCATTTTAAATAAGGGGGAAAGGAATCAGTAGTGATTGGTGTTGACATTTACTTTGACTGCAGTTTTCAGTGTTCATAGCGGGGAGAGGGTCAGTTTTTATTTACTTTAGCCCGAGCACATTGCACTGGAAAGTACAGAAAGGTTATACTTATGTATGTTGGTCAATTTGAAAAGGTTTGTGCAAAATATGAAAATAGGAAAAGAAAAAAAACGTCATTAGATAAATTCTCCTTGTAATAGTTTTTATTTTCAGAAAAAAAACAAAACAAAAACACCAACACATCCACGAAACAGACTGAATTTTTGTTTTGTGTTTATCTGAGAGGATTGTTAGAATTGCAGACACCAATGTTTGGTGCAAAATAATAATGTAAGTGAAAAATACAGAAATGTGTATATGTTCAAAATAGTTCATACTCTTGTGTGTTGTATAGTTCATATATAATAAAATGTCTTTGTAAAATATTTTAAATCAGTTAATTTTAAAGTGTTACATCATTATATGTTAAGAACAACTTTATTGCATTTGTTAAATATAATATAAAATAGCAGTTTAGCCAGTTTGTTTAAAATGGGCAAAAGTAAATTGGTTGTTAATATTGTTTAATACAGGGACAATCACTTAAAATTGGAATAATTTCATAGCTGAAATATGTTTTCTTAGAAGAGCATATTTCCTTCCATTCTGTGTGATATGATATGCTAGGCCAAACTTTTGTTCAGTTACAACTGTTCAGATTAGTAACTTCAGCAGTGAAAAATGTGAAAGGGACATTAAGGAATCAATTATTATTCAGGAAAAGCCCGTAAAGACCTTGTGGGTTGTATTACAGGGTTGAAGGTTTTTTCGGTTTATTTCAACGTTTCAGATTCTGTTTTCAGCACAGGACATCAGTAACAGATTTAATTAATGTAATTGGAATTAATTTTTGATATTTTTTTAATAGAAGGTCTTGTTTTAAGCCAATATCTGAAACGTCTTCCATATCTAGCTAGTGTATCATGTTTGCATTAGAACTTGAAAATTAGAAAAATGCTGTAAAACCGGAAGGTTCAAAGGGATAATGTATGTTTTACATCCTACAAACCAGTATATATCCTGTTTATGAATTTAGTTAAACCAAATACATGTTGTCCTATCACTAAGTGCCAAGGATGCAGTGCTACAGCTGTGCTGCCCTCCTTACTGTAAAGAAAGTAGTTGTTTATATGCATATCAGCGTATTTTGTGCATTATCTTATGCGTACAACATTGACTGTATTAGTGCACTCTTGATCTGCACCAAACTGTACCTACAGTGCACAGATGTTTCTAAATTCAAATCTCTATTAGCCCTTCAGGTCTGTTATAATTAAGATTATAACCCAGTGTTAGTCAGTATTACTATCCATTTTTGTACAAATGTTCTTAGCTTGTTTTTTCTTTCCAGTTCTTATCTCTCCTTTGCTATGCCTGCACGTACCATGCAGTACACCTCTTGCATTAAGGTATGGTTTTGTAGCTCTCTTGCTCATCTCCAGTAAAGTTTGTAAGACATAATATATGGTAATAAAGTAATCACTTGAATGTAGCTGAAATGTATGTTCTTTTACTGCAAAAATGTTTGATTTCAGCAGTATACAGAAGGAGACGTTATCATGCCGTTCCTGATACCTTTTGAGAGTGCATTTAATATTTTGCAAAACTGTTGTTATTTGCGTCACTGTGGACTTTGCACTTCTCTGAATATTAGATGCAAATACAATGTATATAACTTAGAGTGGTGAACAAATGTGTATTTATCCATGGAATTAGTATTTTATACTTGCATGAAAATGAGTTTTAAAATAAACTTTGTAAATAGTAAGCCACAATTAGCAGCTAAAAGGCTTCTATATTCATTGCTTATTGACAGTAAATTCATGGTTTGACAGTACTGAGACAGGAATACATTTCTGAATGGATGCTGCTAAAAATAAGAATCATGTTCTCTTTTGAAGTTTGTAGCTGGCCACTGGTAACCTATTTACTGATAACTGCTATTTTGTAAATAGTGATTGTAAGTTAAGAAAAAAATTCTTTTAGTTTATTTCTAGTTACTGATGTTACTGTTTCCTGTGTTTTGTATTGGCTTTGCATGATAAGCTTTTAAAATCAGTTGTAATGCCGAATCAAATGTTTCACTGTAATCCCCTGTGCAGTTTAACAGTTTAACAAGCTTAAAATAGTTATTTGATTTAGTGACACAATGAACAAGAACTTAATTGGGTTCAACTACACTATTATCTCATAATGTATTAAGACACATCTTATCCAGAATCAGTACTAGTCTATGAACTCTGTGTGTAGGTCCTCTTGTTTACTCTTCTTGCATAGCACAAAACGACAAGATGAGATTAAAGAAGAGTTTGACAAGGCTGCAAATCTGTTAATCAACATCTGGAAATGATCAGGCAATAATACAAGCTACACAGGCCATCATTTTTTGTGGTGTGTTGCAGTTGTTAAAAGGATACCTTCAAGCCACATGGCAACCTGTTCCCAGAAGTGTCCTTCACTATGCACTTTTGTTTGAGGGAGGGAGATACTGATTCTACCTTCAGTATTTATATTCTGTCCATTGATTAAGTCAACAAATAATGTTCCTCCCTTCTTCCCTCTCTGCCTAGGCATCCTTACCTGCAAGCTGACTTGGACAAAGTCCAAGGACAAGACCAAAACAGCATTAGACATCCAGAATACAAGCTGACATCTAAAACTAGTAATGAAAATTGAGCATAGGCCACTGTCCACTTTTACCCCTTTCATTTGTGTTACCTCCACTAAGCAATATTCACTTTGGTTGTTTACCAGAGCCAGCTCTCCAGAAATACATCCATTCTTACTCTCAAGCAGGTTCTCTTGCACTGATTTTTTTGTGGTGAACATATGTTTTAGAAATCCTGTTATTTCTTTTTCTTCCTGAAAAGTGGAGAAGGACCACAATTGTAAGGCGTCATCAGCTAAGCACAAAATTTTCAAAGATTCAGCCAAAGATGTGAAATTGAAGATACGGTCAGGATTTGGGATAACGAGGTTTCTTTGCATGCTTGAGCTTTCTAGGCAAGGTCCGTCAGGGTAGGTTATTAGCATTAAACAAAGCTGTGTGCAATTTAGTGTCCAAAGTAGCCAGCCTTTGAGAAAGGGAGAGTTTCTTCAACATTAGAGTTAGTATGGATTTTACAGTTCATGCTGAAGCCAATGGGTTCTTACCTAGTCTTGAACACAGCCTGGCTGCAAATAAATGTGTAAGTAATATTCAGAAATTATTAACTTCATCAGATTTTTTTTTTCCTGATTTTGAGGGTGTGTGATCATAATTGTCTGGATTTCTAAAGTCCATACAAATAAGTTTACTTAAAAAAAAAAATCATCCATAAAAACAGAAGAGGAAGCCTGAGGCATGTTTGGACCGGTTGGAATTCTTCATACTGTATAACAGTAACTATTATCATTAATATTATTTAGTGTAACAATTCCTCCTCTATTTACAGAATTATAAGGAAAAGAGAATTTTTTTGAATTTTCATCTTTTTACTGACTGTACATGAAGACTTCAGTATGGAGAAATGGGAATCTCCTGGCAGATGGTGTAAGGAAGAGGAACTTGGCTGGCTCCTTGATAATACAAATAAGAGCTACATTAGAAGAAATTTTATTTTGTGACACTAGTCAGTGAAGTTTTGAGAGAAGTTCAGGAAGAGAAAGGATTGTCTTGCCCTTAAATGTGCTTGAGGGATGTCTGAGGGTAACTATTATTTTTGTACTTTCTGAATCCTCATCCATATTCTTTTTAAGAATAAAATGTAAATCTTCAGGGCCTCTATTCAGCTGTCAACTACTTTGAGTTTTCCATAACCACTCATAGCCTGGCAAAACTGAGCTACTTGGCTAATAGAAGTTGCATAGCAGGTGTTTCCTGACTTTCTGTGGGGCCCAAACCAGCAAGTGGTTGCAGAACATACTGAAGAAATTAATCCAACAGAATTCACTTAGAAAGTCTTGTGTCAAACTAAATTACCAGGCTAGCAGAACACATAGGATAGCTCCATCCTCTGCCTTGTCTGGAGTTAGGATGTGAGTGAAATCAGAGTCTGTAAAGTGGTTCATAGGTTATCCTGAAATACAATAAACTCTCCTCTTGGATTGTTCCAATTGGATCAAATAATTCACAAAAAGCTGAGAGAAAGCAGGAGACTGGGAGCAAAGATGTGCACTTAGGAGAAGTGGATTTCTACTGTGAGGTGTTGAGTGCTCAGGGCAGTCTGTGGCCCAGAAATCAGAGTGCTCATTCTGGTCTTTGCCAAAATCTTTTTCATTCTCTTGAGGGCAGAAATATCATCGATTCTGGATTGAAGTTTAAATGTAGAAGCCAAAAAAACCAAAACAAAACCCAAAAAACCCCCTGCAAAACCAAAACCCCAACCAACACATCCCAACTGTGCCCATTGTACTTGGTTTTACATCTACAATGGATGAAGGATCACTGTAGCAAAAATATTCTATAGGTAGTCTTACAAGAAAGGTTATTTCCTTTGATTTTTATCTCTGTGTTGCCATATATGGTTTTTAAAGCATATATTTTCCAAGTTCTCATCAACATTCTAATTATCAGTGTCACTGAGATGTTTTTCTACAGAAGCTTTGAATTGCTCTTAAAATGGAACCGTGGAAGACAAGTTCCAGTAGAGCTCGAACAAAATTGTAAGAGCTGGGGCTTTACAGTAATGCCAATCATAATGAAAAACTGATCGTTCTTTTGCTTAAAATGTCCCTAAAATTACTGAACAAAAAGGTACAGTGTTTTGTGAGCCATAGTGGGTGATGGTAGCGTTGCTGTGTGACATGTACATAAGTGCAGAGCAGCCTGTGATCAGGAAGGCACAGGACTGTGTGCCAGAGAATGTTTAAATTACACTGGCATCTCATCAAACCTTGGCAGTCTAATAAGAAGCCTGTGACACCTCATTCAGTACAAAGAAGGATCTGCATTAAACTTCACACCTAGACTTGTAATCAGCACATAAACCTTTTTCAGTCCTCCAATAGTTCTTAGCAAAATAAATAAAAGGAAATTCTCAGGCAAAGAATAGTTTTGCCAACTGAATGATTCAGTTTGAACATTCCTAGATAAAACATAATGGCAGGAACTTCAGAACAAGAATATTATTGTTAAGTAGCAGAAATGCTTTTCCATTCAGATACAGCTCTGTAAAGTCACATTGATCCAGTTGGTTCCATTCCCTGCTTGCTTTACAAACATCTAAAACCATAATTTAAAATGTCCATATTCCATTTGCTCTTTAGTTATAATAGCTGGATAAAAGTGAAACATCTGGCAAAATACCCAGATGAGTGGATGCATCACTGGGACATTTTTCAGTCTATTATTTATTTTTAAAAGTAGAGTATTTGTGTATTAATGGGCATGCTTGCTCACCTACTCTCAGGAGTCATTTTAACCTTGCATAGAATTTACTCTAATAGATACTAACAGAATAAGACCAAATTAAGCTTAGCATTTAGATGTTATCAACGTGTTTTTGTAGCCTTTGCTGCTTCCTAATGAAGACAGCTGAGTAGCTTCTGCAAGGGCTAAAGTGGCTAAAGTGTAGTATGAATGTCTGTTCAAAACACTTCAGTAGATTTCTCCCACGTGGCAAAGGCAGAGAGGTGGAAGTCTGCATATCAAGAACATTGCTTCATGGCTGGAGAATTTGCTTGGTTCCTCAGAGAACAAGGTAGCCAGACTTTTGCTACGATGATGCACAGAAGCTGAAGTTGCTACTAGGGCATACAAAGGAAGGTATGGCTCAGAACTGCTGCCAAGGATCTTAACCCCTTTACAGGTACTGTGAGGAGAGCCTTATTGCTAGGTGCTGCTCACACCACAGAGCCCAGAGCTGACTGTAGGCTCCCAGACCAGACTTGTCTGAGACAGCTGTGTAGAAACTGGTGACTGCCTTTTATGCAGTAGCCTGGTGGTTCTAGCAGGGCTTGACTGGCAGTGGGAAGGACCGTGTTCAGATGTGAAGCATTGCAACAAATGCCCCAGTTGAGCTTCCACCCAGGAGCTTGGAATAACTGAGATGAATTAATGATGCTCAAAGTAAGCTGAGTTCCCAGCTTGCAAGCACAGATCACTTAACAGTTGTTATTTAAGGAGATGAGGAGGGAGGTAGAAAATTCCAACAAGTTGGGTAAACAGGATGATTTATAACACCTAATGCCTAAAGCAAATACCAAACTATTTTAGAGTCTGCCTGCCTCTGATGTGGCAACTGTTGGGTCAACTCTTGTCCACTACTCGATATCACTTAAGTTGGAGCCCCTAGTTGATGAAACCTGTTGGGTAACACAACCCCATCTGAACAGCTGCTAGGTTGCTTGTATTACCTGCTTTTCATAGCTTTGCTACACTTCTTTGCTACTGTTCAATGCAAGTTCTCATTGCTCTCCATGCTTCCTGCCAGCCACTCTACTGTGGCACTTCTGTGACCGCTTCCTGCTACAACTGAAAAGACCACAGACATCCTATGTACAAATTTATGTGTGTTAGCTTGAACAGTTTTTCCTACTTTGTAGCGCACAGGGAATTTTTGCGTAACAGCCTTTTATTCCATTTAGTGCAGAGACTTATTTATGGGATTTTAGACCTTGGTTGTCAATCTTACAGCAGAATTAGCAAGTAGATTACCGGTCTGGGGTCTGTTCCTTCCCATCACCGTTCCTCCTCTGCCCCCTGTGCTCTGGGAACAGGGACCTTACCCCAGTGCCAGACTCAAAGCAGTTCAGTGCTCTCATTGCCAGTCACTTCTGAGTCATGCCTTCCCTCAAAGCAGTCTTTCTCAACTTTTTGGTCTGTCAGTCTTCCTGCAGCCCTAAGTCAGTTCTTCTGCCCAGTAGGAATCAAGCCTCTGCCAGCAGTGAGAGGTAGGTAGCAATTCCCTGGCTAAGATAAACATACCCAGCCAGGTATTACAGCCCACTCATGTTCCATCGTCACTCCCCACATGAAAGGAATAGAACCTCTACATTCTTCCACCCATCACCTCTTTTATAACTTCTTCGTTGTATCCCAAAAATTGAGAAACACTACTTTAAAAATAGCATGCAACAAATGATGAAGGACCTCCCTTCATCCCTAAAGAGCCCAGTATTTGACCTTTCATTTACCATACTATATTTTTAGTAGTATAATTTCAGATACAGTTACCTACACTCAGCTTAAATCATGCATGAAATGCTTCTTCAGAGCCACATTAACAGCTAGCTTCTCAGCTCACTAGAATTAGAAACCAGATATGTTGTTTTATTTACAGTATAAAACCAGACTGTGTTTTTTGTGTAGATTGCTATAATAAAGAGGAAGGGTCCCCTTGGTGTTCTTTAATTTATGACATGCTGTAAAATATCCAGGCACCTTTTGCCTGGTAGCAGAAGGAGGAAAAATAGTAACTCTTGGCTGGAGATTAAAAATGTCTCACCCACCATGAAAGTATGTTGAGGTCCTACACATTTGGGAGCAAATCAGCTACTTATCTGCTTCTGGGATCATGCTCATTTGTAACCACAGTGCAGGCTATGTGGCTTTCGAGATTTTTATTTGCTAGTCTAACAAAATAAAATAATTTGTATCTGTTGAATGTCAGTACAGTGCCATTAAGATCACATTAAAGAGATCTTTAGGCTAACTTTTTTGGCCTTGCAGGATAAATTGCATCCTGTTCCGATTTTTCAGATTCTTAATGTTGCAAAGCCTGCTTTTTAGGCACACTAGAAAGGAAAAATAAACAAGTGTGGTGACTTGCAGGTATACTGTATTCATTACCCTGCTCATGTAAAGTCTCATCATCCATCTGCTGGAGTGTTTCCTGGGGAGCTGCATAAACAGGCTATGACCTATGGCTTTATATAGCTTGTGATCAGACTGTTTAATCTCTGCTTATCAGACAAGAACTTTCAAAATTGCTATTTCACTGCAAAAGCTTTAGTAGAAGTACATCACCTGATTCACTTTAATCAACTGCAACAGTAAACAGAAATACTACTGAATCACAGAATGTTGCAAAGAATTCTTACATAATCTCTCTCCTCTCACCAGCAGAATAAGGTCCCTCGTCATATAAAAGCTTCATCTGTCTGACTAAGGCAGCTTTGGTAAATCCTGCTCACTCAAGAGTGCAGTCAGCCTGTAACAGCTCTCCCTGGGACATTTCCCTTCAATCCCATCTTTTCCTGCTCTTCATTTCTCTCCACTAGTCTCCTTATGTAGGTATCTCAAGATGCCGTCTCCCAGACAGCCACACAACAGAGTATTTCTTGACTGTTTCTGCCCTTAGTAATTTTGTGGCTGAACAGTGTATTCAGGGACTGGTGCTTTCACACAACATGCTATATAACAGTTGGTATGAAAAGACAAGTTAAAAGAAATATAGCAGTGAAGCAGAAGTGACAGATGACCAGCCACTATTTTTTCTTGAAAAGAAACCAAGATTTTCAGTAAAAATCCTTAATCCCTCCTTGTAACACTAGCCCATTTTTATTAGTGTTTCCAAAATCCTTTCATTTTAGCAAGCGTTTTTTTCTGAGTTTTTTTTTTCATTTTTGTTTGCTGAAACTATATAAAGTCCATTATATCAGTGCTCGAAAAAAGACACATTTGAATCAATTGTTCATCCAATTACAGACATGCATAAGTGGGGAAATCCCCTACCTCCTTCTTTATATGATGAAATCCCTTATGCACGCCAGATTTGTATTGGCTTGGCATTGCTGCATATTGTGTTGCAAACTCACATCAATTGTCCTATCCAGTGTCCTTCATCACTAAGTATTTTTTTTTAATTTCTTTTTTTTCTTTTTTTTTTTTTCTTTGTACTTTGAAAGGGGTGACAGTCTGCATTTCCCAAACAATAAAGATTAAAGGGGAGAACTGTTCTAACAAGAGAGTACAGCAGGGAGCTCTTATAAAATTGTGAAAGAACAGTAGACCAAAATGTTAAGAAAGGTTGGGGGAGTAGCAGCAGATCTAGAGGTGGTCCCTTGAGGGTCAGTTAGAGGTGCCATTGTGTAGGACACTCAGACCTAGACTGAGCTAGCCTGTACTCTGGGAATAATCTATATGACTTAATGGATTTCTCCCATCTTTTATTTATGACTCTGCTTAGTCCACGACTAAGCCTTTCATTCTATGGAAAAAACGTGTGCACAGCCCAACAGTGGATATTTGCCTGTGTGTTTTTAAAGGGCTCCTAGTTGCCTGCCAAGTTCTTTTTTTCTTTTTGGTTTCACATGGTTTCGAAAATAATATAAAACTTTTGGAAGTGACTCACCCAAATATTTCAAAATCCATCCAGAAAAATTGGAAAGGAAAGGTGTTTACTCCGTAGCTGACAGCTTTTGTGTGTCATATCTCAGCCTGCAGTGGGTGTTCTCAGCTCTCATCAAGATGCTCCCATAGCAGCTGAGCATACATCTTCCTTTGCTCATGACACCGGTTTGTCCCATGGAATGTGACAAATTGCAGTATAAATTATCCAAGATTCTTTGCAAAAATTGCATGTAAATCCCATAGTTGCTGCTTCTACATGTTTCTGCAATGGTTTTGTTTATCAGAAAAAGAAACAAACATGTAGTTCCATTTAGCCACTGACTTCTGCCTTCCTCTCCATCCCTGCCTGTGTCCGAACCCTGACTGTTCTTCCTCACCTGCAGGCCCAGTCACAGTCGATTTAGTCCAGTCTGCCAAGTAAGAAAATTAGCTTGTTTAAAGCTGACAAGTGAGTTTAGAATTGGCTTAAAATACATAGAACCTGTATGCCTCAGGAAAGAGATCACTTCTGCCTATCCATGTAGAAAATTAGGCCATATTTGTGAAAATAACCATGCTCTCCCCATACACCAAAACCAGTTCTGGCAGTCTCAGGCTCTGAATTTTACCTCTGAGCCTTCCTAAGTTTGCTCCCATTCCAGCAATAATGGCTGCTTCTCTGAAGCTGGAGATGAGTGTAATTTATATAAAACACCAAAAAAGGGTCGTATGCCCATTTTAAAAATTAATATGGATCAAGATTCACAATCACTGTCTCTTAGGGAGTTTTCTAGCCTTAATTTACTGATCTACTCTACAGCCTTTTTCTGGCACCAAAGCTGAGAAGACAGAGATCATGAAATTAGAAGGAAAACAGGGCTTTTTCTAAATTTCAGTACTGGCTCATGAGAAAGATAATTTTTCATTAATTACTATATACTATTAGAAATGGTTAAGGCAATAGAAAGAATTTTTTACTGTATTTTCTGTACACCGTTTGGAAGTTTATCTTTTCTAGCAGTGGAGAAATCAACTTCTGTATTTTTCTTCTTGCTATTTTTTTTCTTCAGCCACTCAGCCTCTCCTCAGCATTTGTGTAGTTTCAAAGAATGTAATCACTGCCCTTCAATGAGAAATTGAAACCTTTGCTGTATTAGCAATCTACTGACACAGTCTAACTGGTATGCATCTTTTCCTTCTCGCTCAGCGATAATGTCATCATCTGTTTTGCTCTTAATTCTGAGGAATGAAGAGTGACTAGTTGAAATACTTCACTGTTGCAAAGGGAAAGGATATAATGCTAGATGAAGCTTTCTTCTGTATTTTTCAGAATATCAAGAGCATGACAAAGGTACAAGATCAAGATCAGCCACTTAATTACTCAGGGTATACATAGCTTGTGGTTACACAATGTAATCTTGCCATTCTGAACCCAAAATATAAATCTTCTGCTCATATCAGTGAATGACACACTGGAAGATAGTCAGGGACCTAAACATAGGCATCTAGTGCCTATTTAGCTATAGGCTATCCAAAGCATCCACGTAAGCAATCTCACAACCTTCCAGAGCAGCAGCTGGTCAGCCAGAACAGATTGATGCCCACGTCAGGCATATGAATCACTGCCACATTGGGGCAGCCTCACATTCTCGAGGAACCCTTAGGAGGAGAAAGATTAATAAGGGATTAGATCCCTTTACATTCTGACATGATCGACATGGGGATTTGTTTAGCACATTAATAGGCAGACAGTTTGAATTACCACTGTCTCACAGACCTGAACATTAGGAGGGCAAAACTGAATCTAGTAACAACTTATCATTCTAATCTGTCATCAGCCCATAGTCCTTTTGTGCTCATACTGGTTAATGTTGTACTGATAAACTCATTGAGTTTGCAGAAGCAACTTATATTTCTGTGTGAAAAAACCTGCCAATCTCATCTAACTAAAGAAAATGCAGTGTTTTTGTTCAAACATGACTGCATGATAGGACATCAGTTCTGGCCTTTAGTGCTCAGCCTTCAACATAAAACCATTCTGATCACTTATCCAGCACATTCAGCTAAGTGGCATTCTGCCTGTAAGTGTCCTGTGAGCAAAAGACCTTGAGAGTCATCCATTTGCTGCTGCAGGTGGCATCTTGCCTGCTCCCCTCTCTGTGACAGGAGTAAGAAAGTTGACCAGAAAGCTTTTACAGTGACATGGTGCAGGCTGTTTGCCAGTACCTGCTGGGTGTTACACCTGTCAGTCCAGGCTGCCTTAGGCAGATACAAAAGCCAGATGCAGGGAGCACAGTACTTCAGCTTTGCTGGAACCACTGGCACTCAGCTCAGATTTCTATGCTAATTCTTCCAAGTGTCTGTCCCGGTGAGGGAGGAAGAACATTTCTAAAGAGATATTTCTAAAGCAAAGACTTTTAAAGATGATTGTGAAGCCTCAATCATATACTTCACAAGTATATGGGTAGCATCAGCTAGCTTGAACACGGCTGGATTTTTTTCATAGATGATGCATCCACTTCTCACATAGAATCTCTGGCATAACTGCTCCCTCTTACCTCTTATTTCTCATTCTGAAGAGCCTTTCTTGGAGATGAGGTAATGGTCCAAAGATGAGCTTGCTGTCTAGGCCAAAAATTCTGTGGACAGTTCTATACAATTTTACAGACTGGATGATCTGTGACTCAAAAGCTCAGAGAACTATGTGGAAAGGTGAGCTGAGACATATGCACAGTATAAGCCCTCATATTAGCTGCTGTGATTAAATCATTCAGACTATCTAACGAAGAGAAGACTTCAGAATCAGAGATTCATAGAATGTAGAATCATAGAATTTTTTTTATTTGACTGAACCTTAAAGATCCTCTGAATAAAATTAAAATATTAGCAGGGGCATTCCAGGTAGTGTGCTGAGTATCTGCATCTCTCCCATGAAGTCTAAGAAGCTAAGAACATCTACCACTCACGAAGGTCTGTGCTTATGAGAGAATCAGGCAGTTTTATGTATATATCACATGTATTTATATGTATATAAAAGATATATTATAGACTTATATATTTTATATATATATATATACACCTGTGTGTGTGTGTATATATATATATATATATATATAAACTCATACACATATGCACAGGAACAAAATTCCCACTAAAATCAGCTTGCTGGAATGGACAGAGTAAGAGTCACCAAAAATAAAATAGTGCATTTTAAAGAGCTCTGATCTTTAAAAAAACCTTTCTGTTACTTCTTCAAATAAACTTGTTCTGCTCCTCTTACAGATTTTTTTTTTCTGGCCAAATGTGTGGACTGTCAGTAAAAGAGGTATTTTATTTTTAAAACACATTCAATTTACTTGATGCTTTAAATTGCTTTTGAAAAAATTTTGCTTCAAAGAAGTGCATAACAATTACCTACACCCATCAATAATAACATCACTTTCTCTGAAAAGCAGTGCTACAACATTTTTCTTTGTCTTTGTGCCAAATGCAGAGGCATTCATTAAGGTTTTACTTCATTTTTTTCAAACGTAGTTTGATCTACCTGAAATACCAACATGATCTTTGCAAGAAAGGTCATTTACTTAAGGTTCTTTTTGTATGACACATTTTCCTTGAGGTCCCACTCACAGAATGACTCTCCTTTGAAGTGATGTAACCAGCGACCATGCACACTAGTTTCTCACTGTCACAGATATATTCTGACATCTGGGTCCTGACAGAGCCAGGTAGGGTCAAGTCTATAGACTTCTTCTTTGTGTTTAGTTTAATGGTAGCGTAATATTTTGCTTTCACTCCTTTGACTCCCTTAGCAGTCTTTCTCCATCTCTTTGATTACTCTTGCCAAAGCCCCATTTTCTCTTCGAATCTATGTTTATCATGATTTATTCCATTTATTCTGTTTATTCTGCTGAAAGTAACTGACTTACAATGAAGTAAAAAAGATTATATACAGTGTAACTTTAGGCAATGTGCTAGCACAATTTCACTGTTCCATAGTCTTCTTTTAGGTATCAAAAAGGAACTGGAAATGCAGTCACTTCCTTTGCCTACTGCAGTGGAAGAAGTGTTCATTTTCCACAAAATAGAAAAATACAGGTTGAGAGTATAACATAATCCTTATTGGTCCCTTCCAACTTGAGATATTATATGATATCATGCATCAACCTCATTTTTAGTCCCAGGCTAAAAATAAAACCTAAAGTAGTAAATGTAAATGTAGACTAATTCAGGGTCCTGTTACCTTTACTTCAATTTTTTTACTAGACTTTTTCTTACCTGCTTTTTCTGTCTTCAGAAATCTTGTTAAAAAGGTTCAAAGAGATTTAGATCATTTGATGTACTCACAGAATTACATTGGTTCTCTGACTGCTGGCAGAGCCAGGCTCAATCAGAGAAACTGCTGGGCAGCAGCTCCAGTCATGGGCCAGCACATGTAATGTCCAGACACACAAGGCAGCTGTGGGACTTCCAGAAATGGGTAGAAACTGAGGTGGTTTATGAAGATATGTACAGCAAGACTGGGGCATGGGTGCTGCAGTGTTTGAGCATGAGGAGATTTTGAGCAGGTGTGAGTGTGTAAACCAGGTGTGCTGGTTTCATCCCCTTATTTCTGCTTATTCCCATCCCCTTTTTATTTTGGCAAAGAAGCCAGTATAAAACAGCTCTGGCCTGTCATTGCTGAAGTCAGAACTGCTTCACTTTATTTCTAAACTTTCTGTTTTCCAAGACTGACTAGGCAGATGTTGTCAGTGCCAGCTCATGAAATCAGGAAGGAAAAAGGAGCAGGTATTACCAACCTGAAATGGCACTGAGCAACTCCTCACAACTGCTGAAGGTGGACATTTCTAGTCCAAGCAGGGAAAATGAGTTACCAGTCATGGAAGAGATTTCTTGATTTTCTTCTACTGCCTTTGCAGGAGCAGATTTTATTCCGAAGCTCTCCTTCTTCCATAATTATGACAAAATCTTGATGGAAATGAGAAACTTGCAGTCCCGGTTGCTCTTTTGAGAAGCACTGAGTCATGGAATGGGGCTGACCCAAAGCACTGGAGATTGCTCCAGTGATAAAACATAACTACTTTCTAGTTCCCCACTTAAAAATGAGGTCCTTTATTTTAATTAAGGTTTAGGGAAAAAGAAAAAAAAAAAATCAAAAAAGCTTTCAAATTCCCTGTGTGCAGACCTCAGCATCTGAGACCATTTTACTGAGTGTTTGAAACCTCTTTTGATTTGCACATTCATGGATGAATCAGGATGATGCATGCCAGCTACTCTGCATTGGCATAACTCAGTGCTGTCTTGACTCATACAACTGGAAAAGTGCAACAGAAACAACAGCAGAGTGAAAGGTTGGGCAGTCAGCACCAGGTGAAGAGATCTAATTTTAGAAATCTACATGTGAGGTTGGTGCCAGCGCTACAGTTGTTGTCAGCAAAGATCCTGACCTGCAGTCAGTGAAGTCTGGAGAGTGATTCAGATGCTGGAGTTTTTTTCTAGTTTAAACAGAAGAAATCGTGGAGGACTTCTGGGTAACCAGTCATCCACACACAGAGTTATCAATGGAATTTTTCTGATGGCTAGGAACAATTTTCTAATTGCTGGCCTAATCATGGTCAGTCAATAGTTACTTATGCTCCAAAGCTGGAAAATCCAGATCATACAGTGACAGAATGACAGAATTTAAGGGCTTGCCCCTTACATCATTCTGTCACTTAGGTTCAGCTCAGTATCGTCCTGACTTCTACAGAAGTTTCAGGCTCTGATCTGACAATTTATTCTGGATGAGTTGCTGCTGTAATACCATTGTTTTACATTGCAGGAGAAACCACACATTCTTCATCAAAGTGGTGGAAAACTGCCACTGACTGTGTTTACTTTCAGGGTTTTACCTCATCCTTGAACTTTCTTTGTGCTGGCCAGTGACAATAATAACATGTATGTCACTCTTTTTTGTTTGTTTGTTTGCAGTGATACAATGTGTGTAACACTGTGCCCATCATCACATCTAGTCTGCCTTTTCTGAAAGTTCCAGGTAATTGTATTTGCATCTATGTCAAAACATGTTACTGACTTATTGTCCAAAATACTTGGAATCTCTGTAGTTTTAGGTTTTTATTTTGCTCTGGAAATTTCAGAAAGCAACTTCACATCCACTTTTATTAACCCAGCTGTTCGTAAAGCCTAGCAAATATTTTCTGCCTTAGTCTATTCTTGAAAATCAAAAGTTCTACTATTTTTTTCCTTAATATTGTGAATAATAACTTCTTTGTAGATAAAAATAAAATAAAATAAAAAAAGTACAGGACACCTCGTGCATCTTTCATGTTACAGGAGATCACTATCTCTTCCCAGTATTATACAGGATCTCTAGAACAGGAACAAAGAGAAAGGTTTGAATCAATTTCTTCAGTGTCATCTGAAGAGAGCCAGCTGTCAAAATGGAGGATAAAATAAACAGAAGATGACCAAGAAAGCTCTGAAACATGCCCTCAAAGTGCAATTTTACAGGTATTCTATTTCATTCCCTCTGTGTTTTCATACCTTGAGACATGATGCCCATTGTTGTTTTCTCAAAGAAGTTATTTGAAGAATGGTTCACAGTCCATTTATTGTTATTCTGTGGAGAGATATGATGAAATCGATGTACTCTGCACCACAGGCATAATGTAAAGCAGATGATTTTTCCTCAAGCAATGAGTACATTAAAATCCAAACTATAATACAATGTATATAGTTCTTCTAGATTAAAGCTCTTGCATGCCAGATTTGTAGCTTTGATTCTCTCTCATTTTAGCACTTAGTAGAATTTATTCCAGTGATTCTGCCTTTGGGCCAAAATGAATCAGCTTTTATCTAGGATGATCATATATTGGCTAAGCCCTGTAGCTTTTCTTTTAATAAACATGTAACTTTAACCTATCATTACATATACATAAAACATTACAAACCAAGCCTGCACACAACACTATAGCCAAAACAGATTCCATTATAGTTCAAAGTAGGGTTCATTTGCAAAACAAACATTTCTAATGTGCATTTTCAATTTCTCTGATTACCTTTAAATCATCTTTCTTACAATCAAATTCATCCTTGGCCAAGACTAGAGCTTATTTTTGGGCACCATAGAGAAGTGTCTTGAGGCTCCTGGCTTCATTGTAAAAAGTTGTCAAAGAGTTTTAATTCCTGACTATCAAGTGACATTGTTATGTGTGCAAAGTGACTCTGTTTTTTTCATTTGCCTTAGTAGCATGAGCAGCAGCTTTCAAAAAATGCTTATGTATATATTTGGCTTGTTTTCTTAAACCTCTCTGTTTTTCCAGATTTTCAGGCCTTTGCTCCCATTCTAAAAGACTAAGTCTATGAATCCTGAACTATTATTATTCTTTTCCCAATTCTTAAAAAATACATTTTTCACTTTGAAAAGTAGTCAAGCATATCCTCTTGTCCAGCACATTATTTTATTGCTGCTCAAGAGCAAAAGCAAAAATCTCTCTGTAAAGGTTCTGCCTGAGATACTTGCAAGATACATTTTTATTACAGAACTTCATACGCTCCTCTCTTTTTGGTCCTCAGCGTACATGACGTGACAGGGACATAAAAGCAAAAGGGCTAGTTGCCAGTCTGCTCTAGAACATTTTGGCTTTCTCAGCACATGGAAAATTCCTGCAGGGTCATATTCTAGCTGTAATTGGAGGGCGGAGGGTCATGAGCAATCCTTGCCACCAGTAATGTTTTCAGTGATTCTTTGAAAGCGTCCTGAAATCTCTGGGAACATGTGCTGCTTTTGATTGAGAGGACATTTACAAAATCTGAAGCTAGAAGAGAATAAATGAGTATCTGACAAGCTGTCCAGTCTGCTGTCCAAAACTTAGCTGATTATTTCCAGGACAATTAGAAAATAATTCTCTCTCACTCCAAATTGCTTTTACATATCTGTCTAGACTACTCAAAGAGTCAGAAGGAGACTGAGCAGGGGCATCTCTGTGGCATCAACTATATGCTCCAGTTTCATAAATTTAGCTCATTAACTCAGCTATTAACTGAGTAGTCCCACAAAGAAGATCTCAGTAGGAAGAATAACATTTGGATAGGACTGAGCAGTTCAAGGTGAAGTAAAAAAATTGTTTCAGACAGCCAGTCTACAGTGCTGAAGACCATGTCTTGCTCAGGCAAGAATCCTGTGCCTTTTTGTTCATGGATGCGCACTGCTCCTGCCCTCTGAGCAACCATTTCTCTCTTTGCCACCAGTTTTGTAGATCTACTTAGATTCACAGAATTGCACAGAATCACAGAATTGTTCTGGTTGAAAAATATCTTTAAGATGATTGAGTCCAACCATTAATCTAACTCGATCAAGTCCAGTGCTTAAACCATGTTCCCAAGCACCACCATCCATATATGTCTTCTAAACACCTCCAGTGAGTGGTTCAACCACCCCCACCCCCCCAGACAGCCTGTTCCAGTGTTTAATTACCCTTTCAGTGAAGAAATTTCTTCTAATATCTATTACAAACCTCCTGTGGTGCAATTTGAGTCCATTCACTGCAGTATGTTATTTCCACAACTAGAACATCAGCTCCTCAACAAGACTACCTCAAGTACCACACAGCATTATATGAGAGAGATACTATCTTTCATATAAATACATGAGAGAAGGTTTCCCTCCCACCTTTTTCTCCTACCTATCATTTCCAGTAAGTCTTACAACTCTGAGGTTTATAATGACTCAGCAAAATCATTTACACTAATAAAGAAGGAAGGCAAAGCTTTCTCTCTAAAAATAATGAAGACTTTTTCCTGACTGGTTCAAATTCAGAAACAAGCAGTATGAGATTCTCACTGAGTGTTAATGTAATTCCTACATAAAAGACCAACAACAGAAATAGTGCAGAAGGTGAAGATAAAGCAGTCTTCCTACACTCTCTCATTTCATGTTAAGATCATTTAGCATGTGACTTGAAGTACATTTCCTACAGCCTCTAAAGATGCTCAGCAGGTCTGCAGCAGGTCTCAACAGGTCAAATAAAAAAGAATAATTATTTAAAACAATTTGTATATTTTACATGTTAATTTAGTATGGTTTACTTCAGTACTGTCTGTCCTTCAGACATTCCCACAGCAAGCTTTGCCAAACCTGTCCTCCAGTGGAATATTTCAAGGGGTGAGAAGTAAATGTACAGTCCCAAATGCTGAACTGCTGCTCAGTGTGCTGGTACAGCCTGCAAAGGTCCTGCCAGCAGTGAGAGATTTGCTGGTCAGTGAAACAGAAACTGCTGCTTCTTTTCACTTAGAAAACAGACTTCAGAAGATTTTTATCAAGGACAATAAAAGCCTTTGGTTACTGCTGACCTGGGCTGCTTCAAGCCAGCTATACAAAGATGAAAGACACTGTCTTGCCATACTTATCTGCTGAAACCTTCCAGTCTTTTTTAGCTCTCTATTGAAATATGATCATTTTTAATCACCATATTGTTAGAACTTGTTCACCCTGCCACAATTAATGCAACAAGAATGCATCTGCACAGCAAATTGTTTGATAGTCATTTCATTTTAAATGTGGGATATAAAATTACTGCCGTGCAGAAACTCCCAACTTTTTATTGAAGAACTCATTGTTCTCCGTGAGATTAACTATGAGTCTCACATATTTTTGCCAACATTTTCCTCTTCAGTTGGAACAGTGTTTTTTTTGTGACTGGTAGAAATTCTGTTAACCTACATTGAGCATTTGGCTTCAAAGGAGCAGTAACAAGTAGGATGAATGACTGGCATCTGCTTGCAATAATAAATCCCATGTCTAATGATATTGTAGCTACGAAAATGGACAAAATCCATCACAGAAAGAAAATTGGCTTTTTTTTTTTTTTTTTTTTTAGGAGTCTTAGGTACAAGAATAATGTAGGATTATGTATTCTGATCTTGCTTGGGCTTTTTTGTGTTATGTACTGTTTATTTCCAAACAAAGCAGAAATATGACTTTAGACAAAATTATCTGCTTAGTATAAACTTATACCAGAAAATGATCAAAAATACTTTTTTCTACTTTTGAAAATATCAACACCTGTTTAAATCTGTTCAATCCTCCTTGCCACAAATGAATTATTTTTTTTTAAAGAATAAGAAAAATAACAACAGAAATAAATATGAAGTACACCATTGAAAACATGCTTGCTACAGAGGTTACTTTTGAGAACATGGTGGTATGATTGCCTGTAAGTGGTAGGGCATGGTTCTCCTCTTGCTTGTACTGACCTAAATCAAAGGTAACAGCTGTGTAATCAAGGATATTATATAGAGAAATAAAGTTCAAGTGATACTAGCCAATATTATGTTATACATATGTGTTTATATATACACATATAACTATATTTGTATAGTCTCCATTGCTGTTTTGCTGAAAAATGTTCAAGGAGGTAATTTTCATCGTATCCCACCACACAAGCAACATAATGATTCTGTGGAGCAGTAATGGTTCCATTTGGAAAGATGTTGCGGTTCAGTGCCGAGTTCATTTACTTTTTGTTTAAATTTGCTTTTCATTGTTCTACTTTGTAGTTAAACATGCATTTGAATTACAGTACAGCGTAGTAATGGTGGCTTGTATATTCAGGGAAAACAAGGATAAATAAAACTCAAAATAAAATAAAACCATACGCCAAGTATAAATGCTTTGAACCTTTGCAACAACAGAGGAAGTGAAATGTGAATTCTTTCCTGCGAAAACATTTGTGGAAAGTATGAAATCTGGGAGCTGGCTGGGTTCTGTGGTCTGTTTACAAGAGCAAACAGATAATTGCACCAGGTTACGCAACGCACTGTTGCACATTACCTGTGGTCCCTTCACAGAGAAGAATTTCAGAAACTAAACACTTAGTAAAAGAAAATAAATAAAGGTCAAAAAACCCCTGGTAGTTCCCCCATAAAATCAGCCTTTTCTTCTGGAAACTAGTTTTTGCTGTACAGCTCTGGGGAAGAGCAGCATCTTCCTGGGAGATCATAGAGGGATCCTGACTGCAGCTTTAGAGAAAATTGGGAGATATTTGTCAAATAATCTGTAGAAGATTATAATCTGTAGGCCCTGGGACGAAAGACTGGGAGGAAAGGCCGTGTCTGGACAAGGTCGTCTCAAGGGTATCTGGGGCCTGCCAGGGTGGGACCAGGCATGTGAGTCAGGACAGGTTAGGTTTAGGAGTCAGATGAAGAGATGGAGTCAACCAGAGATAAAACAAAGGAATATAAGTAGACAACTAACCAAACACTCATTTTAGAATGGGAAGGGATGGTTCTGTGCACCAGTTAATGAACTGTAAGTGGGTCAGATGCAACCAGACTCAGAATTCAAGCTAGGAGTGTCAAGCAGTGTTTGGGTGGTGAATGCAAAATTAAGACACCGAATACCACTGCATAGCTGTCACATAAGCCTGCAGGCACCTAAACACCAGAGACACTTTACTCTTTTGCTGCAAGTCCCAGTGCCAGAGTTCACATCTCAGCCCATTGCCAGAACTGGCCCATTTCTGACAGTGCTGAGCAGCTGGTAGCTGGGGAACCAGATATTCCTCTGCCTAAATCCCTAAAGGGGCATCATCGAAGAGGCATTTGCAAAGCATGCTGAACACACTCATGACTGCCATTTACCTTTAAATTCTGCCATGAGCAGAGGGGCCCCTTTGCAACACTCATGGGGTTACAGCCCAGGCTGCAGAAGAGCATTTTTATTTTCCCAGAAGCTATCTCCAGGATCTGGGAACTGAGCCTAAACTTGCACTTATCTTTCCTAGTGGGGCCAACAGGCAGGCTATGATCCCTGGAAGAGGTGTTGGAAATAAGTGTGTGTACAGTTGGTACGGGTATGTGGGCCCCACCTGGAGCAGTATCTGGTACCGATCTGGAGGAACCGCATGGCTGCACCTTGACAGAAGTAGGGAGGATGTTCTTGTGAAAGAGGGGGTGACCCAGCCTGGCAGCACAGCTTGCAAGCACTGCTACAAGGCCAGCTTCTCTCCATGGCCATGCTGGCCATGGGGGTTCCCACTGACAGGTGCCTGCTGGTCCCTAAGCACTGCCAGGGAGACCAAGTCCAGATGCCGGGGTGCTGGAAGCCAGATTAACTTCAGAACAAGGAGACCCTTAGTAAGTGTCAGAGCACAGTTGTGTTGACAGGGGTAAACGTTGGCAAGGAAAGCAAAGGTAGAGTTATGAGCCCTACCTGCTATTGTGTCCTACACACCAGGTTGTATTGCTATTTCTTTTTCCAGTAAAAGCACCAAATAAACCTCATTGGCATTGATTTTACTCCTCTTGGTGGCATACCAGAGATAAGAACACCCTAATACTTATTACACCCACGTATCTTTATCATATGTCAATGCATAGCTACAGTAACAGAAGGCAATAACAAAGGCAAAGTGTTATAACAACCACTGTGTCCACAGTTACTGTGATAGCTGCTTGATGATGTTATTCAGTATCTGCTTTACTTAACAACATATAAAATTCAGTCTGCATTCCCCATGTGCTGCAGTCTTTAAAACCTGTATCCTCTCTCGAAAACTTGGTACTTCAAGCTCTGAATTTCTGGCTATATGTCCACCAGGACCAGGCTTCCTTCATGGCCAGGCTCCTCTCCACGTGCTGTGTGCCTGCAGAGGTGACCCCAGGCATAACCTGGAGCCCATAATCCTGGGTGCCTGCCCAGGCATGCTTGGGGGTGAGGGTGCTGCCAGGCACAGACGGGTGAGCTGCCTGTGAGACACGACTGCAGACTGATATCTGGGCACTAGTCAACCTTTGCTCCTTCTCATGACTGTCTTGGCAGCAGTATTTTTCCACTAGAGAAATATTTCCTCACTTCCTCTAGACTCACACACTGGACTGTGCAGAATGGGAGCCCATTCTCTTTGGCAGACACTTAAGTTAGTGATTTGTTTCCTTGTACTTTCATCAGTTTTTCTCTCCTGTGATAATAGTGAACAAAGAACTTTTTTTATCCCTTTTAAAAGCTGTCAGTTGCTTCTTGCTGAAGCTACTGTTTAGCAATAGTGATAAAAAGGTGGGAAGAGGCTGGAAAAGGCACTGAGATGGGCTTAAATGGCCATTTATAATTTTATTTGCAAAGGAGGGGAAACACAGAAACCTATGAAACATTCCTCAAAATAAATTTATGTATCCCAAGTTAGGGATTACCGCTGGGAAGTGAAGAGGTCTGGTCCATGGAGCCCTGACAGAGTTAGCAACTCCTATATTTCCTTTGGATTGATTTTTTGCCAAATAATCTTTGGAATCTCATCTCACTTGGATTTGTTTTGAACGAGACTGAAAAGAAGTTCCCCCACCACCACCCAGCACATAAATGAGTGCAACATAAATCCCAGTTGAAAGATTTGAGAGGTAAGTAGAACACAACTGAAAGAGATTAAAGTACTGGTGAAAAAACAAATATGATCCACCAACACCCCAGTGGTAATTCCAGGACACTTTCCAGGTCTCCAGGCAAAGCAGGACACTGGTACAACTCTGATGGCCACAGTGTCCATAACTGTAAAGCTACTCAACACTTCTCCCAACCCCAGGTAAGTGAGTAACCCCAAGTAAGCTCCAACTCCACACTGGCAGTGTTCCTTATCATAACTCTCTGTATATTCAGTGTTCAGAAGAAATAACCAAAGCCATGTGCCACAGATATTGCAACCTTTTCTCAGTATAAAACCTGATTCTGTTGTTGCTATTGCAATCCCTTTAGAATCACCCACCACCACACACCCCTTGGTCAGTTTCTTCTTGAATTCCTTTATTCACCTCTATTTCTATTTACTGCTTCTGTATGTGTCTTGGCATCGGACACTAAACACCATTAAAAAGATTGTGGAATTTCATTATCGTTTATTTATTCAATATATCTTAGAAAGAGATATATTTTTATAGATGGAAAAAATTCTCTAAGGAAAGGTAAGGGTAATACAGGTTTAGTTATTAAGAAAGGAATTAAAAAAATATAATGATAATGCATGAAAAGCAAGAGCCTCTGTGGTGGTAGAGTACATTATTCTTAATTTTCTTATGGTACAATCATAACCCTCCTGATATAGTAGGAGTGACTCAAATTAAATGAGGTGAGACTACACTTCTAAGGGCTTTAGAAAAGTACATAAAATTCTAACTATACAAGAGGTCTTGTAATCCATTGACAAAACAAAAAAAATATAGTGAAAGTGTATGCCTGTAAGAAACACTGTACAAACTCTGCAGACATCTTCCAAACCACAATATCTTAGCAGCTTTCATTTTCCAAAGCAAAAAGCAATAAACTATATAATACACCATTACATTGCCGAAATAGTTTTAACAATTATGGTTAGATAAGCACAAACACATCCAAAATGAATAAGGCTTGGGGTTTGTGTGTGTGTGTGTGTTTGTATTTATGCTTTAAAAACAACCATATATTCTTTTTTTGTCTTATCCACAGGGTATTAGAATTACTAACACCATAGTACACCACAAGTAAGGTTACAGCCAAAGACTTAGTCTATTGTATCGCAACTAAACTGTTTCTGTTTTGGCTATTAGGTTTTGTTTTGTGGGTTTTTTCATCTCAAGAAAAGTAATAGGGCTAGCCAGCTTCTCATCTGAGGCATGTCAATGCTTTATTACTTGCTTTTAAAGTAAATGGAAAGAGAGAGGTAGGTGTCAGTTCAATTTGAAACATAATCTATATTGAGAGTGTGTATGTTAATAATTTTGGGTTTTGCCAAGCACAATCTAAAAATTTGTCTAAAACACTGGTGTTGTCTATTCATTCTTTCAATGAGAAATACAGACCAGACCAGTTCATAAGATGCTACTGCTAGCAATCTGATTTGAGGGAAAATGCACTGTGATGGTTGGCACAGCTACCTGGCCTGAGCTGACATATGTGAAGTAACCACAGTTAACTTGGAGGTAGTGTTTATTCCCAGTTTATTCTACATTTGCACCTTGCACATCATGACACATGTCTGAGGCTTTCTGACCACTGCCAGTGGAAACTGGAGCTCAGCTTGCCCTCATTTGGTGAATGTTATATTGATAGTATCTTTGTAATTTAGATCAGAACTCAAAGTTCATGTTCTGTAATTATTGGCTACAGATTAAAAAGATCCCTTTATATTGGAGAGTGTGAGCTCCATAAGTTTATGTACGCCATCCTATTAAACCTGACCAGTACAATTAATACAATAAGCAATGCACTGCAGAGCTTGTCCACCACAAAAATTATTTTTCTACTATACGGCAGTGGGAAGACTCATCTCATACTCTTCTCTGCCATCAACAAACTTATTCTCCCACCCAAAGACATTTTTCCACTTTACTTTTGATCACTGTGTTTGGTTTTCTTGTTGGCCTTGCCTACTATGTGTCAACACTTTTACCAAGCAGTTGTTCTTCTTGGCTACCCAGGATCCAAGAGAGTAACTGGAAGAGCTACTTTATACATCTAATTGACCTTGCAGCTCCCAGTGTCCTGGCCAGTGTCATCTGAGGAGCATGGTGTTACCAAGATGTCTATGGTATCACACAGAACTCTGTTGCAGATAGTAACATGCAAGGTAGAAACACTACCACCTGATTTTCAAAAACTGATTAATATTAGCATCAAGAAACACTTTTTTTTTTCCCTATGCCCAAGATATAGGATTGATACCCAAAATGTAGGATTGCACAGTGCTGTGCTTTCAACTGGAAACAAAACTTTCAAGAGAAGCGTACAAATGGGTCATAGCACTTCCCATTTTCCTGACTACAACAGAGGTCTCTGATTAAAACTCAAATAATAGCATGGCACTTCGGGAAGGAGGTAACTTGGTAAAAAATCATTCTTTAGCCATAATACAGATAAGTTTTAGGAGCTTTATGTGTCTATTTTCCACCACAAACTGGGACTTTAATTTCCCTAAATTCTTCAAAAATCCTACAGTGTGCTCATGCAACATCATCTCTGTCCTTCAAGTATTTGCAAGTAATTAAGCCCCTTACTTCAGAATTAGCTTTCACTAATGCAAACAAAAACACTAGGGAACATGACCAAATTTGAAACTGGGCCATGTGGTAAGTTCACAAGTGATATTTAACTGGTTATCAAAAGATTGGTGCTTGTTTATTTTTTAGAAATTGGATCAAATTATTAGAGTAGGCATTAATTTCCCACAAAAATAATCTGAGTTTATAGGCCAGAATATTGGGGTTTAAAAACAAGTTAAATATGGTTCCAATAAATTTTATGTTCTTTTAAATTGCTTGGTATTGCAAGTCCTATAAAAAACTACATATTTCAAGTTCTTCAACTACTGAAACATGGAAAAATTCAAAGTACACTTATTCATTTTCACTTATTTGATCCTTCTGATTTGTTAAAAACAAAGAATTGTATATATGGACCCAAAGAAATAACTCTGCATTGGGAATCTACAGTAACATGCTCTAAATTATTGTGTTGTGAATTTCTAAATTAGACAAGAAAGTGTAAGTACTGACATTTGCCAGCTGGACAAGCTGAGACCTGACCTTCCATTATCTTAGAGTGGAGCACACACTCACCATGTGGGGCCCAGTGCCAGGATTTCAGAATGAGCTAATATACACAATCTGGCAATCCAGTTCACTTTTTCTCGGTAAATGTATAAATTCTTTGAAAAACACCTTGCACAATGTCCAAAACCAATCATCTGTTGCATTTACAATGGAGTTCTGAATGCTGTGGAACAGAAATGTTTATAGCCTTGTGCCTGGTCACACAGTTTTGGTGTGCTGTGGATATGAATGACAACTTCTTTTCGCGTTTTGTACCTACCATGTGTCAAGTGCTTTATCGATGTGAAAAAGCTGCCTTACTATGGATGTGGCAGAATTTCAAGTCTCTTTGGCAGACGAGGTAGATTTTCTTATTCTGAAACTGCTGACATCAAAGAAATGGTATTAACAGAAAGGATGGAGAACAGCAGACATACAAAGATCGGGATATTTAGAAAAGAACATTGTTCCCGCAAGACTCATATAATGAAATTTCAAAGGGAAAATCTGTATAATATTGCCTTTTTTCTTCAGAAAGATGGTGAAGCTGGTCTGCTGAAGGAGTTTGACTCCCTGAACATGGAAGAAAATTCCAGATTTCCAAAGATAGTTATGACTCCACAGAGACTCCTCCTTTTCTTTTTGGTAGTGGACAATATACTGTATACAAATAAAACCAAATGGATATAAATATCTTGAAAACAATAAAAACAAGTATAGACAGTATGTTCTTGATCCTAACTTTATGCTAAGGCTCCAGGTGACTAAGCCTGGGAAATATTTCAAGAGGATTGTAATTATCATGAATTCTGCTCAAGCATCAACCTGCACCCTGTTTCTACTGAAGTTAGAACAAAGTCAGAAAGAAGTCAATTCTTATTTATTTACTTGTATATTTTTTGAGGTAAGGATGATGGGGAAGAACTTGTGAAAAAAAGTGGTGAAGAATTATGATTCACACAGAAGAAGCTAAGAGAGAGCTAATTTGATGTTAGAAGGATTAGAGATGAGACAGTCAGTTTTCTGCAATTAACTGCAATGTTTTTTTTTCTTCACATCTGGTACAGTTTCTCCCTCCTGACTCAAAAGCATCAATGGGTTTTAGCCTTTCTGACAGATCAGAATGGCATCCCACCTAAATAAGTAGGACTTCAGAGAGCCTCCTGGCTCTTGTGGAGTGCAACCAGGGCGAAGAGATAAACAGATGTGCAGCAGACAACAAGGAATTTGCTACACAGATCAAAGTACCCAGAAGTGGCATTACCAACTCCGACTTGTCATGGACGTTTGGTATAAAAGAAATAGGCTTTAACAAGTAGCTAAGGCCCCATTTTGCAAGAGGTTTAAGTGTGTGGTTTTTGCCTGTTAATGCTGAAGTCTCATTAGAGTCAACAGGATTTAAGTGTATTTCTTGGTGTATGGATTGGGTGGTATGCTATCAATGTTTTGCAGACAGTACCTATAGAAAGGCCAGCATAGGAAAAAATATATTCCAACTACACAGAGCATGGGTAACCTTGAAAGTCCCTCATTTGAGATTTGCTTTCACAGACAGGGACTTCAAACATAATATAGTAAGTAAAGATAAAACAACACATGATAAAACTCTGTGCAAAGGGAAATGAAGTATCATGTCTTTAAACAGTATACTGTCAGAAAAGGTCTTTATACTGTGTGAGAAGTGTCATGTGCCAGTTTTATGTATTTCTATAAGCCATCACTTCCCAATGGCAGTCTCTGACTGAAGGCCTACAAAGAAGATATTTTCCATGCTTTCAGAGAGATGTAATATTTTCCTTGCGGAAACTTCTGGGCACCATAATATCTTCAGAAAACTCAAAAATCTGTAACGTTATCACTGTATATTCCTCTGTGGCATGGTCTTGCACATCTGTGTATTAGTAAAATCTGCAAGCACCTCTTGTGATGCCACAGTGCAAGAAAGACCTAGAACTTGTTTCCATGGGCAGACTATGGCAGAGGAACTTCCTAGGATGATGACTGGATAGGACAGAATGAATAATCCCAGACTACTCAAGCACACAGCTCCTATGCAGCCATATAAATAGCCTTAGTTATATAGGCCAGTTTTGTGTCAGCATTTTTTTTTCTTGTAGAACAGATGCTTGCTTTATGTTGTATCTTCCATATTCTCTCAGTATCAAGCATTTTACAATTAAGTTCATCCATGACAAATAAAACCTGACAGAATTCAGTGCATGGGAGACAGATGTGAACAAGCAGCATTGCTTTGACCAGCTGTATCTGGATGAACCTCAGCAGCAAGCAGTCTGTCAAACTCTGACATTGAAAGAAAACAACAAAACAGAACAAAACAGAACACCTCACATCTTTTGAGCTGGTGTGTATGCGTGTGTAGTGCTGCAGAGGCCTGTGCTAGAACAGCAGTCATGCTATATGGGGAAGGAGAAAGCCTGTGATGGAGCAGCTGTTGCAATGCAGAGCAGCTTCATTTAGTTTTTCCCCCTCCCACAGCAAATGCTAAAGCTACCCCACTAAAGAGGAGTTCAAACCATGAAACTGCTGCCCATATAACAGGATTATAAAGCCCTGTAGTGAGCCTAGGGTGAAATTAAAAATAGCATGTGAAATGAATGTTCTTTTCTTAGTCTGCTTTGGGAGGGGCTGTGAAGGAGGTTTTCCTCCTTGAAGCAGTAATCTCTCATGGAGAGATCCCAAGTCTTCTGCTGTGTAACAAACGTAGATGGCTGTTCAAAAGGAATGCAGTTACCCTTCCTGGGGTCTTTTTTTGTGGTGCAGGGGCAAGGGAAACGTGTGTGTGCATGTGAGTATGTGTGTAGGAAAAGGAGGGCTCAGCCAGTTGATCAGATTTCATTAAGTTTCTAACTGCCAGCTTTAGGCTAGCGGTTTTGGAATATTACTTGGGATCATTTCAAGTATTTTCAGCTTTGAAAAGCAAGTTGTTGTAGTTTCTAATTAAAAGAGAGGAAAAAAGGCCCCTTTGTCAGTTAATAAATAATGATCATTGACACTTCAGTTCAAAAAAACAGGAAACTCTGGAGCTTTCCTTTCTCCCATCTCAATTAAGGACTCCTGGCAAGAGGCAGTGTCCCCAGCAGAGGACCACCTGCGGCTTGGGAGCAGCCAAGTTCTCAAGCTGAGATAGAGGAATTTTATACATGACCATGATGTCCACTTCCACTCCAAGCCATCTTGAGACCAGATGCATCTCGACTTTCAAGATACAGAAGTGGAGGGTGCCAGATTTACAGTATAAAACACCTTCTTTCAGCATTACTCAGTCTGTGGGATCTCTGGCTGCTTATGTTATCCCTCGTAATATTAGAAAAGAATATGGATTCTGCCAAGTTTAGTAGTTTCATGTAAAGCACTGACAAATAACCTTAGATGGTAAATTCCCTGGGAGCTCTCTTAAGCCTGCAAAGTACACTCCTGATGACGTATATATAGCATTGTTTCAAGGATAGGGAAAAGATATGCCTAAATTTTCTTTCCATATTTTCTTCATTTGTGACACTTATTCCATCATATTATGAATCATGCTATCCATCCACTGATGCCAATAAGGATTGATTTTCAAGTATATCTAGACAAAGACTCCTTTGTTTATGTGGCAGCATAGTTGGTATGGGTATATTTCAAAGGTGCCCACCACAATTTTATTGGCAGCTCTGTAGCTCCAAAGACTGATGAGGGCTATAAAGGCAAGTGAGATAATTTACCCCACAGATGTTCCTATGTCTTTCTAGTGCCCGTAGAAGCAGCCCGGGCAACCTGCTTATACAGTGACCACTACTTTACACGCCTAAAGTCAGTTGATATGAATCTGTCCCTTCTCCCTAAGTTATCATGGAAAATTCTTGCCCTTGCCTAATAGCATCAAAATTATTTGATGTAGCAATTTCAGTACCTTCAAAGTTTGGAAAACAGTAACACCTTCATGTCTTTTGGCATTTGAGATCTTAAATACTTGACCATACTACACTGAAACTACAGATACAATTCATCCTCAATTTAATCAAGGGAATATGAAGTTGACAGGATTTCTATCTGCTATATTATCTTAGAGATCCCTATTTGTAGGTGTCCAGAAGTTTTATGTGAAAAGAGTTGTAGAGACTTAGAAATGAAATTAAAACCTAACACTAAAATTAGCCATGGCTAAGGAGAGCACCAGAGTCACTTTCACACGCTTTTTTCTCTATTCTCCTACTATGATAATGATCCAAAATTTTTTTTGAAGGATCTTTCATACAAGTTTTACATGATATCAGTTTTTCCTGTGACCAGCTCAAAAAGCAACTGTATGAGGTATATAAGGAAACAATAAAGACTTACTGCTTTTTATGGAAGTATAATGCCATCCAAATAAAATCCACCATCTATGGAAACCTTCATTAAAAACATAACTCTGTAAGACTCAGTACTAGTAATTCAACAAAAGGAACCCTTGTTTTCTAATGTAAGTGAGAGTCCTGTACTGTCAGGGTTATCACAGAAAAAATTCACATGCACATCTGAGAGAAGCCTGAATATGAAGATAATGAAAGACAGATGTTATCTCAGAGAAGATGCTGAGCTTAAGATTTTTTGCAACAGAGGCTCAAGAATAGATGTTTTATTCATCATGTACCATTGCAAAGATTATTTTTTTTTTCCATCATATTCAACAATATACCTGTACCTTACAGGGCACACAGAACTTCTTGGGCAAAAATAATCTCTCTGTCATCTGCTGACAATGTGATAAACTGTCCCCTCTCTCTTTCCTTTGTCTGAACATCTTTCAGCTCCCTGTACCCAATCCTCCCACAGCACCTTTGTAAGAGCTGGGACAGAGAAGAGCAAGCCTTGCTCATTTGACAGGAAGAAGGAAGGAGATTTCCGGGTGCTCTGTGGGCAAAGGGTGACCTTGAGGGAACTCTTTGTATGCAAATGTATGGAGCAACTGAGTACTGCTGGTAGAATTCAGTTCTATCTCTAAAGGGCTAAAAATGTGAGTGGAGTCTCTGATAACTCCTAGGAGAGCTGAAAGGTAATTCTGTAGGAGCCTGAATGCTCATTCACACCTGATGTCTTTCTACCATGGTTAAACTACTCTTTTGTGTCTTCTACACATGGAAAATTAAGCTAAATTAATCAGAATTGTCTCAGTGTATGTATAAAAATGTGGTGGCTGAACAAGTGGCTGATATAAATCCTGGAACAGTCTACAAAGAATTAAATGCTCTTTGAGAAACACAGGTATTATTAAAGAAATGAAATAATATTAATTCGACGAAGAGTCAACAGCATAAATGGTAAAGTTCTACCATGGGTAAGGATTTGGCTATAAAGCAAGAAGAAAGAGTAACTTTCGCCATTGGAAGTTATTGTTAGTGTCTATTTTTAAAAAGCTGAAAAATACTTCTACAGTGTAAATGGTTAGATGTGCCAGTGTAATTTAGATCAGAATGAAACGCACTCCTGGAACTGTCAAACCAAGGATCAAAGATGGCTTGCATTCATTTTAGATGACTAAGTTGTTTATTTTTTCTGCTGTTTTCAATTATGTTATTAAAGTAAAAGTTTTTGGTTTAGTTGCATCAAGTAATAGAATGCCCACTGTGCTTTTAAGTGATAAATTAGTTTTAGTCTCATAAACCATTATCTCTGGTGCTTTTCAGTGCCCAGACCTGCCAAAATCACAGCTGCTACATATTATCTGCTGACATTATTTTATTTATTTATATTTTTATACTGGTGGGGAACTCTGTGAAAGAATCCTTAAAACATTTAGCAGGGTTTAAGATAACTAAGTTACAGACCATGGCTATCATGTAAGCACTCACTGCTTACACGATAAGTACACGGGGTTTGATAGGTAATACCTTGTACCTACTGTAATTTCTGGTTCTTGAAGATTGCAGAGTAATCCAGAAAGAATTCTATAGTCACTCTGCATTAACAGAAAGCAGGAGAGGTTGCAATGTATACATTCCTTCTCTGATAAAGCAGGCATAACAAAAAAAAATTAAGTAGGTGCTCCACAGACCTGTTTAATTCCCACAACACCGTCTGCTCGTTTCAAAGCAAAGACATCAGACATACTCCTGTGGAGAACAGCCCTGGGGTAGTAAAGCAAGTTCAGACAGGTACAGGTAATAACATAACATATTTACTGTATTTAAGGTGTACTACCTGAAAGCTTAATGTTGAAACTACCCAGACTGCTTAATGTTCTTATAGAATTGACTGGAATATATTTTGGCCTGAGCAAGGTATTTAAATTTTAATAGTTCTGGGGGCTGCTATCTGTGTATTTTTTTTTAAACCTATTTTTTTTATCAGTTCATTTGTTTAATTTGTGTCTGGTCTTTTATCAAACACTAACCTTTTTTACATATATAATTTCATCTTTCTGGTTATATAAACAACATTCTTAAATTTATGTATGGAAGAGAAACATAATTTATTTAAGGAGAACAAATCATTGTTGGTTTTATTCACTTATGATGTATAGATATCAACTTTTAAAGTTCCAAGTTGGATTCTCAGAAAGATTAGGTGTAACCCACTGTTATCTTTAATTCATTAGAAAATGTTAGTTGCATGTATCCCTTGCCAATGGCCTCCCTGTGATACATTTACACATCATAAAACAAATACAGATCAGGAAGCAAAATAAAAAAGTCTGTGCAACATAAGCAGAGATGAAACCTCAGCTGCAAAAACGAATTTGTTTAATTGTATGCTTACAAGTTACTTGTTACTCTGTCCCACAACATTTTTATGCTTTGAAGGATGACTGACAGTTGCAATTAAAGAAAGAAGGTTCTATACCCATATTTCCAGTTGGCATGCATTGAGAGACACTTGCTGTGGCTGTGCTTGCTGCTGTTCCATGAACACTGTGCACACTACCTTTTTCAGCTCTTGTTTTGCTTGTGATCATCATAAAAGATTTAACATGTGCTGCCCTAACGGATGGGTCAGCAAAGTATTTTGCTATTAGCTTACTTGCACTGGTCCAACCAGTGTACTGCTGGTTTTCTGCTGCACTATGGTGAGCAGATTCACAGGGGAAAGACCCATTCCCCTCTCTTTTCCACTAAAGGGAATGACTTATAGCAAATGGAGCAGGGAGGTAAAGTCCTGACAGAGTTTACCTGAGGTAAGCTGAGCCACCTGTGTGGTACACAGCCTAGACCACCCTTTCTTATGTAAATTTAAAGGGCTGAAAACAGGAAGTAAAAGGTGGACAACAATGAGGAACCCAAATTATCGTTGTTAGCATTTGCCAAAAAAAAAAGTAGCTTTTCAAGTCTAGCCTCACTCCATTTCTTAAAATCAGGCCTTCTAAAATGGAAATACTGCAAGTGTACCAATCTGATACTGGTTAGCCATAATATTGCTAACAATCTCCTTATACCTCTGAACCTGGCCAAAAGTTTCTATTTGCACAGAAAAAGACTGGCAGTACCCATAGCTTTTGCTTCAGGCTAAGTCTCACAGGTTGTTTCCACGTTTTTCATCTTTTTAAATGCAGCTTTTTATAAGGCTCCCTGATTTAATTCTTTCCATATGTTCTCTGCTTGGCTTCTGCACAATCGCTTGATGTTGTGGGGCCAGGTTCTGCCCCAGGTACTGTCAAAAAGAGGGGTGGGCTGTGCCCCATGTGGTGCCAACCCTGAACTTGGGGGTTCCAGAACTTTCCTCCGCTGGACTCTCTACTCCACTAAGGAGGCAGCATCACCCTTGCTATCCCTGCAGCCTCCAAAGAGCTACTGGAGACATCACTCTGTCTCTTCTCTGACCGGAGCACATCTTGGAGAACTGTGTTGCAGATGCACAAATGGGCAATCCTCAACGTGTCAAGTAGTGCCAGGAAACTCATGGGTACATTTAAATAACTGAAGCCTGGGAAGCTCAGAAAAGGCAGTCAGATGCATGAGGTGACAACCTGGCCAACAGGGAATTCCCAGACAAGGGCAGGATTTAGCTCTTTTGTAGAAGATGGTTCACCTTCAAATTTTTGAGTAGAGGGACAGAGAATTTCTTTATTATACTCTTCACAGCTGTGTATGATTTTCAGCAGTAGGGTAGACGTGAGTGTTTTCTAAAAAAGCCAAGAGAGGAAGGCTGGTATCATGGCTGAAATAAAACTATCTTTTTCTTAGACTCTAGTCCGCCTGACATCTGACTTAGAGCAAAGCTATGAAAAAAACCTGTGTTCCTCCCAAGAGAGCTTCTTTACACTTAGATTGTAGAGCAAACTTTGTCTGTTTGTTGAAGGTGATCCACTTTACACACATTAGTAGCTGTAAGAGCAAAGGCTGGGGTCTAAATATAGTCATTTTAACACTCTCTCCAAGTTCAATGAATATTTAAGTATTTTTTACACAGTGAGTCAAGACAGACTGAGAGGATTTCAGAGCTGTACATGTCTGCTTTTGCAGTGGTTAGAGGGTTTGAGTTTAAGTCTCACACAAAGATCAGGCAGAGGAAAGATATGAATTTGGATGTCTTCATCCTGCCTAAGTCGTCTCGGTATTGACTTCCCAGTGATGCAGGACAGGGGAAGGCATGGGCTTTACTTCAGTGTCTTTTGCTAGAAAACACCACAGAGCTATTAAGGAAGAGTTAACAAGGGAAGAGTTAAGACAGAAGACAGGCTAATGTATTTCTGCAGTGTGCTTGAGCTTGGTCACGAGTTGCACACTTGTACTTTTATGTAAGATAGTTATGTTAGATAGAAACCTGCAAGAATTTTTGATGCTGAATGTTTTAAGCATCAACGGTAAGTGGGGAAGGAATATGAGCTTAATGGACATAAAGGTAAATTCATCAATCTCTCCCAACTTCCCTAGCTTGAATTTCAGCAGTTTGGAACTGGTAGATTTAAGGGCTTTGTGACCATAACCCAGCTGGGTTTTGCATATGCGTATCCCAGATTGTCCTTGCCTAGGCCAATGCTCAGCAAGGGTAGGGTGTCCCTAATAAGCAATTATTTTTAAAATTGTTTTCTCTGTGTTTTTACTGGTTTACTGCAAAGTCTTTAAATGCTACTCAAGACAGAACTGGGTTTTTTCCCTTGCTTTTTCTTGTGATCCTCAGGACCATAGTGCCTATGTGGGATAGCATCTGTATATTTTCCAGCTCATTGGAAGCTGTGAGCACACAGCAGGCTCTGGCATTGTGTCTCCCAAGTCACAACTGACAGGATATTGAAGGACCTGGACTTCAGCAGAGCTGTTTTGTCACCACCCTGTACACTTAAAAAGTCAGAAGGAAGAGCTTGTAAGCAATTAAATTACTTTAAATCTCTAATGCCATATATACATGGTAGGGGGGAATGGTGGCTATTAAGATTACTCTTCATAGGCTTCAGTTGGCAGCCTTAATAACTTCATCACAGCTCAGTAATTTTCCAGCTTGCTTGTTTTTCAGGACAAAACTTTGAGAAGTAGCTGGTCCCAGATGAGGCCCTCCTTTAGAAATCTGAAGATCTCTTTGAGACAATTTTCAACCCCAAGGTCTCTCAGAGGAAGTGATCTCCCCATCTTCTCATGGATAATAATCCCTTCAAAGCTGGCTCTTCTGCAGTGCTTCCAACAGCAACAGGGACAGATTCTCTGCACATGATCATTTCACAGCTGCCACTTGTAGCACTTTCCCTCAACTTCAGCAAATAAATTTTTTGTCATCATACAATATACTCATCAAGCAGCAGTTTAAGATCCATGAGCAGATGAATTTTCTCATCTTTTCATGCTGCTTAAGATCAGCCACACCCATTCCAGCTATTTGATTCTTGTGAAATATTTTCTGTGATCCTTGAGCACATGATAAAAGTAAACTCAATGGTTTCTTTTGTTTCAGATAAATCTTTTCATGTTTGCCCAAAGTACCAGATACATCTCATAAATTTTGCTCAGTAGTTTCCTTGAAAAAAATGATGAATGGACTTCAAAAGGAAAAGAGACTTTGCATCTTTTAGCACCGAGCCAAAGTAGAGATGCTCTGAAGAGCTCACAGTTTCTGCAAAATCCTTCTGAAGACGTTTGGATTTAAAAAGATTTTAAAAAAGAGTAGTTAAATTGCATGGTGCATCCCATTTAAAAACAGAAGTCTGTTGCTGCTTCTTTATTATTCTCTCAAAAGGCATGAAAAGATTTGTTTCCTCAGGGTAGCTCTGCTCAGAGTACATCTGGAGTTCTCTGCCTGCAGGTTTATGATAACTCTTTTGTTCCTGCTTTTAATACATGGGCAAACTTAAGACAAGGGCACAGAGAATGTTGCTTCACAGTTTGCCTCAGCCTGTGAAGTTATGGTGTGATCTGAAGAAGAGATGGTCACCCTGGCATTTCTGGGTGTCTTCTGTCCTGAACTCAAGAAACTGAGTCATGTAGGAGTTATTAACATGGGGCTGGAGGGTTTCAGCAGTATTTTCTTAAGGTCAAGGGTTTCACCTGATAATTTCAGCTTTTTTTCTGTGGGAAGTCTCGTGCCAGTGATTCACAGAACATAAAGCAAAAGGACAGATTAAAGAAATACCACGTGAACTGTTTGTTTTGTACCTGAGCTCTCCTGTGCCACTGTCATTAATGCTCTTTTAATTAAAATGATGGCTAAACTCATGGGAGAATATCAGCCCCCTGCTTTTATGCAAGGAGAAAGTCAGAGGGTGTAAGAACCAACTGTTACCTGTCAGGTCTCAACTCTGCACTGGTAAATTTGTTTGTGCACAGTTTACTTTCCATTTCTTATTCATTCCCTCTTCTTTGTGTACTACAACATGTCAGTCAGATCATCCAGAAGTGTTGGCAACTCCATCCATCTGGTTCCTGCATATAACTGATGTGGCTCTCTGGGCTGGGTCCCTTCCTCCATCCTCTCACTGAAGCCTTAAGCACTTGGAGGAGGTTTGCCACCCAAGAAACTCTGTCCTGAGACCTGCCATGAAGCAAAAGAACATCTATTGAGGGTCTGGAATTGCAGACCTTATTGGTTAAGAGGAGTGATTGTGTTCACCATAAGTTACACATAAGTACTTCAAATTACTGGTAATTAAAGATGGAGTCCTGCCTATTCTTACTTCTTGCTATGAAGATCTAATGAAAAATCAAGTCCTGTTTCCTTGCAAATATACAGAGATTGCAAAACCAAGCTGCTGTTTGGGACTGAAACAATTGACCATCTTATAACAGTTTTGGGAAGCTGGGCTTAATCTGGAATTTTCCCCCCAGTAATTAAAATTATTTTTCTAAGGGAATAGAGTGACCTTTATGTGGCAACACTCATGTTGCTATGGCAAAGTTTGTATTAATATTAAAAGGTGCTGTCAGATTACATGTCTCCTCTGAGACATACAAACATTTGAGGGTGGGAAACCTGCCAAAATGTTCTATGCAGCTAAGAAAAGGAATGTATGGATAATCATTGTTTTTCTCAGAAGGAAGCCATGAGAGATACATTTGTACCTTTTGTCTGCACCACTCTTCAAGCATCGGAACAGTCCAGGACCCAAAACTGCACAGAGGTGTTTGCACATGCTAGAAAAACATTTGATCTTGTAAATGGCTTGACAGGAATTTTTCATAATGATGGTTATCTAGGTTTGCTCTCAAAAGAGGAAGCAGGACAAAGTTCAGAAAGATATATTTTCAGTCTCTGTTATACCCAAGAAACTTCACTGACTTCACTGGTGTCAAAAGTGTATGAAAGAAGAAAATAAAAAAAAAAAAAAAAAAAAAAATTACCATTGTTACAGAAGGTTCTTTGCAATGTTTGAGGATCAAATACTTCTTTCTTAACTCACTGTGAGCCCATATTTAGGAAGAAATTTTTTTCAGCATTACTACTTTTTCATCTGAACACTTCCTATACTATACATATATATCTATATATACACTTTAAGTTTACATGAAAGCCAGACAGTATATGTGGTTAATCTATAGATACATTTCATATGAGTTCCTTAAGCAATAAAGAGTTAAACAAATACCAGATGCACTTAATTGTTTTTGAGAGCCACAAAACCTGATTTTGTGTTTGGCCGGGAGGCATAACTCTGGGTATTGCCCAGACCAGTGACATGATGGATGGCAAACACTTCTGTATTTACAGTGGCACAGTGCCCAACCTTTATACTGTCTGTTTCCTCCTCTTCACAGCCCATGAGGTCTTCAGTTATTTTTCAAAATTACAGTCCTCAAATGGTATCAGAATGAATGCCAGACTATTGCTGAGACATACATGTCTCCAGAATAACCTCTCATTTTATGGGAAATGTCAGTCTCTAGATAATGAGCCCCAATAAGGTCTAATTAGCAGAAAGCCTCATTATATCCCTAATAACAGAATGGCCAATTGTAAATCAGTAGATGAGGTCATTATTTTCAATCAGTCTCTTCCCTCAAACACCAAAACTTCATAGCTAAGACAGCAGAGATTTCTTAAAAACCACTAATTCTCATTCATTTCATAAGTAGCTTACCAAAGTTTGCATGAATATATGAATCATTCTATTTATCTTCTTTCATCAATTTATTTTATAACTGTTCCAAAAAAAATCTCCTCTATAACAGTGGTTTATAATGTAATAAATTTTCCAGTATGCATTCGTGCTATTATTCTTGCAAAATGAAGATTATTTTTTTTCTTACTGTTTTTGAAGTGAATACTTGAATTTTGAATAACTTTTTCAGTCCCATTAGCAATAAAGTTCAGATTCCCTTTGGCTAATTCAGTGAACAATTCACCATCTTTATGAAGATAGTAGGAAGATAGGAAGTAGTTCCTGAAGACATGCTTTGGGTAGTGACAGAGATGCAGGTGAAGTGATAGAGCCTATTTTTTTATTTAAGTAACAGAGTTTAGCCACTTTTCACACTTACTGAATAGTGAGATTTTGTGGGTTTTTTTACTTTTACACTGTTGGGTGAGAATGGATTTCCTTTAGAACACATGCACTTAATATGTGTGCCATTGAAAGCTCACTGAGGATAGGAACTCTTTCAAAATGCACAGAACAGGAATACAACAGATGCAACAAAGCCACTGACTGCTGTGATTCAGCTGTGGTTTATAGAGACCAAAAAAGTCTGTAATAATATCTCTGTTCCCATTCTTATTCTATCCTTGAAATTTCAAATATAAAGTCCGACCGACATTACCTGCTGCATTGATTTCTGCTATGTCTCACTAGGAACTGAGGAGAAATCATGAAAACAGAGTTTTAAAAGTTATTATTAGACAATATCAATGAAGGAGAATTAAGGGTGAAGTCTACTGGAAGTTTTATGCCTAGAGAGTTCATGTCTGCATAAAAAACATTCTTGGCAGCATTCGTATCAGACTTTAAGCCACTTAGGAAATTTGTTGATAAATACTAATTTTTTTGCTACCTGCAGCCTATGAGGAATACAAATCCTTTTTATAACTTACAAAGAGATTCAGTATGAGATAATTACTTCTAGTATGGTGAGAGGAAAGGGCTCTGGGCGAGGGGTGGGAGCAGGGAGGAGGGTAATTCTACATAAAAATAACAACGCTATTCAAGGTAACTTCATTAAACTGACTTCTGCTGGGCAAAAAATTCTGTTATACTTAATTGGAGTTCATTGTTCATTTCTACTGCTGTAAAAGTGGAGAAGGCAAACTTACAAATTATTTGTTTTCAATAAAAACAACAATAAAAGTAATATGCAACAACTCTTAAAACTTTCACTTTAAAACTATTTTAAAATTTTATACAAAACATCTGTTACAGTTATTCAAATATGTGGGACTGTCTTCCACATGTGAAATAATGTTTATCAAAGGATGGAACAAAAAGCAGTTATCACTGAAATAGGTCAAGAGGTCTCTGAATTACACAGATCTACCAGCCCTTCACAATAAGCAAAGGGTTATGAAACAAACATGTGATTACAGTCAATGTAACTCTATCTGACTTATGAATAGGGTATGTAACAGGACACATCACTAAATGAGATAAGATGGGATTCAGTAAAGTGCACTATAAATAACTAGCAGCCTTGTCCATATAATTTTTGCTGCAAGTAAATTTAACTTGAAGACTATCTGTCATGTTAACATGAAGATTAATTGTGGTGTTTAGGCACAGCTCCATCTGGAGTCACACCTTCCCTGAAGGAGTCTGGAGAGATGAAAAACATTTTCCAGGACTCCTGAGCATGCAGTATGACAGTCTCAGGCCTGTGTTTTTTCCTCTTAGTGGGCTGGTGTCTTCTCAGTCAGAACATCAACATCTTCTGTGAGCAGACACCTGTAGACCCTAGGACTGAATGTAGCTCTTTATAGTTGTATTAACTAATGTAAAGTTTTCTAGAAAGGCTTTCTCTTAAAATTTGAGTTTACAGAAGAGTCTTTAAACTGTTTATGTGTCCTCTCCTCTGGAATTAACTCTTGCCATTTGTTTTCTGATTCATTGCTTAATCTGGTTCTTCTATGCTGCTTTTATGGGCTTTCAAGTCATCTGGTATATGCAGTTTTCTCATACTGTATGTTCAGCCATTTATTTTACTGCCACTATTACAGAATTTATTTCTCCCAATAAATGCATGTCAGAATTTTAAAAGGGACAATGCATCAGAAGCATTTTAGGATTCTGACATAATAATTCTGATTCAATCTTTTCCTGTTCAGAAATTAGTGCAGGCCCTGCCTGTTAACTGACCTACTGAAGGTCACAAACCTTTCATAACATATTGGTGGCTACAAAAGTGATGTGAAGCTATAACTACTGCATGGCTTCAATGTAGATTTGCCTGATTTCAAAATCAAATCTGCAAACTAACTTAAAATATCAGGAACGATGAGATGAAGGCTGCCTTTGCCAAAGCTTAATTGTTCATGTGGAATCATGAAAGGAAAACTCACCATGAACTGTTCAGCAGTGCACTGTAATAATGAATGATGGTAGAATGTTGCATTCCAATCAAATCCACTTTGATCTTTGCTTACAAGTAGAGATATTCTGTGTCCAGATATATAATAATGAGGTTTTACTAGAATTCCTACATTACTCTTTCAGAACTTCTCAATCTGCTTTACAAACACTTAAATGACAGTCAGCCTTCTGGAATTGCTCACCATTTTACAGCTTCATATCAAGTCAATATTTAAAAGCCTCTTCAGTAAGGTATAATACTTTATGATTGAAAATCTAATTGACAGCAATCAAATAGATGTGAGAAAAATAGTTAGACACTGTTCTTCTTGTAGAATAATAGATAACATGTGCATTTTTCATTTTTCCAGTTTGATGTTTCAAGCTTCAGTGCTTCCACATCCTGTTCTTGATGTCATGGTTCTATATTTTTTTATATTCAGCACATTTCTAAAGTAACACCATGCCTTTTGTCCTCTTTCTCATGGTACTTCAGTAAATCCACTCCATGATTTGGCAAAGTATGATGTTTAGGTATTGTTGGTATATTGAAGCAGCAAGTAGAGCTGGTTTTAATGTCTGAGCAAATCTGCTTTGGCAGAAGGCCAGAAAAAAAGGGAAGGAAACAAGCTCATGACCTCAAGGCAATTGCTGGCAGCTCTTTGAGGAGGCTGATGGGTCATGACAGTGAAAAAGTCATCACTGTAGGTTTAAGTATTTTGTCTCTTAGAAAAAACTGTAATTTCAATTTATTAAGTTGTTTTACATGTGTAACACTTCTAAACAGAGTTATAAACCAAATTAATGTCTTGATATATAAAGCAGATTCCATTTATATGGCAATGATTCAATATAGTGATGCTGGTATCATCCTAATACAAGGAGTACAGAGTACTATTTCAGAAAAAAATGTGCACTACTTTTTCTTATACAGCTGTTGACCTTTGAAAGATGACTGCTGGACTGTGAAAATACATTCTTACAAAATAGAATCTGCACACCTTTGCATATAATTAGATAAGCCAAATTCTTATTTACTCAAGGAGAAAAAAAAACCCAACTCCTGAAAATGCCCTCACTCCCCAGTTTGAGTCATATGATTTCTAGCAACATCCTGGTTTTATTCAATGTTCCATCTGTGTTGACTAAGGCACCCAGAGGTCAAGTGACTTCAAGGGTGGCTTTCCCATAAAGGCAGAGCTAGCAGCTGTCTAATGTAGAAAAACATAAAAGAAGAATAATACTGGTTGTCATTGGAGCATTTAAATAACTGCGGCTGGGAGGAGATGACATTTTCCCATTTCCCCAGAGCAGCTAAATCTTTAGAGATGTTGATAGTGAAATGGCTGCAAGCAGTGGGGTCTTCATAAGGTGGCAGCAGTAGTTTTGTATTTCCCAGCATGGATCCCTGGTCTCTAGGCAACACACGTATTCCCATAAACCTGTGACTGGACTGCATCCACCCTCCTGATGCCAATAGAACTTTACAATCAGTTTAAGGAGAAGAAACGGGTAGGCTCATGACTCCTCATGATGTGTTAAAATAACACAAGAAATATTAAAATGTCCCAAGGTGGAGCTAAAGCCATCTTTTGGACTTCTTTTTTCTTTAACTGTTAAGAACAGTGCTAGACACACAAAAAGTTAATATTTGCCAGTATCTACTCCGTGGCAGAGGCTAAACAGTAATCCTTTCAGCCTGAGCAGAGGCATAATCTCTTTGTGGGTGGTAACACACAGAAGGTGTTGGATCAGTTCACTGCTTCCCTCCGGGTCAGAGGGCAAGGGCTCCTGGTGAGACACTGGCAGAGCTGCTCACATGGGCCCTGCTCTGCTGCCCTGCCCCAGGGCCAGCCATTCAAACCATGTCCAAAGCTTCCCAGCACTTTTGACAATGAATATGATTTCACTACCTCCTGTGTGAGAGCTTGGAGCAACACTCTTGCTGGTGTATCTTGATCAGAATATGTTTTTTCTTACTTCCATCAGCTGTGGGTCACAGGCTGCTGTGCATCCAAGACTTAGCTGGGAAGCCCAGCAAATCCCGTGTGGGCACGTGCTCTTGGTGCCAAGGTAGCTCAAGTGGCTCTTGCATAAAACCTGGCCTTATCAGCCAAAAGCCTGATGTTATCTTGACTTATATAACCATTCTGAGCACAGTAGGGAAGGAGGAAGTCAACTGTTAATATCCCTTTCAAAGGGGACTGGAACTGTCACGCGAGCTGTCCCCTTCCTCCTGTTGCAGAAGGGCATCACAGAGGAATCCAGCATGGTTCTCTCTGTCCCCTGGCTGAACCAGCTGTACTTCTGTCAACTCTGTGAAAACAAAACTTCACACACACCATTCACTTTCAATAGATTTCTAGAGGGATATGTGTTTTGTTTTGGTTTTTTTTTTTTGTTTTGTTTTGTCCTTCAGTGCACTCAATGCCCAGGCCTTTGTCCAGCAACAACATCCAAGGCTGCAGCATGAGACAAGCAAAAATTCATATACCAGAGAAAGAAATTTCCCTTTGGAAAACAGAGAGAGTGATGGCAATTTATTCAATGGCAGTAATACTTTAAAAGTTCCCATTTATTGGGGTAATTATTGATAGTGTTTACAGGCATCAGTCCAAGAATAATACTTCTGATCTGGACAGCTTCATTTTAAAGGGACAGGAAGGAAAAAAATATTAGGCAGGACAAAGTGGATCTTTGAAGCAGTACATGAGAAAAGAGCTACATGATGTTCTCTGACATATCTAATTCTTGTTCTCTGTCTGCTCTGTTCTGAACCCATTTATATAATTAAGAAAAAGAGCAATTTTCTGACAAAACAAATTAATGCAGCTGACTTGTCTACTCGAAGTGTGTCTTTATAAAAATGTTGCCTTGGGACCAAAGGTTTCTTGGGTCAATGGACTCCTCTACCAATATGGAATGAACAAAGTCAGGGAAGAGGGAGCCCCAAACCATCCGAGGGTGCTTATACATTTACTACAGGATGTGTCTAAGAAGAAAATTACTTACATTTTTAAAGAAGCCATGAATAGAGTTTCAGTATCTATACCAAGATGGCAATCTAGAAATGTCCTGATAAACTTGCCTCTAAATCCACAAGATCTTCAGTTTTTATTTTAACATTGCTCAGGCACTCACAATACAAACTTACTTCGTTTAGGAGTATCTTGCCTAATATCTCTAAAAATTAATTACATAGAGAAATTTTGCTCAGCAACCTGAGAAGTGTTTAGGTAAAGTGAATTAATCACTAATTTATACTCATATTAGAGTGAAAAGTGAAATTCTTAGTGGATATGATCAAATGTAGTGAAGGACATTAGGAAAAATAAGTCATTTTAATTCCACTCTTTAGATTACTTGGCTCAAAGCTTCCCATTCCAGAATCATAGGCCTGGAAAGAAAGACTGCTTATGCACATTGAACATCTCACCTTATAAAACAAGTATGCAGCAAGACATAAGGGATACAAACATAAGATTCAGCACTCCAGTGTTTTTTCTGCTCTTCTTCTTCTATGAAGCAGCAATCCTTTTCTGACATTATCAGAGCATAAAACAAGAGGACTGGAAACATCCCTCACCCAGAATATCCCATAATCTTTTTGAAATGTGCTCTCCTGATATATTGTTTTGAAATCTTTCCCCCAGACAGATGATTTGATTTACTTTAGCTCTTAGTTCCTGTTTGTAAGCTTTAGCTACAGGGTCATTTAACAGGTGGATGTCAAAGGTACCTATTCATCCTTTCAAAGAGTACTTTCACTGCCATAACTTTTGGTGTTTTCATCCTTTATTAGACTGAGTACAGAACTTCTTAACATGAAAGCTTAAGGAATAGTTATCAACCACTACTGATGCAGCTTTTTTCCCTTACACTCTGTCCTGGTTTGGACCAGGATAAAGGTAATTTTTTTCTGTCTTGTACCTTTGCTTTCAGCTAAGTCTCTTGTAAGTAGTTGCACTTGATGAAATTAACATGAAATTAACATTAACTGTGACACACTCTCTAACAGAGCTTTCTTACTCTATTAATTAGGAGTTCTGCTTAAAATAGATTCAATATGCTGAATTAGACAAGTGTTTAAAACGTTTTATTCTGAGCTAGAACTATGTGAAAAATGTGATTTTCATTAACATGTTCCTGTTACATTAATTTAATAGATGCTAAATAAACAAACAAAAAAAATCATAAGCAATGTTGGGATATTTAAATTAGCATTTAAATAGCATATGTTAGACATTGGAATTTAACATCTAAAATGTTTATGAACACATTTTATGATTTCACACATGTACAGACATTTTGGGCACTAACAATTAGAAACTTTCCTAACTCCTTCCCAAATTCCACTGCTTTTTAGATTTCTTAGATCTCCTCTTGTACACTGCAGAGGAAGTTTCCCCTCATTTACAGTTCAATATATGTGAAATTGACCCAAAGTAACCAGAACCTGTAGACGGGAAATTCTGGGGAATTGAATTGAGATTGTCTGGTCACACTTTGCTGGAAGATTTTTTTTTATTTTTTTTTTTTTTTAATTTGGACAGAAATCACTGATTAAGAGGAATCCAGAGAGCAAAACAGTATAATTCCACTACCACTCTTCCATATTCTGAATGTATCTCTGAAGGGTTGAGATATATCTGAATGTTTCTCTGAATGGTTGAAATGAAAATTTCTTTCATTTTTTGAGATTGAGGAAACAGTTTTCTTCAAAATAGTGGTAAGCTCTGGTGAGCTTACACTGGTGAGCAGATGTACGGTTCACAGCTGTTGTTACAAGTCGTAGTGTGGTCAGTCATCAGGGAAAGGGTTAAATGGAATTCAAATCAAAGTTTTATTGTTTTCTGGTCTGGTTCACTCACCGTAAATGCCTACATTTAATAATACCAAGAGACAATGAGATCTGAGCATCAGCTGGTGTCTGCTCCTCACCTTCCATATGATGCAAATACACCCCAGAAAACAATTTAGAGTATACTGCATGAGGAGAGCCAAAAGTGACAGAGGGTTCCAATTACAGTAAAAGGAAACATATGTCTAATTAAATATATATGTTTTCTATTGATCTCCACACTAATTGCTGAAAACAGATGCACATGTTTCATCTAAACAACAATTAGCTATGGGTAGCTCTAATCTGTGATTCTGCCCCATACATCTTTTTCTCACCTGCTGCTCATCTTACCCATTGTGGAAATATTTTTATTTTTCAGGCTACAGGTTTCCTTTAATTTAAAATACACAATTTCTCATGTTGGTTCATATGTCGCATAAAATTATCTTTCCCTGGTAGAAAGAAATAAGCCAGCATTTAAAAAAAGTAGAGATACAACAATTCTGCAGTTTTAGGGGGGACATCTTAAAGATTTCATGAGGGTGGTGCTAAGCACATTATGAAAATCAGCCCTGCAAGTTCAGCTAAATTAGGAATACACAGAAATGCTGCATATATTTGAATGAAATGCATTTTCATGGGTATTTCTTGAGGAGGAAGACTTCTGTAATTTTTTTACCCTGAAACCCTATAGGAGTAGGAGGAACAAAAACTTTCAAAGCATTTCCAGTTTAGGAAAATATACATAAAATGATTGTCTTAATAAACTGCCCTGTTTTTTTCAGGCAAAAAACCAAACATAGCAGCAATTATTTTCATTTTACTAATATAAGAAAAGTTATGCCTCACTGATTGGCATGTCAATGAAAAAAACTTGTCAGAAAGAAATACCTGAAGAATATGCAAATTTTTTACAGATTCAGACAAATGACCTCTGAAGTCACCCCTGAAGTCCAGCTGAATACTTAAATACATTCAGTTTTGCACAATGGAATTTTAAGTGATGCAAATTACATTCTGAATATCATAGTATATTTAGCTGCAGTATTCCAGCTTAAAGCAAAGATAACTTGTCAGAGTTTTTCTTCCTTTAAACTTGACTGTACGTTCATGATTTGTTAAATGGAATATTTTCCCATAATTTAAAAAATTATATTTGTATACATTATGCCGTTGAAGATCATCATTGACTGAAAATATTTGGAAGAATTAACAGTATAAATTTGGTTAATTCTTTAAAAAGTTTTCTGTTAAATTTTCTGTGAGGTATTTTAGTAAGAAAAAATTGCTGCTTGGAGACATTTCCCTAGTAGATGGTTTTCTTTCAGTGGAGCATGAGATATGTATGTAACTTCCTAGTAGTGTTTTTTTTCCAAAGGGATTACTTTGTATTGCTTCTACAGAAGGTGTAGTTACACATGAATGGGTATTTTCATCACCTGTATTGTTTCATTTTAGGCATTGGACTTGAGTGTGTCTCTAAAATCTTAAAAAGGGATTATCTTTCCCTCATATCAAAAGGAGAAAGGTGAAATCCTTCAGAGTTTAGGGAGAGGAAAAGGGGATGAAGGGAAGTGATACCTAAGTGAGATTTCTGAAATAATTTAACCAGTGTCAGTGTTCAAGAGAACAACCACATTGTCTGTGTTTTTAAATATCCCTAAAATGCAGCTTTAATTAGGTGAAACAGATTAAAAATAATTAGAATATTATGATGAACAAAAAGCAGTTTACGAAAGCCTCTAAATTTCCAGGTAACATTGCATGCTTGTTGAGAAGGTTGCTGACCTTCCTGAAGAGACTAGAATACTGAGGAACAATTCACAAAGAATAATAATATCCACTTGGTGAATAACCTACTTAACCAGAGATTTGGTCAGTTATATTTTTTTCCTTTTCTCTCTTTCAAAATCCACAAGTTGCTTTATCCAGTTTATGTGTAGATGAGCCACACTGTTTTAACCCTGGTTTGAAACAGTCTTTCAAGCAGTTCAGGTGACATTCAGTTTCAGGTCTTTGCTTCGGTCTACTTTTGGGGAATTAACATATCCATAATACATCTATAAGCATTGCTGAAAAGAACAAAAACTCCAAAAGATTCTCCCTCTCACCTCACATGGTCATTCCCCATTGATAATCAGAACTACTTGTGAATTCTTGAATAAGAACTAATTCTACCAACATCATTATCAAGAGAGGTAGGTACAGACATTTCACCAGGGGTTTTTGACCTAGAGGGCAGCTGAGCAGTGGAACAAGATCCCCAGGGAAGTGATCACAACACCAACGCTGCCTGAGTTCAGAAAGTCCTTGGATGATGCTCTCAGGCACATGATGTGATCCTGAGGGTGCCCATCAAAGGGACACGAGTTGGACTGGGTGATCCTGATGGGTCCCTTTCCAACTTGGCATATTCTGTTATTCCAATAGCAAGACACATGTAACATGAGTGAAGACGGTGAAAATAGTTACTGGTCTGGTAAACTGGATTATTTAATATTACCTTTTTACTGGCAATAGACAATATTTTTTGGCAATGCAGATTTGTTTCAAGAGCTGAATCTTTTATTATGGCCCTGAGAGATGAAATCTGGAAAGGTTTTGTTACATTTTAAGCTTCAGGGAAAGTTCTGAATTTAATACTGCACTTGCAATGCATATTTTTTCTCGCAAATTAATTACTTGCTTCACATATAGGTAATGCTTTGAGGGATTTAATTGAGGACCATTTTATTGTCTTTTGCCTGACTTTCAGAGTGGAATTTGCAAAATGAAAATAGATCAGACCACTTTGTTATTGCACTCTAATGAAAACTTCCTTTTCTGAAACAATTAACTCCCTTTTGTTCTGTTTACGTTCAAGGGTCATATTGAGTAATGCCATCTGCTGACAGAAATACAGATAAATGAGTCACACTGTAAAAAAGATCTAGGGCAGAGGATAAGGAATACTCATGTTCAAGATAGACTAAAGGCCAAAGATCCCGCCTCTCTCAAAGGTCTGAAACTGATACTTAGGGGAAGAACGCATGAAAACTGTAAAAATATTTGGCTCATGTATTTGAAAGTCTGTCTTCGAGGCACTTAATAGTGTTCATTAGTTCTCAATGTATTTTTCTTTCAAAATTATTTTCTAAGATACATCTTTATGATTTAGGTAATTCTGGAGGCAATGTAAGATTCAGTACCAAGCACATTTTGAGTTACTTGTGTTCCACACTTTAATAACAGATGTGAAAATTAATGCTTTCAGCTGAGTTTATTATCTCCTCGATGAGTGCCCCCACCCTGTCCTTTCTTATGGAAAACTGTTAATTAATTATTTATTGCTCAATCATTCCTGAATCTCCAGAATGTACTGAAAATTTTTCACAATTTAGAAGTTATTTCCATACTCCAGAAAGTCTCCCAGGACTTTCTGTAAAGTAGTAACCACTAAGTCTGTAAATTTAATAATGATAAAACTGACCTTTACGCCTCATGCTAAATGAAAATCCTGCTTATTTCTCCATTTATGGGAGAGCAGTATTAAATGAGGCAGCAGTGCTATGAAAAAAATTAGGACAAAAACAAGTCCAGTAAAACTGAAAAGACCTTTTTCAGGTCTTTATGAAAATCCATCATCATATATGCTAAGCTGTTTTTTTCAGCAGTGGTTGCCTTATCTCTGAATAGTTGTGCAGTCTTGCATAAGTAAAACATCAGAGTTTTGGTTGATAACATCTGACCTTAAAAGAATGATTGAGGGTTTTATTGATCTTTCTGCCTAGACAACATTTACAGTTGGGATGATTAATTAACAAATTTCTAGTTCCAGAAAGAGATTATTTCTACTTAAACTGATTAGCACAGAAGTATTTTACAGCTTTCAAACAATTAATCTTTATATCTAAACTGACATGGGAGTATCCTTTTCGCTGTAGCATTTATAGTTTGTACAGAAACAGTGTTTGACTGCTACTGACGTCGACTAAACAATGATAGAGTTAATAGTTAATTAATAGGAAAATATATTAGTGTCACTGTGAGTTACATATGGACCTCTCTGTCATATACTGTACAGATACATCTTCTTGCTTGCCCACTGCTGTGCAGATAGTACAGTGGCTTGCTGCTCTAATGTGCTCCTTTAGACAGTGAAAAAGTACTTATCCAAGATGCAATAATCAATCTCATCATCACTGAAGAAAATTCAGTGGATTCTGGTAGCAATACAAGGAAAGAATATTCACAAAAAAACCAACCAACCAAACAAACAAAAAAAACAAAAAAAAAACGTTTTTCAGCCCTGAAAAAATAAAAGGGAAAAGGAAAATAAGAGTTACATTGAAATATTGCCAGGTTTAATTTGAATAATCATGACTTCCTGAGGTACTGTGTGATGTTTTCTGTAAGAACTGTGCTGTATTGGGTAATATCTCTGCACTTAAGAAAGAACAGACAATTCCAAAAGACTTTGTTCTTGGGAAACTGCCTCACACTGACCTAATTACTTCATTAAGCTTGGATTGAATAGTTGATCCTAAAGGAGATAAAGCTGGAGTCAGGAAAACAGAAAACCATCACAAACTCTCTCACTCTGTCTCTCTCTCACTCTCTGAAGAAATGTCATTGAGATGATATTTTGTATCATAACAAACCAATTGTGTCTCTCTGTTAAGGAAAATGGTATAGGTAAAAAAATTTATTACTCTGTGCAGAGCTCGCTCCCATAACTAATGAAAAAAAAAATAGTTGTAATCACATCTCTGAAGAAGGTGTCTGCAAACAGGAAAAAGATTCGTGTTGTGGTTTGTTTTTTGTTTTTTTTTCTTCAAGTACAGATGAAAGCAGGGAGGAAAAAAAGAGGTAGGAGGAAAGAGAAGATATAAGGAAGTGCTTGGGCTGTCAAAAAATGTGAAGTGTGAGGAAAGGAGTGTGGAAAACAGGACCTTTCAAGCAAAAAATCCCATCATAAATGACACTGAAAGGCAATGAACAAATCTGATCAGAAAAAAAAAACCCAAAACTATTTTCCTACTTATGGGCAAAAAAATTGAAGAGCAAAGCAGGGAAAGAGCATAATATTTCTATTGTCACTAATTGGAGTGCAAGCCAGCACCCAGTGAAACCAAATTCTTTCTATGACCACTCCAGTATTGCCTAAGTCATCTGAAATCCCTCATCAATTTTGAGATTTGCAGGTTAGCAAAGGCTCTCAGCTTTGTCTAAGTGTGCCTGCAGTGTATCCAGAGGATGGAGAGCTTCTTTTAATCCTTTTTAAAGATTACTGGGGCTGCACCAAAAATGAAATTGTGACAGCTAAATAACTAAACTTAGCTACAAAATTCTTCACCTTGTCTGTGAATTGTTCAAGGTTTGCCTTGCAGCCATGTGACCTTGATAAGCCTTTGTCAGCTCTATTGGAGATCCCAATACTATAAAACCTTATTTTCACAGTTATGTTTAAATAAATGAGGTATTAGCCTTTGCTTTGAACTATTTTGATAGACTGCTACAATTGTGGTCCTCACAAGAACCACTTTTTTCAACTCTTTCTCACAAGATACATAAAACCAAAGTTTTTAGCACTGCTGTCCTAATTTTCCTACACCACATCAACCTGTTTGATTTTCTTTTGCCTACCTGTCTGTATTTGTTTCTTAACTACAGTGCTGAAGTAGGAGATGGCATCTAGCTGTCTATCTGTCATGATTCCCAATCACATCGTCAAAATTTAGAATTTTTATCTGATGGGAAACTTTGAAGTTTCCATAATTTTTGTTCAAAAATTGAAAGTGAGAAATAAAGTTTTCACAAGGGTTATTTCAGCATCTTGAGATTTGGTTTTAGATGCTGCTTTTACCTCTGTACTGAGAGAAATATATTCATTTCTCCTCATATCATACTATACATCATACTGTCACTGTTGACCACTCCTGATGCTGAGATCTTAAATGAAACTATATAATGGTTGAAATAGTCTATTCTATCTTTAAAGCCATGAAAGTCAGCTGCTATTCAGTGATGATTCAAACATCCTCTTTTATAGATCAAAGAATATAATGTGATACCAACATAGTGTGGCACTTGGATATTCTAAATAGATGGTCTTCAGATGATCCCTATGGGTCTCAGGTGTAAATCTCATTGGGAAGTAAATCACACAATCCTGATCTTATCTGTTTTTTAAATAACTGTAATATTCCTTTCTGAGGATAGCATCTTCCAGAGAAATTTGAAGGGTTTTAGCGTAAGAGCTTCCTAACACATGAGCTGACATTCTATTTCTAGTTGGAGAGCCCAGTGAAATAACAGCCTGTATGTAGTCTTGCTGAAAGCTTTCAGATGTGGAGAAAAAAAATGAAGAGTAAAATAAAAAAGAGTCTGTAACACTGGCTGCATTTTCATGTAGAGGCTTTGCAACCATAGTCTTCAGGCTGGACAAAGCTGCCTCGAGCTTTCCTCATAAGTGTGGTACTTCTGAAAAATCCAGGCAAAAAAAGAATTTAAGTTCTAGAGGTGGCAAATATGTCTCATAGTTGTAAAAGTTGGCTGTATTTAGAAAAGTTCATGGGGTTAAAAACTGGAGGAATATCAAAATATCTCCAAACCACTGCTGTACTAGCCACCTTTCTACTGTGTTTCGTATAGTTAACAGGGGCACAGGTAAATCATGGTTAAATAGGCTGCAGATTACATTACTTACATCTCAGATGCAAATAAAGAGTAACAATATTGAATTTTAATTTTTTTTTATTCATGAGTTTTCTTGGGGATCTCTGTAAGAATAACCAATCACCAGATTCCAGCCTGTCTGGATGTAATATTGTTGCAAAGGGCTGATGCCTGAAAATGCTCTGGAAGAATATGAGCAAACAACTGTATTAATTTAAATTGTATAACTGTTTATGCAAGATCCATATACTTGAGTGACCTATTAACGACTCACTTGGGTTATTTATTTAATTGTATGTTAGATGTTTAATTCTCTGTACTTTGCTATCCTTTTGAACTTGTGGCACAAAGAAAAATGAGATAGTTATTTTCATGTAATAAATGGAGGCAATGAATAACAAACATGCCACAGTCTCCTGCTTCCCACTGTTTTCCAAGAACAGAAGTCTGCTGAGAGTAGGACACTTCTGACTAATTTTCTAATCATCTACATTTGTGGTTAGTTGACCCATTTCTATTTGTTACCATTTATTATCATTATCTTTTCCCTTCCATATGAGAGAGAGATTCTGTGGGGGAAGGGTGGGAAGAGAGAGAGAGAGGTAAGAGGGAGAGACAGACAGAAAATAGACAATATCATCTTGCAGAAACCCTGGCTCTCTGATGTCATAGCTTTAGCTCCAAACTGTTACCATCTCCTGAAAATGGTTTTTACTATGTGAGTTGAGTAGAGTAAGGAATTTATCTCAACTGAGAAATAAAAATCTTTACACTGTGACAAACATGAATGTTTCATTGAACTATGTCCACTGTGTCCAACGTCACTTTGTAAGATAAAGGCAGTGTCATTGACACAAGCTTTTGTGTTTTGGAAGTCTAAGGATCATCCTGAAATATGTTTTAAGAATATGCCCTGTAAGATTTAGCCACAGTAAGAACTCCTAATGGCATTACTTTTGTATAAAAGGATATTAGCTAATGCACTCTCCAGTACTGTGTGTAGACATGAACATTTGCAACTTGATAACATTCCAGCTCTTCTGGAAGTTAATATGTTCTGCACAATCCTTGTACAATTATTTTAGTACTCTGTAGGTAGCAAATATCATAAATAAACAGTTGTGGAAATCTGTTTGGATATAGATTGCAATCCAGTCTATTGGACTAAAAGTCACTTTTTATTCACATCCTTTGAAAATTCATGTTGATTTTATCTGCAAAGTTATTTATGGGACAAGAATCTGTCATTACTATGAGCTCACAGAAATGCTCATGCCAGAGGTATGCAGTGGTCATTAGAAACACTTCTGTGGGTTTGGGAACTATCCAGTGGGGACTAATAGGTAGCTCCCAAAGAGAAAACATAGATACATTTGCCGAGTCAATTGCTTGCTAATAATCGCTCTTCCGTCTAAGGACTTATCCCCTGCTTTGCACATGTTACTGATTAGGCTTGGATTATATAGTTACACAAAATGTCATGAGCCAGGTGTGTCAAAAAACCCAAGAATATACTGTCCTTGCAAATATAGCTTTAAGATTTTCGTAAATGCAGGGAAGTAAAAACAGAATCACTGTAGATAGACAACTGAAAATGTCAAATCCTCCCTAAGCACAATGGGACACTGAGGCTGTAGCATCAGCCATACCCATACCCACATAAGCCTCCTGGTGTGTTGGAGGGTCAGTTGCTATCTGGGACTAAGATCCCATGGCTGCCTGGGCATTTGTGTAGAGATTTTTGTCTAAGAGATGACCTGATTGTAGCCTGTTTCCATGTGATCTGGTCAAATTATCACCTCTTAAGAGAAAATAGATGATCGATTTGTGATCTGAATTTCTAACCAAGGAATCAGCATTCCAATAAGTTGGGAATGACTGGAAAAAATATAGGTAGGTAAATCATTTACTCTTTGACTGCTTTGACTATATCAAAGAACTATGAAAAAAAAATCATACATACTACCAGGTATGTATATAAATGCCACACAAGTCTGATCATGAGGTTTCTGGGGCAGCAATGTCATTTTAGGTGGCACTCATCAGGATGCATAACCTGGAGGAGAGACAGGTGGAATGGGACTTTGAGAAGAGAAGAGTAATGACAAAATTAATAGGTTTTCCTAAAGGAATTTCAGACACAACTGATCCATCTCAAATAATACAAACTCATGTTGAAATAAGCACAACACATTTCTGTATACAAATCCTGCAAGGCTACAAGAAAATCTAGCTGTGTAGAGGCAGAACTAAAGAAAATTTAATACTGCTCTTACATTTAAGGAATGACAGATGTTAAGGGCAGAGGACTGAGCAGTCTGAGAGACAAGTGTTGAACAGAAACTGTGTACAGCTGATTATTGCTATTGAATCTGCAGACACATTACTGTTTTCCTTCCAGCTATTGCTATGCAAACAATTGCACAGAGTTTATTAAAGTTTTCCAAATCCATCACAATTTACTAGTGCAAATGATTTCATTTGCATTCCGTTAGCTTTCATACAGTTCAGTGCAAAACTTTACGATCTGGTAAAAAGCAGCAATCCTCAGATAGGGTCAGAACTTGAGTCATGGGCATCTTAAATGAGCAGTTGTATTCAATATTTTTTTTTGTTGTTTTTTTCAGGGGGTGGTCAGTACTTTACCTTGTGCTGAAATTAAGAGAGATATTATTTTATACCATCTCAATTTCTTTAAAACATACAATTGTCCAAAGAGATGTCTCTGATAGTTCCATAGGCACTTCATGCACAGCACTTCATAATACTGTCACGAGTCCCACTGGCTCCTCAATGGATTTTGCGTGTAATCCTGTGCACATTACTTCATCCCATGGATGCCTTTCTCTGCTTTGATTTTTTTCACCATCATATTTATAATGAAGGTCCTGATACAGGAATGGTTTAATCATGGAGTTCTAATTACTACTACAAGGCACAACTTACTTAGCTGACAAAAGGAACCACTGGGGAGAGCAAATTAGATTTTAATCTATTTAACTTTTCATAATGTATGTTTGAAGAAATACATTACATGTGGTGTTTATTTTAGTTATCTCTGTTATTTTCTAAAGACAGGATGAGGAGGTTGGTTTGTTTTCTAAGTATGACTTCCTCTTTACAGATCTTAACCTTGTAATTCCAGACAAGTACTGAAGTAGCTTGAAGTTTTGAGCCTTCTATGCAGGGTGGAAAACCAGAAAACATTTGCATAGGTACTAAGATCCCAAGCAACCATTTTGATAACCTAAGATTTTACATAAAAAATGTCCTCAACTTATATTCTATAATTGATCCTAACAGTTTATTAGTGTATCTCTACTGTCTGTATAAACACGAATCCAACAAAATATTTAGTAAGTATATTGTTTCAGGTACACATAATTCATGAGCAGGCATGCAGTTTTATTATAAAGAGAGAAAAGTGTGGCTGGTCTATCATACACTAGGGCAAATTAATAAAAAAATGTATTGATGGTCACAGAGAAAGGGAAAGGCTATATTTTTAATCTAGATTTTCCAACTCTATATTTCCAGTCCTGCTCTAAGGTGCAAAAGGTTTCCTAAAGGATCAATGGAAGCATCAGAGCTACTTTTTAATCTTAACTATAGACACAGTTCCATCTGCAGTGCTATTGCTTAGCTGTCTAATGTATATCTTTTATCACATACAGGTAGTCATTGTTTATTGTGACCCAGATCTGTGAATATGTGAATTACTGCAGCAAAACTCAGATTTCTGCAACCTGAATGTACTCTGCTAATCAGCCAAAATGAAGTCACTCTTTCTTCAGATGTTATGAACCCAGGGTTTTTCTCTGGCAGTTCAAGTACCATTAGAGTCTCATAGAGGACATACAGAATCACAGAATTATCAGAGTTGGAAGGGACCTCTAGAAGTCATCTAGTCCATCTCTCCCACTAAAGCGGGATGACCTAGAACACATTACATGGGATTGCATTCGGGGAGGTTTTGAATGTCTTCAGAGGACCCTCCACAACATCCCTGGTCAGCTTGTTCAAGTGCCTTGTCTCCCTCATAGTAAAAAAGTTTTTCTTATGTTTAAATGGAACTTCCTATGTTCCATCTTATGCCTGTTGGGCATAATACTGATTATGCCAACACCAGGGAGTACTACAGATTGATGGGAATAATAGATCTGTTGTGTAATGGTCCCCTCATCTGGTGCCAAGGGCCTGATGACAATGTTACTTGTTTTGGGACTTTTTATTTCAGGCTATCTCTGGGCTGGTTCAGTGAGTCAATGTGCAGTGATATCTGGACCATCAGTTCCACTCCTGCAGCATGTAATTGTTTCATTTCATCCATAAGGAATCCAGTTTCAGATGCCCTAGAAACATTTGTCACCAAAAATACAGCAAGGTGGAACAATCAGGAGTCTGACTTCAACACTCCTAATATGAATGAAAATTATTATCTAAATGCTCTCGTTGTTTTTTCATTATATTTCAGATACTTCATAAAAATGCTTAGTTTCATAAAACCTGTGCTGGTAAGAGAAATGCCACAAGAGTTGCCATAACTCAACTATCCATGCCAGAGAAACAGAATAACCTTCTCTAATACCAGAGAAGGCAAACTGCTTTCTCTGTTGCTTACTTTTTAGTTTTGAAGAAGAAAACAAAAACAAACAAACAAAAAACCATGAACCAGACTACCAGCTTCCCTAGAAGGTGACATCTACCAGTAGCATATCCCAGTAGCGTAGTAAATTTCCCAGTAGATCATGAAAAAAACCTGTGCTGTAAACATCAAGTCTCCTTCAGATGTTAAAACCAAAAATCATCGGGGTATTTGTAGAATTACAGACTCCCAACAATAAAGACAATTTTATGCCTGGCAGGTTAACAGTGCAGCACACTAGTGAGCCCCAGAAATGCTGTTCTAATTTTGCTCTCTCTGGTCTATCCCTAAAATTCCAAAGATTTTAAGCTAAACCCACTCCACCCTGGTATGCAAGCTGCTTGCACAGGCTGCATGAGAATATCCATACCACCTTTGCCTGTGATTCTCATAAATCAAGCAGACCTGGCAGGGCTATAGCTTTGAGAAAGTATGAAAGTGAATAAATAGCTTGATGTTGGAGGCCTTAGACAGAAGTCAGAAAACTGGAGCTTTATTTATTTGTCCATCCAAATTTCTCATAATAAAAAATTAATTTCATTTACTTTCTCCAACTGTACTGGGTTATTCAAACACTTTGACAGCAGCCCCTTTCCCTAGTACTTCAAGGTTGGGTACAAGTTGTTAGGCACACGGTGAAAGACGTTGTGCAAAGGTGTTATTATAAAGCTAGGACAGTAGCCCTTCTAGCCAGTGTGGCTAACCAAAAGTTATTTTTGTTGGGATATTTCAACAAAGAGTAAAAACTGTGCTAGACTTGGGTGTCTCTGAAGGAGGTCTAGTTAGAATAGAAACAATACTACTAAATTATAGCAGTGGAAAGCACAAATGAAGTAAAAATGTTGCACCTCTAATGTGGTTAGAATAACAGAAAAAGTCCTTGCCTCCCACCAAGTTCTGAGACTGAGGCTTATGGTAAAAATATACAAATTTCTTGTCTCTTGGACATACAATGAAACAAACATTTTCTTAGCCTTCAGCCAACACCTCCACCCCAAAGCCCACAGTCTCCAGACAGGGTTTTGCAAGCTTTTCTGAAGTTCTCTGCTTTCCCTACTTCTCTGTTTTCCAACTGAGAAGCTTCTTTTCTGCATAATCAGTTGAGCAAAAGAATGTTAAGCAACATCTTTCCACACAGATCATCTGAACTGGCATTATACTTTGACTGTTATTTGTGAAAGCATAGCCTTAGCTCTGTCTTTCAGCTACCTGGAAAGCAAGCTGAGTTCATTACTTCTGGTGAAAGATAAATTCAATTTAGCTTTAAATAGGCCTAAAAAGGGCACACCTAAATCATCTATTCAAACAAAAAGAAAGAATTTAATGGTCAATCAATGATGAAAAATAAAGCACTGATATTTATGTAGTCTTTCCTGAAAGCTTTTCACCTTATCAAGATTCAGTTCCTGTTCAAATCACTTTTTGAGTGTGATCCATGTCCCACAGTAGTTTTTGTTGTAATTACCAAAGAAGGACCACTCCCATCATAGCCCTGACAAGAAACTGTAGTTTCTGTAAAAATTCCTTGCTGGAAGGCATTCTGTCCCTACTATTCACTATTTTATGACACTTTCTCTCATTAATGGAAAGTCCTGCAGCAATATTTCAAATTTTCAGTGGAGAAAAAAGCTTAAAAAATAATTTCTAGAAGCCCTATCTTACAACCTTAAGTTTTGTATTTGTTTCTCTGGAAGTTTTCCAGAAGGGAAGTAAGACAGATATTCTTAGCAGATGCAGAAATATATGTACTGGACAACATCATGTACATCAGAGGCCTGTTTTCTATAAATTATCCAGAAAAAAAAAAAAAAAAAAAAAAAAAGGATCGTAATGCTTAACAGTCAGTTAAAACTCCATGGTTAGTCTTTCCACTGTCCAAATAGAGCCTTGCAAATCCAGGATCTGTCCAACCTCACCATTTTCAGGTCAATGTTTAAATTTAACTGAAACAAGAATCTCCGCAGATTTCACTCAGTAGTGCCAATGCTATTTCCACAGCCTTTTGGTATCTGAATGGATAATTAACAGTTAATATTTGCACATGGCTACACTCCAGCATGCCCTTTCTCAAAAATATCTTAGCATTTTGACAGCTACATGTTACAATAAAGCTTTTTTAATTTTACCAATGCATATGGGACCCTCCTCCCTTAAGACAGAGCAGTAGTATCAGTGCTAGCACTTCCCTCCCTTCACCAATGACTCTTGCTAAACCTGTTGGCTTCATACACTATAGTTTTTTGTGTTGTTTTTGGTTTGGTTTGGTTTGGTTTGGTTTTGGTTTTGGTTTTGTTTTTGACAAGGTCTTTTATCTAGAAATATCCAAGTATTTTAGAGACATCCTAGGAAAAGTATCTTTTTTTGGAATCTCAGATACAACTGCCTGGTAGTCTGTCTTACTGCTAGTGCTTTTGCCTCATTTCTTATAATATTCTTAAACTCCTGTTTCCCTCAGAAACTCTGAGATCCTGATGGGATGCTGATAGCAGTTGTCTTAGCCAACAAAACTGCTAGTCTCACTCTGTCTGATTCAATGTATCTCTTTAAAAGTTACGTAGAAAAAAATCCATTTCATTATATAGGTGCTCCATCAGAGTCTCTGATTGCTGAGATGAACAATCTGGCTTTATGCTAGGACAAGCGACAGGATTTAGCCAAATAGAACCATCATACTACATCTTCACAGTGCTTCTGCTCAACATTGGATTTATCACCCAGCAGAAACAACGTCAAGTACAAGTCTATCAGGTGCATCCAGGAGTAGCCTTGGATCAGACTGTGAATTTTCAAGGGCATGTAAAGAAAACAGCTGCAAAGGCAAGGACATCTGCGAAGTAGATTAGCTGGCTTAGCATGGCGTGCCTAAACACCAGCCTTTCTAACATCCACACATCCATCTGTTACTCAGCCATTCCAGCCTGCTACTGATTGTCACACACAAAGCTGGATGGCAGCCAGCTCTATCTAATCATGTGTTATATCATAAACCTTCTCATCCAGTCTTTTCCCATCTCTGCTCTATTTAATTGTGCGTTATACCATAAACCTCCTGATCCAATCTTTTCCCAACTCTAGTGCTTTCTAAGATACTGCCACTGCATCTGTGGTGTGAGTGTAACAGTCAGCTCTGCAGAGGAAGCCTAGGATGAGTGTCTCGCATGGATCCAGATCATCCAGACCAGATCAGGACATATCTCTGGAATCTTCTGGTTAACAGGAATGGCCTTCGTTAGTGGTAATTAACATGTAAGTTTCTTAAGCAAGAGATATAAACCTGATTTTGACCTGCCAAATATGGGCCCTGGCAAATAAGTCATGCCAAGTTTGCTTTAGAACCTACAAACTTGTGTGGTCCTCTTAAGACTGGTCACAATGACTACAAACAAATCAATACTCCTTCTTGACAAGATATATCTTAACCCAAAAAAGAAGACAAAGCTTGCTTGAAATCATCCCAAACCATCTTTGACAACTCACAGAGAATACCAAAGTGCATTTATAGACTCGAGACAATGTTTCCATTTTGTTTATTAAAGACAACTTTTCTTCCAATGCACTGCTATGGGAGCCCAGTCTCTGAAGAATGGTCTGAATTTTTTTTGCAAGCTGCATGACTGATGTTGACCTTAGTTATACCAGTGCCATGTACACTAATGGAGACTGATAACAAGGAAGTATTAAAGCACAGAAATAGTTTGTGGTCATACAGTGGAAGAAAACTCATTTGCAGTGAATGTAACATATAACCCACTAGTTATCTATGTACCTTGTACTGTATACAATCTTAACTGGTGGCTCCTATAAATGTTTTTTAGCTGGTAAAGATCCCCTCAAAATTGCAATAGAATTGTGTGTGCATGTGTACCACGTAATGAGAATTTAAGAAAAAACAATCACAGAAAGCCATTAACAAAGCATTAGCAAGATAGTACAAGACAAGCATATATAGATATTATAGGCTGGAAAACAGAAAAAAAGGCATTCTCTTCCCTACATGTCTCTTTTGGCACACAACCTGGATTGCCACACGCCTGCCTCTGGTTTCAGGGTGATCCAGGGAACTACTCCTGTGGGGCTGACATGAAGGTGCAATATGCACAGATTGTGGTGCCAGATTTGATGTAAGCCTATGCACCATCTGGACTTAGAGGAAGAGGGAAATAAGATCCAGAAAGATTTTACCAATTTATAAAATTCTGATGGGAAATGAGCCTCTGTATCCTCAAGGTAAGAAAGGTAAGAGCCACAATATTGTATCCTTACAATAATAAAGATCTGGAGATATCACTTTATTTTCTAGTCAATCAGATGAGTTAAGTCTGTAATAAAAATTAATATGCAGTGCTGTATGAGCCTTCTCCAGTTCTGGAATCTATAAAAAGCATCTCCATACTATCATCTGTTATAATACTACTGCATCTTTTGGAAAAGGGTCTGGAGAACAGAAGGAGAGATGTTTTCCCCCCACACACTTCCTTTCTCTGTCCCAGAGACACCAGTGATCCCAGATGTAGAGGAGACTACTGCTCTTCTGGAGCAACTGGGTATGATGAAGAGGTGGTATCAGTGGGTCCCCAGGTGGAACAGTTATGGTAGAACTGGCACCTGAAATTTTTTCAATAATTCAAAGACTCACATACCATCAAACATAAATTCTGCTTCCTTCATTTAGCCCTTCTTCCATTCATTATAGACACACGAAGAAGACACATATTTATGTAATTTATTGCAAAGGACTGCAACACCAGCTGAGCATTAGAAGAGTTATTAAAGTCCATCCACGTGTCCTCAGAAACAGAAAAAAGTCCTCTGATGAACACTACCCTCCTCCTTAAGAAGTGCCTTTATAAATCTACTCTGAAGACTCAGAGATACAATCAGACTGCTAATTAGACCTTTGACAGACATAATAAGATGTTCTTTGTCAAGTTTTTTTTGTGAGTGTTTTGTTTGGTTTGTTTTTTTTTTTTAATATTAATGGACTGGATGAAAGACAGGAAGTTTCTCTCGTCTTGTATTTTCTTAGAGCAGATTAGAAAAGAGTTAGTAAAGAGTTAGTTCTGAATTTCCACTTAAAATGTCCCTTGGAATGCATAGCTAATTTCCTGCAGACATGATTCTTAGGCTTTTATGTAGTGTTGCAATAAATCTTTCAAAAATCCGTCCAAATAACTTTCAGGCAGAATTTTTTCCTTCCTTTTCTTTTTCAGTTCTCTGTTTGAATATATGCTCCAAAGTCAAGTCAGTGAGGAACTTACTGTGCTTCTGCTAGTTAACACTTGTAAATTTGTATACAGATTTTCTAAAGACTATTACACAAGATAAAACACAGTCAGTAATATAGAAAACCTCCATAACAGCACACAGTAGTGCTGAGTTCACCTGAAAAGGTAGGAAGGTACATACTAGACAATTGTATTAGATGTCTGGGATGAGAGTGATCTTAGGCATCTCTATTTGCTCCTTGAAATACAAAATAGAGCTACATTATGGAAACCTCATTAGGCAATCTACACAGATTTACTGTGCAAATTTACTGATAGGGTTATCATGGGAATCCCTAAACTGTATTCCTGCAGAACATTATTGTCACTTCACTTGGGGCTCAGAGATCATGAAGAATGGAGAATCAGGCACTTCAATGCTGACCCTTTCTGTGGCATACCCTTTGCAATTCCCCCTGGTGTTCAAAGTTGTTGCATTAGTGGATATCCCTGTCTATTTATCTTTCAGTATCTATTTCCCTTACTAGTTTCCTAATCTAGCTTGTCCCTTTGCTGTGAGGTTTGGTGAATAACAGTTCCACGTTTTGTTTGTCTACTCTACTCACATCTGTGTAAAGTTTGATCATATCTCACCCCAGCCTTCTGCTCTGCAGGCTGAAATCCCAGCTGGCTTACTCCCTCTGCTGAAGGCAACTGTTTTATCCCTAAAGCATTTTAGATCAAATTTGCACCTTTGACTTCTCTGTCCCAGTGTCTTGAAGACCAGATCTACACAGAATAATCAAGATAGAGTTGAACACGATTTGGTGCAATGGCAAAATCATTTCTCTAGTCTTCATGACTTTTAACAACACTTTCCACTTTTAACAACAGTCTTCCTAGCTAAACTGAGCTAGGAAATGTAGCTGTGATACATGAAGCATATAGTACAGGCAGATGATCACCTGGTTGGAAGGTTACCTTTGCTCCAACCCCATGGCAACTCAGCTTCTTCAGGCATTTTTGGTGTAAAAGCTCATCAAAGGCTACTTGAAAATCCACATTTTGGATGTCCAGTCACTGCTCTTTATTCACATGCTTATCAGCATATTCTGAGAATACCACCAGATGAGGTGATGAGGGTGACTTTTACAGAAACTGTGTTAACTCCTTTCCAACAGCTGTTATTATTGACATGCTCCTTGATCCTATTCTCTATTATAGGTGGTTCCATCTTATCAGGGAATGAAGATAGACTAGCTGACCTGCAGTTTCCAGGATCTTCCCCACAACCCTGTTTCTAGATAACAAATACACAAGCAATTTGCCAAGCTTTTGCCAGAGTAGTGCTTTGCACATTTGTTTGACATTTCACATTTAACTTCCTGCTGCATTCGTCCAGTCCTATCTACATCTAAAATGACCCATCTGTTACAAAACTATTATATATAGACTCCTCCTCAGAGTGTTCAGCAGTTAGGTAGGATTAAAAAATTCATTGAGTGTCTCTGCTATAGTTTTATCACCCCTGTGTACTTTGTTTTAAACTTCTGTTTATATGTGGTCTCACCGATTTCCTAGTTGTTTTCATTTTGTAATCCAAAAGATTTTGCTAACAGTTTCAACATCCTTTGAATAAGCCTCTTCAAATTATTTTTTTTTTGCTTTCATAATTTCCTGTTTACATTTGGCCAGCCACATTTAACATCCAGTCCTGTTTCCTTCATTTGACAAGCCATCCATTTCCCACACATTGAACTTCTGCTTATAGCCTCCCTATCTTTCCCACTGAGGCACTCAGATTTCCATTTGGGTTTTATTTTTGGACAAGTTTGGTTTCCTCTTTAATGATGACACACCTAACTTGTTAACATAGTGTTAGTAAATCATGTAGAAATATATACCTACTATAAGAAGAAGTCAAATAGAACAGAAAGAGGAAGATAGAGGGAAGAAGAGAAAGCATTTAGAATGGTAGAATATATCTTGCATACTTTAGAGCTTATGTAGATGTCATGATGCTCTATCTAATGGCAACATATTTAGTTCTGAGATCACTGGTCACCATCTAGAGGATAAGTGTGTCCTTATATTAAAAAGATTTTTAAAAAGGAACAGTTGAGCTTGAAGGCATATTGAATTTGGGTTGTTTTCACCTAAACACAGTTGTTTTCGGTAAATCTCTATTGATTTCTGAAGGCTGAAGACCATTTCTTTCTCTTCTAATAAACAGGACATAACAGAAAAAAAGCAAAAAACAAACAGACAAACAAAAAAACAAAAAAAAAAACCCCAAACAAATTTATTAGGAAAATAATATTTCCACTTGTTTTTTATTATAAAAATAAATTATAAATAAATAAATATATTATTGCCTTTATTAAGCAATCCACATATTAGGTATAGTAGAATCAAGCCCTTTTTAGTTCTTCTAGAAATGTATTCAATATCTTGAAACTACAATGTAATTTTTTTGCCATTTCTGACAATGTAATTTTTTCTTTCCACACACATTCATTTTTTAACCATTTACTTTAAATTTTTGACTATAGGCATGAAGTAGTCTCCTAAAAGTTCCTTTAAATGAAACTTGCCACAGAAGCTGACTTCAACTTACATAGTCAGAGCTCACATACTCTGGGTCCTTGAGCCTAGTGAATAAGCTATACTTACATACTCCATGAGCTTTTAAAAAATACATCTGTAATATATGATTGTAATCATTACTATTCAGAATTTGATGTTTAATGGTCTCTTGATCTGATTTCCTATCTGCAAAGGTCTTTTGGCCACGTGCCAACTACTGAAAAATAAAATGTACAATTTATCTCTTGGTTTCCTGAAATGCAGATGTAGTAAGTGTCCATCAAGTAACCAGCTGCTGAAGCTTTCTTGTATGCTTCACTAAGTATTTGCTGCAGTCATTGAAGGCCATTTATATGTTATATATACATGTCAGAATTTGCTCACTAGGGTGTAAGCAAAAACAGAAAAGAACCAAACTACTTTTGTCGAGCAGCTTTATTTTATGAAAGCAGATGGTCAAAAAAGTGTTTTCCATAGATCAGACGAGGAACTGGCAGAAGTTTAAATGGTTGTTTTATGAATTGGTTTATCATTTGTTATTTTTAAAATTCTGATAGTGTAACTTACATTTGCCCAGGCTGTTCTTCTTGCACAGCAGATACCACTGCATGTTGCTGTGTGATGTCTGAGCTCTGCCTTTTCCTGCTGTCCAGACTGGATTCCTATTACAAATCAACAAATGCTAGAGATAAGGTAGTTACTTCAGAATTAAACATGTTCCTCATATGTCCACTCAGGAATTCTGTAACATTTCCTTCTGTAATTTTATGCTTATAGTTATAATTAATTTCACCTAGCTGTGAATACACATGGCGCACAGACAGATGATACCAGCACTGAACAGGAAAAAAAAGGTCATTCAATATCCTATCCTTTATGGACAATTAATAAAAATCTACATGATACACTGGTAACACGATCCCTTTACAAAATACATAGTGGACCTGACAGCCATTTATCTTGCCATGCTTTTATAAACCCCTACCTGGAGATACAGAAACCTATAATATCCTCCATTAAGTAAAATAAGGAGAAAAGTACACTTAAAAGCAGAAAGCCAAGAACTTTGCCCTTTATTAGTGACCTTTAAAGACAGAATTAATAAGTGGTTCTGAAAGAGCAGCACTCAGGTAACCTCATGGATCCTTTCTCTTAAATGTCACTTGAAAAAAAAATCAGAGTATATTTCCAGGTTTGTAAAATAAAGCTATGACTGTAATAATATATTCAGGTTAATATGCTGTTACAGAAATATGAAACCATATTACAAATACTAAATACACATTTAATTCCAGAAACTCTCTGTATTTTCTAACTTAGAGGCAACATATTCTATATATATTTGCCTTGGAGCAAATTTTTCTGTCTTGGAGGTCTTAAACATTACTGAATTTCTTCCTTGAATAAAAATGCTTCTCAGCATGATTCTCAGGAGGCCAGATTTTATCAGCTGGTTTTAGAGACTATATTAGAGCTGTGTAATTTTTACAGTAATATCCTATGCATTCACCGCAATCTCCCTGGTGAGTGAGAAAGAGACATTTGGATTTTTATGATACACAGATTACTTTGCTAAAGACAATTAATAGATGTTTCTCACATACATAAGACCCAACAACTCAGTACTCCTTTTGTCCCTAAATCCTCAAAAAACAGACATGGATTTGTGTTAATTAGTTTTCCATTTAGCACTTTCTCTGAACAAATGCATTTCAACTGAAAAATTGCCAATAAGCTCTTTGAAATTCATTATTTGCAGGTTGGATATGTGGTTATAGATGCACCTAATGTTTATCCAGTCCACTTTAGATTAGAAGTGCTCTTTTTAAATGATTCCTACAGTTTTCTCACTTATTGTGCTTTAGTTCACAGAGCAAATTGTGTTCAGAGTACATGAGGTGGACTGCTTATTTAAGATAAATTAGATGTAGATACACAGGAGAGGCAGGTTCTATAAGTTGCCCAGGAAGTACAGAGCTGTGACATATTCTGGGCACTTTGTCCTTTCCTGGAGTCCCTCAGGTCATACACAAAAGTCATCACAGGGAGATGTCATATAAAGGCAAGGGGTAGCTGAAAAGATCTTTCCAGTGCTGGGTGTCTGAGTAGGAAAACAGAACAGTACCTCTACCCTGTGTTCTGCAAGTATCAAAGCCACAAATCTTTTAGCCTTGGAGCCCTAACCACTAAAGAAAATTCAGACACATTGGTAAGGGGTAGAAAGATGCTTTGTTTTTTTTTTTTTTTTGGCAGGGATATCAGAAAGGTCTCTGCTGTAGCTAACAAGAAAATCCTGCATTATTGGGAAAATTGTTTGTTTGGATCACTTTTGTTTTAAGTGAATAAGTAGCCCCTAAAGTAAAAGATGTGATAAGAGACTAAATTTGGATCTCCAATTGCCGACAGCTGTTAAATAAGTCACAAGTGAAATGACTTTGGCATTGCTAATTCTTGAAAACAGATACAAGCTGAACACTGAACATGCCTGACTTCAGCACCTAATTTTTCACTCCATCTCTGTTTTTTGGGAGTCCTTAAACAGACCAACTTCAATTTTAAATTTATAGACTCCTGCCAAGAATTGATTGAAAAAATATGGTTTGCAAATAATCCTCTCTAGGTATACTTTTAACAGTAGAAATTAAGTTTAGAGTAACTATTATACCATGAATGATGTTTTAATAAAATTCCTTTTAATAGTTTTTGAAACTAAAACACTTATAATATATAAATAATATTTTCTGCTAAGCTACTTATTATCTGTCACTCTTATTAGATATAATTTGATGCATTTCTGAGTAGCAACACTTAAGATTTTGGAACCATGCTACAAGATAAAACATGAGTGCTTGGAAAGAAAAGCATATTTCCATGTACATAGCTTTTTTTGACTTAGACGTCTTGAATTACCACAAGATCATGGGCTAGGTGGCTACCACCACCACTGGTTAATGACCTCTTACTTGGATTTTTTTTTTCTTTCCTTTTCTTGTTTCTCTTATTGACCATAAATACTTCAACCACCTGCAAGGCTGAGCATCTCCTTCCCTTTTCAAATCCATCTTGACCAAATCTATCCAGTGTGCTCCCGACAGCAGGCAGTTTAGTAGGGAGGTGATTTACTTAGGACCTGGGAGCTCTCTGTTCTGGTCAGTGCTCTAGCCTGGGTGTCCCAGTATTGTGGTCCCAGTGTGCAAAACTAGGACAGTAACCCTTAAAGCAGACCAGGGGACATGCAGGCAGTAAAGACATTCAAAGACATCTGCTTTCCCAAATTCATCTTAGATTCCTTTACCCAATGGAGTGCTCATGGTCAGCTGGTAGTCACCAGAAAGAGCAGATAATCCACACTGCAGAAGCCAAGCTTCAGTAAATCAATGTCTTTGGAAGGTTAAAATATTTTCCAAACTATAAAAAGCATGAATTTTACTGTTGCACAAGAGGTGTTTTTTAGGACAGTGGCACAAATTCAACTAGTGGACCAGCAGTAGTATCCTCTGAGGAAGCACTTTTCAGAACAACTATCTATGTGACTAACACCTCAGAGTGTTTTTACAAAAGGAGACAGATGTGGCCAGATGCCTTTTCCTGAGAGAAACCCACTGAGAAACATGAAGCCTACTCTCCTTCAGTTGTGCCCACTTGACTCCTTGTCAATGAATCCCTTTCCCTTATCAAACCTGTTTTGGCTTTCAGGGGATTTGACCTTTCTGAATTATACAGAGAACTCTTGTGTAACGGCCCTTATATCAGTGTGTTTACCATCTGTTCTCCCTTTTCAAATGCAAACATGTGTTACTGTTTATCCACTATGTGTCACCAGTTTACTGCAACAAATTCAGTCAAGTGGAAATCAGGTCAAGGTGAAATTTATTTCAGGCACTTTTGTTCCACTTCATTTTACAGTTTGCCACATGCTAATCATACGAATTCTGAACAAGGATCAAAAAATAAATACAATTATACTCTGGCTTCTGACTGACATTTTCAATGGATTGTTTCATTCACCTTTTGGAAAACCTCATACTGTACTTGGCTTCACTGAAAAATGTAGCTGCTGGAAATTTTTAGCAGATTGTTGGATGACATGGAGGTCGAAAACAGAACCCCTAATGCAAAGCCAAAAAAGGGATATGGATTCTTTGTATTTAATGCTATAAAGTGGGGACAGAAGTTCTTTGCTTCCCATCCTTTCCCCAAGTCACAGAGATACTTGTTCTGAAAAGTACTTCCTCAGAGGATTTGACTGCTAGTCCACTGGTTGAATGTGTTCCACTGTCTTAATGTGAATGTGAGGGACGTAGCGCAAAATCCTGCAAAAAATGTCAACACCCACTGTGTAAAAACTTGACACCACCCTAAAGATAATGCAAGTTTCCTTTTAGCTCCCTGGAAATAAGTCTGCATTTTCTCTTCGAGTTATTAAACAAAAGAAAAAATATTAGCTAGCATCGTGATTAATTATAATTCTGTGAGTATGAGACATAAAGATAGGTGCAGAAATGATACGACATCATGGGATGTTAAGAGAGGACAACTATGACTGTCTGGGCCCCCATGTCTGCTGCTGGTGGGAGGAGATATGGTGGGTGTATTCAACCCTTTAGCCCTCAGAGAATACTCCAGAACATTGACTTGGATTGTGCAAATTGGCCTTAGCAGTGGAAATTTCATGAACTGCTTTCCCTAGAAAAAAACAATTTTGCAGAAGTAAATACCAGAGCTATTACTGCTCTGCTTGTGCAAAGAATCCCTCTCTCCTTACATAAACATAAATTACTTGTTTCTGTAGACCCCTGAGAAAGTTTAAATCTAGCCAAGCTTTAAGACATTGAAACTTAGTCAGTGAGAACACTTTTTCCTTAAAACATGCATTTCTTTCACATGATACTACTTCTCAGTATCAGCTTTTCTGCATCAGTACATTTTTACCAAGGAAAAGAAAAAAGACTCTCCCAAATGTTTTATTTGTTCCCAAATGGAGGAATTTTCTTTTCCCTTATCACCATTTCAGATGTGTTTCATGGAATTTTACTAAGAATCATGTTCGAGTCTGAAAGTCAAAGATAACAGTAAATGACATTAACTTCAATAACAGCAAATGGTGCTCTGTGCCCCCAAGAGAACTGTTCTTGTTTCCTCTTCTCCCTCCTTCTCCACAAACAGATTGATCCACAGTAAGATTAAGCAAGAGCCTTTTCTCTGAGTACATGTATTGTCACAGGTTAGGTTGGTGTAGGAAACCAATTATGGTTATAGAACATGTTGATAAACTTAGTGGGGCAAAATGTAAATTAATTGGAAATATGGGTTAATAATATTTATCCATATCGCAGAAAGATTCACAGTTTTGATGGTTTGCACCTGCACAAATGCTGAATATTTTCACAGAGCTGTGCCCTGCTGGTCAGAGTTGTGACCCATGATATAGATCATGTGTTGCCATTTTTTGAGAAACTGATATTAACGTACATTTAGTTAAACCTTATGTCACACTGGAGTTATTTTACTTTTGACTAAATATTTACATTTCGGTAATCTGGAAAAGAATCAGATAGCATGGAGCTCTGTTTAGCTAGGTAATGTAAAACCCACAAATGAATTGTTGGTCCTGGCCCATAGGAACATGAGACGGAGCTTTAAATGGTAGGTCCATTGGAATCCCACCAGTGGGAACGGAGGGTGTTTGATCATACAGGGTTTTATGGTACTTCCATTTCAATCAACAGAAGTCTTGAGGTTAACTGCTAGTCCCTGAGGACTCCTTGTGCTGTCAGTGCAGATGAGGTCTCCTACACAATGATGCAGAGCAAGAGCATACACATCCTCTCTTGATTTTCTAGCAAGACCATCCACATTTCCAGGTAGACACACGTTTTTTGTGTGATAACAAACCTACTGTCAAGAATCTTCAAACAGAAATATGGGGTTTTTTTTAACAGAGTTTTACTAAAAATTTCAAGGACAGGATTTCTTTGCAAGCTCTTTCTGCTCCATTTTTTGTTCACACATTCCAACCTGTGGGATGGTCTTCAGAGAAATGTTGCCTGCCACAGTACTATTTTTAGTACCTGTAAGCTGAGAATTTAAATATTTATTTCCTTTCTCTAGGTCTGATACAACTCTTACTAGGTGAACTGTTAAACATTAAATACATTTTTGGATACTTTATCATGTAGTTAGAGTTGAATAAATTTTGACAAAGAGCTCTATTTTGATAACCAGAAATCATCTGAGTGCATGGAAGACTTTGAGAGAACACTGCAATTCCTGTAAATTTCAGCAATTCTTAAATCCAAGAATAGAGAAAGGGCTCTTAGCCCACCACAAGGGCGTTCAGAGCAACTGTGATAACTGGAACTGATTTCTCCGTTTTTTTTCCCAACACACAACACAGCAGTATGGATATTTCGTCCACTGCTCTAGATTAGGTTGTTGAGTTGGGATCACAATACTCCTTGAGGCTCTAGTACTATAATAAAGAAACATAAAACAGATCCAATATCAAAGCACAGCAAAATATGTATTTCTGTCTTTCCCTTATCTAAGCTGGATTTCTAGACTGCCTTCATATTTGGAATAAAGCTGTAAAAAGAAAGAATGCTATTAAATATTTGACCTTTGTAACCTGTCGACAGTCCCACAGCTCAGTACAAAGGCTCACTTTCCTCTCCAGCACCCTTGTTTGTATGGCTGAGATCAGCATCCCTCAACTCTGATCATGACTGCTACAAACCTCATCTCTGTCACCTTCTAACTAGTCTGACAATTTACTACCTACCAGGTATCTGACAGAAGAGCTACCTGCAGTACTGCTTTCATTTGTAGTATTCAAGCCTTATAATTGTGGTACTATAACACTCAGCCCATCCCTCATCCCACCCTTAAATACACTAAGGACTGAAAAATCAGTAAATATTTTCCGCATTAATAGTTGTTAAAAAACAAACAAAAAAACCCCAACAAGAACGAGAACAATAAAAAAAAAAAAAAAAAAAAAAAAAAAAGCCGAACAAAAATACCCCAAAAAAACACAGAAAAATTAAACAGCTGTCCTAAAATGTTGACATATTTGCAAAAGTTTCTGCACTTCTACTTGATACCTACTTAATTTTTGCAAAGTGGTTCCACTTACAACATAATAAAGATTCTTTTGGCTTTGCTTCAGAAAGCTAATATTGCTTGTTTTCGAATGTCAAGAAAAGAAAACAATAATTACACATTATAAGCATGACAGGGAAAAAAAAACAAAAAAACACCACCCCGAAACAGTTAAAAGTCTCAAAAGTCTGCTTGTATAAAACTGCATGTTCTCTTACTCATAAAAGTCCTCAGATTGGGATTCTACAAAACAGTCCATTGTAAAAAAAATATTTTCTTGTTTTAATGAAAAGTTAAAATTATCTATCTCATAGAAATATTTGAAAAATGCCTGTATTGCATCCATGGTAATGTGAATAATGATAAAAACTAATAAAGTTTAAGAAATAAATCTCTTCTCACAAGTGACTGCCAAAATGACTAAACTTGTGCATTATTTTGTAATTATGATACAGATGATCTTATACAAACCTTATCATTTATGAGTCACAATAGTTCAGTTGCTTACAGCAAGGGTTTCAGCATTGGTTATTTCACTGCATACACCCTCATTTATTAAAAATGTGGCAGATTATATTTGTATGTCTCATGAACCAAATCAGATTCTTTGAAAGATGAGCAAAATGCCTAATGCAGATTTCTGATTTTTTTCTAAAAAATAATCACATTTTGGAAAAATTCTTCATCACGCTCTGTTCTGTTTCTCAGTTTTCACCTATCACTTCTGGAATTCTAAAGTGATCTTCCTTGTTTTAACTTCAATGTTATGTCATATTACAATTCTGGATGACAGAAATTAAATATCTGCAATTACCAGAGGGAAAAAATATGTCAATTGAAAGAAATTATTCTATAAATTATTTTACCCTATAGATCATCACTAGAAAGACATATTAATTTTAATAACTTTATAGAAAGAAGCACAGCCATATCTGGAGGTACTTGGTAAAATATATTGGCACTGTGATTTGAACACTTCACATTGAATGTGCTTCATTACTCCTGTTACCTATGCACATCAGCTACACTTCTCTCATTCACAGATTTCTCCTCCTTTGGCCAGATATTTTCTTTTTCAAATTGTCTGTGTAATCAGTCCAAGGAATATTTTTTCACTTTTCCTGCTACAAAATAAGCAGACATTTTTGCAAACCCTGAGGACATGACCCTGGAACAACAGTAGAGCCCACTCAATAGAGACCTCCCCTCCCCATAAGCAGATTTAGTGAGTCCAGTCTCTTCACAAAGTCTGAAGAAACATTGGTCAAAACCAATGGGTTCCTTTCTATGTGCTTCAGTGACCTTTAGCTTGGATGTTTTGCATGTCAGACAGAATGCAGCAGAGACACTGATCCTCAACTAGGATGTGGAGTTTCATAGAATCATAGAATCGGCTGGGTTAGAAGGGACCTCAGAGATCATCAAGTCCAACCCTTGACCACTACCACTGCAGTTACCAGACCATGGCACTGAGTGCCACATCCAGTCTCTTTTTAAATATCTCCAGGGATGGAGAATCCACCACCTCACCGGGCAGCACATTCCAATGCCTGATCACTCTCTCTGTAAAGAAATTCTTTCTAATATCCAACCTAAACCTCCCCTGGCACAACTTAAGACCGTGTCCTCTTGTCTTGTTGAAAGTCATCTGGTAGAAGAGCCCAACCCCCCCCTGGCTCCAGCCTCCTTTCAGGGAGTTGTAGAGAGCGATGAGGTCTCCCCTGAGCCTCCTCTTCTCCAGGCTGAACACCCCCAGCTCCCTCAGCCTCTCCTCACAGGACTTGTGCTGGAGTCCCTTCACCAGCCTGGTTGCCCTCCTTTGGACCTGCTCCAGGACCTCGATATCTTTCCTAAACTGAGGGACCCAGAACTGGACACAGGACTCGAGCTGTGGTCTCACCAGGGCTGAGTACAGGGGCAAAAAAACCGTGGAGCTGGTATCCCCATGCCAGCAAACTCCTCTTTGAGTCTGGGCCAGTAGCTTGGAGCATGCAATACAGCTGCAGGACCCCACACAACTCTCAGCAGAGATGCTACCTGGGATCCTGGAGGTGACACTGCTGTGCTGGTGTACATGGTGGAGCTGTTCCTGTAGCAGTGTCAGAGCTGTCCTCTTTGTAACTCCCGTGGATACCCTTGTGTGCCTGCACTGTGCTCCACGTGCTCTCACAGGGGTGTTCTCATTGCCTCATCTGCACTCAGAGACTGTGATTCACAGCTGCAGCAGAAGTACATTAGGACTGATGAACTCTCATGCTGTGGCTGTGGAAGCCCAAAGGATAAGTTAACATATGCACAGTGATACAGTACTATTTTGCAAAATAAGGAAATGAGAGAGCTAGATAAAACTCAGTATTGGGAGGGGGAAAAAAATTAGTTGATTTAAACAGCAGCTCTGAACTATTTTTAATTTTTAGCAGAACATTCTGTTAAATTTTTCAGAACAAGTTCAGCCTACTTGTAAAAGAAAAGAGGAGAAATAAGAAAAAACAGAAACCTTCCAGAAGGCCTTTGATCCATTCCAGAAACAATAAAAATTAAGAAGCGAGTAATACATTCAAATAAAAAACAAAAAAAAAAAGCTAACCTAATGAGAATGCCTGTAACTATGGAGATAATATACTTTCAAGCAACCTGCTTATAACAAAGTTTCACTTACTGGATTACTTCAAGTATTTAATAACTTATAGTACTGCCAAAGCTCAGACTGAACTTTAGTTATTTTCCCTGTCAAAACCGATTCAGCTGTGCAATGTCAAACCACCAGAAGTGTTCTTTATTGCATCCGTATGAGAAAATTTAACCACATTTAATTTTTGTTGAGTAACAGTTTTCTTTTTGTTAACATGCTATGAAAGTATTCAGAGATCAAAAAGCTGCTACAAAATGTTAGAATGGTTAAAATTAAATAATATTCATTTGTTTAATTGGGAAGACGATCAGTCTGTGTGATTTGTAAATAACATAGGTTAATGACATAGGAAATTAACTTATAAAATACAGGTGTTCTTGTAAATATTTATTTTAAGTATATCCACAAATAATAATCCTCCACCTCTTAGGATGTCCCAAAGACACTCAAACATTATGGTAAGTAGACCATAACGTAACATAACATCATCAGAAAAAAATTGTTGCTTAAATGTGACAGGATTATCTGCTTGTATGGTCAGGCCACTTTGTGAAAAGAAATACCTTACCTTGCTTTCAGAATGCACAAGCAAAATTTGCTTGTGCAGAATATGAAGTATGACGTTTCCCTTTTTTGACATTATACCTGAACTTTAGACTTCTATTTTAAGGCTTCTTTTAAAGATGCTTTTGAAAATGTCTCTAGCTTCATGTTGTACCTGATAGTTAAACCAGAAAAATTTAGTAATCAGATTTTTCTTGAGAGATCTTAAAGGCAGATAAAGCTTTCTGAAAATATGACCTGTTGTTTAAAAAGCTGTTGAAGTTATACAGTCCTCTCACCTTTTATTTTGGTCCTGTTTCACTGTACATTTAAATATTTCTCTGATCATTTAAAACAGACTGGTTTTGCTTTGACATATAAGAAAGAATTAGCTTGCACTTGTGCATTCATAATGCCACAGTGACAAAACTGTGGGCTGAACTGTGGAAAAATTATATTTAGTTTTGATCCTGACTTTTTTGTTTTTATTTATTCTGTCAACAATTCATGGACAAATGTGTGTACAGTCTTTGCAGATTCATTTTGGTATTGCAATGGAGAACTCTGGACATTTAACTACAGGATAAAAATTAGGAGAGGAGTACCACCTTGTTTGTATCTGTAAGTCTACAATGCTTTCAAATAAAACCCTGTCAGCACAGACATCCAGACATATTTTAATGCCATTCATATAACTATTAAACACATTTATGCTTTAACATCAGCCATTGTGAATCCTATCTGCCTTTGCTTCAGAAATTCCATATGTAATGGATTATATTTAGCCAACAATAATTATCACTTTTATTGTACACAATATTGTACACAATAAAACCTCATGGAGATCAAGGTCTGCAGAGAAAAAAGGAACACAAAGCACCTTTAGAGATTGCAGGCAGAGTGGAAGGATTGTAGAAATAAGGAAAGATAGAGACAGTTCTTACTGAAAGATAAAAAAGAACAAGGAACAGTCTATGTGCTGCCACATGGAAAGCATAGGAAGAAGGCAGCAAGAAGAAGTTAACAGAAGCATTTACAAGAAACATATGGCTTATAGGGAAGGCAACACACAGAAGGAATGCACAAACTGATGAAGAAGCTGTAGCAGCAGATATCAAAGAAGTAGACAGAAAATGCCAAAAGAGAAGATACTAGCACTGATATTTCTTGGGATAGACATCCAGTAAAAGCCCTGTCAATACCAGGATTTTAGGTAGAAACCTACCAAGGCTTTTACTGCATTTATATAAAGTGAAGTTGACAAATAAATAAAATTACATAGACGTTTGTTATTCAGTAGTTATTCATTAGATTCTGTCACACTTGTGAAAAAACACATACTTCACAGATCTCAAGAACTGCTTCTTAAAAGGCTACTCTAACTGAATTCATTAGAAAAACTCACATTAATTTTAATGTGGGGTGGTTTTTCTCAAATTAGGCAATAAAAAAATGTCTCTTTCAGAGTCCATCTTCTGGAATACTTTTATTTTTAAAATATGTTTTTGGAAGACTATTTTAAACACATGGTCAGCTTATTAGTTTTTTTATCTTACTGGGTTATTACCACAGAATTAGCAACACCATAGACATCTATTGCATAATCAGTATGCAGTACAGACTACTGCTGAGCCCGAAGGGAATATAATCCAGCAAGGAAGAAAAAATATTCCTCTTTTCTTTTTTCCACAGGGTTATTTTCATTTCCTCCTGCTTTCCACTGGAAGACATCAGACTTTCCCAAGAGAGGCCAGCTTCAGAGTCTGAAAGCCAAATGACCTAGAACAGAGAAGCCTGTGGCATTATTATTCTTTTTTTTGTATCTATTCAACTTCTCCTGCATGTAAAAGCTATGTACAGGAATAAAGGAGAAATGTTTGTTAATTATTCCACCTAATCGCAGGCAGAAGCTCCACTATGAGACTGTATTTATTTTATTGTACATGAAGACTTGTGCAAATGAACCAATATTAATGTAGGTAGACAGGAAGCAAAGGCAACCAGCAGGTCAAAAGTGCAGTAGACTTGCCCTGCCCATCTGCATAAGTTGTCTTCAGTACAGAGACAGAATTGTGCATCACTGGCAAGAAGAGATAAGGAAGCAGCCCTCAAGTATGATTATAAAATAGCCCATCTAAATGTAATAATGAAATTTCAAGTCGTTGAAGTAAGTGTCTAGAATAGTTCTGATTTTCCTCCTGGATACTTTTAAATTCTAGGGTGCCTTATGTTACTCCTAGGCCACATATCATGGAAGGTGCCATTAGCAGTATAATTACTTGAATAGTACAGTAAATTAAATTATCACAAGTTTTTTTTATGTATGCTGTTATTATCTTTCCAGAAAGCAGATGTTAAAATCAAAAAAATTTAACAAAAGCAATGCTATTGTCATGGACAGAAATACAAATGCTCCATGAGAGCGAGGATTTACTCCATGGTGCTCTGGGATAACAGTTCCCATAACATTTTCTTCATAGACATTAATTCTTGTACAGCTTCTGCCTTCATAGCTTGCCATGAAGAAGTGGATTTACTCCATGAAACTTCCACTATTTAAAAATTAGCTTTTAGCTAAAGCTACTGTTAATGGAGAGCTTAATTAATGAAGAGCTCTTTACTCCCAAAGTCTTTATTTCATCTAACACTAGGAGCCCTAAGCCACTAATTCCAGAAGCAATGTTGTCTGACTGCTTCCTCCAGTGAGTACTGAGCCAGGACACTTAGATGTGTAGCTTAAGCTTCCTGTCTAACTTCTGAATACCAAAAAAAAATAAAAAAAAAAAAAAGAAAAGAGGCGAAACAAATCCCTTAATTTAAATCCATAAATGCAGTTCCATGTATCAAATACCTCTCTGTCTTATTTTATATTAGGCCTCATTTAGCAGATATTAAAGAATGTAACAACGCATGTGACTTCACCGTGGCTACTCATCCTTACAGAAGATAACAGATTAGTGCAATTTTTAAGGCTTGGGGTTTTGATAAAGTTAAATTTTAAAACTACCATTGTTTTTAAGCATCTGTGAAATGGTTTAAAAGAATGCTGCTGAGCAAAATATTATTATTCATTTTGAGTCGAGAGTTATGCTAAACCATACCTTGTGGTCCATTAAACCAGTCTGTAGGTCTCTGTATTCAAGGGTAAGCTGGCCCACAGACACAGGAAACTACATTGTGTAAGGCTGGGAAGTTATGAGGGTAAGCAGTTCATAAGCAACTGTAACCTACAGCACACTACAAGAAATCAGAATGTTAGTAAGGTGATAGTATTAAATATACAATTTGATTATTCCTGAAATGCTAAAACCAAAGCACCCAAATTAGGTGCATTTTCTTCAAAATTAAATCGGTCAGGAAATACTCGGTGGTGGTTTCTGCCCCTCTGTCAAATTAAGCTTTACAAAGACAGTGATACATCTTTATAATATATCTTTATAATATAGTCCATGTATATATGTTATTTTTGTACACAAATGTTTCCATAATTATAGAAGAAGTTCATTGCTTCCTTTGTCACAATATTTGGATGTTTGCTTTCAACCCTCTCTGGTAGAAGCTTCTCATCACTTAAAATGTCTTTTGGCAAGAGAACCCAGAGTGGTCTGCAATTCTCTGTCTGCTATAAGAAGTGTGATCACCTGTTCTAGCCAGACAAACCTGTAATCTCAAAATTATGAAAGGGAATCTCTGGAGATTCATCTGTCCAAGAGTGACTGACACTTCAGTGAAAGAAAAGGAAGATGAGGACTTCTGTAGAAGATTCCTCAGAGAGCCAAAGGAGGCTGCCAGTCTGAGTACCCAGTGCAAGGCAGTGAAGCTCTAAGCTGTGCCACCCTATTGCTGTTACTGTGTTGGGACAATGTCAGGGGGGACAGATTTGTCTTTGGAAATGCTACCATGTGTGGCTGTTCATCCCTCCTACCACTGTTTGCTGACCTGGATGGCTCTGCTTGCCCATTTCCAGCCCTGGGCTAGAACAACACTGCCTTGGCATCCATGTAAGTGGTATACCAGAGGTCATAGAGCACACCTGATGCTCTAAGGCACAAGATCCCATCTGATCTAGATGCAAGGATGACCTAGGTCAGATGAAAAAGGGTTTCTCCTACCAGTAGTGACATCACATAGTCAAAGCCTGTTGTGGTTTCCTGTGTGCTCATCAGCTTCAGATATCAAGGGATAATGGATTTCTCAACGAGTAGAGAAATCTCCTCAATGTTATCTCCTCAAATACACTTCTGGATAGCCTGATAACTCTAAAATGGTGGTCAACAGATTGGAATAGGTTTGGGTTTTCAGTCTCAGATACTGTCTTCTCAATTCACATTGTGTAGGTTGCTCACTTCACTGGGTTCTAGACAGATTTCCAGAAAATTCTTCTTTCCTGCCCTGAAAATTTTCTTGGCATGTCTTGCACCAACCCCTTCTTTGAAGCTTATGTGCCAGGCTGAGATGAAGACAAAATTTTCATGTATTAATCAGGTTACCACCCAGAAGTATATGAATGCAATTACATCTTCTGTATACTCTTGGGTGCCACAATAAACCTTAAAATAATATCCCACTGATATTTTTATTTGATGAGTGGAAATCATGCTATCCTGCCAATAATGGAATTTTAAAAATCCCAGACATTTATACTGGACTCCATGCAGGGAAGTGGCTGAAGTTCAAACATCCCAAATCAACCCCATGGTGCAATAGAGCTGGCATCCCACTTTGCCAGGGGGTCAAGTAGAGAATCTGGAATTTGTCTGATCACATGTCAGACAAATGTCTATGTCTATATCAAATTTGTACTACTTAGAAAATACAGAAAAGTAAAAGTTAATGTCGCTGACCATGGAACCATAGTCTGGTAGACATCAATGTTGTTGATGGACCCCATGTTTATAGGAAAACAAAGTTTGATCTATGATGATCAGCTTAGAGCTTCACATAAAGGTGCTTCTTCTAGACAGAACATCTCAGATTTTTCTACAATATTTTAATGGCGTTTCTTCACAAAGATTTTTATATGAGCAACCAACAAAAGTTAAATAGTTTTTAGTGAGCTGTAGGAAGTCATTGGCAAAGGAGCACACAGCTGGAAGCACAGAGGGCAAGCACAAAGTCTGCATATAAAAGGAGATGGAGTGACTCAGATGATCTAAATCAGTCTACGTGACTTTATAGAAGAATTTCAGCTTATAACAGCTGAGGATACATCTCTAATATAAAGTGTTAAAAAGAAAACAAAAATGGGGGCGGGGAGGAAGTGCAACCTTCAGAAATCAGGATAAGGAATCAACAAACTTTACTCCTACAAGTAATGTTTACAACCTTTAGCTTGTGGACTTTGATGGGGTTACTCACTAATCTTTAAATGAACAGATCAAGGCTAGTACATTTTAGATTAACAATATCCATGCTGTTTCTTCTGGTCAGACTGCAGACCTATGTGGTTAAATTTGCCCAAAGCTACATAAATGAATGAACTCAGAAAATAAAATCTGTTCTCCAGCTAATGCAAATAAGAGAGGTATAACCACAGATCACATATGAGGACACAAGTGTAAGGAAACAATTAAAGATTTAAGAAACACTTTAAGTATGCAAAACACTAATTCTTCCAGGGACTGTCTTCCAAGGACAACTCAAGGAAGCAAGATCTATTTTCAAAACAAATGTTAGTTTCTTCGCCTGAAGCACAGGAAAACATTAAAGAAAGAGGCAGCCAGTGGATTAGCTCAAATTTTCAGGTTTACAGATTTTTCTGCCAGATAAATCATTACTAGTTGTGACAAGAAAGCAATTTTTAAAAATCAGTGCCTTGCAATGTAACTTTTTTCCTTTAATTAACAATGCATTTTTCTGTTTTCTTCAAGAAAAGCAGTTTAAACAAATGTTTCACTTACAGCAGTTCATCAGGTTTGTAAACAACAATGAATTTACTTGAGTAAGACCCAAGAAATCTTACTTTGAAATGTCATTTGGAAAAGTTCTGTTTTCTCTTTTCATTAAAGTGACTTCCTTAAGTTCCTGACTACACTGATAAGCATCCCAAGTTACTCTAAAAAATACAACCATGTAAGGGTGTGAAAGCACCAGAGAAAAGCCAGAGGAGAAATGTTATACAAATAGGATGTGCTGATGGCATCTGGCTAAGTAGGTCAGGAATCTTGCACCTATTTAGTGACAGCTTTTCAGGAGACTCAGTGCAGAAGACCAAGTACAGTGAGCAAGTCCTGAAGACTACGGTGGGTACAACAGAGAGGCTCAGAAAGAGGACAACCTAAAGCAAGAGATGGATGATAACCCTAAGGGAACCTAATGGATGTGAGGAGGAGTCAGCAGCTGCCATCTTTTATTCCACATCATCACAGAGTCCTAAACAGAACACCTGGTTACAGCTGTCTTAGTGCTTGCATCTTGAAGACACTCCCTGTGTAGACATATCTCAGTGTGGGAGTGGCAGTGTGAGTACAAATGGGTAAAATAATTTTTACTTCAGTTTTAATTTTAAACCAAATCATTCTTTCTTCTTATCAGGGCTTCCAGGTCTGTGTGACATCTGCCTTGCCAATTGGGTTTGATTCCAGAGCTGTGCTCTGAACAGAGGGAAAGGCTGTGCTGGGGTGCCTCAGCTTTAGCAAATCCTCTCGCCACGTGGCAGGACTGCATGTGCTCTCACAGTAGGTCTGCATCCTTCCAGGAAGTGTTAGATATATAAATTCAATCCTGATTTACCATACACATGTGTAGTATAGATGGCATTTCTGTTACAGATCTACAACACCAGCAAGCTCCTGAGGTACAAGACCTTCACCCGCACTTTCTGGTAGAAAGCTAGACTGCCACTGCCAGTGTTTCTGAAGTCCTGAGCTGCCCAGCATTCAGACACACAAAGAGGATGTATCTGAAGCTGGATTTGATAATAAGAGTCTTTTATCCAAGAGCCAAAGGGCTAAATCACTCACCCATGACGCTGTTCTCCCTGCTCTGCCAGAAAGGCATACCTTCTGAGCAAGCACTGTAGCATCTGAATAGAAATCTTCCTTACAAAGTTTTCTAAGTCCCTGCTTTTGAACCTGTGCCATCTTATAGAAATACCTAAATGATTTTTGACAAAGAGAACAAAATCCAGATTTCCACTTTCACTCTTTGAGTTTTGTGACGTTGAGCATCATTATAGCAGTCACTTTCATGAGGAAGCAAATGATTAATTAAAATAAAACAGCCTCAACAAGAGAGATGTATTCCTTCCAGTTGTTTTCTCTCCCCTCCTCTGCAATTATACACACTGATAGAATTATCATCAAACTTAATGCATTTGCTTGGAAGATGGCAGACTTGAAATTCAGGAAGCAGCAGAAGGAAATAAAGTTAGGAATCTCACATTCACATGAGTATCCAAATCACTTAAATTATTGAATGAAGATGGGCAGTGTAGTACCACTATGGCAACTGTAAAGGAAGTAAGTAAATAGGAAAGGCTATGCAATAGTAATACCCCAGCAAAGCAAAGTATTTCCCTCACCCCATATTAAGCAACTACCTTCACAAGAGTTCTCTCCTGTCATAATAGACAGTTTTTCACTCCAGGTTTACTCCAAATTACGCAGTTGCACTACTTCAGGTGTTAAATCTACCCTAGTAAAGTTTTTTCAGATTTTCTTTTCTATTCCTACAGTCTATAGGATACATGTACATGGAGAAGAGACAATGCACCCCCTAGAAAACTTAGGTCCACATTTCTACTACACAGCTGATGGCCAAAAACTTACACCTTAATATAGAAAGCCAAGTGTCTTGGGTTAGTGCTGTGGTGTTTTGGAAGCAGAGGGGCCACAGGGGGGTCTCCTGTAAGAAGCTGCTGGAAGCTCCCACAGCTCCAATTTCTGTCCAGCCTATGGCCAAGGCTGAGCAGATATGGAGAAGCTGGATTCACCTCTGTGAGTAACATATGCAAGGAAGGGGAAAAAAGGAAAGGAATGAGAAGGGAGGGAGGGGAGGAGAGGAGAGAAGCATAGAGGAGAGGGGTGGGGGAGAAGGTATTAAGATCTGGTTACGTTTTCTTTATCTCCTGATAGATTAGATTAAAGTAATTTATTTTTTTCTTACCAGGCTGAGTCTGTCTGGTTTTGCCTGTTACTGCAAGTGGGAAGTGAAAACCTCACTATCCCTGTCTCAGTCGATGAGCCTTTAAGTGGATTTTCTTGTCCCTGTCCCACAGCGAGTGTGAGAGGTGAGCATGCAGATGCCTGGTTGGCACATGCTGGGACTAAATTGTGACACCAAGATAGAGCCACCACTGCTGGACTTGCCAGCTGCCCAGTCTTGAGGCTAACTAGTTCAGGCATCACGTCATGCTTGCTCATCTCTGTTTCTACCAAACCTCTAGCTGGCTACTATTGATTGAGCAAGATATGGTATTATACTATATAGCCACACCAACTTATTTAGTGCTAGTTTCAGCTTTCTAACACAATACTGAATTATTTCAATCTCAATTTACTGAATTATTTCAATCTCAGTGAATTATTTCAATCAACAAGATTATCCTTGCTGATGTAATCAAGTACCAGAGACTGTGGTATTTGGGACTTTTTATCAAATTCATAATCTTTTGACCAAGTACCCAGAGCAAAAGTTTGATTCCGTCATGGGTAATACCTCACTACATGGCTTAAAAATGGGGATTCAACTCCTGCATCGTAAGAAATCATCTTTAATCAACATAAGCAACAGTCCATGCTAGCATTAAATGACTGTAAAAATAAAATGTTGAATTACTTCTCCGGCATAACTGTTTCAGATAAGTGCTTAAGATCTAAATTCCCCAGTTAAAAATTCAGAGTGCTAAATTTTTAATCCATTCAGTTCTACTTATAAATCAACCATAAAAACACAAAGATAATGCACAGATTTATAGAATGGCATGGAGCAATTCTTAAGTCAAATAAAACCATGCTGATTGTCCAATCTCATGAAGGTTTTTGGGGGAAAGTATTTTGTTTTGTTTTAATAAAAGCATACTTCAAGCAATCTCAAGGAAATTGAACATTTTGTTTCACACAGTGATAGTACAATCCAAGGATAAAACTAAGACAAATCATAGTTATAGTTTACATAAGTACATCTTGTGGTCCACAGAAGACCAGAATGATGGCTCTTATATAAGCTTTTCAGATTTTTCCAAATTAAGATGGGCCTATCTTTCACATAACTCTCTGCTGGTGGTCTGGTTATGTGACCACAAATTCATTTTATTCTCTTACCTCATTGCTGTGAGTGCCAAGTAAAACTTGTTTGTAGGTCTTCTGGAATGCATATTACATTTACTGCTGGACTGCATAGTTTTTCAGTAATTAAATAGAATTCTCAAAGCTCACTAAAGCTGTCTTTGCAGCCAGAGGGAAAGTGAGTGGATGCAGAAAATCAGAATGGCATGCAGCAGCCCAAGGAAAACTACACAGAGCAGGAATGGGGGCAGGGCAAGTGTTGGAGATGGAGAGAATACAAGAAAATCAGCTAGGAGAGGGACTGATCTCAGAAGTCATAGAATTGGCTGAAGATGATGGAGGAACAAGTTCTCCTTGCTTTGAAGGTTGTGTAAGCAGGAGATCAGGGAGACCAAAAAGACCTCCTAGATCATCTCAGTAGTGTGCAAAAGGTACAAGTTCAAAAGAAGTGGAGTAGTGAGAGATCTGTAAGAAAGAAAGAGAAAAGTTTGAGTTTAAAAATGAATAATTGTGACAGAAAGGAAGAAGTCTGCTTCAGCTTTCTGTTTGCAAGCTCCCTAATGTAACATATTATATAAAAAAAAAAAAATTGTTATTGCCAATGTAATAAACGATAGTTCCCTTCCCAATCTGGCTTTTTTTTTCACACCTTCTTTTTCTTACGTCACAGTTTTGAAAAGTTGCAAGCTTGCAAAAAGGGATGACAAAAGTAACACATTAAAGATTATTAATATAATAATGATTATCAATAAAATAAAATGCAATAAAGTCCCAATAAACATTGGGAGCATAAAATGCAAACATACTTTCAGTAAGAAATTTAAATAGTTATTTTGAAACAGTAAATATTTTTCTATTTCTTTTTTTTCTTTTTTTGAGTGATCTTTGAACACAGCAACCACATGAAGTTGGAAACATTACATTTCTATTATTTAATATGTATTCGTGGACAGAACTGTTGAATCTTTTGGAGTGGATAGCAACCAGTTCAGTTGCTGAAAAAAAAGCTCTTTTTGGAACTCATCACCAAGAAATTTTTAGATTCAATGGGTGAGATTTAGGTCAGTTTATTTCTGGCATCAAAATCCAAGACACGGGGAGCTGCTATCCAAGGTTTTCTTTGCAGCTGAAAAATTACTGGCTTAAAAATATTAGCATGACAGACATTCCTTCTCCTGCACTGCCACCAGTGACAGATGTTTTTGCAGCCAGGCTGTGCAATGCCATCCAGCTAAGTAAATCCATAATCTCTTCCTTTCTGTGGTGCCTTCTATTCAATGCCATGGGCAATTCCAAGTGATTTTGGAATTCTCACCTAAAGCAGGACACCCTGCTATGGAAGAATAATTCAATAAGCTGGGGCCAAGGAAATAGAGTAAATAACATAGGAAAAGAGCTACATTTAAGTCTCTGTTTAAGACCATGGTTACTGCAGAGTTTAGCAGAAAATTCATGTTTGTTTGATACCAAGATTAAAAATTACTGCACAATGTTGAGAAGAGATTGCAGGATGTGAGTTTCAAAAAGGGAGTGTGTGTCTTGTCACATCACAAGCTCTAAAACTGGCAAGAAGAAAGTTTTCACAAAGAAGTAGAGGTGATCATCTCAGGTCTCAGCCCCAGGTCTGATCATCTCTGCTGCCCACGCTTTCTCAGATGACACTTCTCCAGGTAGGCTCTCAACAAAACACTCTCAAACATAAATTTTAATACTTCCAACCAGTCTCAGGATCTCTGCACATTAAAACTCAGTTCCCCTTTTTTACATTAGAAAGGGAGACATGGAGATTTAATAACTTGTTTTTCTAGTAGCAAAACCAGAAGAAGAATACAAATATAGGTATTTTTAGGCTTCTGCTACTATTAGAGTGGAACACAGTAGCACAGCTTCTGGTACTTTTATGGGCCTGATCTTCTCCTTAAGGGCTGCTGGCTGTTTCCTGCATCTGGGGCTGCGGGTGCTCACCCTCTCCCAAAACCAGACCTATTTTTATGCCTGGAATAGAGTCCTCCAAATCAACAACTTATCTCAGCTCTCTGTGTCTTCATCTCCTTTGCTGCTTTGCATTGTCACCACTCAAGAAACAGCTTCTTGCTTTTGTGCTTAAAACCATTTAAAGTTAATTGGGCTTTCAGAGAGTGCCTTGACTGTGTGCTGACACTCTGGGCTCAGTTACCTCATGGATATATTGAAACCCAAACAAAAGCACAAATCCTAAATGCTTCAATTGCTAAACAAAACTGCTCTCAGAGGAATTTTGAAGATGTTCACAGCCTTTGCAATTTGGGAAGGATGGACCGCCCATCAGCTTCTCTCAAGCCTGAATCTCTGGCTTGAACACATGTGGGCCAGCTGGCTGCCCTTGACAGCAGGAGTTAGTTTTGCATGCACTTTCTATAATTTTGGTTTAGATATTTGTCTGAAGGACATCTTGGCATCTGCAAATAAATATTACATTCATGAAAGCCTGTGTGTACACAGTCACAGTCATTTATAGAAGTGCAGGATACTTCTGAATAAAATGCTATATTTAGACTGAAACTTCTCATTCACAAAAATAATAATCTATTCACATTAAAGGGGTTTTTTCTTTTTTTCCAAATAATTTTTAAATATTTTCTTTTGATTCTAGCAAACCTACACATTCTTTTTCCTTCAGCATAAGACCACAGATTATTCATCCAGAACCTAAGAGAAGGTGATCAGCAAACATATATTTATTCAAATGACTTTTTTTCACCCCAGATATGTCTCCTGTTAAATAATTTCAATTTTTCTACTGAATACTAGGTTGTTTAGTGTTCTTTTAACTAATGTCACGGTTTAACCAGGACAACTAACTATTGTAACTTTGGGAATAATTAAACACTTGTTCTCTTAACATGCCACTCTAATGCTACCCTATAAAAATTAAGAAATAGGTCATTGAATTTACTGGTAGATATGTATAGATAACAGAGTTAAAAAAAAAAACCAAACAAAACAAAAAAATGCTTTCTTTGAACTGAGCTTGTGTTTTCCATTTCTCTGCTACACTAGAAAGTTTTCTCACAAAAATACTTCCAGTTGATGTAGCTCTATAACTGGATATTATTATGTTATGTGGTTATATTGTTATAACTGGATATCTTAGAGAATGTAAGCATAAATGAGGACAGATTTTGTGAGGAGAAACAGATGTTGGAGCAATAAGGAGAGAAAGGGACCAGAGAGGTGGAAAGAACCTCTATATTATTTATGGAGGGAATCAGACTACTAAGTCAGGAATATTCACACTGCAAAAGCATTGTTTTAAAAAACATGCAAGATGAAATATATGATGTGACATTGAAAATGTTGAAGTCTTAACTTCTATTATTAGAATATAGCCCAATGGAAAGAAACATTGCATTTCTATATGCCAGCAATAAACTTAAGCACACGTGTCTTGAAAAACAGAAAAGAGTGAGCTATGCAATGCATAGCATGGAAAACATCAGCCCTGAAGCTGTAATGAGGGAAGAACTTTGTGCAACCACTATGACCATGTTGTGTTAAAGCTACTGTACAATCTTCTCTTCATCTGCTTATTGGACAAATCCTGGTCTGATCCCCAACCCGAGTTCCTCCTTTGGGGTCCCTACATGAACGTGCAAAGCAGAACAAAATAAAGGTGTTTTTTGGACCTGCAAACAGAAGGTACTGTGCTAAGATAATTTTGACAGTATTTTTCATTCTGTTGCAGGTATAGCTGGAGTGATTAAGTACTTTATGTATTTATAAAGCTTCAGATTAATCTAGTCCTTCTAAATCAGTACATAATATGGTTAAATGACACACTTTGTCCTTCCACTAGCTCACACAAATATAATTCAGTAAGTGATTGTCTTCTTTGCACTACTCACAGAAAGGTAAATTAATTAATAATGTATTGCTGCTTCCACATTTGAAGGTTGAAACTACTGAAGTTATGTAGCACTTTCATCCAAAATGATCATTACAACTAAGCCAAGTAGTACAAACACAGTTTTCTGGAATGTATCATGGGACAAGGGTCTGTCAAGTATGACTCCAAGAAAAGAAACCATAGTGGAAATTACAAATATTATTCCTCTGCTACTACATGGCTTATTTTTAAGGACAATTTTTTCTAAATATATATATATAAAGATCTCTCAGCAGCTGATGTGGCATTTCGCTTCTGAACAGCCAAGCCATCTGCATATTAATCCCCCAGGCAGCAGATGTAATTTCATTAGGCAAAAAAATAATTTGCATTTGCCATCAATGATAACTGAGAATAATTCTAAAGATAGTAAATGGGCAAGCTGTCCTTTAATGAACGCATTTGTGTGGTGCAGAGGGTAGAATTGAGCTGACAGATGACATGAAAAATACACTGATTCTTTTTGGCTAGGGAAAAACCTCTGGTACCCTGCCTATTCTTAATTTTCAAGTTCTGAAAGTGGCAAGTAATGACATTGCATCTTCTGTAAAAACATTCCTTTTACTAAAACTTGGTGGGTTTGCTGTTGAGAGGTGTGGTGATGCCCACCTCTGCTTACAAGGTGCAGATGCATAGGCCTTGGCACTGCATTGTGCCAGAGTGATGAGGAGGGAAGGGCAGTAGCTCCACTTGCTCATTTGTAGCTTCAGTCAAGGAGTGCAATAGGCTTTTCTCTACAGCTACACGGTGTTGTTGGCTGTGGGGTTGTAGCTTGTTCAAATCCCTATGCCCTTATCTTGGAGGAAGTGTGCCAGAACTGTGATGGATCTGGTTTTCCGGAGTGATGGGGCAGCAAAGAATTCCTTTGCCTTTCCAGTTCTATTCAAGTCTGGCAAAGAGAGTCTACAGACAGTCCCGTTTCTTCAAGGTTTTGTTTTTTTTTCCTTGTTCATCCCAATCAGCCACTGTAATAGGCATCTGCTGTCATATCCTCAGAGGTGATGAACAAAAATTTGCTCCCACTCGAGAAACCGTTCACTTTTCTCATAACACCTCTAGAGTCTAGGTAAGTTCTGATTAAAAATAAATCCATATATTAAATCTAAGTTATAAAAGTACAAAGAAAAAAAGACCTGAACACAATTCTCTTAATGTTAGTATCACATAATGATATTATTAAGCACAATATGAAATTTCAAAATGTTTTCTTCTTCTAGTGTGTGAGCATGATTCTCATCCTTGAAGAAATGCTGCACTATTTGTAGTTAGGGATGTCAGGCTTTTAGAAAAGCCATTGAATACATGGGAGTTCATTTCTTTCATGTTTCTTTCTTCTTTTATGTCTGTAATAGGAATTTAACTCTTGAGGCAGAAAAGCTCACTGAAAAGGAGGCATTGCAATGCAGATCGGAAGTCCTGAGGGGAAAAAAAGGGTTCTCACAGTCTGGTTTCACCACTTCTAAGACTTGCCTGTATGTGCATAAAATAGATTGGGATGAAATACCCATGCTCTGTATCTCTTGCAGCAGGAGAATGGTTATTTAGGCCCTTTATTATCTCATATTAGAAAGGAGGCTTAGTATAAAGTTTAGTTTCTAATGAAGCCTATAGTAAATATTTGCAATGTTCTTCAACTCCCCACAGTTCTGTACAACAAGCAAAACTGTACCAACCTGAAGTTTCAAAATAAGATGCAGAAACATGTTGCAGAAAAAAATTAAATTTTGTGTTTACCTAAAATAGCATTGCCAGGGTGAAATTCTCTGTTTTACACGTGGCACACTTGCATTTTAGTCCCTTGCTACCTGAACCACAATTTATTTTCCTAGTGAAAGTCTGTCAAGACTTGATTCTGTAGTATCTCGAGACCTGGCAACACTGTCAGCGCCAACATTTCATAGAGATGCTTCAGACTTTGAAGAAACTGCTCAGCACTTCTTAGAGTCAAACACGGCCATGGTTTTTGACAGCTACACTGAGAACATATGCTAGGAACATATGGCCTTGACAGGTGCCTATTCATCCATTTTCGCTTCCCAGAAATACACAAGATTGGCTCTGAGCTGGTAGAGCAGTGAGTTGCTTGCTTTATCTTTTATAATGACACAAGGAGACATCCACAGTCGTTACTGCCTAGTGATATTTGCAGTAGCACCTGGAAGCCCAGATAACACAAGAGCCTTATTCTAGTGCAAGCTGTACAGATAGATGTTGAAAAGGGTGGTCACATAACAATCAAGGCTTGCAAAGCCCACAAACTTAGTCTGAAAAATTCTAGATGCACCTCACCATACTGAACTTAATGGGATGGATTACTTAGGCAATGTTGTGAACACAAATGTGAGCATGACTGAGCCCTCTGATAGATATGTAGGTGGGAAAAAAATGCCCTCAATAAATAAGCTAAGAGGCTTTACAGTCAAAAGCTATAGACCAGCCCCTCCTCTAGGCCCTCCTCTTTGAAAAAATGTCATCATTACTTACAGTGGAGCACATGGAGCACAGTTGGAAGAACATGGTCACCAGCGTGGAGAGGGAATGACTGGTACCTGGCAAAGCAAAGCAGTGATGTTGTAACCAGTCATCAGGAATAAATCAGTAAAAGGAAAACAGAAGAGGCAGCATGAAGGCTTTTTCTGCTGTTTGTTTTGGATACATACATGACTCTTTCAGTACATCATATAATGGTATCTTCAGACTGCAGTATCACCTTTATGAACTCAAATTCCTTTTAGGATGAAACTTCATTTAACGCATTTGATTTAATAAACGCATCATTCATAAATATCATCATAAACATTCACTTCTTACTGTATTTTCACAAGCCTTCTCAAATACAAGGAATTTACTTGAAAATGTTCACAAACCAAAAAGTTTTACATAATATTTGCATGAAAGAAAGAAGTCCAGAGAAAGCTTCCTTTGTTCATCAAATATATCTGACTTGAATAAAAAAAGCATGTTGAGTAATTTAATTTTTTTTTTTAACCAGGGAAGATGTTATGTGATTGTGAAATAGTCCATTTATGGACCTTAATTTTCCTTTAACTAAAGAAACCAAATTTAAAGAAGGCTTTGGGTTGATATGAGCTGGAGATTCCTGTGGTGATGTGTGCTGAGGGGATTCTAATTTCATTGGTGTTTGTGTGGATAAAATGCAGAAAACAAAGCTGTGGTTCTTTATTAAATGTTTTCTGAGTATGCAGGTCTCTCTTCTCTCCTTCCCTCTTTTTCCTCTGGCCAGGCGAAGGAAAACAGGCACGGAGTGAAAGACAGAACCATGACAGTAGTGGCTGGATATCCAAATAAAGGCAGAAAAATTACAGCTGGTCTTAAAAGCTCAAAACAAAGGCAAAACCCCTCAGGTCCACACTAAGGGAGTGAGGAGTGTTGTCTAGCTGTGGTTTGCTGGGCAGGAAAGGCACTCAGGGAACATAAAGTTTATTTGCTTCCAATGGGAAAGCTACTAAAACAAAAGCACCATTTGGCTATGGAGATTGGAATACTGCTCTTTCCCACACCCAGTTTACCCAGGTACTTTTGCACATGCACACTCACCTCTGTCCTAGAATATTACTTGAAAAAAGATGGTGGGGAAAAAAAAAAAAAAAAAAAAAAAAAAAAAAAAAGCCAAATATATCCCTGTATAGCAAAGTGGCAAGTGTTTAATACTCAGATGACTGCTCCTTCAAAGTGAAATGAGTGAGGTGAATAGCCTTTGGCAAGAAGTTTTGTTGAAAACGATTAGTTTCAATCAAAAGCCATGTAATTCTTGGTATAAAAACAAACAGCAGAGTGATCCTACATTTGCAATATAGGAAATTTTAAAAATACTAGCTAACCAACCTGTGAGTAATCTTCTCTTTTGCCATGTGGTGGATCCCCAGGGAGCCCAGCGTGTTGCTTTTCCTCACTAGCAAGAAGCCCCTTGCACATTTGGTGTGCTGGAAGGTCACACAGCACTGCCAGAGCAGGACTAAGATGTTCTGAGATGTGGCAACCTTTCCATGAGAGACATTTTCAGCAGAGCCCTGTCAGTGACCATAGGGAGCTTAGGTTACTGTGCTCTCATTTTGATATGAGGCACGACACCATTCCTGCTTTAACTGCTATGTTCCACATAGCCTCACACTTGGAAGCTCTCCTGAGTTGTCAGCTTGAAGAAAAATGGAAAGTTTACCAATGATCCAAAAATGCTTTTTGTCAACCAACTCAGTTTATGTTGGGCTGTTCACTCCAGGGGTTATTTTGAAATATGCTTGCACAGGGATTTTGAGGTTTTTCAGAAGAAAGACCCAGGTTTGTATTTATGTTTAAAATACCTTTTTAAATTTTATTTTTAAGAAAAAAAAAAAGGACATTGTGTATTTATCCAAGATGCATTTTATTGTTAAATTTTCTGTTCTTTATCCTGCTGTGATATATATTTTTTTTTTTAAAGTCTTCAGTCTAAGACATACGGTATGGGCCACTGAGGTATTTTATTTTCTCTCCTTTTCCCACCTCCTCCCTCTCCCAAGTTATATTGTCTTGAATAAAGATCCCAATTTCAAGGAGATTACAAGATAATATGATATAGCCCCAAACACCCACAGAATTGTTCTGGATCGGGAGACTTTAAAAACAGTAAAATCAACAATCAAAATAGTTTTCTTAGCAAAAAATAATTATTTTCAATACCAAGAAAATGTTTATAGCATTTAAAATTGTAATTCAATTTTACCTAAGAGATTATAAATCCCACTTCTTCACCAGAAAGGGATCTGCTTAACCCATGGACTGAAGTGGTAATTATAATTCTCTCAGTAAGTAATTAGTGAGTCAGTGGGCTGTGATTCAATACAGACTTCTGGACTTCTTTAGCAACAATATATAAAATACAGCCACTATACAGCTTCTGCTTCCCTGTGAAGCAATTTATCCACTAATAACTTCTATTTACCAATGGATATAAGCTTTAAGTCTAATATTCATGAGTTAATTTGTCTATCTACTGTAAGTAAAAACTCAAATACAGATCTCAGGCAATCAGAATGATGCAAGTAGTCTTAAGAGTCATTGCTAAGTAGCTATAGAAAACTTGTGACTGAAAAACATCCCTACTTGAAACAGATTCTTTCAAATTTTTACTTAAAGATTAGCACTTAGTAAATGTCAGGGTTAAATCCACTATAGCTTCTCTAGCATTTCTGGTTCTGCAGAGGAAGTAAATCCCAGGCAAATAAGAAAGAACACAATATCTCTGTGTTTTCCACTTTGCAGCTCCAGTATAGAAGTCATGTGATGATCTTATGGTGCACACAAAGTGTGAGGGGTATTTCTCCACTTCAACACATTCTAGAGAAGACACAGTGAAGCACAATTTAGTAAAGCTCTGAATAAGACTGTTCTTACCTATACTATGCTGGAGAAAAAAAAAAAAAAAAGGGAAACTAAGGAGACTAAAATACTCTTTCTTTCTACATCCTTCCCCACTTGTAGACAGAAAATGGCTTGGCCAGAGCAGTGGGTCAGGGTCAGAGTATGCTTTTATTTTGACACAAAACACCACAGACCATTTAACTTTAGGGAAAAGACATTGCATTCAGATGGGCTTTTAGCACAGACCACAGAGAGGCTATTCTGTACTTTAAATTAACAAGGACATGCATTCCAAATTGTGCTCAGAACAGGATCTGGTTTTGGTGGAGAGGAGAGGTTTGTTGCTCCCACAAGGACTTATGAAACATTTTAATAAACAATACAGCTTTGTTTGAAGAGAGAGCCCTGACAGCCAGAATGCAGAACACAGCTATATGCACAATATGTTCAAACTGAACCGCCGTTGTATTCTGAGAAACTATGGCAGACTAGTGGATGAAATCCTTATTTGCACAATTGAGCACTTATTGAAGTGGCCTTTCCCATAGTTCTTGGGTTTAACTCCATGCCAGTCATGTTTTCTCCTGTCTTCTATCCTGATGTGAGCATTTTTCACCCTTTAAGGAACAAGGGACCTTGTGTGGGAAAATATTTCCTCATTATGCCTTGCAAAGAAAGGATGTCTCTGACAGATTGTCATTCATTGTTCTATGTGTCTGTTCTGTTCTAAGGTATACTCTCAAAATTTTATGAACTGTGGTTTTTGTTTGTTCAGGTTGATAAAAAACTTCATAAGGAAATGTGTACAGTATAAAAACCATAAAAGCTTTTCCTAGCTCTTTTAATAGAAGAGAGACACAATTTAGACAAACCTAAATTAGTTTTACCATACCTCTGCACTATCCTAGGCTTTGAAAACCTGCATCTCTGGTGGTGTTCAAATACATCAGGCTCAAAAAGGCTGGAATGCAGAGTCAGAGCTCTGGGTACAACTGCATGGAAATTTGATTAATGGTTTATATATAGGGACTTACTATGTCAGAAGACATTGGTCTCTATGTCGGCATTCTCCCAAGAGAGGAAAAACTAAAAGATTTCCTCTTTGTACTCTTATATGAAGACTGAAGGACATGGAGAATCCCTTGTTGTTTGGTTCCAGATTTCATGACTCACTAAGGATAACTTTTTTATTTTGTTTTCCAAACTATCTCACTGTTTACTTCCACTGAATTTGAAGGCAAAATTTCCATTGACTTCAGAGGAAGTTGGATGGCGCCAGTGAGATTCTTATAGTTTAAGAAAGCCATCCACATTTGTCACCATCCTCAAGAATTTTATTTGAAAAGTTCTTTTATATGTTGGTTAATTACTGTGTTAATACAACCACTTCTATGTACCAAGATATTTTAGCTTCTCTTCATACTGTAATTATATGTATTATCTTACTTCACTAATTAAATTCAAATACTCTTCTTAACCCCATCATTTATAAACTGTAAAAAATCTGTCCAGAACAAGACTAAAGAAAAAAAAAAGCATTGTAAAAAACACTTGTAAGAGTGCAATTTGGTTTGGTTTTTTTATACTGCTGATGTTCAGATAGTGCCTCAGGGATTTCATTTGGGTGGTCAAGTAATTCTGCCTGATGAGTAATAAACAAATAATTCTACACCCAATTCTGTTTCAGTTCTCACTGCTCCTTGTGCAAGCAGTTCCACTTCAGTATTTAGGTATGCAGTTAATCCTAGCTATTTATATGCCTAGATACCACTCCCTGAAATAAAGGATACAGTATTAGGCCATGTGTAAGAAAGTAGAAAATTACCCAATAAAATGCAAAAAAATCCTATGTTGAAAATATAGGCATTGTATTTGGGATGAACACATGAAGCTGAATATGTATTTCAGTTAAAGAAAAACACTTCTCAACATCACATCTTAATGCATTTTTTTTAAATTTGGAGAGGTTTCATAACATTAACATGCCTGGCTTTTTGGGTAATTCCAACATTTTTAGTTGGTTGATTATCACCCCTGCCTTGGCTCTTCACATAGCGAAGCACTAACATTAACAAGAGCTTTTTTTGGTGCTAAGAATATGTCACTGAATGTTAAATGATTTGTACCTCTCTTATCATTTTGTTATTTATTGTTTATTGTTGAATATCGCAAAGACCTGTCAGATAAAATAAATAAATAAATGAATGAATTATTGTGCCTTCCAGGCATTCACTTAAAAAAAAATTGGTGGAAAAATCTAGAAATAATGCCTTCATTATTGGTTCTAACTAAGAAACAGAATTTAGCAGCTAAGCTTCTGAACATCTTGACATCAATAACTACTTTCCTCTTCTTTGGAGCAAAATGTATGCTATACTTCAGCAAGCAGAATGTGAAATATTACTGCAGTTCAAGTTCAATAAAAACCTGAATAGTTCAATCAAGGAGTTTTATTTGTTAGTCCTTAAGAGCGAGGTTTTGACCCTTTTATTGAAGCTAATCCATCAGAATTAGCAATGAAGTTTAGTCAGCATCAATGAAAGTTGAAGCAGGCAGCAGAAGCCCCTGGGTCGAAGCAGGCAGCAGAAGCCCCTGGGTCAAAGCACCCAGGAGAAAGTATTGCTTGTATATTTTGTTACCCTTGCCACTCAGCTGGATTATAACTGCAGGTTAAAAACACAGCCAGACTCACTTTACATAAATATTTAAGTACCATAAAGAATACTGCATCTGAAGGTTGTTTCCAAACACTTCCCCACTTCATAGTGCACGCAGGTATCTGCTCATATATGCCCACATACACTGGTACACAGAAGAGTCTCAAAGGGTCCTGCTGCAAATTTCCTTTTAGATAGAACAACTTTATAGCTATTTTTTCAGTTCAGTTCAGTCAAATCAAAGATCGTTCATTTAAGAAACAAAGGTCCTTACTGCCACTTCTGGCAAATTCCAGAACAGCACCCTAGCCTCTGACTTCACAGTCAGCAGAGGGAATTTTGGTTCAGGCACCCGCCTGTCTTGTTGAACTTCAGAGACTACATTTTCCTCTGCATATTCTCAAGCATTTTAAAAATTAAATTTGGAAAACTCATGAAGCTGTGACTGGCACAGTTTTGGCTCTGCATTGTGAGACTGAGTGCTACGGTCTTATTCCCAGAATAAATCTCAAGGACTGCCAAGTATGATTTAAAAGCAAACTACAACAATGTAAAAGAAAAAGGAGTAGGAAACGGACCTGTTAGAGTGAGTCCAGAGGAGAGTTATGAAGAGAGGGCTGGAGCACCTCTCCTATGAAGACAGGCAGAGAGAGCTGGACTTTCTCAGACTGGAGAAAAGAAAGCTCCAGGGAGACCTTGTAGCTGCCTTCCAGTACCTGGATGGGCCCACAGAAAAGCTGGGGAGGGACTAGTTGTAAGGCCAGGTAGTGATAGGATGAGGGGAAGAACAGTTTCAGACTGGAAGAGGGTAGATCTAGACAAGAGAGAAAGAAATTCTTTACCGTGAGAGTGGCACAGGTTGCCCAGGGAAGTTGTGGATGCCTCATCCCTGGCAGTGTTTAAGGCCAGGTTGGATGGGGCTTTGAGAAGCCTGGTCTAGTGGGAGGTGTCCCTGCTCGTTCAGTGGTGTTGGAAGCAGGTGGTATTTATGATCCTTTCTAAGCCACACCACTCTATGATTCTCTTACTGTGCTTTAAAATTTAACTTCCCATCAGAGTAAATTTTTTAATGCTCCTTTGTGATTCAGTGCAGAAACAACTTGGAAAAATATGTTATTCACACTCTTAATAATTTGTAATTATAGCAATACAAATATTGGGAATAAAGATTAGAAATTACAATTGTAATGTCAAACAGGATAAAGATAATTTCCAGGAAGTATGTGCATTTGAGGACTACTGTAATAATCAGCACCTCTGAATTAGCTCTAGAGATGCCATATTCATCCACAGAAAATGCACATTAAAGAGACAATGAAGATCTTGTTTAATATTGCAATAAGAAAGTAAGATATATTAAAACAATGACTCTCCACTGTCCCTGGGCAGGCACTGTCTTTCCACAGCATGATTCTCCAGGATTCACTCTGTCATCCAACAAAATGTCCCAGTGGAATGGGGTAGAACACAGCTACCAATCTCTGGCACCTGCAAGATATATTATTAGTCTGGGGATTTACCCAGCCTATTCAGCTCTGGTAGTTTAGCTCAGCCAGTGTGATTTCTATACAATATTTTAAAAGTTTAAAGCAAAGACTCTGAGCTATCTAGGGGGGGTTTTGGTTTGTTTTTTTCCTCCTAAGTACGATCTGGTGATGAGTGTGGTGAAAAGTTTTCCTTCTTTAGTGCTCTGTTTTCTTGCTGAATTCCCTGGGATCAGCAGAAGTTCAGAAAATCTGAAAGCAAGCTTCTGTTATTTAAGCCACTTAAACTGTTGCAACTCTGAACCTTGTTGTCAAAACACATTAATTCAAATTAGTGTAATAAATTGTATGTTTTGGGATTTGGCCCAGGAGGGCCTTTACAGTATATTTGGCCTGTGGATTCCTCAGATGCTAAGTATTACAGTTTGTTTTCTTGTATAGTATATGAACTGAACAGGAATGAGGAGGGTTTGACGAGAAACAGAAGTATGTAGTACAAAACACCAAAATGCTTATATTCCCCCTCACCTCCACTAAGGATTTCTTCATTCTTTTTCTTTCCTCACCCAAGAAAGTAGAAATCTGGAGTCAGCACCCACAGCCCTTTATCAGCCTGTCTATAAGGGTAGCTGTTGCTCCATCTGGGACAGAGAACAGAAAGATTTTCTTTTTCCCAAATATAAAACATGAACCTCAGTAAAAGGCATCAGTACCAGTCCCCTGTGCCACAAGGCTGACTTCCATTTCATCGGTTTCTTTGAAGTCATCTGAGCAGAGAAGAAGAGTGATTTGGGAAGAAGTTGTGCCTTGTGATGAAACCCTTTTTTTTTTCAGAACTCTGAAGGCATCCTTGCAAAGTTTGTGAAGCAGTCACACCACTCTTCTGTGCATTTTAGATGATGCTTCTTCTTTTAAAGATGCCACTAACATTTTGAATGATCTATTCTGATCATCTATTATTTTTCCTTAAAAAAAAGGTTCATGGCATGAAATAATTTGAATTTTTATGTCCACATGTATTATACAGTGCTGCTGTCACCTCCAATGGGAGTAGAGCTATTAGATTCATACTGTTCTATAAAAGAAAGGCAGCTCCAAGGTCTGTATGCAGAAACACAGAGGCATGGCCATCCTAAAGAAATCATGACAAAACTAACCAAAACAACATAGTTAAAGAACAGGTAACATGTAATATTTTAATCTCCTGGAGACTCACGTGGGTGCTGTGGCAACTAAAATATGTGTACTAGTGAAACAAACAACAAAAGAAACTGGGAGAAATGCATAGACTCTGAACAGCCATGGGTAAAATCCATAAGTAGGCACCCAGAAAGTCAGGTGCTATGTTCTACTGTCCTATTTTAATAAACAGCAAAAGAACAAGATGTAGAACAATCCTGCTGTTTTCTCTGTCCTAGGAAATATACAACTGTAGAAGATCCATTTGACAGCAAACACAGCTTTTTAAAGCAAGACATTATCCTCATATAGAGAATTCCAAAAAGAAAGATGAAGGAAACAGTTGTTCAGGCAGTCAGGTTATCTTTATGCTAAGGAAGAATGCTCTGCCATTCTTCACATAAATAAATAACCATGATGATCTGGTGCCTAAAATACTGTCAGAATTATAAATATTTTATACAAAAATGTTTCAGGGCATCTAAAAAACTAAAATAAACTTTATTTTATTTCAATGAGACACAAAAACATAGAAGACATTAAAATGAAATGTAGAATATCTTTTGAGGAAGCTGGTTCAACTAGAACATCAAAGAGCCCATGACTGTATCTCAAGTTGAGTTAGCATGCTGTCACTCTAACAGACTGGTTTGATTTGTTCAAACCACACCATGATTTATATTCCAGTCTTTCTGGCAAACACATTTAGGACAGTTAATTATCTTTCCTGAAAGGCAGAACAGGTTTCAGTTGACTCAACTACAGAGAGAGCATCTATATAGATGCTCAATAGCTTTGAAGGGACTATTTAAATTGGATATTCTAATTAAGCACCTCCACCCAAATCAGAATCTACCACTCCCAGTGCCAAAAAAAAAAAAAAAAAAAAGGCTTTTATTTTTCCCCCGATCTTACATGTTCCATTCACTTCTTAGTTCTGGAGGAAATTTATGGGATGGAATTTTTGGGATAGACTGAGAGCCACAGTGACCCCACATGATGGTAGAGTTTGCTGCCCCTTTAGCCACACCAATGCAACCCTTCAGGAGAAGAGGGTTTTTTTCTGTGATTTTATTTTTGGGTTCGGGTTTCTTTTTTTTTTAAATGCAGACAATTTCAGTATTTAAGCTTACTAAGTAGCCCCACATGCTGCTGTTCCTTTGTAATGAGAATGATGTTTCTCAGCAGCTTAAACCAATCTAAACCAGCTTCACCACCATCCTCCCTCCCTTTTTCTTGCCACCTCCACCCTTCTGACGCTGGCGCTGGTGGTTCCCAGTGACTCAGTTCAAAGGGGTTTACATAAAACTACTAGGGTTTTCTGTAGGGTTTCCTGGGACTTTCAGTGACAGGGGTACTACAAGAGGGGCAGCAGGAGAGCCAGAGCAAAGTATTAAGATGAGACGATGGCTGTGCTGACTCAGATTGGTTTAATTTATCCCAGAAGTGCAACCTGAGGGGATGGTAAACACTAGCACAGGGGATGCAAAGTGCCAGGGCAGAGGGGGGAGCTGGAAACTTCTGAAGCTTTTGAACTTTTCCAGCAATCCCAATGTCTTGAGTAATTTCATCCACAGGGCTAGGACTGGCATAGGTGGAGCCTGTGGCTGCCTACAGTATGGTCAATCACAGCTGGGTCCCCTGCACATCCCCTTTTACGGGAAGGAAGGGAGCAATGGGAGGCAGAGGACCAGAAGGCTTGCCACAGCTAGAAGCTGTCCTCTGAAGGAAAACTCCATAGGCCATATTTAGACAGTTTTCAGAATCTTTTCCACTCTTAATATGATGGGTTGACCCTGGCTGGACACCAGGTGACAACCATGCCACTCTATCACTCCTCTTCTCAGCTCAGAAAATACATCCAAAGGCTTGTGGGCTGAACAAGGACAAGGAGAGACCATTCACTGATTACTGTTACGTGCAAAACTGACTCAGCTTTGGAAATCAGTAGGATAATGAGAAATAAAACCAGATTTTGAAAACACCTCCCCTCCATCCCCCCCTTCATACCAGGCTTAACACAGGTGTCACAAAGTGATGAGGAAGCAGATTGTGGTCAGTTTATCACACTTAATCTCTGCCACTTCTTCTTCCCCTAGGGAGGACTCCTCACATGCTTCCCCTGCTCCAGCTTGGGGTCTCTCCCATGGGAGACAGTCCTTTCCAAACTTCTCCAGTGTGAATCCTTCCCAGAGACTGCAGTTCTTCATGAATCACTCTAGTATGAGCTCTTCCAGGGGGTGCAGTTCATCAGGAACAGGTTGTTACAGCATGGGTCCCCAGCAGGGTCTCCAGTCCTGCCAGCAAACCTCCTCCAGCATGGGCTCCTCTCTCCATGGACCTACAGGTCCTGCCAGAAGCCTGCTCCAGGGCAGGCTCTCCATAAGGTCACAGCCTCCTTCAGGTATGTCCCTGCTCAATTTGGTGTTTCCCCAAGGGCTGCAGGTGGATCTCTGCTCCACCATTAACCTCTGGGGGATGCAGGGGGACAGCCTGCTTCACCGTGGTCTTCACCACAGGCTGCGGGGGTATCTGCTCTACCCCTTTCTTCTTCACTGACCTTGCCATCTGCAGAATTGTTGTTCCTCTCACATATTCTCACTCCTCTCTGCTGCTGTGGTCAGGACTCCCCCCTGCTTATTAAATAAGTTATCATAGAGGGGCTACCACAGTCACTGATGGGCTCAGCCCTGGCCAGTGGCAGGTCTGTCTTTCTGCTAGTTGGCATTGGCTCTGTCACACAGGGAAAAAGGTTCTAGCACCTTCTCACAGAAGCTACTCATGCAGCCCCTGCTACCAAAACCTTGCCACTCAAACCCAATGCAATTAAGTAACAAACTGAACACTGCCTGTTTATCACTTTAGCAGTCAGGTTGCTACTTGTCTTTCTACTCTTCCACTCTGCAGTATTAACAGCTAACCCTGTTACTGGGACTCTTCCTTCAAGAGATTCTCACTAGAATCATTTTTGTGCCTTTTCTGACAGAACTGCAGATCAGTATGAACTTTTGGAACCTGCATTCACCCAGTAAAGGGTACTGATATTCAAGCAAAGAAAATGCAATCCATCCGTGTCTGGTCAATGGAGGAGGACCAGATAACATTTATAGACATGGCACTGTTAGAATTGATTCACAATGAAGTTTTAAACCCTTTTAAAAATCCCTTTTAAAGACAGAGATTACTCCATAGTTTGAATTTATGACTTCAGGGGACAGTGATTTGAGAAGCATTTTGGGACTGTAAGAGATTCTCAGAAGTGTCCTTGACAACTCATCAGGGACAAAATCAACAACATCATGGAGGAATTCAATTATGTTCCATACAAGTTAATCTAAAAATAAAGGGAAGGAAGAAAGTATGGCACTTACATTAGTGGTTTATTTTGGCAAACATCCTGCTCTATGCAATTCCATAGGAGCTCCCAGAAAGTTTATGGAAGGTTCAACATTTTTATTTCAATCCTTTTGGCCCATTTCAGAGGACAGTGACCTGTGGGAATTGTTCTGCATGCTTACTCAGAAAAAATGTCTAAAATACTGCTATACACTCCAACTGCTCAAATGAGAAGGAAGAATGATTTAACTTCTGGCCATGAGCAAACACAGATGACAATAGTTAATGTGGGATTCCCGTCTCAGTAGAAATTTACTTCAGCATCTGTGACATTCAACAATGGAAGGAAATAGTGGAAACCAACAGCAGGATTTCCTTTGACCATTCACTTTTATTCTTTCTTCCCTCTAAACCCTTTATTCTTGCCTAGTAAAAAAATGTATACATCAGAAGCAGCTGGGAGGAATGCAACTTCAGCCCTGAAAACACTTCAATCCATCAGCAAAGAGGTGTGGCAGCTGGTCAGACTCCTGGCATGCAGGAAGGAAGGCATGGCCCACACTCACAAGAAGTGGCCAAGAAGGGAAACATCCATGCTCAGGCTGTAGATGCAGCAGGGTCAAGCTCTGGAGGAAAGTTGTACATGGATGCTACCACCACGAAAAGCTGCTCAGTCACCAGTTTCCCACAAACACCAATGTTTATGTTTACAGCAAGAAACTGAGATACTGACCCTATCTGCATTGGCAAGTGATGATTTGTAATAGAAGCATATTTTTAGAGAGAAAAAGTTGCTCCCAAGGACACAGTTTCTCTACTTTGCTCATTACAGTGGTTTTTACTGCAAACTAGTTCTAGCCTGGCCCAACAGGTCAAAAGTACTCTGAGTGCATAAGGACCCTGGCTAGATGTCATCTTCTGCTTTGAAAGCTCTCCAGTATGGTCCACAATATAATGTGGTCTTGAAGCAAACAAACTGCAAACATAGTGGACGTAACAGGAGAATTGTTTCAGAAGTAAACTCCTGATATAAACTAAAGTTATAATGCTGACCATTTTACAGCAGCTGTTTTTCTTTCTTGTGAGATCACCATCCTGATAACAGGCAGAAAGGAAATACGCTGAGCTTGGAAAGGAATTACCAACGATGATCCTCAGAAGGATGGATCTTATCACCCCCTCTGGGGTCACATCAGAGGGGTGACGTCTTGTCACGAGCTATGAGATCACAGCAAACCTACTGCTGAGAATACAGCATGACACAAGATCTCCATTACAATCACAAACACTTGTGTGAAAGGACATTTAGTTTAATCACATAATACATCTTCAACGTAAGTATTTCCTATCCATCACCTTTACAGTCATTTTGAAGTTTCTGAAGATCTGACATATAAAAAAAATTCATCAGACAAGAACATCGTGTTCAGAGCTGGTGAAAATAAACTCTCTTCCTTCTCTTGTCCAGGGCTTATTGTGATGCATTGTAATAGTACAAAGACAACCAAAAGCACTTAATTGCACAAAGAAATCAAAGGATACTAGATCAGCCCTTGGTTGGATGCTTGGCTTCCTGTGAGTTAGCAGCAGGGTCCAAAGAATACACTTTGAAGAGCTAAGAAAGCCTACTGAGAAGAAAAAATATCATATGCATTAGTGTCTTCTACCCACTGTCAAAGAGCAATAAGCTCAAACCTTTGCAATTTCCAGTCATTTATCTTCAGAAGACTGTAAGAGAAGCAGTGCTTTTTGGAAGAAACCTGAAAAAGTAACACGCTAAAATTTATACTGTGCTCATCCTGCTGTCATGGGCCGTACAACTAAAAAAAAAAAAGAGGGGAGGTAGAGAAGCTGATCTTACACTCTGACCTAGCTATGTTTGACTATATGCTCTACAAAACATAATCAAACACCCAGAAATGTTATAGAACTGTAAGTTTTCTGGATTGTACATACATACAACAGAGGAAATCTAGAATTATGGATGAAACTCCAGACTCAACACATGCAGTGATATTTTAAAAATCCTTTTAAGACATTTGGGATGCTTATATATTTAGTAACATGTGAGTCTAGTTAGCTATAAGAAATCCATCCAAATCTACATTTCCTAATTTAGAAAGTTCCTACAGTCATTGTGTGTTTTTTATTTCATTTTTGTGTAATTTGTTTTACCACACAGATAATCAGGTGATTAATCAAAATCAGGGGATTAGCTATTGTCATTATTTCTTCACCAAAAGTATGTAAAGACACAGATTTAATTTCTTCATGCATCACACATTGGGAAAAGAAAACAGAAAGTGAACTAGGATCAACTGAATTCAGCAGAAAGCCCCATTGGTTTTACTAAAGCTGAGATTTTCCTGTGTTTAAAGAGCAGAATAGGGAATAAGACCAGGTCTTTCTTTTAATCATCTCTTCTTATCTTGTTGTGCCAATGTCTTGATACTTAGCTCTTTTGCTAGTGTCTAATATGTTTCAACTAATACAAGTTTCATTATTATAAAAGGTCTTATTTTAAGAGGAGCTATTTATTATCATTATTATTTTAGTAAAAGTCCATTTTGCAATGTCTATGAAATTAGACCTTCAGACTAAATGTTACAGAAGCAATCCTTGAATGACCATTCTCTTTCATTTTAAACAGAATATTTCTTTGCAATGGTACAGTTCTTGGTTTTGATCATTTCCACAACTGAGGACTTTTGAAAATTTTCAAAGTAGGAATATGTAACAAAATGGCAAACCTATGGGTTCGATATCTATTGAAAGAGAAGTCTTTATGCTTTATCAACTCAAATCAAATAGAACACGGTGTTCTTGTGTTGGAAGGAAAGATGAGAGAAAAATTAGCATCCTGGGATTAAAAGATGCATACGAACATAAGCACATTTCACTGTTAATTCATCTTCTAGATTAATAAATGTTATTAATGAAAGCTGTTCTTGCCTATAAATATTTAAAGCCTTACAGTAGAACTAAATAGTTCATGTATAATTATATGAAATCTCATTCTATAACCTCAAAGGAAACCTCCATAGGCACACATACACACATCACCACCTCTCAAAATGTTTCTAGCTGGCTGATCTCAAAGCAGATCAGTGGATATCCCAAATCTGACATGATTGTACTGAAAATGAACACTGCATGAAAGGGCTTAGAATGAGCAAATGGAAACATGTGGCCCAACTCTCCTCTCACACTCATATCAGTAGAAATTAAGACTAATACTAGATTAATTTTTTTTGACAAGTAGCATAAGTTGTACGAAGGAATCCAGTTTCTGGGAAACCCAAGGTTTTTGCAAATTTGTGCTTAGCCTGACAAAGCATTTCAAACAAGAAAGCATTTTTGGCATTCTGCTCAGAAAGCTTTTTTTTATTTTGAAACTAATTTTTTTTTTCACATAAAAAAGTGTTAAGCAAATCAAGAGCAAACCCAGTCTTTATGGATCACTTCTTTGTCCTTTCTGCAAATGGAGAAATCTTACATCAAGTTGTCATTTCCATTTCTGTGTTGAAAAAATAACAGAGGCAAACAAATATTTCAGTATTGTACCCAAGTCATTTCAACACTGTCCTGACTGTACGAAAGTGAAAATGCACTCTCTTTCCATGGGACAATTCTGCTTAAACCCTAAAATCACTTAATATTTTCAGACTATTTCATTTCATGGATTACAACTTACCTCCAGGACATTTGATAAATTGCTTAAAAATTTATTGCATTTAAATAAAGGAAATTACAAGGAGCTTCAGAGAAAATTCATACTCCTGAGCCTTGATTAAAGACAATGGAGTCCCACTTGCAGTAAGAACACTTTTCATTGCTTGAGCAGCACAAAGCAGTAAGGAAAGCTACAGTCAATTAGTTCCTACTTATCTTCTCTTTAATTCACAGGGATCTTAACAGAAACTCTGAATCTAAACCTAAGTTATATTGATTTTTGTGCTTGCAGTAACCTTTCAGTAATGGGGTAATGAATGTTTTGTTGCAAATGGAGCTCAGTGCACTCATCCAGCCTCTCTTGGCCTGAAATTCCTCCTCTGACAAAATACCTAATGTTCCACATCTGGCCAAAAGGGAGTTAAAGTGCCATTCCCTGATCTAACTCCTTTTGAGTTGAAATGACAATTCATTTTCCCTACTTAAGAACAGAAGCAGATGTCTCTACTGGATACTGCACTAGCTGTGAGGGCAAATCTTGTGATGGGCCCATCTCTGCAACTACCTTACTACTGTAGGCTATTTACTCTGTGTTGACAACTTTCAGACTTTTCCAGTCTAAGCCTGGTCTGAATTGGTAACAAAAAAAAGTGAAGCTTTGGGTGTACCATTTTTTCCCAACTGAGCTTTTGGAAATCTTCATAAGACTATAAATATTACCAAATCTTAACCCTAGGATTTTTCCTCTTTAGCTTGAACTCCATTTCTGGTAATATATAATTTTCACACATTGACATTTTATTTACAGGAATCTCCCTGGTGGCCTGGCCCTCTTAGCAGTAGCAGTAGCAATAATAATAATAGTAATAGTAACAATAACAATAATTGCATTTGTTGTTGTTGCATGCTCAATTACACATAGCATGCTTAATTACTGAGGAGCTGTTAACATACAGGATTTATATTATTCATACACATACACAGCCATGTTGCCTTGTTCACTTGAGCAACCTTCAACATTATGACTATCAGTATCACTTGACAGCCAAGATTCCATGACGTGGCCAGAGAGCAGATCCAGTGTCCTCTAAAGTCAATGGAAATCTTCCCATTCTTTGAAGGATTACTTCTTGATTTCCTTTGGTCTTCATAAAGTATTTGGGACTATATCTTCCATGCTTATTCTTCCCTGAAAGGCAGACTTCAAAGTGAAGTGTAGCATGGACTGCTCTCTGTGATGTGTCAAAAGCTGGTAAAATAGCTCCACCCACTGTGACTTAGTTGGCTGGTTTTTTGGATGTTAGATAGTTATCCAGATTAGACAAGGAGATATCTTGGATGAGGGAAGGGAGAGAATAAATGCACCAGTTCTAGATGGACAGGAATGGATTTATGGCATTGCAATTTGTTAAGTATTTCTTTAGTTTGGGTACAGGAAAAACACTTAAAAATCCTCTCTGTCTTTGATGGAAAAGTTGTAGAGTGACCATGGCTTTGAGATGCTAGCTTTTACCAAACAAAATGACTATTGATTGTTGTAATCACACAGATTAAGTCACTGGGAAAAAGCAGGAGTGAAGTCATAACAGTGAGTTATGTCTTGCCAGCTCTCATAATGAGAGAAAGAATATCACCAGGCCACCACCACTAACAAGTTCTCAGACCTTCCCTGCACGCTATGAAGGACCAGGTCATTGTGTTGGAACTGCAGAGCATTTCCTTCCCAAACCTAAGACAGGAAACAGGAGCACAAGGGAACAAAAGAAGAAAGAGAAGTCCAGAGATAGTTCCATTATAACCATGTGACATTGCAAAATATTTCTCTTCCTCCATAAAAACATCTAAATTAAACTAAGCTATCAACCTGGACAAGAAGTGGTCTTCAGCCTTACTTGAAGTAGTCCTCTTTTACTCCGTGTTCAAAGTTTTGTCATAAGACTGGTATTACTTCTCTCCTTTCCTGCCCAGTAAAAAGACTGAAGTCCCTGAGTATCCAGACACAATAGAAACACAGAGAGGCTGGTAACTTACCAAAAACCCCCTCCTGATTGTTTCCCTCTCATTTGAAAGGGGATTGAACTGATTTATTAATTAAAAATATGGGATTTTTTTTTTTAAATTGCTTTTCCTTTTTTTTCCCTGAGCAAAGCATTTGTGGTCATTTTTTCCTGGAAAGATATCCACCCAAGTGTAGCAACTGAAGATTAATAAGTCACTGTTACTGCTTAACCAAAGGCACTGGAAGAATGCTTGCACTCCAAGAGTCCACTGACTCCAGTAGGCTTCTTTGTACTGAGGCCTCCAGGGGAAACATAATATGACACTAAACAGGTTTTCCAGTAATCTCATGTATTCATTCCTGGTGCAATAAGACAGAGCAAAGATCACTCATTTTCACCAAGAGCCTTTCCAGATCTCCAAATATATTTTCCCCAGTTAAATCCATATATAAACAGCTTGAGTATACAGTTCAACCATTCCCCCAGTATTAATCATCAAAACACATGCAAAAAAAAAAAAATTAATTCACATATCAAATGAAATTGTGAAATGTTGAAATTGAAAAAGGATCTTTCCATAACAGGACTGGAAGTATTAGCTCTGGGCTAATGCGTGTAGTAAAGGAAGTTGAAAGAGACTGCAAAGCAAAAGTAAAAGTAGAGCTGAAATCAATTGCAAATTCCTCTAAACTGCAGTAAGACAAGACCAAGCTCTGGCAGCCCTGGATTCACTACAAAGCCCAGAGGGATTTTAAAATATATAGAATAAAATAAGGAAAAGTAAACCAATTATTAATACTAGGAATTTAGGAATTACACCTATTAATATTTAAAATCATTTTCCAAATGTGTATTTTAATTTGCTTCTAGGTTTATTATGCATGTTACTAATACTAAGGAAGGATTTATTTTCTTTGTGTAATTGGTTCTTTTTTTCTTTCCAGTATACAAGCAACATAAATGTGTTCATATTTGCATTTATCTTTACCATGTGTGCTTGAAGAGAGGGAAGAACCTTACTTACATGTGCAGGAAACAGAAAATGTTCCATTTTTCCAAGCTTATATTTGCCTTCAAATCATTGCAATGCCAGATTTTATCAGGAACGTTGTTTTAAAAAAATTAAAGGGAATTTTAGTTCCAGATGGAGTCTACAGTGATGCTACAAAGATAATATAAGGAACAGAAAGTGGAAACAGATGTGTCATTTTTGCAGAGATGGATTACATTAGTGTAAAACTCTCCAAATGTTATGTGGGTTGTGACATCTTCAGCAATATTTTCAGCCTTGGGTAGATCTCTCCTCCTTCCCCTGTAGATTTTCTGATTCTGAGGGTCATTTTGCTTCTTTACAGCTTCGTAGATTGTAAGGGACCATCTAGCCCGACCCTCTCACAGATTGCAGAACTTCCCAGAATTAATTATCAAAACAAGCTTGCCTTAAATTGCAGCAGTGGATGAGCCATGATTTTACTTGCTCAACATATTAACGAGTTTTTTGTTGCTAATCTGAAAAGCATGGACCAGACTTCTCAGAATACCCATCCTCTGAGCCTGCTCACAGGGTTGTCACCATTTCTGTGCAGTCTTCAGGTCCTCTACTGCATTGCTGTAACTTGTTTTTCTTGGATGAATGATCTTCCTGTAAGAAAAGAAATTATTAGTTTTCATATTATATCAGACCTTTCTGAGAGCATTTGGTATGGCTTCCTTCACACCCAGTCTTGGTGTATTCTGAAAACCCTATCAGAAATAATTTTCATATTGTTTTTGCATCAGTGATGAAAATGTTACCCATGTCATGGCTAAAAACCACCTGTCTGTTTCTTAGTAACAAGTCCCTGAGATACTTATAATTTGAGACCTCATGCTGAGATTTTAATCTGTGCTATATAATTGATTGTGCCTGTCATGTCTAGATCAGAATTCTAAATGCTAAAGCACTTTGGTGCTTTTGTATTTATCAACCAATCTTACGCCATTTTTAAAAACATAAGATAATACAAGCTGTTTTGTTTAAACTTATGTCAATTGATGCTGACACTAGAACATTCCCTTCATTCTTGATGTAAAAGCTCTTCAGAACCTTCGTGCAATGCCCCCAGCTACTGGGGTCATCCTCTTGATCTTTTAAAATATTGCTATGAGATTATTTTTTCCCATCTCTAGATGAAAACAAATACTTAGAGGAAGTATTATCAAGGTAGTTAATTTTGTGTGAAAGTGATAGTGTGAATGTGATCTGTTCTGTGTCTTTCTTAAATACTGGGTGCCTAGTGTGGAAATATGTCTTGGCTCTTCCTCTGTATTCAGGACATGACTACTTATGGAGCTGTTCTGGCCACTTGTGTCAGTACAGACAATTCTACTACCTTCCTTTAGCAATGGAGCCATACAACTGCAGGATTTCTTAAGATACTTTAAAACTTTCCTTCTACACTATAAAAATTACATGGAGTTCTCTCTGTGCTTTTTTTTTTTTCCACCTTAGCAAGTGATGTAAAATTCCTGCCTTCTGACTCATACCACAATCAGGTTTACCTTTCCTCCACTTTTATATATATTTGGATTGTTACTGTTGTGAGTTTTGTGTGTGTGTTTTTCATATCTGCTTCCACTTTCCCTTTGAGCTAGAGTTTTGTTTTGTTTGGGTGGTATTCTTTTTATTTTTAACCAATATGGCCTTCTTCCTCAATTGTGGCTTTTGGACAGTTTGGTAAAATATTCCTAAGCAGCTCCCAATTAACTATTCACATTTTTCTGTTTAAATTCTGTCTCCCAAATGATTTAGCTCTTAATTGTTTTCAGCTTTGAGAAACTGTTATTTCAAAGTACTAAGAGAGTGGGTGTGTGAAATTTTTTTTACAATTTTTCCTAGTTTGAACACAGCTTTGTACTTGTGTCTCTAATGTAATAGGTATACTAGCTAAGCATTTCAACTTTCCCTGTCACCTACCAAGGTGAAGTGCAGCAGCAGGCTTGATCTTCCAGAAACATGTTCAGAATAAAGAATTGGGTAAAAAGAAAATCATACAACTTTTATAACTTTGAAAGGAGGTGTTTAAAGCACTAATCATCTTGGTCTATCCTGTCTCCTGGTGCTGCAGTATTCTTCCTAGAAGAGCAAAATTTGTTTGATTTAGAATTTGTTACGAGACAAGTAGAAAAATCTGCTTCCTGCAAGACTGGTCAGATCTTTTCAAGATACACTCATCTGCCGTTCCTCTGACATGTTCCTCAAGTATCTTGACTTCTGCTTAATCAATTTTCTTGAGTTTTCCTGGACTCTTAGTGAAAGGGGAGGTTGGTTTTCCATGGAACAACTGATCTCTGTAGGTAACTGGGGGGAATGGGATTTGAGAAAGCAGCAATATATAATTTTCTATATTCAAACGCCATAAACTTTCATATGAAAAAAACAATTAAAAGTTTGACTTTTCAAATGCACTAAATGCTTGACTGCATCTGATCAGCAGGTTAATAGTCAAGTTGTGTTATCAGGCTGAGTTGACAGACGCTTCAGTTTGCTCAGAAAAGATTACAACTGCATGACTAGGGATTTGTGTAGAATGCATCTAGTCCCAAATTTTAAAACAATTTAATGACAACATGAGGGAAAATTAAAAACACTGAAAAATAGTAACATCCTTCTTCATGCCTGCAGTCATTAAATACATTTGAAACTGATATTCACTGCTGACCTGCTGGAACAAGAATAGAAATTTCTCTCAAGTGTTGCATAATTTAATTATGAGTTTTGTTTAATGATTCAGAGCACACTTTAGATCATTTTTCCAGTGAGCTCCTTAACTAAATAATCACTGTTCTCTTCTTAACAGGATTAAAAGATATGCTGTAACACACATGAACTACAAGAGAATTAGTTGAAGTAGCCACTTCAAGAGATTGTGGAATAGTCAGAAGTAATTTCGATGCCAAGATCAATTTCCTTATTATGCTAAGGGAGCTGGTTCTTCTGAAACTAATGACACTGAGCTGAAAGACTGTCAGGATTATACTACCAAATAGTTGAAATAAGTTAGCTGGAAGAAGTGAGGGATGGTCACTTTTGGGAGACGTGCCAAAACAAGGAGCCCTCAGTTTTAGTGACATATCAAAGGTGTTTCCAGATAAATTTTAGGTATGAGGTTTGGATCAACTGCATAATCAACAGTGCTGGTGTGTTTTCTCCATGCCTGGTCAGTAATGATGCTCAGGAGGGAAACTGGGCAGCTGAGGGAGGGAGACAGCTTGTTACACAGTATAGGCACACACATATTCATTCTCTAGTGACAAGCACATTGACACACCAACCACTTTTCAGAATGTTCCCAGTCAAGAACTATTTTAAGAATAAGAGTAGACTTATTCTGGTCAGCCACTTCCATTTTGTCTCCCAGAAAAAAGACAAGAAATCTTTCAAAGAAATAAATTTTAAAAATTTTGCTTCTCGTGAAAAGAAATGAATGATTTAAACAGGTGAGAAGAACAGCTAAATGACTGCTTTTTTCAGTTTGATGATGGATTTGAAGGGGAGAAAACAGTGTGAAGTGGTTAGAAATCAAAATACTCTTTTGCATGAAAGAAAAAAGAAAAAAAAAGACAAAAAAGGCTTTTAAAGCAATGTGTCACAGACTGAAAGAAATGTTCATCTCAAGTGACTGAGAATGCCTTTTTGCCAGCTATCACTGGTAGCTGTTTTATCAGGTATGCCCAGGGGCTGGGTCAGATTTCTAGCTCTCCCTCTCTTACATGTGTACCAAAATTGCATCTTACCTATCACTGGAAATATTACCTGCCATGCATTTATCTAAACCTTTACAGCTAAATGAAGCAAATTACCAGTTCTTCATAGATAGATGTGTAAAGAAAGACCCAGTAAAATCATGCACTATTCTCTCAGGCTTCTGCTGGATTTCTACACACCAGTTGTCCATGTAAATTGGAGCTCCAAATTAAGCTGAGCATCTCCACTACTAAGGCCAAACTGAAACAGAAAGAAGATTCAAAGAAATGGTAGTGGAAAAGAAAAACAAATAAACAAACAAACAAACAAAATTATAAAAAAAACACAAAACAAACAAAAAAAATAAAAACACCCCCCCCCCCCCGAGAAAAAAAAACTCAGAGCAACAGGAGACCCTTCAACCAATAACATTTTAGAAGTGAAATAAAAAAAAAAATCCAAAACCTTTCTTGAAAAATGACATCATGAAACTATTTTTATTACCTTTAAAAGCTAGAAGTGTTTTCTTAATTTTTTTAAATTTTGCAAAGAAATAGCATTGCCAAAGTATTAAGATTTTTCTGCTGACGCAGAAGATAATACTTAGCTCCACTAAAGTGGTTGGTAAAACTGGTTATGGCCATTTCCATACGTGATTTTACAAAAGGCAAAAGCAAAACATTTCCAACCTTATCATACCACCAAAACTTGAAAATTTATAACAGAAGGGAAAAAAATACAACAGATTAAATTAGGAGTTCCTGATGGATTCTGTCAGATTTCCTTCTATTCATCTTTGACTGTGGTATGATTCTGAAGCTGATGTGGATAAAGTAATAATGATTAGGAGAAAATACAGAGCACATGGCCTTCTCATTTCATACTCATTTGTGTATTGTTATATGAGTCAGTTGGCTCCCAGACAAATTAGGCAGTGGGAGAGATTTAAGAGAAGCAGGAACTCATCTGAATGGAAGCAGTTTTCCAGAATAGAGAGAAAAAATGTATTTTATTTACAAAAACTCAGCTGCTTCAAAGTGACAGAAAATGTCTGCGAGAAAAAAACATCTATGGTGAATATAGTTAAGAGATTGAAGCTTTGCAATTGAAAAAGCTTCACCTCTAAATGAGTAAGACATATAGGAGATCTCTTTCCTCCTCTGGTAATGGGCACAGACAGCAATGCAGTGTCAGAGCTGCCCCTTCCCCATGCTAGTGACAGCAGTGATGCTGATGATGAAAATGAGATTTCCTGGGGTGTACATAATGTCTGAAAACCAAATAGGAAAGGACAGTGTCAATGAGGTTTTTAGTAATCACAGAAATGCTGAGGAGGTTGTCAGGGAAATGGGAGTTGTAGGGACACAGGGTGCATTGAAGACTGAAGGTGATGTCTTGAAATTCTGGAGTCAAAATGAATGCAAAACTTACTAAAAGGACCAAATAATTTCCACATCAGGAAGAATTACGTCAAAAATCGCTGTCCTGGATAAACCTGCTATGATGATTTAAAAGCAAATCTTCTCATTGCTTGCTAATGGTGATGTAAATGAAGCTTAAAATCACCATGAGAAAGAAGCTTCTGAAATTATGGGATGCTTGGTATGTCAGCATGTTAACTTTTGACAGGAGTCATAAGATTTCTCCCAAAGCTGAATAATTCAAAATTAATTTCAGAGTACAACAGAGGTATGTCAATTCTGATACGTCAAAAGAGTGACTGTAGAAAAACTCCCTATGCAGCCAGGGATAAAAGTGGATGAGGGTCTTCCAATGGTCTAACACAATTTAATAACATATCTGTAGCTGACATTGGTCAGAATAAATACATTAATCATCCTTCTTTACCTAAGAACAGGAGCAAAGCTACCACTAAAATAAAATCTGTGAAATGGCAGTTAGGAACACTAGCAACCCAGAAGAGAATTAGAATGGATGAAAAACTTACATCCCAGTTTCCAACAGCTAAAATCTAAAAGCTAAAATCAGCTTCTTTTCTCTCCACTCATTTTCCTCTGCTGAAAAGTGACAGTGATTGATGTCTTCTCCCACCCGAAGTATGCTGCGGTTATTGCTCCTTATGGTTAGAATTAAGCTAACAGCCCAGCTCAAACACTCACCCGTTTAGATGAAGTATTTATTAGCCCCAAATCCCTCTGTTCTTACACCACCTCAAAGTTCTTCTGTACGTCACTGAGGAACACAAAGGGAAGGACTCTGGTGTTCTGTCGGAGGCTCCAGCACCAAACCCTCTAACAAGGCAAGCAGGCATGGAACTGCTCTGAAGGTCCAGATGTTTAAACCATATGAAGCAGCAGAAGAAAATAAAGAGCAGATGAATTACAAAGGAGGGAAGGATACAGTGTTTGTCTATGGTTAAACTACTGTAAACTTTGAAATCTGTATTATGGAATCCATTAGAAAACCCATAACTTTGATTTTAAAGCAATAGTCATAAGATTCTTACTTTGCCATTGTTTATGGCATAATAAGAAGGTAACTTACTAGAATCCCACAAACTAAAGAGATGGATTTCATTAAAACTGTCCTGATGAAAAATAAAATTGAAGGGAAAAGGAAATAACAATTTTTATTTGATGCCAATTTATTTTCATAGAGTGCTTTGCACAGCAGAAACCTAAGAAGATGAAAAGACAGGGAAACCTTTTCCTTTTCTTCCATAGCTTAGTGGAGCTTTTTAATGGTATTTGAAGGGCGGAAATGACCTACTTCCACTTGCTTCTATATTAAGAATCTGGCTACATATCCAAGACTTGCCTGAAGAATCAAAGCAATGTACAAATTCAGATCAGGATTGATTTGTCAACACATCGGTTAAATAGAAAATTTGTTGCTAAGAATGTGCTGTAAAACTGAACACTTGAAAGTCTGCCTTGGTAGGGTCCTTCAGGGACATACCTCGGATGCTTGCCTTGCCTCCTTCCCTGTTCCCTTCTGCTCACCCCTCCTCTCTCCACTCTCATGGCTGTCCTGGGGAAGAAGAAATCACAAGATCATTATAGTTTTGTGCCCCTCTTGAAGGCTGGCTTTTTGCTCTAAAGGGCCCACGAACCAAGTCCGTGGAAAGAGGAACCAGGACTGCCATGGGCACTTTACTTTTTTGCAGGGATCTCTCCCCCTGATGGGCTCGAATGAGCCCCAGGAGTTCACCCACTCACCCCTGTCCCTAAACTGCTCCTGCCAGAGTGGTTTTTCACAGGACAGAGCTCTTATAGGAAAACCACCATCACCACAGCACATAAGCTGTCCTGTCTTAGAGATTCAACTACAAAATGAGCATTGGCTGAAGTCTTCTAGACTGGCAGAAGCCCAGAGATCCTCTCTCCTTGCTGGAAAACTAACAACACGCCAACGCCTGCCCAAGGTATGCACCAAAAAGGTTGCTCTTCTCTCCCTCGTCCACAAGGATATTACATGGTGGTTTATGCTCTTGTTATGGAGATGGATGGTGTGCCTGTCATCTAGCATCATCTCTGGGATCCCCAGAGTGCAGGTGGGAGAAGAATGAATGTCCAGCGTTTGCACTTGACTCTGTTTCATGGAGGCATAGGAGGTCACAGGCTCTCCAGAACTGTTAACTCCACCTTTGTGTTACAATTAAGGACATGGAATAACCTATACTTAGTTTTACAGCAAATAGAAGGGGTTCTGACCCCAAACTCCATCTCTCTACTTTTCAGCTCAAATGACTGCTTCCACCCTCCTAATTCTGTGTTGCCACATTCCTGACCCTTAGATCATGCTTCTGGCATACTACAGCTTCCCCAGGCATGTTTGAGCTTTCTTACTTCCAGACCCAAGGCAAAGCAGCAGAGGTGGCTTCAGCTTTCCATGCAAGTACTCATCCAGCCTCAGGTCAGAGGTGCTTAATCTCTTCTGGTTTCACTGGGAGCAACTCCTCTGTTTTATTCTAAGTCATGCTTAGATATTTGAACTACAGATTGTATCACCAGCTCATTAGTAACCAGTATAACTCAAGTTTTTTTCTCTGCTGCCTGCCAATGCACTTCTGGCATCCTATTCCCAAGTATGAGCCTTTTCATTTCATTTAAATACATAAATCTCTTTTGGAGAGTGGAGCCCTCATGCTCATCCACCTTTGTAGTACTACATTCCAGTTCTCACCCACATCAGCAACATCTCCCAAATCTGTCACCCAGGCATTACATAAGGGCCTCCTGACTTGTTGTGCTGACATCTACAGCCCAGTGGAAGCTGAAGTCTGCAAACTAACCACATCTCACTGAATACCTGCAAAATTAAATATTTCTCTTTGCAGCTTTTCATCGTGAAGTTGAATCCACTGGGGTGCACATGTGCTCCTCAGATGTACTCTCTGCACACACAGAGTTGGAGTATTAAAAGAGTAGGCTTGAAAACTCCTCAGTCATTCTGACAATTTCACACTCTCAGCTATTAAACTACTGTCCTGAGCAGCTGAATTTCTTTGGGATGACATGTTCTCAGACAGACTGTAGATTCCACTTATGAAGAAACTGATGCTTCTATTCCTTGTTCCTATTCTAATGCTTTAAACTGCTGCTGATGATTTAGTAGGAGTCAGATAATCATTGCAAGAAAATTAAAGCCATGAAGTTCTTTTCATTCATTTATTTTTAAATCTACAGACTTTTTGACCATCACTGCCTTACAGTGACACCTTCTGGAAAAAGCTACAAGATGGGAAAATCTGCTCTATAGGGGAACACGTGTGGGATGAGCATGAATCAGCAAGATCAGCTTTGAAGCACTCATTCCTGGCAGACTTCCAGTGTTAAAGTACCCACACAGTACTATTATAGCTATCCTATGGCTTCAGCTTTTTGGAAAAGAATGGACCTATTGTTAAGTAATTGATCTGGTCATGTTTGCTTTCTTCCACAAAAGAGTAATTAAAGGTAGGATGGCAGCTGTATCATGCTCTGCTTAACATTTCAGAGGTAAAAGAAAAAAAAACAAAACAGAATAATGTCCATTTGCTGGATAAAATTTTTTGCTGTTTCAAATCCTGTCTAAAAACATTGTTGTATTTTGAGAGGGACACTTGTGTTAATACCAGAAGTCTCTAAGGAAGAATAGCAGTCAGTGTGCACAGACTTCTAGCTTGATCAGGCAGGCAAAACAACAGGAAAAAAAAACCTCAAAATCCACTAGAGGAGAATAGCAAATTATGTGAAAACACATTTTCCATTTCTAGAGAGCAGTTCAGCTGCTGACAATCCACTGTCATGGCACTGCTCCCAATTTCATCTGCTGCTCCCTGAGTATTTAACTCAGAAAGGAGTTATGTCAAGCATCCTCGGTAGTTTCTGAGGCTGCTCACAGTACCCTGTCCCAAAAATGGCTCTGCTGTGTCTCACTAGGCTTACAAATGAGAAGGGCTCAAATGTTGGTTGCCATTTAAGAAAATGCAGTTTTTTACAAGTAATGTCTGAGGCTGACCACATTTCATTCCTTGGCAGGCCAAAGAATTGCTTGTACAGGAATGGTGTAGGAGTCAAGAGAGTTTACTACAAAAAGCTGACATCTAACTGAAAGCAGAGCCCTAGGTCCCCACAAAGAGTACAACAGGGTGATTTTCCAGATTCTCAGCTATGGATGTCATGAGTAGGAACTCCAAAATGTCTCAACATCCTTACTCACGTTGTTGCTGATGACCCCAGTGCCAGGAGTCTCCATCCATTTGTGCAACAGTGCTTGCTGTAAATTTCCAGCTCATTAGTTAGTAGACGTAAGCATGAAATCAGCACAGCCATACTGATTTAAACCAGATGAGGGTTTGACCTTTAGTTTGGACACCGGATCATGTGGGAAAGGAAATCAAAACAAAGCATTAGTCAGGTGAGCTTGGCTGTACTCAAAGGAACTGAAACTTACGCCCAAGCCCACTGGGATGGCACTGACTTGAACCAAAGCACAACACACTGACTGCTGCTGCCACCAAGTCCTCACCACAGGCAGATGGGGTGGCAGGCTGGTACCACAGGGTAGAAAACCCCGGCCAGATCTGCCATCTGTGCAGACTGGTTGTACCACCACCTGATGTGGTGACATCCCAAATTTCCAATCTCCAGCGCAGTGCAGGATACACTATTGGCCCATCTGGTCCCAACGTGGAACCACTACATGACCAAAAACCTTCATTCCATCTCAAGAAACTGAAAATCTTCCCAGTGCTTCCAGCAAGAGAGGACTTCAGTTTTCAAGAGTCTGCTAGGTACACAACAGATCTTACCAATGAGCATTTATTAACTTATTTCCAAAAGTTTCCTTTATCCTCTGTGTTTTGGTAGCTCATTTTTCTGATTCCATCCAAAAGAGAACTCTACCAGTCCCCCTAAAAAATTGTGCTTACTTCACAAAAAGGACTTGGAAAGACTTTGTTAAGCAGACACACTTTCCAGAAGACATGAGGAGAAAAATCCTACGGGCAAAAAAAGAGGTTTCATATATTGACAGATTTAGTCTAAAACCCATGACATTTATAGATTTGTGATTTGCATCCCTTAGAACTGATTTAGTTAAATCCTCCAATCCCACCCAGAAAGTGAGGTCTTCAGGTGACAAACCCCAAGCAGCTGGGGCTTTCAGAAATACCAAATTGTGTCTGCTTTCCAGTAAAGCAAAAGGTGGGAAACCCTGATTTTATTTCTATATAAATCTAGTCTCATTACTTTTGCACTGTTATTCTCAAGGCTCTGCCCTCTTGTATCAACTCACTGTAAAGAAAGTGACAAGGCTGGGTGTAACAGGTGTGTTATGGAGAGTGTCAGGTGGAACAAGGAACAGCATGTGCTCATCTGAACTCACAGGAGCCAAAAGGGAAAGAAACAGAAGTAGCAGGAATGATCTGAGACTAGTGAGGAGAAACTAGCACAGTGATTTTAAGGAAAGGGCCTCAGAGCTGGAATGCAAGCAGAAGGCTATCTTAGAATTAGTTTCTTTTTTTTAAAAATGATAATCAGATTTGTCAGTAAGCTCAGGACATTTTTTGAACACTTGCAACGGTGCCCTTGCTGAGACTCTAGAAACACCATGGCAGTGGAAGATTAGAGAAACTGAAAGAAAAAAGGGCTTTTGCAAAGAACAGATTCTGACAGTGACGATGAGGCTTTCTGTTTTCCTTGAGATCTGCTGAGCTTCAAGCAAAAATCATTCAAGCTACAAGAGGTATACACAGTTTTCACTGGCAACTATGAGAGCCACATGGCTATAACAAGAAGTTTATTTCTGCATAGATGTAAACCACTGGTCCTGAATCCCCAACATTAGAAAGAGGGAGACTAAGACACAAAGAGAAGGAGAGACAGTATGCTTATTTGCAAGAAGACAAAATATGCTGGCTGTTGTTACTCAGCAAAGGACCAGGAGCCTTCTGTACTTTATATATAGTTATAAGAAACTGCCCCTCATAAAATATTTGAATGCAAGTTTCTTTTCAATTCCAGAAGCCATCTTCAAAAAGGACCCTTCTACTGTACTAGTAATTTATATTAATTTACTACAACAATAAGAGAAGTCAGTTTACCAGTTAGTGGTTTCCTTTATTATAAAGCTTGAAATGGAAACTGTGGCCTTGATGAAAACTGTAAAATTCCAGTAAAAAGGATTACTCATCCTTTTGTGTGCCCCAGTTCCATATATCAAATAACAAGCAGTGACACCCTCAGCTACCAAGTGGAAGCAAACATACTTCAAAAAGGGAAAAAAAGCCACACAGAGGATGAGTAACATTTGACATTTTGATGTCCGGAATTTCTGTAAATGTCTCTCTCCCAGAGGAGAAATATCTTCCAAAATATTTAGTTCATTGTGGTATTTCCTTTTTGATAGAGCACTGTGAAATTCAGAGTGGGGGCTGGGGGGGGGGGAGGGGGCTGGAGGGGAGAAATACCCTTAATGAAAACATCTTAATATTTAATTAACTCCTTGCAATATGGGACAGTTTAAAACATTTAAAATCGAGATTAGCACAGCAGAGGAAAAAGGGGAATGGATTTCCATCTAAAAGATTTCTGACAGTTGTGAATGACCTCACTGCTTGCTCTCTCCCTATCCAATAGTGCCCGAGAGAGTTAATTTCATCCTCAAGAGGAGAATTTCATTGAACAAGAAGCTATTAATCACCCAAATACCGTATGCCTAATCACTTTGGTTATGATGGAATATGACAACCTATAGAAATGGATTAATATTTCCATCCTAAAGCCCAGCATCCCCAGGGGAAAGCCTGTATGTTCATTTTCTGCACATGTTGGTGTCACAGTATATTGAGCCACAGCCTGATGCATTCTGCCACTTGTGCAATCCCTAGCAAGGCAAATGGATGGAAAAGTTGGCCTACATAAGTTTCTGAGTTAACTGTCTGTTGTTATTGAGGAAAACCTGCAGCTTCCATAAGATTTCAGCATACTGAGTGGATCTTAAACAGATTTCTAGTGCAAACATGTTGTAAAACAGAGTTTTATTATAATGATCTGTGGTCAAATTACAGGACAATGAAAATATATTTTTAAATTGTAGTTAAAAATTTCATCAAATGGCTCAAAATTAAAACAACTGTAGCAAACCCAAATCCTTGTGAATGCTTAGTGCTTTTGTTATTCTAACATCATGCTATGGATCAGAAATAAAAAGCCCAACATAATACCTCACTAACACGAGTTAAATCCTCACAAATACTGGTAACTACACAGCTCTGGAAACTTCCTCAGTTATTTCTCTACGTCTTGCAAGAAAACCATACTCCATCCACAGCAATCTCCCTCTTTAGCCTGATGAGGGGCCTGATCTGCCCCCAGAAACTGAACCCTGGATGCCTCCTCTTGACAGTATGGGTAAAAAAGTCAGAATAGAAGAGCTCTAAACTCCAGGATACACGTGGCCCATTTCGAAGTGGACAACTGAACTTCAGAGAGTGGTACCTCCTGTGATGTTACTATACAGCCATAAAGGGATATTAAGATCCAGACATCCCACTCTGACCAACTAGCCCAACAGAGCATTGTACAGGTCAGGAATAGACTAAAGTCCTCATAAAAACTGTCTGGTCTGTTTCTCCAGGGCACCCACAGCCATGACCATAAATTTGCACATCAGAATATTTTGTTCTAGATAATGGTCCCCGAATGGAGAAAATATTGTCCCTGTAGATGATATAGACATTAGTTGCACTGCATTTCTAGAAGGAAGGATTAAAATCTATTTTGCTTTTTGAGATGAAAGGGAGAATCCATACTACTTATGTAATTCTTTGCAAATTCCATAAAACCATTTTGTGGGAATCAGGTTGACATCCTCAATACCTCACTGTTCAGTTTTCACAGGTTTATGTCATATATTTGATATCATCTCTTTCCAAAGAAGCAATAAGCTAAATTATGAAAATTAGGTATCCTTCACTGCATTTGCCCACAGCTCATGTCAGGCAGTGCCTGTAGATAAAAAGACAGCTCACAGAAGCTGGTCAAGGTATTTTATACAACAGTAGGAACAGGCTGTTTTCTCCAGGCTCACAATAATTACAGCAGAGAGGAGAGAGAGAACACACATGTGCTGCACAAAGCTCAGCAAACCCAAGTGGGCCTGCAAGCAGAGCTGGCAGTGATGCCAGCAGAAAATCCCAAACACCCTCAAAGTTCTCCTTTTAAGCTACAGCTGGCTGCCAACTGTTCAACAGTTGCAGAGAAGAGGAGGAGGAACAAGGGAAACTTTATAATTTAACTGTATATAACTTCAGTTGGAATATTTTCAGGGATAAATACAGGAAGTAAGAAAATACATGAAACATATTTCCCTCCTCCTCTATTTTTAAAGGAAAAATGAAATGGCTGCTTACAAATATCAGGTTTCTGTACCAACTGAAAGACCAACAATAACAGAACAGCACTGACTAGACTGTTTGCTAGGCAAGACAAGTACCAGATGTTAAGTGCCCTACAAAAATCCAAAGGACACTCATCAAAGTCCACCAAATACAAACACACAAACCCTGAAATTTTGACATTTAAAGAAAGCAAAAGCATATGACTAAGGACACCTGAATCAGAGAGTGATTACCAAATGTGACACAAGACACATTGGTACACTGCCTTAGCATCCGCTGACAAGGAGATGTATCACCCATTAAGCTAAATTAAGAAACACAGAGGAAAAGTGGCTTCTAGAAAAGAATTTCCAGTAAAGCCACACTGGCTTGAGTAGCAAAGACCTTGTAGTCTAACAAAGACCAGGCCCACCACAGAATAAAAATTTTTATCAGAGCTTCATGGTTCCCCAGACAGCCTGCTAAAAGAGACCAATAGGTATGCCACAGAAAAGAAAACCCGGAGCAGCATGTTGCTGCTTTTCTAAACATACTGATGTGGGAGATTTAAACTCATATGCTGATAATTTCCTCATTAGAACAGCACTATTGCACTATTTGCAGACTAAGTTACTGTTCAACATGTGCACCGTGTCCCTCGTCTGGCCCTTAATAGGAACATACACACTCTACCAGATGGAATGCATTAGATATTAAATATAAAAGTTGTTTTTGTTTTTAGAAGTCTATGTAACTTCACACACACACACAAAAGTATCCCCTAGACTATATATTAATCATATTTACTGATCTCTGGAGAGTATTAGTACACTTTGAAGAAAGTCTACTGTGCCAAGCCTCTGTCAGCTGAAGGTATAAATTTTCTTCTTTGCTCCTTGTGTAACTTTTTCTTTCTCTCCCCATCCCCCAGTGAAGCAAGGTCAGAATGGAACTAGATGTGCTTTCTTATTAGCCTGCAAGGGCTTATTAGATATGTAAATGGATGACAAGTGTTCTGGTACCCAAGCCATCTTTTCCACCCATTAAGCTTTTCATACAGGCATCTTTTTTGAATCTTTCTGTAACAGAATGAAAAATTCTCAGAAGTATAACTCTACCCTTAGCACGTCTTTAGATAGCCAAGCTTCAAACCTAGGGCTGCAAATTACCTTCCTAAAGCAGCAATTATAAATAAAGCATCTGAGATATGGTCTCCCCCTACATTGTGAGGCACAGTAACAACACATCTTCACCTGAATAGATGTTTCGCACCAGAACATGAAAAACTACAAGTTCCAGTTGCAAAAGCCTGGCTGCTGGAACATAATGAAAAAACATGCTCATAAAACTGAGCACAGTCATACATGAGGAAGCATTTCCTTCCTTAAGACACAATGCCATCTAGCAGTGGCAAAGGGGTTATCTTTCAGCCATCAGCCAATTTAGGTCTTCAAGGACCTGGCATCAGCATGGACATAGCATCAGCCTGCCAGCTAATGGCCAATATTCCCAGCATCTTTCTGCAAAGTGGGGATACCTCTTGGAAGTCTCTTGGCAAGAGTAACTGAGAATTCTTAGAAATGTTGTATATGAAAGCACTTACTGGACGTCAACACAATAAGCACTGCTCTTAATAAGAGTAGTAAAGTAAAGTCAGTCTAAACTATAGGCTTCCAACATTAACACCATTTACAGCAGAGGAAACTAGTAAATTCAGTACTAGAAAATACATAAACCTGTTCCTTCACTCAGAGAGAAGTACCCACAGCACAGAAAATAGTAAGGCACACAGAAATCTCAGCTGCTGCTACAATACAAGTTACGGAAGCAAGATGGATTTTCCTTGCAGTCACACCAACATAGGTGATTATTTGTGGTTATGCATTGTTATTATCTACATCCATCTGCAATGTTTTTGAACATTGTACTCTGAACTGTACTGCAGCAAGATGTTCATAGTAGCCTGAAATCAGTGATTTTTGATCAGCATATTTTCATAGCAAAGAATTACTTCAGTCACTAGTTGCCATTTGAACAAAGTTGTTTAAGATCAAAAACAGCTATCTCAGTTGGAAAGGACAACAATCAAATGTCCCTGATAAAGAATATTGAGTCTGTTTTGGCAGAGTTTTCTCCGCCTTCCAAAAAAAAAACCCAAAAAACACACACACAAAAAAACCCACCCAACACCAGCCAAGCTTCAGCTAATCAACAAAAATTTTAAAAGTACACAGAAAGCCAAAGTGCCTTTGAAGCAAAATAGCAAATCTGACAAAACACACTAAAGTATGTCAAATATATTTACAGTTAACTATATATTTGTTTATTTATTTTGGTGTGAAGAAGTATTTCTTTGCAGAGCTAGTGGTAAAAGTCAACGTCCAAGAAGTCTTGCTGAGTGACTTTTCTCCTTCAGGATGGACCCAGACCAAGCAGAGGACAGAAGAGCCACCCCTCAGGATAAGGCAATCATTAAGGGGTTCATACTTGCTACACAATGTCTTCTCTACACAGCTATGGTGGGAATCTGCTCAAACACTACTTTTCCCAACTGCTAGTAGGTTGGGAATGTATAACAGACAAGAATGGAGCATAATTGGGGCATTTGGGACAGGGATGTGATTGCCTCCTCAGTCACAGGAAACTGTCATTAATTCAACAACACTTGACTAAGCATTGGGCAAGTAAATGTTTTTTATCTGACCATGCAGCCAAACAAATATGGCCTTTCTGAGCACTTGATGTGTGATACCTTGCCAAGACCTGTGCTGGCTCTCAGAAAGAACATACTTTAAAGGTATTTGTCTCCATTGCCTTGGAGCTGCCTGTGCTGTGCCTGTAAACATTGTGCCAAAATGTTAGCCTTGGATCCTCAATCCAGCCTTGGATCCTCATTAGTTTCTACTTTGCTTTTTTCCACTATTTTCTGGGATGAAGAACCTGATTGTTACATTCGTATTATAATTGTCAAATTATTAAAGAACAATGCGACATTATTCTTTTAAATTCTGAATAAATCTTAAGACTTTCTATCTCACTGTCTTCCTACTATAACCTAATGGCACACATCGAAGGGAAAAAAGCTACATGAGGAGCACACCCATAAAATATATTGGTAGGTCAGACTATTCAGCATTATACAATTGTGTTGTGAAAGGTCCCACTGCCAAACAAGGGAGTTACTGACATGGGAGAATTAATAAGGCAACAACAAGACACCTGAACTCTAAATTCCCACTTTTTAAATTTACACCAGACACTTAAGCTAGCAGGAGCACAATTTAGTGCAGTAAACAGAACAGCTTCTTGGAAAAACACACCCACCAGCATGCTTGCTGCTGCATCAATACAAGCTCTCTCTCCCTATTCTTAGCACAACCCGGTTCAGATAGAGATAAAAGATTAGAGATCCTTTTGAAGGCTTTAGAATTTGTTTCTACTTTGAACAGGTCACTTATCACTGCTATGGCTCAATTCAGAGGTTGTTATCTCATGCAGCTGAAATGGTCGATCTCCTGGGCTGGGAAAGGATGTTACTTAAAGGCTCCATTAGTCACCAAAGCATTTTTCTCTTAAATGTGCAAGTTTTTGACCTTGGAGGTCAGCAAAAGACCATGCATCTGTTGTTGGTTGGTTTTCCTGAAGACTGGCATCTCCTAATTGCATTTCCTTTCTACAACAGCTTGCCGAAGCCCCACAACAAGAAAGGGTTCATCCAGCCTGGAAGTGCTTTTTGAGGCACTCAGGACAGACTAACCAGAAGGATCCACTCAGAGCAGGGGACAGAAAAAAACCCACAAGAATAAAATACAATTAAATATCCAACAACAGGGCCCAGTCACCCTGTGCCAGGCCAGAGGTGAGGTTGCAGTTGCACTCAGCTCCAGGCAGGGAGTTTCCAGCATATGAAAAGTGGTATAAGGAAAAGGAATGACAGAAACTTCTATCAAAATCAACCAAAACTGCAAGGAAAAAAAAAAAGATTTTTTTTTTTCTAAGTAATTCAAACAAAGGGATTAAAACTACAAAGAAAAAAAATTGTCTTTAAGAATCTTTCTTCTCGCAAAAGTCAAATACATCAAAGTAGGAAGTAAGCAGTGTGATGCATCAAGGTTATTGATGGTAAGCATTATTTCCAGTAACTATTTTGATCTAAAATGTGTGTTTCAGATGGCCTAAATAAAAGGAAAAAAAAAATAAAAAAAATTACAGAAAACACTTCTGGCAAATTCAAAGAGAAGCAATCTATTTTTTTTTCTTGCTTTTCCTCCCATGTTTCTTGAGTTGCTTCTTTTTTTCTGTGTGCATATTTCAAAGCAAATACCTTAAAAAATCTGTTGGTGTTCACTAAGTTGTGATACACAAGGAAAGCAAAACACTGAATATCTTGTATGTATTTTCTGAAGGTATTTAAGACCCAATGCTTTACAGTGCACATCTCTGTGCAAAGTCATACTATTGGTCTCCAATGGAAAAACTCAGTTTCTGTTTACCAGATGAGTGTATCATTAGTAGACAAGACAATGCCTGAAGTCACTCAGGATTTCATCATGTTAAAAGCAGTCCCACAATGAACAGAAAGCAGTTCTCCCCGACCATTTTGGAGATGACAGATACAACATATGGATTAATATTTCAAATCAAAACCTGATATTTCAGAGTTCCTTTAAAAAAAAAAAAAAAAAAAAAAAAAAAAAAAAAAACAGAAAAATAAAAAAAATTCCAGCTGTACTTTATTTCCTGTTATCATCTCCCTAAGCCCTGCCAGGGAAAATGTCACTCAGGAACCACATTAAATGCACATACTACCCCTATGTGCACACTTGAGCATAAAACAAGTTTATACAGACACCGAATGGGAAACTTTTCAAAGCGGTCATTAAAAAGAACTCACACAGCTTTTATGAGAAATAACATATTTTTTAAAAAAAGAGGCTGTGATATGATGCATATCACCTTGGAGCAAGACTTTGCCAAATAGCAAGCCTTTTAACAGTAGCATAAATACAGTCTGTTATTCAAAGTCCAAGAATTTCTGGCTTGAAATCCAAAGAAAACATATTTATTTCTTAAAGCTACTCTTTTTACACTTTATAGTATAGCTGTAGAAGCTGTAAATTAATTTGGTAGAGGGTTGTAGAAATTTGCTAATTCTTCCTTATTCACTAGGTGGCACGATTAGTCCATCGGTCTTAGGCTAATGAATTTAAAGTAGTTGCTCCCGTAGCTGCTGCACACAACAGTCTGAAAAGAAATGTTATGGTTTTAAGCCTTTCATAAGAGCTCTTCTGGGTTTTAACTTGACATGTTTTTCCATCTTGAGCAGGAGAGCAATTTTTCAAAAAGATTGTAGAAGTTAAAGCCACAAAATCCAGCATGTACATATGTCATTTTATAGTTATACCATTCCAAATGGAGATTTAACCACATAAAGCAAAAGATCCAGCACAGGGGGCAGGAAGGAACAACTAAAATGTGTCTGAAGCTTCACTTTAAGTGCTTATACTTTGAAGAAAATATTTGAAGAAGGGAAAAAAAACAACAGAAAATATTATCCATCTCTAATATGAGAAAATATTATCCATCTCTAAATGTTCCATTGTGGAGCCTGAACTATGTTAATAGTAATACATCATATTTTTTCTGTTTGTAGGCTTGTGGTTATTGATTACTAGACTAAACTCAAAGCATCGGCCCATGTAGTAGAGATTTGCTGACTTTTATTGAGGAAAGCATGTGAAAATGAGGGAAACTTAAGTTAGAACTTTACTTTCCTCAAATTGAAGTGCTCATAATGCAGGACACAATACCCAGTACCGGGGCTCACAGTAACAGGGAGGGCAGGCAGATGTGCCAGCCCAAGGGTTTCTCACTAAAGAGTGCAGGAAAACTGAGCATGCAGTAAAACACTCTGAAAGCTAGTTTGAGCTCAAAGATTGGTTTGGTCAGTGAGTCAACAATTGATTAAAAGGAGAAAGGTGGAAAGAAAAAGCTGACTTGACTTTGATGGCAAAGGAAGACAGCAACCCCTGCTGCTTGCCTGTCCTGTTTCTCCAGTACTGTTGGTGGGTTCCTTTTCCTGGAGACCCCTGCAGCTTGTCCACAGGCTGTGGACATGGTGGGTATAGCCAGGAGCTGGTTTGTCCCCAGGACCAGCCCAGAGAGAAGGAAAAGGCAAGAAAAGCCAAAATAAAAAATAGTTGGAGCACTGTTCAGTCCAAGTGAAGACACAGTGGTTGCCTGTTAAAGAGCAGCGCCTGCTCCTTTTAAGAATCATCTCCTGGATGGAAAAGGCACAGACAGGTTCTGCTATAGAGCATCTTTCCCCTTCCACAGAAGAAAGGGGCTGTACACATGAGGAATAGTTTTTCAGTGGTCTGTAGTCTAGCTACCAAGTAGATCTAATGCCAGAGTCTGCTGTAGGTGAGACCTGAAGAGGAGAGGCCAGATCTGACAGGTATCCTGTACCTAGGGAAGAGGTGCATGAGTTCTTGCAAGGGCTTATGAAGGCCACAATTCATGTCTAACTGGTGTGTCACAGAAAAAAAGGTCCATTCAGACAGCTGTCCCAGACCTCCCACAGGACAACCTGCAGTCTTTCTCAGAGAGTAAATCACACACCAAGTTTCCAAATGACCAAGAGGCCTTGAGGTTTATGTTTTCAAAGACACTTAGCAGTTTGGCTACTTCCAAAAATCTGGATCTCAGGTGATGAAAAAGTAGATGATATAAACCTGACTGTTAGAAGGTGTCAGAATCATAAATATTAGAGATTAAAATCCCTGTTAAATCACCTTTTCCTTATTATATGTAGTTCTAGAGGATTTTTCAAAAAACGTATCAATATTCCCAGGAACGGGTGCTTCCGAGTAATTCCTGAGGTCCTTTAAAAGTATTTCTTTGAATGTTTTTCTTCTTCCAGTTGGTCACTTACTCACATATCACAAGTTTAGAAAAAGTCACAGAGCACCACTGTGCTCAGAACCACCTCCCTGAATAGTCCCTCTGCAGCTGTAACTCAGCAGGAAAGCCAAGCTGCTTGGATGTGTTAATTAGTTGGCAGCTCTCCTCAAATTTTCAGCAGCAATGCTTAGTGTTATAGGCCTGTCTGCAGGCATACACTTTGATTTGACTGTTTCACCAAGAAAACTCTGTGAAAGAAAGAAGCAGTGCCAAGTTTCATAGGAGTTAATGCATCACTTTGCAAGCTCTTCATGGTGGAGGGTCTGAAGCCTTCCTTTTGGTGATGTAACTGAGACAGCTGCAGAACACTGGTGATGACCTCCTCTAGATGAGTCACTTGGCTCACTCCAATTCCTAGCAGATAAATAATGTCAGATGTATCTACCTTTCAGCTATTTGACCCAATCTTGGAAGGAAATCCTCATCCTGCTGAAGCTGCACATAAGCAACTGTAGCCAAGTGAGCAAAGCTTGGGGTTAACCCTGCAAAAGAGACCCTGCAGCCACAGGACCACTGGTGGTCCCTGCCACACAAACTACCACAGAGCTGTAACAGCCTCTGACACAGCACTCAAGCCATTAAACAAGGAAAATTTCCAACTTTTCTTCTGTTTGGTGCTGTGTCAGGGCCTCGTTGCATCATCTCAGCCAACTCCATTATCACCTAAAACTGTAAGCTGGCAATTTTTGTTTTATTTTGTTTATTATTTCAAAGTAGTATCAGCAATGAGCATTAGCAACTATCTTAATTTGCTTATTTTATACATTTACTGCATTAGTTTAAACACATTTGAGAGTATCATGCTCAATCACCTCAACACTGAGGGACTTTTCCAACAGCTCATTTCCCCTACAGCTTCCACATGTTCTGTGCACTGTAGGAGCATATTATCTATGTTTTCAGAAAAAAAATTCCAGAGCCACCTCTGAGCACAGGAAGGGGCCACTTTCCAAAAGCTTGAGATTTGCCTTTTTCTCCATTCCATCATTAAGCAGTAAGTAATTAGCACCCTCAGTATTATTTCTTCCTCTGTTTTCTGGACTCCATCAATAAAGTGCATACCAAAAAGGTTTCTTTCATAAGTCAGTTTTCTTCTTCACCTTTTCCTTACTGCAGGAAAATATTATAAGAGAACTTCAGTTAATTGTATGTTGTAGGCACAAGCTTAGTTCACTTGAGATGATGTATTATAATCAAAGTTAATAATTATATTTATTGGTGCAAAATAAATGGATGAGGTAAAAATGAAATACAATGCTCTAACATATTCAGAGGTCAGATAAGGTAAATGGAGTCTACCTAGAATTGTTTGGACAATACAGCATTTACTCACTTCTCACATACTTGGAATAAGTGGGTTTATCCTCAGTTTGGATGCATGTCTATACAACTTCCAGATAGCCTGTCTGCTTTTCCTTTATGGTTGAAAAAAAGGTCAGAGAAACATCAGTCTTCATAAATAATTTTGCACTACGATGGCACAGCAAAAGTGGATGGCAGGAAACAGCTGACAGCAAGAATGAAAGAATTCATGTTTTCACGCAAATTGTGCAAAAAAGTGCAAAGTGCCAAACATGTTGCTTAACTCTGTTATTAGTTTCCCAGGGGACAGAGCACAGTCACAGCCTGAAGCAGCACAAAAGTAGGTTAGCAAACCCATGCATGTAGCCAAGGCAGAGGCACCCACCCAGGCAGAGGATCTGCAAGGGACTTTCCATCCACAGTGGTTCCAGCCAAGCAGCTTTGAAAAGTATTCTTTTGAAAATTATTAGGGATACAGTTTGTTTTTAAAATACAGTGTCATAAGGTCTGTAGCCTCACTTTCTTCAGACTCACTGCTAAATAAACACCAGCTGTTAAATATATGTCTTTAAAGAGTATTTTCAGTAGGAGAGTAAAGGTTGCATTGCTTACTGAAAATACAGAACTACCTGAGCAGAGAAGTGATTCAGTTCTGTTATTGTAGCTTCTGCTTTTTAAGGAAATCACCTTTTGTTTGGAGTTCAATAGGACTACAACTGTTTACCCATACAGCCATACATTAAATATTGAGATATTATCACAGTGCCTAAACCAATATTTGCTAAGCATTTTCAAGCATTAAATTGAGAAACTAAAATGAAATTCTGAAAACAAAGTGTTACTGGTAAACATCCACATTGTTCACCATTGCATTATCCAGGAGACAATTTAAAGATATCCAACATGAAATATTTGTCCTTTCTTATCCCCAAAGGAATATCTGAGACACTACAATCCTTTTTCATTTTTTAAGGTGGAAATGACAGCTCTAACTGGTTCTACATCCCACAACTATAAATTCTTACCATCTTTAAATTGTTCATGCATGCTCCTCTGTATTCTAGGGCTTTTAGGGGGGAAGCAGAGTTGACTAAAGGCCATCAACACCCTCACTGTGAATGCAGCAGGTTCCCTTTGCCTCCAACCCTAGAATATCATGGACTTGTCATGGAACTCAGTTTGTGAGCAGCCATGCAGCTGACTAGCACATAGCTGGAAGAGAAGATATTAATACCTAATGTTGCCTTATATCTGTTTAAAAAATAAATTAAGCCCTCAATTGCAATGCATCCCACTGAAGTCAGTTTCCAAGATCTATCCAGAAGGTGGCAATCTTGTTTCATATTTGTGTCATTTCCAGGCAGACTCCTGCAGTGGGGACTATGACCTGTGGCCTGCAGAATAAAGAAAAAAGAATTATTTTAAACTGGCAGTTACAGGCATATTATAGGCACAAAATCAAAAAGAAAAGGGAAAAAAATCCCTCTTATCTCTAGAGGTAAAAATCTTAAAGTTGAGCATTTTGACTGAAAATAATAATTTTAAAACTGTTGTTCTTGGTACATAGAATTATTTTGCAAATGTCCTTTTCCTTATAACAACTTTTTAGCATTAAGAAAATGATTACAGGCCTATTTTTACAGACACAACTTTTTTAGCGGAACTGTGTGCAAAAGAAAGCTTTTTATTCTTTACTGGAGGTGTGATTTGCCTGCCTCACAAGATGAGCACATCACCCTGAGCTCCACAAAGGATCAGCCATGGCACATTCAGTCCTGTTGTGCTTTGGCAGGAAAAGGATTATGCCAAGGCTTGGAGTGGGTGACCTCCCTCATTGGAGTGAGATAGCTGGCTCTGACACTTTAACCAGCCATATTTTAAAGGAAATAAGAGTACACAAAAGTAAAATATTTTCATTCTTTGAGGTGTCATTTATTCAAGCCATGCTGTGGCTGCTGAACCACAGAGGTTCTCATCCCCTCTGGCCCTGAAAATGCTGCATTAATTGTTGACATGCAGAGGACATGGTAGTGTTAGTGTCTGCAAGAGCATCAATCTCTCCCATCCCCCGTGCCTGGCTGTTGCTCAGGGCATCAGTACAGCACAGTAACTCTAATGGACAGAAAGCAAGAATTAAGACAGTGGATTATATGTTGCAAAGCACAGCAATCATTATGTTGAGCACAGACATTTGCAGTTAGCTTAATGAAGTGAGAGTGAAGGCCCCAAGACCAAAGGGTGTGGAAACATTCAATCTCCTGCAGACATGTAAGAGTAGCAACAGCCCAACTCAACATAAGGCAAAAATAAATCACTGAGATAAGAGGAAATTTCTACAGGAGGCTGAAAAATATTGCAACATCTGGAGGAAAAAAAAAATAGTTGAATATGTGTTTTGGATGCTTTGTAGGAAAAATATCTGCAAAAGACTGTCTTGTCTTTAAGCACTGAACATTGAGACCCAGGATGTTTCCTGGGGATTAATAACTATCAAGGACAGCTAATGACCCAGAGAAAAGCTGAGGGTCATTAAAACCAGTCAGTCATCAGCTCATTGGGAAATGCCCTTTACTGAAGTTTGTTACGGTTGCTGCTAACACCCTTCCTTCTTGATAAATACAAGAAAAGAAAAAAAAAAAAAAAGTGGCAGCGTAACAACTTCTGCATAGCCAGAAAGCCCTACAGCCATCCATGCCTCTGTGAGGGGAAGTGTTTGGGGGGCATCTTCATCATGCTAAGCTTTTCCAAAAGAAGAAAAAAGAAAAAAAATTCACCCTTTGAATTTAAATTACACAACACAGATAAATAATGTTTCAATGTCTCACTTAATAAACAAGGTGGCACTTTAACAATAACGAGGGACAGAAGGTGTCTCCTTTCTCCCTGTTATTAAAGTCACAGGCTACGAGGAAAGGATGGTGAAAAATTTCTGCCAATTTTCTCTGTGTCCTTGAAAGTGAATGCAGCACAAGTCTAACTATAGAGGAGGTGAAAATGGACTACAAAAATGTTTCTAGACCTGAAAACAGCTCCTCCCTTCCTTATTTTTCCTTTGCAAGCCCGTGCCTCATGCCCACTTCAAAGAACTCCCTGTTTAGGTGTGCTGCCCATCAGCCCATGTGTGAGGGATCAAAGGGACTCTCAAAACCCAGGTCACCCCCAGTGGCTCCATCTCACCTCAGGATTACAGAACATGTGTGGAACGGGGACCTGCCAGGGCACAGCAGGCACAGCACAGGCTGGGGTACTTCCAGGAATGCATCCAGCCCCCAGCAGAGCCTTAGGAAAAGGAGCAAGAAGGAAGAGTAAAAGCATGATCTCAATTTATGGTGGCAGTGTACATTGCTTGCAAAAAATTGTGTATTCATTTCTTTCTTCTCTGTTGCCTTAACTCTGAAGTGTGGAGATCTATGAGAGGAAAGGTGACATAACAAGTGAAAGAGAGATAACACCCCAAGTGAGGCACCAGGCAAATGTCTGCAAAATCAAGTATTTAATCTATAAAATGAAGTATGTGTTGTTATTAAGGCATTTTGCCAGCTTGCAGATTGGGATACACTCAGAATCTGCACGTCAAACATGAAAATTAGTATTGTTATATCCTATTTCAGTGCCCTTAGATTCAGCATAGTTGCTTCTGGAAAGCCTCAGACATTTTTCAGTAAATGCTAGATACCCCTTAGGTTAAGTATTACTTATTTAAGAGGTTCGTTATATAAAATATTAACTTTATTAATAAGTGCACTTAAAATTACGAATAGCACTTTTAGCTGAACAAGGATAGAACAGGTTTTTGTCTTAAGGCACAAAAATATTATCAGTTGCTTGAACTGTCCAATTTGGCAATGAACATCTGTGAGAAACCTGCTTATCTTTCATTTTTCTGAGAGTTTGCCAGCGACAAGGGGAAGTACAAGACAGGCAGCAACTACAGTCACATATTTCCTACCTTAGTGATATGCCATGATACTGCTGCAGGACCCAGCAGCCAAAAGCAAAGCCATGGTTGTTCTGGAAAATGCTTTCTTTCAGGGAAATCTGCATGTGTGTTTAAGTTAAGGTAGATGGCTATAAAAACTTAGGGCAGCAAGGTTTCCTTTACAAAGTACATGTTGTAGTGAAGCCTGCCTAATCTAAAAATGCATTCTTATAAAACCTGAACAGCAAGAGGCAAGGCAGATGTTTAACAAGAGAGCCTGGAGAAACAGAAGTTATAAGGCAGAGCCATCAAAAGACCTCAAATAGCATTTTTAATTTTCATCCATACAGAAAGATCCAAGTGGGCATAGATGGTCAAGGCAGATACTACATGCTTCCCTAGACAACCTGTTCTACTGCCTGACAACACTTTCTGTACAGTACATTTATCCTGATATGCAATCCAAACCTCCCCTGGGATTGGGAGGGGAATGTCTTTGAGGCCATTTCTTCTTATCACTTGTTATTTGGGAAAAGAGACCAACACCCACCTGGCTACCAACCTCGTTTCACATAGCTTGAGAGCAATAAGGTCCTCCTTTTTTCCAGACTAAACCACCTCAGTTCCCTCAGCTGCTCCTCAGAGGACTTGTTCTTTAAGCTCTCACCAGCTTCATTGCTCTTCTTTTGCTGCATGGTAGAAGGGCTGCTGCATTCTTCCCCCACCATGCCAGGGTGGGCAGTGGGACTATGTATGAGGAATTTAAGAAAGACAGGGCAGGAGTTGTTCATCTCAGACACAAACACTCATATACCCACTACCCGTTATGGTATCTATGCAGTAGGGACCTTCTGGTACGGAGAGGCAATTCTTTTAAAAGTATTGTTTTACTGATTTATTTGGGTGAACTATTCAGAGCTGATAAAATTAATCTCTGTTCCGTACAGAATCTTGCTGCACTTTCAACTGGGAAACCTTTCTTCTCTTGACTGAACATTTGGCTCCACTCAAGAGAAGCGTTCCACCAAATTTCTCTTCCTCCCCATCCCTCACAGGAAAAGGATGCACCACTTCTCCTTGCAAACTTTGTTTGAATGTTACTCATGACATTTCAAGATGTGCTGGGGCCAAAATACACAGGATAGCAACTTCCCTTTTACTGCAGGAAAGGGAGAAGACTCATTTTTAAGTAGTCCTACTTTTGAGCCAAGTACTTTAATCTTTCATTTAGGAAAATAAAAGTTCACCAGGAGACAGAAGGCTCTTGGGAAGTTCAATCCAGCCTGCTCTCACAAACTGGAGGTAGGTTTCCCCAGTGTTTACTTCCCTTCAAAGCTTCATTTTATTTTCTTTGTCTCAGTGTGGCCGTCTTGGGCAGCAGCATCCTTCATCACAGGGAAAGGAAGAGAAATTCTGCAACCTCCACAGATGAACTCTCACATGCTGGGCTGGAGTCTTACCTGACCTTTCTGTCATGAGTAGACAGATGAGGGAGATTATTTGCCATATCAGCCCTGTTTTAAAAGAGCAAGGTTCAATGTAAGGGTTAATATAAACATGGGAAAAGTGAGGCAAGGAAAAAGGAAGACTTCCAGCATATCAGAAATCTCTTCAAAAATTTTATACAAACCTTTCACTCTCTGAATTTAGCAGGAAATCTGTCAAAACATGGCCTTACTGTCCATACATTTTTGGACTCAAAATAGTGGCAGTCAGAATGAAACACAGCAAATAAAGGTAAGTAAACAAACAAAAAATAAATAGCCAATTTATTGGTTCTCTTCTGGCAAACCTGCAAGACTAGGAGAGAGGAAAAACAATATATGGAAATTCAAAACAAAGATGGAAAACAGAAAAGCCTCCAGTTTCACTAGCATAATCTTGTCAAGTATCAGGGACTACATGGAAAGCCAACATCAGGAAAATGAACCTTTAGCAACCCAAAAGTCCATGTATTCTGAAAAGAGCTACTTCCAGAAATCACAAAATTATGACAGCCTAATTTAAAAATATGGTCTTTGAGACAGCACTCTGGAGAGGAAAGGTCACACTTGCCAAGGCCAGAGAAAAAAGAATCCTGCTCTGTATGACAGTGATAGCCTTGACATGCCTTAAGTTTCAAGTTTTAAGCAGTAATCTGATGTGACAAGAGTGACTTTTCTAAAAATTCTTTAGTCATCATGTGCAAGCAGAGTCTTACTAAATATCAAAACCTAAAGACTGAAATGTTTTTTTTTTTCTTCTCAAATATCCATTCTACATCCATGAAATACATGCTGAGTGAGGGTAACATTTTAATGTTCTTTTGCCCATCAGGAGCTTTTACAGATACATGGAGGCAAGAGACTAACAGAGAAGGGTAACAGAGAACAATCTGATGAAGCTAAGTTGGCTAGAAGGCCACCCTTAATACAAACAGGCAACTGTTTGGGGGTTGGAGAAAATAAGGAGTTTCTAGAGCTTCCTTACATGGTCCCTGTGAGATGGCAGGGCTGAGCACAGATCTTTGCCCTTTCCACCTGCAAGATCTTGTGCCTGATGCCTGCTCTGCCAACAACAGCTGCAACCACAGAGTACATTGACCAATATTGCTTCTAAATTAAATACTTTTCAATTTTTCCCCAAGAAGCCATAAATACCTAACTAAATAGATTTCTTCGTGCAGCTCCTCAGTGTCCCGGTTTTGGCTGGGAGGATCAAGCTAATTTTCTTCTTTAGCACCAATTTTCTTAAATGTATTTTAAATCTAAATTATTATTCAGAGACATCTGTTAACATACTCTCAGTAACAAATTATGGAGAGAAAAAGAAGTATCATTTAACATAGGTAATTATTACTATACAAGGCTTTTCAAATTAAAACAGCAAAACTTGAAAACAACAGTCATATTCTTGCAACAATAAAAGCAAATTATTAATAGCAATGTTGAGTTTTGCAAGACAGTTAGGTTATAAGGATAGAAATACCCTGAGCTGACCCATTTCAGTCAGATCTGGTAACTCAAGTTAGCTTCTTTAGAGCAAATTAAGAGTCTATTTAATAATTTGTACCATCGCATACAAACACTGAGATTTTTAGAAATTCTCAGAGATGACAGGAGACAAGAAACACTTGCTCAGAGAGAACAGTGCTGGGCAATTTTCCTTTTTCTTGACCTGGAACACTGAGATCCTCTACAAAGAGAAGCTCCGGAGATAACACTGCCATCTGTATTGTGCAAATTCATAATCTTTCAGTCTGTCTGTTAATTTTGCCAGACATACATGCCTCTTATTTTTGAAGATAGCTGTTCTAGAGAGAAAGGATTAAGTTATCGCAGCCTGAGGTCCAAGAAATTTAAATTGCTACTTCACTGAATGTCACTTTGGGACTGCCTTAAACTTTTCTGGGGCACGGGGGTGGGATGTTGGATTTCTCAAGCCCTGCTGCTTTTTTCTGTGCTTGCACATGGGAGAGAAGGATAATGCAGCCCTTACACGTGACACTCTCACAGTGCAACCACCAGGCACCCTACCCTTCTGCAAATACCATTAGGAACTTTTCTGTTCAAAAAAACAAGCTTAAATCAACATTAGCACCATAATTACTGCAAAGCTGCTGAATGGGTCGCTCTGTTACCTAAAGTCCATTATAATCCCAAAACAACATAGTTAGGATGGGAAAGACTTTTTAAAGGTATTCGAAATATGCATATTCCATTTCAGATTCAGGGAATCAAATTACCAGCCTGCAAGTGAGATAAGGCAGGGAGAGAGGAGCGAGGCCCTGGGCGGCTGTTCAGCTCAGTCCCTGGGCAGGGCAAAGCCCCAGGTCACACCAGCTGCAACTTGTGCACTGCAGCCCTGGACAGCTGGGAGGAGAAAAGCCCAGTCACAAATTAAATTAAGAGGTGTAATATGCTGTGAGAAGAAAAACAAATTGAGATTGTGAAAACAGGTGCCAACTGACATTTACTCAATACTCAGTCACACTTTCCTTTCTCTATATGTGATTAGCAGCTAAGCTGAATTAGGATAGATTTCATGCTTTGGTGACCTTCCACAATCCCCCTACGGAAAAAGAAAAACACCTGTAGCTCGAAAAGGGTTTTTTTCTGTGAGGGTAAACGTGCCCAACTACTGTAGAGCTGGGTTGTCCAGACTGATAACACTAAAATGTGAGAATGTTGGGTAACCGCTATCAGATTATTTTTTTCTTTAATTTTGTAATTAGTCCAGCTAGTAGTGCTGAAGATAGGGCTTTAAAGCAGCACCAGACTGGCAAACTAATGGCTTTAGTTATCTGCACCACTGAAGGCTATATTAATAGTTGTCTGAAGAATAAGCTAAAAGAGGTGAGGACTATCCTGGAGCTTCTGAAATGAAGTGCAGTATATGGCTTCCTCAAGAGGGGATAAGACAGTACTGGTATGGATTTCTTCACTCCTGTGTGTGAAGACAGGACTCAGGGAAATGGTAGGAAGATGAATCAGGGGAAGTTTAGGTTAGGTATAAGTTTTTCACCCAGAGAGCAGCTGAGCAGTGGAAAAAACTCCCCAGGGAAGCGGTTACAGTACCCAGGCTGCCCGAGTTCAAGAAGTGTTTGGATGATGCTGTCAGGTACACGGTGTGATTCTGGGGGTGCCCTACACAGGGGCAGGAGTTGGACTGGATGATTTTGATGGGTCCCTTCCAACTGGGCATATTCTATGATTCTATACTATGCCGTGAGCCCAGTTGTTTCCCCCAGTGACTTAGGCTGTTTCTGTGTCTCTGAGCTTGTATCAGCTCCTCCTGGGGGTCCTTGAAAGAGAGGGTTTAGCTGGGAGGATCCAGGAGATAACCCCAATGTCACTACACCAGATCATTCCTCCACTGGAGCTATAGCTGGCCATACCTCATCTTGGTACACAGAACTCTTCTTCCAGTGCCTGGGCAGCCTCTCCTGCTTAAGCATGGAGGCTCCTTTGGGCTCAGTACTGAGCCCAGTAGCTCTTGGCTGGAGGGCTCACTGGAAGTTTTCTCACGGCTTCATCTGGTTTCATCCAGGCTCCACACAAACGAGTCCTCCTCTGAGCTTCTCTCCTAGTAGGAAAGCTACTGAAGATTTTCAGCAAATTGACCTGGCAACAAACTGGTCGTTTGTTTTGAGCACGTTCAGATGCCAGGGAGGTCTCTGAAATGAATGAAACCTTCTGGTAAGGGAATGTTAAGTGCCAGGTCTATCTGCTAAATCCAAGACAACCTTCTTGTACATTCCCAGCCCCAATAACAGCAGAGAAGTCTTGTTTGAAACAAAAGGATCTGCAGGTCTATTGAGTAGGATCTATGGCCACAGAGCAGGCATTTCTGTTTTTACCTAAGCCATCAGAATTAGCAGAAAAAATTATTTTGGTGGTGCCTACAACCAGTTCTGTAAGGATATACCCATCCTGATCATGCTTGGCTGCAGCAAATATTCAGCCTGTCCTGGGGGCTCAGAAACACTCCAAACCTAACTGCAAACCACAAACCACTCTCAAACAACCCCAAACCTGCTACGATGAGGGATCCCAAATGCTATGGGGGAAAAAGCTTCAAGCTACACCTTCCACTCATTTTTAAGCTCGCGGACTTTGTGTGATAACATGAAATTTTGGGTTTCTGTTAAACACAGCAGCGTTGAATTAACATTTTTTTTCTCAAAACCCTCCCCAGCTGAACAGATGATGGCAAGCGTGTACCATAAGACGACTTGATGAAAATGTCAGGGGCCTGAGAAATAGTTCACATTCTCTGGCCTTCAGTTTCATGATCATTATCATAATAAAATGTTTTTGCTTATTCCTTGCACACCTGCTGTGTGTCAGTTTTCCCCCACTGCAGCTCCCTTCCCGCATGGACTGCTCATACTGACATACACAATCACTTTCTTTATACCAAGCAGATCTTAAGCAATATTGGCCCATCACATGCTGATAAAAACCACAGCACATAAAATGCTTTGTAAAGAGAGAGGAATGTAGACCGGGAACGTGGTTCAGGGTTAAATTAAATGAGAACAGAGTTCTGGAACCTGCTGTCATTAAGTTTTGGATCAAAATTCACAGAAGTTTCTGAATTATTTGTTTTCATCTCATATGACCAACTATCCTTATAAAAAATTCAGCAGCAAATCAAGCCAAGAGGTGGACTTCTTGAATTTTGAAGCCATAACCCATAACCAAAACACTCCACAGGGAGCAGGAAAGATGGATGGAAAGGGTATAGATCCAAGAACTCCACTGCCTGGCTTCTTTTTAGCCTCTATAATTCAAAGGTGTTTGTGTGGGGGGCTGTTTCACATTTGGCATCTCAGCTCCTCTACCCCTTCTTTCTAATTGCTGAGTAACCTCCTTTCCAGTCCACAAGTACCTTATCACACGTGTCATTCAGTGTGCATTTGCAGTATGCAAGCTCCTTCAAAATGAAGTTTAGAAGCATACTACCCTGGTTGTGGGATTCCAATCCAAGGAATAAAAATTGGATAAATACCGACTATATAATTGAAACAGATCACATTTTAAACAGTGTTTTATCTGGTTTAAATATAATTGGAATGGGGTTAGATTTTTTGTAAGTTTAGTTAGTTTAACAGAAAACAGCCTCTCATTCCTACACTGAGTGAACAATAACTGCTGTAGCAAAACCTACGAAGCACAAACATCACCAGAAATGTCTGGTTTGCTTCAAACACATAAAAAAAATAATGGCAGATTTATTTTTTTTTTTTTAACTTGACATACACTAAGCAAATGTTGAAAAACTCAGGTAGTTATCCTTGCAAGATTCTCTTCTTAGGTCTTGTGAATTGAAATGACCTAAAAGATGCAGGAGGCTATTAGTATTAAGCAAAGGAATTTATCTTGCCTGTGGAATTGTTAATAGTAAAGAGAAGTTTTATTTAAATCAAATTATTCCAGGCCCACAAATGAGAGGCCTAGAAATAAAAGTCTTAAATGCAATTTCTTTCTCAATTAACTTAAGGAAATGCCATGCAGAATGCAAAGCATACATAGTTCAATAAAGTTCACTGTGAACTTTATTAATTTAGCACTTGTTATCAGCTTTTGTTACCCTTGACTTCATTCTGTGTCCTTAACTGCATTTATACTGAAACAGCATTTTTAACAGCTTGGGTATTTCCATGTTCTAAACATCCACAATTCCATATTTCAAGAGCAACATAATGGAAAACATTCCAAGTATCAGAAAATATTCAGTGTCACTGAAAAAGACATGGAGATTTATACTAGTCTTTTTTAGCCACTTCTGATCTAAGAGCTAGTTGCAAATATGCTGAGATTTTAAAAAACACTTAAGAAAGCTATCGCTCAAAAAGGTCTTTCAAACAGACATGAATATTGTCCTATTATTTTTAAATGAGTAACATAAAAAGCATAATTGTTTGCCCATATTCAATTTTTAAATTTCAAAGTTCCTCAAAACAGGACTATAGGATCTGTTTGTACTTAATACTTTGCATTGCAACATATGTATAAAATATAGGGTTTTTTTAATATGAAGTATAAATGACTGAATTTTGTAAGAGGTTGTATGGGGTGTATATTGTGGAACTTCTTGTTTTACTTTTCCTTGGAAATAAAAACAGGAGACTTGCTGATTGGAAAAAAAAAAAAAAAAAAAAAAATTAAAAAAAAAATATACCCTGCAGTTACCTCAGGCAATTTTTTTTTTTTTTTTTTTTTTTTTTTTTTAACACAAAGACAACTATTATCTGGCTGATTTACCAAAATAAATGTAACTAATTTTTTTATGTGGACAACAAAAGCAGTTTATAAAGACTATGCAGTTTATTTGGAGAGTAATTCTGTGGTAATACATTTTATGGGAGAAGAAGATAACGTCTTGTGAAATAGTATTACTCTGATGTCAAATGCTTAATGTGAAATGTTTGTCCCAGAACACACACACATAAAACATTAGAGATGCACACAAGTAAAATAATTACTAGACCAGGAAAGAAACTGACAAGAGTTTAATTATTTATGATCTATTTGGAGTAAACAGTGTTAAAGCTTAAAGAGTTGAAATGAGAAGGGAAGCTGATGGAATTTTTTAAGCTTCCAAAGTAATTCTGAAGTTGAGGGTTATTTCTAACCCATCTTAATTTTTCTTCTACAGTGCTTCTTCTTCAGTTTATTAAATCCTTTAAGTTAATGAAAACACTGAGAATGCTGTACTTCACTGCTGTTATTAAATAGGTATAAAGATGGGTCTGAAGAAACTGCTTAATGGACCTGTTATAAGAGCAGAGCTTTTTCAGTTCAGTAAACTACCACTTGACTCAGCATAAAGTAAATCATCAGCTCAATAGCTTTCCATTAAAATAATTTTAAACTTTAAAAGGTAGTTTTCTATGGATTAACTCTAGGCCACAATACTAGAAGAAAAGTGTTATGGTGGCCACAAAAGTGCACATTTTTATTATATGCATTGGTGGAATTCAGGTGAAGGATTTCTTCTCAAAATGGATTGCTGAAGTTGTAACTGTCATTTCAGGACTAGAGGAAATGTCCTGAAGTTGCACTAGGAGATGTTTAGGATGGATTTTAGGAAGAATTTATTTACTGAAAGAGTAGTCATGACTGGAATGGGCTGCCCAAGGTGGTGCAGTCAGCATCCCTGGAAGTGTAGACGTGGCATTTCAGGAAATGCTCTAGTGGGCATGGTGATTTTTTTTTGGGTTGACAGTTGGACTCTGATCTAAGAAGTCTTTGTATTTGTAAAGAAGACTACTAAGTATCCTCATCACCCATGAATTTTACTCCTGGCCCCAATACTGTCAAGCCAAAAGAGCCCACCTACACAAAGAGCTGGCTACTGAATGTTTCTACAATTCACATGGCTGAGGACTACACACTCTCTAGAGACTACATCTTTGGTAACATCAGTAAAACTGGAAAAAATAAATAAGACGGATTCTAAAGCAGTGAAATAGCACAAATTTTTATAGGTGGCATAACTTTGGGTAATTCAGTAAATTTTTTCACTGCTGAGAGCCTGTGTCTTGATTCTAAATAACACTTGTCAATCAAACCCACACTGTTGCAGGCTGCATTTATCTTATTAGCAGAATAAATGGGCTACAGCACATTTAAAGACATTTAGCACAACTGTTACCTGGCAGCCTCAGTAGCACTTAGAAATTACACGTAAGAAAAACAGGAAAACCTTGGGCTATGTTACTGCTACATGGCACTGCACAAACTCAGCAAAATTTGTGAGTTCCCAGTTCCACGACACTCCAGGTTCTCTTTGCACTGATATGATTACCTGAGACAACAGAATATTGAATTAAGCTTCTATTCATTTTCTCCTCAAAGAACATCTCATTTTTTTTACATTAGGTCTTGTTTGTTTGCAAAAAAAAAAAAATGTAGGGATTGCTGGCGAGGCAGTGATTTAAGTGAACAAACATAATAAAAAGTTGAGCAGGTAAGATGACTACAGACTACAAAGGAACATTTTGCACAAAGTCCTTGAAAACGAAAAAAGGAAAACTTTGTCTTAGACAATCAATTTCTAATAACCAAAAAATAAGATACAAGCTAAAGTAACTGGAGCTTGTTAACATGACATGACTTGTGCATAGAAATTTTTATACATGCTATGTACATAGGGGAAAATAAAGTTTTAAAAAAATTAAGAAATTTTTTAAAGTAACAATTTCTTTCAAATTTTAGCTATTCTACTTGCACAACCATCTTCCACATTCTAAATAAAGAAGAATGTTCCCAGTTCTGGCAATTTTATCAGAAAATCTTGCCTAAAACTCCAGTAAGCTGGTAGCTGAATATTCCCTAATCAGCTCTCGACTTGATTTAGTATTAGTTTGGTTTGGGATCTTAAGCTGAGAAAATTCAGAACACAGGCTCAGACTACCTGGGACCTGCTTTGAAACTCTTATGGAAAGAAAGGGCAAGCCTGATTTAAAACCTACATTCCCTGCTCCCCATAAGTAGCTCTTGTTTGCCAACAAATTCAATATAATCTAGTTTCATACTTAAGCCCACCCTCAAAATTAATTTATATAAAATGTCAAACAAGAATTCCAGTTAGCCTTCCTAAAGCAGGTATGAAAATAATTTAACTAACACATGCACATTACCCCAACATGCTCCAGTAATGCAAGAGAGACATGGCATGGGAAAGTTATTTGAGACACTTAAATACAAAAGTATTCAAACATATTGCTGTATGCATGGCAGGGAAACTGCAGTGGCACAGATGTTTCAAAGTGTAAAATAAAGGTTGATTTCTTCAGAAATACTTAACAAAAATGCTTCAATTATATGATTACCTTTCTTTTGAAACATAAACCATTATATTTGTTATTACATAAATCACTGCAGAATGATGCTGTTGATTGAAATTTAGAGAAGGTATAGCAATCCTCATATATCCATTAGAGATCAAAACAAATGGAAGCCAGGTAATGCAATAGACTGGAGAGTTAAATAAGCCACAGGCATGTAATTACTCTCACTTAGCAAATGGCAGGTATTTTGAATTTCTAAAAATGTTTATGGCTGAATCTCTTCCCATGAAATTATCCAAGGATAACAACCTCAACAAATAAGAACTTGCAATCAGCTAGTGAAATTCCTGAGATGCGTCTATATCCTGTAGCAAAAGTGTGTAATTTAGTGAAAGTGATAAACACTTTACCCTAGGGTCAAAGAACCAACAGCTATGTAGCACAGGACATCTTTTTGATGAATGTGAAACAGCTGGAATAAATATATCAAGGGTAACAATTGTGCTCCCATGGTAGATCCAGCTGCTGCAAAAATAAACCCGGGGAAGAAAAAGTGAGAGTAAAAAGAACTCAAAAATATAGAAAACCCTCCCACACCATACACCACCACAGCTTTTGCATATGTCCTTTTAAAATATAAGACACTCCGCATATACTGGTTGAAAATGAATGCAGAGATTCATTTGTTAAAAACAAATCCAGTTCATAAACTGTTTAAAAATCAAGGAATGACTGATGTTTTAAATAGCACTTAAGTATTAGTTTCTTAGTGATTTATTTCCAGACTTGAGGAACATGTGTACCTGATAATGAGAAAGTTATTTTAAAAATAAACAGTTAAAGACTCGCAATAATCCTGTTAATACTTTATTAGTGTAATTTTTTTTTAGCTTTCTATTGGACAGAACATAAATGCAAACTCCAAAAAAAAAAAAATAATTCAGAGTCCTCTGCCATTGAGTAGAAGTGGCCATGGCAGCCTGCTTCATGTTCATTCTTTGTTAAGGGAACAAGAGAGAGGAGGGGGAGGGGTGGGAAAAAGCATCAATAGAACAATTAGGCACACAGTTGACACTTCTGTACAATGATATGCACAAGTAATTTATAACAGCTATATTCATGAGATGTGCTCTTCAGATTTGTCCCTTGTAATATATGAGCTTTGCTCAGATGAGCAAGGATCATTGAGAACAAGGGAATTAACGAAGCATTAACAAGTAAGACTTTTAAAACAAGTCCTTAAATAAACTAATGCAACAACAGAATGTAAAATTGCTCAGCTGAGAGGATATTTTTAACCTAGACTTCAAAACATTAAAAATTCATTTATTTTACAGTTATTCAAATACACATGCATTAAATGAAAATATTGCACAAAATTAAAATTTAGATTGTGGAATTCGTATCTTATTTTGGTACACATTCTGGTAGCACTTACTTTTTAGTTCTAGCAAACACCAGCAGCACAAGCTTGAGGATGAACCAAATAAAAAATTTAATTGCTATTTTTCTCTTAAAAATAATTAAGGCTAAAACAAGTGCATTTGTTGACAATGGCACAATTTTTAGTGGCCAGTCACAGCACCCAAAGGCCAGAATATACACCCAGACACGTAAGTGCTGTATATTAACATTCAGTTTTGGAGACTTTTTAGAATAGGCTGCATGGGTTGACAGGGCAGGTATTTTAAATCAACAGGAAAACCATTTAAATAAAGATACACAGAAACACTTTTTCACAAAAAGTATTATTTTCTGATGGGTTTTGCCAGTCAACAGGCACCACTGAATTAGGAAGCCACATTCTGTAATTAAATACAGAAGACAAAATTTCAATACATATATACATATGCACACAAAATATATAAATGTGTGTATAGGTATATATATATATTTAATAAATTCATGAAGTAAATTGACTAATAAACATGGTATATTATGTTCAGTTCACATTCCTGGAGATATTATTTTATTTTAGTACAGAAATGTACCAGATAATTAAAAAAAAAAAAAAACAAATTTGCAAATTATCATTATCTTGAAATTTTTCATGGTACCTACAGATAGATAAAAGGTTCCACAGGTCTGACAAAACAGTATTTGAACTTCCCACTTTCATACTGAGTAATAAATTCAGTGATTTAAAAGACATAAATGAGATTTGCTAGGATCAATGATATATTTGCTATATCACCAAGAACAATTGCTGAACTATCTTTCATCAGTGAGATGCCAAGTATGCTTGAGCACCCTGACATGAGAGGAAGATACAAGCATGTAAACAATAGGGGCTGGCTATGTTGATTACTTCACACAGACTCAAGAATTTTGTTAAATTCAACAGCACTTAAATCATCACGGCTTCTACAGAACCTGCAAAGAGGAAGGGGGAAGGGTTCTTACATATTTACCAACTTGCCTTCCTAGGGATTATAAAAGAAAGGGATTTCATTTACAGTATTTAGTTCTGCAATAAAGAAAAAACAAGTGCACTTGAGCCCATGCATACTGTATGAGGATGTTAACAGTACAATATGATCATCATTAAATAGTATGATAAAAGGCTACATTGCATTAATGGAGTCCATGAGAAAAAATGATCTATATAGAGGCTTCAGTCAATTTAAATAGGTCCTCTGAGAGCCCTCTATCTTCTCTTAAAACCCTTTCATAAACAGTCTATGTTCCTCTCTCACGTAAAAGGATCATTTGTTCCCATTAGTACACAAATTACTTTAAGGATCCTCAATAATAGCTGCATCTTAAACTGTGTTTATAGTTCAGAAAAAAATGGACTCTATACAGTTACTTTCTGTTCACCTGGATAGTGGTATTTAAACAGCTGGGGACTATGAAAACGAAAGCAAAACTGAAATATGCTATGGCCAAACAGGACTATTCAGTTGTTACTTATTTTTTTAATTGAAAATAAATTCTTCAATGAAATTAAACAGATGAATGTGGGGCTTTGATGTCAAATTTTTATTAAAATTTTACACTATGCAAAAAATAAAAAAAATATTTAAAAAAATATTGTTGTTTTATCTCCTTTTTATTTTCATATATACAATGAGATGCATTCAGGAATTTCCAAGTGTTTGCATATGACTAATGAAATCCTTTACCGGTGAGGAACCAACTGATTCTTAATATTTTTTCAAATGAGGCTTACACACTTAAAAAATAAGGAATCTTTCAATTTAGTTAGACATAGTCTTTTACAGCGAAAAAAGTTTCAAATTTTAATGGGGAGTTGCGTGTAAACTGTGTCTTAGTGCAATTTCCTCATCTCCTAACATGTTTTCTGTCCTCTTTGAAACCTGTACCCCCTTCCTCCTACAACTATCAACTTGACATATGTTCAAATACATCAAATGAACATAAATATGATGCCCTCTCTCCACTGAAGTTATATGCAATATGTATGCCAGATGCTATAAGAGCAGAATATGGCCCTTAAAGCTACAGAATAAAAGGGTTTCTTTCTACTGCACCTCTGCCTTTACTATAACTCCCCTTCAGATCTAATGTTAGTTTATTTTTCAAAACACGAAAGGTGAAGTAAGTGTGGCATAAAAGCCACATTACTTCAAGTTTCCTTTAATAAACATACTTTATGCTGGGGCTGTAAGTGCTTCTCCCCTCTCCTATGAACCTGCTGTTCTTCAGAGACTGCTTTTCCTGTTAGCTCAGCCTTTACAGGAATGTTAAGAGAGCCCTACAGAGCCTCAACACTCGTAACATAGAACAATTCCACCTGATTCTCATACATCTCCCAGTGCCAAAACATCTTTCTCTTCCATTGTATCACAATAGTTGTGCTTTACTTGAACAGTCTGGCACTTTCCATTGCTGACAAAACATTGACTCAGGAACAGAAGGAATCAGGATTCTGATATATTGGGCCAGTATTCTTCTCAATGTTGCATGAAGACGCACCAAATCATTTAAGACACACAAACCCTTCTGGTAGTGGTTGAATTACAACTGAAGATGAGAAGATCCACAGGTCTTACAGATGCATTAATAACCTAATATGTGACACTAGAGGACTGGTGCAGAAATAACAGCACGTGAGTTTGAAGCCCCAGAGAATCTGCCCAAGTAATTGGTCCTGGACAAACATACACCAGCATAATAGGTTTGAAGTGTCACCTTTTCTGCAAGGAAGGCGCTTGAGTAGAATGTAGTCTCTGCTTATACCTCTGCATCTGCTTTGACCGTGAATGCAGTTGGTTGAAGAGCTCATGGAACTTATTTTGTGGAAATAAGGTTTCTAGGAATCTCTCCAGAAACACATACACCATTCTTTTATTCAGTTGAGTGTGCTGGAACATTTCAAAGACACGAAGAATGCCTTTCCGTGTTGTCTCAGCGCCTATGATGTGCTTCAGCTCATCTACCAAATGAAAGTTACAGAGAGGTTTAAGCTAAATCCTGCTTCTGTGTTAACAACAAACAGAATATTTTATCTTTTAAATTACGTAGCTTGGCAATTGATGTAACAGTGTGTCTATTATACATGACTAAATTAAGTTCTTTACAGGAGATAGACTTTCTGAAAATTACGTCATTTTTACACTATACACATATATATATATGGAACTGATATGTGAAATTGTAGTATATTGGAATAGAGGTATTTGAGGTCCTGGAGCAGGTCCAAAGGAGGGCAACCAGGCTGGTGAAGGGACTCCAGCACAAGTCCTGTGAGGAGAGGCTGAGGGAGCTGGGGGTGTTCAGCCTGGAGAAGAGGAGGCTCAGGGGAGACCTCATCGCTCTCTACAACTACCTGAAAGGAGGCTGGAGCCAGGGGGGGGTTGGGCTCTTTTCCCAGGCAACTTTCCACAAGACAAGAGGGCATGGACTTAAGTTGTGCCAGGGGAAGTTTAGGTTAGATATTAGAAAGAATTTCTTTACGGAGAGGGTGATCAGGCATTGGAATGGGCTGCCCAGGGAAGGAGTGGATTCTCCATCTCTGGAGATATTTAAAAAGAGACTGGATGTGGCACTCAGTGCCATGGTCTGGTAACCACAGCGATGGGTCAAGGGTTGGACTTGATGATCTCTGAGGTCCCTTCCAACCCAGCCAATTCTATGATTCTAATGAAACTAAACACTGAGTTGGGTAGAGTTGCAAAGTCCCAGTACATGTGAAAATGTTCAGTGCTTTAATAATTTAAAATTTTTTATTTAAATAGATTTTATATATCTATTTTTATTTTTAACATTTAAATTATTAACAAGAATACCAACATTAATTACAGTAACAACATTAGACTTTAACCCCAGACTCACCTGGCATTATCTCCAGCAATTTGGTCTTTGCTGCCACTCTTGTTCTCATTCTAGTAGCTTTGTCCCTCCGTGGAACAGCTTCTGCTAAAATGCCGTTGGGCCAAAATGCATCTCTGTAACAAAAGCAAATCTGTCAAAATACATTAAAATTTTATCAAGTGAAAGGCTCTTTTTAAACCTTCAAAGCTTTCTTATAAAGTAAATACAAGAAAGTAATCTGCACACAACCTAACACCAACTTCAAATATTGGAAAAAGCAAAAAAAGAAATCAGAAGCAAGAAGTGCAGCATATTCAACCTACTAGAAGCTGCCATTTACCTTTTTTAGTAAAAGAACAGATGGAAAAAAAAATTAAGAAAATACTGCACACCAAAAACATTCAGATACTACATAATTGTTACATAAAATATACCAAAGATTTGCTTTTACCAATCAGTCTCTATTGCCAATGAGAGACTCTAGGTCTAGGTCTGCTTCATTAGATCTGTGACAGCAGTTAAGCTATTAATAAGCTAAAGATGAGATGAAATACCCATTGGTATAAAGCCCAATGCAAAAGAGTCTCTCTCTAAAAAAGCATTTTGCCTTAGTAAATTACATTCTTTTTCTGAGTAAAAAGCACATATTCACACTTTGTTTAATTAAAATAACAGGGCATCTATAAAGCATGACCTTTTGGCTAAGACTTTATATCTTTCAGCCCATAAAACAAAACAAAAAAAAAGGCATGAAGCAGCATGGCTCTCATTCAACAGCATTGTAGAAGCCATTATGACTGTAACACTTAAGAAAACAGAATGGCAGACCCTTTGATACTTTCACACTGTGACTTCAGTTCCATTGTACCTGCCCACATATTAGTTTAGAGACAGGATTTCTTTAGCAATAATTGCTTGCATTTTAAGGCAAGGCCTGCACATGCCTTCATTAAGGTAAACAAGACAATTCATCCAGTAATATGAAATTGTTAAGTACACTTATAGCTCTTCTATACTGGTTAACAAAGAACTTTTTAAGGAAGAAGAGAAAAATCAAATATTCTTCTTTATATGACAGCTACTTTCTCTCACCTAACACATATAAAAAGCAGTGTAGGCTCCAACTGGAATTCTATACAGTAATAATTTCCTCTCTTAAAAAATACGAAGGATACACAGACATTAGACATCAATTGGCAAATACTCCATACTTAATATCTAGGATAAAGACATACCTGAAGTGTTTCACTGCATCTGCTACTTGCTCGGGAGATGTCATCCAATCAACATGATCAACTATTTTTCTAAAATCAAAGCAACAAGTCTCATTTAATTTTTAAAAGATAAACCAAATATGTATGTTGTTCCAGACAGGACCCGGGTGGAAAACAAGTGTAATTCCATCTTTTTCCAATGCCATAAATAGGTTCTATAAAACTGCATACTTGGAAAGTGAATTCTGATTCTCAAGATAAACTCACCAAACATTCCTAAAACTGAAGCCTTTTCCTATTTGAGTAAAAGTGTGATGGCCAGGCAGGCTGTAAAATTTATATTGTATTAGATAAATGTTCTGTTCTTCTTCATTAGGCACCCTTCAAGTTCTGCTTCTGAACACAAAGGACATACTTAAAATCTCAAATTACCATACTTATGTATGAATTTACTTCATAATCTTTAACATGAGATGCAGATTGATCATAAACTTTGACCGTTATTCATCAACACATACACATAGCTCAACATCCAATACGTTTATAGAAATTATATACACAATTGTATATCACCACAATCTCAGGATTATTTCCCTAAACATAATTTGAATTTCCTAAGAAATAGGAAAATGTGATTTATCTGCAGATTGCCATTAAACCTCAAGAATCTGCTAGGACACGGTATTACTGCTGAATCAGAGGGAGCTGCATGTATCTGGAATATCTCCAAATGTAGAAGAAAAATAATTGTGTACATGTCTGCAGTAAGAAAGCAGCAGCCTGTGCACAAACTCAGCTACTTACACTACAATCTCAAAATAACAAGAAGTATTCAGAGTTGTTAAACAGGCAAGCATGTTTTTGGAAGCACAGGTCTCAAGTAGGGATATAGTGAGGAATGTCCCAATAAAGTAACAGCAAACTACTGATCACCTGCCAGAAACTGAACTTTTCCTTCATGGCACTAATCCAGAGTGACAGTCTAATGCCAATCTTGTTTCTAGAAATTTTTTTGTTCTGTATTTTCATTTACATGTCAGAAACAAATTATTAGAAGGGAAAGCTTAAAACCCACAGATTCCTTAAAACCCCTAAGATTTCTTACTCTAAGCTGAAAGTAAGAAACATTACTTATTCAGTACTAGTAATATGCTTTGCATTTGTATGAAAAACAAAAAGTGAATTACAGAAAATATGGAGGAATATGGGTAGAACAAATCCTGTAAGTCCTTTCCCTTCTCTCTCCCTCTACCTTTAAGGTGTAAGAGCAAAAAATGAACATAGTAACTTGGTACAGTTAAACATATTTTGATAATGCCAGTGGATCATTAATGCCAAAGACATGAAAACAGAAATAGTAAAAAAAGTAATAAATAGCATTAACAACTAGAAGTATAGTGTAAAACAACAAAAAAAAAGCAGACAGAGTCAGTCACAGATGTGAATTTTCTTGATATGTCAAAGTTCTTTTGGAAATTTTCTGGCATGTAAGAGTTAGCAGAATTTGTGTTTCAGTAATATTTTGTGTTTATCTTAATTCTACACATTCATGGTTTATTGATCCTCCTCAAACAGGAATGCATGCAGATCTTATCAACAATAATTTAGTAATACCAAAGAGGATTTACAGACACAGTCTACATCATCTGACTCACATGATCACTCTATGTAAGAAAAGCAGTACCTATTAATTGTGTCACCATATGTTGCTGTAATAAGCTGCTGAAGCAGATTTTTTATATTTCTTCTTAACCACTGATTTCTTTCCTTTAAATCAAAAACTTCATCCATAAGGAGGAGCATTACCCTCAATGGAATATTGTCATCCACCTGATCAAGAAAGCAAAAGTATTAGCATTAAATTTTTATTTCTGTTCAAGAAAGCTACAGTTCTAGTAGCTACTTCACATGTCAAACGCTTCAGTATAAGTAGAAAAATGACAGAAACACTTTGCTCTGCATGTTACTTTAGTATGGATTATTCCATAAATAACATCACTAACAGCAAAGAAGGTTTTAATATCAAAGGTAAACTAGGATTAGATAAGTTGAATTTTTAAAATAAGACTCAAAAAGAAGTGCTATTTCACCCAAGTTAATACAAGTAAACATGTCCTAAAGAACAAGCTCATCCCCGGCTTCTTTCTTTTGTAGCTCTGCTGCGAAGTGCATTAACATCAGAACTTTGGAAGGGGCTTTCCTTTGGCATCTTTTTCTTGTGGATACACTGCACCAAACTCAGAAACTCTTAAGAACTATGACACTTCACTGCAATGAACTGCCTTTTATTCAGATATTGTTCTAACATGCATGGATATTAAGTACTTTTACACTTGTAGATTAAGGTAAGTATAATGATTTTATTATTTAAGAGAAGATGTTACTTAGACTGGCTTACAAAAAAACAACTTCTATGAAAATTCTAAAACAGAGGATTCAGTTACTGTAAAAGTTTTGGGAGATGGATGGCATGCACTTACAGGAACTGCCCACACTTTTTCCAATATTGAATCAGTTATGTGAACATGTTTGGTGCTACAACAAGCACTTCTAGGTACACAACTGAACACAGTGGATTCATAAACCCCAGTCTTTGCCTCACTTTTACAGTGCTGCTTCTCCACATGAAATTCAGAATGGACTGAGTGACTAACTTGTGAATAATGTATCTTAAAAGAGTAACTGAGAGGTTTTAAAATATCGGAGATCAGCCTTTCAGAAACATTTGGTATGTTAACTTAGAAGCTATCAAGAATTGTAGCTTCTAATAATTTTACATTTGCAGAGAAACTGCTAATACACTTGAATGATATTTTGTTTTGCCTGTGTGAAACAGAAGCCTCTGAGTATCAGAGATATATATTTCTAATTACAAATTTATGGATCCAATGCAACATTGTGAAAAATAACAGGGAAAAAGAAAACCCAGATGAACAAGCCTTCACTATTTGAACAAAAATACAGCTACCAACCCATGGCAGCAGTTATGCACAGGAAGAATAACTGGAATGCTTTGATGTGACCAAAAACCTCAAAACGTGAGTGGAAGAACAGGTGCAGATTTATAACCTTAGCAAATTGCATATAATCAGTGGTAATCTTATGGCCTTTCTGTCCTACTTAGAGATAAAAGTTTTTTCCCAGTGGTTTTCACATATATGATCAACATTTCAATCAAAACAATAACAAAATACCATAGCTTATAATATCAAGAGCTTAAACTTCACTTTCAAGTTTCTAATATTACCACTTCACACATTTTAGGTTTCTAGATACTAAAAGTTTATTATTTAGGGATACGTTCTGAAGGATGTTTTGTGTTGTACTGTGGCTTTTTGTTATAGTTGTTTTTTTCCTAAAACTATGCCAAACATTAATTCTGATCCACTTAATAAATGCCCCCGAAAAAAGGTCACAGCAGAAATCAGAATCCATAAAATGCTAATGGAAATGATGCTAGCAGTCTAGTACCATTCTATCCCTGAACAAACAGAATTGGAGAAGGAAAAAACCTCCCAAAAAACCTTTTCCCACAAAACACAAAAACAGTAGCATGTATGCTCTAAGTTATTTCACTGTTGTGCAAAACATTTTAGTGGTAACAAAGATGGTAAGTTTAGTAGGAAGCCAATAAAGCTGCTTTGCAAGAAGTGAAGAACTGTTTCTAAGTCCCTGGTATAACATCAGGAAACAATAAATATGTGGTTTAACATAAAATAAGTTGTTAATTTGGTTTTACAAGGAGTAAACTTAGAAAGGACTAATATCAGACTCACATTGTCATCAATTGGTGCTGCAACACGACAGTGGTCAGGATCTGAATACGTTTTCTGGATCAAAGGAGGCACCTACAATGAAAAAACAGTGTTTATGTAAGAAAAAACATTTCAGAGTACCAGTAAAACAGATCAATTTTCAAAACCAATTTGTTTATAAAATGAAGACCAAACTTTTGGTCAAAAGTCAGTAGCATACTACTGCAGATAAATGCACAGTAGTCCTTTCCTATCCAACAAATCAATCCTGTACATATAGCTATCCAAGTCACCAACCCCTTTAAGACAATCCACATGCATTTTCTCAAGTGCCTAATGATTCAATTGAAAAACACCTCAAAATTCATACAGGACTAATATCTTCTCTTGACCTCAAATCTCACCTAGTCATGGACTTCTGCCATGGACCTAACTGTGGTTATGCTGTTAGTTAACAGTAGGGAAGTTACAAGCAAAGCCCAGAGGCAGTGATTTCATCTCCCCAGTAATGAAAAAAAAAACAAACAAAATCAACCAAACAAGCAAAAAACCCCGGCACACTACAGATTTATTATTCCCTTTCATGGTTTAAGGGTTAACTCATCTCAGTTGCTGTTCTACATCTGCCACATATAACTGTTTTGGTAACACAAAATGGAAAAATCCTTGATGACAGACCTTACAGCTACACACAGAAAGAGAAGGGCAAGGAAAAGGAAGGTGAGATTGACATTTTAGGAATATTACTACTTTTGCAGGAATACTAGAATATCTAACATTCCATGCTGCTATTTCCCACCTCTAAGGTATTACACATTAGGAATATAAGAGATGAGGAAAGATGGCAGAACAGACAAATTTTAATTAAAAAAGGTGTCAGCAAGGAATAAGCAGAAAAGAGGCTAAATTTCAAAATACATTTTTTTTCTAATGAAAGCAGCAGATGCAGAAAACTAGCTTTGTAAGAATGGTTGGTAAAATAATAAGCAAAACCAATGGCTTGTTCTTCTCAAGTGGCTGCACCAAACTAAGTGAAGGATTGCTGCAAGTCTGTAGATGCCATCTTAAAATGTGCTACTTACTAGCCCAGACAACTTCATGTCTCTGTAACATAAAGACTGCTGAACCTTATTACAAGGGTGTATATATATATAAACCAGATTGCCCTCCTGTCTAACGACTCTTCATTATAGTATACAATGTAAGTTTAAATGGCTTTATGGCTAATCTCTTACTAATTCACTAGTATGTATTAACTACCAATATTTTCTTACCTTGAAAAATGATTGCTTTATGTCTTGTCCCAATCTCTCTGACATTTTACCCATGTTGTCTGACATTTTAGTCATTCCCTCTGCCAGGCTGTCAGGGAGAGCCTTGACTGCATTTGACATATTTCTCATAGAGTTACGCAGTGGGTTTACAAATGTGTCCATCTGAAGGGGAAGATGTTTAACCAGAATGTATAATCTATGAGGACACCAGTCTATTAATACACTATGAGAAGCATCACACTGTTCCAGAGAATAATACAAAGAAAAAGTCAAATTCAGAATGCAGAATAAAGTTTTGGCTTTGCTTTCTTTTATATTTCTCTTTCCTTCCATCCCAACTATAGCTATTTACATCTTGCAACAGTTCTTTTTGCCCGAGTCATTTCCATTTCCCATCCCTCAGCTTTTCTTAGTTTGAATTTATTTTCTTTTTGTTCTCCATTCAATGCCATTTCTCTCTTCCAAGTTTTCTGCTTCCAGATGTTTCACTTCTGCTTTCATCTCTTCATCTTTAAAACATGTCTCTTCTAAACAGCACTGGAGTAATATGCTTTAATATGGCAAGTATAATTAAAACCAAAGTAATTCCATAGAAAATGCTACAATTTTCCTGTGAGTATATACTCTGAACTCAGTCCAAACTGAGGCACAAATACTAGTGGGATGCCCTCAAAAAGTTAATTTTATGAAGAACCTGACAAGCTAGAAATCAAATCTTACTCAGTCATTACATAAACCTCAATAAATATTTAACTGTTTCACTGTTAAATATTTAAGGAATAGAGGCAGAACAACTTTAAGTGACAATACAGTTGCAGATGCTTTTTTTTAGCAAAATCACTAGAAATATAAAAAACCAGCTATATTTGCAAAGCAGATGCCCACAGAATCTGGTCAACCAAACAAAGAATCTGTTATCTGAAGAGTTCTGGTGGGCTGACAAAAACGATGCTGATCTCCAAATCTGACCAATGGCTCTGAATGGTTACAACTAAATATGTAACTTCTGCTTTTGAAGGGAAATGCATTTCATCTCTTGGGCTGAAGAGCAGAGAGCATGGTAACAGCAGCAAATACAGAGTAAAGAACTGAAAAAAGGAATTAGAAGGAATGAGACTACAAAAAATAATTACAGATGTCTGACAAAAAGTAACTTAAAACAACTACTCTTAATGCAGTCTTGGTGTACACACTATGTCTAATATAAAAATTTTATTTTCTAGTCATACAAATACATTTATCTGCCACAAAAATGGTAAATTTTTAGTTCTGTTTGTTAGATATTAGATATTTTGCCACTGACAAAGTACTAAGGCAACTCACTTTCAAGTTCTTTTGAAAGTGTTATATAGCCACTTAATCTCAGTTCAACATTGCTGTTTAATGCACTCACTGTACTAATGAATGCTCTAAGGTTCCCTCAACAGTGCAAAACATTCTTACCTTCCGTGCAAAATCTCCCTTCCCTTTGTTGTAGGCTTTATTCTCCAGGAAGTCATATACATAATGGGCTAAAGCTGGAGAAGCTTTTATCATTTCAGGATTTAGCAAGAGCTGAGTAAAACAATTTTTAAAAGGTGGTTTTTAAATAAATAATGAAAAGGGTAATACAATTCAGTTTAGTAAGAGTTTACCATGCACCATTTAAAAAGCTACATCTTGCAATGTATTCTCATTCACTTTCTAAATTTTATTACAACATTACACTATTTTCAATATGCTTCTTGGTACTTCCCATAGCTAGTATGTTTACTATAACATTTAACAGAAAAAAGATAAGCATTCATCATCACTCAAACTGATACTGAAGCTCCAAGAAAAAAATATAAAGCTGTGACTGAAAAAAAAAAAAAACCTTTTAAAAATCAGGCACATATCTTACGTAAAGGAGAAAAAAAATTGCACTCTAAACAGAACAATCAGATTTCACATTGTTTTATTCATCATCATTATTTGTTAATGTGTCCACTGAGTTGGTCAACATATTTCAATACTATATGACCCAAAAGTCCCTACAAAAAACCACAACTGAATTCCTTTAGTTGGGCTGACACAGGCTCTATCTGAATGAAGAAGCTGTGTGGTTTGCTATGCCACAGGAGTGGGTGCCATGATAATCCTTATGCACCAGCACAAGAGAAAGTAACCACAAACATGAGTGTAATGGAAGAAAGCTCAGTGGCACAGAGCTCAAAGTGAACACAGTTGGGAACCTCATCTGTTCCAAGGAGCTGGGACAGAACCAGATTAAAACAAACAAAACAGCAAAGAAAAACTAAAATTATTAGATAATATGAAGTTCTAATATACTAATTATGATTGTATACCACCTGCAACACAGCTTTTTGCCATTTAAAAAAACAAACCAAAAAAAACCACAAAACCCATCACAACAAGAAAGTGTGCTAGCAAATTTCCCCCCCAGAAAAAAATTCCAACCTAGAACACAATCAAAAAAATTAACATCTTACCTGTAAATACGCATTTAAATCTTTTTTCCTCTTTTCCAAAAATTCTCTGTCCATATTGTTAAATGTCTTTTTACCAGGAAGTTTCAGTATATTTGCTAGGTTCTCAAACTAGAAAAAAAGACTTTTGTTCCATTTTCAAGAGTTTAAAATCATCATGTACACTCAAAAATAACAAGGGTCATTATATTCACCTATTCTTATCTAACATAAAACACATGACAAAAATATTTCTGCATCAAGCTGGAACTCAGTCTTTGGAGAAGCCAAAGTGAAAGGTAGGCTGTCAAGAACAAATGCATGAAATTCTCACTAGACTTTTGAGGGCAGAATTTAATTTTTGAAAAACACCTAATACTCACTTTGGAAATACAGACTAGTATATTGCACAAATCACACCTGTCATCATGCTTGCTCAGAAAGGTTTAAGCTCAAAACTTTATCATTATTTTTTGTGCCAAAGTTACTAGGGCTATGAGACTACATCGAGAGATCTAGGAGGTATTTCTAAAACATGTTCCCCTTCCTCTCCTTATCAAACCTACTAAGAAATTATTTATATTTTAATCTCTGGAGGGGATGGCAGAACCCAGTTTACACAAAGGTTACTATGCCATGCTTGGTATGCCACCACTTCTCCCAAAAGGTTAATGACAGTGATTGGCACTGGTAACTTCTCTTCCATTGTCCCAATTTTACAGAAAGAACTGGTGTTCCAGTGAAGCAGTGGGGGACAGAAGAGGCTCTAACCCTTAATGAGGTTGAACGTATCTGCTACTGTGCATAAAAATTAAAAATTACATGAATAAAACTCACAGAATCAGGATTATCCATATATACAGAATGCAGATTTCATGTAAATAGTAAGTAATATCCTGAACAGGGCAAAGAGAGAAAGGTACAGACTTTATTATACAACCTGGAAAAAGGTTGCATCCTTTCTCTCTAGGAAAGACCATAAAAATACAGATTTTATGAGAGACTGAGTCCCTGCAAGATGTCTTTTTGCAAAGGCTTTATTAAACTTTGGAATGTTATAAAGCTCATATAATGTTTATAGCCTGAAGAAGCACCAAAGATTAACTCTTTGGTTTAACTTTACAAATCCCATTCCTTGCAAGTAGGTCAAATAGAAAAAAATGAGCAGAAAATGACATAGCTATTGTCTGGATTACTTGTATCTAAAATAAAAGCAATGGAAGAAAAACGAACAAAAAAACAAAGCAGCCTCTATTTTAAATATAGATATCTACTTCAAGTTATATTTATTACATTAATGACTGGTAGGAATCTACTCAGTACTTGAAGGAAAAAAGCTCATACAGATACTATATTTCAATACCATTTTGGATCAAGTACCTTATTTTCTCTGAAAAATAAACAATAATCCCTGCCCACCCTATTAATTTTAAATAAAAGATTCTAATCTTTATCCTAACACGTTAATAAAAATATCTCAGGAAAGCACACACATAGGGTGTTCAATGTACCAGTTAAATTTCTGCAACCATAAAATAGGTAGGAATGTCTATTTTATTGTCAAAATGAAGCATAAGTATTAGGAGTTTCCAAGCTGCTACAACGAAGCACAGGAACTTCTTTACGTATTGCAATCTGTTCAAGGACAGTTTCCATTTTCTGTAATTTCAAAGAACTCAGATTTAGCAGCAAGAAATTTCTGGGCATTCATATTTTATAAATTTTTGCTTCTGCTATTTTTTTTTCCTAGTTATTTAGTGGTAAATTAATTCTAAATGACTCCTCTTTATCAGCAGAACGTTAACTCAGTACAAGGTCAGGAAACCCGTACCTGTTTCAACAGGGCAGGGATTCTTCAGAGCAATGAACAAATAATTTTGAAGAGGATTAATAAATTTGTAATACCAGTTTCTGTAACAGCACACTAAGATAATCAGAGATTCAAACAAAAGTCAGACATTGTTTATAATCGATACAAATAATCAATACAATGCTCTTTTTAATAAAGCCTTTTCAATTTTTACTACCGCTGCAACTTTACAATGCTATCCTACCTGCACAGAATTTGTTCTCTATGCCTCACTGTTAATAAAGAGTAAAGGGATGTAATCAAACACTTTTGACTAGTTCAAAGGTTATGCAGTCAAACTGGTGCCCTCCAAAGGCTTGGTTTAAAAGCATTTCAGCCTCCTCTTTTAAAAGCGCTGCATTTTTGACACTGTTTCATGTCAGCAGGTCCTTTGCCCAGCTGGTGAATTACAGTCTCTATTTTTTCTTGTCTTTTTAGGAAGGTTAAGAGTCTGAGAATACAAGTACAGCAATAAATGCAGATTGTCTATCAATCACTGAGCTGCCAACAGGTGTCCCTTTTGAGACTCCACTGATCCTTTACATTTCACTTAAAACCTAAATACCTATTTCCCAAGCTCAGTCTTTATTTCTTAATCTCCGTGACAAACAAATGAAATATACTACTGTTCAAGACCAACAGCACTTCCACACAAATGTTTTAAAGTAAATTTAAGCGAAGCAGGGAGAAAAGCTTTTGAAGATTCATTTTGTTAGAGCAGTTATATAACCACCCTGTACTAAACTATATAACGTGCACTTGTAAACTGCTCAGTACAAATAATGTACGATAGAAACAGCAAAAAATTACACTTTAAGGGAAAATAACATGCAGAGTTACAGCACTATGCCAGCTCACTTTGAGAAATTCAATATTCATATTGCCATAACAGCAAACAGGAAAAGCACCCTTTAAAAGAAGCCTTAGAAGGCTTTCGTGACTTTAATTACCTGCTCAGTGATCCTCATGTGAAAGTCATGGAAGTCGCTGTAGCGCCGATACGTCTTCCACGTCTCTTCACTGTTTGGGTTTCGCCGATGGACTGTGATAGCGTACAGTGCATATGTCTTGCCGTGGTCATTGCACACTCCTGCCACAGCATATGGGTCATAGTCAGCATAGACTAGTAGTTTAAAAACCAAATAAAAAAGGAACAAACAGAAAGAAGGAAGACGAAAGGACACAAACATGAAATGAAGAAATGTCTGGAATGACAGACTTGAGAGAACAAAAATGGACATGCAAGCAGAAGAGTAAGCCATCCTTCTAGCCAAAGCACTTTGTGATACCCTCCAGAAACTTATTACATAATCTTAAATGGATTAAGCAGCCATAAAGTTAAAGTTTCATTGACATGCAAAACATAAACAAAGAATAGAAAAGGTGTTAACATTTAATAACAGCAATAAATATTTTTAAAAATTTAACCTAAAGAACTCAAGATAGGGGTGGAAAGACAACTGTGAAACAAAAAGAAATTCCAATCTGCAAACTACTCTAGTCCTATTGCAAAAGTTTGTCCACCAAAAAAAATCTGTAAATACAAGACAGTGCTAGCAAGCTATAAGCAAAACTGAAGTTTTGTTATTAACACTAGCAATTATTAACCATAAAATAATAAATACAACACTCCCCTTCTATTAAAGTCAACAGGAACTCTACACATGCACATGTGTATGTAACCCCAATGTGTGTTTATACATATGTATATAATGTATTCTGTGTGCATACATACATACACATGCACATTTTATAGAGAACCCAATTAATAAATGAAAAACACCACCACAGATGCCAAACAATTTCCTTTTCTCAATTGAATAAAGTCTTCCTGGACATTATACCATCACAGACTTTACCTGGTATACAGTTTGTTTCAAACATTTTTATTTAAACTGTAGAATAACCTAGAACTCATATTGTTTACACTGCACACTGTTTAACATGTTGTACCTCTAAGTACTGAACCAACAGGCAGTAACCACAGTTTTCCAGTGCCTACATGAAAGTACTTTTGAATCAAGTTCTGTGAATTTTTCAATGCACTCAAATGCCACAAAATACACTTTTACTGACAAATCACCATCTCCAACCCTTTTGTGCTTCCAGCCTTGACTTCTCTCAAGTATAATGCCAAAGTCTAAGCAGTCAGGGAGCACTTCTAAGATATGGGGTAGGGGCTGACAATGTTAAGAATGACTTGCTAGCAAGGGGCACAGTGGGCACAGAACATCTTCTCTTTGCCATCTACAAAGGGACTGAGCAAGTGGCTGTGTGGTATTTAGTTGCCAGCTGGAGTTAAGTCACAACAAAAAGATAATCAAAAGGCCATCACTGTTAAGACTTAAGACACTACCTTAAATTACCTTAAGTCGATAAGGAAGCACAAAATATAGGGGAAAAATATTAGAGTAAGAGAAGTAGTCAAAATTAAGAATCATATGACTAGAAAAAAGATGTCTTTCAAATTTTTTTCTTTAAATAATTGTTAAAATAAATCCTATTCAGTATTACATTTAATGAATTGTTTTGCAGATAAAAGTAATAATACTGTAAAAAAACAATATTTTAAGTATAGATATTTAGTCTGTGGTCTACAGCACCCATTCTGTAACAATTTCCAACACAAGGACTACATGGGAAACATGCATTTGAATGTTTTATGACACTAAAAAAAAATGAGAGCATTAAGATTTCAAGGGCTTGTAATATTGAAAATTCAAAATAAATGGTAGAAATCAAGTAAGCAGACATCATAATACTTACCAGTGTCTGAGATGTATGCATGGATTTGAATTGTCTCATCTGCAGGGACATTGGAAAGGTCATCTAAGGACTGCAGTGTTGGGGAGAGAGTGAAGAAAGAAGAAATTAAATTAATAAGGTCTTTTTGCAAAATAACTTTTTTGTAATAACTTTCCAAAATAATTTTGATGCTCTCTTCCAAATAATCTTAAAATACATTTTACAATGAAAGTATCAACTGCCCGTGACATATTTTATAACGTAAACTTTAGGAAACACCCAACTGCTGTGACGAAGGACTATACAGCAATGATCAATACAAGTAAATGAAATGGTTAAACTTGAACAGATAACAGAAAGTTTGTATTGAGTATGACCTAATATCTTGACATTAGGTATATTCATAGAACATTAATTGATTAAAAAGGAAAAATATCACACCACAACCCAATCTTATTTAATACACTGTCATTAGCTGAAAGTACAGAAATTCCCTGACCTTTGAAGTAACATTTGCAAATTCTATTTTTCTTCATGTAACTGACTAACACAAGGGAGCTAAACTATGTGTACAGAAAGCTACTCTTGACATGGAATTCAGCCAGGAAAAACTAATCTAGTCTTCAAACACTTGAAAAAGCACTGAAAACCCTGAATGGCCTTGAACAGTAAGGGCTACAGAAAGCAGTTATTTTTGTTACACATTTCTGCTAGAATATCCTTCACAGTTTATAAAAATAGTAAGTATCATACTATGTAAATATACTCTCCACACTAACAGCTAAAATCAAGACTTGGGAGAGATACATGCAAATATCTGTTTGTTTTGCAACAGTTCTTGATAAAGGCTTTAAGACCCTTCTAGCTTAGTTTTGAAAGGCCATATGAAATTAAGCAGCAGACAAACACTATCCTGAAGAGCCACTGCAATGAAAAGTCCCCATCCATAAAAGATTCCTTTGGTGTGTATAGATTGTTAGAAAGGGTACTTAGAGACATCTGAAATATCTTTTTAAGATATTTTTGATGCAAATTTATTAAAAATATGGTTAAGTTTTCTTTGTGTATCTAACAGGAGTTTGTGTAAACTGCATAAACTGAAAACCTCTTTTCTTTGAATTTCAAAATGTTAATACGAGCTAAAGGAGAGGAAAACCAGCCCCAGCTTTAAAGAAAACAAACACAAAGCAAAAAAGAAAACCCCAAACAAAAAAACCCAAACCAACCAAATAAAAAAACAAAAAAAACCCCTCAACACAACAACAAAACCACCACCTCTGCACCAATCATGTTTACTTCTATGTTAAATGTATTCATTTACAATCATGAACCAACTACTGTGCTGAACTCTAAGGATCTACAGCATCTTCCAAGAATGAATAAGAAAGGTCAATGAATCACATACTGCATGCTGGTTGCAAACTTTTATAAACTGTTTTCTCCTATTATTACCTAACTCTAACTTTATGTCTATTTAAAAAAGCAGGGATAAGAAAGTATGCTTTGCATAACTATAGATTATTACTGTTTGTGTGAGAAAAAAATTCAAAATTTCATTAAATACAGTGGAAAGCACAAGAGGGACAGTTTTATGTTAGAGATTAAATGATACCTTATATGTGGTTTCAATTTGATTCAATAATTTTTTCAGAAATTAAAACTGCAATGAAGCAAAACTCTATCTTGCATTATTTAAACTATTTTATAGCACTTTCCCTACTGCTGGAAAGAAAAATTATAATAATTACAAAAAATAAAATACAAGCACTTACCAGATTTATACTGCTAGTAGGGGACCCATTAAAAGATTCTGAGAGTAGTGCAGAAGAAGGAAAAAAACAGGTTAGAAAATATTGTCCAATGTAGATACATCAACAAGAAATAAACATGCAAAGATAAAACATTATGGAAAATAATGGACAGCTATGGCATTGGGCAAAATGTTTCTTTCAACATGTAAGTATGTGAAGTTTCCAATTCAGACACATAAGGGAAAACCTGTGTAGGTTTATACAGCTATAGATACAAAATAAATACTTCAGAGAGCATTCCTTGTTAAGCTTGTATCACCACATGCAATTGCTTCATTAAGGAGTCAGTCTAACAGTTAAACAAATTTCATTACACTTGCATGAGAAGAATTATTTTGCTTTAAATAGTCATATCACCTATGTAATTTCAATTTATATTTCCAGAAGAAATATTTTCAGAAGAATAAAGTCAAGTATTAGAACAATGCAACATGAAGAACCCCAAATATTTTTTAATAAAATGAGAACTGAAGAGTCAGGTATTTATTTTAGTAAAATACTTAGTAGTAAGGTTTGACAGAAAATTTCCATAAGATTGTTATAAAGTTACTAAATAAGAAAAAAAACCTATTTGACTCCTAAAACAACATACAAAAAAAGCACAAGGAGGAAGCATCAACTGAAAAAGCAAACCTAGCACAGGAATTTTCTAATTTCTCAGAAACTGTTAGGAAATTTTTATTTTCTTTTTAAAGCAAAAAAAGAATGTTCCTAGGAAATCCCCCTTACAGATTATACAGCTCACCTCCTTCACCATCATCTGATCCTCTGAAACTAGGATCCTTCAGCATATCCAGCTCAGCTAACATACGCACATACAGCACGTTCTGTTTGAATGAAGGGTAGAATCTTTCATCTCGCAGCATCAATTCATACACCTTATTGAAATAAAAATGCCAACATTACCAATAGTTATATTTTTATTTCATCAGACAAGCTTTCATACATTCTACAAGATTGTGCATTCCATTCTGTGTCTCTGTTTCCTTTAAAATCCTAATGTAAATTTGTGAAATTTCTATTCAGGCTTACTCTTGACAAAAAGGTTAATGAGAACTAATTGAGCTAGAACTATACCAGAGTCTCAGAAAGTATCTAACCAGTGAGATATACATCTATAGAAAGGGAAATAGGACATTAAATGAAAAACATTTCCTCCCTCTCAGTCTTTACTCATTTTACAATAGGTTCTGTCTCTGAGTCCTTCTTTGCTGATAAACTTAAAAGTAGTGCAAACATCTAGGTGGGAAAGGTGAGAAGGAGGAAAGGAATGGAGTGAGAAAAACCCGTATCATTTTCTTGAAAATTTCCAGTTAAGCCTATGTCAGGACGAGCACCTCAGAAAGTTATCTATGTAGCCTATTCAGTAACAGTATATATACATACACACACATGTATCTATATGTAGCAGGAATAAATCCATAATGTTTGCATATTCAGTAAAGCCTAGAACAGTTCAATGATGATTCTTTTTTTCCATGGAATATTTTGTGCAAGCTCTATCACCTGGTTAAGTGTAGACAAAAAAATTCATGGAGGCCTGAGGAAGTCAAATTTCTTTTGTAATACATGAGAAATTTATGCTCTTCTATCACATACAAGGCCCTTGTGACCCACCCTGGGCAATAAAGATTTCACAAGGTCTTTTCATTAGTCTTAAATGTGGATCTCAAGCACAACAGTGTGATTCTAAGTTCTACAGCTCATATTGCTAATTTTTAGCATGAATGAGAACATGAAGTTAATAACCTAAAATAAAACCTCTCAGATTGGGTATATAATTTACTGCCAGAATACTAGTAATGCATTTAAAAAAAAAATAAAAATATATATATATGTTAGACTTGAGTGATAAAGTCTACATATGCAGATAGTTAAAACACTCTTTTATCTTCACTACTTGCTGCTTCTGAGTGCTACCCTGCACAGGTTTGCAGGAACAGGATAGTTAAATGAAATTCTGGAAAGAGATAGGGAATTTAATATGGTAACATGCTTGCATCCACCTTTGAAAAAGACAGCTAAAGCCAGAGCCAAATTGTACCACTTAGTTATTCAGCACAGGCATGATTTCTTAGATTGGTGCATAAAGAGAAATGATAACTCATAATTCCAAATTCATTATTAATTTAATATTGAACACCTACCCTTTCTCTGGCTATTGCATTGAAAACCAAGGGCTATGTATGGCTGTGCAGAAGTCAGCAAATTAGACTATGATTCCTGAAGAATAGGAAAATGGTGAAACAAGTTTCAGGTTTCAGATATTATGAGTTCCTTCCTCCTTCTTCAGTGGCTATAGTGGCATTTAATACTCTATAGCTTTAACAGGTCTTATGAAATACCAGATGAAAAGAGTATACCTTTCTCTGGACGTCATCAAAAATTTCAGGTGTTGGATCCTCATGGTTCAGTGTTTCTGCCAGTTTTGCTACTAAGTTGTCATCAATATTAACTCTTGGAGATGCCTGTTGTAGACATTTAAATCAGCATATGTATTTTTGCAGCATAAAAATAAGCAAGCTTCCATTTTCACAAATAAGATCCAATACAATTCGAAAATTATCTATGTAAACTAAATTTCTTCTTGATGAGTATTTTCTAGCTCTAGAACTGTCTACGGAATTATACACAAACAGGAGTCAGACCCCTCCTCTTTCCAAAACTTAAGTTTAGAGTTTATATTAAAACTTAAAAGGATCAGGATTAAATATTAAGAATTGCCTCAAAACTAAATTTTTTAAGAAATATCTGAACCAGATTTACTCAGACTTAAAAACAGATTTTTTTGAATTTATGAAAGGCAAAAGGAGAGCACACACAAAGGCACAGAATTTTTTATTCTGTCTTCATATGTTCTTAGTTGCTCTTTACTCTAGAAAGTAAAGAGCTTCAGAGGAACACAGAAGCAGTTGACAGGATAGTACCACCGTGAGTCTTTTTAAATGGAAAGGAGAAAAAAAATTAAAGAGAATTTTCTTACTGCTTGACAAGGAGAGATACACAAGTAATAGCTTAAAAGTCACCCTGTGAATTTATGCTACATCACATCCATTTCAAATTAATGTAGCCGTAACCACCAAAGAAGCATCTGCAGAAAGAATAAATTTTTTAAAACTCCAAACAATGCAGAAATAAAATATTTCTACCTTTTCTGATAAATATTGCTCATAAACTCCAAATGCAGCTGCTCTTAATAGACCTTTGGTTTGATTAGTCTGATGTTTTCCATCTTTCTGCTTGCTTTGAAGTACCTCCAGCTGCTGCTGTGCCGTAACCCTGTATCCTTCCACTGTCATCCAGAAAAACAGATGTGCTTGGCCACCAGTCTGCTGCATGTAATCTACAGGAAACAGCCACCACACAACCACAGTTATTGTGCATCCCAGAATATGAATTCTCTGTTAACTACATATGGAACTCCAGAAACTGGGAACACATCTGGAATATTTGCCATCTACAGTCAAAAAATACGAAGTACTATACACACAGCATTGAAATAAGCTTAATACAAGCTTTTGGAAGTAATGAGTATGGTGTTCTGAACAGCTAATTACAGACTGATTTGCAAAAAGGGTTTTGGTTCCCTCTAGCAAGGGATTTACACATAGTTAGCTCTCAGTAGACACCTATATCTAGTGATTTCAAGTGCACAGTCCTGTATGTTAGCATATTCTTTATAAATAAAAGACATCAGATAAATTAGTACTTACCCATAAAAAATTGTAGTGCAACATTGTCTACCAGAATATGGTCCAGAGGGACTGTGCAAAGTTTTCCAAAGTTTGCTGCCAGTTTCACAGTATCTATTTCCTGTAAGACACAGTTCAGTGTGTTCATAGGCTTCATTTTTTTTAAATTAGCATTTAAAATTTCTGTGTAACACAAAGCAGATGTAATGAAAAAATAAATAACATTACAGATAATAAAACAGCCTCTCAATGGTTATTTTCACAACAACTAGTAAGTAAAGATCTAGACCATAAGGTCACGTTCTCATAATTATTTGCCTTCAACATCAATAGTTTCTGCTATGGGAAACTGTTTTGTAACACTGCCATTCATGTAATACTATACAGATCAAATTAACCCAAAATCCCTCACCAGCAGTGACAGTAGCATGAAAATGAATTAAGATGATGAACTAATTTCAGAATTTGATGGGCTGCAGGTGACCAAAACTTAAATTCATCTCTGCCCAACTTTTGTTAATATGACATTTCTTGGTATTACAGCAATGAGTATGGGTCAAGCTGCAGGATACTTAAACCATTTTAAAATTCAAATATCACATTATTCAAAAAAAACTAAAACTGTGAACCTTTAGAAATTCTCTCCATATGTAAACTGCAAATACAAGCCTAACTACAGTTGTGTAATGTATTCCTGTCACTGCAGACTACAATTTGTGTTTCAAAATGCAAGAATCAAAAAGCTGGATCAAACTAGTAAGTAATTTGCAGCTTCACTCTTTTGGAAAGGAAAAAAATCAAAATTACTTACTTTTCCTGACTGCAATCTCTGAATTCTTGAATCACATACTTTAATTACATATAATAAACTGTTTATTTGATTTTTTATAGTGTTGATATCTAAAAGCAAAACAAAGAGGATTAAGCAATGCAAATGAGTAAATAAGCTCTTGCTCTGAAATGCTCTAAAAATATTGTACAAAAAGTGCCCTACAGCCTAAATAACACATCAATTTTCAAGATTTTTTTGGTGTTTTTTTAAATACCTTACTGATAGAAGTCAACAAGAAGAAATACTTTTTTCTTTGTCAGATTAACTGCTAATTGACTATCCACCATTACCTAAAGTTTTAGTAAAATAAAGAACCACTAGTCAGGCAAGTTTTGATTCAGTGGAACCTGACCAATTAATCTATATGAAAAGTATATATATATTAAAAAAAAAAAATTATATATATATATAATATGTAAAAGCAGGTTTTAACACTTCAGATAAAATTTATTTTTTAAACTATAAAGTATTGTATATTATGCCCTAGCAAAGTTTTTCTTTTCTAAATTTCTGAAATATTCTTCAGAGATCATGCTGCCAAATGCATTTAGTATTTGTGTAACATTGTAACACTAACCATCTCCTGCTGTATCTAGAGATCGAAGATATTGTAGTTCTTCACTTGCTTTATCTTTCACTGCTTCCAACTCTCCTATATTATCACTTAATTTAATAATATTCATAAAGGCCTCATAGTTACAGTTGGAATCACGAATCTGAAAAAGAAATTTTACAGTGTGAATGATGCAAAACCCGTAAAAGCCCATGACATTATTTTTCCTTAAATCAATTATTTTGATACAGCTCTGCAAAGTGGCATTTTGAAAACACGTTGATGCTTCTAAACCTTTCACTTCATACTAAAATTTGACACGGATCATGCAAGAGAAAGCATGCACAGTCAATGCCTATTTCGCAACATTCTTTTTGCTACCAAGAATTCTAAAGACACATAGAAAATGGATCAGCTTCCTTAATTAAGATCTTGTCCAAAAGCCAATCAACCCTCTTCAGCTGTTACCCATCTCATTAGCTAAGTAGGCAGACACAGTAGCTAAGTCGACAGTTTTGCCACAGTCCCCTGCAAGTTTGCATGGTCTGAATGTAATGGCTTCTTCAGATAAAGAATTACAAAAAGAATTAAGATGTTCTACAAGGTAACCATAACCTGATAGAGAAGGAAAAAAAAAATACTAAGTTAATACACTGTCTGAAACCCTAATTCAGATACCCTTTAACTACTATTTAGCTACTTCAATACACACTATTTTTATAGCATTGGCACAAGGTGAACCTGCTCTGAGGACTCAAAGGAACTTGTGAGAGTGAAGGAAGCCTGCAGTGCTGCTGAGGTCACTGGAAACTGCTATGAATGCAGCACAGAGATCAGGGGCAGGCTGGCAGCTCTACACCATGTGCATGCAGGTGCAGAGGGTTGAGCTGTGGTGCTGTCTTTACCATCTGAAGCTGAAAAAAGTCACTTCAACCTGCATCTGATATAAATGCTCACTTTGATATGGAAATGTAATGCTTGGTTTGTACTCCAGAAGTGCACTCACATGAGCTGCATGGAGCAAAGACAATGAAGACTGGATTGACCTTTGATCAAAGGTAATGGAAAACCTTCCTTGAAACATGCTTTTAAAAGTAATAGAATAAGTGATAATTTCAAACATTATATAAAAATGTGAATTTCACAGTGAAGAGAGACTAAATTCTGATATTTTACATTGGATATTTTATTGCAAGAGAATTAGTATTGAACAGTGGTGTGCCTACAAATATGGAATTAAACTTCTCATTTTCAGAATTGAGTTTTTTCACTGATTTTATGTCAACAGTTCCTAAAGGAGACAGAACATGTTTCAGTTGTCTGTACTTCTGCCCTTAAGTTCTGCTACTATCTTCATTTCATAAGACTTGTATTAAATTTTTGAAAGCATTTACTCTTCCTTATCTTTCCCTCAGCACATTTACTTACTCATCTCAGAAAGCAATTATGAAAATTAATATTTGGGCTATCAAGATCGTAACAGAATTCTGAGGTTTTCATAAAGTTTTCTATCTTTGGCTGCAGCCGGGGGCAGTGCTCAGTAAAATAATGAACGAGGCCAAGTTACAAATAAAGAACATGCGTAGGAGGAAAGAGGAAACAAAAACTGAAAGGCTTGGTCCATATAAGCAGCAGTATTATTTCTTATTAAAATCAGGTTCCTGTAGAAAAAGCAGTGTGCAAAGTTTTACGTGAAATGGAGACAGCTGAAGTGAAAGAAACTTTGTACATTGAATTATTGAATTTTATTGTATGTATTTCTACTCTGAAATCTAAAGGGTATTTGCAGCACAGTACTTGAATGCACACTGTAGGACTAAAATATATTAATAAAAGTAGAAAGAACTCTGTGAAAGGCAAAAAAATAAACTTGATTCATGAGCTGTAAGGGATCATAATCTGTAAGAGCAAGTTTTAAACTGCCTTCCAAAAAATTTAGTAACATCAATTAAAGTGTGACAGTTCTATTTATCTTAATTTTCACTATATGTTACTACTTTTAAAGGTTTAGAGCTTTTTTTGGTAGCAGGCACATTAGACAGATGTCAAAGTAAAGACTTTGTTTCTTCCAGTTCCCATAAATTATTAAGGATTACCACAAATATCCCTAAAACAAACACCCTGAGATACCTTAGCATTAACAACAAAACAAAACAATCTTACTACTTTTCATTCTGGAGACCTCTGAAGCTTTACAGGATATACCATAAAATCCAGGAAAAAAAAAATCTTCCAAGATTACTGCTATAGTTTCTTAAGAGCCAAGGAAAAGAGGAGTCAACTTCAAACTATGTCATACATCTGTCCTCAGTCAGGCAATTTTTGCCAAACAACCACAATACACAGTACAGATAATGCAGAATGTGATATGTGTGTGTATAAATGTAAATGCTATATGTATATACACTGAGATGTAGAATATTTTATATATACACACATATAATTTTGTATTTACATTATATAAATTTAATAAGGCATCCAGAAGTTCACTATCTCTACCAATACATAAATTTGGTAACTCGTCTACCAGATATCTATCTGTCATGATACAGGAAACACAAATACAATATGAACTTTTTTTGTAAATATAACTTATTTTAAACATTGCATATCTTACCATCCATATGACATACTGATTAATATAATCAGGATCACTGAGCTGGTTTATTAATGGAAGAAGAATTCCTCGGGAGAGGATTTCCTGAAGAATAAAATATAAATCATTGTATACATTTATTCATGAAGCTAACAGAACAGCAACTATTTAAGGGTCACTGTGTAGAGGTTATATAAAAGTACAATTACAGAAAACAATATCCATTAGCATATTACCTTCCAATTAACATTAAAAAATGTTAATATCTCAAGAAAAACAACTTCTATTTTATTATGCTTTTCTAATGCTGCTAGAGGTAAAAGAAACTTTAAAAACATTTCACACAAGTTTTCCCTGCTATTAAATACTTACAAAGACCATACAGAATTTTAACTAACCTGAAATTAAATTAGATAAATTTTACAGAATAGAAAGTGCAGTTCAGATCTAAAAGGTTTTATGACATTAAACCAAAGTTTTGGATATGGCTTCTACAGTCTGCACTTACCCTGACAAAGTATCGCATGATCTTGTTCTGGAAGTCTCCAGGAGGTAGCAATATATACAGTAAAACCTCACACAGATCCCTTAGGAATCCTAAGGGGGGAGAACAAAAAGCTTCAGCACAATCTTTGCATTATGCTTTTTCACATATTATCTGGTATCATAAAAATCAACAGCTAAATCCTTAAAATCAAATTCAAATATACAGTCATGTATATTCTTATAGTCCAAGCATCACAGTAACACCTATCAGAGTGAATATAAGCAGCACCAATGTAAACCTGAGACACATCTAACATCTCAAACCCAAGACAGAGGCTGAATTCTAAGAACCAAAAACTAACTGAAATTAATCCATTTTTTATATTACAATTACCATTATTTAACATATACGTGGGGTTTTTTCCCTCCTTCACTATTTGCCTAAGAAAAGATAAATTGATTTTTAAAATTAAGAATATTAATAATCATCACCATCATCATCACAACAACAATAAGGAAGGCAAATCTAACAAAAAGCAGTAAGAATCTGCAAAGCCATCTCCTGCTTCCCAGAAAACATCTATCTCAAAATTCTTCCACTGAAAAGAGGAGTAGATACAGATGTACCTACTTCATTATAATGACAATATTAATATATACAAAGAAGAGGAAATATACATGTATAGCAGATAATCACAGTTTGAAAATGACAAATGGCATACTATGATTTCAGTATATTTCATACTGGGAGCACAATTGTTCGTATTTTAATTTAGTCTGTGATATTAATAACTTCAGAATACTGAGACCTTCTTCATCTTTGGGAGAAGTGCAGACTAGATCACGACAGACTTCTTTTTCCATTTCAACTTCAACCTCAAAAAATGTATCTACAAGTTCCTCAGCTTGGTCTACATAAAAAAAAGAAAAAGAAACATATTTTTCTGTAAAGGTTAGAAACTTGACAGTAAGGCTGAATTATAAAATAAAGCTAACTATATTTTACACATTACAATATCTCTCTACTCAGACTCAAAAAAATATTTAAATCATTACGTTACCTCTCATCTGATCACCTTTCTCTGCTATTCTTTGCTGAGCTTTTCTAAAAACTCGAAGATGAGTGCCAAAGTCATCAACAAGTCGTGTAGTGAAATAAGGCTGCCAGTCTGTTTCCTTTGACCTATGAAAAGGACACCCATGGAAATCAATTCTTTTATCCTGAACACAAAGAACAGTAATGCATTTCTACTTCTCCTTCTCCCTGCCAAGAGCCACACTGGTAGTAAACATGGAAAAGCAAATAAATAAATCAGTTTCCTAATTGCCTATCCACTGAAAACAAATCAATTACTGTAACATACCACTCTCACACCACATTTATGCCTTTTTTTACTTGAGGGTCAGAATTAGTATCTGGAATAGGATTTTGATTCATGACACTATCAAGTACTTGTGAAAAATATTGATTTATATATACATATATATATATATAATTTACAAGCTAAAGCTAAAAATACTACACAGGTCTTTTTCAGGTGTACGTTCTACAATTTTGGAAAGCACCAAAACAAAACAAAGTTATTTCAGTATACACATGAGTGAGAAAACATACATTTCACTCAAAGCTGTAAGTGACCTCATATTATCATCAATTCCACAGGTTATATGAGAGGCAATTAACATGAATCTCTGTCAATGCAAAAAGGTTAGCATCAGAAAATAGACAGCTAGATTTGCATAAAACTGTGGTGGTATGAAAAAGCTGCAGAGATATTCTTATGGTGTCCATGCCTTAATAGCTAAACTGAAAAGGCACTTGTGGGTTGTAGGTTTAATGAAGCTGGATGTCAGTGATGGCTTTTCCTCTGCACTAAGTATTCCACTACCTGAATTTTCTCAGAGACAGATAGGTACCTCAGAATCCTTCTAAAACACTTTCTTATATGTGTCTGTTCCCTCACCAGCTCTTTTTTCCTCTTGAAGAGGAAAGGGATTCCCAGAAAGGGATAAGGAACTGTGGAAGAGAGGGAAGCCTACTGCAACTCTAGATGTAGAAATATAAAGCAGAGCTGTCTCAAAGGGCAATCAAAACCATCTATAATTCAGATCCACCATCTGCACAATCAACAAACTATATAAAGACACTAGGTGGCAGCCTTACATCATTCTCCCAAAAACACAATTCGAGGGGGGGAAAAAAAAAAAAAAGTAACAATCCACTGCATTCAGTCTATCCAGAAGCTCACAGTGTACATGGAGGTAGAGATGATGCTACTAATCTAAGACCACTACTTGTATCAAGCTACAGTTAAAAATACACTGGACCATTTCCTCTTAATAATAATGACTGCTGCAGACCTGTGAAACCAATTCCATTTGTACAGAACTGCACAGAATTGGTGGCTACTTTTGAAGAGCTGCAGTACTGCAGAAAAAAAAAAAAATATTATAAACTTGACCTGCTTTGACACAAACCCAATACTGTTTGACACTGTTCAATGAAGTAACTTTGTCAAACCCACAAAAACACTGAAGTTGGGTAGCCAGGTCCACTTCATTTAAGCACAAGGATTGCTTGCTGTAACATACAGTTTATTTACCTTATTATTCACTATTTCCGACACTGTTTCCTATGATTTCCATTATTTCATAATCAGTAAGATATTATAATGATTTTTTCCTATCTCCATATGTCGCTCTCCATCTTTGACCATTCTTGTGAGAAAAGCACACTGATCTACCTTTTCAAATCAACAGAGGGAGGATATAAAACCACCTCAAAATTGCTTAGAAATTTTTATATTTAGGTGACCCTTTCTTTAAAGGGAAAACAGGTATATAAAGAGAAAATCAGCAGAGGAGGATGAACACTTGAAGCCATTACTTAAATAAGAAGTAGATGGGTATAAAGGCATTTGGTACCAGGCCTGAGAAATCAGCTATTCTAAATAAGAGAAACAATTTCCCAGACAATTTTCTCCCCTGACTTCATGCTACTTGCTTAAAACAGGAGAGAAAAAAAAACAGGACAATTAAAAAACTACCCATTTATTCTGAACCAGCCCTATTTTAATTTTAAAAAAAGATTTACATATGTGACATACAATTTTGTTCCCTTGAATACCATTCCTTTAAAAACACTCATTGTTCTTACGTATTGAAGAGTAGTACCACTTTTAAAGTTACCTGAGCAGATACATACATTTGAATGACAGGCTTTTAAGACAGACCTATCTTAGGAACAGAACTGTTTATATGAAACAGACCTGCTTATAAAAAGCTAATGATTCATTAAACTCTATGCTTACGTTACAGAAAAAAACAATTTGGTGATTTTAGACATAAATCTAACTTTTGCAAGAGACCACAACTACAAACATCATCTCCATTCATTCCTTAAGGGATCAGAGAAAGAGTGTAGTTCTTGCATTACAATCTTGAAATTTTAGGTGCTCTTTCTGTAACATGTACTGAACTATGCCAATAGATAAACCTCCTGATGTCTCTCCCATCATACAACTCTCAGAGGTATTTTCCACTTGCTCAGACAGTGTACTGATGTAAATACAAAGAATCTTACCTGGCAGAAAACTGAACAAGTGCATACTGAAGAGCTTGCCTGATTTCCAGAAGAAATGATTCATCATCACTTATTGTGTAATACCAATACTGCACGTAGTCTCTCAGGGAAAACTGGATTACCTGAAATTGGAAAGAAAAAAAAAAATAAAGATGAACTAATAAACAAGACACAAAACATAAGCAGCTTTTTGAGCCCAGTAATGCACCCGAGGCCATGCCTCATGAACCATGCCCCTTTACCATTATGAAACTGTAAACAAAACAACACAATTCACACACCAAAACCTCTTTTTCACAGAATGCCTTTGGTTGGAAGAGACCAAGCTCATCCAGTCCAACCTTTGACCAACACTGTAAGACCAACACTAGCTATATCCCTAAGAACCAGGTCCACACACCATTCATATTGGCTTATATGCATTTATCACTGCAATGCTGAGAAGCTACAATATAAACAAAACAGTCAAATATTACCAAATATCCTGAGTCCTCCCTCAAATTTTTTTCACTTACCACTCCCAAGTATTAAAATAGTTCTCAACCTTTATTTGTCTCTGAACTATTTAGATATTACGTAGTCATTTTCTGCAAAAATAAAAACAGATAAAATAGTCCTGGTTAGAACTTGCCTGTTGCAAAGGCTCATCAATGATGTTTGCACCCGTTAGTCTTCTGTCAATCTTAATAGGTCTGGCTTCACGTTTCATTTCTTCTATGCACTTCAGAGAAATTAGAAAATGTAACTTGGCAAGTTTTAGCTGTAATTAAATATCACTCTACTGCACAGAATATATGTATACTTCCAGTAATGACTTTATACACCATTTTCCCTATTATTGTCATTTTTACAGATTATTTATCATAATCTGTAATTATGATTACAGATATAATCATAAAATCATAGAATGATTTGGGTTGGAAGGGACCATTAACAGTCATTTAGTCCAATGCCCCCTGCAGAGGGCAGGGACAACTTCAACTAGATTAGGTTGCTCAGAGTCCCATCCAACCTGGCCTTGAATGTTTCCAGGGATGAGGCATTCACAACCTCTCTGGGCAACAATCTAATCTCTGTTTTTCACCATATAGTAATTAATGCTGGAACTAATCTGAAAAACTAATTCTTGCTTAGTGTAAAGGAGCAAGCTTGCTAAAAAATAGATCAGAAGGAAAAAAAAAAACCAAACCTGAAATAATTATAAAAAGTGGGATAGGGGGACACTACAGCAGCTCAATTTCATTTGTGGGGAAGATCTGAGTTCCACACTTGATTATAAACTTCCTGTTGCAACCTCAGGTAGGTAGCTATTCAGTTTTATTTCTGTCCCTTCTCAGTTTCTTTGTCCATCTGAGTTCATGCTATATGCCAGAAGAGAAATAATGATTTTGAACCATCACTATTTGATAATAAGTCTTTAAAAAGTAATTGAAGACAGAGTAAAAAAGATATTTTATAGAAGGACTCGGAGCAGTTAACTCCAAGTCTCCAGAGCAGACTTTTGTTAGGTGACAGTGAAAAAACCCACCCTCTATCATTGCTTCTCTGAGAGGACTGTCTTTCTACAAACTTCAGATGAAATGTGCACTAAACCCCTTTATTTTTTCTAGAAATAACCTACACCATTTTTAAAAGCACGTTATTTTATTCTCTATCTAGAGAGAAAGTTATGACTGTACTGGAAACAGAAGAACTGCCAAAAACTATAAATGAAAAAATTATAAACCATATGTCCAGTGTTTCCATTCTATGTGACTCTCCCTAAGTATTTTCCATTCAATCAGTTAACAGGGAATGGAAGTGAAATATGTAAGGCCAGAAAACATTGCTCCTCTCACTTAACCAACTCTATCACAACACAAAAATATTTCATTGCAAAAATCCATGTAATATTTACCTTTTGAGACAAGAGAAGAGTTCAGTGCTACTTTATTATGAATAAAGTTGACTCATTCAAACAGCACATAAACAATATACTATTGAATGGGCAATATATTTGTCTTGATGGTGTGAAAAATACAAAAAAATTAGGAATTAAATAATCAAATATTTTTACTAATTACAGCATAGTTTAGATTGCCAAACAAAATTTATTAAGAGAGTTTTGAAGTTTGAGGATTACATGCATAAAACCTTATTTGGAAAGCATGGGAAAAAAACAAACAAACAAACAAACAAACAAAAAAAACCAAAACCAAAAAAACCAAAAAAAACCCCAAAAAACCCACCAAACAGCAGCCACAAGAAAAAGAAGTCTAATCCCAATTTTTAAACTTCCCTGTGTGTAAGTAAATGAAAACCATAAAAAGCAGAAAGGTATATAATCTTCAAATTTACATAACTATTTCTCCTTAATGTGAGGTGTGTGTTATGTATTCGTTAATAGGCAGCAACCAAAGAACCTTCTGACACTAAATGACTCCAACCCAGACAATTCTAAATCCTATGCTGTAACTTAAGAGTCTCCTCATTATTTCCATCCACAATTTTGGTGCACTGGGCCTATAGCTGATTTTTCTAAAAGGATGCATTTGAACATACATCTTAGCCTAAAATATCCCCAAATAATTAAAAAAAAAAAAAAAAAAAGACCAAAACAACAACAAAAAAGGACAGACCCTCAAAACAACTGATAGGACTCTGACTGTCTTGGGGGGAAAAGAGCTGCTTCTGAAGAACTGGAATCATCAGATTACTTCCCAAAATACAGTACCACAAATTCCATACTAAGGTGAATTCCATTTGTACTTGGTTCATGGAAGAAGTATAACCTATACACTAGCCATCTAAAAGAATATTCATCATTCTAGACCAATTGGGGCCACAATGGTTTTAAACATGAAAACGATATCATGTTGAAATTATTAGTTTCCAATAAAGATAAATCAGCAGAAATTTAATACAGAAAATGGCAAATAGGAATCTCAAGCAAACTACATATTTGGTTTCTGATTAGGACTCATCCAGTCTTGTATTGCTTCTGAAGAGCTCAGTTAAATTAGCTAATGCTATTTTCATACAGTGGCAAAAAAAATTGAAAACAGTATTGTAAAAGACAAACATTTTAGTTGGAGAACAACTTCAAACAGAATTTCATATGCCAGTTCAAATTAATAAATACTATAAAACTTAAAATTCAGAGACTAGTTAATACAGGTCAGTTGAGGAAAGTGGTATGTCAATAATCTACATGAAAACCAGAAGTCAAACTACTGAATTTGGAAGAACTACACAAAAAAGCCTCACATCATTTTTACAAAGTAACAAGAGCATCATAGGAAGTGAGCTCAAAAAAGTAACGTTAACATTAAAAGTTTCAGTCATGTAGAAGAAATTTAAGACTGGAAAACTTGTAAATCTGCTCTCAAAACACTCCACAATCCATATAATCTAAATATTAAAGTCTATCTAGCACCAAGAACCTTAATCATCTAAAATGAGGTTTCATGAATGGAACAGAATTATTAGCTGATTAATGACTCACCCTTTTGCAGCCTTTAACTTTTTATTTTCATTTGGACCAGTGACATCAGTTTATGGGTTAGAATACACTTAAGTTTCAGATTTATCTCAACGGATTCAAAGACTTAAGTGAAAAAGCCATTTACCAACTGAGCTATGAACCAGTTCTGTGTTTAGAAAACACACTACCAAATCACAAAATAAACTTCTATGTGCTACTCAGAGTTAAACACATGCTTCTTTTCACAGACAATATTAAGTGTAGTAACCTGACAGCTAAGAAAGGGCAAGCTCTTTCTGTCAGAACAGCTGTGAGATAAAACATACCTAGTATTCTTTGGGTTAAAGTGTCTTCTCTATTTTGATTTTTAGGTCAAGATACATCTAAACTTTTGAGCTGTCAAGATGTATTAGCTCATAAACCACGAATTCCTATAAATTCTACCTCTTGACTATTAAGAGTTTATTCTGTACTGAACAGATACAATTTTATCCAGTTAGGAACCCTGAATTTAGATCCATCAAAATGTGTCTGTTAGGAATTCAGGAAAAAAAAAAAAAAAAAAAAAAAAAAAAAAAAAAAAAAAAAAAAAAAAAAAAGTAAAAATCTGAAAAGGGGATCACACTGCTGCCAAGGACAGCCAAAAGTAACAATTTCTGCATCCCTGAAATACTGTAAATCTAAACTTTATTACATCTTTTTGATTAAGCAACTTTCTCACTACAAACAAGTCATAAGACTCAAAACTGGAGACTACAGATCCAGTGATGGAAGACTCCAGAACAGTCATGACAATCTCACAAGAAAAAGCAAGGAGGTATTACTCCTGACAAAAAAGAACACCACAAACAAACAAAAAACCAACATAATACACACAAATAGTAGAAAGTGATGGTTTAGTAACTCTCTCACAGATAATATTAACATCTTACTCATTTCTCAAAACGAAGCCAGAAACAATATCTGAAACAAACTTTCCATAAATGCTTAAAACAGTTCTATTTCAAAAAGGCAAAAAATTTGTAAATCACTTGCATACAGATGACTAAAAACATAAAAAGCAGGCTCTTTTACCTTGGAAAACGGGTACAATTCCTAGGTTAAAATTAAGTATTCATGTCATTCTAATTTTCAGAGTTATAAAATTTGTTCTAAAAATTAAGACAAGTAAATTCTCCTTACCTTAGGGATCCCAACTGATGTACAAGGAAGAAATGAATGTTCACACTGTTCAAGGTATTTTTCTGAGTTGTTTTTTCCAAATAAGAGAGTAACCACAAAACCCCTAAAATGGAAAAAGACCAGACAGAACCGTCATCATTTCCTCCTCTTAAAAAAAAATCTCACAGCCCATTATAAAGACAATATATGACAATTCTGTTTACTCTCCTAGCACAGTGCTCCTTCACAGTTCAGAGTGCCACTCAAAGTAACTGAGCCAGTATGATATTTCTCTGTCCTGTACTACTAGTCTTGATATATTCTTACCACATAGCAGATCTATATAGCACAGTGTATGCTACACAGCCTGCTGCACAAGAAGAACCAGTGATGGCATCTTACAAACACTCACAAGTATTAGTACACAGAAAGGGGGGCTGATATTAAAGCTGCTCTGGTTGTATTTATACAAAGATTCTTTTACCTTGCCACTCTGAAGAAATAAAGCATTTAGAGAAATAAAGTATTTAGAAGAAATGAAGTATTCTGAAGAAATAAAGTATTTAGAGACTAATGTAGAAAGTGTAGTAACTAAGCAATGACTGCATATGCTCAAACAAGAACTTTTTCAACTGGGGATTTATTTTAAGCTGCATGGGAAAAAACAAACAAACAAACAAACTAAATCCAAAACCAAAACAGTCCTCCTGTCAGGCTGCATAAGAATAGAGTCAAGGAAAAAGTCTAAAGCATAACGTAGGTCAAACAAGGTATTGGGTTTTTTGGGGGTCTTGTTTTTTTGGGAGCTGAGTCTTTTAGGGCTTTTGCTGTTTTGTTTTTATAAAACCATTACAAATGCACTTCTGAACTATTTAGAATTTTAGATGAGAAATTCATTACCTTCTTCCCTCACAATTCTACAATGCTATTTAAATTATGACTTAAAGCTAAGCAGTACAGCAGTTAATTTTATTACTGTTCTCTATATGATATAATGAAGGCATAAGGGAAAAAGCAATAATTACAAGTTAAGCCTTGCCACAACAGCAATAATTTATTTACAGCTTATGACACTAGGGCACAAAAACACATAAATATAAAATTGGTTTTACTAAGCAACAAATGAAAACATAAAGAACGCGCCAATTATATCATAATCAAACTATGCAGTCTTTGAAAATTCAAGTATACAAAAAAAAAAACAAACCCAATACAAAGTTACTGCTGATCCAAAAACACTCATAGCTTTTTAAGCTAATTTCAAAGCATTCAATTTAAAGTCCAGGTGACCAACATTTATGAACACAGGAATTCACAAAGTTATTCCAGGCTTGAAACATGCTGAAATAATACATTCTATTAATACAGATTGCCATTTATATATGGCACTCTTACTTACACAATTAGAATAAAGTTCTTAAGCAAGGTAAAATACAGCATGTGAAGAATTTAATTCTCAAATTGGGAACCATTCTTTTTCAGTCCTCCAGAGGCTCGTTCATTCAGTAGCAAGGAGGTGGTCACCTTTACTTGAAAAAGTCCAGGATGAAAAAAAAAAAAAGCAGCACTGCACAAAGTTATTATTGGCAACTTGATATTGCATAAGAAAATTTCACTTGATAAGGAGTCTCTCACAGCCATCTTTATCTGCCAGACATGCACACTTCATACATATGAGGATAAAAAAAAAAAAAAAAGTCTAACTGCTCTTCTGCTCCAGATACTTCCAATCAGCTTTATAATCACAACAGTAATATAATTCAGTTCAAGGACAAAAAATCACTTACAAAAATCTCAATAGTAGTTTTATTATACTGAAAGCTAATGGTTTTGGCTTGGGGATGGAGGTTTTTTGCTGCTTTCATTTTAATTATTAAAAAGTTTGTTTTCTTCTTTTATTTTCTACCACTTTTCTATTAGAAAATTCAATCTTCCTTAAATAAAACAGCACACCTGAAAAGGTGGCTTGTTGGCCTATAATCAGTTTTAACTTCAAATATGTACCAGTAATTCAAGAGGAAGAATTTAAGAAAGGGAAATAACTTGCTACAGGTTATACATCCATTTTCTCTCAAATGTTATGACATTACTAAAGTTAATGATTGATTAAAAATTACTAACATGCCAGCAAAGTAGCATTATTTAATAATAGCATTATTATTTAATAATATGCTCATTTTCTTAGACTGTTAGTATTTTCATTTTTAAGCTAGAAATGCTGGGATTTTCTGCCTCTGTAGCATAAATTAATACATTTAATATTCTAATTAAAAATCTTGTGTGCATTAGAGAGGTATAAATTGCCTGACCATTCAATGTAAATACCCATCTAATTCACCAAGAGGATCTTCAAGGCAGTAAATTAAGAAAAAATTTTAGTCTTTTCTCTAAATAGAGCAGAAAAAGGAAAAGATTATCTTTTGTTTCAACAAAGGTTATTGGAAGACCAGCTTTTCACAAGGAGAGATCAATGCAGAACAAAGGTGACAGATAGAAAATTCAAGTCCACAGATTTATCATTTTCCAAACACGTCTGAAAAGTAGCAGCCTTAGCTGAATACTTGTGAAAGTCAAAAAGCATCTTTAGAATGGTTCCCAATTTGGTCAGCAGTCATTTCGTCATGAACATGAGATGCCAGTCACATAACTATGAGTGTGATTAAGTGTAAATATTTGTATTTTATGACACAAATTTCTTTAAATGGCCAAGTAACTGGTGGTCAAAAAAATTTCTTAGAACACTGGAAGCCTATGGCTGTTTGCAGATCAGCTCCAAATAACCTGTGGTAAGTATTAAGGAAAATACTGTAATCATGAAACAAAATTATTTTATTTTCTTAATTTATATATATAGTTATGCCACATAATTGCTAATTATAAGTGAAAAAGTAGTTTAATTAGTTTGTTTGCTTCTAAGAGAAACAACCAAGTACTTTGCACAACTTCATGGGAATCAATTAAAAAAGGAAAAGCAAGGAAGAATAATTGAGACATAAATCTATTTGACCCAGTTAGCACTCATGGGTCTGGATGCTAAAACTTAAAGTAGTTGTGTCACTTCGAAAAAAGATGAAAAGTGTGAAGAAGGGCCAGATCACAGCCTTAGCCAAGAAGATTTGTATGTTCAAGTAAGGAAGTAATGACATTCTACTGGAAGGCCTGAAACTTTGTATGTATCTACATAAGTAAACACGTAACACAAAAGATGAAATACAAATTCTGCTTTAACAGACGCCCTGTCACAAGATTAACTTATTCCTGAAATGATAAATGTTAAGTGACTAGTTAAAAAAATGAACCAAAGCAGCAAAAGAATCACAGGAAAGAGATCTTAGAGTTGACTTGAGAATGAGTGAGCTCAGGCACCAGAGACAGTCTCATGGAGGTGAAACGTAGCTGACTTCAGATATACTGGAGTGTGTCTGCTTTGACTGTTAGCTTTGAAAAGCCAAGCAACTGAAATGAAGCAATAAGAAGGGATAAAGTTTTAGGAAATCAAAATAATGTTTCCACAGTATTTTTCATACTGCTGAAGTGATAATACAAAACAGTAAATGGATGAACTCTTGCCCCTTGAATGAACTCTTTGCCTTTTGCCCTGGAGAAGCAGCCAGTAAAACATAGCAATTTGACATGTATCAAGACAAAAGCATTTACTTAAAAGTTGGGTTTATTTTAACAAAATCCTCACTCTAGTAGACCAGCTCTTCTGATTTCTCTGAGACAGAATGCTAAGTTTAATACTGTTGAAACCCGTAGCAGCACTAGTTCCAGCTATTAACATTTTTTGATGACACACAAAGAAATATACACACATTCTGAACTCTATCCAATAAGGTTAAAAGGTGTCACAGGGAGTAAAAGAAAAATTACAACCAGCCCAAACATCCCATTAGAAGTCAAGCAGATCTTGGAGAGCCTGGAAATGTTACTGTCCTGCAAATTAGTCTTATGAGGACTATTGCTGGAAGGTATTTAGACTTAGTATTAAAACTTTGAACGGTTACAATTTAGAAACCATCATATACAATGTAATAATGGTGCAAAAGACTAGAAAAAACATTACCTGCTTGCTCCCTTCTCATCTATAGATAAAAGTATGAAATGTCTACAGCTGCTAAACTTATCTACTTGGTCTAGATGTAGCAAGATGCAGCATCATTACACACATTTTCCTCATGAACAAAGTAGGCTGGAAAATGAGACTGTGATAAGGAAAGGGGACATAATGCCTTATTAAGAACATGAGAAAAAACTAATGTGGTAATAGCATGAACTTAAGTTAACACTGGTTTTATGTGACTACTTGTCCACCCATTGTAGACAGAAACTGGGTTTTGTTTGTTTGTTTGGGGACAGTTTTGTTGTTTGTTTTTTGTTTCGGTTTGGTTTAAAATCAGATTTATTTTTTTTTCCCCAGACAAAGGTCACTTAAGCACAATGGCACAGAAACTTGGCTCATAAAGAGCTGCTCAGACATGGAAATACTAATTACATGTAAGTCACTTCAGATTTTCAGAGCCAACTGCTTGTATACATATTAAAACTTTAATATTAAATTTATTATTAATAATAATTTATACAAAACATCAAGCAGCATACTTACCCACCCACAAAGCAGAGGATATAAAATGCAAAGTAAAATATAGCGAAGGGTCCAAAAGTTACTAGAAAAAGCACAACGCCAAGACTTCCCCATCCCCATATGGAAAGACTGGTCTGTAAGTAAAAACACATGGAAAAAGAGTAATTAATAAGTTATTCATACGACTTTAAGTCTCTGAAGCAGTATTTGTAGTCTCCATGAAGCTTGATTTATTTTAATTAGAAATGAAATGTTTTACTTCATGAAATAAGTATATCTTAAAAACATGTTGCTATCAAGTTATGTTGGGGGCTAGTAGTCCAGATTAGCCAACAGTACAGTATTTTTCTTTCAAATATTATTACTCAAGATCACTGAATCACTGAATCATTAAGGCTTGCAAAGACCTCTAAGATCACCAAGTCCAACCATCAGCCCAACACCAGCAGCCAACTAAACCATGTCCTCAAGTGCTACACCCACATGTTTCATGTTTTCTGAATGCCTCCAGGTTCAGTGACTCCATCACATCCCCAGGCAGCCTGTTCCAATGCCTGACCTTTCTTTCAGTATATAAATTTTTCCTAATATCCATATCATCTCTCACTTCAGATGCAACTAGCACCCTTTAAAGCACCCTTTAAAGCACCCTTTTTAAAAAATCTTTACTCTCATTTTATGCACTTTTGTTTTCTTTAGATCCCTTACACCCCCTCTGAAATTCTCCACTGCTTCCCAGAAAAATGTAGACTTTGTACAGAACGGGGAGAAATGAATACAACCTCATCTTACACAACTAAACATGTCATTTCCCATGGCTACGCCACATTATTTCTTCACTAGATCAAAGAAGTTGCAAGACCAAAAAAGGCATCCTTTTCTCCAGTCAAATCACACAAGACTCAGCAGGTGCACTAAATATTTAGTGGAAGTTTATTTTTACTCTTCCCTTCAAATAAAAGAGAGAAAATTAGGAAACTGATCACTACCTCTAATGATTTTTACCAAGGAAATTAAGGGAATTCAAAAAATTTGGATGTATCTAAATAGAGCTATGTTTTTAAATCAGGAAATTTTATATATATGTCTGTGTATATATATATATATGAAGATCCCAGATGAACATTTTCTTCAGGCAGGAATCCTCACCTTTCTAGAAGAGTCATCCCACTTTCTAGAGTCTTATCAGGCAGGTCTGATACTTTGGCAGTGGGAGGAGGGAGACAAGAGCTGTTTGAAAAGCTGTGGTGCAGCCAAACTCAACCACAAGAACACACCTGTGGGGCTGCTGTGATTTTGGCACTGACATCTAGCAAAAAACTGCAGGCAAAACTTCACTTGCACTGGCAGATTCACCAGGAATATGAAAAAAAAAACAGCACAATTCAGGTTATTGTACCAACACAGGTTACAGAGTAAGTGCATTTGTATACACAAATGTATATGTCTATATATATTTATCTAGATAAACATAGATATATAGATATATCTAGGTATGATATGATGTGTTATGTACCTATACCTACATGTATGGAGTGTAATCAAAAAAGCAATGTAGTGAAAACCTACCTGAACTGAGCTACAGTAGTTTTAGACCTTCACAATACTGCAATGCAGTCAACAAAGTTTATATAAATTCAATTCAATCTAGTCTCTAGTTCAATATGGAAACAGGTTTCAGCCAAGTCCCCAGCATGTGAATTCAATGATGGCAAGTATTTATAGGCCACCAAAACTGTTCCAGTTCCCAGGTTCTCAACTTTTCTTTTTTTGTTGTCTAATTTACACCTTTCCTAACAGTGATCAAATGGCACCCTGACGAGAACTCAGACAACTGCTATGTCAACAAGTAACACTAAGAAAGTATATTTAAATAAACTCGTCTTGCAGTTTGACATTTATAAAACAAGCAGAGATTGAACACCATATTTGCAGAGAGCCCTTTTTTAGCTTTTAATTTGAAGAACTAGGGAAGCTTACCTACAGATCACATTTCTTTAAAGGGAACAATTAAATTTCATCTGTCTTAGGCATTGGATTCAAGAAATCAACTTTCTAATGAAAAAGTCCTTAAAAATTCATGAAAAATAATATTAAAAAACTGTTCAATAAATTGTAATCATCAAAATAAGTTGGTACTTCCTATTTTCTTATAAGTTTAATGGAAAATTAAGACAAAATTCAATTTTCTTTCTCTAAAGATTCTTAGCAAGAGATGGAGAAGCTATACTGGCTTTTTTTCTTGGTATTTAAGGCTGGAAAAAATTACACTTGTCTATGTATTTATGTGTTCAAATAAAGACCTACAATTCAGAAACCGAATTGTGAGCAATTCAGTTCTCTTTAAGCTGAAAAAGTGCTGTATTAGATGACAGCTAAAATGCTGGAGATTGGTAGTACAAAAAAATAAAAAAAAAACTTGGCCACACCTCAGTATTTTCTTGACTCACTAAGTAAATGTGAAGCAGATAAACTGGTTGGTGATTGTGGAGAAGAAAGGAGGATACCAACCTAAAAAAACCTGGAAAATACAACAATTACCTGAGACATGACCTCTCATTCATCTGTATTTCAACACACAAAGACGACTGCTTATATACATACCCTCAGAAACATATTTTAACACTGCTACAGAGCACTACAAGCAACAGGAAGATATGCACACAAAAGATAATATTCAATCTTGGTCTATTTTTGTTAAAAAAGAAATCAGTACATTTTATGGAATTTTCAAAAAAGTTTAAGTTCTAAATATGGGATAAACACTCTAAATGATGTAACAAAATTTAGTTATACAAGACAGTATGATGCATATTCAGGTTTGGATGAATGAATAATAGTGAAAGTTCTCTAATAGATAAAATAGTTACCTTTTGTCCTACACTCTAGTTTTGTAATTTAGCATATGGCTACAGAGATCCAAATCTCATTTGGTATTTTAATAGGATTTCTTAAAACTTGCACAACTAGGTACACTTCAACAAAGTACAACAGATACTGGTTCAATACTTATATACTTTAGATGAGTGGTTCTTAGTCTTATGGATTTTGAGACATCCAAAGGGATCCAGTCACTTGCATGGTTCCATTTAGGTTGAGTGTAAATAAAACTGCCTGTAACTTCACACTTCTTAAAAGGACTTTAGCAGTGTAACTCCCAGAAAAACATGAGAACTTTAAACAAAGATCCTTTAACACGTCTAAGTCAGCTATTAAAAGCAAACAGAGTTCAAACATGACACAAATATGACTAAGCATCTGGTCAGCATGGAAACAGCTCAACTACTTAAACACAAATCCCACTTTTTACAACTTACTTCCAAATAAGTTTTATTTATAATGTCAGATTTTGAGAAGATTCACAGATTTACTGAAGCTCTGCCTAGATTTACTAAAGTTAACTTGAGAGTGAATGCTTGTCACTCTTGACAGAAAGAGCAAGCCAGGCTTCTGAGATGGTACAATGCTGGCATTTAAGTAGCAGCTATCCAGACCTTATGAAAGAAGCTGACATGCCCTGTGCTGGAAGGGCAAACTCCCAAGGCTAAATTGCCATACTGTGAACACACACACACGGGCACACAGGCAACTGTTCCACTTCCTAAGTTCTATCCCCTTTTCCTTACCATCACTACAAATACCGTGTTAGCCCCACCAGCACCATTTCTTATCTTTCATCTCTAACATAGCATCATATTCACAGGAATTTTCTTCACATGATATGGAACTGTTTTAGTGAACTAAACCATGATTGAACCAAAAGGCTGCCTGTAAGCCCAGCCAGAGCACTGAAGAGCCTCATCAGGTAGAAAAGACACATCAAGGTGAAGATTCACATGAGCTTGATTCAGCTGTTACAGCTAACAAGTCTATCACCTCTCACCAACAACTACTTGGATTTTTTTGGCTAGGCATTGAATTTTTCCCACTGAATGGTTTTTCCACAGTATATAGTCAATTACTAGAAGTAATAAATAAAGAAGTTACTTTCTTGTACACATCTCCTTTTCCTTTCTTTGGCTTCTGTTTTCTAATAAATGCAGCCTTTTGATGATCCCTGTTGCACATTGTTATGGCTGACAGTGCTGAGCTAAGACAATGCAGCATTACATGACCATTCACACACAAGGCTTAGGTAAATCCACAAGATTCACTGCTTATAAACTGTGTGCTAAGGACAGTCAATCTCAAAACAGCAGTTTAAGAGAAGAAAAAAAACCTATAATTCAGTATGCATAGTTACCCATAACAGTTTCCCAATTATGAATTTGCTGGAGAGTTTTGCAGGCAAATCAATGGCAGGGTGGCACAGATCTAATCACAGAACACTTCCATGTACCAACCACAACAGCAATGAGTTAATTCCAGAAACAAAAACAACTATGTCTTACCACAAAGTAGCTTCCACAGGTTTCTTATTTGCTTAATCCCTCTGACAAGCTTTCACAGCCCTGCCTCTATCCCATCTTTAAGCAAAATCCACAGCCTTGATACAGCTTTCCCTAATATGATTCACTAAGTAAAGGTTTGTTGTTTGAATTCAAACTGGTGCTGTCAATTTTTTAACTGCTGCCAGTAAGATTCATAAGTGTCTCCAGTTTACTGCAAAAACACTGCTATGCCACAAATCCAGCCAACAGGCAGACCTTTTCTTCCTACTGTCCTGTCTGCCACCAAACAGTGGATCCATGTGCTCCTACTCAAAAGGCTCTTAATGCCACTGTCCTCCCACTCCAACCACGAGGAACTGAAGGCACTCAGCTTTCTTCATGATTTCCCCAGTTCCTCAGAGTAACTGTGGTTTCAAGTTTGGAGGCAGGGAAGGAGCAGAAACAAAAAACATCCACACAGGAAGGATGGGCTCTGGAATCATCCACTTGTCAATCTCAAAGCTTCAGCAAAATACTGATTAAGTCTTACAGATGTCCCATCCAAAATCCCGAAGCCACTTCTGAAAATTGCCATTTATGGTTTTTTTCAACTTGAATGGCTGCAACAGAATAATCTGCCCATTAAAAGAACAGGATCATAAAAAAAAAAAAAAACACCAAACAAAACCCACAAAAAACCCAAACACCACAACATGCTTCTTTGCCTACAATTCTTTTATTGTGTATATTCAACGACGTTTGTCCATTAATATTTTTATAAGGGCAGAAGCTAACCTGTCCCTAACTAGTCATTCATAAACAAACTGTTCCTTGCCAGAGGAGGGCTCTGCAGAGGGACCTGGACAGGTTGGAGAATTGGGCTGATTCCAATGGGATAAGGTTCAATACGGCCAAGTGCTGGGTCCTGCACTTTGGCCACAACAACCCCATGGGGAGCTCCAGGCTGGGCACAGAGTGGCTGAGAGCAGCCAGGCAGAGAGGGACCTGGGAGTCTGGATTAACAGGAAGCTGAACATGAGCCAGCAGTGTGCCCAGGTGGCCAAGAAGGCCAATGGCATCCTGGCCTGGATCAGGAACAGCGTGGCCAGCAGGTCCAGGGAAGTGATTCTGCCCCTGTACTCAGCCCTGGTGAGACCACACCTCGAGTCCTGTGTCCAGTTCTGGGCCCCTCAGTTCAGGAAGGAGATTGAGGTCCTGGAGCAGGTCCAAAGGAGGGCAACCAGGCTGGTGAAGGGACTCCAGCACAAGTCCTGTGAGGAGAGGCTGAGGGAGCTGGGGGTGTTCAGCCTGGAGAAGAGGAGGCTCAGGGGAGACCTCATCACTCTCTACAACTCCCTGAAAGGAGGCTGGAGCCAGGGGGGGTTGGGCTCTTTTTCCAGGCAACTTTCAACAAGACAAGAGGGCATGGACTTAAGTTGTGCCAGGGGAAGTTTAGGTTGGATATTAGAAAGAATTTCTTTATGGAGAGGGTGATCAGACATTGGAATGGGCTGCCCAGGGAAGTAGTGGATTCTCTGTCCCTGGAGGTTTTTAAGAAGAAACTGATGTGGCACTCAGTGCCATGATCTGGTAACTGTGGCGGTAGTGGATCAAGGTTTGGACCTGATGATCTCTGAGGTCCCTTCCAACCCAGCCATTTCTATGATTCTATGATTTGGGGCAATATTTTTTTTTAAGTATGATGTTCTGCCAAACATATTTAATGAAACCTCTAGGCTCATATTAAAAAAAAAATTAAAATTTCAAGGATTGCATATACAGTTGATGTCAAGTTTAATTTTGTTAATTCTAAACATCTGCTTTTTTACTCCCATTTTTAAATGGAACATGTTCATGCATAAACCTTTCTATAATTAAGGTGAGTGTCATTTTTGTCAGGTGATTAAAAACATTATTTTAGGATACAGATTACTGTCTCTTCACTAGGATGACAAGTAAAATTGGAAAGCTGAATCAACCAGAGTGCCAATTTCATCTGCAGATTAATTGTTATGTTACTCTACTAGGAGAAATATTTAACAATTGTGAAATAAGCCATTAACATCTTTGTAGTAACATCCTCATATCTGCCAAAGTTACTGAAATTAAGTAAAAGACATGTCAAGCAGGGTTTTGAAAAGAGGTCTCCATATCACTGTTTCCAACCTCCTCCTTATCTTTTTGTCTTTGTTCTTCCTTAGCCCAAAAATGCAAAGTAAAACAAAATCCTAAGCTCCATTCCTACTTCCAAACAAGCAGAAATAAGTGTAGTGAAGTACACAAAAATTTACTGCAGTATTTGCAGGAAAACTCTTGGGATTATTTTTTTTTTTTAAAGGAAATTTCTGTAGGTTATTTTAATTCTGGTTTTCCAAGTTCAAATCTATCAGCCTGTTCTCACGAGAGAGGTGCCACAGCCCTCTGATCAGCTTCATGGCCCTCTCAACTTGCTCCAACTCACTCTTCTGGATAAATGTAGTATTCCTGCTGATCCCTCCTTGGTAAAGAGGCTGGAAACACTCCTCTGCTATGCAAGACTCCATCAGTACCCTCTCTACCTCACCTCCTCTTCACTCAATGCACACTTTGTATGGCAAATGGCTTAACTAGTTATCAGTTGGATTAATTCAAGTGGAATCACATCTGTTTAGTTTGGCTTTTCCAGCTGCTACTCAGACTGCACAAGACAGAAAAGTTTTTGGGATCATTTTCCCCTACCCTCTTGAACTGTTATACAAAGTATTCTAACAAAGATCTCAGGGAGAGGCAATAATCTTTCAGCTATTTTCTAAAACCACAATTACTGCACTGTTTTGAAAATTCATGGAGTTCATCTTTAAAAGTGCAAACCTGTAACTGAAAATACATGCTAAGATTTTCTTCAAGTACATAACATTAAAATACAGCATATACCTAAAAAGTTTAAAAGCTGCTGTGTACATTAGTTTAATTTCACTGTGTCCAGAGAAACAAATTCCTTTACTAAAATAAAACCTGTTTGCTATAGTCAGAGTATTACTATTAAATAAAAATAGAAAAATTATATTCTGTATTTTGATACAATTGGTTTGTGTGATAAAGCTAATAAAGAAAAAGAATAGTGTTCTGATTAACACTGATGACTGTTCCACTAGAAACAGTAAATATATTCAATATCAAACTTTCTTGTCAAGTGATTAAATCACAAATTCAGTCTGGATTCAAGAGTCAAGATTTTTTTTTTCCTCTCTCACAGCTGCTCTACCAGCTGATCACAACATGAAAGTAGGAAGTGGATTTTTTAATTTTAAACTGACCTTCATTTTACTAACCTTTATTTTCAGTGCTAGCAGCTACTTTACAGCAGACCCATCACCAAGGGACAGAATTTATTTCATGTAACCCTATTCTGAAAGTAAGGTAAGTACTTACCTTACTATAGAAAACAAGAGGACACCTTCACAGACACACATACTCTTTCTTGTATCATGCCTGCACTAAAACCCACACTAAATCATATTCTAGTTTAAAAGTATAGGCTGGTTTTGGTCAAATTTAGAGGAATAACTTGAGCATCTTGGGTAATGATGGGACATAGGAAATGAAAGCCCCCTTTCAGCCAATTCCTTAAATATAGATGTGACATATTCAAACCCACTTTTAATATAATTTCAAAGACAGTGATCATCTGCCTTGCATCTAAGCTATTTTAGCCATGTGGACAGAATACAGACAAACAGGAGCAAAGAATTCTGGATCACCTTACGTGATCCAAATAGGGCCCAGCTTTTTGCTTGACAGGATCATCTAAGGTGATCCAAAGTGAGAAATAAAGTAAACCCTTTAAGTCTAGCTTGAATTCAAGCCAACAAGATAATCAGGACTGTTCTATGCACAGCCTCTGGATAAAAAGATTACATCTATTCCAAGTTTTCCCAGTGCAAACCACTGGAGAAGAGCAGAGAGCAGGAAAATCCCTGAACTTTCATCAGAAAAAGAAAGAAATAAAGAAAGAAAAAAAAAAAAAAAAAAAAAAGAAAGAAAAAAAGAAAAAAACCAGAAACAAAAAACCCTATTCTAAGTGGCTAAAAATAATGGTCACATGTTAGTTAGTTAGTCAACAAAATGTTATTGCAAACTTCACTTGTGATGGCTACTCAAGCAGAATTTTAAACTTTCTATGTTCTTGCCTAAAACTGCAGCAAAGACTTAAAAGATCCTTATACCAATGGCTTCTTTCTTTCATTGGGAAAAGAAATCTGATCCCACTAAATAAATTTAAACAATCAGCAACTTTGCTTCTAGAACAATTTCTACCAGATAAAATGGCCAATATTTATCTTGGCAGAAATGCATTATACCAGTCCCTCTGTGGAAGAGGAGGCTGTATCTACATTCTCCATCGAGTTACAAACTTGTGGTCAGAGCTCAGGGATACTACAGAAACAGTGGCAAAAGCCTTTTTTTTAAATGCCTTAACAGACATACTTTTGATGGTAGAAATGTCCTCAATTTTAAGGTCACGTAACTTCAACTGAGCATCTTTTCTATAAAGCAACTCCCCAATTGCTATAATTAGCTTTAAAAACAAAACAAACAAACAAAAAATATACTGATAAAGCATATACTTTAGGAAGTCACAAACTTCAAACAATAACAGCCCCACAAAAGTAGAAAGTGAACCAAAGTGAAAGTACTTAGTTTTTGCAAACACAGAACTGTCAAAGTAACTAAGGTATAAGATAAAATTCCATAAAATTATGAAGATTTTAGAACTCCACACTGCAGCAAGACGTGCTTTTTTTTTTTTTTTTGCTTTTTCCTATACAACATGTGAAGCAGTCAACAATACCTTCAAATATTATACAAAAAAAACCAAAATTGTTAACACTTAATAACTTGCTGAGAAGCGTCTACAACATATTATTCTCAAAATCCTCAAAACCAATAGACAGATAAACCATACTTTTCAAAGATGTATCTGCAAGATGTATATGATAATCTTTACTGAAAATTAAACTCAGTATAAGTATATATATATTACACATACACACACACACAAAATCCAGGCTCGGAAAACTACACTGAGTTTCTCAGCTGTAATGCCAAATGGTGGCATAACTACAGGCAGCACTGCAAATGATACTTTTGAATCCAGAAAACCAAAGTTTAACAGAAGGCCAATATAAATGATTTCTCAAATTATACCAGCAGCAGCAGATTGGCAAGAAGGAAGATCCAGGCGAGGAAGAAAGGAAAATACATGCCAATCAGCACCATCTCAGCTCCTAAGGTGGTCGAGAGCAACCAAAATGTGTTTACCAAGTAAAAATCAACCCAATTGCTTTCTACAATGAGGCGACTGATACCAAGGACAAGGAGGAGGGCTTACATGTTGCTCACCTTGCCTCTAACAAGGCCTTTGGCACAATATCCTGCAGTGCTCTTGTCACAAAGCCAGTGAGGTATGGGCAGGATATGTAAATAATAAGGTAAGTAAAAAATGGACTGGGTCGCTGGACACAGAGACACATAATTAGTGTTGCAAAGTTCAGCAGGCAGCCGGTAACTTGGTGGGAACCTTCAAGAATCAATACAGGGACTGATATGCTGTTTATTATCCTCATTAACAACCTGCGTGATGGGACAGAGTGCATTGTCAGTAGGTCTGCATAGAATACTCAAACTGAGGTAAGTTCTCAACAAACTGGAGAGTAGAGGGATGTCAACAGGCTAGAGAAATGGCTTGACAGAAATCTCTTTAAGTTCAACAAAAAAAAAGGGTATAGGCCTGCATTTGGGGTAGAATAACCCTGGGCCACAATACAGTCTGGGAGTCAACTCCCTGGAAACAGCTCTGCTGTAAGGGAACCAGGGGTACTGGTGGGCAGTCAGATGAACCTGAGATGGCAGTGGGCCTTGTAGCAAAGATAGCCAATAGCATCCTACCCTGTATCAACAAAAATGTCACCAGCAGGTCCAAAGTGATCCTTCATCTCTATATGGACATGTAAGAGAACTCCTTGGAGTCCTGTGTCCCGTTTAGGTCTCCCCATTACAATACAAATCCATCTGAAAACTGATGTACACTATCTAATTCCACCACAATGGATTTTGTGCCAAAGCAAAATACATCCATGTATTGAAGCCTCATACTGGCAATACTGACCACAAAGGGAACAGTAGATTTAACAAGTTTATCGGTGCTCACATTTAAAATTCTGACTGCACCACCCCTTTATGTGACTGAGAATTAATTCAACTTTTTCAAATATTCTCTCTCTCCTCTATGCTCCGGCACTCACCTTTAACTTCAAAAATAAGCAAAAGCAGCAGCTGCCTACACACCTACCACCAAGACAATATTTACTGCCTAGAAACTGGAATCTGAAGAAATAGCTACCATTGTATTAATTGATTTTACTGCCTTGGAGAGTTGTTTTGGTTTTTTAATTCCAATTCCTCAGTCAGTGCCACCAATATGAATTTACTTTGGACCACCGCTGCACTGCATCTAATTTCACTTCTCAAATATTTACTGATAATTGTCCTATATTTTTCAAAAGTATGTAGTGTTTTCAGCTAGAATCATAATTAACAAAATACAAAATTTAATGGTGCAAAACCAGAGGAAATTCAAAGATCAGGGTATGCAACACAAAGAAGTATTTTCCACAAGCCAAATATGAAATAGCTCCATAGTTGCCAATACAGTGCATTTTCAAGAAATTTCTATCCACTGACAGGATAAGAGCCCTCTGAAGATTATGATGTTACTCCACTGACTCCTCCTTAAGTTTAAACTTGTTGCATTCAAGTGCCATAAGTTTTCACCACTTACAAAATCCAGAAATTCTGATAGAAACTCTGATAAAAATCTGGCCAAATTTCCTATGAAGAACACCTACTGGATGAAGATAAAACAGACATAAAAAGAGATATGGCACTAAATGATGAAAACCCTTACAAAGCTAGAGTAAGGCACAAAACTTCCAGTCTCTAACAACTCCTGGTTGGGACAGAATATCATCCAGTTGCATTAAATAAAGCAAGAGAAAGAGATTGGTTCAGTGCCTCTGAATCTCTAAAAAGACTGTAGCTTCTTTAATAAGTAGCTGATGCCTTACTCTTGGCAGAACAGACAGTGCCAACAAAAAAAGCAGCATTTTAAGAGTATTGCAAAAAAAAAAAAAATGCTTTTATTTAAGAGGGTAAAAAAAGCAAAAACCTGTTTAAATATTACTGTATTTTTCCAGTGGAATAAAGGTAATGGATTTATTAATAAAAACATTCCCACTCTTCACCCTTCATGTTTTTAATATCCCTTTTCCCAACCCCTCCTTAAGTCCTTCTTCCTTGTCTGCTTCATCTACTTGCTTCCTAGAGACCTTGGCTTTACCACCTCTTTGGGGAAGGCATGGTTAATTTATGCATCTCTTTCATGGTCCTCTGTGCTCTTTTGCCTTTTCCTGAGTACTCTTACTGAGAAAGCCATGCTGCCTGCTGCCTCCACAGCCCATATAAAACTTCACAGGTATTATTCAAGAGATCTGCTGCAGGACATTGTTGAGAGGGGCTGCAGTGTGTAGCTCAGAAGCAAACAGATAAGTTTAATTACAGTGAAGCCTCTTACAGCCTCTGGTCCATCATCTCTGTACATCTGGCCTCTCTATGGAAGCCAAGAGCCTGGTGAGTCCCTAGATAGCATTGAGTAGTCTTCCTCCCTTCCTCACAAATAAACTGGGACCGCAGTTACTGTGCCAACTACTCCCTGGATATCTCCCAGGTGCATATACTACCTCCAGCCCACCGTGACACTAAAGAGGGAAAGCAGGCATGAACATCTGCAATTAAAGTTTACATAGAGGGACAGTTACCAACTTGGTGGAATATTTCACTCTCAAACATCAGGGCATGGAATGTTTCCAACAATTTTCAATTAATTGGAAGAGGAGTGGGGAAAGAAAACCACAGAAATGCTGTGTCAACTCTTGCCACTAATACTTTAAGATTATAGACTGAAACTAATTATAGATGAAACTAATTAAGCCATTTGAGTATCCAGCTCTCAGGGCAAGTTTACAGGAGCTATCTAAAAACCTCAATCACTGCCACTTGACTCAAGAACATCAAGTACAAAAAAGAAGCCTAAGCAAGGTGGAGTTAGCTAATTTTAGCACTACTTGCTTCCCTCACACCAGACCATGCAGCTGTTTATGTAGCAATGTCTCCAGCAAAGGCTGGTTCATCAAGATGAAACAATTGCTAATGCAGTTGCTACTTAGCTGCTAGATGTCACACCAGCTTTCTTCTGGTGGGAAGGAGAAGCCCTCTTTAGCAGCAGCCCAAGCTAGATTCAGTTAAGTCCATTCAGTGAAATGGCACTTTGAATGTCTTAAATTCCTTTACATATGCAGGGTAACTAAAGAAAACTATATGGCCAACTCAGTTAAAGCAAGAAGAAAACAAAGGAAGAGTATGTATATACACATAAGGAAGAGAAATAAAAAGTAAACACAAATAAACAAAACGAACTATACAGGCAGCAAGGTGGAAGCATTTGTAGACTAACCTAGGTATACTACTCCACACAAAGTAGCAATCACTGGAAAACAGAAACATGCTTCGCAACAATGCATCAAAAAATAGACTAGTTGTGGGTAAACATCTAGAAATTCCAAAAGAAAAATTAAGACGTAAGTAAGCAAACCGTATTAAAATTATTTTAGCAATACACTTGTTTCCTATTTGAAATTATTTTTCTGTTTCAATAAAGCACAATTAAAAGAAACAGTAATGGGATAGTGCAGACCATCCTTAATTGAAATTCAGTAAAGGAAAATAGCCAATAAAGTAATGAAAGTGCTTGGAAACGTTCATAAAACAGGAAGTTTGCCTTTGGTCTCACTGTTGCCAACTCCATCTTCTCAAGAATTCGTAACAAAGTTGTAGTAGGGCAACTGCCAATTGAAAGACACAGAACTAATACTATGTAAAGCCCAGACCTTAAAACCAACATAAAGAAATAAGTAAGACTTATTTTCAAAATTCTACTCACACATGCACGTCTAATGCTCTCATGAAAGAGAGAATGCTACTTTATACAGTCATAAGGGCATAAGGCAAGGCACTAGTACTAAATGCTTATACACACATAGTGAGAGTAAGTTACGTTTAATACAACTACTGCAGAGTAATCAATTTAGAAAAGTGTTAACTGTGAAACAGAACACTTAAGTAAAAGCAAAAATTTAAAATAGAACCTTATTGTCCTAGTCTAGTTATAAAGAAGTGACATCTCTTTAAAACAATGAAAATTATATTCACACAAAACAATTTGTTTTCCACAAGAATTTAAAGTTATATGTAAGCACCTAAGTAACTGTAAGAAGTAATTCCCATTTCATTGGATTTAACATCAGATTAAACCCATACCCAAGACATTAAATCACAAAATTTCAGATTCCCATAGTACGTGATTTTACTTTACAAAGTTAATGATGTTTCAATTTTTTTAATCAGAAATACTAATTTGAGTATATAAACTATAAAAAAGTATTTTTAAAGTATGTTAAAAGAAGAGAGCTACCTTAATCACAAAGTTCACTACAAATTAAGCTATACATCAGTAACAAATATGTCCAGGTATACTGGGGCAGAGGGGAAACCATTCAGCACAGCATTTCAGGGGAAAAAAAAAAAAAAAAAAAAAAAAAAAAGAGACAAAAAAAGGCACAGCAAAATACAGATGTGATTTCAAACACAAATAGCTACTTCACAAGATAAGGAATACATACCACAATTACTGATCCTATTTTCAAGATATAAAAAAATCATTATATATGCTCCAGAAAATAAAGAGTACAATGTTATAAAATGCTACAGCATTTAGGAAAACTGAAAATAAACAAAGTTTTGAGTTATTAAAAAGGACACAGAATGCAAATGTTTAAGTGAAGAGGTAACCAGGTCTTACAGAAGAAAGGGCCCAAGACTCATCCTCAGTCTGCACTAGCAGATATATCAGCAGCACAGCAATGAGCAAGGCTCCATTATGGCTCCAAGTCAAACTGTTCCAAGATCATTTTGATGATGATCAAAACTTTAAAGCAATCACTCTTTCCACAGTTCCACACACTGGATACTTATTTCTGAAAGGATGTACACTAGCAGATTTTTAACTCATCCACACAGTCTGTAATGCCAACTGCTGAATACAGGAGGACTGAGAACATCAGGCATGTTCCTTCCCACTGCTTTCAGCACTGATGAAGAGCTCTGAGAGACATTACCCGAAGGCTGAGGCACTGTTTCATAATCAGTTGGTTAGCTGGAGCAAGAATTTCAGGGCAAACTTCTAGAGTATTTTCTACTTGACCTTGTCTCTAAGCACCAACAGGAAGAGTGGAAATTCAGAGCATCCTACAGGATACATAGTAATTCAAACTTCCTGCTCAAATTCATTCCCTTACATCACAAGATACAGCCTAACCTCCACTGCCTCAGAGGAATCAGCCTGCTTAATAAAGTCATTTCTTAGAATTGAAAAGACATGCTGAAGAAGAGGAATTCATGTACTTAAAATAGTAGTATTTATGAAATAACAGCATTCTGATACAAACAGATTAAAACAGAACTGGGATCATCTCACTCCTGCCAAAACCATAGGATTAAGAATAGAAAGGCAGAAGAACAGAAATTAAAAAAAAAAACAAACACATTGTAACAAAAGCAAAAACTGCATTGACACAGTTAATGCTCTTCAAAGTCAGCCCTCAAAATCATGAACATTCTTGGAAGGACAATATGTAGAAATCATCTTCCTATCCAGAACTCCAACTGCAATGACAGTGAACTAAGCATTTTAGAAATCAATGTTCTAGAGAACAGGTACCTGAGAACTTCTAATTAGGCCATATTACCCCTCATTTCAATAAACACAGCATGACTTCCACCTGTGAAATAAACAGCAATTCTCAATATATAATATTCCTGATTATCAAAAGTTCTTCTAAACCTTGTCAAGGCAGAGAAAGGAGATCATGTGAGTCAGTTGATGTAGGAAGGGATGTACCAGAAAGTAAGCAAGCAGAGATGAGTTTATCACCTTCTGATGGCAAGGTTCAAATCAAGTTGGTCTTGCCCTTACTGACCAAGAAAATACACAGAGCAGAGCAGTAAGACTCAAAAATTTTAAGGGTCACTGGTAAAATAGCTTCAAATTAAACTACTGAATTAATTGCTATGGGCAATTAAACTCTGACAAGACAGAAGTTGGCCTCTTTTTCCAAAATAAATGGCAGGTATAAAAGGAGTTCCCTATCTGAGCATACCTATCATCTGAGCTTCCTCACATTAAAAATAAATGCCTGTTTCACCTCATATCTACAATCACACTGTTAGAATAATCATTTTAAGGTGTAAACCTACAGAAGTTCTGTAAAGAGGGCCAGAGCACTCTAGTTGAAACATTTTGTTTACCTCATTAAGTAGTGCCTCATTTTTTTCAATTCAGAAATCCCATACAACTTACTGTTGGAGGAAAGAAAACAAGCAATTAAACCCAAGATCACAATGCCTTGTACTGCTTGAAGTTCCTCTCTTGTGTAACTGCAACTGCCAATAGCAATTGATTTTTATATTATTCCAGCCTCAGGACTCTCAGCCAAGCAATGGTGAAAAGTGCTAATGGGACTTCAAAATATTAATTCTTTAAGTGTTGCCAATAAGTCACATACAACATCAATGGTTTCTTGTTTCTCACAACAGCAGCTCTCCTAATGCTAGTTCAAGTGCTTTGTCATCTTTGTCAGGGTGGGGAGAAAGGGACAAACATATTTTAAACAGAGATAATTCCCTAGTGATACTAGACAGAGGAACACAACATTTGGAGCTCTTTTAGCTATCTAACCAGAGAACCTTTCATTATTTTTAGTTCAATAAAGACATTTATACTTTTCCTCTTTCACACACTTTTTGGGAATATTCCAGACTGACATTTTATAGTTGTTGCAGAACTCTGCATTCAGCCTCAGCAGTTTAGTCAACAACTATACACTCCAAGAATAGTCCTGAGAGTTTAAACACTAGCTTTTATTAATAGCCAGCAAAATATTTAAAAGCAAATACTAGGAACACATGACACCCATCTTTGTAAAAGGCTAATTTTTCTAATTTTGCCATTCTTTACATAGTTTTAACCGAAATTCCACAGAATATGGAATTATTAAAAGAGCTTTCATAGCAACAATAAGGGACACAAAGAACACCAGAGGTAGTGTAGACTTCATTTATAGAGTATAGCAAAGGAGAAAGAAAGGCTTTTTATGTCTCCAAGGGCTTGCAACTGATCCTCCAGCTAGATCTCATCTGACAAAACACTGGCACTAAGGCAAAACTCCAGCATACAAGTTCCACAAAAGAAGACAAAACTAATTTCTTTCCACACCCTGGCTAATTGTCTACACACTTCAAGCTGTCCCTACCAGCAAAACATAGTTTAGTCACATGAGGCATTAACAGTAATCTTCCACAGCCATGTACCAAGGAACAGAGAAAATGAACAATGCTATAGTATACCAAGCTGTATCCTGCATCTTTCAGAGTTAGACTAACATATACATTACAATGTGCTACTGTGTCAGTAAGGCTAACTCATTACTATTAAAAAACAATTTAAAAAAACCTACTGAATCAAACTTGATTCCTAAGGATCAGGCTAATTTGCATAGCTTTGCTCAAAACCAGTTATGGTTAACCTGAATGGTTAGTAGCTACTGAAGTTTAGCAAAAAATGTTTTTATATATCTCTTATAAAACAAAAACTAGATTGTGTAATGGAAATACTATCATGTAGTTAGTAAATTATCTTGACCAGTTGAAATAACAAGAAATATTAACATGCCAGAGCTCATTTTGCATGGTCAGATGTGGACAATTAAAAAGTCTTCCTACTTTGCCCAATTTCAAAAGCCTTCTCAATTGCCACAAATATTGCAACAAAGTACTCCTGCCAAGCTGAGAATGAAGTTGTCAAAAATTTAGGTGCTGATAAATTTAGAAGGAAGGCCTCAGCATCTCAAAGCAGTTGAATGAACAGCTGGAGGGGGGAAAAAATTGGAAAAGCAATCTGTTCCTCAGACTTTCTAAAGTACCTTTGGAAGCAATATGGGTTGCAAATGTAGAAAGCATGGGACATCAATTTGAAAGACATTCTAAACCTTATTGTAAACTCTCATCAAAATCCCATTTAATGTTTGATCCCATCAGAATTTAAGATTATTGATCAGCAAGAGGTAGAGTTGTAAAAGACTCACTGCCTTGCTGTGTTCAGAGCAGTACAACTGCTACCACACAAGAGTTTAGAATGGTGCAGACAGCTGACTGCAAATACAAGAAAAAGACCTTTGCAACCTGTGTCCACCATGGCCTCGTCAGAAAAAAAAAGTGTTGAAACAGTCGCATGGGAACAGGCAGCTCTGGGTCTTGAAATGCAAAGCAGACAGCTGATGAAGGAGAAAAGGGGAACAAGTGAAAAGACACAGAAAGGCCAACCCAACAGACTAGGGAAATGATCACAGCAGCAGGACTCTGAACTCATGCAGGCAGAAGGTATTCAACGTGACAGCAGAAATGAGTTCTGATGACCAACATGATGAAACACTGGGGAACAGTGTCTGCTAAATAGGTAAAAAAAGTGTATGTGCTTGGCATTCAAACAACACAATTTCTGTTGCAACTAAAATAAGATGACCTGCAGCAAGAGCCAAATAAAAAGCACAAGCAGTATTTTCCTGACAGGAAGTGCGATCTTCCCCTGAAATTACTGATTACAAGGTCCTAATTCTAACTGCATCCACACAGAACTGGACTGAATCTGCTGGGGTCAGCATATATGGATATAGTCAAAGGATATAGGAAACTGATCTTGAGAAACCCTAAGTTATGTTTTAACTGCATGATAACAATACATGTAGAACCAGATTCTGCCTTTCCTTTGTGCTCTAACTATATTTTAGAAAAATGCTATCTACATGGTTAAACAATTACAGTGCGAGGAATGTTTCTAAATTTTTAATGGCTAAAAAAAACCAAAACTGAGAGTGACCTTGGGTATGCCAGACAGTAGCAAACTACTCAGGTTCACAAATATGCAGCAAATCTTTTTATCTCATTTCACTGTATGTTCTTAAATAAAGGAGTTATTTTGAGAGGAGAAAAAAAAAATCAAAACAGATTTACTGGCTGTCTAGTGGTCCTCTTCCTCAAAGTTAAGATAAGCATAGGTAGCCCACAGACATGCAATTTTCACTATTGCCCTACTCTAATGTCTACCTCAATTTTCACATATTAAAAAAAAAAAAAAAAAAAAAGAGACAGATTTAGTTGTTTATAGAATATTACACATATCAGTAGTCTTGAAGCAACCTGCATCTTCCTGCAGAGTGTGGAAAGTGTTAATGGGTGTGACTGGCATGCAACTTTCACAAGGTGTTTTAGCTACCGAGTCATCATCATTGCTACCCTGGAAAAAGCATGCTGAAAAGGACCCCCTAGAGTTCACATGGCAGGTGGGTCCTCTGACAGCCAGGAGCTGTCTGGTTGTTAGAACTCTCCACAACTGCTTTTAGGCTGGTAAGCAAAGCCTGTAACTTTGCCAGATCCCCCAAAACTTAATGCCACCTCCTTGCCAGAGACCAAGCCTGGAATACTTCACCCTGAAACATTTTGTCTATGAGTATTTTATGTACAGGAACTAGAAGGACATCAGAACACAGTCCTCCATACACCAAGACCAGTATCATAACTGGTTATCACATGCATGTGAACTAGGTTTAACTTTGCAAATCTAATGGAGGAAGTGTCATCCATGCTGCTGCATCAGAGGTATTAGAAAAAGATGCTAAATTCCAAGACAATAAAGTGTCTTGGACAGATGCACACAGCCATCAAACAGAACAAATAGTCCAGTATGAAGCACTGACCCAGAACGTTCTATACCACCCTTAAAATAATAGAAATTACCATGGTTAATGCTTACTCATTGGACTCACCAACACTATTTAATGCAGACTGTTAGCCCTGATCACTCACCAAATACCCTTCACATAAAAATAGGTCACATATTTTTACAGGTTTAACTCAGTTGGCAAATTTTACCCTCACGGGGAAATCCAAGAGCTCATGGCAGTCCGGAACTACTTTCCTAATCACCTGAAACTTTTAACTGATGCAAATTGAAAGCTTAAGAATACTTTTTGACCTATCATTCAGGAAAGGAAAGATAATTCTTTCAGGTGTCAGAAAACAAGTCTTGACCTTTCAGGATGCTTTAGATTTAAGAAAATTCAGTTTTGGACAGATAACCTTCACGGCAGGATGAAATGACAAGTTATAAAACATGCATCACAAATAACGCAGTCAGCATGCTGGAAAAATATCTGTATGCCAGACACCCTTGCTGACATATTTAAAATAGAAAAGCAATCAGTCTTTGTAGAGAAAACCGAGTATGGGGGAAAGTCTCATTTCCAGCAACTTTCTAGAAAACAACTGCAGATCTTTCCTTTGAGAGCACCTCCGGACACAGTAGCCATTTCTTGCCCATATTGGTCCTGAAATACCTGCTTGCCTCACATGTCCTGATGCTTTGGGACAGAAATCCCAACCCAGGGAGAAGCCAACCGCGGCAGCTGACTTCTACCGATTACTCACAACCAAGAACTCCTGGAACAGCAAAACTATTCGGTTTAAGCTGTTTAAAAGGAAAGCCAACACGGAGCCTTCACGAAGCTACCGCAGAGAAGGAGGCCAGAGGAGCTGAAGTCGGAACAGGCGTTGGGGGCCCGGGCGGGGACATCTCTCCGGCGAGGCCTAAGGCCGAGGCAGGCCTCCCTCCTCACCAGAAATGCTCTCCCAGAAACGGGGCCACCGCGGAGGAGCGGCCCCGCGGCCCCTCGCCGGGCGGGAAAGCCTCGCCGCCGGCGGATCACGGGGGAGGGCGGGCCCACCCCGGCAGACCGGGCTCCGCCGCGGCGCTGGAGCGTCCCTCTCCGCCTCCCAACCTGCCAGCCCCCAGCAGGGAAAAAGCGCCCAGCCTGGGAGGAGGGAAAGGTGATAAGAGGGGCCCGGCGCTGGTCTGGGAGAGCTGGCCGGCGCTTGTCGTCCCCGCCGAGGGGGAGGCTGGCTGCTACCTCGGCAGGTCGGAGGCCGCCGGCGGAGGGCAGAAGGCTCTCTCCGCCGCTTGTCGCGGCGCGCAGCCGCCCGCTCGGGCGAACGGAGAAGCCGCTCCCTCTCTCACGCACCCCGCCGACCGCGGCGGCAGGGCTCTTACCTCTGCTAACATTATTACGCCGCTGCGCTGCGGCGCCTCGGCGGCTCTAGCCCCGCAGCATGGTGAAGCCTGACGGCCGCACGAAGAGCTCCCCCCAGCCTTGCGAGGAGGAGAGGGGAGGCGAGGCTAGGCGAACGCCGCCAGCCCCCTGCCTCCTCCCTCAGCGGCCGCCCTCGCAGCTCGCTCCGCAGACGCCGCCATCTTGGGAGAGCTACGTGCACCGCCGCCGCTCCCCTCCCGGCGCGCCCGCCCATTGGGTCTGCGGGCTGCGGGGCCGCCCCTGCCGGGGCCGGATCTCTCCGCTCCCTGCTCCGCCCCACCGCGGCCCGGATCGCCGGTCTTGCCTTGCGCCGGTGTTTACCTGGGCCAGCGGAGCCATAACCAGAAAAGGTGGCCGGCTCCTAGGGACCGGGCCCAGGTCAGCGGTGTGGCGGGCGGGGAGGTGTCGGGACCCCGCGGTCTGGTAAATTGAGGTCGGGTATGGCCCGAAGGGTCAGTGCCTCAGCCCGTCCCGCCCTGCAGCTGCCCTGAAACGCTGCGCAGCCCGAAAGGGAGAAGTTGAGGGCAGCAGAACTGGTTTTTGTCACTGCTCTGTCTCCCTTGAGACGCCAGTGTGCCTTGTCACAGAGTTCTTCGGTGCCAGGCAGCTGTCCTCAGGACGCTAATAGAAATATTTTTTTTAAATTTCCGACCCAGCAACATGCCTGTGGTCCCCCGGTAACATGTGCAGCACCGCTTATCATTCCCTGCTGTAGATCCTGGGAAGGAGATATCTATAAACCTGTTGCCTACACTGTTTTTAAGTAATGGCGAAATTGTGGAACTGAAACGCATCTCAGAGCAGGAGCCGTGTCAGCCCCAGCGAGCCCTGTTCAGGGGGCGAGGAACCCCCACACTCAGTGTTTGAATACACGGAAAGATTCCTATCCGATATTTGTTGCTTTTAACACTCTTCTGTGCTTTTTTGCTTGCTTTTTAAGTAGACTTAAAAGTCATAAAGTTAACTTGAGGTGCATTAGTGCAGTAGAAAAAAAAGATGGGCCTTTTTTTTGCATCCCCAACAACACAAAATTCACGCCCAAGAAGTAGTAATAGTTAAATAGTGAAGCTGGAGGAAAAGCAACGCTACTATTATAACATGAAGAAAACCAGCCTTTTTCACTTACAGCATTTTTTCCACCCATGTAAAAGCAAAGCCCCTTTTGTTGCAGAGGCACTAAGTGTATTGGCAGCTCTTAAAATTGGTGGGGTTTGTAGAAGTTCTCTAACTTTCACAAGGATTGTACAAGTTCTCTAACTTTCACAAGGATTGTACTTCAAGGCTGCCCACTTCTTAGTTTTGTTTGTATTGCTGAGTTTCGGTTTTACTCACACAACTGATTTTCCCCTGTCGGAGACCCAGCTGTGAGTTATATGAATCAAAAAAAGCAGAGCCTCGATATTCAGAATAGTTTATTATTAGTATTTTAAAGTAGCTAATAAGCTTTATACTTTGAAATTTTTATCTTTTAATGTTTCATTACGAGTGTTACTCTTTCCTTCAAGCTCATCCCTCAGAGAAAATGCAGATCTCACAGCACACACAACTCTCTTTTAAACAATATATTTAGCAATAGCAGACCATGGAGTGGTCTTTCACATGATATTTCACCATCTTGATAAATTAAAAATTGTTCAAAAACGTTTAGCAATGGAAGTTGTGAAATAATAATTCCATTGTATTGCTTTGGTCCACTGACATTTATTTACAGCTTTCTGGAGATGCTTGTTTGGAAGGCAGTCATATATACACACAGCTTTAGTTCTCCACGGCTTTCATCACAGTTCAGTTCAGTCAAATAATGGCCTGTGCTCAGGTCTGTGGTAGAGGAAACCCTGACGGGTCCATAATATAGCAGAATGATCAGTAAATCATTAGTTGTGTAATTACCGAAAAAAATCAACACATACTTAGCTAGTTAGGAAATAGAATCAACATATCTACTGTTTGACATGTCATTTATATGTTCCGTGTCATAAATACATTTTTGGGGCAAGGCATGGTATCATGAACTGATAAGATAAATTACCCAGCTTATAAAATGTAAGGGGTAAACAAGAGGTAAAAGTCTCATACTTATGAATAAATATACATGACAGTAGTTGAATCAAGCTGATAGTCTAGCAAAATAAACTGTCTTTTAGCACCATATTTCTTTACCTTGTATGACACATCTGGTAAGGTTTTCAAAAGGACCATACTGCAAAACTGTTTACATCTTAAGTTGGCCAGATGTAAAAGAAGAGCAAATCTTACACAAGCCTCACAGCAAGATGGAGTATCAGTTAATATATTGTACTTGAATTTGCATTTTCCTCTACTTCTTCTTGGTACTTGGCAGTCCAACATCATACTAGTCTGGGAAGAACCTTCCATCTTTGTACTTCTGAAATAAACTTTCCAATACTTCTACTGAAAAAGGTTCTCTGGTTTTACACCTGTCAGCATATCCCTAATATTTTTGTAAAATGGTTTATTAATGCTATAATACCTTGGTTTAAGTTTTGATTAATAGCATCTTAACTTCAAAAGGGAAAAGTGGTGTAATTTTGACAGCAGGAATGAGGCTGTGAGGAAGGACAGAACCATACAAAGGCAGCAGTGTAAAGGAGAGGTGAGAAGCAGCAGCAGCTTGGAAAGAGGATGATACAAGGGACTTCTTGAAAAACTAGGCTGCTGGGAGTAGCATGAAGGCAGGAGAGAAAAGAAAGCTTCGCATCACTGAAAACAGTTAAGTTGCCTGTTCCAGTCCTTGGAATAAACAGAAACAATGTAGTTAGGTTTTTTGTTTTGGTTGGTTTTTTGTTATGTTTTGTTTTTCTAGGAAGGAGGGTGTTTCTAAGCACCTCCTTTCCTACTACAAGGAAATCTGGAAACAATGCTTCAGCTGGGATTGAAAGCTGTCTACCAGTGGTAGACCAGCAGCACTTGAACATTTGTTTCCCTGAACCCATCTTCAAATGACAATAAAGCTCTTAGACTTGATGAGTAATCCATGAGAGTCATATTCTTTACATTTTATCCTTGTGCATTTGGTACCTGTACAGCTGGGTACTGGCGGTGCAATGAGCTCATCTACTTTGCTGCAGCCACATCAGCACCTGGATCAGCACCTGGATCAGTACCTGGGTCAGTACCAAGCTCATCCAGGCAGAGCAGCGTGCTCCTTATTTTTCTTGCCACTTCCACAACTGCAACCACTTTGCAAAGAACTGTGTGAGGGCAAGTATATGTGTTTGTAGTCAAATGAAAACCTGGCAGAAAATGTTTACACCCAGTCCTTAAAATACTCAGAGATTAATATCTAACAAGAAACACTCCCATCATATTGATGGCTTAAAATACCTTCCTATTTGAAGGTATAAGACATCTATAAGACAGCTCCTATTTATTGCCAAATGTCTTAGTGTTCTTTAGTTATTACAGTTTTCACTGACTACAAAATAAGAAGTTGTCTGATGGCCTCTATCCACATTCTGGAATCCTGCTGGAGACAGTGGAAGCTGTAGTGGGGAGGAGGACAAGGGGTATCTATGGAAATTATGGATGACCACAGCATTAAAATCTGAAAGAGAACAGGAAGTGATAGGGATAGCTCTGACAGGCTCTCTGTCCAGAAGTTTATAAAGTTTTTTACTCAAATGAAACATAGTGAGCACACTAAGTTGGGACACAGGCTCAGAGACAAAAATATAGTTGTGAGGGGGCAGATGCAGCACAGGTAAGATTTAGCAGTAAAAGAGCAACTGTGCCAACTTGCAGCAAAGTACAAAAGAGTGCAAATTATTTTCCAGCTCTGAAAGGAGGGCAGCCCCACAACCTAAATAACTGCTAGCTCACCAGCTTATGAAAAATTTAATCTATGACCTAATTGCCATCAAGATAGCCTCTGAAACAACAGTAACCTGCACTTGGAAGGCAGAAAGATGTGTTCCCTTGGTGTAAAGAAGACAAGTGAGGACTGAGGAAAGGGGAAACAACAGTCAGGGCTGGGGGAGGGACACACTGGGCAAAGAAAAGAACAATTTTGCTTTACTAAGCACTTTCATTAGGACAGCTACTGGACTGTTTCTCATATCATCAACAAGTCTAAACTATTGTGTCTTTCTTTACAACCTAGAAAAGATCTATTACAAAATTATTTCTGTACACTATAAATTAGCTCCGATTCTCCATAACCAGTTCACATAAACCAAAGTTAGACTTCTATTCTCTTGGGTTTAGTTGCTTGTAACTCAAGGTGGCTGTATGGCTGGAGTTTTGTGAAGGTTGTTTGGTTTGGGATTGTGGTTTAATCTGAGAGGGGGGGAGAAGATGGGGTGGAGGAGGTCTTAAAAATGTGTAGTCATTCAGTGTTAAGTCTCACTGTTTAAAAGCAGTTCTCTGTCTTTATGTCTGAATTCTATTGCATTTCAGATGACCCCAAAAGTCTTCATAGCAACATGACTGAAAGGGGAACTTGATGTGTCTTCTATGTGTGAAATTTGTTGTTCTAAGTTCTTTGGTATGAACTGCCTGATCAGGTTTTGCTTCTGATCAGAATCACAACTCCAAAATATCCAGTTAAAGACCTCATTCAATTTCTGATGTCTCAGTATTCACATGAGATGCAGCACAGACAGTACGAATGATCCCATTCTCTCCTTCCAAGTGGGTCAGGAGTCATGAGTATGTTTCTTTCTGGTTTGAAGATATTTCTGGTGTTCTCCAAAACATTTGCTGTTGCCCAGGCTTGATGTGAAGACAACAACTGTCTGGTGCAAAAGCATTTGGATGTTTTTACTTCTGAAATTTGAACTCCTGAATGTTTCTGGCAGGTAGAGCAGCCAAAGCAATGGGCCCACAGCTCTGAAAAGTACCTCCTTTTGGTATTTTCTCAATCATACATATGGCCATTTTTAGAACATATAGCAAACAATTTGTATACATGAGGTTTTTTTTGTCAGCTGGCAACCCAGTTGACTCTTCTGATAAGAAGAATTTGTTTGCATCGTTATGTCATGTTTATCTTCCCAGGCAATTAGATACATGTGACAAACAGTTGAAATGTGGGCCTGGATTGTCAGGTTATGTGCTGCCTTAATCGTGATGACAGTGATACTGATACTGTTCAGTGATCACTGATACTGTGATGAGGTGTTACAGTGATACTGAATTTTGCCAGGACCTTAGGACCAAAATGAAGCTATCCAGTGGCATGGAGAATACAAAATGGGATATACTTGAAACATTTTGGTGGAAAATACCCACTTTAAAAGACTGATAGAAAAAGAAATACAAGCAGGAAGGATAGCTATTCACCAAGCATTAAAAAATTTAGCTCCCTTTTCCATACTTGTATTCTGAAAAATTAGGATTGATGGTGTCCTCTTTACATAAACCCAGATGAAGATGTAATTCTCAGAAGCCTGAGGAATCTGACATACTCTACTGCAGTTAACATGATATGTTAGGTTCTTTAGTTAAGAAATATATGTAAAAACCAAAAGCTGAGCAGAGGATAAATACTTCTGTAGTTTAATGCATTATCATGGGGAAGGCCAGGAGAATAAGAAGTGATTCTAAAACTTTTTTGTTTGTTTTTTTGTTTTTAAATTATATTTTCTACTGATTCCTTTAAGAAAGAAGCTAAATATTGTAAACTATAATAAATTTCTAGGACTTGGAAAATAATGTGAAGATACTGGAGGGCTTATACTTCTGTTGTGTGTCACTGCTGTTTGCATTTTCTCTGCGGGTGAAGGAGTTTATTGGTATTGTACATGCTAGAGCTCTCACTGCCTGGACATTTGAGGTCATTTCATTTTTCTGTTTGTTTGTTTTGCTTCCCACTAATTGCAGTTTGTTCATAACAAAAGCTGGTGAAAAAACAAACAACGAAAAAACAGCCAACGAAAAAACAACCTACAAAATGTAGAGATATAATTTAATAATTGAAAAGAGCCATGGGAAATCCAAATTCCTGAAGTGGAATGCCACTTGGAGTGCATTGGGAAGGAGACAACAGTTATTGCTTATTCGAATGAACATATTTCCTCTGGTTTTATTAAAAACAGACCCAGAATAATCTCTCCTATGTACTTCATAAGTCAGTTGCTGTTCCTCTGAAGGAGGGTTAAAAACCAGTGTCAACTCCAAATTGTTTTTCATGTAGTACAAGGACTACCAGGTGCCTCCTCCACTAGAAAAACCTGTTCCTCAGACACTCCTCTTCCTCATAGTTAGGCATATAGTCAGAGAGGACACTAGGAAGAATCTTTAACAGGGTGGATTTTATATACAAAATATGTCCTTGACTAAAGAATTCGATACTTTTAATGATTTCTGTGGTTTGATTGGGTTGTCAATTAGATCCTGGGTTTTTTTGTTTTTTTCTCAAGTTTTTCACAAGATTTTTTAATGTTATTTTTTGAAAAAAACCCAAAACATTCTGATTGTAACACTCCCTCTATAAGGTAAGAGAGCCTTTGCAAAACTACTGCAAGCCACTTAGGATTAAATTAAGGATCATTACACTCTTAATTTCAACTCTTACTCATGTGATGCCAGTACTCTCCTTACCCCTGAAGCACAAGAGCTTCTTATCTATCCACCTTTGACACCTAGACAGGGAGGTGTGAGGTGGAACACAACTTTTCTGTGTGGGTTCTTCCTTCACTTTACCAGGAGGACTAATTGCCACTTTTCCATTCTGATAATTTACATCCAGTTCCCAGAGGACAGACAGGTTTCTCCACAGTTTATTGTGGAAGAAGTGGAATATTTGCCACTGCTGCTGACATGGGGGTATCAGCAAAACATCTAAGGTCATGAAGGATCAGCAAAGGCTTTTGCAAAGTGACTCAAACACCTGAGTATTAATTCTTGCAGCAAAGTAGGATGGTGAAATTCTCCATACAAAACCTCATAATTTCCTGATAATTCCTGTTCTGTCTTGAAACAGTCCCACTCAAAAAAGGATCTGTAAGCCTAAAATGCATTTTTCTTCTTTCCCTTCCTCCCTGATGTCAGTGGATTTAACAAAGGGAATAACTTTTTCTTTAGGCTGAGAATACAGTATTTCAGGCTTATTTATGCCTAATGCCACAAGCAGTACTGATACCGCAGTCAAATTATATCCTCACATTAAACTAACAATTTAGTCACATAGATTTTATTTGGAAACACTGAATAAAAACATCACTTGACCTAGACTATCCTGCAGTCAAAGTTGATATTGCAAAGTTGCAGACTAAGCTAAATTCTCTTAAACACCTCTGCAGAGGACTCTGCAATACAGTTTTGAGTTGAAATTCAGGTTTGCTAAGTCATACTGATAAGAGATTTTGGATTTACGCAGATTGATCAGCAGCCTGTCTTAACCTGTACTTGCTGGATTCCCAGGGGGATCACCATGTCACTTTTGATATATGAAATAACTGCCAGAAAAACTCTGATTTACTCCAAATTCACCACTGCTTTAGAGGTGAAAAAGGAGAAAAGATGTGTTCTGTCAAACTCAGACTACTTTTGACATTGTTACTTTGAATTTTTATTTGTCTATTAAATCAAAGACTTACCAGTTAAGAAAAGCAGTAGCTACATCAAGTTCTTCCTTAATACAAGATGAAATAAAAAACTTATTTCATATTTTCAAGTGTTTGCAGAGTTAAAACCCAAAGAGCAGCTAGTTTTCTCATTTAAGCTTGAAATTATCTGGCAACTGTGACAAAGAGCAAGGCTGGGAGATTTTCTAGCTACAAAACATAAAACAACTGCACTAGATCTTTCTTACACCTTTCTGAAACAGTCCAATAAATATAGTTAGAAAATATGTAAGGGGAAAGAGAAAACCAAGCTATAAAAATATTGTGCAATTTTAAGATTATTTTTTGAAAAAAACACAGTTTTTTGAAAAAAAACTATCTTCATCCAGCTGTGGAAAACAAACATCTGCCCATCTTCTGGTACACCCTTTCATCCACCTGTATGCTTTCTGCTTACTCAGTGTAATTTTTCTTTTGTCCCTCACCCTGCAATATCTGGACTTAGTATTTCTTTAGTTCTATTCCTCCTTTTTCATGCTGGGAATATGCTTACCTCCTCCTTTCTGCTCCCAGGCCCCTAGTGTAGCAACATCTCCACATTCCTTTCAGAAATACCTTTTTCATGCTTGATGATGAATATGAGCTGATGTTTTCTGCTTTGCACTTGGGGATGGGATGGTCCCAGGGAGCAGGCAAGCTGCTTGGCTTTGCTTCACCCATCTTCTGCACCTCCATCTAGCCAAAGAGCTTATGTCTCTGAGAGGAAAAGTGCTCTGAGCTGAGGCTGATGGCAGCTGCCAGAAGCACATCTGGATCTAATATACCAGTTATTCTCAGTAGTGGGGAAAGGAACAGTCTGCTCTGTAACTTTAAACTGTATAGCTTTGCAATAAATATGAAATAGCTTTAGGCATATCGACTGTACCTTGCATCATTACAGCAGGTCCTGTGGTTGGTTTTGTTGTTTCATCTAAAGCCACTGTCTGGGGAGTCATGTGTCTGAGCCATATGATGATGAAAGACTGCTTGAGGCAAGCAAGTTTTTGTCCTTCCTCTTGACACAGAATTGCTTACATATGTGAATCTTAAAGCATTAGAAAACGAAGGAAGTACAGAAGATGCATTTCTGTTTCCTGAGACATTTATTCCTTGATTCAAAATTCTCATTCTGTACCCAAAAATAATTCTAAAGAGCTAAAGCCTTGTTTCCCAAGGACATGGATTTCTGGGATAATAAGGAAAAATACCTTTCTTCTCTTACCTTAGGTACAAGCTGTGAGTAGAATCTCATTATTTCATTGGGATGCACACAGCTGGGATTGGACTAGCTACACAAAAACTGTCATAGCTTTGTAAACTACTTAATTCTTTATACTATGTCCAGAGAAAGTTCACTGTGGAAAGAATTGCAGTGAACTGGAATGAATATAGAATTAATTGTTTTGCTGCATTGAAGCTAGAGAAAGCAAAGTTATATCTATTTCCACAGCACATTTCCTTTTTTTTTTCCTCCTTTGCAGTTATCATTCTCATAATGTATGTAAAGCACACAGCTGCTGATTAAAAGATTGCAAAAGAGATATGGAAAAAAAAGTCTTTTTAAACATATGGAGTGAAATTGAGTGGCACTTTGTGATATGTTTTCCAATTAGGAATGACATTTAATTTTCAGAGTTGAGCTCTTTTTAAGATAATGTTTTATTGGTTCAGGTGCATACTTTCATTACCAACTGTAATTTTCAGGATTTTAGGCACAGGGCAGGCTCCCTTGTATATTTTCCAATAGTCTCACTTTGATGTGTAAGACTATACTTACTGTTGCAAGTGACAAAACTTCCAAAATTGTTTATGGTTCCAGTTTTTATGTATCTCTATGTTATTAAATAAGCTGTAGGTTTTAGCTTTTCACCAGTTTCAGAAGTATTTGGGTTAGGCCTTTCTACCTAACAAGGGAAAACACAGCTTATTATGCAGATCATCAGTTGTCCTAAGGTCAGTTTTGAGGGACATAAGCATTTGTATTGATTTGACAGGTTTTTTGTAAAAATCCAATGGTCAAACTAGAAAAATGTACTTTCTGCATAGTAAATATTTGTAAGTTGTTTAGGTAAAAAATGACAACTCTTACAAGAGAAACACTTTTAAAATATTATTTTTCAGTACCCCGGGTATGTGAAAAGCTTAATAGAAATAAATAAACCTACATCTCTGCTGCACACTTGCAAGTAAGAGGCCAGCAGTGATGGCTTCACATTAACCTGGCACAAATCGAATGTCTTCCTCTGCACCCAGTTGCTCACTCCCATCATCTTCCTCGTGCTGGTACAAGCACTGAGGCTTTCAAATGAGTGCAGTCAGGCAAGTTCAGGAGCACATTTAGCAGCAGCATTTAATCAGCAGGATTTAATCACATTAAACTGACTGTATAATCATGACCTGATTCTGCAAAACTCTAAGTTCAAGTTTTGCATCTTAAAAGGCTTCACATTTTAATCACATTGTAACTTATATGATACTATACACAAAGCGGGAGACCTATGGAAAAGAAATGTATTTCTACTTCAGTCTGATATAGCTGACAGTAGTACTGAAGGAAAACTATGATGAATTAGTAGGTTGGTTATGTGCTTTTTATATAATATCAAAAATAGGTGTGCCACAAAAAAGAGGAAGGACTGTGAACCAGATTATTTCCTGTTTTGCCTTCAGAAAATTGTTTACTTTTGTATGTTGCATCTCTTCAAAATGCTTTAAACAAACTGCTTGGTTTAAATCAAAACATTAATTATGATTCCATGAGTTTTTCTGTGTTGTTCAGGACTGAAACTTTTATCTCTGACATGCTATATCATACTACTGTTTAGTAGAGACCCCATGCTGTTACTTGACAAATAGGGAATTCTTCATTACACTAGGACTTACACATTTTTAATGTATCTTGCTGGGACTATAAAAATATTCTTTTTTCCTATATAACCTTAATGCTGTATGTCAATTTTGTTTCTCATAAGTGGTAAGGAAAATTTCCAAACCAAATAGTCATCTGTTCTTTATGTATCTGCTGTTGTATAGCATGCATATTACTGCTGAAGGATTTTTTTCAAGTTGTATTTTCAGAGTGATTTTTAATAAGATAACAAAATTTGCATGTGGGCACATATGTATGTCTGTGACTGTGCATGCATACACACATGCATATTTATCTCTGCCTGTTTTCCATTAATACCTTTGAACCCTTTGGCTAATTCCAACCAAATTAACTTGGGAACAGATTTCTAAAAATAAGTATGTTCCTACAAGGCTTGGAAAATGGCCAAGTAAAACAAGGAAATCTTATCAGTGTTCTGATTAAAGGAAAGGTTGTAGTGTAAGAACATACATTCTAAGACACTAGAGAACCTACCTTGACGACCTGTATAAACATCTCAGATGGAGAAAAGAGATTTTCTTGGCCTATGCCATAACTGCCTGGTCCATGATGTAATGATAGAAAAGAAAAAAAAACCAAAAAACGAAAACCTTGCGCTTACAAAAGTCATTTTTTGTAGGCCAGTGTCATGATTTGACTCATGATTCTGAATGTCATAGTATTGTCCTTGTATATTAATAGTGCATCTTAACTGGACAAAGAAGTCAAAGGGGACATGTAGAACACCCATAGCAACAGCAGTACTAGTTGCATACTACTTTTAGATTTTTATTTTGTTTGATGTAACCTAATAAAGGCACATTCCATTTGGCACAGGACACTCCACTATAAAAATTTTATTGTAGATTGCAATTTGGTCTTTCCTGGTTATTCTATATATGTAAATACATTCAAAATGTTTAATGAAGGTTTCTTTCTCTTAATTTAATATGGAAACTGAGAGGAGTTAGAAAAATAGATTCATTGAATGGCTAGGGTTGGAAGGGACCTTAAGGATCATCTAGTTCCAAACACCTTCAACTGGACCAAGTTGCTCAAGGCCCCATACTACATGGCCTTGAACACTTCCAGGGAGGGAGCAGCCACAACTTCCTCGGGCAACCTGTGCCAGTGTCTCACTACCCTCAAATTAAAGAATTTCTTTCTGCTGTCTAATGTAAGAACCCCTACCCCAGTTTTCACGTAGGCCCCCTTCAGGCATTGGAAAGTTGCTGTAAGGTCACCTTGGAGCCTCCTTTTCTCCAGGCTGAACAACCCCAATTTCTTCATCCTGTCTTCACAGGGAAGGTGCTCCAGCCCTCTGATCATTTTAGTGGCTCTCCTCTGGACATGTTCCATGAGCTCTGTGTCCTTCTCATGATGGAGGTTCCAGAACTGGACACAGTACTCCAGGTGGGGTCCCACAAGAGCAGAGCAGAGCTGATCCCTTGACTGGCTGTCTGTACTCCTTTTGGTGCAGCCCAGGACCCAGTTGGCTTCCTAGGCTGCAAGCACACCCTGACAGCTCGTGTTAAGCTTTTGGTCCAACACCCCCCCCAAGTCCTCCTCAGGGCTGTCCACAAATCTTCCTCCTCCCAATCTGCATTTGTGCATGGGATTGCCTTGACCCAGGTGCAGAACCTTGCACTTGACCTTGTTGAAATTCATGCAGTTTGCATGAATCCACTTCTCAGGCCTGTCAAGGTCCCTCTGGATGATCTCCCTTCCCTCCAGTGTGTTGATTTCAGCACACAGTTTGGTGTTGTCAGCAAACTTGGCAGGGTGCATTCAATTCCACTGTCCATGTTGCCAACAAAGATGCTAAACCAGCCCTTGAGGAACCAGCACTCATCAGGCATCTCTGGATGCTGAGCCACTGATCACGACTCTTTGGGTACAACCATCCATCCAGTTCTTTATCCAGCGAGTGGTCGATCCATCAAATCCATATCATTCCAGTTTAGAGATCAGAATGTCGTGTGGGACAGTGTTGGATGATTTGCACAGGTCCAGGCAGATGAGACAGGTTTATTGTTACTCTTAATTGACAGCATTTGATTTGGCAATAGATTTTTCAGTTTCTAAAAAGCTAAGAAAGGATTAATATTTATTTCTTTTAAAATAATATGGAGTACATTTTGGGAAATAATAATCATCCCTTCATGAAGTAGTGCTATAAAGGCAAACAGCAATCAAAAATAAGTGGATTGTGTAGCTTTTTCATGTAGTGGTGTATACCTATAATAAGAATTTAGAAGCTGTTATGGAGTTTATGATCTTTAGTGAAGCTTTTTGGGAATGCTGGTATTAGTAAAATATTTTACTTATAGAAAATCCTGAGGACCACTGAAGATATAGAAACCAGAGTCTAAATTTTAAGTATCCGTGAATGCATTCCATAGTTCAATCATAAAACATACTTATAGCCAAGCTGTTTTGTAACTAAATATATGTTTACTTAAATCTAAAAGCTGAAATACACAATGCAGAAAAGTTATTTTATTAAATAATCAGCTTCTTGTTATTTCAGTTAAGGTATGAGATCTAAAATAAAATGGTTGAGGCTCCTGTACTGTCTTTCCACAAGGCCTAGAACTACAAAATTTAGCATACTTGATGATTTTAAGTTAAAAAATAGTTTCAAGCCCTAATTATCACAGAATCACGGAGTCACTGGAGTTGGATGGGACCTCTAGAAATCATCTAGTTGAACCCCTCAGCTGAAGTTGGATTGCACATTACACATGATTGCATCCAGGCAGGTTTTGAATGTCTCCACAGAGGGAGATTTCACAACCTTCCTGGGCAGCCTGTTCCAGTGCTTTGCTGCCCTCACAGTACATATGTTTTTTCTTATGTTTAAATTGAATTTTCTGTGTTCCAGTTTGTGCCCATTGCCCCTTGTCCTATTGGTGGGCGTGAAAGTCTGTATGATAAGGAGAAAATTAAGTGGCCTTAAAAACTGGAAAATAAAGTTTGTTTTTGTCTGGATTTATGACCTAATCCTGCACATAGACTGGCAATAATCCCATTATTGGGATTGCCCTGTGTCCACATAGCATACCCACTGTAGAGCTTGGTATTCTGCAAGACCTTTGCTGACCTTTTCTGTAGCAATATCTCCAATGTCCATCATGATCTGCAAATATAACCCAAATAGCCCATCATCCAACATGTCCTGAATCAATCTTATTTCACCTCCTGGTTGTACAAGGCAAAGCACCTGGTATGATGAGCTCAGTTTAGCATGTATCCACGTATGCCAGCAGCTGGACCACTGTATGTCAGCCCAGCACTTCTGTTAAATAGGATGGAAAATGTCTGCATTCTTCATGTCTTTCTTTTAATAAACATCAGTAGCAGATCTCTTCTCTCCCTAGGTTTTGGGTGGTTTTGCTGAACTTGAGGGTGTATTACTGTGAAACCTCAGTGCTTTTGTTGTCACTGATGCTATTAGATTCCAAGTTAGCATAAGGTGAACTTGGAGAAGCAGAACTATTTCATAACCCTAATTTTCTGAGCACACAAAAGAGCCAAATGCAAGTTTTAAAAAAACACATTATCTTCTGTCTATCTTCCACATTTTTTTATAGTGTTACAATGTAAAAACATGAGCAATTATGATACAAGTAATTCTGAGTATGTTCCTTTTGAAGCCCATGCACTTCAGCACAGTGTGTTGTCTTCCAAAGTGATATTGTATTAATTATACGATTTGGAGCGACTGCAAAAGTGGAAATCCAACAAATGCTGAAGAAGAATTAACCTCTGAATCAGTATGTCTAATGTGAAGTCAGAGCATATTCCCTGGATATGTACTCAGGGGTGACCCTGTAATGCATGGCTCCAAGGGTATAATGCACCAAGCCTGCCATTTCCACAGTAGTTTTGTGGTCCCTGGATTTTGACTGCATGGTGTCACTGATGAGTATGTTGAGTGTGAGGCTCATTCTACATTGTGTCTGTCAATCCAATTATAATTATATTTATTCATGAAAATCTGTAGTAGTTTCTGATGCTCTCTCAAGCTTCTAACATTAGTGCAGGAGTACCTTAAGATTCATTATTTTGCCAACTTTATAACAATCTGTCTGAATTTTCTCCTAATCATATGATCTTCTTTTTCTTTCCATATAAACCCCAGGAGACCTAATTTAGTGCATTATGTCTTCCACATTGATAGCTCTACCTTTATGCTCGGATGAAGAACTGACTAAAAACAAAAATAAAAAACTCTAGAATTAAATGTGGAAGCTAGTGCTAGGTTTATAAAATCACAAACCTATTTAAAAGTCAGAAAGTTTATCTAGCGCAGTTCTTGCAGTTGCTATCTGTTAAACAGACAACAATGCCAGAAAGCATACTTATAAAATTCATGACAAAATGTTTCCAAGAATTACCATCTTTTGTTCATCACCACACTAAAAACTGCATTCTCTTCTGCCATGCAGATTATAACTAATGGAAATAGGTGACTATTTTCTCCTCAGACTTTGTCCCACCTGGTGCTGTTAATGTTTATAAACATGTACCATTCAGTCACCTTTTTAGGATATCTGAGAAGATGTCAGAGGTGGTATGGTTGTTTAATTTTATCATCTGAGCCATTCGAGGCAATATTTTTGAGTTGTTTCTGTCTTTTGTTTGTTTGGTTGGTTGGTTTTGGATTTTTTTTCCCTAATAGAATAACTGTAATCCTATGATCAGAGGAGCTCTTCTGGTAAATGCAGATAGATGGTTGATGTCAGGGCCCCAAATGAATGAAGAGGTTGCAATTGCTGTGAGAGGCCTTACCTGGGACAGTCACACAGTCACTGCCATGGCCCTATGGCCTCTGGTTAACTTTGACCCAGGGCATCAATCTCTGAGCTCTGCTGTAAATGTATGTGTTTTCATCCCCGTTTGTTGGCGTGTGGTTTTGTTTAGAATTTGTGGTTTAAATTTGGAGTTGCTACTTTGCCTGATGGTGGCTGGCTAGTTGGTGGGACCTGCTGCCACCTCTGTCCCTGCTCTGCTTCCCTTACTTTGGTGTGGTGGGACTGATTTCTTGGTGAGGTTTTGCCCATGGTGTGCTCCTCTTTAGCTTCCCTTTTCTTGTGTGACAGCCCTGCTCTTCTTACTCCAACTTCTGACTTGAACTACTGGCTACCTTAACTTCCTGGCTTGGATTTTCTTTCATTTCTTCAAATACAAAGTCCATCTATAAAAGGAGAGGTGTTCATCTTAGAATTCATTGTACTGATTTAAAATGGGAAGAGGGACATGCTCCCGATTTTGAGAGTATTGGGAGATCTCTGCTAATCTGAGAAGCTGTTGTTACATACATTTTAACAGATTTGGCCAGTTACTTTTCTTTCCCGGCTGTAACTAATAGTAATTTTTTTAATCTAAGTGTCAGCTTAATATAGTCTGAGCATTGTATTAAGCCTATTGCATAATGTACTGTTTCTGAACTGAAGTTCACTTTGGTCTGCTGAGTTTTATTAGGGTTAACTATACCAGCAAAGAACAACTTGACATAACCTTGTCTCTTATTTGAAACCAAAGTCTGACTGTAATAGATGTAGAACTGTGCCCAAACTGTCATTTTCCCCTGCATGTTATCATCTTATTTCTTCTGAAGCCCTCTTGCTTGACACCTCAGAACACAGCAAATAAACAAGTTTTCTATCTGAGAAGCCTGCAACTAATTTGTTGCATGAGCTAAGTTTTTAGAGTAGCATGTCAGAAAATAGGTGAAGGAGGGGTGGGGAAAGCAATCTGACTAAAACTAGCAAGATGGTGCTTTGCTAGGAGAGTCAAAGGTATAGGATACTTCTTTGTATTTCAGAAGGACTTGGGTGGTTTATCACTTATCTGCCAGATGATGGTGGTTTTACACTGGGGCTATGAATTGTCATGCTGATCTGTTTATCACGTGTAATTCTGCAAGAAGTATTTGAAAACCTAGTGAAATGCTTTGTTTTGAAGAGTGCTAGAATGTAAGATGAATTTTCAGCAGAGCTGGTCAGATGGTGAAACCTAATTACCTATTCCAAGAGCAGAGCTCTGCTTCTTGCAGCAGTGTTTTGTAGGTGCCAAAGGTACTTTGACTTAGCAAAACTAATTCCAGTCAATGAAGGATCATTTCAGCATGAAACCTAAAGGTTACAAGACAAGTGTGGAAGGAAGGCTTTCTTGAGTAGGAGCTGAGGACTGTGACTGCATACCCAAGAAGTACAATATAGTTTACACATCACTTCTCTACTGATAAATGTAACTCCAGAAAAATGCTTTGGTTTTGTTTGCTTTGTGACAGTTCCAGACAGCAAGTCTGAACCTATGAAATGCCAGACAAGGGCAGGAAAACACAGTTGCTGTTTCTAAGACATCTAGTTGAAATTATTAATAAGGACTCTTTCCAAAAGTGGTGTCCCCTCCTGCTGCACATGCTGGTGCTGTGGCCTCTGCTAGAACCCAGGGGTGAAGCTGGCCCAGGCTGGCAGTGCCCCAGTGAGGCTGTGGGGTGGGCAACAAGGCTGTGACTCTTCCCAATCCTTCCTGTCCTCTTTTACCCCAATTAGCTCAGGTATGCTTTATCAAGATTGTTTATTAGCCTTGTTTGCTTTTTGTTCAGAAAATACATTTTTTACTGAACAAAACCAACAGCTATTAACTGATAACATTTTACTGACCAATGCTTGAAGAAACAGGACTTGATTTAGTTTGTGAAATTTAGATGTAAAGAGTCTTTTTCTTCAAGCAGTACTTTATCCAGACTCATCCTGCATCTCTATCAGTGTTTGCTGTATGAATAAAAACACTAGAATTTCTGAAGAAGGAATCTAAGACACTGGGTACATTTCATACGTGTTTGGTTACTGTGTGTTCTCCACTGTGAACTTATCTTTATTTCTTTGTCTGTGTCAACAGAAATGAGAGTAGGCCATTAACTGCTGCTTTTAGATAAGCTCTGCAATTTGACTTCCAAACTGCTCTATGAAAGGTTTCTGCATATTCAGAGTGAAGGAGCATCTCTCCTGAGTGCAGCACAATCTCCAGAGTCACTGGTGTGATTTCCATAGTCCTATTAGAAGTTGGCAAAGCATGTGGCTTGGGAATAAACTCAACTGCAGCAAAGCAGATACTGTTTGGCAGGCAGAGACATAGATACTTCACTTCTTTAGTCTACTAAGATGGGACTGAGGTTCAGAATTCCAGAATGTGGAGGTCATAGGTTGTGTTTGTTCACATTAGAACTGGGCCATCAAGGTTTTATTTTTATGCCTCTTATTTCTTATCTCGCAAGTATTCAGGTTGCTTATTAAACAAAGGCTGCCTGTGCTACTAATGGACTTAGAACCCAGCCTCTGCATAGATTTAAAAAAAAAAAAAAGCTGAAAACCTAGATTTTGAATGAATTCAGTTCTCTGTATGTAGTATGCTTTTCCATAATGCTTTTCAGTACTTTGACAGTTGTCCATCATTGAACTTAAGTACAGAAGTGCACAAGTATTTGAAGAAACTTGTCTGTAAATACTGTAGATGGAAACAGTTCTGCATCTGAGAACTTTATGATCTGCTTATAGGGAAGAGTCATGCAGTTATGGATAGTCCAGGTATCCTTTAATAATAATGTATTACTGTATAACTATAGCTTGATTTAACAATTACTTGACATAAGGTATACTGCACAGTTTCCATCAGTACTTCACTAGCTGCTACTTGAACTGCAGGAACAGATTAAATCTAACAGCTTTTAATGAACTTTGTGCAAACTTTTTTACTACTTCAGTGTTTTTGATGTGGCAAGTCTTCACAAACTGTGATCCTGGTATAGCAACAATAACAGCATGGCTTCTACAAATGCTGCTGAAGTGCTGGTGACAGACAATGCTGCACAACAGCTATGTAATGGGAAGTAACACGGTTATAACATGTCAGCTACTGCTCAAAATAAAATTTTCTGGTGGATTTGAGGCTTACTGTAAGCTACTACAGAGGAGAGAGACATTGTGCTTCCAGCATATCGTGACAATACAGTGAATATGCACAAAGAACCTTTTTTAAAGTAGTTCATAGCTACAGCTATACAACTACAGAAGCAAACCTCCTGTGCGTTAATTCCCACTTTTGGGAGATGGAGTATATAATTTTGGTCAGGGTGATAGACAGGCATTAAGGAGAGCAGCACAGACAAACAGAATTCACCATTCTTTCAGGAGAAGCCAAAGGAAAAAGAAATTCTGATGTATTTGAGAAAGGGATTATATTATCCTGTCTACATATCCTATACCTAGTGGCAATTTAGAGAGAAACTGCTAGGTGTTTCTGAAATACAGACATGACAACTTCTAAATGCATATGTGTCACTGAATTTTTTAAAGGAATAATGAATGTATTCTAGAGCAATACATTCAACTTATATATTTTTATACATGGAAAAGGTATTTTCACTGACATGAAAGTTTCTTGCATTTCACATTGGATGGTGGACAAGCAGGCTGAATTTCAAAGACAGTAACTTTGAATATTTTCATCCTGGAATATTCATTCCAGAGTGGTCAATTCAAGAAGAACTTAAGTATTGCCACTAAAACTAAGAAAACCTTGAACCCTTCTTTTTGAGTGAGATGTGCAAGCCTGCTGCTTTAGCATGTGATTACTTGAACAGATGTGTTTTTTGACAAAGAAAGAGAAACAATGAGAAAATGCAAAAAGGTAAAATTTAGTGAATAGGAGAGAATTACATAATTGGTTTGGATCCTTTCTATCTGGCCATATATATTGTATACTAGACAAATTTATTGATAGAAGAGTTATTAAAATGAATATGGTAGATTACCTTTACCAATAAGATAGGCCAACCCCCTCAAAGCTAAGGTTTCTAATTCCAAAGCAGCTCTGTCTCTGCACAGCACTAATCATTTCTATGTCACTTAACACCTTAGACTTCCACCTTTTTCAAGAGTCAGATATATTTAACTGGGATGGTAATTCTTTCCATTATTCCATTAAACAGGAGTACATGCTGATAAGATGCCCCTGAGCTTTCTCTTCTCCAGGTTAAACAGTGACACCTCTCTGTCCCTCATATAAAAGGTATTCCAGTCCCTTCATTTAGGTGGCCCTTCACTGGACCTGCTCCAGAGTGTCCATGTCTCTCCTTTAGTGGGCAGCTTTATCCCCAGAACTGGATAACAAATGTATCTGCCTCATCAGTGCAGAGCAGAGGGTAAGGATCACCTCCCTCAGCACTCCTGAGTGCACCCCATCAGCTGTGTATGTGTGCCCATTTTGCTTAAGTGTTTGCTAACCTGTTCCTCTATGGATAATCAGTCCTCATTACACTAGACTTTCCCACTGGTCTTGGAGGGATGAGGGATTTCTGTGAAGAAGTGAATAAGGTATTAAGTACCTTGGCCTTTTTCATGTCCTTCAATACAAGGTCCCCATTCCATCCAGCAAGAGGCATGCATTTCTTCAAATCTCCCTTTTGTGGCTGATATACTGGTAAAGGTCTTCTGGTTATTAATTTGGAAAAATAGTGTGTTCACTAGATTCTTCAAAGTGCATATATTTTCTAATACTTTACAGCTAGCTGTTTTCTGATTTGATTTAATAAAGTCATTGAATGGTCACACTTTTAATTGAAAAGAAGGGAAGGATTAGGAAATAATTAGCACGCAAATTTCTGTCAAGGGCAGAAGTAATGATCTCTACCTTGTTATAGATTTGCCTTTTATCCCTAATGCCTTCCCCCACTGCAATAGCACTCATCCCTGATACTGCTTTGAACCTTACCTTCCATATAGCAAATCAGGTGAAAGCTAGCATCTGGTTTTTATAATGCGGAGTTATGCACAAGTTGGCTGCAAAAGAGTGGGGAAGGTAATATGACTTAATTTTGTTGGTCTTTCCTTTATAGGTGGCTATTAGTTTAGGTTTATGATCTCTACTCAATCAGATTTTCTTGAAGCTGGTAGGAATTGAAATCTTCTTTCCAGTTTGATTTGTAGGGGGCAATGCATTCAAATCCCACTGGGACAGGCTTGCAAGTCTGTTGGCATCCAGCATGATTTGGTCAAGCTCATTGCGTCAGCAAACAAGCCTAAATAAGAGCATGAAATAAGCCTGTTGTACCTGAGGGGCTGCTGTGGTACAGAAGTGGTCCAAGTTCCATTTCCCTTTCTGCAATAGACTTGTATGCAGCTGTAATGTACTCCTTGCATCTCCTAAAAGAGAGATTCTTTTAAACATAAAATCTGCTTAAACTGCTACAGTATCAGAGTCTGGGGTAGTTATTCACAGGACTCTGGGCAGTGACCATCTGCAGGATTCACTGCTGTCCTCTACTGTCACAACTGCTGTAATGCAGAGATTACTTTTCCATGGGAACAACACATAATTTTGTAGAATCATAGAATAGTTTGAGTTGGAAGGGACCTATCATCTAGTTCCAGTGCCCCTGCATGGGCAGGACAACCCCCCACTATATCAGGTTGCTCAAAGCCTCATCCGACCTGGCCTTGAACTCTTCCAGGGAGGGGGCATCTGCAGCCTTCCTGGGCAACCTGTGGCAGTGTCACACCACCCTCACAGTAACGAATTTCTTCCTAATATCCAACTTAAATCTCCCCTCTTCTAGCTTAAAGCCATTGCCCCTTGTCCTATCACTACATACTCTTGAGAAAAGTCCTTCTCCACCTTTCCTGCAGGGCTCAGTCAAGTACTGGAATGCTGCTACAACGTCTCCCTGGAGCTTCCTCTTCTCCAGGCTGAACTACCCCAACTCTCTCAGCTGTTTTCATAGGAGAGATGCCCCAGCCTTCTGATCATCTTTGTGGCCTTCCTCTGGACTTGCTCCAATAGCTCTATGTCCTTCTCATGATGGAGGCTCCAAAGCTGGACACAGTACTCCAGGTGAGGTCTCATGAGAGCAGAGCACAGAAGGAGAATTACCTCCCTTGAACTGCTGGCCAGTCTTCTTTTGATGCAGCCAAGGATATGGTTGGCTCTCTGGGCTACAAGTGCACATTGCTGGCTCATGTTGAGCTTCTCATCAACCATCACACCCAAGCCCTTCAATAACACCCAAGCTCCTTCAGAGCTCTTTTCAATCCATTCTCCATCCAGCCTGTATTTGTGTTTGGGATTGCCCAGACCCAGGTGCAGTGCCCAGACCCTTGCACTTGGCATTGTTGAACTCCATGTGGTTTGCACTAGCCCACTTCTCAAGCCTGTCATGGTCTGTCTGATGGCTTCCCTTCCCTTCCCTTCCCTTCCCTTCCCTTCCCTTCCCTTCCCTTCCCTTCCCTTCCCTTCCCTTCCCTTCCCTTCCCTTCCCTTCCCTTCCCTTCCCTTCCCTTCCCTTCCCTTCAGCATGCTGACCTCACCATACAGTTAAATATCATCAGCAAAATTGCTCAGGGTGCACTCAGTTCCACTGTCCATGTCACTGACAAAGATGTTAAACAGCACTGGTCCAAGTAGCAACCCTTGAGGAACAGCACTCAAGACTGGTGTCCATTTTGACATCAAGCTCTTGATGTCAACATTGAATTTCTCAGGATTTTCAAGTTACCTGTTACACAGGGTCTGGTGGGGTGGCATTGAGTTCCCAGTATCCGACCCTAAAGTGCTTTGTGTTAGCAAGACAGTGGTGTTGATAACACAGCAGTGCAAGCAGAGCATCGAGGCAGTCTCTTCAACCCCACCCTGCCAGAAGGCCAGCAGGCTGAGGATGGGAAGTAGTTGGGAGGGGACATAAAAAGGATGCTGTCCCAAAACGACCGAAGGAATTTATTCCATATTGTGTGACGTCATGCTCAGAAGCAAAAGCTAAGGGCAGGGGGGAGGCAGGAGACCACAGGATGGAGCAGATGTTATTAAACTCTTTTTCTTCTGAAGCAACTGCTATGCATACTGAGACCCTGCTTCCCAGGAACTGACCTGCAGATAGGAAGTAAAGAATAAATCTTCTCTTTTTGCCTTTCTTCTATGTGCAGCCTTTGGTCCTTTCATTAAACTGTCTTTATCTTGACCTATGAGTTTTGAATCTTTTCTTTATCTCTCCTGGTGAAGTGAGAGCAGCTTGGTGGGCACCCAGCAAGCAGCTAAGGTCATCTCACCACACTAATATAATATGATTACTAATACTTTAGCTCAAATACAATATGAAAATAAATACAGAATTCTTACAGCCAATGTAGACAATAGTAGATACTTGTTAACTTTAAAATGTGCCTATAATGAAACAACTCAGCTACTGAATTTTTAGAGACTTGCTAATACATATGCAGCCCCAGTGGATTGAAAGTAACTGTCAAGAAAAAAAATACAGCACCTTGTTTTCAGGAACGCTTGCCTAGTCATTAATAGGGTGAGAATAACATATGCTAGTAATAATCTCTATTGCTTAGTGATTTTTAATTAGATTGATACCTATCAAGAAATTCAGCACACCACCAGGTTTAATTTGTAATCTATGACAGGTCTATGCTCACTTTACCAGTGTTCAAAGACTATGCTCACTAGTGGTACCTGGGTCCTGACTATTGTAATACTAAAGCTTTCTATCCCCACTACAAACCTAACCAACATTAACATTAAGAATTTAACTCTAGGTGGCAGTTTATTCCATTTATTTTTTTTAATGGAAGCTTAGCAGCTGCATATTGATCAGCAAGCTATTGTAAATGCAACATTATAAAAGCTGACAGAGACAGCAAATCAAGCTGTTATAACATGCATTTTTATTATTATTTTTTTTTTTTTGTACACTTTAGTGTATTTCTTCCTATAGCTGGTCTTAGAGCGTATGACTCAAATTTTACTTTCCTAGAGATTAGTCTTTTTTATAAAACTGAGATAGCTGGGAAGGGCCTAATGCTGACTTCTCAAATCCTCTGTCAGTTCTTTTTTTTTTTTCACTAAATTTCGGGTCAAACCAATGAGTATCTACTGTCTGTCTTATTTCTACTATTGCTACTTCAAGTACTTGTTGTAGGCAGCTGCCCCTGAGCAGCCTTCCTTGTGTTTGCAGCCCCTTGCTGGGCTGTTTACTCTTTCAAAGTCACCTTTTGTTTTGGCTTTCCTTAAGTCATTTGCAACAACATTGTGAGTTCACAGCAAACTGTTTTGTTTGGTTACAGTTGCTAAACTCTTTGTAAAAGTGCTTCCTTTTTAAGACACGGGAATTATAAACAATTAATTTAGGGCGAATTAGGAATCGCTAGGTAATAGTGTGATAACATTGATTCGGAACCAGATCCGGGCAGCAAAGTTCTGGAGGAGACCTGATCAGGTCACTGACATCTTGAAGCAAAAATTTATAAAAATAAATAAAAAATGGAGCAATTATGAGTGGTCCAATATATAGGAACTCTGAGAAAAAAATATTTGCAGACTTCTCTGTTGCTTGAATTGCAAAATATAATGAGCTTTCAGCAACGTTTTTAGCTCTTTCAATTTTGCTCTTTGCCTTTTGCAGTAGTGAACATTTGTCATGTAACAGGCAGAGTCCTCACAGCCCATGTACACCCATCTTGACAATGAGATAATTAGATAAGCAATACTACTACACTGACATAGTAAAAAAAGGAATTAAAAAAAAAAATGTACTCTAGTATATTTTAGAGGTCACGTTTACTGTAGATGTAGCTAATTGCATTTCATATTTGAGGAGGCATCCTATCTGGGCTACATTATTGAAATAAGGCTCGTCCTAAGCAAAGTATATTCCCTACTGGGCTCCACAACTCTTCACACAGATTGCCATGCTCAGCTTATTTCCATAGAGGTTTGTGACCAAAGGTTTGGTTTCAGATGGACCTGACAAGATGAAAACACACCAGTGGATTAATGGACCTTTTCACATGAAATGGAAAATCATAGGACCATAATAACATAATTCAGGCTGGAAAGGAGGAATCCCAGGGGCTTCCAGTCCCACCTCCTGCTCAAAGCAGGGTCAGTTGGGAATCGGGCTGGGTTACTTTGCTCTCTGCTGAGAGATTCATTTTGCAGACTGGTGAACTCATGTTGGTTCACCAAAGAAAGTAACCTAAATATATCTGAGGAAAAATAAGAAAGGTATGGAGCTCAGAAAGAAGAATGATTAAGGAAGTCAAGAAGCAGAATTAAAAGAAAATGTTTGAAATTGGGTTGAGGAGTATTAACTTGGTATACTTTGGAAGTAGAAACCAAAGAAGGAATTAAAAATTTCAAGAAAGAAACTGTAAATTTTTAAATTTTGGGTTTAATTGATTCAATAGTATAGAAACCCATCCTTCTGTAACTGATGCAAGTGACAAAACATTCAGTGGCTTCAGCTGTGGCCAGACTGGTCTAGGTAACCTTCAGCACCTTCAGCTAAGGTAGGAACAAATGTGTATGTATTCTATCTAATCCATATGCAAGGTATACAACATGCTGGTTGGTTTAGAGTTGGCTGGGAGAAGTCCCCAGCTTAGACTGTAATATTATATTCTTGTTTGTCTTCAACTGCTTGTGGGACAGTAATTCAGACTTAATATACTTTGGATGGTGCTCAATATTGCTAAAATTAGCTCAATATTCAAAAGCTAAATATCGCTTTCAAAATCAGCTAAACATTTAGGGGTTAGTGGAGAGTCTAAGGAACTGTGTCCCTGTCTGCATTGCAGCTTATCCAGTCCTGTTACATACCATGGGATTTGCTGATAAGACTGTTTCTGATTATTAATTTAAATAGTATTGAGAAGATAATTTAAGTTTCAGAGAGTTTAGTATCTGCTGTTTCATGTTCATAGAAATCCAACCCCAAACTCTTGCCTAATTGAGATGAGTGTAATGGCTAAGGAATATAATAGATTGCTGTAAGAGAATATGGGAAGTAGTTCTTCCTCGTAGTAGCATCTTACGTGGTTTTCATTTTACAGGTCAGAAACTCTCTCTGGATAAACACTGAAATCTTTGCATCTCAGACATGAAAATTAAGTTCTTTAAATAAAGTCAGGAAATTTTTTGTTAAATATGTTTTTATAGCAATATGTGTTTTAAGTATTAGTCTATTTGAGAAAGACATTAGATTGTATCCAATCTAGGTGGATGAAAGAGATATAGGCACTAAAGTGACGCACTGGGTAACTAAACTCTAACCTAATTTCCAGTGTTTCTGCAACTCTTGATTAGATGCATGCAGCCGCTTAAGTCCAGACAGTGGGGGTTTGTTAACTAAATCCCAATGGATTTGTAAAGTTTGCTTTATTCTCCCAAAGACAGCCTAAGAAATCAACTTCAGATTTTTACAGAATATTCCCATATACTACCTTCTTTCTGTGAAGGTTGTCACCCCCACAGCAGATGGGAATGTGTTTGGCTGCCCTGTGTGACACTGCTGACGCTGGCAGTTCAAGCAGCAGAGCCCCATGTGCACAGTGTTGCACTCTGATACTTCCACGGTGGGGACAGAGTGACAGGACACAAGGCTGGAAGAAGGACACAAGGCTGGAAGAGACACCTAGAGAAACAGTGATGTCTCTGTTTTCACAGCCATTTGCTAAGCAAAACTGTCACTGTTTAAATGATAGCTGTGAATGCTTAAATCTTTCCCTATTCTGTATAAGCACATATCAGGTCTTAAGAATTCATGTAACTGGTCTTGGTCTCAAACAGGACAGCTAAGTGACAAGACATCCTTCAAGAGGTGAGGTTCTTCCATCAGTTTTGCCTAAACCAAGATCTAACAAACCTGAACCAAGCTTTTCTATCTTTTTTCCCTGTTTACGGGAAGGCAATATATACAATCTACTTCAATCATTGAATCCTTTTGTGGAATCATTAATTATTTCAAAATCCCCATCCTATTACAACCAATGGAAATACCAGATGTTGCAAGTGATAAGTGTGGCCATGGAAGCCTGCTCTCATGCCTACTGAGCACTAAGAGCACCATGGGCTCTCTTAATGGTGTCATTAAAGGTTGGCAGTTTGGTTCCAATACTTTTAAAAGCTTTCCATATGGTACAGCTCTCTCCTGAGGCTCAGTAACTGCTCCTTTTTTGTTCTCTTATTTTTGTTGTGAAAATATCAAACCCCTGAACTCACAGAGTCCTGGATCAAAAGGGCTTCATTACCAGGGTTTCTTCTGTATCTTTTGCCAGATTCAGAAATTCGGTTAACTCCCTTTGGTGATGCCTTTTTACATGTGTATACTTACTGTCACCTATTTTTTTCCTCAAAGACATATTGTGAAAAAGACTATGGGCCAGATTAGTCTGTCAAGTGCAAGCACAAGGTACCTCTTCAGTGTTGGCAGGCATGTGTCTGTATGGGAATGTCCTAGAAATTTCGTCCCCATAGCAACAGCATGATGGTAAATCAAGCTTTAGCATGGACTATATTTCTCTGCAATTATCTTCATAGAATGGTCAAGGGGCTCAGAGCTGGTTTAATTTAATGAATGCACTCTCATATGAAAGCACTTTAAGTTACAGGTCACAACTACTCTAAAGGATTAATATTCATTATAATTATTTTATTGTTTTATCACTACTACGACTCCTCAAAGAAATGTGAAATTCTACTGATTCCAATACTGGAGTTGCAATATTTCCATTGCTACCTGAAAAACAAAGTGATAATTTTGGTTTTTCACAGGCTTGCTAGGAAATGCACAAATCTCTATGGAAATGCTAATTCTTTTTAAAGTAACTTGTGTGGTTATTTTTATACACTTTTATGATTTAAACTGCCTTGCTTTTCCCATACATCTTATATTCTGTTAACATGGGAACTCCCTGACTTCACATTACTATATAAGTACACGTTAGGAACTTGTCATTAATACCCAGAAATAACTAGTCAGGAAGGTAAACTCAGCTCAAATCTCCCTCTTTCTCCCCACATACTTAGCATATTTACTATAGCTACCACTGTACCTTTTCCCATGCTCCAGACTTCCTCCAGAGATGCATAGCCTTGGATTGATTTCCAGATGTGCTGATAAGAAGTCTCATTCTTTGAACAGACTCGTTTTCCATGGCTCTCAATGAAATACAGAAAATTTAGTCTGTATTCCAAAAGAACTACTGAAGTGTATAGTTTGAGACAGCTTTCTCTTCTCTCTGGTTCTAAACTTCAGGATAGAAACACTATGCCAAGAAACAGTTATCTTCTGTCCTGATCTCTGCTCTTAGCATTAGGCTATCCATTGCATGTCAGATAAAAATGTAGCTGTTGTTGTGCTTACAGAAAAGCAAAAGTGGATTTCCAAAAGAGAAAAGTCTGGGTGGGAACTGGACAACAGGAATAAGGAATATAGAATAAACAGAGGTAACCAAGGAAAAATATCAGAGCTAATTCGTGTGTTAATTATGAACACTTTTCAGAATCACTTTTAAGAATTTTTTTTCTTTCTTTTCTTTTTTTTTTTTATTTTTTTTTATTTTTTTTATTTTTATTTGTTATTTTATTTTAATTTTCTGGAATTATACATCCATTAAGGTTCTCAAGCATTTCAAAAATTGCTCATTAATCATCAGCACCCAAATCTTTTTGAATTCTGTAGTAGTTGGGTACTCAGGCTTTTCTGAAAATTTCAGCCTTAAATTGACATCTCAAAGTTTTAAAGGAAAGCTATTTTGCTGAAGTAGAGGAAATTTTTTAACAGTGCACCTGGCAGTGTTAAAATGAGGAACAGAGACAACCTTGAGATGTGATTTAATCAATCTGTCTGAGCAGAGCAGGAATATTATGCCAAATCTCCTGCAGTCTCTATTGCTGTTAATTAATTCCAGTGTAATGTTTGGCTTTTTCATAGCAGTATGAAATTGCTAACTCATCCTCACCTTCTAATAGCATATATTTCTTAGCTTATTTATTTTCACTTTTGTGTATATGTTATGGTTCCTTCTAGGTTTGTCCTAGCCTCAGATATTATAACTACTCTCAGTTCCACCCTCTGAGCTGGGAAAACATGGATTATAGCACGAGAGAGACCACCTTTGTATCTGCTACATCCCTTCATCTTGCCAGTGAATCAGTGAAAATACATTTTAGGTATTTTACCCAAAGAACTTGCATCAGCTTTTGGCAGTTTCATCATGGGATCATGTTTCCCTTACAAGGGGAAACGTAAAGGTTCCCTATAAAAGTATGCTGGACACTGTGATGACCCCATTGCACCACGATTTAGGAACCATTTTCCTATAAGAGCAAAGTCAGGGCCAAAAATGCATTTTTGTTGTACAAATCTGTTGTCAAGATCTATTTATTTATTTATTTATTTATTTATTTATTTTAGATACAGTTCTGGGTCTTAAAGACTCACTTCTTTGCTTTTATTCAAAATTATTCTGAACAGTGAGGTTAATTTAACAGCTCTAGAGTTTATCAACCCTTTTTCATAATTTTTTTTAAACATAAGAGTTACAGATATCCTTTTCCCCATATTCTAGTAATTACTGTATCCTAGAGGTATTTCTAAATGCACTTGTTAACAACTTTGAGATTGTGTCCTAAGGATTTTGAACTTTTTAATTTTAGTATTTTCATCTAACTGAACACAGACAGAACCTTAATATTCTTATTAATTAGTCTTTACTGTTTTTAATTACATATGGAATAGTCACCCTTTAAATTGTCTTCTCTGTTAAAAAAATGGAAATAAAAAAAAAGAAGATAGTAATTCCATTAACCTGTTAGGAAATCTAAAATAACCTGTAAAATGCATAGTCCTTAACTATGAATATGAATAACAGGTTACCTGTATCACACCAATAGTTATATTTCTGTAAAGCTAATTAGATTCCTTCATGGTGTTATTATCATTAAAAAAAATTGTAAAATTTTCAATCCAATGATTTGAGTTTGTTTCACTTCAGAATGCAATTTGACTTACTTCTGGGAAAAAAGACTTGCAATAATATTTTTAAAACTGTAGTGTTGTTGTATTCGTGTGGAAAAAGCACCCTGTTACCCAACTCCTTTTAATACTTATTTAAAAAGCCTTAGCCACAAACACTGAACTGCTAACTTACTTCTCACTGCATCACTTATTCAAGTGTGTGAAATACAATCTTCAGCCACATCTAATGGCTTGTGGAAAATAAGCATTGAATTACTGGACAGTGTTGCTACATTAGTGTAGTGTTCATTTCAGAACATGTTTTACTTTACGTGAACTTGCATATCCTGAGCTATTTTGTTCATGGAGCTGAACATTGCAGAAGAAGCCTTATGAGAAAACAGCAATGAACAGCACCATTTAGGCAAATGGTTAATTTTATCTTTATTTTGCCAAGTCACAATTCATTGTCCTTCTTGATGGTGCAAAACTAATTGTCTCTTATCACAGTTGCAATACCTCCAAAGGCAGATAAAATTAATGCAAAGTAAACATCCCCATGATCAGAGACCAACTGATTAAATGGAAAACAGTCAACTTCATTCAAGTCTGAAAGCAACAACAGCCACTCTTAGAATCATAAAACAAGAAGTTCTCCAGATTATCAGCTACTGCTCCAGTTCATTATTATATATCCTTTACTTTCACCTTGGGTCATCCTTAATACATCTGCTCTGCAGTGATTAATATGGCTGATCAAAATAAACTATGGAAGAGCAGTGCTGTATTGCATGACTAATTATCCTTTCAGGTTACTTGTTTACAGCTTAAAAATATTGCTGGAGAATCTGAATGGATCAAAGCGTGTGGGACATGACCGCTGAGGAGTCAGGATCATACTTTTCCTTTTTTAGTTTTAAAATTAAAATGCCAGTGACTTCATTTAATCTCAGTCTGTAAAAGAGAGTGCAGAAACATTCTTGGAAAATGAGACATTTCAGGCCAAAGACAGTATGTTATATTTAATCAAAAGTTTCAGTTAGTTTTATGTGAAGCAAGTAAAATTCTAGAAAAGATGAAGGAAGACTTATATTTACATGGCATTTGTATTTGAAGACTTGACAGTTACTCTGTACAAGATAGTTGATTTGGGGGCATATGATTTTTAATTAAACTGAATGGCTTAGACTCTTTTATGGGGAAAAATGTCTAATTGGTGCTAAAACCCACACAGAAGTAGGAAACATTCAGAAATTCTTGTGATCTACAAGCTCATACAGTGACATCAAGTAGAGAAATACACAAAAGACTACTGTAAAGAGTAAGAATGTCAATTATTCCCCATGCACACTGGTGATTGTACAAGAGCCCTGAAGCCTAAACTGTGAGAGGGGGTGTTTACACGAATGTGTATGTAAATGGGGAGAGGGGAAAGAATTTCTCTTCAAATTGTTCCTGGACAAGACAAAGCCAAACTCTTTCTCACTGTCTTCATCACAGAGGATCCAAACAAGTCATGTTCGTTCTCCAGCAAAGAATACCCTGAGGGTGACAGGCTTAAATAGATCTATCTATAATTAGTATTTTTAATTATATTTAATACATGGGATATTAAATACCTCAAAGAGAATGTATCGGGGCATTGATATGGGAGCCTGAGTGAATCCAAAACATCCTCCAAAGTGGAAACTGGGAGCCTTCATTCTATACCTGGAGAAACAGAAGCTAGAGGATGAGGATGAAGAAGTTACTTGAGCAACATAGTAAAAGATCCATATGTGTCCTTCCAAAGCCACAGTATGTAATTATTGTAGGTGACACTGTTAATTTTACATGCAATTTTTCATTTCCACAATCTGAGTCTCTCTCTCAATTTCCTAAAAAAAAAAAAAGAAAAGCTGTAAATTTGTAAATTTTTACATTGTTTTACCAACAGCCCTTTCTATTTTCATGTTACATCGTGGGTGGGTTATGTTGCCATCAGTAAAATAATTGTTCTCTGTCTCATCAAAGGCAGACAGTATATAACTGGGGTACAGGCAACCTGAAAGGAACTAAATGTTAGGGAAAATGCTTTCTAAGTTGAGGGTCTGCACAGCGTTCACTCATAGTTCCCAGAAGCTCACCATGGATGCTATGTTGTCAGAAAGTGCCTTTAAGGTTTTTTTGTTGGGTATAGGGAAGTGTCCCTCTTACAGATGACACTGAGTCACTGAACTGCCTCAGCCCTTTTGCAAAGTAGCAGAGGAAAGTTTAAATTAGAAAAGTTCACTCTTGGGGTAAGGATTATTGAGTACTAGAATAGATGCCACGGGAGGTTGTGTAATTGTCATCTTTAGGGGTTTCAGAGCAACACTAAAGCAAAAGCTCTCTCAAGGATGACAAGGAACAGCTGATCTGTTTTGCTGTGATACATATTTTACTTTCTAAAATCCAGCACCCATCGCATTTTACAGGAAAGAAACTGAATACCACTTAATATTGTTGACACATGATACCAAATTTTCATTTCCGGTTTATCATATTTCGAATGAAAATCTGAGCCTGTGATAAGGATGAAGAACTGCACTCTGCTATCCAGTACTCTGTTTTTTGAAGAAACAGTTTCACCTTAGAGATAACTGCAAATAGAACTCAAAACACATTTGTCACCAGTGTAGTTGTATAGTAATGTTTTTTAGAGTCACAAAGTACCATCCTCACTGTACTTAACAGTAAAAAAACACAGCTGCATTCCCTGTAGTTGAATGGGTAAACAGATGGTGAAACTGTTATCAAACAAATCATCCTGTAATGAGGGCACAAATGTGGGGCAAACATATTTAAGAAACTTAGACATTTCAGATAAACTTGTTCCAGTTCAAATGCAGTTTCTTACTTGTTAATCCATTATTGGCCCATTCTGAATCTGGAAATGTTACTGGTGGCCTTTCTGTGTATTTCCCAATTCTTTTGCTCCTCTGCAGCATGTTCATGGGGATTAGAGAACAAGTATCTCTCCCTCCCTTTCCATCAGCAGCAGCTTTTTTACCTCCTGTGAAGAAGCTTTCCTACAAGGATGTTTCACTGTGGCCTCTGACAAGCAGGAAACCAGATCTTCCCATGGACCTCCTAACAGGTAGCTAATCCCAAGCCCTCTGTGCTGCTCCAATGAGCATGCTGGCACCATTGCCCTTAAAGTTTGCATCTTTGTATCATAGCAACACAAGAGAATGGTACAGACAGATAATACAGAGGTGTTTTGTTACAATAAACAACTGGAGAATTCCGGAATTGACTCTTACATTTAAATGATCTTTATGTACAAATTCACATAAATTTCTGGCATCAGATACATTAATAAGAGGGTTCTAGCATTAAGCTAGGTCCTAGATGAGCAAAACAACCTCTTTCTGTTTTAAAATATGCGACTATATCACCTGCTCTTCAATCATGCAAGGAGAAACAAGTTCCACAATGTTATTGTGATGAGGGCAGGTCACTTGGTTATTTTTAGCTGGAGCTAGCACATTTAGCAAACTCCCACAAGAGGAAACATTCTTTACCTGCAGCTGATTAGCATTCAGAGTTGCACAGCTCCATCCATTTAAGTGTCAAAATAGCTATTTTAGTCTTATTTTTACAAGCAACTGCTTGCTTTTCAGTATTCAGACAAAAAGTGCACTCAGAAGAGATGGCATAACATATTTCTGATCTCAAAAGCTAAATGCAAATACTGCTTACTAAGACCCTTACATTTGAGTAATAAGCACATAAACATTAGCACAGCTACCCTCTGTTATCAATGGTTGTAGCCCTTAAAACTCTCTTGGAGTAGGAAAAGGAATTTTAGCTGTATTTTTTTTTAACTTTCTTTTAAATTTTTCGTATCTACATATTTAAGATTTTGATGGAAGCTCCCATTCCAGTTCAGTCCCCTTTATTTAGCTCTAGTTAGGATGGTAGTTAGGATGATATTTAAGGATAGGCACCATTTCTCCTAAAATTGTGCTCCATGACCTGGCTGCAGAGGATCACACATCAAAGAGTCCATCTTTCTCCCTGCCTAGCTAACCAGACACAGTTACCCCAAGGAAAATACTAAATTAGCATCTGGGAGGGTCTGGAAGTATGATCTGCAGTTTAATATTAATTGCATACCTTAACCAAATCATATCAAAAGGAACTTTCCTAAAATTCCTGCTTGCTGTCACCTCCTTATTTAGTCCTACTGCAGGCTGAGATTCTGTCTGCATTAGTAGATATATACAAGGAATCATAAAAATTAAAAGACATTGGGAAAAAGCAATGCTTTATTTAATTACTATACTGCACGGGTGTTGCAATTTATTAGAAAGGTAAACTTCAGTCAAATTTTTAAATTGTTCATTGTTTACCACTGAATAGCAGAACTTGTTTTCCTTTGCTTCAAAAGAAAGGCAACATAGTCAGAATTTGTAAAATATCTTGCTTTTTGACTATCAGTTTTCTTTGTAGGTACTCATTAATGTATTTATGACCATAGGTTCTTGAAACCTGTATTCAAAGGGATTCTGCTATGCACTCTGCAGTTGCTGAAGATGTTGAGCATTGCATTTATCAGATTTCTTGAGGTTTTTTTTCTGTCCCTTTCCCTGTCAAAAACTTCTGTCCTTTCTCCCAGAATCCCAGTCCAGTATTGGTTTTTTTTCCCCTTGCCAAGGTTTCTGCATGTGTTCTGCCTTTTGTTTTTTTTCTGTTTTTCTTACACTCACTCCTGCAGAAAGTGCTTCCATTCGCTCCTATTCTGTCATTTCTCTTTTCCAGCTTCTCTCTGCCATAATATTTTTCTCAGGTCATTCAGGATGCGAATGTTTAAAAACTGCAGATTAATACAGAGCCAATGAAACTCTTGCTTCTCTGGAAGGTGTTAGTTGCTGGCAAAACCTGAGACATCCATCTGTCTTCAGTTTCAAAGGCACTTGCAGCTGCTTAGAGCTGCTAGAGCTGACCACAATGTCAGCATTTACACTGATCCTATATTTCTCATATTTTCTCCTGCAGCTTCCACTGACCCCTGCCCAAAAGCAGGTCAGGCAAGCAGGAGGAGTTCTGGAGCTGGGGCTGCTTTGCATGCAGTCCTACTTCTGTGTTCCTGCTGCATCCATCACATAAGAAAAAGTATCTGTTCTAATACCATCGCTCTCCAAAGAGCAGATTATTGTTTAATATTGTGAACATTCCTGTGAATAAAATCTGATTGCTGGGTGGCTTTTGGTAAATAAACAGAGAAACATTAATGCTGCCAGAGTGACTTAAGGCAATACTGCTGGGGAGTATTTGCTCTGGTAGCAGTGACTTTTAGTGCTTCAGGAAAGCAATTAAGACATAAACTTTTAGGCTTGGTAAGAGTTTGTGTACCATCAGGGGAGTTAATAGGTTATGCATTAGCTGCAGTCCCAACTATATCAACTGTTAATGGCCAAGAGATAGGTTTCATTTCCCTTATCCAAAATGTTCTTTCTGCTTTCATGCCAACTGGGCTCCCATCATGGAATGGGAGCATACCAGCAACATCTCCATCGTGCAGCAACATTTATGGTTGTATTAGGATGACAATATGCACCAGTCTAACACTGCATAATGTTTATTCAGAGTAAAAAATGGCAAATGCCGGAATAATTTTCCCCCTTTTTCAGCTTGGTTCCTGTTGTGAGTGCAGCAGAGTGCCTATCAAAACCTTCTTGACATTTAGAAATTTTCAGTGGTGTCAGTAGCCTGGTAGTCATCTTTATGATTTCTGTTAAATTGTTATTAGTTTCCTTGAGCTAATAATTCTTCTTTTAATCTGTAAAGTTCCAACTTCTGTCACTGGAAAAATACTGAAAAGAAAAAAGGAACAAAAAAAATTCCTTAAGTCTGACTTGCAACCTCTAATGAGAAAAGAAAAAAAAATAAATCTGTCATCTCATTCAGAAGAAAAAATGCTGTTTTTTTTTAAAGTGAAATAAATGCTTTCCCTAAACATGATCGCAGTTGACAAAATGCTGGATGTTTAGGTGGCAATTATAGCTCTTTCAGAGACTGTCAAATCTTGTCACAACACATGTTATAAATGAGGACAGATTTAGACATCCTTTCTGACAGTTATGTGTAGGATGTGGATGGTTGGCAGTTAAATTTCAAATGCAGGGAAATTTTCCTTCCAATAGATCTTTGCTTGTTTATTAAGAGGGAGTTACCGTGCACTGAATCTTGTATCTACCATGTGCAGCTTTTCATCCTTACAGCTTTTGACATTTCACTTTAACTTTCTTTGTGACAGCCATCTGAACATTGTTTAAGGTAAAAAGTAACCTATGGTGCTCTGGAGATGTATGAAATTTTGAAAGCTCTTGGTGTTTTCATACTGAGATTAGAGTAGGAAATGTGTCATAGTATACATAGGTGGATAGATAGCAAGAAATCAAATAACAGAGACTGCTAGAATGCTGGTTGAAGGGAGCAGCTTCATAATGCACACAGAAAATGGGATAAAGCACGAGCCCACACTCATCATGTGAGATGCATAAAATGTTGATGAAGTACTAGTAATAATGTGCATCACAAGGAGCAATTCATGTGATGCTAAACAGCCTGTGTGTCCTTAAAAGCCAAACTGGGCATGTATTTCAATGGGAAGAAGAGGAATCATACTACCTGGGGCAAGAGTCCTGACTGGGTCTGAGCTTTTTTGAAAGTTCTGAGGGTGAGAATGCTGGAGAAGCCTTAATAGCATATTTTGATTGCAGCATAAGCCTTTTTGTCTGCAACAGCCTCAGTCTGCTAACCAGCACTGATAGTGACAAGCCTTCTCAATAAAGACTCGGGAGAGTGTCCTGGTTTGGGCCAGGATAAAGGTGATTTTCTGTCTTTTAATTTTGCTTTCAGCTAAGTCTCTTGTAAGTTGTTGCACTTGCTGAAATTAACAGCAAGTTTCTCAGACAGTGTCTGCCTCTAGGACTGATAACACTCGATGTTTATAGTTACTGCCAGAGACTGGTATGCAGAGCCAAGGACACTGCTCAGCTCTGAGGAACATTTTACCCTCCAGAAGGAGTATGGAGGTCCCACCTGAAACCCTCCTTTGGGGAAGACCAGACAAGATAGATGCCAGAATTGACCAAACAGAGTATTCCATCCCATACATGTCATACTCGGTATAAATTTGAGGGATCACAAGGGTCAAACACTTCTTCCTGCCCTTCCTGCTCCCCTTCCTTGCCTGTTCCCTGTTTGCTTCAGCATCCTGGGAGGATTCCATCCGTTCCTCTGCCTGTGGTCCTGATCCATGCCAGCCTGAATCTGTGTGTTCCTGCCTCCAGCTCCCGACTGCTGCTGACCCCAGGATTCCAGCCTGGACTTTCCCAGGGCTGCCCTGCAGCCTCGGTGGTGACGTGAGAGTTATTGGGGGAAAGGGGGGAGGAACGTGGTATCAATTTTCATGTATATTTGTATATCTTTAGTATTTTTTTTCTATTTATCATTACTGTTTCATTAAAGTTGTGTAGTTTAGTTTCCAACCCTTAAGTCTCTCTCGCTTATTCTCTCTCCTTCCTTTATCAGGGAGGAGAGGGGGATTAATAGAGAGCAATCTGTCATTCAGGTTAATTGCTGGGCCAGTGTTAAACCATGACAGAGAGGAAACATCTCCCAGTCAGCTGATGTCTAGCACACATTGTCTGTCACTAGCTGAGGGGAGGGGTTACAACTCCTTTAGCCCCTGCTCCAAATTTTAATAATCCATTCAAGCTCTTGGAAGCATTTCCTCCCGGAAGAGACTGGTAAGAGGGAAAAAAGTTCTTCACCAATCTTGTAGTCCTCTTATTTCAATGTAGCACACTAGAGACAAACTTTTATGAATGGTGTTGTATAACCCCCAGTTAATTAGGTAAGTGTAATGCTAACATTTCAAAAAGATAGTGAAGATGATATCTCATCTATGATATCAGGACCCTGTGACTGTTCTATTTAGCTATAGTAGCAGTTTAGCATAACAGAATTATTCACGTGCATGGTGTTAAGCAGATATTTAAGTAGTGTGCTGGACTGGGACCAAAGTGGTTCTTGCGTTGGAGGATTGAACCCATAAGCAGGAACACTGTGAGCAGCTATACTTTTTCCAGAGCTAAAGTTTTTGTACTTTCTATTTTTGTGACAATGTTATGTAACTAGCAGATAGATGAACTTGTGTTAATTCCTAAAGATCATGAAATATTCAGAAATCTTTGTGAAATTCTGTCTTGAGTAATACAGCGTAAGCCCTTGAATTCTGAATGGGTAGCTCTCCTGTTTCTGTCTGGTTACAGACCATTCACTTAGCCCTAATGACAAACATCCATATATATGCTTTCTATTTCACAAATGTGAAAATAAAATGTGCTGTTTCTATGCTTTAAGACATCAGCATTTATTGCCTCATTTGGGAAAACAATTGACTTGTTTGGTTCATTTATATTGCATTCAAATAGTGTTTTGAGAACAGGGAGCAGCACCTTGCATCTTGGAGCTTTTCATGTTTAGGGCTACATATTGCCCTATATATATATGTTATATTCCTTTCTGTTCACTTGCATGAAAAAGTCTTATGAGGTAAAAGATTACAGGATCTCAGGTACACATAATTAATTTGCCAATAAACTACTAAGATGTTTTTTATTGTTTGTTCGCTTCTTCACTGGGCTGTGTTTTTATGTCTTTTCTTGACTTTAGAGGATGATCTACTATGTGTGAATAAATTCTACAACAGTGTCTCTCCTTCTTAATCATGTAACCAATGAAACCTTGTTGGTACTAAAACCCAACAAAATGTTTGTTGATTTGAGTATTTTTGAGCATTTTTAACTGTAAGAAAATGTCATATTTGTATGTATGCATTCAGAATAAAACAAGAATTAGCTACTTCAGAAGTAATCTTCAGGCTATTGGTTTGTTATAGTAGGACACCATCTGATTGTACAGCTTTAGGTACTAATTCTTATAGCACCTATCAAAAATTAGAAGCACCAACAATTTCTTTTTAGTATTGGAAAATGAATGTTTAGGATTATAATTCTTTGTGGTTTTTTCAGACTTGTTCTCATATTTGTTTTTGCATATTTCTAATTGAAGGAAAAAAAGACATCCCCTGTAAGAATAAAATAAGCAACATTTTATCAGATAATATTTATAAGTGATCCGTTGACATTTATTTAGAGAAAAAATAAAATGCAGTAGCAAAACATTCAAGTTTAGATAGAGCACTTGAAAGCTCCTTTCAATAAATAGTTTTGCTTCAGGGCAAACAGATCTTTCAATACTCAGGGACACAAGTATTTCTAAACTATACCTGCTCAAATTCCTGACCTCCAGATACTTATATTAGATTACATGTCTGCATTCCTATGTGTCCTAGAAAATGGCACTGCTTTTGAAGCTGGGGAGGGGACAGGCTATCATGGTGACAGAGTTGTCACCATTTCTGCTCTTAGTGTCACAGTGGTGACAGAGGCCATCTGGATCAAAACAGTACTTTTCAATGAGGAGAAATTTAACGCCCGTGGGTTCAAGCTCTTTGAAGTCAGCACTCAAGTAAGTGAAGATGCAGATGGCTATCTGGAAGCTCTGTTATATTTTCAGGGCATTGGAGGCACCACCCAGACTTCTTTGCCCTGCCTGCCCTCACTCGGGGCTCATGACAGCCTGGCCAGGACCCTATTTCAGCCTCCCTCAGGGCTCTCAGTCCTTGCCCCAGCTAGGCAGTAGGATACAGTGCTGCCAGTCCTGCCCTGCCACCCCTGTGGCAGTCACTGCAGACCCAGGGAGACCCTGGCCCACGGAACTGGAAGGAGGCTTCCATTAGGAAAAGAAATCTGAAAGGTGAAGAATCAGTAGCATGAGGAATTGTATCTCTGGTGGTTTCATCTCTCTGCAAGCCCTTAATGAACTGCATTATGAAACCAGAGCAAAAAATGAACTGATTTGAAGTTGCTGAATTTCACTGAAGTCAGGATGTAACTGTAGGTTTGGGTGCTTAACCTATGTACCTGTACTTTGAAAGGGTTTAATGTAAAGCACAAGACTAGCACTATTGAAGAAATGACTGTGAAACTCTTCACCCTTCAGCTGCCCACAACTTGGATTTGGGGATTCCTTTGTATTTCAGCTTCTTGGTCTACTGTTAAGAATTATCTGCAGTTGCTGATAATCTGCTTCTATATCACTGGCCAAACCACTGGCCCAAAAATCCACAGGAAGGCTGTAAGATACTCATTTCCAGTATGCAGTCAAATCTTGTTGCTTGTTTTCTTCAGAATTGAGGTGAAAATTTCAGAGATGTTCCTAACCTATGTCATGGGACAGGCTGACATGAAGCTACATAACCTCAGTGAAAATATGAAAACTGCTCAAGATAACAGTGAAAAAAATATATTTAGAAAGTTTGGTTTTAGAGAGAACAACAGAATAAAGCAAACTCATTGGATCTTGTGATTGCCAAAGATAACCATCTTTGAACTGTTCTGTTCAGTCACTGTCTGAGGAGTCATAAGCAGACATGACATATTCTGGATAATTTCACTGTAAGTATTACTGATCACCTGGTTGATAATCAGAGGTAGCCACCATAGTGTGAAGAAGCACTGAGATACTAATCTGGACACCAGTCTTCAGTTTCTGCTTAACACCCTCCCCACCCCCCAAAAAAAGCCAAAAACCAACACCCAAAAAAACTCTCCCCCCCCCCCCCAAAAAAAAAATCTAACAAAAAAACCCCACCCAAACCAAACAAAAAACAAACAACAAAACTTTTCTGCTTTTAGAATCCCAGTGTATAGACCAAAATAATCCTCATTCAAACAATTTTATTGGCATTGGGGTTCTAGTGGGGTTCTAAAGGAAACTATTTTTCCGTGGACTGATCATAAGGATTTCCCATTCTTTATCATCCAACAAGGAACAATGCTTCATCACCCTGTTTCAGCAGTGCTGACAATTATTCAGCTTTGTGCTACAGTCTGCCAGACATCAACCATGGGTATGGGCACAGAGACAGAAATATAAGAGCATGACAACTTTTATGAGATACAATACTGAAAAAACCTTTTAATTCAAGATTATCAAATGTGTGGTTATCACTGAATCAGTACAGAAATCCAAAACACCACCTTTGAAAATGGGTTTGAGTCATCATCATGAAGTAGCTGCCTCATAAAGTCTTTTATTATGCCGAGAACTGTCTGTATTCTAAAATTTTAATGATGTCATGTTATCAGAACATAAAAATAAAACAATCATAAAACAAATGTGCAAATAGCTTTATAAGGTTTTTTCTACTGGCCAAAATGTGGCTTGCTAGAGAATGGACAATTGTCCTTCCTTGTATCCTAGTCAACAAAGCCAGACTTAATTCAGGAAGGTGTGAAGGGAAAAACTGAGAACAGGAGTACTTTTATTTTCTCATATATATGCCATTGACAAATAAGTAAGATAATAATTATTATCTATATATAGTTATCTATAGATATCTATATCTATATATAATTATTATCTATTTAGCTATAGCTTTGACAGTTTAGGTGATGTATAGGCTGAACACTCACACAGAAAAATGTCCATACTGGGTTTTCACAAATACAAATAAATAAATAGAAGCAATCAATACATTCTTGCTTAATATGAAATCTTACAGGAGAGTTTAATATCTTCTAGAATTTTAGTTTGACTGATTACTTAAGTTACATGGCTGTACTCCTCAAGAACAAAATACATAGCATTTGTTTCATTCGAATAGACTTACACAAAGAAATGTGTGTGCTAAATTAATTCTGTAAAAAATACTGCTACTGCAATCTTATTATTCTTTTTAGAAGACCTGAATACTTTCTAGTGGCTAAATTGTATGCAGAAAAGATTTAGGGCATAGTTCCTCTGTCTTAGATACAAAGACAGAAATATAGGAAGCTTTGTCTGTTGAACTTGGTGGAAGATGAGGGGTTTCAAAGACTATTTACAGTTGAATTATCTTATATTCTTGATTTCCTTTAAGACTGCAGGAAGTTGAGATAAAATTTCCCATTTTGTGCATAGAGACAGAGAGACTTTCCAGCTCTCAGCTGTAACTTCGAATACATCTGTATGTGTGTGCTTAAATACAAAAATTGTATTATGTATAATCATGTATAAATATTATGTATATACATAAGATATATGTTCAGGATAATATATATGATACACCATATTTATGTGTGTATATGTATAGTTTATATATAGATCTTAAATATGTAAGATTTTATGCTGTACTTCATAATTGTTTAATAATAATTAGCACAAAAACATGAGTAAGTGTCCAAAATCTGTAATATTTTACTCCTACAAAATAGGTGGTAATCAGTGAGCAAGTACATTTTTCTGTTCAGGGTACAACACATTGTGTGAAAGCTTTCAGAAACTGGGCACTCACGCAGTACAGTGATTATCTGTGACCTCTGCAGTTATTCAGTTAAGTGCAAAAAAAATAGAAGGCTGATGAAAAATTGGATGTGGCTTCTTGACAGCAACATTTCCTGAATTTCCTTAGCTGAGAGATAGTAAGTGTAGCAAACAAACAAAAAGAAACAAATAAAACACAGTAGAGGACAAAAAACATTCGCTTGGAATATTTAAAATAGATTAATTATTAATGGGAATATTTTGTATTTAAGAGACATCCCTTGTTAATTCACATTTCTTACTTTCCCCTGAAATAGTTTTGGCCATCTTTAGACTTGTCAGGAGCCTATTAATGTTTCTAAACCACATCCATTAGTATTGTCTTTGTCCACTTCATAATGTAGCATTATAACTGCAAAACACTGCAATTTTAGAAAAAGTATCCGATTTATAGTCTTGAATACAATGTATCGCCTTGATGGCATACACATTTGTAAATGGTTACAAATCCAGAGTTTATATGTGTCTCTCCTTGGTGGTCTGTCTAAAAGAGATGGCCTTTTTTCTGTCACCTTGATTAATAAGAATTCCTTTTTAAGACTTCATATAATACAAGGAAATTTTGTACAGGCTGAGACAGCAGACACATTGGGTGAGATCCATCACGCCTAATTTTAGGCACCTACATTTGTATGCAGAGTTGTTCTCTCAAGGTATTTCAATCCATTGCCTGAACAGGGATCTGAGGATAATGCAGTCACCTCCTCTGGGGCAAATGAGTTTCACTTCTTGTGTGAAAACAGGATGCTTATGCAGATTGCTGTTTGTAGGATGCATCTGTTGGAGGATGCTGATACAGTGTGAGAAGAGAAAGAAATGCTTTTTGGCATTCATTGGAGAAGGAAAGGCTTGATGCTGCAAGCACTGAGGCTCTGTGACTCCAGTTGGCTTGAACAAGAGTGGATGGTGCTTTGTACCTCACATGATGACTCGTTTAGCAAGTCACCTTCTTCCTGCATGCTGAGTGCCTGCTCTGAGGTGTTGAGCAACCTCAAACCTTATTACAGTCGTTGGATAGAGCCCTGAGCTATCTCATGAGATAAAGTTGCCCTATTTATACCCTGAGAACATATGCATACTGTACTATTAGTGCTAATATTTTTGTCAGAACACTTTTTCAAAGCAAAATGTGAGAACATTTGTGGGCAGTAATCACAAAACAGGGTTGACAGCTTCTTCCTTCTCTTACTCAGTCACAAACATTTTTCCTTTCAACAGATTATGAAATGTAAATGGAACTGGTCATTTTCAGAAACTGGTGTTATTTGGCTGATAATACGTGAATATCAAAAAGGAGCTGACAAGCTTACCACCAAGTAGAAACTGGTAATAGCAGGGTGCCTGCAGACTGAGTGAGGAACTATGCAGCCTGACAGTAACACCTTGAGCGGGGAGTGCAGTCTGCATTTACAAAGTTCATAGAAGACAAGGGGGACTAAGCCCCTCTCTTCCATCACCACCTGCCTAGGAGTTATAAGTAAATTTTTATTTCACCAATAGACCTCCATAGTCATGAAAGTCAACCAGTAATAAGAAATACGTATTTTAATGTCAAATGTCACTACAAAACTGTCCTATGTCTGTGTAATTATCTGTTTTATAATGGAGCATCCATGACAACATTTATAGCACAGCTCATCTATGCCATTCGATGATAAACTTTCCTCATAGCTAAGAATTATGCAGGAAAAGCTCTCCCTCCATGGACACCATAATTCATACTGCACTGCTACTAAGCTATGGGATGTTAGGCAAGAAAAACTACTGAATGTTGCCATTTCAGAACAAAAAGTATGAAATCACAGGAAGGAATAATAATAATGCCACCAAATTGTCTTGTCCCCTTTACCAGAAAACTCTTTGCTCAAATACTCCCATGGAGCTGTTGGTTGCACTCAGTCTTAAATGAATCACCATCAGGCCTAAGCTGCAGAAAGTTGAAACAAATCCTACCTGATGAATCACTGTAGTGAGAAAGATTTGCATAGTTTCAGGCTCACTCCTTCATTCAGAATCATGTGTTATCTGCTAATTAATTGCAGTTAATTGAAATAAGCACTTGAGAAAACCAGATGCAGTCATCCACCCAAACAAGCATGATCTGGTCAAGTTCCATGGCAGGTGTTCCTCAGAGAGTTCCTCTTCTCACCTTAAAAATAGCTTGGCTTTAAAAGGGTAATTTAGTTAGGAACTTAAGAAATTCACCTATAAGACTTCCTGTTCTAACAGTGATTATAAGCAACAAATAAGACACCAAGTGCAAAGACCAGGCCTTTTGTTTCTGTAATTATTAAGAACTTTTACAAAAACTAATGTATCAGGAATTTTGTAAGCTAGACATATTTATGATCTATGGGAAATTCTTGATCTAGTTATGATCTATCCTTGTTTGGATAAAATCCATTTTCTAGTTAGGGTATGTGAAGACTCCTTTAATGCCTGCTAACTTAGTAATGGCAAAGAACAAAAATTACCTTCTAAAGTGTGGATCAGCATAGCAAGGATGAAAAAGGTGCTCATTCCTGTAAGCCAAGATTAGTACAATAAAGTGTGAATAAAAATGCACTCCTTTGGTGAAACAAAGTTATTTGCCAGGATTCTGCACAGCTCACTGCAGGATTATGGGACACTTAAAAACCTTTGCATAGTGTGAAAGAGACCCTTTGGGGGCACAGTGCTGCTGCAGGAGAGCTGCGTGTAGGATTGGCATTAGGAGCAAGCAGCCTGGTCTGGTCCCTCATTTCACAACGTGCTATGTTCAAGGAAACAAGATTTGTTTATATTCTCTGCTTGCAAATAAGATGGGATCAAAAAACACTTGACTCTTATCATGTTTCTGAGAAAGATCCCACAAAATTCCAAATATTGGCTAACCACTGGCACTAAAAAAAAGGGCTAATAGCATGTTTAATTTTAACCACCTGAACAGTCCAATTGAATTATAGGTGAAGCCCAAGTGAAGGCCTGAGCACTAGAGGAGCTAATCACACATGAAATTATCTCCATTGTGTAGAAAATACATTTTCAGAAGACATTTAGGTACATACAAAACTAGTCTTTTTCAAAATGTTAGGACAAAAATCCTTATTATCTTGAAAATGTTGGCATCTGTGTTGATTGATTTAGATTGCCTACTTCTGCAGCAGTTAAGTGGTTATTTACAAATTGCGTAAAACCGTCTGATCAGCTCAACCACTGATCTTTTTTCGGGAAAAATGCAAACACTTTCTGTAAACAAAATTGACAATTATACCCAATCTGAAACATGTAAAACGTTAAGCCACTGAGCAAGATACTTATTAAAAGGCTATCAGTCTTACCCAAAAGACCTTTTGACTAATTCTCAAACTAGCAGACACCACAAATAAGCTACAGCTTTTCTCCTCACCAAATCTCAGTGGTTTTCATAGAGAAGAAAAATCTAAACATTTTAGAGGACTTAATGAAAATGTTCATTAGTAAAATACAAATAACTGCAATGGCAGGCACTCTTGTAAGCACTAATGTATGTATGAAGTATACGAAGAGGATTGCATAACACTGATTAGAAGGGCCACATTTTTTTGTTACATGGTGCACAGATGATAAATGCTAGGATGCCAGGTATCAGGCTAATTCGACTAAAAATAAAAGTGATCTGAAGCATCAGAAGGATCTAGCCCTATAAGGGGACAGATAAGAGGTGGCTGCTATTGATTAGGTGGACTATCACATACCTTGGACTCTGAACTTTGAAGATAAAAAGCAGAGCCAGGAGTTCTATTAAAAACTGGAGAGGAATGTAAAGAACAGGCACCAGCTAAGTTTTAGGGTGTTTATTCATCTGACTCATCAAATAGGTGGCTGCCTCCTTGAACTCAAATCTGACTTTAAGAATCATATCTGTAAAGTAGGTCTTGTCAGTCTGCTCTGGATGTGACTGGAAGCATAGGACTGTTGCAAGCTGACACACAAGAAGAATCATTGAAGCCTCTGACAGAGATAATGAAAAGGATCTGCTGTCCAGCAGTCAAGAAATAGAAATACATCCAAAAGGACTGATCATTTCAGCAAAGAGATGGCATATGACATCAGCTAATAAGGCAGACTTAGCTTTTGCTCAGTGCTTAACCATTTTCACAGGCAAGGGTTACTTCTGTCTTACTCAGATCCACAAATTAATAAGCAGAGGGGTGCTGGAAGCAGAGTTTTGCCTCGTTACAGTAAGGACTTGGATGGGGCCTTGAGCAACCTGATCTAGTGGGAGTTGTCCCAGTTGGAACTACATGATCAGCTGTGTGCTTTTTATCTTTTACCTCAGTGCTTTTTTAATACAGTTTACAGTGAAGGCAGGGTACTTCTGAAAGCTATTTTTAGCATTGATACTAAAAAATGTATATATATGACAAATCGCTTACTGAATGCTACGGTTTTCTATGTATTTGTTGTTTTTTTTTTTTTTAATTACTTCCAGTATTTTCAGTCTATCTGATTGGGAAAAAAAAAAAAGAAAGTTGAGGCTTTGGCACCACCTTACATGAGGAACCAGAGGGAAGATGATTTTTCTGTTCCAGTGTATTTTCCAAAACCTTTTGTGGCCCTCCCCAAAATGACCCTACTGATGTTCTGTGTGATAAATATGCATGCTTTTTGCATTTAAAACCCCAGTTACTGTAAATTAGACCATATGCCAGCAGACATGTGAAGAGATGAAGCTGAAAAAGTGATGCAAGTATCTTTTTAGGGATGAAAATGTTTTAAGGATTTCAGTATCTCATCTCAGGTTTTATAAATTATGATGCAGGCATACCACATCCTTTTCTCACCTCCATGACTTTCAGTAAATATTTGCAATAACTCAGAAAGACAGTGATAAAATGGGGAACACTACATTTGAAGGAAGAGCTATGCATATTAACTCCAGCAGAAGTCAAATCTGTAAATAAATTTTGATCAGTAGGATTAGGAGTATATAAGTAGTAAGTATATATGTAGTAATGGAATAGCAATACTAGATCCAACAAAAGCAAAATAAAGGCTGCCTGAATATCACCACCGTGCACTAGTTTATTCTATTTATTAGTACTGAATGGGAGTAAAGCAAGTACAGCAGTAAATAAATCATAGTGGTGTCTAAAAGATGCCTATTATATTCCAGTATAAATCCACTTCCCAAAGTATCATTAGAACTACTACATGGCTTAACATCTAGCAATACCACAGAAACTGATTTCCAAACTAACAGACCAAAAAAACCCTCCTGAGATCCCTTTCCACACTGCAACATTTTCAGACACAGTTTTATTCCTAATTTTGAGAAATCAGATTTATTTTGAGGGTGATAAACAATGCTTACCACTTGAGTTTTCATCTGTTGCACCCCTTGAGCAATCAATGACATTCAGGCATGAATTCCAGATTTCCATCTTTAGCCACCATTTTTACATTTCAGTCCTAACTAGTTCTTCACCGGCTTTAGAAATAACAATTTTAAACATTTCCTTCAGAAAATCAAAGATCTGAAAGCAAAACAGCTGAAAGATTAAGTCTAATCAATCTTAAAAAAAAAAAAAAAAAAAGCTCAGTGTGAAATTGCTATAGTAATAAGTGGAATATCTATAAATACAAATGCAAATACAAAAGCCCTTAGGTGGAAGATAGCTAATGATTTTTTCTTTTTTGAACTGTGTAAAACTGCTTTGAGGCTAACTTTTAGGAGGGAGAAATAAAAGACACTCTCTTCTCTCCCAAATAATGAAGGAATCTATCATGAATTTAAGTTAGAAATAAAAGTGGTTAAGACAGATTCCACTGACGATAGTGTTTGGCACGCTATACGCAGCAACATTAGAAAAAGGGAATTGTGGAGAGTGTTGATCATTACCAGAGACTTAACGTGGATTCCGAAGATGTTAAGAGATACTGATTCAGGATTCAGGAACTGGTAAAAACACCGTGAAGTGAAAGCAGCGCTGGGGAGATGTTCGATCATCTCAGGATGTGACCGCCCAAGGGAAAAGCAACAACTTCCACGCCAGGACGGCACAGCAGCTCCTACACTTTCTCCTCTGGCGAATGCCTGAGAGAGGGAGACTCGGGGGGGGCAGCGGCGGCCCCGTCCCAGCCGCCTCTTCGCCCTCCCCCCTCACGGCCGGGCGGCCGTGAGGGGGGAGGGCGAAGAGGCGGCTGGGACGGGGCCGCCCCAGCACCCCTCTTCCTTCCCTGGCAGGGGAGCCGGGGGAGAGGCAGGTGCATCCCTTCCCGTGACGGCAGAGCGAAGTTCCCAGCGGGAAGGGCGGCAAGAGGGGGCGAGAAGGCCGGGCGGCTCCTCCGCAACCGGCCGCCGCTCGGTTCCCGCGGGGAGGCGGTGAAAGCCCCGCGGGGCCAAGGCCCATCCCGGCTCGGCGGGGGCGAGGCGCTGGCCCTGTCTTCCCAGGCCTTCTGCCAAGCCCTTCCGACCGGCACCGCCCGCCGCTACCGGCAGCCGCAGAGCCCCGCGGCGGAGGGGAGAGGCAGGGCCCAGGCGGGGGGGATCCGGACACCGCTGTTTCCCTCAGGGGGTTGCGCCCTGGGACCGTCACCGCGACGGCAGCGCTGCCTGACCTCGCCTGCACCGGCCATCCGGGCCCGGACAACGGCACTTTCATACCCTAAACGCCTCCCGGGGAGTCTCCCTGCCCCGCCGCCCGCGTCCTCAGCTCAGTCCCCTCCCTTCAGCTCTGTCCCCTCCGTGGGACGCCCCAGCCCGGCCGCTCGGCCCCCAGCGGCCGCGGCGGGGAGCGCGGCGTCAGCCCGGCAGCCTCCCCCCGCCGAGCCGAGCCGAGCCGAGCGGTTATTTTTAGTAAATCCTCCTCGCGTCGCCACGGGCGGCGATCGCAGCGCGCAGCCCCTCGCCAGCTGCCGCCGCCCCGCCCCGTACGGCACAGGCTCGCCCCGCCGCCGGCTCAGCCTCCCCGCCGCCGCGATGGCCACCTAATCCCCGCGGCAGCCGTCGCCGCAACTTTTCCTCCCCGCTCCTCTCCTTCCTTCCCCCGTCGCGCCGGTGGAAGATGGCAGTTGGGGGAAGGACTGGAAGTTGCAGCCCGCGAGCGAAGAGATAAGGCGGAGGCGCGGGAAGGTGAGTGGCACCGGCCCGGCTGCCGCTCCGCTCCGCTCCGCCCGGCGCTGCCGGCAGCGAGCGCGGAGCCGTGGGGGGCTCTCCGGTCCCGCCGCTCGGCCCTTTACCCTTGTCGCGCCGGGGTGGATTTTTTGGGACCTTTGGGAAGGTTTCAGGAAGTTGGGCCGTGTCAGGGCGGGTAAGGTGGCTGTCTGTGGGCGGTGGCAAGTTTTGTTTCGCGGGTGCGTAAGTGGAAGAGGGAGTTTTCCGTGCGTCTGTCCTGCCTGGCGTGTGTGTGCTTTACCTGGTCCCTCAGGGAGGGGGGGGGGGTGTCCCTTGCGACCCCTTCCTCCCGTGGCTCCGTGTCGCGGGGTTTCGGTGCCACGGCAGCTCGGGGTCTGGCTGGAGCCTCGGCGGGCGGAGAGGACGGGGCCGGGTTGAGGGGAGCCTGGGGAGGGCGTCGGGGGGAGCCGCCCCGTTGGGGGCCGAACAGGTGGGCGGGAGGCGGGGACCTTCCCTTGGGTACCGCTACCGGACCGGTGCCAGAGCTGCCGCTCGCCCTGGGTGGCCCAAGGCAGGTGCGGATGCGTCCCGTTTCTGCTGCCTGCCCGGAGTTCGGTGCGATTTGCTTGTCGGTGGCAAAGCGGTGCGTACATCCCGGCGAGGCAACCAGGCTGGTGAAGGGACTCCAGCACAGACCCTATGAGGAGAGGCTGAGGGAGCTGGGGGTGTTCAGCCTGGAGAAGAGGAGGCTCAGGGGAGACCTCATCGCTCTCTACAACTCCCTGAAAGGAGGCTGGAGCCAGGGGGGGTTGGGCTCTTTTCCCAGGCAACTTTCAACAAGACAAGAGGACATGGTTTTAAGTTGTGCCAGGGGAAGTTTAGGTTGAATATTAGAAAGAATTTCTTCACGGAGAGGGTGATCAGGCATTGGAATGGACTTTCCAGTGAAGTGGTGGATTCTCCGTCCCTGGAGATATTTAAAAAGAGACTGGATGTGGCACTCAGTGCCATGGTCTAGCAACTGCAGCAGTGGGTCAAGGGTTGGACTTGATGATCTCTGAGGTCCCTTCCAACCCAGACAATTCTATGATTCTATGAGGCGACATCCAGGTTCTCTGGGCAGCGGGGCAGGTAGTTTGCGATAACAGTACAGTAGTTCTGACTTACCTAAAATGTCTGAATTTTGTTGTAAAGTGGAAGATAATTGCAGTCGGTAAGCGTTTGTGCTTATCCCTTACAGAAAATAAGCAAGTATTGTAATGTTCAAAGCGTGTATTCATCTTTGGAAGATTCACAGGGGGCTGTTTGTGGTTTTAAGTGTGCTGAGGAGGTTTGAAAACAGTGAAACTACGTTTAAAGGGGGAGAAATGTTTAAAAGAAGCTGAATGATGAGAAGTAACGAAGTGAATGGTGACCTTCTGACATAGGAAAATGCACAAATGTTTCTTTTTTGATGCAAAAGCTTTTGAGAATTTGTATCGGGAACAGCACTGAAGAAGGACGGACACAGAAACTGTGGAATTTTAAACATGTTTGTCTTCCAGCCTTGTCAGCTTTAGTTGCTTGGCATTTTGTTTCCTGTGGCAGGAGAATAGTTTTGTGACAGTTATTCAGGATTTAATTTGCAAGCTCATAAAGGCCTGGAAGCTCTGCTGAAAAGTCATGAACAAAAAAAGGGAGGTATTTCAGATTAAGGTTTTTCAAATGCTGTCTGCTGTCTTCCCTTACTCATGGCCCTACTCCCCAGCAGCTTCCTTAGATCTACTGAAGATATTTTAAATGTTCTTTTATTCAGTATTTCTACATTTGCTCTCATGTCCAATGCATTCCTGTATCAGTGGCCCCAGCCCACATATATTTTGTACCCAGAACGCCTACTTTGTTTAGAGAGAACTGCAGGCTTGTTCTCTGTCATAATGCTGGAGCGGTCCTGGAAGGCAGTTCTGTGACTTCATATGCTGAAGTTGCATGGTGATTTGTAGAAAATAGATAGGTCTCAACTATTTATGATGACTTTCCACCATCAATGATGCAAATAATACATTATTTAATAACCTTTTTCATGACAATGGCAAAAATGTCATACAAAATATTGGGGAAAAAATTATGACCCTGAAGAAGAGCTGCACTCAGTCATACTTACCCAGTACTTATCTGGGTATTTCTTCATACAAGTATTGAAATAGCTATGTTTTGTATGAAAATACTTTTGTCGAATCAGAATTCTGATGAAGAGTATACTTCTTGCTGACTAAGCTGATGAAAATATAGCACCAGTTAGTTAAGCCTATCCAAAATACTGTTGTCAGTGTCAGATTCCTTTGTATTTTGGTATCAAAGTCCATGTGAATGGGTAATACAAATATTTTTAACCTGACATTAAAATGCCAGTTTTGAAAGCAGCACTGTTTGCTTTTCCATTAACCTGTTTTTCCACAAATGAAGAGCAGACTACAGGATGAAACAGGAACAGTAGTGTTCAAGCTGTTGTGTATCTTCTGTTTACAACTGTCTTCCTGTACCCAGAGTCATTTAAAAACAAAGGTGAAATTGTTTTCACTGCTGAAAGTCCCAATACATGCTTAATTTGATGTAGTTGTTTCTATTAGAATTTTTTGAGAAAAAAGAAAAAGGATAATACTGTGATCGAATTGAATATATATTAAATTCCTTAATAGAAAGTAACATTAATGTGGTGGGCTGTCTCTGGCTGAATGCCAAGAGCCCCCCAAAGCTGCTCTTCCATGGTCCTCAACTGGACCGGGGAGAGAAAATACAACAAAATGTTCATGAGTTGATACAAGGACAGGGAGAGATCACTCACCAATTACTGTCTTGGGCAAAACAGGCTCAACTTTGACAAATTAGTTCAATTTATTACCAATCAAATCAGAGTAGGATAATAAGTAATAAAACTTAGAACAGCTTTCCCCTACCCCTCCTTTCTTCCTGGCCTGAACTCCACTCCCAGTTTCTTTTCCTTCTTCACTGTCAGTGGTGCAGGGGGATGGGGAATGGGGGTTGTGGTCAGTTCATTGGATGTTGTCTCTACTGCTCCTTCCTCCACAGGGGTTGGGACTCCACACTCTTCCCCTGCTCTGCTTCTTTGGGGTGCAGTTCAGGAACAAACTGCTCCAGTGTGGGTCCCCAGTGGGGTCACAAGTCCTGCCAGCAAGCCAGCTCCAGCATGGGCTCCTCTTTCCACAGGTCCTGCCAGAAGTCTGTTCCACTGTGGGTTTCCCATGTGGTCACAACCTCTTCTGGGCATCCCTCTGCTCCCATGTGGGGTGCAGGTGACTGCCTGCTTCACCATGGTCTTCAACACAGGCTGCAGGGGGATCTCTGCTCTTGTACCTAAAGCACCTCCCCATCCTTCTTCACTGACCTTGGTGTCTGCAGGGTTATTTCTCTCATATCCTCTCTTCTGTCTGTAATTTTCAGTTGATCATCTCACTACCTGAGATATTCCTGTAGAAGGTGCTGTCAAAAATGCAATTTTCATACTGAAAATATTGATGAAATTCATGTTTGCCCATCATAAAGATGATATGAATCCTGGTAGGAATTGCCATGAATACTGAGGGTAACTAAATGTAGTTGGAATGGTTTCTTAGTATTCATCTAATATGTAGCAGGAGAATGGTAGTTTTGAAAACAAACAAATCCTGTTCTCTGTGAACAACTGTAACCAATGAAAAATGTCAAAAAAAGTTACAATGTGGCCTAGTCATATCCAAAATAGTAAATTAAGTACGTATTTACCAAACTGCATGTACTATTGTAATTTTATATTTGTTACTATTCAGACTAGCTAGTTGAAAACTATCTTGGGTATGTGTATATAAACTGCAAAAGACAGTACTTCTGGATTACAGTGTAGTCATAGGTTAATTGTGTAGCTGAGAGAGAGTTTCTCACACCAAGACAGAAGATTGATTTTACGATAAAAGGTATTTGTCATGCTTCAAAATTTCAGTAGTGTTTTCCAGAGATATAAGCATTTTTTTTTTTCAGAGAAAGTTGCATTGCTGAATTACTAAGGTTAGATTTTTTACTGAAACTGATATGTGATGTGGTATTTTAGAGCTAACATTACTTGGGCAAATCACTTTTCATTTGCTCCTTTTGGTTTTGAGTTTTTAGGTTAAAATGAGTATATGAGTATATATGACCAAAGAACTTATCCTTTATTTGATGTAACTTACTTGGAATGAGTGCATTTTATTGTGAACCTCAGCACATGCCAGGTAAGACTGTACTGGTGTTGACTTTATTACAATAACCTTTATAATACAAAATTTATTACATTCCTCATGCATGTGTGCATTGCTTGCTTGAAGGTGGGTGATTTGTGCTGAGCACATAACGCTGTTGAGCTGAATGTAGGAAAGAAAAGCTGAGTGAAACCTTTTGGAAGTGCTAGTTTTCATATTCAGTAGATACGTTTCATATTCAGTCTTATGAAGATCTTTAAATCTTAGTAAATGCAGATGTCTTACACAAAGTGTCTTAGAAGAGTGTAAAGTATCTATATTTATTGTATGCTGTCACACACACTTTGTGTCCCATTCCATCTGGCTTGTGCTCTTTTTGCCTTCAAAAAGGAAGAAGTTAGACTCCTGGTATGAAAATATTATTAAATGTAATTATCTTTCAGTCATTTGGAACAAAAGAGTTCTGAACTTCCCTTTGGAAAATGAAGTTAGTAAGTGCTTTTTTGTGTGTGCAAAAAAGTGAAGAAGTTTTCATTAGAAAGTAGTGAAAAAGATACAGGATTAATGTGATAAATGGGTATGTGACTCTAAGTTTTTACTGCATTTCAGTGAGATATATGTGACTTGAGCAGCACTAGCCTATTAGTATTGTAAGACTTCTTTTAGGACTGTTTAAGAGCTGATCAGATGTTTTTCCTTGTGCATATCACTGGTTTGGTTTGAGATTATGAAGAAAATGCAGATTTCAAAAGGTGATAGGAATGGGTGTCTTCTACACAATTTACTGAGAACACTGATAGTAGCAGTGTTAGGACCTTGACTGAAATGATAAAGGGTTTTACTTAAGTATGACGAATTTTGCCATTGACTATAACGAGGTCAGGATTCCACCTTTGCATGTGAAATTTTCACTTCTTGATGGATCTGTTTGTGTCAGAAGAAAGAGAGATGATTACAAGGATGGCTCATGAACCCCCTGTTCAAGGTTCAGATCTACTGAAGTTGATGGAAGATTGTAATAGTCATTTCTTTCCCAGCCTGGAGCAGAAATGGCATGGAGCATGGAACTTGGGATAGCAGCTATGCAGCAGTGAAGAGGCTCTTCGTGCTCATGGAGTCATGAGGGCATCCCAGAGAGGCTGACAGAATTTATACAGATGCTCAGAGCAGTGGAGGGGCTACAAAAGTGTACCAGAAGTAATCCTTGGTGATTCATCTTTTTTACTTTTGGTCAATCGCCTCTATATAATTTTAACAGGCTTTGGCACATGCTCTAGGTACATTTTCCTTGTATCAACATACCTGTGTACTTCTGTCCCCTTTACTACTAGTTTTCCTTAGTGATGCCTAAATATAATTTTGTAGCTTCTTCCGGATATTCTGATACATGCAAACAGAGCTTGCTGGAATGTGTAGGATTTTTTTTTGTTTGTTTGTTTGTTTGGTGGTTTTTTTGTTTGTTTGTTTTTTTTGTTAAGTGTCTGACAAATAAAATCCTTTTTATCTAAGCCACAGTGTAGCAACAGCACTTCTTCCACAATTTTACTCTGGTTTGTATGGACAATCTGCATACACTGCATATGAAAAATATGAAAGCGCTGATTGAATTTTTAGTGTCACTTCTGACCCACTTTCTCATTAGTTTATACTCAAGAGTTTTTATCCGTACTTCTGGAGAGAACTACTGGGATGTTTATCCTCTGTAAAGTCTGTGCATCAGTTCTCCTCACTCCTTGGATTTCTGGTGAGTGTTTGTACCACTGGCTCTTTTTAAGAAGAGACAACAGAAGGCACAACTGAGAGTCTGTCTTTTTCAGGTGACATTTTGTCCGTAAGTTAGGTTTTATGCATATAAATGTCAGAAAGATGAAAATATAGTTCAGTCTAGATAATGAAGCAAACTAATAAATTCAGTACTATCTTAAGAAAAAAAGATACGTATTCTTTGCAGTGATTTCAGGCTAAGTGCTTCAGGAGAGAGGGTGAAAAAGCATATTTTAAGGCCATGGAAATATAATCAAAACTAATGAAAAGCTAGATTTTAAAAATATTTTAAAGGCGCCTTGCTTACTGTAATAGAGGTTGATTTTCTTTCTTGAAATTGATTAGCCACACAATGCGTGAACTAAGGTGTTTTCTTAAAGTGTCTATGATTGTTTTTTTTTATTTCAGGTAGTTGTTGTTGTTATATAGATACAGTGATTTTGTATTACTCTCAGTTGTGTGCAAAAGAACACTATATTGCTTCCGGTTCCAGATATGTTAAAATCAAGATAGTGAAAAGACTGAAATCTGTCATTTATGGTATATATTTATATTCTAAAGCAAATCAGAGCTGCACAAATTTCCAAGGATAGAATTGGAGTTTAATCTATTAAGCTTAGTCTGTTTTGTTCCTATTTGGCTTTTGTTTGTTTGTTTGTTTGATTTTTTTAAGCTATGCATTGCAAAGGGATACAGAGTATGTGCTAAGCATACACAAATCAGAGTAAAGGCAATGAATTTATCTTCATCCTTAAAGCAGTTACAGAACATTAGTACAATGATCCATTAGATTTTCATATACAGATTCTTAATATCTTACTACAGACTTTTTCCACGAATGTTGCTCCTTCAGTTAGGCAAAAGAATGATGAATTGTACAGATGTTAGCAGCGCTGATATTACTGACACATGTCAAGGTAAATAAAATGAGAGTCTGACTTGCATCACGTTAAAAATGTGTTATTTGATCTAATTATTCTGAATTAAATCTAATAGCATTTTGTCATCAAGTCCCCAGAATTTTAATAGTAATTGAAGTCTCATACTTGAGGTGATTCTTAAAAACTTGAGGCGTAATGTTAATTTTGTGGAACTTTCTCTGTAAATTAAAGTTTCTGGAAAAGCTAACCAATGTTTAAAGAAAATTGCTCATTTTAGTCAGGAAGCTTTTGTCAGAAACTACTAATAAAGACAGACAATTAATGGCAATAATCAATGTATAATTCTAGGTTTTTCACCTTTTGTATCATGTATTAAAATAGTTTATTAAGTAACACATAATTACAGTAGCTTAATATTTTATTATGAAAAAAAGATCCTACTAATACTTGTTTTGAAAGATAAATGCTTTATCTGGATTCTCTTAAGTTTGTCCTGGTATAGAATAGTGTTGGCTGTGACATTACTAGAACTACAAATGTAGATACAATTTTTATGTAGAAGACAGCTGAAAAAATAATTTCCTCTCAATCAGGAATTCATACAGTTCTAACTATTATTCAGTTGCTTAGTTCAGTAAAGTCAAAATAAGGCTCTGTGTATGAGCAGTAAGCATTGATGCTGCATGGGAAATGGTACTCGACATCAGTTATGTTTCATTCTGCATTCATCTTTAGAAATGTATTGATTAGACATTAAGAATAATGTTACCAGAAGAAATAAAGGGAAGTTTAACAGAGGGGAAAAATACTTTTAAAAAAATTAGTAATTGATGGCAAAGCTCTTCAGTTTAGTTACTGCAAGGTTTACTCGGTCCTGTGGTTCCCATTTTCCGATAGTAATAAATTCGAATTCTGTATTTTCAGTTTACATTGATTTTTCTTTTGCAGTACATCAGAAAATTAATAGAAGCTATTTTATTGCAGTTCTGAACTAAAAGGAGAATAAGTAACTTTCATGCTAAGAATTGCATGTGAGAGTAAAGCCAGTAAAATCTTAATGATTTAAATGGTTGTGAATATTTCTGGGAAGCAGATGGAAGGTTTGGGTAAGAGCTGACACAGGCAATTAGATCTGTCAAGATCGTATTGGCCAATGACAACTAGAAAATACTCCCAGCCAACAAATGTTGCTGACAGAAAAGTATCACCTGGGAGCAATAGGAAGTTAATATGTAATCAAAGACATCTTCATCTTCCTCCTGCCTCTAACCTCAGTCTGGAAGCTTCAAGAAGAGGTCACTACTGAACTGTTCTCCTTGACTTAGTAGCTTGGATTTGTTCCAGAGTCTCATTTTTTTCTTTATTTCACTTGACCAAGAGTCATGGCAAGGGTCATATCAACACCTTATATACCATGGAAGGAAAACAACCCTTTTGCCTAACTGTAAGATATATAATGAGTCAGATAAATATTGAAAGAGCTAACAAAGTGAAACAAAGAAATAATATTAAAAAAATCACTACTTTAAAATATTAATATCCATATTCCTGTTGTGCTATAAATGTATAGAATGTACAGACTTGAATAATTTATGCCTGAATAGGCAGTAGCATAAAATAATAACACCATCTAATTGTTTCTTGATTTTTTTGAAGGCTCACTCTATTTTGGTGATGAGTTCATGATGAGAAGGAATCATCTTTCTTGTCCCAGTGAAAATAAACTGATTTAATAATATAAAAAAATTTATTCACTATTGAGTGCCTAACTTCTGGAATGGAAAAGCATCAACGGAAGAGCCCTCCATTCTCTGTAAGACTGTAAAATTTGCCATTATGTTATAGAATCGGGTGCATTTTGTCTGCTTTCTTATTACTCAGACACAGAAGGTAATTACAGCTTTGTGTATAATCACTGGAGACAATTTAGAATTATTTGAATAACTGAAATAATGAAGCTGAAGGGAAGAGTGCACTTTCAACACCTGATTTTTTTAGAATACTGAGCTATGAGGAAACTGGCCTTACCTATGACAGAAAGATCTAAACTGTACATTCCTCTTTACAATAAGACTAAATGCAGTCAATTTCTATCTGGTACGTTAGTAGCAAAGGAGGACATTTTCTGTGAGATTCATGCAGAAAGAATGTTTATTTCTTTATAACCTTATTCAAATAATGGCAACCCTCTAATTACAGTGTCCATAAATAATATTTAGATGAAGTAGAATGCTGTGACTATGTCTAAGCACGTAGAGTTCCATCCATGACAGCTTATGATGGCTGGAATTCATCTTGTACAGAGCAACAGTAGATACCTATGAATCTGTATTTATCTGTGGTGAAATTGCTCTTGATTATAGGACTAATTTCCCTGTGTATACCACTTTATATCCTCTAGATGCTCAGTCCTACATCCCAAACCATCCCATCTCTGTAGGCTCATCAGGATGTCTAAGCATTCTTAAACATGCAAGGTGCTGGCAATAGTGTCCATCAATTCAGTTAATTTTCTGCTTTTTTTCTTTGACAGTTCTGACTACTGCTCTGTCACTTGCACCGTATCCCATAGAGAAAGGTCTGGAGTTCAGCAATATTGCAAGGTCCCTTCTCCATCCCGTTGCAGACTATCTGGTTAGAAGTGTGGTGAGGGGAAGCATCTTATCCAGGCAAACCATCTGACTGGTATATTGACCTTGTGACCATGTAGTCATAAGTAATCACAGTGGTATTATCTGTCCACACTAAATGGCACACACTGAGCCAATAGTGACACATTCTGTGCTGGTACAAGACCTTAAACATGGTGATGTCTCTTCTTGTAAGGATGGATATTTTCTTGCCCTATAATTTTCCCCACAGCTTTTTCCCAGTCTCCATGGCATCCTGAGTCCCAGTCTGTCACACAGCTTTAAGCAGAAAGCCTTTTACTAGCCATCAGCAGCCACCATGGACCAAGTCTTGTCCTACCTTTCCCCCTCTTTCTGGCCTGAACAACACACAATTTTGGATTACAAGCCTCATAGTGACTTAAAATCGAGAAGGACAACTTGTTGTTGGAGGAGAAGGAAAAAGAAGAGTTCATCGTTTTGTGGGACAATTCCCACCATGCTCAGCATCCAAATCATAGAACCTCTCTTGGTAATGAGTGGATTCTTCAAAGTCAGAAGACATGCAGCAGCCACCAGTCAGCTCTCTTCTTGTCCAGCCCTCATGAACTCCAGTTGCAGGCCAAAAGAATGTCTACATGTAGCCAGACTTTGACAGTAGTAAGGTGACCAAAGCAATATAGGCTTAACAGACTAGAAACAGCAAAGCTTGAGCAGCATGCCACTCTTGCTCAGTTGTGATTAATAGCTCACAGCACACAACTGTGTACAAGTAAAGCAGAAAACTTGTAGGCAGTAAAGAGGCATGAGTGACTTCTCAAGTGTCTTCAGCACTTGGTGCTCCAAGCCTAGCTAGAGAGGTCAGTGGAGTATGAGTAAGCAAGCTGAGTGTGAGCTCCTAGCATGAACAGTCAGCAGGTTTTGGCCAGATCCTGCCCATGTTCCATGTTCAAAACCAGCTTAGGTTTACTATTTATCCCTCAAGTCTCTGGTTCTCTAAATCAGTAGCTTCCCACATGACTCTGATCCTTTGCATGCTCTTGCCTGGGAGAATAAGTCTAAACAGTGTCTGGTGTGTTTAAGATACAGGGGAATGATCAGGTGTCTGGAGACAGTAGTTGTGATCTTTGGGTTTGCAGGATGTGAAATGCATCCTGGATGGGGAACCTAGAGGAAAAAAAAATGGTTTAAAGCAACTTGGTAATGCTTCATCATTATCTTGTGTGTTTCTAGATTGAACTGAATGATAAATGGATTGAGACACTTTTCATTCAAGTCCTCTTCTTCAGACTGGACTGGACACTTGAAACCGGTAGTTGTGTGCTCTATTTATGTCAACAGTGCTTCACTTGATGATTTGTTCCAGTCATACCCAGGAGAGAGCTGACGTAGCAATGCTAGAAGTAGGACAGCTGTGTTTGGTCTGAAATCAAGCCTGGAGATTCTACTGTATAACAAATTTTCCTGCTTTGCATTTCTTAAGTAAGGTGCCTACTGAGCCACAGGCAGGAACTTCCAGTAGAGAAAAAGAGTGATGGAGAGAGTCCCAGATGGGAGACTGGGAGTATCTAGAGCTGTAGGCAAGAGGTCACAGTGGTGCTTCAGGTTAGGGCTTTGCTGCCTGCCTGGCATGGTGGAGTTTCAAGTCCTTGTTTCCCTCATATTGGCAGCTGGCAGCTGGTTGTATGTAAAAACTCACATCTCCTCCTCCTGTCAGATATGGGTGGTAAGATAGATCTGAATTCCTCTGATTCTGGGGCCTGACAAGTGGGTAGGATATATAGTATATAGCCTATCTCATCTGGCTTTCCCTTCTGCTGAATCAGATTAAGTTACCTTTACATGTATCCAGCCTAGAATTCCACTTTTATTTTGGGGTGAGGAGTGGGAAGGGGCAGTTCTGACATCTGGTGTCAGTTTCCACGTTTTTACTGCTTGGTCAGGTAGTCTGGCAAATACAATGTACAAATTGTAAATACAAATGTACAAATACATGCTCTGGCAAATAAAAGAGCATGTGTCCTCAAGGCAGAGCCTGTATCTTTATCCTTGAACTTCCTTTCTGTCCAACTGCAAAATTAGTATTTGTGGATGCAAACTTAATCTAGTTTTTCCTCAGTAGTTAGGGTAAGTCAGTGAGATCCAGGAAACTTATCTGAGGGGTCTGAGGGTTTGTTTCTAGTCTATGCCTTTTGTGTGGATTTGGGAGAAGGTCCTGAGTCAAGAGGGGTTGTCTGGAGATAGATTCTTCTGAGACTTGACTAAAAGTGCCCCTGGGATACATTACCAGGGTTGATGGCAGCCTCCGGCTGATGTAGTAGGGACAGATGTTGCACAAAGCTCAGTGCTTGCAATTTCTAGATATTGTACATTTTTTAACCAACTTTGAATGTTTCCTTCTCATGGAGCACCTGGCATTATTCATGGTCCTGACTGAAATTTTACTGGTAGCACAGTTATACATCCACATGGGGCCTTTCCAGGGTGGTCACATTCCTCCCAGACCTCTCTATGACTATGTAATCTGTACCATTCTGAGTTGTGCCAAGGGATTTCCTTTCGAAATGAAGTATTCTGTAATTTTCCCATGTAAGCTTTGGTAAATGGCTTAAATTCTCATAGAGTTTGCACTTTCTCTCTGGGTGCTTCTGTGAGCCATGAAGATCTTTTGTCTTAGAATTCTTAAACACAGTGTTTTCTGTAGCAATGTTTAGATAACTGCAATTTTGTACATTGCACCTTTTACACTTGATTTATTTCACAGGACTTTCAATGGAACTTCTTTCTTTCTAAAATACATGTCATACCCTTTTAGAATCAAATTGATTTAATTGCAGTAAAGTACACTTAAAAGTGTATTCAACAAAGCCACTTCTGCAAAATAAATTTTTTAAGCTGCTATTTATAAAATCACATGGTGTGATAATTTTGTGAAAAGTATTAAGTACGTTACTACAATACATACTTGCAATATTATTAAATCCAGGATATTGGTACATACATGCAGTACATATAGAACCTAATTTAGTGTGTATAAAATTTAATTTATTTCCACATTTGTTTTAAATGCTGACTAGCACAGGAGGAAGGTGTCACATACATAGCACCAACAAATGGAATGCGGTAAACTAGTCATAGTAACTAAATTTCACAAATAAACGTATACAGTGAGTTGGTGTCATTAGTAACATGCGTGTCTGTGGAATCTTGCCTTACGCTTTCAAGTTTGTTCCTTTAAAATTTTGATTTCATAATTTGGAACTTGATCCTGTAAAGCATACACTGAAGTACTCGAAGTGAAACCAAGGATTGAGGCTTCTTAAAGTATCTGTGATGGATACTTTAGAGCTCTATAAAAGTAGCACTGTCCATGCCTAAATTTAAAGATGCTTACCCTGTTGGGTTTGATCTTTTCCTGTCAGTTTGGTTATAGTAGTATTCTTTGAACTTAGTGATTTTTTTTTTTAATGTTTTTAAAATACATTTTCTCTAATAATCTTGGTAAAAGCGAAGGTTTTAGCTCAAAGTAAAGATTGCACAGATTGCGAATGTTATCTCTGTTTTCAATTCACAAAGACATTTTGAACAAAACAGTGATGACACATTACCTAGACAGCAAAGCCCTGAGATTTAATTTGTGAGTTTCAGTTTTCTTTTATGCCTTTTCTTTGAGTTTTAGTGATGAGTATGACTCATGAGATGAAGGAATCCTTTGGCATTCTTGTGTTTCAGCAACAGTGGAAGTGCTGTCATTATTGAAAAAAACATATATGGGGAAAGGCAAATCAGAATATGGTGACATCAGTGGGTAATGTTGAAAATAAAGGATTTTTAAAAATCAGAATAATTAGATTGATGGAAGGAGCTGAGGAGCAAATCTGAACAGGACTAATCTTTGTTATATTATTAGCAAATGAAAATAAGAATATAGACAGATATCTGAAAAGACATTGCAGGAATAAACAGATTTACTCCTATGCCATACATAGATTGACATAGGTTGACATAGGTATCCAGGCAATATATTATCTTGATCTAAGCTGATCAGCAAAGCCCAGGTTGAAAGTGGTGCTGGATGGACACCTGGGAGAGTGAACCAGTGGGATGCAGATCATCTGGGAGTAGGAATGTGCCAGGAAAGAAAGGAATAAAAGAAAGTTGTAAAGCTTGATCTGAGGAGCAAATATCTAAAAAATAAACTAAAAACTAAACTTGTGTAAATAAAGATGTATATGTGCCAGGTAGTAGGTGAGGCTTTGTAATGACATCAGGGAAAATGATTAAGATATGAGGAAATCTGTAAATTACCACCACAGGACTGGTGGTTATACTGTAGATGATCAAATCAAGGTGATGAGAGGGAGCATCTGAGTAGGAGGATGATGACTTGGATAGGAGAAGGGTGGAGCTGATGGTATGCAGCTTGGGAGCTATTTTTAGAGAATGAATCTAAAATACTAATATGAAAGTTTTTAAGAGATAGGCTCATGTTTTCCCGAATTATGTTTGAAGAATATTCTGATGTACGTTGTTGTGGGGATGTCAAGCTGTGATGTGCTGGAGGAATCTGGTTTAAGTGTCAAGACTTAGTACAGGTGCTTAGTGGGAGAGTTACTTTAGTTCAAGATGGGGAGTGTACAGAAACTACTGAACTTGGAGATTTTACCGGTTCAAAATAGCTCTTAGATCAAAAGACTGCCTTTTAGCCTTGTGTATGTTGTAAATATCTATTACAATGTAGGACCTGATGCAGATCCTTCTGGTGTATTGGCAGCTTGAATTGTTTTGTTCTGTCTTGTGTGTTCTGTCTTGTTTTTTTTAAGCTCTTGTTTTTAATCACAGTGTTAACTTGTAAGTTTCTGTGCTTAATAGAACCCTGACATACTGATTAGGTCTTCAAAGGTGTTGAAAGTAACAGTCTCAGATTTATTCTGCTTCTGGATATATCCTTCAAGGATTCATTATTAACCTAATCAGATTACTTCTAACAGTCTGTTTACAAACCTTTTAGTTTGTAAAACTTTTTTTTTAAGTGCCAGCAAGATCTAATTGCATTTAGGCATGGGTTTCGGTTGGCTTTTTTTTTTTTTTTTTCCTGTTAAGTCTAAATCGGTTCCTTTTTTGGTGTTGTTGGCCAGTGTGTTTCAGATACTAAACTTGTTCTTTCTTTTCTAATGTAACACAGTTATCTCAGTAATTACTTTTCTTTATAGAAGCAGTTAGGGGCAAAATGGAGGTCAAATAATAAAGTGTAATTAAAGAAAAGACTGGCGCTTTTTTTGTGAACAGTAAGATGTGCCTAACTTTATTTTCATTATCAATTTCACTGATTGTTTTTTGGGTTACTTGGAACAAAGTTTGCCCTTGTTAGGTCAGGTCTTTAAATTGTACAAAGAACATATATTGTAAATGTGTTCACAGTTGCATAAATGCAGCTAATGAGTCCCAAGAGGCAGATAAAGACCACAGCATTGTGAATAGAATAACCTGTAATGAGTACACTGACCCTTTCTAAAAATCAGTCAAGTTTGAATTAATAAAAGTCAAACTCCTTAGAAGGGCTGAAGTAAGTCAATGCAACAGGCAGTTTGTATAGTATGGAAGAAGATATGGGAGATATAGAAAAATGGAATATAAAAAAATAAAGAGAGGGAATTTAAACCACTGTGTTGCAAATGATTGGAAATTGTAAGAGTAATGTAATTAAGCAATAATGAATGAAAAATGGATTTCGTTTCTGAACAGAAGAACCAGAGAAAATTCTTGCATTCCAACAACAGCATTGTTTATGCTGTTGGCACAATTTTAATCTGACTATTTACTATTGTAATCTAATTAACCTGAATGACTAAACCAGTGTTCAGCTGAGTGATGTGGCAATCTCAGGCAAAGTAGGTTTGAACACTGGAAGAAATGGTGTTGAAAAAAGCTTTGCAACTGCTGATAGCAGCAAATAAATTCCAGCTACATCCTGGAACGTTAACAGTAGCTCTAATTTCTGGAGTATTTGTTGTGGCCAGTGAGAAGACCTCAGAGATAATCTTGAGTTGTGTTGGTACAGATACTCCCATGCAATATTCCTAATGGTATTTTCAAAAGAATTGGAAGCTGGAAGAGGGCTGTGACTGCAGCATGTTATCATATTAGGGTAGGAGGTATGGAATAAATGAAAAAGCTTAAGAATTAAAAAACTGGGTTTTGATTTTACAGTAGGTGGACTGGAGACAGTGCTATAGAAGAGACCATTAAGAAAACCTCCATTAAGTAGGCACCAATATAACCAGAATTCTGCTGTGTCTTAATCTCAAGGTAACTTTTATGTAGGAAACTTTAAATGGCATTAGAAATACTTTTGGTTTCAAAGCAAATACATTGATACTAGATACCTGAAAGTCATATGAATGCAGTTGTTGCTGAAGATTAAAGGCTGCTATTCACTGTGACTTTTTTCCTTTTTTTCTCTTTCTTTTTCCTCCTTCTTTTTCCTTTTTCCACAAAATTATGTTGAATGAAGAATTTGATGAGAATCTATGAAGCTGTAGATCAACCTGAAAAAAATTTGTGGGGCTTAGGGTGAGGCAGTGACCAGAGATAACAAAGACAACAAATCTCTTTCAATAGTGTGTTGTAACAGAATCAGAAAGGTTATTTCTTACTTTAATATCATAAACATTACTGGAAATAACATTTCCACCAATGAAATAAATCTAGAATTCTACATCGTATTAGTTATGTGTCTGATAGATCATTTTGAGAACTGAGAGCTGTAGCTTTAAATGCCTCTCTTTAACTGAGGTTTTTCTGTGGTGGGGGAACAGTAGTATATATATTCTTCATCAAAATAACACAGCTGCTGTAGTCTGTAATGCATTTTCTTTGGCAGATGCCTGCATTTAATTGTGACTTCCATGCCTGAAAGTAGGTAACGAAAGCTTCTCCATTCTTCTGAGGAAAAGGTATCTGTCTCACTGATGGTATTAGCAGATATTCCTGACCTGAAAAAGGCACTGTATTTTTCTTTTTTAAGCCTATAATTTTTCTTTCTGAATTTCTTACCTAATTCTCTTGCTATATGAAGTGCATCATGAAAAAAACATTTCTAGTGAGCTGTCAGTATCTGTTACTTTTCTCTACCTTAGTCATAAGACTAGCATAAATGCAGTGATAGAGAGAACTTTTTTGTGTGCATGTGAAGGTCTTTTATTTTATTTTAAGGTAAGGATAAAAAAGTATGAAACCTTGAAAGAGATGATAGATACCACTTTTTCTTTATTGTCCAGAGCTTGATTTGCATCAATAAGTATTTGTTAAGAAACTGAAATAGTAGAACATTGGATCATAGGCATAGATTTCAGCAGAATCAAAATTTTTATTGCAATAAAATTCTACTTTCCCTGAAAATGAAGTGGAGAGGTTTGCAGTCTTGCTCTATAGAAACATCAAAAAGGTACATGAAATTGTGGGTCCTTTGATTTGCCTACTGCGTGAGTTGCCTTGCATGTCTTTAATTTTTTTTTCCTGTGTTCCCCTCCCCCCAGCTGATGCTGTCATATTTCAATTTATTTATGAAAGGAAATTCTGCATTTCTGAGCACCACTGTAACTTTTACTTACTGCTTCTTTTCCTTGTCTTTTTAATATAATAATGGATTATTTTAGCTGAAGGCATATCTTGGGAATAAAGCTGACTTTCTTAGATTGTCTTCTGGCAGTGCAGCAAATTCTCTTAATCTTCTCCAGGTCCTCTTCTGTCTCATTCTTTCTCTCAGATTTGGGGTTATTTTTTCTTGACTGGTGGTGACTGGATCATTTTACCTGCCTCTAGGAAGCTTGGTTTCTTCTTAGTTATCCTGAGACAAAAAAAGAGATATTGAAAATATAGCATGATAACTTTATAAGTCTTTGTCAATGATAGCACGGGAGATGCTTTTTTTTTTTTTTTTAACCTTTTTAGACAAATTAAAAAAAAAAATAAATCTTTGTGAAGTGATGAAACTGAACAGCTTTAAGGGTCTAATGAAATACATGTGTAGTTGCAGTATCTGTAGAACTATTTCTTAACCCTCAAAAGTCAAAATATGTTAACTTATATCAGCATAGTTTCAATTTAATGCTAACTGTATTATTTATGGAGTTCCTTTGTAATAGTTTTAAAATTCTATAAATGGCTGATAAGGCTTTTCTTCACACTGGTAGCTGTCATCAATATTAAACCTCACACCAGCATCTGTAACAACTTCAACTCAGAAGACATCTGAGACAATCAAAAACAGCAAACATCAACTGTTTCAAAGACAGAAACATCAACTAGTCTTTCTTTTAGCATACTCAAAAAAAAAAAAAACAAAACTAAAACATAGAATCATGGAATGTTTTTTCTGGGCAACCTGTTCCAGTGTCTCATCATCATTAAAGATTTTCCCTCTTATGTCCAGTCTAAATCTACCCTCTTTAGGTTTAAAACCATTGCCCCTTGTTCTGTTACTACTGGTCTTGCTAAAAAGCCTCTTATCTTTCTTGTAAGTCTCACTTTTACATTGAAGGGCTGCAATATGAGCTCTCATAACTTATTTGTACAGGATATTATCAATTGTATGAAACCAATTCTTCCTTTTACAGCGAAGTCGGGTTGTGGACTATTGCTGAAATAGCTGAATACTGAATAACTCTTTCTGAGGTTAAATAAAAGTAATTTTCATTATTTTGTTTTCAGTTGTTAGCTACATACTTTATATTAATAAAATTTGTGATTGATGTATTAACTGGAAAAATCTTTAATGAAAAATCCTGGATTTTGCTTCTTAGTCGTACCCAGCCTTAAGCTAGAGTAGAGTTCCCTTAAAAGAAGCCTTATACCACATTTGCCTGGTTGTTGCTTTTTTAAGCCTGAAATGACTTAAGATTTGGCTCCCTTGGAATTTTGAGTGGGTTTTGAAAGGAGGTAACGTCACTACACTCATTTCTTGGGAGACCTCATCCACTTTTACGCAGGCTATTTTAGCCACAGGTTTATGGTTAGGGATGTTTATGTTCATGAAGAAAGCAGCTTCTACCATCTGTGGGACAATGTAATTGTTCTATAATTACTAGTTGTAAGCTCAAATTTTATATTACAAGTGAAGCATCGTTGAAGTTGAACAAAAGATTTTCTCATTGGTAATGTCTGTGCCTTTACTTAAAGTGTCTGTATCTTTATTAAATAGTTTAAATTATTTAGTAATTAATTAGGTTAGTCGTTTTCCACGACAAAGCATGTGGGTTTTTTTGCTGTTCTGCCTGCTTTCAAATTTTGTGTTTGCTTTTAGTTTGCTGAAACTCTGTTTAGGCTGATTTAACCATGAAGTTGTCTGTGTGTCCTAAAGTCAAGAGGAATTTGATTGCCATACTATTAAAGTTTAAAAATAAAAGAAAAAATGAAAATATAGTAGTACTAAATATACTGAATAAAAAAAGAACAACTGTGTACACTGGAAAATGTTTCAATGTGATGTTTTTTTAGCAGTCTGTGGTATGGCATGCGTAGTATCATTGAACATAGTGATGCAGGTTCCACTGAAACTTGTTCCTAGTTGAATTTGCAGTCTGGTTGGTGTTCTAACAAAATGATAGGAATTAGGTATCTGCCAGGAGAAGTCTGCAGCAGGAAATCTGCAGCTGGATGAGCTGCCATGGACTGCAGACAGGTTGTTGGGGCCCTGCCAGTAAAAGTAACATAAAATCTATTTCTGTTTGTGCATCTGGATTTACTTGCTGTAAGAGCTTGGCAGTAAATCCAAACGTAACACTATAATTTTAATTATTTTCTCTTATGCTGCTTGCCTGTTGTGAGAAAAAAAAATCTAGGACTGCTTTCATTAACACCTCTTTTTCTACAGAAATATGGTTACCAAAGTGATTTATGCTTAGATGGCAGGTGACTGCATTTGTATACATATGTAATTCTTATATGGAAATTTTTTATTTCTATTGATTTAAAATCTGAATTTTCCTAAAAGCAGACTGTTAAAATCTGTGTTGAGCATCTTGAAAACATCTAAACACCCTTTCCTTTCCTTTGTAGTCACAAACCCTTTGTTTGTGCTTTTGTCCTTATTCCATTTTGTCGAGACTGTACCAATAAATGTTGTAGGAACTGCAATTTGTAACTCTGGTTTTGGATTTTTTTTTTTTTTTTTTTTTTTTTTTTTTCTTTTTTTTTTCCTTTTTTTTTTTTTTTTTTTTTTCCTTACTATTGGAAGATCCATCATGCTGAAAGTTATGTAGAAAAGTTGCTTGTCATATTGCTTCCCACTCAGAAGCATGCTAGAAACTTGTTCTGTTCCACCTACCCAGTTTATTGTGTCCCTTCCTGCCTAAATTGTCTGTGAACTTTTTTGGGGTTTTTTTGAGGCCCGAAGGCTTACGAAATGTCCTATTCTGGTTGACTTAGCTTTGTTTATATGTTTGATTGGTGATAGTTTAATGTAGAATTCCTTCTGCAACCTGAAGATCTTCTTTTGAAGGTGACATATTTCCCTTTTGGTTTCAAATTGCACTGGCCTCTTCAGGTTGTGGATCATTGCATTAGATAGGGCAATAGATAGGAATGAATACCTTTTTTTCTTAATGTAAGAAAATAGTTTTTACTAATCTTTTACCTATTTTAGGGACAACAGCTGGAGAAATACAGTCTCACTGAGTCATAAAATGAATTCTGTGCCTCTCTCCTACTGGTTGACAACTGCATACCTATTTACTCCTACAGAATAACAACAAAAAAAAACCAACACAAACCCAAAACACCAAACGTTCTGTCATACCTGAGCATTCTGAAGTTCATCTCCTTACCAAACTGTGTGTCACCAACATCTGCTTTCAAAGATCCAGTCTCCTGCATGGAAATTCAGGTTGCTGATTATGAAAGAATAGGGAGGAAAAAAGCAAGCTTTTAATGCATTTAAACAACATCGTTACACTTGTTTTTATAATGTGGGCCACAGTGTTCTGAAGTGTTCCTTCTGAAGTGTTTGCTAAAACCATTGAGTTAATTAAAATTGTTTTCATCCAGTCAGGGTTGCTTCTCTAAATGAGACTGATTGTTGATTCATCTTTAGCCCCGCTTTTGCTTGTGCTTTTGTTTTCACCTGGGGCAAGTGGGATTTTAGTGCATGTTCCTAGGCATGTTGTCAGATTTATATTTTTTTTGTGTGTGTGTTTTCTCTTCACCACTCCCCCCCGCCCAAGTTTTCTTGGAGCTTGATGGTTTTGGCTGTGATTTTTCTTGAGGTCTTGAGTATATTAAATCTGCAATTCAAAACCAAATTCTCATGTTGAAAGAAGCAGCTCACATGGCTGAAACTGAAATGGCTGTGCATGTGAAATCTTTCAAATTAGAGTACTTGCCCCTTGTCTAAGAAGAAAGGAAATGGAGTCACTTGGAGTCACTATTTTTTTTCTTTTTATATGTAACTAGATACAAAAATACATGAAGACAGAATTAATGTTATTAAATGGGGAGATTTACCTGTAGCTTGTTGCTATATAAAACTTCTTTTTTGGAACTGGCATCTGAGCTGATATTTATATCTGGAATGTACAGGTGTGTGACCTTCCTTGTAATTAAATTAATGTACAAAAATATACATTTAAAATAGTTGCCAGTGTATATATGTATGTATATCCATAGTATCTGGTAGGGACAAAACAAGCCGGTTGAATTGATGTGGTTTTGGTCTGTTTATGTTTTGATTATTTTATTTTTTTAATCAATCCTGAGGCACTGAGGGAGAGTGAAAAAGACCTTGGTAAGAATGTGCTATGGTGTTTTGGTTTTTTTTTTTTTTCTCCTGGTTCTGCACAGAACTTACTTTTCATGACCTTTTTGAATGTTGTAACCTTTTCCCATTATTTTGCCTAGTGCTATTGATAAATTACAACCCACACTTGTAGCAGAGGTTAGAATTTTCTCTTAAATTCTACTGTATGAGTTCAATTCATCAGTCTCTTGTTTTGTGGCTGACAAGTTCCTGTATGAAGCACAGTACTAATTTATAAATTATCAAAGTTGAAGGTTTTGTTTGGGTTTTTTTCCCCCAAAAAACCCATTGCTGAAATCACAGAAATGTAACTGCACATTAAATTAACTCTCAGAATCTGGTTTAACTGCCTGATGCAGAAAGTCAAACATCCATGTATTATTTAGTCCCTGCTTAACCACACTCCTTACAAACGTCAGTTTCAATCCTAAACTTGTTTTTTCACTGTGAAGGCAAGTAAAGCTCTAACTGTAAAGAAAGCCATCATCATAGAACAGTCAATGTTAATGTTTTTAAAAGCATCAGTTTTACTGAAAGTTTTGGGTTTTGTAATACAAGTGCTACAAAATTTTTTACTTGTACAACAATGCAAATAACTACTAAAACAATTAAAGACTAATAGTTCTTTTAGACCTGAAAAGCCAGAATTGGACCCTTGTGTATGTAAAAGGTAGTGCTGAAAAAATTTTTTTACATGTTGATAAAATTCAATGACAGAAAATATAAATTTTTTAATGTTAGGTTTATATTCAAATCTTCACTGATAAGTTCTCTGGCCATCTTGTGCTTACCATGAGGGAAATTTGACTGAAAGTTTTTTTCAATGAATGGAAAAATACTTAGCAGTTAATTAATCAACATAAGCTGAAGGATTCCTGATAGTAAAAGCAAAAAAACTCCCTTTGCAGCTAAACAGATAAACTCAGTTTTCTATCACAGATTTAAATGGAAAACTTTGGTTCATCTCAGCTACTTTTTAATGATATAACATTGGACAACATCTCAAGTTATGTATTACAGCTATACAAAATACCACGTTGAGGTTGCCTCCACTTCCCGCTAGTCTTGCTAACAATTTTTATGTACCTTTGATGTTGATTGTCTTGTTACTCTGACTTTATCACTTTATATCTGACTTTATCACTTTCAAAAATTTTTTTGGCTAAAAAGGGTCAGTTCCCATTCATCAGTGTGCTTGTACCTTTACTAACCCTGTTGTGTCCCCTCTGTCTGGTTTGCTGGCACAGGTTCCAAGTTCCAAACTCCGTTATGCTTTACAGAAACACAAGATGGTCTTGTTCTTCCCTGGGACCACTGCATGCTACATAATAGAATCATTCCACTGCTTTCTGTAGTGTCTTTTAGCTTTCCCAATGGTTTTTAGCTTGTGTTTTACCTATTTCTGGTGCTTCTTTATATTCTTGAACTCTTGGCCTACAATGAAATTGTCATGAGTTTGTAGTTTGCATGTACTTTGCTCCTGTTTAACATCTTTATCGATGATTTGGATGAGGGAATAGAGTGCAGGCTCAGTGAGTTTGCAGATGACACTAACCTGGGTGGAAGTGTTGATCTGCCTGAGGATAGGGAGGCTCTGCAAAGCGATCTGGACAGGCTTGATAGGTAGGCCAAGGCCAATAGTATGAGTTTCAATAAGGCCAAATGTCTGATCCTGCACTTCGGCCACAACCACCCCCGCCGGCACTACAGGCTTGGGGATGAGAAGCTGGAGAACTGCCCGACAGAGAAGGACCTGGGGTTGTTGACTGACAGCAGCTGAACATGAGCCAGCAGTGTGCCCAGGTGGCCAAGAAACCAACATCATCCTGGCCTGTATCAGGAACAGCGTGGCCAGCAGGACCAGGGAAGGGATTTTCCCCTTGTACTCAGCCTTGGTGAGGCCACACCTTGAGCACCACAGTAAATGAAAGACATCAAGGTGCTGGAGAGGGTGCAGAGAAAGGCAACCAAACTGATTAGGAGTCTGGAGAACAGGTTTTATGAGGATATGCTGAGGGAACTGGGGCTGTTCAGCCTGGAGAAGGGGAGGTTGAGGGAAGACCTTATTGCTCTCTACAGCTCCCTGAAAGGAGGTTGTGGTGAGGCAGGTGTTGGCATCTTCTCAGTAGTGACCAGTGGCAGGACAAGAGGCAATGGGTTCAAGTTGTGCCAGGGGAGGTTCAGATTAGAAATTAGGAAAAATTTTTTCACTGAAAGAGTGGTGAAGCATTGGAACTGTTTGCCCAGGAAGGTGGTGGAGTCGCTGTACCTGAGGGTATTCAAAAAACAGGCAGATGGGGCTTAGTGATAAAGGTGGTGTAGGACTGAAGGTTGGATTCGATGATCTTGAACATCCTTTCCAACCATGATGATTCTATGATTCTAATTATTCTGAAAATAATTTTTTGGTAGGTCCAAATAAATTTTTCGTAGAGTCTGAGGAAGTTTATATATGAGGCTGTTCCTTTATTTTTTTTTTATTTTTCCCTTTTAACTCAGCCCCCACAAACCCTCATGCTTCCTTTAAGGCCTGAGAAGGAAAGCAAGACTGATTCCTTCAGAGGGCAATTCTGAACCCAAGTCATCTGTCTCAGATTCTTTTTGGAGGCTTTCTTTTCTAGATAAGTAGTCTCTTCCTGTAGTTTGTTAGAGACAGATAGACTCCCATAGGGTGGCTAATAATTCTTGTTTCATGAGATGCATTCTGTTACTCTAAGTAAGTACAATGTTTCAGAAATGCAAAACTGCATTTCTATATCAAGCTTTGATGTTCTGATATGTTATAATTACAAAGTCAACCCACTGAATATTCAGATGCTGTGCATCTTAGATTAAATTTGAAACATAATAAACAAGTTATTTTGCTGCCCGTTTACTGAAGAGAGAGTTCAGTTAACAGTTAGGGGAAAATTGTGTCACTACCTGAAGTTGTACATTGATAGTTGTATGTTAGTTACATACAGCAGCACCTAAAATGTGATTCAGTTTAAGAAAAAAGAAGGGAGATTAAGAGAAATTTAGTTTTCAAATCATTTAAACCCAAATACAAACCAAACCACTGTGTACTCTATGTTACAGCCTCAGAGTTTCAGAGGTGCTCTATTTACTGTCGTTTGTTATTTTGAAAGTTTGTCACTAGTTTTAGTGCCCTGAACCAGTTTGTGTTACCTGAGCCCATGGGAAAAGTCTTCTTTTAATGACATGAATTACATGTTTACTTTCTCCTTCTTGTGTAAGACCACTTACTAAGAATGTATGTTGGAGTGTTTTGTATGTTATTTATTCTGTATGTGTACACATGTAGAATAAACAGTCTTCCTTTTCCTTTTCCTTTTCCTTTTCCTTTTCCTTTTCCTTTTCCTTTTCCTTTTCCTTTCCTTCCTTCCTGGATTAAAATTACATTTAATCTCATTCCTCTGTAGAGAAAAGGGTGTTCTTGGACACACAGCAGGCAGAGAGGGGTAACAGTATGCTGTTCTGGTTTTAACAGTTGTTTCCTTTTACATAAGTCGAAAGTCCTGCTGTCATTTAAGTTTGCCTTTGCTCTCCACATAAGCTGACTTAAAAGTTGTCAAAGGCAAACTTAAGCCTGTGATACATTGCATTTCTAAATTACTTGCTTGAGTTCTCTCTGAGGCTTCATTCCCACAAGCCTGCATAATTAGTTTTGTCAGTGCTGAGGAAGAGAGGCAGAATAAGAGAAATTTACAATTGGAGATTTTCTTCAAAACGTCTGAGTCTCTGTAATTTCTTGTAGTGGCTTACTTTGTCCAGCTTTTTGAAAAATGTAAGACACAAATGCTTTCTGTCTGGTCGGAGTTTCTCTGAGCCCTTGTGTGGGAGGACCCAATTTCGTATTACCTGTAATTGCTGTTCTTCATCTGTTTTGGGGCTGCTCACCAGAATAGCTGAAGCTTGGGGTTGAATGAGGCAGACAGCTAGAGTAGGCTGATTAAGGCCACTTGTTTCTGAGTTTCTCCAAGGGTGGAAACTACGCAGCCACCCTGAGGCAGCCTGTTCCAGTGAAAAAGATTCTTATTTATTTATTTATTTCCTTTTGTTTGTCTGGATTTCTTCAGGTCCCTACTGGTAGTTTATTTCTTTGCTAGTCACCGAACTGCAGTTTAGAAGAATCACTAGATTAATGCTTTGAGAAGCATTAACTTTTGATATGTCCATCCCACTTTTCATCAGGCTTGGAGAAGAATCTGAGAAGTCCATTATGCTTTCCTGGCTCCAGCAGGATCTATTGGCAGGACTCTGGGAATGCAGGAGACAGCTTGTCCTCTCTTGAAGTGCCCATATATGTTGACTTGTGATACAGTCTTAGCTGTAGTTTTGTTTTACACTGTTTCAAGCGGCAGAAGCAATGGAAGACAAATTCAGCTTCACTGGCCAAATTTTGTGATCCATTTTTCCTTATTTCTTTTTGTTTCCAAAATACTTTTCAGCAATACTAATTAAAATCTGGCATAATTTAAAAAAGAAAAAAAGAAAAAAAAAAATGTAACAAAACGTAGACATAGAGAGGTTTGTACATCTCATATTTTCTTTCTACTGCGAATGCATCATGCAGGCCAGTCCTTCACCTGTTGAGGTCCCTGCTACTACCTGGTAGTACTTGATGCAGGCTGAATTTTGTACCTCACTTCTATTTTGCACACAGCTTGATGTGTACTTCTCTTGGCCCAGCCAAGGGTTTAGGTGGAGGAAGGAGACAGGACAACTTAAACTGCAGTAGAAGTATTTCTGGAGGTGTGCAATGCACACGTTCCAAAAGCCTGATAAAGCTGAAAAAAATGGTTGTTTTTAGCTGGATCATATTTCTAACTGACCTCACAAGAAAATGGAGCAGAAGTTTGTGCCAATTCATTGTAATTGGCATAGCAGAAGTCCAGCCAACTGCTTAGCAGCATGTTATTTAATCCTGATGATTGGGGCCCAAGACTTATTTTTAATGGAAGGCATCATCTCATCTTATCTCACGTTTTAGAAATCTGATTTGTTTCATGTCTATTAGATGGTGAAAGTAAAATAGGTTGACCAAATGCCTGTATGGATCTTTTGCGTGCTTAAAGAGAGCTTCAGAAAGGAAGATTTGTCTTACTAGACAGAAGTCTGATCATTCTCACAGCTGCCTTAAGTACTATGGTCACTGAATGTGTCAGGTATAAAACTGCATAATATTGCATACGAATAATTTTAAAAACAGTGATTTAAGTTACTCTTCAAAAGAAATAATGGGAATTTCTTGACTGTTCAACATACACATCCATCAAAGGTAGGGAATTATGAAGAGCATGATAGTTGATAGTCCAGAGCCTGGCAGCTAGAGTAGTTCCTTAATACTGAACCTGCAAGGATATGTACTGCAAAACTGGTACAGACTTCAAAAACTTGTTAAATAGCTATCTAATTAAGAATAAGATGCCTGAACACCTTATTGTAAAAAATATTTAATTCTGCCTGAGCTCTGGATGCTGAAGGTGTTCCTGTTCTATGGAACCCTGAAATTCTCACTGCTAGGACTTATGTACCCAATATCTCTTGATAATGCTGCTAGCAAGTCTGCGCTGCACTTGCATATAAAGGTCACTGCCTAACTGTTTTCCTGCATGATGTCTGGTTTTAGTCTACCTTATTTTATGCTTGTGAACCAAATATAGTAGAAATGCAATGAGAGAGTATGTAGTCATTTGCTCTTTGAGCTGATGACTTTAAGTCATTCGTTTTTAGAATTCACACCAACATTTCTCAACACGTGATCTTGGTTTTTTTTTCCCTTTTCCATATGTCAGCTTGCTTTCTAGTCAAATTTAGAAGGTTCATATAAGGTTAGAAGGGTTGGATTTGGCTCTCTGGATTTGACTTTTGTGGATAAAGTAGAAGTTCACTGATTTGTCTTCCAGTCTTTACATTCTTTCTGTGCTTTTTTTCAAGATCTGCAGATTGATGTATTTTTTTCCTTCTTATGATTTTCATTATATACAATATGAATATTTATTCAATCTTTTGTGTGTGTGTGTGTGTAAAATATCAGTACTTTGGAAGATTTTTTCAACTATTTTTTTCATGCCATATAGGAAAAACTGATGTTAGTGGGTTTGTTTATTTATTGTTGCTTTAACCTTTCAGATTTGTTTTAACTGTGCTTTTCACTAAACTACTTGTTTAATTTCATAATTTGTACTAATTCTAACAGCTGTTTAAGATGCTTAGTTGTTTAACACACAAGCTGCTGTGAGGAGAAGCCATTACTCTTCCTTCCTTTGTACACTTGAGGATGAATGGCCTGCAGGACTTTGATCTCAAGTATGGAACAACAGTTTTGTCTATAAGTAATTGAAAGCTATTTAAAAACATAAAAACAATATATCCAGCAGAGAATCAGCTAGCTGTGTTATTAGGGGTGCCAACCTGTCATGTTCAGAAAGTATTGAAGTGTAAGATTCTGTGTTTTTATCCTCAAAATCTTTGCATAATGATTTTTAAACACCTTTAAAAATACAGATATTTTGGAATTGGGTAAAAAATACTCCTGAAAGAAAAAGATCTGGAAGATACCTCCAGGATATATTTTTGAAAAACGTGTGCTTATGGATTCATTTCAGAAGTGCTCATGAAAAATTCATCTTGGAGAAGGGGGAAATAGAGGTAGAAATATCTGTTTCATCTGAATTCTGTTAAATTGTATGCAGTGCATCCTATTTCAGAAACCCAATTCCCAAAATAATTTTGAAATATAGGCAGAAGATAGAAAAAAAAAAAAAAGAGCAGTAAGTGAATATAGTCTTGGGACTTCACAGTGAGAGAGACAGTTACCAGGGACTGGTATTAGCTTGTAATGCTTACTTTTGTTTGAAAATTTTCTACCTATTTATAGTAATGAGAAACCTAAGCTTTATGGTGGCCACTGGACATAAAGACCTACATTTCATCTTGTGCAGTTTCAAAGCTGCATCAGTTCTTGGAACACATGAACTACTGAATTCCCTTTGAAGAAAGAGGAGCAGGTTCAGGGTTCTTGGGTGAGCAAATGGAAGTCATTTATGAGCAGCATCCCTGTCAGTGATACATTTGAAGGTAGATGCTAATTTGCTGCATACTGTGCTTAACCTGCTAAGTACATAATTTGATTAGTGAATTATCATCAGTTAAAGTGGATTACCTTATTAAATACATGTATGGACTTTAGTGAGTCCTGGAACCCAGTCAGAAGCTGTAAGGTTTTTTTTTGTTTTGTTTTTTTGGGGGGTTTGTTTGTTTGTTTGTTTGTTTTTGTGGGTGAATTTGGAATAAAATTGCATCTCACAAGGACCATAATACCCTTCATAAAATTATAGTGTTCTATGGCCAGCACTATGATTTTTCCCTTTGTTTCAATGTTATCGTTAGAAAACATGTGGCACTGCAGTTCATTTTACATCATGACATTCCTTCAGTAAAGGGAAAGAAATGAAGTATGTTAGCTGATCAGTAGATGACTATTTGAATGAGAGTCTCTGTGTTGTGGATATAATTCTGGATATGATGATGTGGAATTTTTCATGGTTCTAAATCTGAGCTTTGACAATATGAGCCTTGTATAATTTTTTCGAAGAGTTGTTAAAACTGAACCTGAACAACAATATTCAGCTACTGAAAACTTTGCATTTACAAGAAATATATGGAAATAGAGTATCAGGCAGGATGCCAGCCACCACTTCATAAAATATCAGACTACCAGTGCAGTTGAATTTAAAAAATTCCTTAACAGAAATCTTTTTATGGGTATTCCAGCAGAACGCTTTCTTCTATGGGTGTTATTCTCAGTAGGTTTAACAGCAATGAATATTCAGTGCTGATGCTGTCTACCGTGATCTTGAAAGAGAAAAAAATTACTAAATTCCACATCATGGAATCACAGAGTAGCTGAGGTTAAAAGGGGCCTCTGGAGATACCTGGTCCAGCCTTTCCTCAAGGCTGGGTCAACTGCAGCAGATTGCCCAAGACAATGTAATATCTCCAAGGATGGAGACTCAACAGACTTGCTGGGCATTCTGTTTCTGAGGTGTTTGGCCTTGGTAGCAGTGAAAAAAGTGCTATCTGATGTTCAAGTGGAATTTACCATATTTCTATTTGTGTACATTCCCTCTTATTTTGTCACTAGAGGTCCCTGAGAAGAGTCTTTCTCTGTCTTCTTCACCACATCTTACATAGCTGCTCTGTGACAGAGCACCTTCTTTTCTTCTGACCTTGGTTTTCTTCCTGTTTTTCACTTTTTTTTCTCCCTCACCATCTCCTTCTCTCTCTCTCTGATGTTTTCTCTCCTTAGAAATATTGCCCTTAAGTATGTTTACACAGAGGGTTCATAAACTTTGGTCACGGGCTAAGCTTTGGGCTGTGGTGGGACTATGGCAAGGCCATCAGTGGGGTCCTCAATGAAAAGTAGTACTTGCACCAGTATTGACCTCTGGATGCTCCACTAAAAGTGACTGGTCTCCAGATGGACTTTGGGCTGCAGATCTTAACCCTCTGAGCCTGGCAGCTCAGCCACTTTTCAGACACCCTGCTGTCTACTTATCTATGTGTATTTAACAGTTTGCCTGTCAGGGTGTTCTGGGAAACAGTGCTGAAAGCCTTGCTGAAGTCAAGAAAAACAACATTTACTTCTCTCTCCTCATCTATATTGCCAGTCATTTTATTGTGGAAAGCTATCACGTTAGTCAAGTATGGCTTTTCTTCATAAATGCATGCTGACTGTTTCACAGAATCACACAATTATTGAGGCTGAAAAAAACCTCTAAGATCACCGAGTCCAGCCTATAATCTAACACCACCACCCTGGCTAGACCATGGCACTAAGTGTCACATCCAGCCTTTCCTTAGACACCTCCAGGGATGGTAACTCCACCACTTCCCTGGGCAGTCGATTCCAGTGCCTGATCTCCCTCTCTGTGAGGAAGTGCTTTCTGATATCCAACCTAAACCTTCCCTGGTGCAGCTTCGGGCCGTGCCCTCTCCTCCTGTCACTTGTTGCCCGGGGAAAGAGCCCGACGCCCCCCTGACCACAGCCTCCCTTTAGGTAGTTGTAGAGCGTGATAAGGTTCCCCCCTGAGTCTCCTCCAGGCTAAACAACCTCAGCTCCCATAGCCTCTCCTTATAAGACTTTCCCCTGAGTCCCTTCATCAGCCTCCTTACTCTCCTCTGGATCCACTCCAGCCCCTCAATCTCCTTGAAGCGAGAGGCCCAGCACTGCACAGTACTCAAGGTGAGCCCTCGCCAGTGCTGAGTACAGGGGGGGAATGACATCCCCAGTCCTGCTGGCCACACTATTCCTGATACAAGCCAGGATGGCCACTTGGGCACACAGCTGCCACAGACTGATTTCCCATTACCTTCCTCTCTTTTGAATACTTCAAAATTGTTTCCAGGATCGTTCTCTTCATCATATTCCTAGCAACTGAGATGAAATTGATGAGCCGATAGCTCTTTGTATTCTTCTTGTCCTTCCCCAAAACAGAAGTAGTGTTTACTTACTTACAGTCTTTGTGAACCATGTTTGCTTTCTTATAGTCTTTTTGAACCTCCCTTGATGATCATGACTTTTCAAGGGTAATCTGAGAGTGACCTTTCATCGATACTGGCCAGTTCCCTCAGCACTCATGGAAGCATTATCACGTAAACTTAAGTATGTCTAGCTTGTTTAAGCCTTCCCTAACTTGATTGTCCCCCAAGGGTAAATGTTCCCTGCTCTAGAAAAGCATGAAAGAGCTATAAAGCAGCTGCTTTCTACATTTTCAGCAAAGCTAGGATCTATAACCCTGTGGTTGACCATTGTATTGGCAGAGTGTGGAATGGCAGCATTTGCACTGACAGGAGCATGTCAAGAATATTTACTCATCTCTCATTATCTTGCATAACCATCCCAAATTACTTGCAGTTATTTGTATTTGGGGGAAAAATGGAAATTTGTGTGAAGTGAAAGCTTAGCCATTGAGTCTGGACTGCCTGCATGTTCTGTGGTCATACTACTTTCAAATACCCACTTAGATGGGAGGCCCTACTTTAATTGAAATGAGACAAAATAGTAGTTTTAGTTATGGTGTTTAAAAATGTTTTCTTTAGAATATTGTCAAATCCTAATGTTGAAACTTTTATGATTAGTTTAAATCTCTATTGAAAACTTACTCTAGTAAAGTCAATAGTTAAGCATTCAAATTCACTGGTTCACATTGTGAGATACAAAGTAGTCACAGCTAAGGCTGGGTACTGAATGAATGGATGTTGAATTCACTGGAGAACAGTTTTCTGTATTCTGTTTAGTTGCTAAGATAGTAATGAGCTCTCTGAAATGAAATAATAGTCTTAGAACTTGGCTAGTCTGAGCTGTGAGTTTGTTGTACTTGACAAATCTGGGAGCTGTACTGGACAGTAACTTGCCTGCCTCAATCAAGGTAAAAATGTGCACAATTGGAGGGTTTGAATTAGATTAACAGTAGAGACTGTTCAGTTTAATAGATGTTCCATCTGATATTTGATGAAATTTGATGCATAATGTAAGCTAAGTTAGGATTTTCATGAAGTATCATGAATTTTGGTTCCACAGATGCTCTCTGCTGGAGCATTAGATGTGTCCAAGTATCATGGATGTTTGAGCAAGCTACTTTAGTGGGCATAAAAGCAGAAGTTTCTTATCTGTATGTTCCCTTTCTTGAACAACAGTGATAATAAACTTAAATTGTTATACTTAGTTAAAATGTAATTTACTATCTGATATTTGGCTGAACTCAGCTTGAAACTAAATGTGCTGTTGGTGGTTTAAAAAAAGTGACAAAAGCTGCTAAAATATTCAGGACTAAGAATATCTCTGACTACTTAGATGCTTCAGGAGCAATGGCTGAATGGGGTAGTCACAGTCATCATAGTGCACTACAGCCTTCCTTTCTCTCCCATTAAGCTGTCAATATCATGCTTGAATGAAATGATATTTTAATTCCCTGAAAGCCTCCTCTCTGCAGCTTTAAACTTTCAGCAGATCAGAATATTAGAGGAATGCTTTTGCCTCTGCCTCAACAGTGAACTGTGAATGCCACAAGACCGTGAAAAGATTCAGCCAAACTGCAGAACCTTCCTTGCCTGGCTCTCAAGCAGCCCACACTATTAGCAGCTATCTTTGTGGTGTCAGACATGCCATTAGGTAGTAGAGGGAAGGCCATTCTACTATGTTAATTATTTCAACAAGTTCTATTCTGAGTTATGTAAACACTATAGGGTAAAGAAGTAGTAGATATTCCAGAAAGGCTTTTGAATGCAGATGTGTTCCTGCACAGTCATGTTTCAATGCTGACTGCAAATGACTACAGCAAGAGTGTGAACTGGCCACTGCTTAGCCACATGGATATAATTCAGCTATTTCTTGCTCAAGTCTTTCAAACTCTAGTTCATGTAATTCACTGGTCTTAGTATAAAGAGAAAGAAGTATAGATAGGCTGTAATGCAAAGTTGTATCTGGGTCTGGGCTGCCCTGAAGCTTGAGGATTTTTAGCTTTAGTCTTGTTGTAAGTGATCATCAGCTCTTGAATTTACAGAAAAAATGTACATGAAAGAAAGAACCTTTTATTTGAGATAGGTTTCAAATGTTCTTCTGTGTAAGTGTGGTTGACATAACTATCTTCTCTTAAAAAACAGTATGTTTTTAATGTATAGGTCAAACTTATTTTTTCTTTATTTTATATAGATTCTCACTACTTCTGGAAGAACCTCAGAATCTGAGCAACTGTCACAGTTTGACTTTACACTGTCAACAATTTACCATTCCATCAAGAGCAATGAGCTCCACAACACCAGGTCAGTTTATTTAGTTTCATTCCTCACTCCTGCAGAACACTGTCTTCTTTTAGGGTGTGCATAATTCTCTGTGTTGATGTAATGGATTTGGCAAGTGCCTGATATGCCAGATGCACTTCATAACTGTTTTATAAAATAGGATAAAAGCTATACAGGCAAAAAAAGAGGCTATTTTGGGGAAACCTGATCTCAGCTGAATTAAAAAGGCTAGTATAATTTTACAGTACTTTTAAAATATTCTTGAAGAGCTTATTAAGAAAATGAAATAATCATGAGTAGGCATCTTAAAACATTTTAATTCTTAATATTTTTATCTATTTATTAAAATATTATCTGCCTTTGCTTAAAGAAATGGCAGATAGTATTCTGTTATTTTCCTTTTTAGCTCTGAAGTCATATTTGCCCACACTGGGCATTCTTTGTAGAGCTTCTTCTTTTAAGGATGTGTAATTAACAGCAGTCTCTAAAGCTGCTTTATCTGGTACCTGCAAAATGAGTTACTGCTGGTTCACCTCATAGAAAGTGAATTATTAATAGCTGTATCTGGTGTTTAAACTTTCAAAGAAACAGAATGCTGTATATGGAACAAGCCTTGACTTCAGTTCCTTTGAGGATTGAGAGTCCCCAGTTTGAATCTGTGCTATGTCCCAGATGGTTCACACTTTTTTCACCCACACTTGAAGTATCTACTTCTAGTACTGTTGGTAAAATAACACTTTACAGGTTGCTTATTTTATAACTACTTCGATTTTGTGCAAGCAGTCTATCAAAGCATCAGGGAAAACACTGTAATAGTGATCTGTATTTTATCTACTATGTACCCTATCTTACAGGCATGTAATTCAGTGAGGATTTTTGGAAAATTGTTGATGGTAGTATTGAAAATTGGTGATAACTGCTTTTACATTAAATGGAGTCAAACATAGCTGGGTTTCATACTCAACTTTTTTATCTAGCAGTGCAATCTAGTGTGAGCAGTGAATTATTTACACAATGCATGACAGGGTATTCAGCAGAAAGTCATGTCTTGTTTTATCTGTATGCCAGTGGTGATTTATATGAAATAATTTTATGCTTTCCTAAATACCCAGTTCAAATTCCAAGGTACTCCAGTTGATGCCTATCTTTCTAACATTTCTTCCCTTGCATTAGATAGTGTGTGGAACTAGCCCAAACCAAAATTCTCTCAAAAAAAAGAAGGCAAAATTTCCTGTACTCTTATTGCTATGGAGAAACATGTTGTAAATAAGCATTCACATTTGCTGTCTTTTCATATCCAATAAAGAAAAAACATTCGGTGGAGTCAGTTTGCCTGCAAAGGTATTCAGTTATTTTAGAAACATTGCTTTTAGTAAGATTTAGGAGCATAAATATCTTTAAATCTAGTCCTTAGTGTCCCTCATCATTAGTGTTTGCCTGTGAAAACTCGAGTTGTTTCACCAACCATGTTGAAACAACTCTGTGGCATGTGCAGAGTTCCAGTATTCAAGGGCAGTGTCACCCACAATGGGATTCTCTCATTTTTCTTTCCCTCAGGGAAAGAGAAATGAGGCAGGATTTAGTTGGAATTCAGTCTTGCATCCTGCTTAAAGTAAATGCTGTGGACTAAAGGAGGATGAGTGTTACCTTGTGGCATCTCTTCTGTACCCCAATCAGTGAAGTCTGAGATGTGTTTTGTGTAGTCTGTCACCTTTTGGCAGTCACTCAGATTTCTGCTCTCAGTGCAGTCACTGTAATAGACTGGTATGTAATACAGTAGCAAGAAAGGCTTCTCATTTCTGTGAGCAGTTAACACCTTATTATTAGAACTTTTTAGAAGATATAAATTGCTGAACTTCTTATTGCATCTACGATAACTGAGTGTCACCTTCCCAGTCCTTTTCAAGTGTGTTTATTTATTCATATGTGGCAAATACGTCTCTGTCCAATTACAATTTGTATTGTTTCTTTTCCTTTCTCCTGGAGTTTGTATTTATGGAGAGACAGAAGGGCAGTTCCTTTCAGCTTCCATCTTGAGGCTAGAAATCCATACTAAGATGTGCTTCTTTTAATTGTAAGACACTGCAGTAGTTGAGGAAGTATTTCTGGTGTTCCAGAAGAAAAATTAATTGGATTGGCATTGACTTGAGCAGATTTTTCCTGTGAAGAACTGTGGAAGGCAGTTCTTGCATTTATGTCACATAGTTTAAAGGGCAAAAGCCTGCTGGGGTTGTTTTTTAATAGGATTAGTGCAGGGGGGTTATGCTCTTGTGTTTTCACTCTTGAGAGTCTTGTTATTCTTCATCAGTTATGTTGTTACATTCAGTTGCAGCCAGTAGCTAGGACAGTTTCAAATAATTTATAAACAGGAAGCTTTAAAGATTCCCATTCAATACAGACAGTATTTAAAAAAGAATTTTGTTCTGTGTAATACCAGTGTGCTACATTTAAATATCAATCTATGTCTTGTACCTAAGACCTGTGAAAATATCCATAATACATAGTAACTATCAATATTGCTCATGGTTGTATGTTGCAACAGAATGGTAAGTTGGTTTTTTTTTTTCATTTTACAAGTTATCAGCCAGCACACAGAGACACACATATATATATATGCTTGTGTCTCTAAATTCATACATGCTGTTTATGTAGATGATAAGTGTACTCTAAGAAAGAATAAAAAAAAAAAGAAGAAAAAAGCACAAGGAATAGAGCATTGTGGTTCTGTAGGTGAATGTACTGGCCAGCTCACTTCATGGTTGGCTGTTCTGTAAATAAAATATTCTGAAATAATCTCGAAAGCTTCATGTATTGTGGTTCATGCTAAATTTCTCTATATTTTTACAATGTGATATGCTAAGTGGAGGATATACTCATGTCTTTGGAATGACAAGCATAGGACTGTTTTGTTAGGAAAAGACCTTTAAGATGCTCAGGTCCACCTATTAACCTAACACTGCCAAGTTCACCACTAAACCATGTCCCTAACTACATCTACCTATCTTTTAAATATTCCAGGGATGGTGACTCCACCACTTCTCTGTACAGCCTGTTTCAGTGCCTAACAAACCTTTCAGTAAAGAAATTTTTCCTAATATCCAGTGCAAACTTCCCCTGGCACAACTAGAGGCCGTTTGCTCCTTTTCTGTCACTTGCACGCTGGGAAAAGAGAGAGATACCCACCTCAGTACACCCTCCTTTCAGAGAGTTGTAGAGAGCCATCAGGTCTCCCCTCAGCATCCTTTTCTTCAGACTAAACAAACCCAGTTCCCTCAGCTCTCCTTCTTAAGAATTGTTCTCCAGACTCTTCACTAATCTCATTGCTTTTCTCTGGATGCCCTCCAGCACCTTTCACACCTAAATTGTCAGAAATTCTGCTGAATGACCCCCTGTGGAACACAGAATAATTACGCATGTTTTATTCAAATATTATTAACCTCTTTGGATAAGATTTGTGTGCAACACCAATGCAGGTAAGAATTTCCTTGTATTACATGATGCAATGAACATGTCTCCAGTGTAGCAACATCTACTTGCAACACTGTAACCTGCTAAATTGATCTCAACTCTTTTAACCCTAAGGGATCAGGTTCTTGTTAATCTGTAGAGCTATAAAGTAAATGCTGAATCCCAATAGGGGAAAGTGCTGATGTTTGCTTGTTTGCTTTGCTTGTTATAAATTGTAAGGTCATTAAGGAAATGTTTACATCCTGTTGATATCACATGTTCTGAACTTATCTTTGATCATGAAAAGCATTGGATAGAAAAGAAAATGTTCATTTGCTCCTATAGGGAATAGTTAACCTATTGCTTTGAGAGAGATATATTTTCTATTATTTATTTATTTTTTTATACTAAATAATATTCAGTGATTAATAGATGCTCATGGATGATGTATTTTAGACTTATTTGGCTCTACCAATCTTACTACTTTGAAAGATAACATCTCTTGACATGGTGCTGTGGTTGAGGTTTGTCTGTAGTGTGCCTATGAGCTGCTTTCAAGGATCCCTATACTTGCAAAGGCTGATGCTCTTCTTAAAAGGACATGACCTCATTTAAACCATATGTTGATTTAATACAGCTTTTCTTACCCAGCTTTTTTCAAAGATAAATAGCACCTATGGGGAAGGGTAGAATATACAAATTTCTGTAAAAATGAAGAATATGAAGGCACGATGATACTAGGTTTTAATTTTGTACCCTGAGAAGTCCAGAGATCATAGAATCATAGAATCGGCTGGGTTGGAAGGGACCTCAGAGATCATCAAGTCCAACCCTTGATCCACTACCGCTGTGGTTACCAGACCATGGCACTGAGTGCCACATCCAGTCTCTTTTTAAATATCTCCAGGGACGGAGAATCCACTACTTCCCTGGGCAGCCCATTCCAGTGCCTGATCACCCTCTCCGTGAAGAAATTCTAATACCCAACCTAAACCTCTGCTGGCACAACTTAAGTCCATGCCCTCTTGTCTTGCTGATAGTTGCCTGGGAAAAGAGCCCAACCCCCCCCTGGCTCCAGCCTCCTTTCAGGGAGTTGTAGAGAGCGATGAGGTCTCCCCTGAGCCTCCTCTTCTCCAGGCTGAACACCCCCAGCTCCCTCAGCCTCTCCTCACAGGACTTGTGCTGGAGTCCCTTCACCAGCCTGGTTGCCCTCCTTTGGACCTGCTCCAGGACCTCAATCTCCTTCCTGAACTGAGGGGCCCAGAACTGGACACAGGACTCGAGGTGTGGTCTCACCAGGGCTGAGTACAGGGGCAGAATCACTTCCCTGGACCTGCTGGCCACGCTGTTCCTGATCCAGGCCAGGATGCCATTGGTCTTCTTGGCCACCTGGGCACACTGCTGGCTCATGTTCAGCTTCCTGTCAATCCAATCTCTCATGTTTTCTCTCCTTTCTCTCACCTGTAGCCAAAATCTTTCATATTTTGTGCTTTTCTGTTTTACTGTGAAATTAGAAGTAACATTGGAATAGTTATATTTCAATTAAAACAACAAACATTATAGAATCTTTTTCTGCCTGTCTGCATTTTTCTCATAATAGTTTAAGCCTGACATCCTCATCAAGTTGTTTCTAGGTAAAATATGTGAATGAAAAATTTAGATCCAAAATGAGTTCTGCTGATGGAGATTTAATGTATAAGGCAACCAGATACTGAATAAAATTCTCTGAGCATGCATTAGATAAAAAAATCAACACTTTGTTCACTTGCTAGTAATTAAACTTTGTAAATACATTGAGCTGCTTCCTGTGGGTTTTTTTCTTATAAGTAATTTGCACCATTTACCATTAAAATTGATAATCAAAGCATTATAATTGCACTCATTTGTGTCACAAGTCACCTAGCCAGTGTATTATGGGGTTAGTTATTACTCTGCTAATTCAGGTTAACTGAGGAAAACATGCCTGGAGAGTGTTTTTTGATTTAACTTTGTCTGTGGTGCTTTAATATGATGCATACTGGTGGTATCTCTCCAATGGAATTGGCCTGTGGTATGGTGGTCAGTTTGCAGAAAGGTGATGCCAGTGTGGAAAAGGCAACAAGTACTTTCCTTTTAGCTGTTGAGGAAGTTAGGATTTTGATTTTGCATCTCAGAGCAGCAAACCAAAATGACTTGTACTTCACCAGTAATCAAATATTAAACAGCAGGTGTTGTATTAATACCTTGTAAAATACTAAACATCAGATGAAATGCTATACATACAGAAACGGGTAGCTTGTATACAAGAATATAATTGGCTAAACAGATTTGTAAATATTCTAAAAGGTTTCAGAATGCTATAAAATAAAGCTAATTTTCTGTTTTAATTAGGTATAAATATACTTTAAATAGATAACTATATATGTTTATATTTTAAGCACCCTTAGGAAAGACAAATGGGAAGATTGCATTATAGTGAAAATACTGTGTTGTAACTCATGTTGGCTGACATGGTTCTAAGAAAAAAGCTTTCAAACAAAGGGCTGTTTTTTATGATAGAGTGATTGCTTGATAAAGCAAATTGTTGAGGAATATAGTAGGACTCTGGTATATGACAATTTGTTAAAAATAACACTATCTGAAATTATTATAGCATTAAAGTGAAATAAAACTGGCTAACAGGTCTCAGGATGCACTGTACATAGGGAAAAGTGTTATCTACTGGAGGGTTTCCTAGTAGGTGTCTGTAGCAATTTATCATTAGTTTAACATTATTCAGCACTTCCATCAGTTATCTAGAGGAAAGGAAATAATAATTCTGATGAAGCTTAGTTATGCTTGGTTATATAATCCCACTTCATAAAGTCAGTTCTTCTGGAAAATACGCGTTAAAAGTAAAGGAGTGTAGCATTTGAGAACTGCAGAATATTGATTAGAAGAGACCTCTAGAGGTCCTGTAGGGCTATTGCCAACACCAGCTCAGGCTAAGCATGGGGCTCTTCAGATGAATGGAAACCCACGGGGCCTGGAGAATTGCAGAGATTCCCTGGGCATCTTGCTCACTGTCTTCCTGGTGAGGTGCCTGAGCTTCCCAGTTAGAGTTCCTGGCTATTGAGCCTTTCTCTGTCACCTAACACTGCTGAGAAAAACCCACCTCCGTGAACTTTGTGGCTTCTCTTTACCTAGCTGCAAGCTGCTCTTAAGTCACCTCCTTAGGTGTCTTCCTGCCAAATTAAAGAAGGTCATAAAACATATAAAACATAAACAAGCTCAGCTTCTCCTCCTAGGTCATGTGCTCTAGGGCCCTGACTTGATTGTCCTTTCTTGATAGCTTCTTCTATCAGTTTTTGATGGTCTATGTGTACCATCTGCAGTCTGCATGCTTGACTGGGACTTGTAAGTCATGACAAACACCCCAAATGATGAAAAAAGGGAAGCTAGTAGCTTGGAGTAGCTAATAAAGCAAACCTGTGTCATGGGAGCTGAACATGGAGAGTGAGTAAGTAACAATCCTGCTTCAGCGGATAGATCTAGTCTTGAGGATGGAGTAAATAGAACGTTTGGATTAATTGAGACTTAATATGTCTTCTTTTTCTTTTCGACATAGAAAAGAGACATGGTTAGGGTCAAGCAAAACTTATCCTTCAGTATCCATTTGGTCCAAGTGAATAAAGCTGTTCTTGAAGTACTGGTTCTAATTCTGACAGACACTTCTGAAAGGGGTTTGAAGAAGAGTCTACAGAAATAATAGAAAGTCTGGAAACTATCTCTTACTGAAAGAATAGTCAAGAATTCAACCATTCAGCCTGTCTCTTACTCTTCAGCAAAAAAACCCAATGTGATTAATGATTCTTTTATATATGTGGGTGCCTATGTGCAGATTTCTGGTACATAAGATGCTTACTCCCAACAGGAAGATTTAATGATGTCTTATGTCTGGAAATTGAAACCAGACAAATTCACATTAAAGATGGGGCTCAATTATTCAGCAGTATTGGTAATTAACCATTGGAGTATGCTGGATAACAGTGGGGGCCAAATTCCTCATGTGGTTTATCCTTACAACCTATAAATCCAACAGCCATGTAGAAGTTGCTTCAGCTCTCACTAATTAAATGACAAAATATTAATGTGTTTTTCCTGAATAGAAGTCTGCCATCACTCTGAGTAAGCTTGGAGAGTCTCCAAACTTAGAAGTTTGGATTCTAGTCTCCCAGGAAATATTTAACCAGCTCTGCTTCTGCTACTTTACTGTCTGTAATCCCGAAGTCATTGTGCTTGATGGAAGTTTATGCATCCTGCCTTGCCCTAGGAAAGGTTGACTTCACTTGATGGAAACTGTACTGTAAGCTGTAAAGCCTTCCCTGGTATATGAATTTGCTGCAGGAACATCAGTACTGTATAATTCCAAACCAAGTCAGGATCTGAAGTAGCTCAACTGAAGAAGTATCACTTCCCTATCCAGCAGGTGCCATGTGTCATCTTGTGTTGCATTTCCACATGGCCCAGGGCATAGATTGTCTTAATTTTTTCTTTTTTTTTTGGGGGGGGGCAGAGGGGATTATCACTGTAATCTTTGAACTTCCTACCTGTATAGCTAGACTGACACGTATTCCAAGGAATGCTTTGTAGGTACCAAGTTTTAGAAGTCCTACTGCAAAGGTTGGTTGGCTAATCCTAGCTAAGTGTAATGTCTGCATTTACTCCTCATGTTCCTTTTGTCCGAGTTTTCCTAGTTTGCTTTGTTGTACTGTCTAGTATGCTGAATGGGGCAGTTTTGTGTCTTGCCTTCATAAAAAGAATTAATTGATACCTCTTGGAGATTATAAAGTAAATTTTCGTCTCTCCAGGTGTTTCTTTGCTTTGTTCTATGTGGCAGGTGAGCTGCTTTCCTAATTCCTGTATTTTTCAATCCTCACACTTTGATTTGGAGAACTGCTTTTGCAGTATCCAGATAACAAACAAACAAAACAGTTTGTGATGTAATTATAAACAGTGGTTTATATCTGATAGCACAATTAGTGTGGAAGATGCTTCTGCTTCCCTGCATCACTACAAACTTTATCTTCTGGGTGATCTAATTCATAAAATAGCTGTTTCACTTTGATAATTTACTGATTGATTCTGTTGACTCCTTGCTGTTTGTCTGCTTTAGTGGGGGAAGAAGGCAGGACAGAGTCACCTCTAGAGAGAACAGGCAGGAGACAGAGATCAGGGGCACTAAATGATTCTACAAGCCAATAAGGGAGGTTAGATTTTGAGAAATTAATATTTCAATGATAGTACCAGAACAAGCAGCTCAAGTGACTGCCCACTGTTTTTTCTCACTTCTCATTGACTGCTCTGTCATACCAGATATATTTATTAGTGTGGCCACATGATGAAACAGAGTGAGGAAGTGGTTCAGGCTCAGCTGTTTCCAAGATAAAAAGGGTTGGGTTTACCCTGGATTGGTTTCCCATTGTGGCTTGCTATGTAGCCATGCAATCAATGGTATTGGAGACGTGAGGAAGGAAGAGGGAGAGAAAGGAACGTGTAAATCACAGATTACCCTTGAAGAAGTGATCATGAGTGATCCTTGAGCAGGAAAAGCATGGTAAGTGTCCAGGCCTATAAGATGACCTAGGCCTAGGTAAAAATGGAGAGAAATACTAAGGACTTACTCATACATCTGCACTTTACTGATCATTTCTTGTTCCCAAATGTTAAAGTGTTCCCAGTTCTGGCTCCATGAACATCTTTGTTTTTCAGCTCTATAGCTGAAAGAAATGACCAACAAGGTTGCATGCTTTGTCATGCAGCATACCCCAGCAGTGACATTTTCATCCAGCTGTTCTTTCATATTCATTAAGATGCATGAAACACAAAGCACTTAGAAATATGTGAAATACTCTTTGTTGGAAGTTCATACAATGAGTATTTTCCAATGTGAATTTACAACACATGCATTTTTCTTAGTGGTCTATTTCTAAAGTGTTGCCTTATGCAGAATGTTAAATAAGATAACATGAATTAAAAATTTTGATTTCTTCATTGATTGTTATTAGCTGTATGGATGTTGATTATATTGAATACTCAAAAAAAAGCATATTTGCCAACTTTTAATTTGTTTACACACACACCTACTCCTAAGTTTTTCTCCAGCAACCCAGATGTGTTTCTGCAAAATAGGTGTTTCTGAAGTGATAACTACAACATTTATAACAGGTAATTTGCAGATTAAGTAGCTCAGATAAAGCAGGACAATTTTGTAGCACCTTAATTTGGAAGCTAGTGAGAATTTCAAAACTTCAGTACAAAGTTTGAAACGTTATAGTGTGTGGAATATCTAAATACAGAAATAAAGTACTGCTTTGTAGCATTTAGCAAAGGGACCTGCAGGGATGGGGGTCAGACTTCAGGCAATGATGTGCATGTTGTGGAATGAGTCCAGCTTCTGCTGAACCAGTGAATCTCAAGGTTTAAAGCAGCCCCAGGGCATTTTAATTTATTTTTTTATAATCCTTTGGTAAGGATTTTATTTCTTGGGGCTGTGATGTCTGGTGTTGGTGTTGTCAGCCTCAATGTCTGTTCCAGAGCTGGGTCTGCTAGGGATCCCTCTGGCTGGGGATTCTGAAGGAAACGAAGGTGACCTGAGACAGTTTGGCATAACTCTCCTTCATTAAACATGAGATATTTTAAGTTTAAAGTTTTTGGTTTAATGCTTTGGTAGTTTATGCCAAAACAAAGCACTGAGCTATTTTAGTATTTCTGAATTCCTACGAGGAGTACCCTTTATTATAAGTAGTAGTTAATGACTGCTCTGAAGACCTGAGAAGTAGTGGCTGCTGCCATCCTGTTTTCCCCCATCACATATTCAGTGTCCTTCTCCTAAGATAGTGTTTGCTTGTGTTTCTTTCCAGTCTTCACTAAATTGCAAAAATACATTTCTTTAACCTATAGATCATACTGTTAAATCTTCTAATATTTTTAGTTTTCTCTTAGATTCTTAAGGTGCCACCTGGAAATGTATATTATTTTCTGGGTGATGATACTGAAATAACTTGCATCTCATGTACCTTCCGCTCTTCCATTTGTTTTGGTGAGTTGCCTGTTCTTTGAACAGGTTTCCACTGTTGGCTAATTTAATTTTTAGCACACTCAATTGCAGAAGGAAAATCAGAGTTAATTACCTGCTCTTGTATTTGTTTTATTTATCTGGGATTTGTTCTTTGGGTTTTTTTTTAGTTTTGTTTGTTTTTATTTATTTTTGCTTTCTTCTCCAAATTAATTTCTTTACATTTTTGTTTGCTTTTAAGTTTGTTTATTTTGGTCTTTCTTTGAAGGGTTCTTTATGCTAAGAAATTTAATTTCTTGATAGTGTCACTCCAAAGCAATGGATTGTCTGACCTTTGGTACTTGTGTTCGCACTGTACAGAAAGCATATGTAGAAAGTAAAAACTAAAGGAAAATTTCTGTTGCATAAAAGTAAAATTATGCAAGTAATTATTGTTTATTACTCTCTCATTGCTTAATAAACCTCACTTTGCAGACATAGTCACTTTCAAGTCTCTGGATAACCTATTAACCAGGTCCATGGTTAATGGGCCCCTCAGTACTTTGTTATAGGATGTTGCTGTGACATGAGTGATGTAGAGATGACAACTGCTCACACGTGGCTTCTTCCTCTGTGTACTTCTGGCTAAAGCTGCTTCTGTGCTATGCAGAAGTAAGTTTACAGGTTTTTCCAAATTGAATGTCTATATCATCCATTTATCCAAGTTTCTTGTTACCTGTGTTGATTCTTCCTATACTGGGTAATGAGGAATGTTCTGAAATAAGGAGGAAATTGATGGTTACTGATCTGAGCCATGGTAGAGGGTTGAATAACCTCTTTTCTGTAAGTATGGAAATCTGTGAATTGTGTATGCATCCATCCCTTGTTCATCAGAGTGGGCAAAAAGATATGTGAAGTATTTGAGGAAATGGTCAGCTCTGACTTGGGAACAACATCAGAAATCTTTTTCCTTCTGGAATGTGCAGCCCATATACTGTCTACTTTTAACCAAGTCTTGGTATGACTGGAGTGATAGAGGGAGATGGGTCTCAATAGTGATGCCAGCACTGAGTTTGTAGTGAAGGTGATTAATAGGAAACAGCACAGCAGAACCCTTGCTTTAAAAAAAAAAAGAAAAAGGCAAAAAAGGCAGCGTAAACCAGTATAAAAAACACAGGTACTTGGTATTTTAAGACAGTACTATTTTGAGGCAGTACACTGAGATAAAGGCCAGTGCACTATACACACACTTTACGCTGCATGAAGAAAACAGACATCAGATATCTTTTTCAGCTTCCCCTAAGGTGCTTGCAGCTGTTTCTCTAGCCTTGAAGTATTTTAGTGACTTAAAGTGAATGCAGCTCATTTAGATATCTCCAACTCAGCTTTCAGTAGTTGCTGTGGATGCAGAGAACACACATATTTCTCAAAAGCTGCCTCAGATCTTCAGATACTTTTTTTTGGTATTGAAACATTCAGCAGCTGCCCTAAACTTTTTTTTTTTTTTTTTTTTTTGTGGACAAATTCACAAATAATTGTTAGCTAGCACAGGAAAACCCAGAAATAGCACTGAGTGGTTTCTCTTTTTCTGTTCAACCACTTTTTAACGAGTAGGAAAAAGGAGAGGAGCACAAAACATAGTGCTGCTATATGAAACACTACATCAGCTTTCCCCTGTGTTATATCTGTAACTTCATCAATGTTTTACTTTTCCATACTGGTATATTAGAACATCCTTGTCACACTGTGTACTTGGATGCACTTGTACTTGGTCTACTTGAGCCCTCTCCCCACAACTAAACATATAAGAAATGTTATGCTAAGAAGGAAGCACTCCTTATACCATTGCTGTCCAAGGAATCTGTGATAGATGACAAATAATGTTTTGATTTCAGCTGACTGATAAGGAGCAACTATAGACTTGTGGAGGCACCATTCACTTCTCTGGCAGGGAGACAATAACAGCTGACTTCAGTAGTTCTCCTTAGGGTGCAGATCTGTCAATACATGGGAATTTAGTATTTTAGTTCTTTAAGAAACCCTCCAGCCATTTAACTAAATAATGAAACAAAATCAATGTTTGCATGTAGAGGGGGACTAAAAAGATATACCTTCAGCTGTGTAAAGGAGGGGATAAGTAAAACACTGGATGTGGCTTAAAAGAATAAAGATCAAGGACACAAGAAAAAAAGTATGGAGAGAAGACATATTCAGGAACATAGGAATACATAAGAGTAAGTGTGTCTAAAGTGTGAGTAAGGAAAAGAAATTTTAAAAAAGAACTTCCTGGGGAAATAGCCTCCCTTCCTCTTGGCAGTGGTCCTCAATGTCACAAGGGAACTGGGAACAGCTTCTCTGGTGCTCTGCATGTTTAGCTGCTAAAATGGAGATTGGTTTCAAAGGTGTCTAACACTTCATAGCTAGTCAGTACTTTATGATGCTGAAAACATTCTCACTGATGGGATTCCAAGGTATTTAACAGGTACTAGTTTTGAAGTTTGTTATGTTACTGAGGTAGTGGATATGAGCTGAAAAAGTGAATTCTTTAGTTGCTTGTTAGAGGGTTATGTGAATTACTTATGTTTTGTATTTTCTTACCTTTGGGAAGTGTTTCTGAAAGCAGTAAAAACCTTCTGCTTTCAGGATTAGTAGTCCTTTCTGTATAACTTTACCCAGGACCAAACTCTGGAAGCATACCCCCTCTAAGAGCTCTAGCAGACCTCTTTGCCAACTCAACAAACCCAAAATATCCAAATCCCCCATAAACTGTCCCAAAGACATGTCCTACCTTCCTGCCTTTGACATTCTGGAGCATGTATTTACTATCCTTGTGAAAGGGATATTTGCATGGTACAGGAATGTGCTGGTATTGTACAACTGAAAATTGTGTGAAAACAATGTGTAAGTGTGTGTCTGTTTATTAAAAAACCTCTGCAAATAGGTTCCTTACTTGCAGTCCCCCCTTTTCTGCCAGTTCAGGGCTGCAGTAGCAGCTTGCAGTTACTGTAAGTTGTAGGGTTTTTTTATGTTTAGCATTCATGATCTTAGACAGCAAGGACAATATTTACATGTGGCTGCATAGCCTACAGAGATAAGCTGTTTGGGCAATCTATAGATTCCATATGAAAAGAAAAAGAGGCTTCTGGGGATGGGTTGGACAAGGAGCTTGAACTCTTTTCTTGGGACCTCTAACCCAGTGTTCCTGCTGAAGTAAATACTCCTGGTGTTTAGCACCTTCTCCTTCCTCCTGTTCAAACTCTCCAGAGATGCTTTCTGCAGTCCTGTAAAGAGCCAGGAGGTGGGCAAGGTGTCTTAAATTAGTACACATGATGTTTTATTTAACCATCCATCTTTATTTAACCATCCATGTTGTTCTGTGACTGTGCCACAAGAATTGCACAAAGCTTCTCTTAACTGTAGGCGGTTGTTCATTTATTAATGTAAACACCATGTGCCTTGGATGTGTGAGCCCCAAAAATAAACTTGCAGGGTTAAAAATAGATCTCTGGGAGTACTGAGATGCTGCTTAATCAGAACCAGCTGCAAGCTGTCTAGAAAATATAAGTTACATGGAGCCAGATGGCTTTTGCCCTTTTTGCTTTAGACAGCATGTAATTTGGGTAACTACAGCTAAAGTAATATATTTTCCCAGTCAAACTGTTTGATAAACATATTTGTTTTGAACAGACACTTCCAATTAGAGAACCAGGAAAATGTTAATATATTTTAATATTTCTCCACGCCAAAGGAAGGTTGCGTAATATGAAACTCCAAGGCATGCACAATAACTGCTCACAGATGTATTTGGCAGCAACTGGATTATGACTCTGCAGTTTTGTATAACAGGGCTCTTATTCTGAAAACAATCTTGCTGAAAGCAAGAGAAGAATGATTTAAATGAAATTAATGGCACGATGATCAATGGGACTTGTGTGAATTAAGTTTGCAGGGGTAAAGCCTTACACAAACAATAGGAAGTTTGTCAGAATGATACCTAGGAAGTGCACATCAAAACAACAGCCCATATGATTTCAGGAAGTGTTCCTGGCAGACCTTTTGCCTCACTGATGGTATTAAAACACAAACCTATCCTGTGGCGTGGCAGTTTCCACAATTCACCATCCTGTTGTGGTGACCTGTGCTCAGACTGTATTTAGGAGTCTCAGTGACTAGTCTAGGAGGCAGGAAACTGAAGCTCCCATCTTCTCTGGTTTGGAACCATCAGGGACAGGGAATTCTGCATTGACTGAGAGGCTTGAAGGTGAGTATCTCAACCTGCTGTATCATCCTATCTCTCAAGGTCTACTGATCTGCATCTGGAGGAGTGTAATATGGAATTGCACAGCCTCCAGACCACTCTATCTGTGTGCATATAAATTGCTATTCGTCTAGTACATACCCAAGTAGACTTGCATTAAAATTATATGAAATGGGGTGAGAAGGAGGTGGAATTTGTTCAAGGAAGTGGCCTCTGTTAGAAATTGTCAAGAAACCAAGCCAGACAAACCCGAAAAACAGTGATCAGGATTTTAAGCAATGATGAATGGAGACTGTTCTGCAGAAGATCCAGAAGGGAGTCTTGGTTTAAGCAAAGTCTTTTGGAAACCAGGATTGGTTGAGGTGCCTACTGTACAGGCAGGCTATACAGCTGGTGTGAAGCAGTCCCACTAAATGATTAAATTTCTCCCCATCCTTTGCTCACCTGTGTTTTACATTTTTTGTGATAACTGGATTTAGTTAAGATCTTAATGTTCTATTGGTATTTTAGCCCTTTTCTACCATGGTAATTGTCAGCATCTTCTAAATTTAAGCCTCCTATGAGAAATGGCACAAGAATTCCAGCCTGTCTCTGAAGGTAGCACTAGCTATCTTAACTAGATCAATGATGGGTAGGTAAGATCAAGATTTTTTTTCCACTAAATGATTATATTTAAATGTATCTACAATGCAGAGCTGTCTGAAATTGGTGGTGTGGCATACGCTCCTTGATGCTTAACTCTTGCTCCTGTCATGCACATGAGTCATGAGATTTTTTTTTTTTAACTGCAGGAAGTAGATTAATCAGTCTTCTTGTGGTCTGTAATTTTTTATACTAATTGATGTCAAGCAGACTTCTAGGTTACAAGCTTTTTTGGAGGCATTTCAGTATGAAAATAACTTTCAAAAGTTCTCTGAAAATGTGTTAATTTATTTTTTTTTTTAAATTGCACTTGTTTGGTCTGTTTGATCATTGGCTGAAACAACTAGTGATTTAAGAACTTGCAAAGCTATCTTAGCCTGAACATGATTGCAGGTTCAATTTACAAGTGGATCTTAAAATAGCAGCACTTGTAGTCAGGTTCTAAGATGTTCTAAGTTGAAATCAAATTATAGGAATTTACTAGTTTTTGACAGCAGAAGTGATAAAGCTGTGCAGATGAATTTTAAGTAGCTATATACATGACATGCAATCTTAAACTGATGAATGTCTGGATTTAGACCATTCTATCTGTAGGAAATGGTATGTGATGATTTCATTCCTTGAGGCTATCTCACCTAAATATTTTGTCAGTGACCTAAAAGTGGTTCCCAGTGTATTTACCATAGGATAATTATGACCCACTCTTAAAACAGGAGAGCAAGAAAGGAAGGGGTAATGAAATAATTTGCTTGGTATTTCAGAATTCCCTTTATTAAGAATATGGTAAAGGAGAGAGATAGGTCATTGCATATCAACTCCTTATCTTCCTTTCCCATTTTTCTGATGAAGAGATTAAGATTAGACTTAGCTTTCTGTTGATTGTGCTCTTCAACAGATCTGAATGGGTACAAGCAAAAAAAAGATGATTTTCCAGTGAATATATCTGGTGTAAAATGTTTGTGCCACAGGAGATGGTTACTTTTAAGGAAGGCAGAAGAAGAGATGATTTTGACCAGAGTTAGAACAAATAATTGACTTCTGAACTGAGTGCTTTTACTCTCTCTTTTAAAAATTCTAGTAACTTTCTCCTCAAATGCCGTATGGAGTATCTGAATGTTTCACTTAAGAGGCATGACAAGAAAGAATTCTTATTCTAGCATTTTTAGCATGCATTTCTGCTGGAACAACTCAGTTTCATTAAAGTTCAGTAATAATTTTTGGTTGAACTGGTTTTCAGTTGTTTGGCATTATTTAGTTAGTTAGTTTTTACTTAAATCCAAGTCTGACACTCATCATGGTATGATGTATTCAGCAGGATTCTGTTTTAGAAGTGGTTTCTCTCTCTTACTGGTCTTGAACTCAATGTTCATTTCTCTCTGGCAGAGATCTCTGAGCATAGTGGTACCTAAGCACTTTCTTTGAATGCCACAGGAATCAGATTACAATTAGTAGTTTAAACATCAGGGCTTTGATAATTAAGTACATTTGTACTGAAATACCCTTGGAAGCATTTGCAGGAGCAGATCAAGAGACAGCCTTTTGGGGATGGAAGTTGTGAAAAAAAAAAAAGTTGTGATGAACAAGTGAAGACAAGCTTGGAGGAGGCACTGTTGCCCTGCTTGCAGGATTTCTTATTAGCTGAATTGAATGAACTCATTACCAGTTTTAAGAAATTACAAATGTGCTTACTGTGAAACACTCAGTACCTCCCAAGCATTTAGTTATCCATTGAGTTTTCTTCCTTGTTCCATTGTAGCAGAGCCCAACCTTTTTTGTGTTTTTAAGTGAGGGTTTTTCAGTCGTGACTACAAAAGTGTAAAGGCAACTGAACCTGAGAGAGCTGGACCTTAATTGTCCAGTAGCCTGATCGTGCCCTCGGACCTGGTCTTTAAGGACCTGGCTTAGTAGTTAGATTATGATGTTGGTCAAAGTTTGGACTGGATGATCTTGGAGGTCTTCCAACCTAAACATTCTGTGATTCTGTAATTCTAGGATTCTGTGTCTGTAGACCTCTGTGTTTAGTTCAGACTTCTTTCTTCTTGCTGTGCACAGCCTGGTCATTACTGTTAGCAAAGTAGTCTTGGTGTTTTCCTGTAAATGATGGAGAATTTTAGGTTATATCTTCTTGAGTTTTTGCATGAAAGTAAATTAACATATTACTTTGTAATGTTTAACTTTGTTTTGTGCCTAGATACAGACTCACAGATTTCATATAGTGCACTACTCTTTAGATTTTAAGAATAGAACCTGTATTGTTCTGGAAAATGCTAAATTTATTTTCCTATATAAAAATAAATATTCACATATGTGGATATGCCTGTTTATTATGACTGTTTCTATGTTTAACTGGAAATCTCTCCCTTTTAGTAGTGGTTTAAAAACACATCCTTGTCCCCATTTTGATGCTACGACCAGAAAAAACCCAATCTCTTGTATCTCTTCATGGTTAGTGACCACAAGCCAGGTGAAACAAGTTGGTCTCAGGCTAGTTCTTAGAAGAGGGATGAAATTTTATAATATTTGGTAATATGATCCCTCCCGTGCAGTATTACTTTTGAAGTGTACTGTTATCTGGGTGCTTTTTTCTATCTTTTCATACAACCTTTAAAGTGCCCAGTGTCCCTTTTTGTGTCTGAAAGGAAGATGATCTTAGGGGAGAGTTTGCTGAGGAACTTCTGCACCATTTAACATGATAAATTAAAATTAAGGGAAAGACAAAAAATATCTGTGAGGTCCCATAAATGAAACCATTTTAATATTAATTGGAGTGGATGGATTGCTATTAATTAGTATCTGAACTAATCAAGATTGGAATAATTTTTTATTGCAATGTATGTTTTATTGGAATACACATTTTTAGGCAACAAAAATAATTTTCTCCATACTTCTGTAATAGTGTTAAATATTTTAAATGTGGAATGCTAAAGGAAAACAGTGCAGACTATTTCTTTGTTACCCCTGAGAACAGGGTGTATGAAAAGAATAGAAATGGAAGAGGGGAAGATTATCTCTTTCCCAGTCTTTTCGTATACCTCCTAAATACTTAAATTTTTAGTAACCCTATTTTGTTGGATATTTAGCTGCTTTCATCAACTCTATTGGTCTGTGTGAAAATAAAATTCAGTATGCACTCTGCAATAGTTCTTAGTGCTATATCAGATTATAAATGCATGTTCTTCACTGTGTATGTATATGAAGCTTACCGTGTTTGAATACAGAAGTGCTTATTTCAGTCTTCCTCCCAGACAGAAGTAACATGCCTCATGCATCTAATAGACCTCTTTTCTCTATTTACATAAAATATCTCTGGAGGAAAGAAGCAAGAGGCAAAGAGATGGTTTATTTGAGTGAGAGATCAGTAATTGTGCCCAACACAAGGCTTTATCAGCCTCAAGTAACAATAAGACATAACTGAAACTCTCATCTTTCTTACATTAAGCTTATTATATATATATATATTTAAACCTACTTTATATTATTGTGTAGTAGGCTTCTGATTAAAAATTTATATTATTTTGATGGATTTTCTGATATTATTTTGAAAACTATTGTTTCTACTTAATGGTTGAATGGAAGTATGAGCCCTGTTAGTGCTTCTCTGATGACTCTATCCTTAGGTCTCTTTTCCAAGCTGCCACACTAATACTTCTCTCTATTTCCTACCATGTTATAATGACTGTATTGAAGTGTCATTGCAATCTTCTGTGTTCAGTATGTGTTCAAAAGATTTATTTGCATTTCGATCCTGAATAAATTAAAATAATTTTGTTGAAAATGGGTTCACAGGGCTTAAGTTTCCATATCTTTTAATTCCTGCATACTTATATTCTAATCTACTAGAAAAGCAAACAATTTAAAGGTAAAAGAAATGCAAGTGCTTCTTATATATGCATTCAGCATGTCTCTGGGATGGTTGGAGATATAAAACTACTTATTAAATTCAAAGTTACTAATATTCCTAATCAAAGCTCAAAATTCTTGATTTTGATAACTTTATTGATAGAAGATTTCTTTACCAAAAAAACCCCAAGACTTGTGGAAGTTAACTGTATAACAGTGGGCTGAATATGAGTTCACCAGAAGTTCATTTTCTTGTAGCTGGTGAAGTAGTGATGAAGTAATATGTATTTAAAATAAAGATATTCAAATTTTACTCATAAATGTGTCATGTCAACTGTCTTTCTGGTAACTGCTGGGTAGTTTGTGATTGACAAATTCTTGGGTTACTTCAATGTGAATGTAGGATTGTGAGAAAGATGCTTTGCTTAATAAGTAATACTAATTTCCTGAAGCATTTTGTTTAAATTATACGTTCTCTTAAAATATCTACAACTAACGTAATGTACACTGAGTTTAGAGTCGATTTTTTTTTTTTTTTTTAGAGTAATAAGAGATTCAATCACAACAATATGTGACACAGGAATTGAGCAACACATGTTTTAGACAGTTTAATGTTGAGACATGACTTTAATGTTCTCATCCAGACAATGGTTCCTTTTCCTTTTTAGGTAAACTCAGAGACCCCAGAGTAGTGTTTTATAATAATCCAAAAGTTTTTCTGAATTTTCTTTATTATGATGCTCTGGCAGAATTAGACAACAAACTCAGTGGGAATCTAAGAAACCAGGAGAGTACAGTCCGAGACATTTAAGTTGAATATATAAATATTATATAAATATAAATTTATATACAAATTATATAAATTCAAATAGTCTAGTAGTTACTGGTTTTGGATAGTCCAAATGCATGGAGTTAGCTCTGGTATTATGCAGCATGGTGTTGGCCTAAGAAATGTTTCAGGTGGCAGAGATCAGGTTTCCAATTAGAAGGTTCCACAATGGACCCCACAGAAACCAGTAGAAAAAATCCTCCCTTTACTGGACAGGTGAGCTGACCCTGTAATGTAAGAGCAGAAGAGAAGATACCTTGTTAAAAAAAAAAAAAAAAAAAAAAGATGTTATAGGGGGAAAAAGACTATGACCTTAGTAAAAGCTTAAGGCATTTTGAAGGGTTCAGTGGTTATCCAGAGGAGAGTAATTTGGGCACAAAGATCTGTTTGGATTTTCAAGAGGCCTTTTTGAAAAGGCAACAGAGAAGATTTTTAAGGAAACTAGACCTGAAGTGGTATAGGAGGAAAAATTCTTTTTGAGTGAGATGGGTAGCAAAAGAAACTGGATAAATGTAGGAAATAGGCAGACACAAATGGTCAGCTGCAGTAGAAGATGCTGAAGGTCAGAAGGAAAGTCCTTCAGGGAGCTCTGCTGGGATGTAATACTGCTCAACATTTTATAATTAAGCCTGGAAGTGGGATGAGTTGTAAGGTAGAAAAGTTTGCTGGTAATACTAAGCTCTTTAGGTTCATAAGGATGAGAGACAGCTATAAAAATATATATGCAAAGAAGCTGTATATCACAAGCCTGTGAAAATACAAGATGCTGGCTTCCCAATATGAGGTAGAGTGTTACAGAGCGGCAAAGAATATTCCAGATTATCCATGCTGACATGGCTGCTGATGTCTTAATAGTAATGATCAACGGATAGCATCCCTGCTGTGCTGAGAGGCAGTTATCTGACTCTTTAGCAGATAAACTACATGGATAACTTGGTAAGAGAGAGCAGATTTCTGATGACTAAACCAGCATGGCAATTACACTTTTTGTGTTTGTTCCCATAGTTTTAAATAAGCCGAGTAATTTACTTAGCAGTAGCATGTGGAATGCAGTAGAATATGGAAAAGTGAAAACAAAAGGTCAGTGCATTACTGGTGTTCCCTCCCTGCCCCTCAGTGAACAGCCTCAGCTTCCTCCTCAGAGCTTTTTGCATCCTGCTGAGTTGTGTAACACGGAGCAGCACTCCTTAGCAGGAATTGTCTAACAAATATGGAAAACTTGGAAAAAGTACCTTACGGTATAGTTAATGTAGATAGGGCAATGCTCAGAGAGAGACATTAATAAAACAGTAATTTCATTTGTGTTAGGTAAATGTGGCACTAACACCCAAACGTGGTCAGACAGACCTTCTCTTTTGATTCTGTCTGGACTGTCTGGTTGATAATGTATTCACCTTCTGAGTTCTTTCAGTGCTCCCCAGCTGAAGGTTACTTTCCTCACAGCTCATTTTGCATCCTGACAGTTTTAGGTAGGATCACAAGCACCTTAGGATAATTTCTCTTTGGTTAATAAGGACTATATGGAAAGCAGATTAAAAAACACTGCAATTCAAAAGTGGTAAGATTCATGGAAGAGACAGTAAGTTCACACAGGTTTGTGAACTTCATGTTGGATGTCCTGAAACTACTCAGTGAACTACTGAACTGGAGCTCTGCAAGCACCATATGATACAATCACTTTGTGATGAAGCAACTTCTTTTGCACTCAGTTTGCAGAATTCTAGTGTCCAAAACATATTTTTTTCCTTTAGTCCTAAGCAGTTCTTGAAAGCAGTGTGTTTCCTCTCATAACATCCCTAATCAAATGGAAACTTTCTGGTTATTTAGATGTTAGTTCTTCAAAAACATGTTGGAAGATCTATCTGGACAGAGATTTAATAGCTTCCTCAGGGAGGAGCTATAGAGGAAGGTCAGTGACCCAAAGTCACTAAGTTTAGCAAGGCCTTGTTAGGCTTAACTTATAAAATCAGGATTCAGTAAATTACTTGGGTTAAAATTAGTTTAAATCACAGGATATATAGGGTTGTTTTGGTTTTTTTTTTAAGACTGGAAACTATTTACATGCCTGTGTGATAAATTTCTGGTTCTGTAAAATGGAGTAGAATCTATATGAATGATGTTGTTGAACAAAGGAGATTTTTGCATGAGGATGCATTACTTCACATTACTGTACATAATGTGGTCTAAAATATTCATGTGACACAGAAAAGAAAGTATTTAGCTGGTAAGAAATACCTGTATACTTAGAATAGAAAACAAATAAATTTAGCTCATAGTATTGTATCATGCTAAATTCCTGTTCTTTCCCTAGCTATACAAATTTGAATTTATCATGATGATCAGAATGGAGAGGAAGCCTGTAGGAAACAAGCTGCTACTTCCTTTTGAAGAATACTGAAATTCTATATGAAATGTGTGTGATATCTGTTTTAAAAAATACACAATGAACCCCATGTATCTCTGTCACTGCAATGTCTTATGATTTGTGACTGCAAAAAACTTATAAAGATAAGAAAAGGGACTTTTTGTTGCTGACATATATCTTCATATTTGTGATTGGAGGTGAAATGACATTGGTGTGCTAATGGTGACAGCTGATGTAAAGATGTAATGGAAGAGGTAGGATGAAGTATGGCTATTAAATTAGAAGACTACATGACATCTGAATAGCAGTTAGTGAGGCAATGGTAATTTATCAAAAGCATTTGAAATTTTAAGTCACCGCAGCTGAATTTATGAAAACAAAGATTTGGGAAGATGCTTACCAGATTTGTCAACAGTTTTGTTAAATCGTGTGGATGTTTATAACAGTCGTTTTCATCACACTTTATCAAGACAATCTTAAAATTCAGACTGCTACTATTTTCCATTCAGAAATACAGAAAAACATCACTGGAGTTACTAAGAGATAGGATATGATACTGTTCCTGACTGAGGGCCTTCTACGAAAGGGAAAATGTACAGGAACTTGTTCTTTTCCTCCCTTCCATCCCCAGCAGTTGACTGGGGGCTGATAAACAGCTGGTTTTATTGCCCTCAGGCAATGCAAACTCAAGGTTGATTTAGAGGGTGGAGGAATATGCTTCATTAGGTGGTCTTTTTTTCAGTCATTAAAGTAACATGGAAACTAGCCACAAAAGCTGCTAAGTTTATCTGAAGTAACACTTGCAGCTTTCTGGAAGTATGCGGCTGAGTAATAGTACAAAAATAGCAAGTTATTTTGAGGAAGAGCATATGTTCTGTAACAATGAGAAATTGGTATACAGATAAAAGAAATTACAGATCTAAATATAAATTTCAAATGAGAAAGAGCTGTGACTTAGTTCCCTAAACTCTTCTATAGATGCAGCCGTTAAAAGTTGTTTAATGCTTTTTCTCCTAACACAGTTATTTAAAGAAGCAGCATCACTGATACACTGCTGTACTGCCTTAAAGGTGCACATTTTGTAGTCTGTAAGAGTTCAGATAATAGGCACTTTTTGTATTGGTGGGCACACTGATACACAGGGTACCATACAGCAATAATTGAAGGCTTTTTTTTTTTTTTTTTTTCTTTCTTTCAAGAAAGGTACATTGCAGAGCTGTGCCATTTGCTTACTATTTAGAGACACTGACAACTAAATGCAGCCATCTCTTGTTAGAATTCAAAATGAAGACAACATTGGAACAGATTCTGGGGTTACTTGAGAAGGCTGTTAGGTATGTGTGAGCAGGCACTGGGAGCCATTTCCAGTACAATCACTTGTGAAATGTCATTCAAAATTCTCCATGCTTCAGAAAATAATAGCCAGGTTCATTAAGAAAAAAAATATATATATGAAGCACTGCTTTGAGAATTAAAAACTTCCTCCATAGAAGTCACTCTATTTCATGGCAGAGATTAGTTTCTTAACAAAAAAAATCCTGAAGAGTGCAAGGTTGTTGGGATAGATCTCAATGCTAACAAGGTGGCACCAAGTCCCCCAAAATCTCTACGTTTAGATGTTTCTTCTGCTTTTTATCTTTAAGCTTCTTCTTAAACAATTAGAGATTGGCATACGTAAAAGCCAGACTGATGAGCAGAACAAGAGATTAGAAGATTAAGCTGCAGTAAGATTCAGAATAAGTGGAACCTAAGGCTTTGCTAAATAACATCAATGTAGAGCTGTGCTGTTCATCAAGCTTGACATAGGGTAAAGCTGACTGAGTAGACTGAGTTTTAAAAGCTTCAAGAGTAATTATGTAAATAAAATCTTTTTATTGTTAAAAATTTACTTTTCAGCATTTCTTATCTTGGAAACATTAGACCTTAGGACCTTCGTTTTAGCAAGGGAAAAATCAGTCCTCATTTGATTTGTGAAGTTTTGTTTTGTCTTGTTTTGTTTTTTCCTTTTATGAACCACATGTACTTCAGTAATCTACATGCTACTTTCTGCCATTTTATTGTCTGTAAGACAGATGTGCTCACAGAGGACTTTTCTTTGTGAAGAGGAGAAAGTGTTGGCAAAGCAGAAGCATACAGAATTTAGGAGGAAAAAAACAAGGAGAGGCTAAAAGAATTCAGCTGGTGCTACACATACAATCACTGAATATATATATATGGATTTTCACTATTTTTCTTTCTGTCTCCCTCTCTCTTAATCATTGAGTAATCAGCTTGATTTGATTTGTATCTTTATAAGCTACCTGTGTTGCTATTGCTGTGGAGAAACAAGGAATAAAAGGAAGGTTCCAAAAGTGAATTAGAAAATTATTGAGAAATTAGGAGAAAAGGGGAGAAAAAGAATACTTGAAAGGTTTGACTCCTCTGGTGTTTTTTTTTTTTAGATATTTTCTCTGTAATAGTGAAAATATTAGACAAAATAAATATAGTAACTTTAGCTACTGCATTTACAATTGCCTGAAAACAAGGTTATTTTCCTCTGAGCCAGCAGTCATCTCTGTATCTGAAGTAGTGTCAAAAAAAGGAAGTTAGGCAATAAGAGAGTCTTTCTACTGCTGAAATCTTAATACACAAATGTGTATTTGGTGTTTGGAGTTATCTTCTAGTAATAGAAGACAGAGTGAAAAAAATCCTGGTGAATTTGAGGATTTTTGTGTTTATCTGGAATCCATTCCATTGGCACTTACTGGTACATGCTGCAGTTCCTGGCTAAGCTGCACAGTTGGTTTTATTTTCTGTGAAAATACTTACAGAGAAGCAGCAGATGCATGCCTGTATCTCATCCAAAGAGACATTTCAGATTAAGGTTATAAACTTAAGAATGGTAGGTAAACAGGCAAAAAGGCAGGAGAATACTAAAATAACAGTAGCCACTGAAGATGTGAAATCTGGGTGAGAGTCGTCCTGTTGAGTTCTTGTGGGCAAAAATCAGAAGTTGGAGTTTGCTCTCTTGACCATTTTGATACCGGGGTTTGGAGAGAAAGCAGAAGATACTTTTCTTGGGTAAGAGGGAGCAAGGTGTTTTATGTGGTGTTCCCTTTGTTGAAAAGCTCCTTGTACTCTGTTTTAATTGTTTATTCTTGTGATTTTAAAAAATGCTTCATACAAAATACTCCTCATTTGGAGCTCTGTGCATCCATACCATATGTTAAAAATGTGATGAAGAATAGTTGTAGAGCCTGTGTAGCAACACTTGTCCTTTATCTCTCTCCACACCCACACAGAAATAACAACAGTTATCCTCTGTACCATTTTTCCCTTCTGCAAATGTAAAATTTCCAGTTGTATCAGGTCAGTGTTCTTCAAATTGTTCAGTATTTTTTTTTTTTAATTATTATTTTTATTTTTCTAACTCACAGCTCGAGGGTCTCTTTTAGGTTCTTAAATGCTGGACTGTGAAATCTGCAATAAATAGGCTAAAAGTTGAAATCTTTGAAGACTACAGGTGAATACAAAAAAAATCCGAGTTCTTTGAAGTAATGCTGCAAGCACTCCATGTACCTAATCTGTTACAAGTTTTTACCATTTTACAGATTTTCAGTATGTCATCTAGAGGTTAAAGGAGCTTCTGAAAGGGTCTTGGAAGCCAACTTTAGCTTTTTTGACCTTGATTGAACTGTTTAGATCTCAATGAAAAATCATGTCCAGTTGGACTCGTACATACTAGTATTTTGGCTTATTTCCAAAGTTGCTGTGTATTCTGAAATGTTCCGAAGGAGTGGGGAAAAGATCTCATCCTGTCTGATATAATCTTATTTAAATTTTTTTCACTCTTAGCATCCCGTGGCAGTCATTTTTAGCAGTGGGATCATAAACAGCCATTAGTGCTTGATTTGTCTTCTTTCACACTGAGAGTAAAGGAAGCACCTAGAATGTATTATGATGTACAATGTGTGTGTAAGCATGGAGAAGACAGAGCTGTTTCAAGGAATGTTACAGAAGGTGACTGTTCCCATTTTGTGTGCAAGTGCCCATGGACAGAGATGGGAGCTCGTGATTTTCATTGCATAAGCATGTTGCAAATGAAATCCTGCTGTATGTTAGAAAATCATGCTTTAGTTATTTGTTTTGATCAGTGTATGTAAGAAAATTTGCAAAAAGGTGTGTTTTAAAATTAATAGTAAATTTCACTTTGAGTTTGATTTCAAATGTTTAATCCTCATGACACTGCACAAATGTCACTTTGTTCATCAGATTTTTTAGTATCAACTGCAAACAATGTCCCAGATTACATAGGCAAAGGTGATGGTATATTAGATCACAAGAGAAAACTTTAACTAGGAAAAGAACCTTAACTAGCTTTGGAAGTTCCACCATGGTTGTGGTCTTTTCACACAGTGAGGTGCCACAACGTAAGAAGAAAATGAGTAACAAAAGAACCGAGAGACACCTCCTTTGTGACTCCCTCATGGAGTGGGCAGTTTTGAAAATTCCTGGAGTGATTCCATCCAGGAACAGCTTGAGAGACCGCTAACACGGATCCAGGCACAAGTTACATTTGTCTTCTAGACTCTGAGAAGTAGATTTGCTCTTGCATAACCTGAAACAAGATAAAGAGGGTTCTTGTTTAGTTTAGTGCTTGCTTAGTCTCAAAATTTTGCATGATAAGCAGCCTCAAGGTGGTCCTAAAAAGGACAGCTGGAGTGGATCCTGTTGCAATGTGATTAAATCTCAGGCTTTCCTCTTTTGGAGCTCTTGGGCTCAGGTCCTCGGCACTGCTGGGACTCCAGGAACGAGAAGAATGGAAGAGTTTTGCCATTGAAAAAAACTTCCCAGGAAACCAAAATGCTCTGAATAGCTGAGGGCTACACTGTAGTCCGTGCTAGACACATTGGGATGTGCAGCCCTATAATTTTGACCTTGATGAGGAGATTTCTCAGCCCATCAAATAGACCAAAACTTTCAGTTATAAAAGCTCAGTTTTGAAAAGATGCCATTTCTGGTTATGTCTGGTTTCAGATTCTGCTGTTGTGGTTGTTGGGTTTTTTTGTTTTGTTTTCTTTCCCCTGCCCCCCCCCCCCACCCCACCCTTTAGGCAAAGATATTTTAAAAAAAAACATCTTAGGGAAATGAAACAAGCTGTCCAAATTGGTAAAAGTTGCACTTCCTCTAGGAATTTCAGTAATGCATAACAAATGATCTAAATGAGGATTGGAACAGTTTAGTTATTTTTATTCATTTTTATTTTAAATAAGAAGGAGAAATGTAATGATTTCTCAAGAGTAAGGAAGATTTTTACAAAAAGCAGCTTGGCAATATCAAGCTGAATGCTAAGTAACTGGGAAGGTGTAACAAGAATGCTATTCCAGTTGTCCTGCTGTGGGAGAGGATGGTGGATTATGTGTTGATAGACTTCTGTGGGGTACACTGAAAATTCTTACAGCTTCTCTGACGTGTGAGATAGGCAATTGCTACTGCTGGAAGAAAGACCGAGATAAATGTGAGAAAAAGTGAATTATGAGAGTGTTTCTGCCGGGTGCTGGCAAGGTCATGCTTTCCAGAAAGCAAGAGAGCTTCTGCAGGCTGCTGGCTTGGGCAGTGAGTGTGTTGCAGAGGGAGGGATGCAGAGAGGGCAGATCTTTGAGCCTCCCTCAAGTGTTGATTTTTGGTGTGGGTTTTTATGGTAAGGAGAGAAGCTGAACATTGATTTAGTTTATTAGTTATGTGAAGTACCTGAATCAACCAAAAGTGTGTATACACATATGTCTTTGATGTATTTGCAAAATGCCAAAGCAAGGCAGTGAGTAAACCATGAGACCACAAATATAAACTCAGGCTATTTCTGTGGATTAGCTTTAACCAGTTTATCTGTTTGTTTTGTATTATTTTAATGCACAAAAAACAAAGCAAGATGTCTTTTTTTTTTTTTTTTTTTTTTTTTAAATACTGTTGCTAAAAGTGGGAATTATTTATGCTCAAAGGAGCTTACTAAATCAGGACACCAAGACTGTATTAATTCTTTCAGTTCCTTCTCCATGTGATGTTAAACTTTATATTTTAAAAGAAAATAATGGCTTTGCAATAAAACTGTAATATGAAATAAATTCCAGAGAACCAGATTGTTACCTGAAATGAAGCAGACAATGCACATATAAAAATGTGTGTACAGGCATTGAGACAAAAGTTAAACTTTAAAAACTGTGTCATTTTAAACTCTTATTAATCTTGATTGCTTTCATATGTATGAAGTAACTAAGATACAAGCATTTTATTAGAGAGCATCCCACATTCATGTACAGATGTATAAACGCCTGCACAGTGGTTAAAACACAAAACCAGGAGGACCTCAGTGCTCTTCCAGAGCTTTTGAGAAGTTGACAGATTTGTGCTTTCTCACCTTTGATTTACTGAGTACAGTTCAGTGAGGTGTGTGCTGCCAGAGTAATCAGCAAGTGAGTGGTAAGGGTGAAGGGAACTGTGGGGTATGGCAGGAAATCACATCCAGCACTCCATTTCCTACTGGAAGGGATCTCTGCCTTGAGACAGCTGGAAGCAGAAACTGAACATAGTGCTGGTAATTGCAGGTGGAAAGTGAGTTAGATTTGTTTCAGAATATGTACCTGTATGGGTAGGAATGTGGTCTGCATAACTGAGTCTGAACCTTTGGTTTTTACTATTGCAATTTGAAAGGTTGCAGGCAGCAGGGCGGGTTTGTTCTTGTTGTTTTGTTTATTTTTTTGTCATTTTTATTTTCCTCTGTTTTCGTTTGTTTTGTTTATTTTGTTTTCCTTACTTTGGTGTAGTTTGGTATTCAGTGGTGCATAATGCATTTTGTGGTTTGTAGTTTACAATAAATTTTGCTGTCTGTAGACAGCAAAGGCAGATAGATCAAATCTATTGGGTAAGCTGACTCCTGTTATATACAGCTAGTTTATTCTTCCATCCCCACTACGTATAATGTTTTTAGCATTTTATCAGCATCAGTTCAAAGCAGAAAGCTACTCTTATCTAAGTAGCTTTCGTATTTTTTTTTCCTCTCTTAGCAAGCAGGTGTTATTACTGCTTGGATGTTGTACCTAGTGTCTTGCTATGTCTGTAGGTATTGGTGTGGCTTTTATTTTTTTTTTTTTTTTTTCTAACAGATGAAAGGAAGAACTGGGATGGTAAATTGAATTGTGAACCCACAGAGTTAGGTACTGTTGTAAGAAGTGGGAGGGAATAACAGAACCAGCTAGTTGACTAACCACTTCCCTTCATTGTTGCTTTTAATATCAGAAAAGCTTTGCTAGCTTTCTTAAACCACCATGAGTTACATAAATGAGACCATGTGCACTCTAACTGGTGAGTTCTTTTCATTTAACATCTAAATTGGAAATGTTCCTCTGTGACTGATATTTAAATAAGATGTGTTGCTTTAAGAATAATTTAAAAAGAAAAAGCTTTCAAAATAATAAAAAAAAATAATGTGTTGTTTATAATTAAAAAAAAGACATACACCTGCCTTAGCAGCAAACGTCATGCTGTGTCAGAAGGGTATATTCCCTTGATAATTACATTCTAACTACCATAATAATAATAATCATAACAGCTGGAAAACCAACACAAGCCCATAATGTCTGAAAGGTGATTTAATTGATAGTTTTGAGTTAACTGAAAAATGAGCTTTGATGTCTCTCCCAAGTGCTATATCTCATTCTGTGCTGTCCTTCACAGCCTGGAGCCATCTGTCTTGGTTGCTATTACTACTTAGTAGTGGAAGATTCTTGTTTCACAGTTTCTGTGGCAGGTTCTATTAGTAATAACCATTACAGTTAATTATAGGCTAAATAAATGAATATGTATCATTAGTCTCACTTCTAAATACGCTGCATTACCTGAAGTGCAGCAGAGATGGTTTTACAACTGCTGGGCTTACAGACTTGTCAATCAGCAGTAATGTCTGGATGATGTCCAAGCCTGGTGTCTCAGCAGCAGTGCAATTGAAGGGTCTAGCCTGTGTTTGCTTATCTGAAGGGGTCTTTGATTCATACATTGTAGCCAAAGTTGTAATAAGGATTTCATTTGTGACAGATATTTCTTTTTGTCTTACCTACAGTGCATCTATGATGTGGCTAAATGTGCCTGTCCCTGGGTATGCCACTTCAGAATCTGCTTCATAGTGTTGTCCATTTAGTGGGATGGGCTAACTTGGGTTATCAGTATTTATCCTTACTAAATAGCTTTAATTGAAATGTATTAGTAGTCTTTAATGACACCTTTCCTTGCAAAAACACCCTCAAACCCAAAACAAACAAACCCCAGTAATGGGCGTTTTTCTTAGGGAATGCATAATTAGAAATTTGATAATTCATTTTAGGTTCTTCTTTCAAGATACAATGTCAAAGCCTTAATTCATATTATTTTATTGCAAGTTCGGTAGTGACATTGATACCTTTTAGTTTCTACAATGTGTTTGCCAAGTGACATTTGTTTTCTGCTCACATTTTAGATATTCACTTTTAAATGACAAATATTTTGGGAGTTTAATGAGGTTGATAAAATTCAGGTTTTGAATTAACTATACTTATATTCTCATTCTGAAAAACAGTAGAAGGTAATTCCACTTGAATTTTTCAGAAGAAAACATGGTGAACTGTGGAAAGTTCAGACAGGAGAGACGTTATGTTTGCCAGCCAGTCTTGCCCTAAAATATGGGTATACTGTAATAAAAAGGCTTTCACAAAAGTTATCTTTAATACCAATGTTTTTTTGAGAGGCCTCAGGGAAAACTAGTAAGTCCTGTAAGGAAAAAAAAACCAAAATCTAACAGTAGTGAATAAGTTACAGAGTGATAATAGCTGCAGGTGTTGCTTTTTGAGGCCATCCATGTGCCTCATCTGAGCAGCCTGTAGGTAATTGGCACTAATTTATTCTTACTGAAGTGATAAATTAAGGTTGTTTTGCATACATCTTAACCCTTGATATTGCCCTCTGCTTCTTTGCACCGAAGTTTATTATTATTATTACTCTTTTACCTAGCTCCCCAGCTACAAGAGATCCTCTTGGAATTCTTCCAATTTTTCTCTCATTCATATCACTAGAAAATTTCACCACTTTGGTCTTCACTGCATTACAGTGAAGTTACTGGTGCTAAATCCTCAGCAAATCTACAAGGTTCTTACAAGCTGTAGTGGGTCTGTGACAAGATACCCATGAGTGAGGGATTTGGTCAATGCTACTTTTGTTTGCAACAGGAATTATTCAAAGATATGATCATCCCAGGTTTCCTGAAAGCAAACACGCCTGTGAAACAAAACCAACCTTATCCTTCCACCCCCCCTCCACATATGCCCCCAAGCAATACAACTGCAGCAGTCTGTGATCCAAGATCTCCAGGAGAAGCTCCTGGGTGTTTGCCCTGATGTCTAGTGAAGGCAAATCTGCAGTGGGAGCACGAGTTGAATTCTCTTTCTATATTCCAGCTGCCATTATTGGGAACCTAAAATGTTTTACACTCTGTCAGGCCTGGAAGAAATCATTCTATGAATTCAAAAGTTATTGTGAAGGGAGCTTAATGGATAAGTTTCATTTCCTTAGGAAACCATGCTAAAAATAAGCTTTCAGCTCTCCTGTGTGCAGAGGAAAATGTGTTGAATGTTAGTAGCAAATTTATTGCAAAATGAGAGGCAAAGGTGATTGTTTTAAAAAGACAACATTTTAACCAAATAGTGTGGGGGACTTGTTTAATTTTTAAAGTATTGAATTGTCAATACTTTTTCCTCTTCTCTACAGCACTCAGATATTATTTGTTCCTCTGCCCATCTCTTTTTGGTCTTAAAACTAGACATCATGGATTAGAAGGTTAATATTTAGTCACCTGTGTTATCAGAGCCTAATGTCTGGGACCCCAAAGCTGTCCAGTGTTTCAGACCAGTGTTCCCAAGCCAGCATTCCTATCTCAAAGCAACTGTTATATTATCCATTCCAAAATTTGTGGTGTTAATAGTTACAATAATTGTAGACTTGTTCATATTAACTGTTAAGTCGACTGTCACTGAAATCAGTGAACTTCATTGGAATCTAAATACTGGAAGAATTATTTCAAGCCAAGAAAGCTACTTTTTTGACATCTGTCTCCAAGTATAGCTTGCTGTTAGACATTTTTTCTTCTCTAATTCGTTTTTTTTTCTCTTGCAGCTAATTGTAAGTGAAAGGGTAAATGTAAAATAATTCCAGGATGACTTTTTTCTGTGTCATTTTTGTCCTGTGCAGTAGTTAACATTACCAAAAAGGTTGTGGCACACTCCTTGCCCCCTTTCAAATACTTTTTTCCAGTTTAAAACAGTACTGTTTTTGTATCCATAATATAGGTAAAATAAATAATGTTACAAAAAGGCAAGGTCAGGTCTTAAAATCAAACTTTGACCAGCAAATATGCAGCATTCAAAGTACTCTTCAGTTACTGGGTTTTTCTTATTGAATATAAAGAAAGTCCACATACTGTATATGACTTCTGCTCTGAGTGGGAGGGTAAGTAGGGTACTTTAAATAATGTTTATAAAATCTGATCATGTAATACTTCTGTAGGTGGGGGGTGGTCAGAAGAAGGAGTGGTGAGGGAAGGTCTTTAATACTGCACTATCTATATAGTTTTTTTCTGGAGACACAAACTAAAAATGAAGCTACCTAGGATTTCACAATTTATAGGAGAAAATACGTGGGAGCTTCATCAGTATATCTCTGTGCAATGGCTACATTCCTTTGCTTCCTCTGTCTATAATTTTTCTCTCCATCATAGGTAATTGGAAGGCTTGCATTTGTCATCTGATGTAGTTACTGTGGAGAGGAAACGTGGACCACAATTAGAATTTTGCATCATTTCCATGGTGCACTCCCACCTTTAGTGCTTGATTGCATACAGGAAATGTAACTTTAGTTGTCTTTGGAATAAAGGTGGGATTTGATACTTCCAAACACTTTTTTTTCTTAATCCAAAAGGAATATTGTGCTTAAAAAGCCCAAATTAGTCAGATGCAGAGGTCTTGTAGCTAGTAGCAAGTAGTAACCTTTTAAAGCTTCTCTGAACCTTCTAAGTTGTTTCCTCTACATCTCAGATAGTGTCAGCACATCATGCTGGCAGCCTAAGTTTCAAGAGTTAATAGGGAATTTTGAATAATGCAATTCACTGATTGATTTTGTTGATTCAGTTTTCTACCTGGCGTTGGTGGAAGATGAAATGGAACAGAATTAGTTTGTATAGTATGGAGGAATTCTGTAGGAACTGAACTGAAATTGTCAAATACTGATTTGAGAATATTTTAATAGAGGCTGGAAAACATTTGTCCTATTTGAGTTTCTGTTGAGAATGGCACTTCTTGTATTGTCAGTACTGGTAAGTCATAAATTCTCAAACATAGTTTCTTCATCATATACTCTTGTATGAAGCGTGATCATTGCATGCTTGCATTTGAAAGTAGAGGAAAGCAGGATAGTGTACAATGGAGTAAGAAAGCTTAAAAGGCCCTGTATGTACAGCTGGATTTGGTGTACTGCTGCAGTGATACAGCAAATGCTGTCAGTTATCCCTATGTCTGCTCTTCAGTGCTGTTAACAGTTTTTGAATTATGCTCATCTTGCTATATTGTTAATCTTAACTAAGTCTGTTACTAGTTTTCTCGTAATTCATTATTTATTATATTATTATAATATCATCATATAATTATTTTTTTCTTCATAAATGAAAACAATGCTGCTGCTGATTCTGTAATTTGTAATCCTGTTAATTGTAGATTTCTGTTATGTTATTATTTGTCAAGTCTTCGTTGTGCAAAAGATTCTTACTGCTGTCGTTTATTTAAGAAACTGTTGTATCACTCCGGATATTTCTTTTTCTTCCCTTCATATGGGATCTATTTGCAAATTCTGTGCATTTTGTACAGACAAATCAGACAAAAAGACAGCAAGGCTTGCTGTGTTGTTTTCATACAACAGAAAATATTCACTGAATAAATCATTTGGAAGTAGATTTGTTGAATAACTGTGAACAGCATTATTCATTTTATGTTTGGTATTATGATTCTAATTCCTTTCATATCTGTCTTCATAAGGAGGGAAGAAAAAAGGTCCACAAGCAAACTATTTTGGGCAGATGAACACAGTATTTAAGAATAAACAAAACACTGAATTTTAAGGTGTGAGGTCATAAGTATGTTTGGGAGATCGCAGTCATTTTTTACTCTCTTCCAGATGTCTGTTTGCAGATATTCTAGTAAGATTGCTAGCTTAGTCTAACATGATGATTTGAAAGGATGAACTTTTCTATCAAGATGTATAGCAAAGTGGGAGTACAATTTTGAAGTTATGCCAGGAGAATCTTTGACTGACAGATGAAGATTTTTTCTTATAAATTTTTTTCCGTCTTGTAGTGTTTTCCCAGACTGGGGAAGATTTTAGACTGTGAACCAGATTTATCGTTTTATGTACTCACTTAGCTTGAATTGCTGCATTTAGAAATGTTACATACAGTTGAATGCTGTTTAGTTATAAACTGGCAAAAATGCTAAAGAATATAATCTTTTCTCAGACATATATTTGTCTGAAAAGGCTGTACAATTGTTCATTAATGAATATTTATGGTTCATAAAACCTTCTGCCTCTTAATGTCATTCACATCTACTAAGAATACTCAGTGTGGAGATTGAATCAGGAAAGCTACTTTCTTTTCCATGAAGCCATGACAAAACTCGGAGTTTGCCTGCTAAAGATTGTTCTTCCTTAACTTTGTTATCTCCTAATTAACCTAGGTTGTTTTGCATGCTTGAACACATACTTGTAAACCAGAACAGATGTTTGGGAGCCTGCATAATATTTTACAAAACCATGTTTGGTGTCATGAATTAACTCACAGTCAGTTGACTTGAAAAGTGAAATAAGCAATGATTCCCGATTCTGACTCTTTCTGGAAAATGACATTTTATGTTATTACTATATGCCTCTTAAACATCTAGCCAATACTCATGTGTAGCCTACAGGTTATGTGTGTGATGAGAATAAACCAAACCTTCATTTGCAGAGTAACATGTTGCATATGTAGGTGGGATCCTCTCATTTTCAAAGCATACTCCTCTTGGAAGAAGCCTTCATTGTGATAATCTGTTCCTTCTGCAAGATAGCATCCTAGACACTTTCTTTTGTTTCATGAGATTATATGAGGATGGATCTTGGTTATCTACTGTCTTACTTACAGGGCATTACATTACAGGAATGCAGGTTACATGCATGCAAGTATAGTATTTTAGTACAGTTTCCATAAGATGCTGTAGTTTACACTTTGCATAAGACATAGAAGTTTATCTCTACAAACTATTTTCTTGTCTAGAATTTTTCTTTATTCCTATATAAAACAAAAAAACCCCCTCTCCATTATTATAGATTGAACCCTCCAAATTAAAGACCAAAAAACTCTAGACCTATGAGCAGCTGAAAAATACCTTTCATTTATGTGAAGCTTTTGCTGAAGCACAGTTTGAAGCACTTAGGATATAGTGCATTACTCAGCTTCTTTCTTGGGTGGTGAAGCTGCAACTTCCCTTGGGCCTTTCTAAATTTGACCTGGTTGAGGAAGCTCTATTTTTAAGACCAAAGTGCAGTACTGTACTCCTCAGGATGTTACACTCTTCTTTCCATCCTATTTTAATGAAAATAACTTGTATTTTACCTGACCTGTATATACCTGACCTGCTTTCAGATTTGATTCAGCTGCTTCTGGCCACCATTCCCTAACCATTTATACTTCAGCAAATTTCATAATACAAATTCTGCACTTAGACCTGTAACAAGAGTAAGGGAATACATCCTTTTTAGGCAGATGCCAATTTACTCTTTCCATACTGCAAACAGTTGGAAGCTGATTCTGTTTGCATCCTGAGATTACAGAAAGCTATGCTGGTACTGTGCCCAAGCAAATAGAGCCTGTTCCTCAGCAGAAAGGGTTCAGTGCTGTCCTAATTGCAGTTAAACAGCTTTCAGTTTGCCCAGGAGGCAGGCAGAGTTTTATTTCACAGGCCCTCAGAATGTTTAATCCACTTAAATCCATGGCAACTCCTTCCTTCTGTACCCATTCACGAACATGTATGTATTTGTTATTTCTGAATTTTGAAGGAAGGCATAAAGACAATAATGGGTATTCTTCAATTAGGCTTTAGAATGATGGCTCAAAATCATACTAGAAAAATATATTTTTAGGTTTTGAATTTGTGAAGGAATGAGCAGTATAGGACAGTTCACATAGCACAGAGTGTAAGTAGTGTTTGCCTGGAACCTGGAGTCAAAATTGTGTCTCCTGAAGTTTGGCAGCAGAGTCATTTAACCTTCAACTTTGTTAGTGCCTCCACTCTTTTTCCCCTTATGCCTTATTCTCAGTCACAGCTATTCAAATATATATGTCTATTGTAAATAAAAGCAGAAAAAAACCTATCTTGCCTAATTTTATTCTAAACAAAGAGCATATTTCTGACATCTAAATATGCCTGTCCATTTGGAATTGGAGTCTTTTAGATATTGGAACAGAAAAAGTCAGTCTCTGTGAATTTAGACAACTATATATGCAAATAAGATCATGCATCTAATAAAAATTCAGTTGATTATTATAAAATCAGTTAAAATGACAGTGAAAGAACAGCCTCAGGTGTATGACTGTGCATTTTAAGGTGCTACATTTAATTTTTATGCAGAAGGCTTTTATATTTTAGAAAGTGATTAGCACCTTGGCTATACTGCTTTCAGGAAATTTTTTTTTAACAGTGCATAAGATTTCAAGATCTTGTTTAAACATTTGACCTACTTAGGAAAAAAGTTCTGATTAGCATCATGTAATATCCTCCCTCAGTTTTGGAAGTCTCTTTGTGTAATGTATTGTAGAGAAAAGTAATCCCATCTAGGAGCGTAAATGAACCCTATCACATTTTAAGATACAGATTATTTTTTTCCCTTCTCTTCCCTATGTCTAATTTAGTCCTCAGATGAAGCCCTGTTTAATGAATCCACAGGCAACTGGTGTGCTACACCAAAAGCTTAATTCTGTTTGCATACAAATGCTTTTCTTCCTCGGCTGATTAAAAAGAATCCCTCCCTTTGAAGTCAGGTGGCACAAACAGAGCTGAACAAGTTGTTTGTTACAAAATTAAGCTTTGGATTATTACTCATTTTCTGAGTTCTGTAAAGCACTTCATACTTAGTGGGGCATGCAACTGTGTCCTCATGGTGACTGATTTCTATGGGCTGTGGTTGTAGTTTGTGCTTGGGAAAAGCTGGGCAAGCAGAAGGCATATTAGCAGTATCCTTCCATCCAGCCTTCCTGTGAAGGGGAGCATTTGTTAATGGGATAATACGCATTCATTTGGGCATTGTCAAAGGAGACCCTAAATATTTCTCATTCCAAGAAGTTAGTACCTTCCAGAAAGATAGTGCGTCCCTGAAGATGAATTTCAGCAGCAGATGTTGGCTGTTACTCCATTTCTTGCCTTGAATTTCAGAGCTGACAACAGGAGTAGCTGATGTCGTTAAAAAAAAATATAAAAAATGAGAAAATCTTCTGCACTTCTTCAACTGAGACTTATAAACCGGCTTTGGTGGGTGAGACCTGTCTGTTACCAACAGAATTTTCCTGAGATGAGAATGGATGAATCCTATTTATTGAGTAGATCAGGTAAAGAGTCATAAGGATTTATGTAATAAAATCTTGAAGGTTCCTTATGTAATTAAAAGTAACCTTCACAGCTTTGTGGCCTAAAAGCTTATGAAGCTACCAGAGTACAAACTAAATTCTACTGCTTTGGGGTTCTGCCCAGCACTGTGTAAATGATGAACATGTTTAATACCAAAAGCTATACTGAAGGCTTGGCAAAATTGAGTAAGACAAAGTTAATGAAGTAGAATAAAATGCTGTCCTCACAGAACAAAAGTATCACTTCACTCTTTGGTCTGTTTAGAGTAATGGTTCCCTGAATCGTGAATAACAATTCTGAATTAATAAAGCACTGTGGGCAGCCCTGTTCCCTGTCTCTGTGTTAAACTGAGATGTAACTTCACCATTTCCCCTGGGCACCCACAGGTCTTGGGTTTGTGTCCTGCTGACTAAGGTCTATTTCTCTCCTTTGCAGCATCAGCTTAAATGTATTTCTGACATGTGCAGTTCAGTGCCTACAAACTTCTTCCATAAATATTTTAATAATAAGAGTGCTTGAGGTGTAGCTCCATATTTGTGTGTGATAAAGAAATCCTTTTAAAGATTTCCAGATTTTGTTCCATATATTATGTTTCTGAGAGTCCTGTCTTACAGTTTTTTTACAGATTGTAGGTAGCAATCATACATAGATTTGTTTTGCATTTTTTCCTCAAAGTTACTTTGTGCACTACTGTAGAAAGAGTCAGACAGCAAATGTTTGAGATGCATTTTATCAGTCCTTCAGAGCTGCCTCACACCAAACTGGAAGCCTGCAGAGAAGAGGTTTTGTTTCTTGTTTGCCCTCTTTCTCCTTCATTCCTCTCCCCGTATTAATGTAGATAAGGAATGCAGTACTTGATTACAGTTATTCATACATCTTAATGTGACATCTAAGTTTGACAAATACTTGTCTGCACTGTGCTTTATCTGCACTGAAATCCTGGAACTGTATTACGAGTTTGATCATTCACACCACAGACCCATTTCCTGCTTGGTAATGACAAAGAATGGAATATTTTTTCCTAAATAGGGCCATTCTGTCATTTCACTTTGTCCTAATAGTTTTCACCGTATTTAAAAATAACACTTTGGACATAACTACTTATCTTCTGTTCCCCAATCTAATGGCCTTTAATGTGAATTGTTATTGTAAATGACTGTTTGTAAACTTGACAGTGATCAATAAAAAAAAAAAAAAATCTTACTGGTCTGGAGAAATAAATGAGCACAGTGCCACAACATTTAAAATAATATTAACTGTTTCATATTTATAATTAAAAAATATTCTGAACAATGCAAGTGTTTCCTGGATTTTCCAAGATGGTTACTTCAGTGAAATAATTTGTCATGTAGTAAACCTGTGCATTTTCCTTAATAGATTGATTCAGTTCAAGCCACTAACACTAAAATACATGAATTGGTGTATACAGGACATTAAGTACTTCTGAACTGGCTCTTGTGAAACCATCTACAGTGGTAGATGTGGTGTCAGGCTTATCAGAGAAAATTTTTGTTTTCATGCTGTAGATAGAGATTTTTCTAAATGTGGATCCATGCAGCTATTGCAGCAATTTGATTTCTAAAAGAACCCAAAACATTAGCACACAATTTCCATAATTATTTATCATAATGCCATTTTAGTATTCAGAATTGCAATTTGGTAAAGTAATTTGCACAGCTCAGCAAGGGTTGAAATATTGTAAGAAACATCTCAGTGTAGCCAAACCCACTTATTTTTGATTTATTGGGGTTGTATAGTACAAGATAAAGATTCTGATGGAAGCACATAAAGGAGCTGGAATTTACATGGAGGTTTTCTTTACACTGATTGTATCAAATCTGTGTGCCTCTGAATTCACTGTGTGTGTGAGCTGTCATTTTTATGCTCCACAGTATTTTGCAATATAACTTGGGTTTTTTAACATATTTTTTCTATGTCTTTTGAGTTCAGATTTTTAAAGCAAATGTTAAATAATAGAAAATTATTTCAATGAAAATGGGTAATGGAAAAAGTAGATTGCTATGATAACACTATTAATTGTTTTGTAAATATTTTATTACTCAGGTATTTATTTGTAAGAACTCGAGATCTGAACTTTGTACAGATGGCTTTTTAATAACTTAAAACTTACTAAAAAGTCAGTAAATAAAATAGAAAGTATGCGTGATTATCTGTGGCAACCCATGTTGAATTTTGCCTATGCACTTTGCTCTCTAAAAAATACATGTGAAAATTTTACAGAATTATTTGTCACACAACTTTTTTTGTGCTAGCATTGTTAGGAGTAGAGAAAGAAAAGGGCTGAAAAGATACTTCCATAAAAGAAAGAGCATTTTTTTTTTTTTTTTGGAACCATGTATGTTTAATTTTCATATCTGTAATGATTACAGCATTCTTCTAATTAGTGATTTTCTTTGTGTAGTTACATACCTATCAAGTTCTTATTCCTGTCTCAACACAGATGCCAAAATGGTGGCTGGCTGTGATGCTTTATATATAGGCAATGCTTTGCTTATGTCCCTTCAATGCAAAATGAGATCTAAAGTATTTGATTGTCAGTGAATGCCTTTTAAATGTATGCTTAAAGTATTTTGAATGCATGCCTCGTCCTATTTGTTTTTCAGACCATCATAAACACGTAGTAGTAGAAGTGTGTAATGCAGAGAGAAATATAACTTTTGAAATAAGTATATAGTTGTTTCATTATTTATGCAAATTTTGATCACATTTGTTCTTTGGTCTGGCATCCTGACTGCATCTGTAGCATGTGCTAGCAATAAATTTCTGTATCAAGTGGCTGTATTTCATTCACCCAATTGCCATTTCAGGTGCCTACAAAGTACTGGCAAATAAAAAATAAAAAATCATAAATTATGAACAGTCTTTGACTTGTGGTGCCTTTTCAAGTCAGTGAGAAGAAACAAGGACAGTATGGAGTGTCACATAGTAAAAATACGTGCATATAGTCCCACAGCAAACAGATCTTTTGAACAGAGCAATTAGTTGCTGGTCTGGATGATGGGTCCTTGCAGCAATCTTCTGCTAGACTGCATGTGACTCCTCAGAACATGGTTCTGCTGGGTCCATATAACCCAATTGACTTGTGGCCTTGCGTGACTTCTCTAAGAGTGTGCACCATCCATTGCTGCAGAATATCTTCAACTATATACAAATAATCTGTAAATAATCTTAACTACAAGGACTATATGTGACCATTTCTGCATCCAGGGGAACAGTTTGCTATTTACAAGTGTCTAATTGTGTACAGTTTGGTTAATTTTGCTGCAGAATGACTTACTGTCCCTCTGCCGTGGCTGGATACTCCATTCAAAATTTTAATCAGGACATTGAAGCTGATGAGTTTGTCAAGGCACGGGAGAACCTGTCTGGGGAAGTCATTAGAACTGCCAAAAATTCCCATATGCCAGGCACCTTTGGCAGATCGTCAAATACTGAGGTATTTGCAAGTTGAGTTGCAAATAAGTCCTTTTATCTCACCTTTGCAGAGGTGGGAACCTGGGGATTTCCTGGGACACTCAGGGAATTAATGCCTTACATACACTGGTTGTGCACACAGGTGCAGCCCTGATACCAACCTGCACCACAATTAAAATACATACAGTCCTGGAGAGAAGAGGAGGCAAGAAAAGTTGGTTGATTTTTCCTCCTCAGCAACAATCCATCCATTGTCTGGGAAGTAAAGCAAAAGTGCTGGAAGGCTGACGTGTAAACAAGAAGGTCCTAACAAAGACCAGACATAAACAAGAAGCCTGCAGGTAGCTGAAAGCAGTGACAGATGACTTTGCAAGAATAGGAAGATGCTGGATTAGGAAAGCCCAAACTCACCTGGTGTTGAGTAAGAACAAGAGCAGGAGAAAGGCTTCTGAAGGTGTATCAGTTACAAAAAGAACACTAGGGAAAATGTGAGCCCACTACTAAATGGCACAGAGAATCTGGTGAGAGAGAATATGGAAAAGGATGAGATACTCGATACCTTCTCCACCTCTGTCTTTATTGATAGCACTGACCTTCCAGAATCTCAGCTTCATGGGACCATTAGGAAGGTCTGGAGCAGTGAAGACTGACCCATCAACACTTGAACAAATTGAACACATGGAAACCCATGGGAGGTGAAGAGATGCACCCAGGAGTATTTAGGGGGCTGGCCAATGTCCTTGTGAAGGCCACTCTTGCTTATCCCTGAAAGGCTGTTGTGTTTGGGAGAGGTTCCTGAGGATGAGGGGAAAGCAGACATCATTCCTGCCCTTTTGAAGGGCAGTATAGAGAACTGCAGGCTCATCATCTTCATAGAATCATAGAATCATAGAATCGGCTGGATTGGAAGGGACCTCAGAGATCATCAGGTCCAACCCTTGACCACTACCGCTGTGGTTCCCAGACCATGGCACTGAGTGCCACATCCAGTCTCTTTTTAAATATCTCCAGGGACAGAGAATCCACTACTTCCCTGGGCAGCCCATTCCAATGTCAACTTGATCCCTAGGAGGGTGATGGAACAAATGATCCTGGATACTGCTTCTAAGCACATGAAGGCAAGTCATGCTTGAACAGCCTTTTGCAATGGCATGACTGGCAAAATGGGTAAGGGGAAAGCTGTGAATGTTGCTTACCTTGCTTCAGTAAGGCTTTCAGCACTATCTCCTATAACATTGTCATGGAGGAACTGATGAAGTATGGATAGATAGTGAGCAGGGATGTGGATGGAAAAGTGGCTGAGCTGCTGGGCTTGAGCGGTTGTGATCTGTATGCTCAAGGTTCAGCTGGAGGCCAGTTAACTAGTAGAACCAGAGGTTGGTAACTGGTACCAGTACTGTTTAAATGATTAATTAAGGACCCTGACAGGTTGAAGAAATGGACCAGCAGAAATCTTATGTAGGACTTGTGCATGTTTATTGAAATTCAGCCTGGGAAGTAATAACCACAGGCACCAATGCTGCAACGCTAGTTGCAGGCAAACTGGTTGGAAAGCAGTTTTGCAGAAAAGGATCTGGGGATTCTAGTGGACAAACTGAACAGAAGCCAGAAGCATGTCTGAGGCAGTTTGCTTCTGAGATGCATAGCTCTGTTTTGATAAGAGTTCAATCTATGGTGTTTTGAAAAACACTTTGAAATCTACACTTTTCTATATTGAGAAAATATAGCCAAGATCCAAATATGTTGACTTGTAAGTTGTTTTAGTCCCCTTAGTTGCTTTTTTTTTTTTAATATTTACATTTAATATTTAAATGAAATAAATAGCTATAAGCAGCTTTTGCAAGAGCTTAAAAATCTGACCACTTTGAGGGAAATTAAGCTTTTTGATTCAGTCAGTTATATTTCCCATTTCATTTCCTCCATCAAGTATGATTCTCAGAAATTAATGTGTAAGAATGAATAGGTTTAACAGAAAACTAGTATTTGGATGCTGCAAAAACAGATTAGCTTTATTAAGTGTGTCTTTCAAAATCTGCTGTACTATGCAAGTTTCAGCTCAGTAGCAAAAGCCATGTCATTTGGATGCTCTCTATTACGGTGATACACTGGGATAAGGCTTGCCTAAAATATAACTTCCCTAGCTCAAAGGTCAAATCCCATTTCCATGGACCTTGTGGAGATTGTCTTTCCATCTTTCTGCAGTTATTGAAAATGAAAACACTGTTGGGCATGTACTGCTTTCAGTCCAGGGTTCTCAGAGCAGCTGTTCCATGTGAATAACCCATACCTTGTTTTGGCTTTCTCAAACATCCTTCCACCCCTGCCCTTCACTTAAAAAAAACCAAAAAAACCCAACACACCCATGACACAGTGATTTTATGGAACAGTGAATGTGGAGTCACACACCATTAGATGTACCTCAGAGGAAAGATGGGTGGGTTGGGTTGTATCCTCCCAAGAGCTTTTTTTGACAGTGCCACTGAAGAGAGAATTTATTCTCACCAGTGTTGAAGCCAAACCAGAGAGTCCAGCTTTTTGGTGGCAGGAATTTCTTTACCATTCAGGTTCTTTCACAGGAGCTTCCTAGAGACTCTTCAATATGTAACTATAGCAGGAAAATACAGGGAAAATTAAAAACCATGTTCTTTTAAAAAGAAGGAAAAGATAATATGGGAAATTCTTAATATGTGAAATAGCTTGGAGCTCTCTTTATGGAGAGTAACATTTTTATCTTTCCTGCCCTGTCCCTCTTGACAGTAGAAGCATGTGCAAAGCCCAACTCTGAAGGGATGGCTGAGGATTCCTGTGTCTTTCACAGAGCAACAAAGCAGTTCTTCAAAGGTTTTTTCACGCTCCAGTTTAGTTTTGAGTGAACTCCGATGAGGCATACAGCTGGAAAAGTGTTTAAGGTGGAATTGCACAGCAAAACTGCCAACCCTACAGTGTTGTGTAAGAAGTTGCAAAGTTCCTGTAGGACCCTGGAGTCCACACAGGGCTCACCTTAAGCAAGCTGAACAGACTCTGGGGCAGCCAAGGGTTCATAAATCAGTATCATGGTGATGAGACACGTTGTAGTTGTAAGGCTTTGTTTTTCTTTTTTGTAATGAACAGTATTCTCCAGCTCAGAAATTACTCGTTCTTTGAAGAAGCAATATAGTCTAGGCTGAGTAAAATTTTAATTGAAAGGCTGACAAGTAAAGAACTGGTATATTGACTTGGCATGCTAATAGGGAGTCCTCAGGGAACTAAAACAATACCAGATAGATTATTGGGGTTGTTAGGTTTGGGAGTTGGACTGATAGAGGTGCTGGCTAGGCAAGGAGGTTGGCTCAGAGGAGCAGTGTGATGGATCTGTGCTAGGAGTGAGGGGAATTTGCCTGCAAAAGGCCAGACTGGGAGAAAACTGGTCTGAAAAGCAAGCTGGTAACTTCAAGCAACATTTGTAGTGTAGCCCTTGGGGGGTTTGTACTGGAGAGATGTTGAAAAGGCACAATGTGTTTCAAAGGGATTTTCTTAAACATTTAAGGAGCTCATTTTAAAAAGGAATAACTTTTGTTTCAGAGGAGGCTGTAGATAATGTTCCATAAACAGAATTTGGAACCTTAATCACTGAAGAGGGGAAAAAATTATCATTAAAGCTTTTTGTTAAATGAGTAACATTAAACCCTGATATAAAGGATACTAAGTAGCATATGAACACGTAATTAAATTTTTTGTCATAAAGCACATAAGAACAGCAGCAAAATTAAAATGTCAGACAATCCTGATCTAAAGTTTTGTAATTTAAAAGTGTTTACTTTGTAGCCTTAATATCATGTAAAAGTTTAATGTTGGTAAAATGTGTACATCCAAGCTATGAAAAATCAGTATAGTTCTGATTTTTTTTTTTTTTTTGTACAGCTGTTGAAATTCTTTATGGATAGGTGGCTTTACTTGTTCTGTTTTCTGAGCCTTTTTGTTTGTTCTGTTGGGGCTTTTTGTGGGTTTTATACCTTGGGGTTTTCTGGTTGGTTGGTTTGGTTGGTTTTTTTTGTTTCTTTTTGTTTTGTTTGTAGTTGCTTTTGTTTTTATTTTCTTCTTAAATAGATGTAAATAAAGGAATGAAGCCTGCCTAGTGGTATATATAGTTTCTCTGGAACACCTATTATAATTTTTGTGATCTAAGTTATATATAGTAAACTATAACTTTTGGCAAAAAATGAAACCTCAGTTTTTACAGTCTATAAATTTCACTACTTGAATGAGTCTTTTGCTTAAACACTTTTATTATGAATATAGCAAAATCCTTCAAACTTTTCTGAAAATATTTTGTCTCTGAGAGCTTATTTGAAGTAGCTCAAGGAGTTGGGATTTGCTATTTTGCAAAAAAACCCTACAAAAGCTATATTGCTTTTTTTGCTATTAAATATTTTGACAAATTATTACCAGTTTTATTCTGCTTAGCAGTATATTGACAGATGTGAGAAAATGTTTCAATCTCAGAAAATTATTTTAAGGTAATAAAAGAATTGGAAAGACTTAGAGGTAATATCTTTGAAAATAGCACATTCAGGCTTTTCTGATACTGGAATGAACTGTATCCAGGGCTCCATGTGCAAATTGTATTGCAGGCATATTTCACTTATTCGTGATAATTTAATGAGGAAAAGAAAAAATCATTGAAAAACCCCTTAAATCTATGTGAACAACACAGGATTTATAAAAAATGCTATACCTGTTATTTTGGTTTTGTATATGCTCTTATGTTATTGAGATAGACAGTGAAGTATTAGCCTAGAAGCCATGTTCGCAGGAACATATTAATTATAGATCACATAATTATTTTTAATTTGAGAATCCTATTATTCTAATATACCATTATTGAAAACTATGCTGAATTTGTGCCTAAAAGCTCTGTGAAGTCTAAAGCAGCTTCTGCAGACTTTTTTTCCTGTTGATTGGTTGGTGTGCTTTCAGAATTATGAACATATCTAGGGAATCATACCAAAACTTTTGAGGAGCAATAGGAAGTAGCCTGCACAAACAGAAAAATAAATGTATTCTGTTTTTTCATGCTTGTGACGTGTTTTGTTACGTGCAGTCGAGTTACGTCACTGCTGGAGAACATATGTAATGCTTTAAAGGATACACAGTTTAACTTTTTTTTCATCTTTGATGAAACTTTCATTCCATGATGGCCCATATTTCAGAGCTGGAGAATTTGCTCGTTGTGTTACTTCCAATATTTTAGAAGTATTCTCTTACCAATTCATCTTAACCAAAAAAATCTGTTCATGTATTTAAGTGTGGCCAACATGAAGTTAGTTGCATAGTTAGTTACCAGGTCCTAGCTGATAACAGATCCAGCATTGTTCCAACTGATCATCTGGTTGAAGGTTATATCTGCAAAGACTTTATCATGTGAGTGGTCCATGTAGAAAGTAAGGCCTTGCTGCTTCCCAGCTCTGGATTGTGAGTACCACTGCTACTTCAGTGACAGCCTTGTGACCAGGTTAGCTTTCCCTGACCTGGTAACCCTTACTTTATGGAAAAAATAGGGCAACTAAGTGGACAAGCAAAAACTCTGTCTTTAATCAGTCAAGGAAAGTTTTCTTAATTTGTAAGTAGTATTTTGAGGAATTCCTGCTGGACTGGGATTCTTTCAGTAGGTGTATACCATGCCTGAGGAAAATAGTGGTATGAATGAGTGAATAAAACTAGAAATACTTGCCTTAAACCCTGTAATTTATGTTTATATACTTAAAGCCTGAAACACATTTGACACAGGTATTTTTAGAGGAATTAATGAAAGGAGGGCAGAAGAAAGTTGGACTTAGTCTTTAAGAACAAAATGTATTCATCAGACACCAGAGGAAATGGTTTTATACAGTAGATTCAGTGGGCAGTTACCTGATGTGAGTGAGGTGCAGTGGTAGCCAGTGCTGTTGTTGGATGTGCCGAAAAAAATCTTATGGAAGTCTCTGAAAGGGTGAACTTGGGGTCTTCTCAGATTATCAAAGCTCCTGAAGCTTCTAATTTTTTTCTTTTTTATTTTATTTTTCTTTTTTTTTTTTTCTTTTTTATTTTTTTTTTATTATTTTTTTGTTTTGTTTTGTTACTGTGATATACATAGAGATGTGTGCATTATAACCTCTGTGACAAGTTTAGGGAAGTCTGTGCTGTGGGGTGCATAAAGTTTTATTTGCTTTAGCATTGCTTTAAGCAAACCCCACTGCGTGGCAATTGGATGTGAGCATTGGATACCTTTTCTCAGGTGGTAGCTGTATTAAACCACATAGTGAGAACAAGCTCAAAACAGACAAGAAGCCTATGTCTATTTGTGGAAATGGTGTTGCCAACAGAGCTGGATTTCTGCTTGTGAAAGGCAGATAGTGTAAGAGTCTGTTAAATAAATATCTGTCGTTGTCTCATTATTGCTTCACAGTACACTTTGGAAGATGCTAAAGTAAGCCTTTTAAGGTGTCCAGGTCTACCTGGAAGCTAAAGAAGAGTAGAAATCTCTCCTAGTGGTACAGAAGGTAACAAAATGCAGTCTCATCATTTTAAGACTAAATATTTCTAAATTTATTTTTAATTTGGAAATACACAGGTTCTAATCCTAAATCAGTGTGCATTATAGTTACTAGGAAGCTTTTCACTGACTCTTATGAGCAGTGTAGGAGCTGCAGTGGGATATCCAGCCTTGCAGAGGGCATTGTGTTCCTGAGATAGAAGAGCAAAGCTGAGTGAGTTATTATAAGAGACTCCTGAAACATTCAGGTTCTCACATAACCACTTCCTCAAACATCAACCTACTCTACCATCTTCAGTAATGATGATCTTTTGGTAGCATCTCATTTGTATGCTGTATTCTTCTTTCTTCAACTGACTTCTCATACCAAAAAAATAATACAAAAAGTCGTCCATATTAAACAGCTTTCTTTCCTCTTTAAATAACTTCTCTTTCTTGTCCCTGTTTCAGCATACTGTGTGTCTTTAGACAGAATTAATTTTTTTTTCTCAATTTAACATAGAGGCCCACTCTTAAAAGTTATAAGGAACCAGCCAAACCTAAACTAGGTCTGCCACTGTTTCCTTAATCTGTAATGCTGTTCTCTTTTTTGGAGTTTTTTGGAGGCATGAGTGTTGGGTGTCTGAAACAGGGTCTTTCAGCACTGCGGTGGTTTAGATGATGATTTTTTTCATTCTGGGTTCTGTTTCATATTGGGCAAACACTGGTTCCTTCTAAATTAAACTGGTGTTCCTGTGAAATGAAGACAATATTTGCACCTTTGTAACACACTTTTGAAGTTCTGGCTTTACTGGGTGGCCGTAGGGATTCAACAGGGTGTCCAGCAGCTTTCTGGGCTCTGCTTAATCTGTAGCTGGTCTGTGATCCATGTAGCAGCAATCCCTACGTGATACAGTATTCACAAGTGCTGTCTTTATTCCATGAATTGGGTGAAGAGGGAGGTTAGCCAAATCCCAGGAAAAGGGGCCTGATGGAGACAGTCAAAAGCAAGAAGAGGTTTTGAACGTTGATTTTTTGAATGCCATGAACTGCCGTGGCTTAGGAAGAGGCTAGTGCTGGGCCTTGGCCTGCTACCCAAATTCTTCTGAGCTTTTTGTTCCTGTGCTACAACAGGATTAAGAAACCTGAATCTCCCCCAGGCTTCTGTGTGCAAATGGTATTCATACTTTATTTGTCATTACAAGGAATACTCTGGTAAAGTGTTTTCCTGTTGCCAAGCCCCAAGTATAAATATGCAAACTTAAAATGTTAATGCCACATAAATTTCATTTGGCATGATGACACCTCAGACAGGATATACAGAATCAGATTAAAGAGAGAAAAAATGTACTTCTGACTGGAAATTGGCCTAACTGCTTTTTATATGCTTAGCTGCCGTTACCTTTAACTATAAACAGCAAAAAGACATGAACTCCTACAATTTATTTTCCTGGATATTCTGAGGAATGTGGAAATCTAACTTTTTTCCCCTGTTAATTTGGTTTTTACTTGTTCTCACTGAGTAGAGTCTTGACGTGGTGCAGTCCCTTGGCTGCAGTGAAGTTCCTCACACACCAGACGCTGCTCAGCCTGGGAAGGGTGTTGGATCCTCGCCCTGTCCTCTCAAGTCTTCCTTATTTGATCTGACAGTAATTCTCTTCAGCCAGCTCTCCTTCTGCTCTGAAGCATGCCATCCTGACACCCTTCTTGGGTATGGAGAAGGAGAGTCTCCAGTCTAACTCTGTTAATGCTGCTGTACTTTGAAAGTACTGGAGTCATACCAGCACCCTGGGCTACACAGGATGAGGGTGAGATGAACTGGCAAAAAAAAAAAAAACAAACCAAAACATAGAGATTTTTTTGGAATATTTTATTGCTGAGGCAAAAGACCAGTGTGGGGAAAGCAGTAAAAGGAGAAAGAGTTTATTGCTTTTGAAATGCTATTATTTCTTTCTTCCTACTTAAGCCAGTCTTTGCTTACCTCATAAAAGAAGTAACAGCACAGTACATGCCCTTATGTGTATGTTCTACATTGTGAATGTTATTTCTATTTCCTAAAAAAATTAGGCTGAAAAAGACATTTAGTTATAACATGCTGAACAAATACCTATAAAAATAAATGAATAGGAGAAAAATGCTGAGGAAACTGCCTCAAAATACTTACTTGAACTGTTTTATTCCCTACAGTTTATTGTGCAGCTATTTCTGATGCATGCTTTAGATTGTCCAATTCAGTAATTTTGTTTGTATTTATTGTATATGTTTTTCCTTCCCCCTCCTCCCCGGCCCCTCACATGTGGACCTATCAGTATTTTGTCATAATAGGAAACTTTAGAAACTTCACTTGGCTTCAGTTGCATGGATCCGAGGTAAGGTGCAAACTTATTCTTTCTTTGTCAGTGAGAGACACTGATGTGACTATCCAGAAAAGAGGCCACGTTGTGAAGTGTGCAATATCCTTGCCCTGTGTCTGTTAGACTTTTGATTTTAAAACCATGAACACAAGAAAAGGTATCTGCCTGCAAAACCCCTTGAACTAAGATTTTCTTACTTAAAAAAAATGACCACAGTTTTTTTAATTGGAAGCTTGTTAGTATGAAAGAAAAAATGCTGAATGTATTTCTTAAATTTTTGAATCTTCTTTTATGTAGGATTCATCAAAAAGTAGGATATATATATATAAACAATTTTCAAGAGGTATTAGCCTAATTTTTGAAGAGGAATTTTGCATTTCCAGCTGGGAAGATTAATGTGTGTGTGTGTGTGTGTGTGTGTGTGTGTGTGTGTGTGTGTGTGTGTGTCTTTTTGGCTTTTTGTGCAGGGCTTTGGTTTTAATTACCAAAAAGATCAGCTTTCATTAAAAAAAGAGATACTTTCCTCAGGACAGGAAGAAGATTAAAAAACAAAACATCAAAACAAAAAAAACCCCAAACCCAACAGAGTAGGCATCTTAAAAGCTGGCAGTTCTAATTCTCCAGACATTTTTCTGCTTACTTCTCTCCTACTGCTAAACAAGCATGCAGGTGGTGGTTGTCAGCTGTATCTCAGTTGAACCTAGAGATTTCAGTCACCAACCAAAATGTTATGCATGGCATTAGGAGTATGTAGAAATGACTGGTTTCCAAACAGTGAGCTTCATAAGCACCTCTGGGCTACACAGGCCTGTAAGGAGAGGCTGGAATTGCCATGTCATCAGTGTTTCTATTTACTAATGTTTACTATAGTGTAAAATAAAGATGCTGAAAGTGGTGTAAACATACCACTGCTCTTTGATAAAAGCATTTAATTTATTTCTTGAAAATATATACTATATAAATATTTGATGTGTTTGCTGCTTTCTCATCCATGCTACCTGTGTGGCACAAATACTGAAGTGAAAATAACTCATACTTCCCATCATGTACACATATTTCTCATTTATGTTGTGGAATATAGATAGAAGTTTTCTATTATCACTCCACGCTATGTTCCATTGAGTGAGAAGAATTTTTAGGTTGCAAACTGAATCACAGAATCACACAGAATTAGCCAGGTTGGAGAGGACCTCTGAGACTATCAAGCTTGTTCCACTACCACTGTGGTTACCAGACCATGGCACTGAGTGCCACATCCAGTCTCTTCTTAAAAACCTCCAGGAATGGAGAATCCCCCACCTCCCTGGACAGCCCAACTGGAGTATTCTAGGATCAGCAGCGCTCAGCAGTGCTGGCATTTTCCTTCAACAGAGAACATGAGAAGGAAGAGTCCTGCTCTGTATGGAATGCTTGCTCTGGACAACTCTGAGGAATCACAAAACCAAACAGAAATCCCAGTGCTTTGTGTCCCTATTACTAACTTCAATCCTTACTGTGTAATGAAATGGTTTTAAAGTCTTGGGGCACTCAATTTTCCATTTGGAAGTGGCCTAGATGACTTGGAAATGGTAGCACAGATATTCATGTGTGAGGGACATTGGCCCACGTAAATTTCCCTTAGGGAGTGAATGATTCAGTAGATACTAGAGGATACTCAAAGATAAATCACTACCCTTTTGCCTTTCCATTTGAAATTGTAGTCTCTAATGGTGGTCTTAGTGTAACAAAGATGTAACAAAAGAATATATACTTGACCTTTCAAAACACAGGCACTGAAAGCATATTATTTAGGATGTCAAAAGTAGATAGAGTGTGGAATAATTGTCTAACTTCAATGTTACTCAAAACATTTTTTTTTCCTAGAACTATCATATATGTGTCAGACAATGAGATACTTACAATGACTTTTCAGATAACCAGAAATTTTCATTTTTGTACTGGTACATCCAGCCCTAATTTTTCAGAGGAAGAGCCATTTCATTATTACAAGAATCTCCTCTGCATATAATTCAGTAAAATATTTGGAAAATAAGGATGATACAAATTTTTACCCTTCCTTCCCAGTCTTATATTAATAGGCTTTATGTTACAGAAGAAGGGACAGACCGACCTAATTTGGGGTTACTGATGATTTTCCATTAAAATTTATTTGGATGTGTTGATTGTGCTACTGTCAACATTCACATTAAAAATATGTGTAAAATTATAATAATGAGGCTATTATAAAATTTTAGAGCTTTTTATTTTTTATTGTGTTCTGATTCTGCAAGGATTTTTGAATCAGTAAGGTGTCCTTCTGGAGAAATTCACATTTTAGATGTTAGAGATAATATTGCAGGTTCTTGTGGACATGTTTATGGACCAGATGCAAACCCTCATGATTTATTGCTTTTCACTCAGGTGCTGCTATAGAAAATGTATTAATTTCTGCTTGTATTTAGTACATTTCTACTATTATTATGTCTGTCTTTTTATATAGCACATGAGTTTTAACACTGCTCTGTAAGCAGTCAGATCGTGTAGAAAAGGACAGATTGGAATATTGTTCTTCACTAAATTCATTTTGCCCTAAGGGGAGACTTTTACCAGCTTCTAACCCTGAATTTGAGGGTCCTTTAAATCCCATTTCTGATAGCTTCTGTGTTCCTTGAGCTACTCACTGTGTTCTTTGAGATTTAGCTACTACGTTAAGACACAAGATAATGGTTGAAAATTTTCTTTCCTATGTCATAGCTAACTGGATAATTTTGTCAGCTTTTGCTGAAAATTGTGAAGTGCCTTGAGATGTAATGTGACAGACTCCATTTACATTGTACTATGTTAAAGAAATGTTAATTTAAAAAAAAAAAAAGTCACATTTTTGTTCCAGATCTGTTTGAATATTTTTTAGTAGAAAACTATAAATTTCTTCTATTTATCTACTGGACCTGGAAGTCATAATTCATAACCATTCAGTGCTGTCAAAAGATGCGGATGCTCTAGGAAGAAAGGGTATTACTGAATGTATCTCTGCCTCTAATGCAGAAGTATGTTGTAGCTATGGCAGTCTACATAGTAATAAAAAAATTAAAAGTGGATTAATATTTCAGGGAAGGAGGTACTAGATGATAGTGACATCTGTTAACTGAGCACATTAGAACAGAAAACCAAACTCAGATGAAGAAATAAAGTCTGGAAATCATCCTGGTTTGCTTTTCTTCTTGTTGTGTTTTTGTTGTTCTGTTAGTTTTGGACTGGATTAGCTTTAATCTCTAATTTTCTTCATCAGAATTTTCTGTATTTTATCAAAGGCTACAATTGAATTGAACTTAATGTACTGGATGTGTGTATCTCATTGTATGTGATGAAGCTGTATTAAGTTTCTAAATTCATTTCTGCATTCTGAGGAAATACTTTGCTATAGCTGATAGTGATTCATTAGCCTCAGAAAACTGAAAAAATAACTCCAAAATAACAACTTTTTCTTTCAGCATTCTCAAAGATATTATTTAGGGTTTCTTTTTTCCTGCAGACCAGGTCTTTAACTGTTGTAAAATTCCTTCAGTATAAAATACTTGGCAAAATTGATAATCTTCAGTCTGTCACAGCTTTTGACTAGAAACTTCTAAGACATTTTTCCATTATCATTTTATCAAAGCACCCTGTACTCACATGTGCTTACATGAAATCCAAAGCAAAAAGACAGTTTCTGTAATTTGCTAATTTGTTAATAATAGAATTATTTTATTTAAGCTGAATTTTTCATTTGAAATTCTTTTGAAATGAGAGTCTTGAATTTGGCAAAATATATTGAAAATATTTTAAAAAATAATGCATTTGCAGTACTAAGAGAAAAACATTCTGGCACACTTTAAAATCAGAATCATAGAATGGTTTGGGTAGGAAAAGAACAAATTCATTGGTAAAAGAAACATTTTCAGACTTTGTCTTAAAGAGACTTCTAAATAATAAGATTATCAATAGTAGGAAATCTCATAACTTAACCTGAACTTTTGAAATAATGAGACAAGAGAAAGGTAAACTATAGCATATATAATTAGTAACACTCAGATTATATGCAGACCATGATGCTTGATCTTGGTGCAGTTTGAAACCAGAGTTTACCAGATTTCTTCCAAAAATCCTCATAGAAATAAAACTCTCTTCCTGGGCCCTGCTATGAAACTGGACCTAAATATTAGTGTGTGTAACATCTAACTAATTTCTTACATTTGACTGGACCCTTGCTTCTAGTACCAGTGTAACCCTTACCTAAAAGCAAACTCAGGAGAGTCACATTTGTTAGATTTTGTCATTTTTTCAAGCTGGTAGAGAAGCTCTATCAAGCAGAATGAGCACGAGTGGGTTTTGTGCAGCTATGTTAAAACTTTGGTTGCTGAGAATGGCAAAAGCATTTTTCATTATTTGAGATGAACCAGTGTGGCAGTAGGAGCTGGAGTAAAAGTAGATGTGTACAAGTTTATTTCTTTGTTTATTAAAATTGTGCCCAGTTATATTGCTATACTGAGGGAGGTTATGCCTTGCCTGCATTTCAGTTTGTAGTTTTAGATGGTTTTCAAATCAGCTGCTAAGACTTAAGCTGTGCTCACTCTTGCAAAGTAGTCTGTATCACAGCTCCTTTGCACTTATTATGCAAACCTGTTAGACTTTGTCAGCTTAAGTCTGTTATCAGGAATTAGTCTTATACATAGATTTTTATATGAGTAGAAAAAGGCATTCATGTGCCTGTGCAAAGACCTCAGTCCTGCATTTTTTAATAGACTGTGGGGAATGTTTCTGCTGTGATGATTGCAATACCATGACTAAGCAGAAATTTGTAAATCAGCAACCTAGCTTTCCCTGCTGGGGCATGCACATACTCCTGACCATCTAGAAAATGTCAGTTCCTGCATTCCATTAAATACTTGAGAATTTTCCCCTGGGTGTTTGATTTTAATCCTTCTGGCTTGAGGCTTTCCCATGTTCTGTTGGCTTTCCTCTGTTCTGTTAGCTTTCTAGAAAACACATGACTGTAAGGAGTATAAGCTTTTCACTTGCCTTCTTGGCCTTAGCTCAATTGCAGAAATACCAATAACAAGTAAGTGGGTTGGCATGTAAAAATGTATTCTGAGGATGTTTTGCAGTCTGTATGAGCTAGGAATATTTTGCTCCAGTGTCAAAGTATTGTATCTTTTATTCTTCTTCGCATGGCTTTATTTGGGAGGTCACATGAAGTGTGTTTTGAGAACATGATCACACAAAATTTACTCTTCAGTTGTCTGGACATCTATGTGTAGTTGGTTTGTATGAAGCTACTATGCACCCTTCTTCTCATTACAAGAGATAAGTCTTAAGAGACAGGTAGGTATTCTGAAATGTAATTATCCTCAATTGTTTTTGTTGTTTGCTTCCAACAAAGCTTTTATTTAGTATGAAGAACAGGAATATAGAACCACCATTGATGTGGAAATACTACCAAAAGGATTCTTTGTACAATCTCTTGTACACAGAAAAGGAAGAACAAATTATTTATGAGAGAAAAATTTGTCAATAAAAATGGAATACACCAAAGCATGGTAGCAAACATCACAGGACTATGTATGCAGTAGGAAATACAAAGAGAGAGAGCTGTACAATACTAATTTAGAAGTTTGACTTTGACCATGAACAGTCAGAAAATGTATTTATCTTTTTCTTAATACATTGTGCTGACAAATTACATAAATTTACCTGCTCCTCAAAGAATCAGATATATTCCATGAACTGGTCTTGTTGGGATGGGGTAGTGACTTGCGTTCTTTACAGCACTTCTTCACTTACGTTTGACGTGGTCAGGTCTTGCTGTTAAATAATTTTATACTATATTTTTCATATCTTTAACATTAGGCTACATTTAAAACATCTTAACAATGGTGTTTCTAGTGAGAAGGCTGGTTGCAAAGGATGTGTGAACTGAATTTAAAATCTCAGACTTGGCAGGCTAACTTGGGAATTTAGAAGTAATACAGTGTCATGAAAAGTCCAAGTTAGCTCAGACTTGACCTAGTTCAAGAAGCGGGGGAAGAAGAAGTCTTGTCCACGTTATGCTATGTGAATGTAGCCTGAGATTGTAATGGAAGCAGTTGTTTCTCTGTAATATTTAAATTATGCATTTTAACTGTAAAAATTGCAGTTATATCTGAATTATTTACATCACTTTTCTTTCAGCTTTCCCACTTCTTCCCTGTATGTGCAACAAAATTAGTAATTGAAGCGCACTCATTTTCTGCTTTGCCTTAGATACTGGGATAGATCAAAACCTGTGAAAACAATAAGCAAAATTAAACTTTGCATCCTGAAGGTTAAGGGAGTAAGCATTTAATTTAATCTTTCTCAGTGATAGAAAATATCAGGGCCCCAGACAAACTGCCCTCTCCTGGGGTCTGGCTTCCTGGGCTCATTGCCAGTTTTGATAATGCAGTTGTTCCGTCTGCAGTTGTAGTGAAAGCTTTTAGTAGAAGCCTCACTAGGATGTAGGAGGAATCCAAAGTTGGTTGATTGATTCTCAAGGAGTCTTTCTGGGCATCTTTCCTCTTCCATTAATGCTCACTCTTTTCAGTGGCAGCGCTGGACCAGGATCGGTGTGGACCAGCTTTACAGAGTGTAGAGGAATTAAGAGGCCCAGATCTCTTAGATCAACAAAAGGGATTTGGCATTTTAGTCAGTGGGAGTCAGTTGCCCTGCTTATTGTGTCTCAGTTTCCCTTGTATTGAAGAAACACTTCTAAAGATTATGTGACATGAAAATAATTCAGGAATGAGTAGCCTCTAATGACAGATAAGCAACGTGTAGGTCTGAGCTCAGGTAGAATGTTGGGCAATGAGGTCAAAAAGTATGGTTATGACACCAGAAGTATCTTAGATTGTATAATCACGTTAACAGGTGATCCTTGTGTTAACAGCTTTGAAAACTATCAAGTTTTTGAGTGGAAAAACCACTACAGAGTAGCTAAATTACTCTTAAAAAATCCTGATGATGTCCTTTATCAGTATGTTCAGCCTGAGGTAGAAACCTAAACCTAACCTTTGTAAAGGCTACACACTATTAGTTACCAAATTCAGCTTTTAATCCTAAGCATCCCAAACCCAAATGCAGAATTCTATGTGCATTATCACCCTAAAACCAAACCAACAGATTCTGAAGCTCTAATAAATTCTTTTAAAATCTCAGTCTTCTGTTTGTGTTTTTCATTCCTATAGTTTTATATAGCCAAACTGATTTTCCTCTTGATGTTCTGTGAACTAAATTTCCTCTGAGGCATTGCTTTGTTATATAAGCCATATTTTAGTTCAGTATAGATTTTTATATGCAAACTCTAAGTCTCAGAAGCACACTTTGTTGACACCACTTTAAGTACAGTTGCACTGGCAGTAGTATATCTGCATTGGAAGAATCCACTAAACAATAAAATTATGTAAATTAAGACTATAGGAAGATTACTCATAAGCAAATGGCTGGGTATAAGCTTAGCATCTTCTTTGTGGCTCATGGATGCTATTAACATATGACAAACAATCCTGGCAGAAATCACAAGAGAAATTAAGATCAAAGCCTAAACATAAACTGAAAGAAATGAAACATTTTCTGCTGATCAATTACTGATTTGCTTTGCTGCCAGCCTGCAGGCATAAACAAAATAGGAAATTGCATTAGACTGCTTTTATATAATCAGGAATAGAAGTGTCACTTTTATGGCTAAAAAGAGAAAACTCATTGCATTTACCTCTGTATTGTTTTTTAATTTTTTTTCATGATTGTTATTTTTCATCATTCATATTCAGATTAGTTGTCTAATTTTCGGTGGACAATCAAGTGTCTAGTAAATGCATGAGTACAGTTTGGTTTATATATGTGCATCTTCTTATACTGTGCAATAATCTCAGATGTTATCAGCCTAGTGGCAGAAAGAGTTTTTAATAATTAAATTGTTAGTAGGATTATTGCTGAGCACACTGACACACCCAACAGACTTAGTAGTAACTCTAAATAGTTCTCAGTAGGAATGAGATTAAAAGTGTAACGGCCTGAAACTGTATTTCCGTTCTGTATTTGGAACTGTCATTCTTGTCTTCAGCATTGTTTGCCATTTTATAGGGTACTGAGCTTTTTCCTTTCTGAGTTTCATCAGCTTCTCTTGGTTGCTGAAGAACATTACAGCACAGGTGGAAGAGCACAGAAGACACTTTCCCAATTGCCCTTTGTACACCGGTGCTGCAGTAGTGGTAAACACAAGTAGTAAATGATAGTTGCTTTCACAATCTTGCTTTTTCCTTTCTCACAAGATATTTCTTTGAAAGAAGCTGCATTGTTGAAAAGACAGTGCTGTCCTTTCATGTAGGCAGTAATGTCAGTGTGAGTTTTTAAACGAGACATATGGAGTTACACCCAATTACAAACAGTTGTGCTAATTTCCATAGCAGCAGGGAAGGATGAATAATGGGCATCTATCCCTTCTCCTCTTCAGAATGTATATAGTGAGTTGCATGGGGTCTTATTTTTTCAAGTAGGAATTGAATGGAAGGAAAAATAACAGAGTGTATTCAGGCCAATGTAATTGGAAAGATTTTTATTTTTTCCTTCTCTTCCTAGGCTGTGGGTTGGCTTTTCTGCCCTCCTCACAGATAAAGCAACAGAGAGGAAGGGAGAAAAAGGGTAAGTTATAAGTGTCTGTGCCTTAAAGTGTCATAAACTCACTCCTTTGCCATATAAAATTCTGTAGGTGAAACTGGATGTCACCATGAACGGCAGTCTCACTGCTGGTGTTTCCTGCTCTGTGCTTCCCTCCATCCTGCCACTGCCTCCCCTTGTGCCTCCTCCTTGCACATGTGTTTCCCCAAGAGCTGTTGCCTCCTTGCATTCTTTGCCCCTAATTTCCCTCCCTTACTCTGACCTCAGCCATAGTGATGCTGGTTTTCTGTCTCAGACAGAAAGCCCAGCTTGGCTGGGAAGCTGTACAATGTCAGAACGTGTTAGGAGAGGTTAATACCTAAGCTTTGTGCTGTACTAGATGGGAGCTGATGGTGTGACTCGAGGGACAGAGACGTGGTAGTGATCAGAGGTCCTGAAACCTGGTGGTGGTTTGGGGCCAAGTGAAGCAGATGTGCTGAGGTGCTTGGCTGGAGCAGGGGGGGGGAAATGCAATCTGATGAGACTTCACCAAATGGCACATTGTGCATGCACATTCTGGTTAGATTAATGGTTTGATTTTTAGGATGGGAAGGAATTTTCCTCTGAGTCATATTGTCAGGAACACATGTGATTCTTTTTCCTTCCTTTACAGCACAGAGCCTTGTCAATTGGATCACTGAGTATTTTTCACCTTGTAACATTTCTGAAAGGCTACTCTGACCTTTGGTATTTTTTTCTTTCCTCTCTTTCTTATTCTGCCTTGTGTCTTTCTCCCAGTTCTGCTTTCTAGTATACTGCTACTTGTGATGCTCATGGTCTGTAGCACTTGTTCAAAATGTTTGGAAGAATATGCTGGAAAAATTTAAAAGTCATTAGAATTTTTTTTTTTTTTTTTTTGCTTTTAACATTCTGAAGGGCTGATAGTGGGTTGAGTATGCACCAGCGTGGAAGTAAACTTCTGTTAAGTTGATCTTTTTAGATGTGAAGAACTGAGTCAAGTGACCCAGGAGTTGTCTGTCTCAGATTCCTGTTAGCTACTGTTAGGCTGTTCCTTGCTTTCTGCACCAGTTCTGTGGTTTGTTCTCTAAGATGAGTAACTTTTTCAGGATCTGGAATGCCCTATAATGGAAGCAGAGGTATTTAAAATTGTATTTTGCATTTCGTTTTGTTAACAAACAAAATTTAGCTGTCACAATATCAATTTCCTTTTTTGAGTTAGTCTTTGAATTTACTGAAGTGCTTGTGTAAATTCAAGTTGTGTAAAGGATACTACATCATCTAATAAATCACAGAATAATCTGGGTTGGAAAAGACCAATGAGATCATCAAGTTCAACCCTTAATCCACTACCACTGTGGTTACCAGACCATGGCACTGAGTCCCACATTCAATCTCATCTTAAAAACCTCCAGGGATGGAGAATACACCACCTCCCTGGGCAGCCCATTCCAATGCCTAATCACCCTTTTTGTAAAGATTTTTTTTTTCCTAATATCCAACCTAAACCTCTCCTGACAGAGCTTAAGTCCATGCCCTCTTGTCTTGCTGAAAGCTGCCTGGGAAAAGAGCCCAACCCCCCCCTGGCTCCAGCCTCCTTTCAGGGAGTTGTAGAGAGCGATGAGGTCTCCCCTGAGCCTCCTCTTCTCCAGGCTGAACACCCCCAGCTCCCTCAGCCTCTCCTCACAGGACTTGTGCTGTATCCCTTCACCAGCCTGGTTGCCCTCCTTTGGACCTGCTCCAGGACCTCAATCTCCTTCCTGAAGATAGCACCTCAGTATCTTTCCTTCCTTGATAAAAATTAAGGGCTACTGATTTCAAAGCTCTTATTCATAAGAGGAATGCAAGGGTTAAATTTCCTACCCCCTTTTTTTTTCTTTTGCAATTAAAAAAATCTGGTTTATATTTTAGGAGTTGCTCCTGAGTTTGTAGGAAATCCATAATCTGTCATAAACCCTAAAATCCTAACACCTTTTGTAGTTGACTGTAATGTTCACTCTGCGTTTATTAAAACCTTTTGAGTTTCATATTTCCTAATTGATCATCAATAATGAGGGCCCCACATCTTATAGGGGTCACTTCTGCACCCATATCAGGAGATACTCCAATGGAGTTAGATCATGCTTGTCAGTGGGCTTTGAATCTAATTAGGCAACTATAGCTTAAACTCCCTGGCTCAAAAATAAGCATAGCTCCACCTTTTCTGTGAGCTACATTCTAACAATGGAGCCTACTGAGTGCATCCTGACTACAATGGGCAGTGCAGATTTTGTTCATCAAGAACAAGAGTGATGCTGAAGTATGCTGTTACACTCTTAAAAATGTTACAGGCTACATTTTGAAAAATAGGTATTTATGTGTTCTGAATGTATGGTATATATGCAGTGTCTATGGAAGCCACCTGTTTTGTGCAGACTGCCATTTATACTTGCAGATGAATTATTTTTTCTTATGAAGAACTTACAAGTTTAAAAGGGTGTTTCACCCACTCCAATCAGGTCTTCAGAGAGGTTCACTTAAGAAAGTTAATGTTTTGCCTCTCATGATACTTAGCATATTTTTTAAAGCTTACATAGGTGCCAGGATAAACCGGTGAAAAATTTTTGTTGAACCTTTGCTGTTAACACAGTGAACATTTAACACAGACAGCTTTCAGGTGTCCTTTTTTTGTATTTTAGTAATATATTTATAAAATTGTTCTTTCCTTATTCCTTTGCTGGTGATTGCCACTGAAAATAACCAAAACCAGTGTCATGCAATTTTCTGCTGATTCTAATCACACTAATCTCTCTTTTCTCTAACAGTTCCTTTTAGATTCAGCTGAATGCATTACAAAAGCATATTTAGTTCTAAAAAAAATGGAAAAAAAAAAAAAAAAAAGCACAAAGAGGAACAGATATTAACTCATTCAATGTTGTAAAGCTGTGCCAGTCTGAATAACTGCAGTATCTGAGAGAAAGTAAAGTTGGGGTTTGTTGTATTTCTTCTTACTTAAGTTATCCTGTGAGTTGTAGTTATATAAAAGTGGTTTATCCTTCTTCATTCTGCCCAAGTGCTCTGTTCACACAAGTGCACTATTCCTTTTGGGTATAATAGCTTTTAAGTATTACATCATGTTGGATATAGTTGTGTGGATGACTGATAGGAAATGAGTGCATCTTCAGCCTTAAGCAAAATCACCAAATAGCAGAAACCTACAGATGGTGCTTTAAATTAGTATTGATATGATATTGAAAAAAAAATCTGGAGCACTGAGATTATTTTTATGGCTTCTCATTATCGCCTAAAATCTGCAGAATTACAAAAAGAGATTTTCCTTTTTTTTCCCCTCTTCTTCATAAAAATGTCTACACAAATAGTCTAAGGATGAGGTGCCCAGGTGGCCAAGAAAGCCAATAGCATCCTGGCTTGTATGAGAAATAGTGTGGCCAGCTCAACTAGGGAAGTGGCTATGCCCCTGTACACAGCCCTGGTGAGGTTGCACCTCCAATATGGGGTTCAGTTTTGGACCCCTCACTGCAAGAGAAATATTGAGGTGCTGGAGAGAGTCCTGAACCCCTCCTCGAGAAGGAGGCTTAGGGGAGACCTTAACACTCCCTACGACTATCTAAAGGTATGGTGTAGTGGTGTGGGTGTTAGTTGCTTTTCCCCAGGTAACAAGTGATAATACAAAAAGGAATGGCCTTGAGTTTTGCCAGGGGAGGTTTAGATTGGGTATTAGGAAAAATTATTCGCAGAAAGAGTTGTAAAGGACCAGAACAGGTTGCCCAGAGAAGTATTGAAGTCAAGGGAGGAATTTAAAAGATGTGGTACTAATGGAGGTGGTTCAGTGGTGGACTTGGCAATGTTAGGTTAACAGAGGGACTTGATGATCTTAAGGGTCTTTCCCAACCTGAACAGCTCTGTGATTCTGTGAAATATCCATCTTATTAGGATGCTTTGATTTTAAGTGCTTAAAAACAGTTTTTAGTTCAGTCCTTAAAGCTAGAGTTGCATGTGTTAATTAATTTCTTCTGATGGACTAAGTGAAATATTGTGGTGATGGCATTTCTTAAGCTTCTTAGGAATGAGTGAGATGATGTTTGCTACTGGGATCTGTCCTGCTTAACTTTAAGCCTGCAGTGCACTGTGACCAAAGGTGCAGTTTCTTTTTCTTGTACGTTGAACTAAACAACTATCTAATTTCCTCCCCTCCTGAGAAAATAACAAATATTTTATCTTTCTAATTAGCTTTTCATATTCTATTGAAAATTTCATTCCCTCTAAAAAGACAACCATGGAAATAAATTCTTGGCCTATGTCATCTTGCTTTGCTTTTTTTTAAAGAGTTTAATGTATGGAAAAGGAAGAACGAAGTCTTCCTCACAAAAGTGAGGGCTCTTCCTGTAACTTTTAAATCGTTTTTCAAAATAAAGTCATAATATGATAGTAATAAATTAAGAAAATGCCTGTTCTTTATGAGACTCTGTGTTTCATCATATTTACATTTGAAAAATATTTTCCGCATTAATATACTTTTGAAAAAAAAATCAGTTCTTTTTAAAGAACTCTTCTTAAAAATAGGAGAGTTTTTAAAGAACCTCTCTTTTAAAAAATGGCTTTTTTAAGATGACCTCACTGAAGCCTACTGCTGCAAGTACAAAAGTGTTTGTTTGTTTAGTAGTTTCATCTCGGTGGCTTTTGGGACAGAGAGTTACTGTCAGACCTTAAGCTCTCTGGTTATTTCATGTAAGCTCACCCCAGGACAACCTATGTTATATTTTGCTGGCAGGGCTCTAGCTCCTTGGGCCACTGGTAACAGAAAGGGGCAGCAATGCACTGCCATAGGTCTAGGCACTGTTTTGAGAAGAAATGCAAAGATTTCACAGGCACAGAGTGTTTGTTGTCTTCCTATTAATTCTGGAAAATACTTGTTGGAGATTAATGTGCCAGGCCTTGCAGCTGATTATTCCATTTTTACTTCCACTGTTTTTATCCTTTGCCAAGATCTTAATATCCTAATAGACAGATGAGATCTACTCCTCTCTTTTCATGCCTGTAATGTTTGTCTGTCTGCATCTTTTCTTTCCAGCTACTTTGGAAGATCTGTCCTAAACTGATTTCCAGATGCTTCTCTGTGGTCTAAGTATCTCATGACTTCCTTCTCTTTATAGATCAACCTTAACTGCCTCCCTTACCTTAATTTGCTTTCTCTTTTCTTATGGTTAGGCAGTTTTCAATGCATGTATAAGTATTACTCAAGATTTCTATATAGCAAATAAAATAAAGCAAAACGAAATACTACTTTGCCTTGAAAGACTTCTCTGTTGGAAGACTTTGCCTTGAAAGACTTCTCTGTATACTAATGGTTAAGTGTGACCCTGTTTTTAATTTTTCTTTGCTGGTAGTTTGTTGCAGTAGACTTATGGCAAATAATATGGTCTTTTTTACACGAAAAGGTCTCCATCCATGTGATACCTTCTTTTAAGGAAGGTTTTTTAATAGTGTCAGAAGTCTTTCTCTTGCTTACTCATCTGCCTGCATTTGGGTGGTGTCAAAATTCTTTTAGAAGTCATTCTAATACATTTGTATGCAATATTTTTTATTTTCAATTTTCCTCCAAAAGAAAATGGGTTAGATGCAGCCACAAGTCTATCCTTTTCAGGCAGTATATTTTCAGTACAGACACCCTTCTGCCACCTTCCCTGAGAGCAGTAGCTGTGGTGATGGCAGTGCCAGGTGAATAGTTTGCAGTACTTCAGAGAAAACACAGATCCACAAGGAGTCCTCTGAAAAGTTGAATGATAGACTTCACAGGGATCTATCAATAAAAAGAAAAGAAGGAGGCTTAAGAGGAAGGGACTATACTTCTCTTTAAAATAAAATTTAAAAAATCCTTGCTCATGCACTAACTGGCATGAAGGCAACTGGTAAAACAGGAGGCACATTTCCTATCTGGTAGTCATACATTGCCATAGGAACCATTAGTGTATCATTTCTTCTGTGAATTTTCCTTGCCATTCATAGTGTTGAATTAACAAGTATCAGAAACTGCAAACACATTACTTCAGTGTAACTGTAACTACTGTGACCTTGAAAAATGTATTTGTTGGGGATTTTTAAAAAAATTTTTTTGTTTGTTTGGTTGGTTGTTTTGTTTTGGTTTTTTTTTCCTATTCCCCCCCTCCTCCACTCCCCAGTGTTTTTATAGTTTTGTTAATGCTGACCTTAGGACCATGAAAGCACATACAAGAATTAAATGAGGGAACCACTGCAATCATTCTTCCTGCTGCTGCCATCTCCTGGATGGAAACAACCCCACATATGGCCAGGTTGCTTTTCCTTCTGTAGCAAGAGAAGGCTCAGACAGTACAGACCCATGTGTTCAAGAACTAAAGGCTGTACAGTATTTCCATACCATATGTACCGTGGGCAGTTGATGATCACGGTGTAAGTACAGCCACAGATAGTTAAATTATATTCCTTTATGTACAGACGGCACAATTCTGTATTTTATTATATATCCAAATGGAAAAAAAAAATCTGGATACTTTCATTTTTTTTTTTTTCATTGCTATATTCTTTCCTTTGAGTGCAAATCCTGATCTCACTAAATGCTGTCTGCACTTTTTCATGTTGATGGTTCATGTTCCTATCAACAAACTTCTCCAATTCATTCTGTAGAGAAGGTAATCTTTATCAAATATATATTTCTTGAATAAATATATCTAACCTTCTCTATATTTATACCTGGTGTGTAGGAGTGTTTTTTAGAACCAAATCCTGTTGAGGCAGATGTCTGGAACTTCCCTTGGTTTTATGTCAAAGACACATGGCTCATACCTTGTCAAAAATTTGTTCCATACAATTTACATTAAGCAAGGATCTGGTCAGAAGTGGTTAGTTGCTAGAACTCACTGTGGCATTCCTTCGGGAGGTTTCTCATGGATATTAGCTATGGAATCACTGTGGTCATATAAAGCAGCCACCTGGGTGTTAAAAAAGCTACAAATTCATTTCCAAAGTGACAGTGTTGCTTTAAAAAGAAATTAAGTTATATATTATTTAAGGACCATACCAGAAAGTGTTTAATATTAAACTCCAGCAATGCTGGTGACAGTAAAAATGGTAAGAACACATTACAAGTAATTTACATCAAGATAAATTAAAAAATAACCTGGACATTATTGCTGCCCTCTCTTTTTAATTTGTCTCTCTTTTACACAAAGTTTCAGAGATTTCTCTAGAGTTTCTCAAAAAAGCAAAATTACTTTGAACTGACTGTCAGGTGCCCTAGTGTTTAAAAACTCTATTTGAAGCACTTTGTGTGCAGCTCTTTGGGTAAATTCCAAGGACCAGGTTAAGGTCCAGTGCAGAGTGCTGTCAGTGGTTGGTATTGGTTATATCAAAGCTTCCAAGAAGTGGTATTTTCTTGAGATTCAAAGCTGGTTTGTTGCTTTTTTATAACTGTGAAGAAGTCATCCTTCTGAAGTGATTCTTCCCTTGTACTCAGCCCTGGTGAGGCCACACCTCGAGTCCTGTGTCCAGTTCTGGGCCCCTCAGTTCAGGAAGGAGATTGAGGTCCTGGAGCAGGTCCAAAGGAGGGCAACCAGGCTGGTGAAGGGACTCCAGCACAAGTCCTGTGAGGAGAGGCTGAGGGAGCTGGGGGTGTTCAGCCTGGAGAAGAGGAGGCTCAGGGGAGACCTCATTGCTCTCTACAACTCCCTGAAAGGAGGCTGGAGCCAGGGGGGGGTTGGGCTCTTTTCCCAGGCAGCTTTCAGCAAGACAAGAGGGCATGGTCTCAAGTTGTGCCAGGGGAGGTTTAGGTTGGATATTAGGAAAAAAAAAATCTTTACAAAAAGGGTGATCAGGCATTGGAATGGGCTGCCCAGGGATTCTCCATCCCTGGAGGTTTTTAAGGTGAGACTGGATGTGGCACTCAGTGCCTTGGTCTGGTAACCACAGTGGTAGTGGATTAAGGGATGGACTTGATGATCTCGTTGGTCCTTTGCAACCCAGATGATTCTGTGATTCTGTTTCAAAAGAGGAAGGGAATGTTCTGGGCAGAACTTGCAAGCAGGAAGCTAAGAAGTCCACTTTGCCTTTGTAAGACTCTTGAACAACTTGTGATCTCATAGTATTATCAGCTAGCTTGTTATAAGCATAATATTTAGTTTTCATTTGTCATAAATATTTATGAACATAATTTGTCCTTGACAGTGATTATTAAACAATTTTTCTATTAGTTTCAGTGGTGTTCTAAGTCAAAAGTGTTATGAATTTAATATCATGCCAGAAAAGGAGGACAGTGATTATGGATACTCTATGTGAAATGCTGATATTTTTTTTCCCTAGCTGTGGTTGTCTGAAAAACACTGACATACAAAAAACCCATCATATTTATTAAGTGTCTCAAGATTTAATTGTTTTATTTTTTGGTACTAAAATGGTTTCTATACTGTCTCAATAATTCTATCTAATAGAAGATTTCCAGATATTAAGGAACACTGTGTATCAGGTCTGTGGTCCAGAAAATTAACTGCATTTTTTTTTTTTCATTTTTCTTTTGAGAAAGTGGTCATCCTGAGTTATGAAAGGGAGTGGTACAGACTAAAATTAAGTCACCTTAATAAAATTTAGTGGTGCAGTCTGAGAACTGAAGCATCAAAAGTTACCTAATGCCTTGCCCTGAAGTTGTCACAGTGAAGTGACAAGTCTGGTAGTGTAACTAGAGCTGCAGATTATCATCCTTTGTTACAATAACAGGAGGGGGTATCGAGGAAGGTTTTCCTCATGCTTACCAGGGTGTCTTAATGGTTTGACCTGGTCAGTTGTTGCTTTAGTTCGACAGGCTTATTGAGTATTTCTGCTGTGGTTTTGCCTTCTCATTTCCTATGATACTACTGTAAATGCACTGGGAGAAGGCTGCTGCCCTGTGAGACTGATGTTACCCAGCTGCTGTTCTTCACTGGTGTGTGGCTGAGGAACACTGAGACTGATCAAGAGAGGTAACACTAGTGAAATTTTGTCAGCCTTTCAAAACCAGTTTGAATGGAGCCATCTCAGAGTAGGTGCCCAGCTGCCTGCCCTCTCATCTCTTAAGATCCAGTTTGTGGGGGAACAGGCAGTGCATCTTGCTGCCTAAAGTGCCAGGGGACAGAAAACTCACCCTCCAGTCCACATCAGTCACTGCTTTTCAGGCTGTCTGGTTAAGTGGGAACAGCAGCCAGGAGGGGGAAGAATAAAAAAAAAACAAACCAAAAACCAAGCAACCCTCTGCAGAGCACAAGGAGATCTCTGTCCAGAGCAGAGCAAAGAGATCTGCACAGAGGCTGCAGAGCCGCACGCACCGCAAAACTTTCCATGCCCATCCCAAATCTACCACCTGAATAGAAATTTCATGTGATGGCAGAGCTGCATTGGCTGTTTCTGCCTTACGGGTCCCTCTGCTGGCCTTACTACTCCACTGAGTATTTTCAAGGAAGGTTCAGTTTGTCCTTCTGTGTGTTACCATCATTAGTGTGTTACCATCATTAGGTGGTGAGCACAAACCCCAGCTTGCAGCTCCTCAGTTTTCTCTCTAAGTTTGGGTCCCTGGTAGTGCTGCAGAGCCTTTTGGGACCAGGGGGGAAAAAACAAGTCCAGACTGATCAGAGTGGTTAAGGGATAGAGGTAATTAACTGAAAAATACGGGGCTTTCTTTTTAAAAATGTACTTCTATGTGTTAGGCCAGAAAGAAACTGCAGTTTTCTTAGAGCAGTCCAAATAAGTTTCTCTAAAATTTAGAAAAAAAATGTGAAATACATTGGAGTTATTGTTTATTATAGCTTAAGCTTATCTTGTTTGCCAAATACATATCTTTGTGAATGTGTGTGGCAGGGAGAGATGGAAATACTCTTTTTGGGCTAATTAAATTCTGAAGATGAAAAAATGAAAAATACACAATCTGTAGTGTTTCTGGTAGGTTGTTGGGGTTTTTTTCATTTTTTTTTTTTTTTTTACTTCCTTCTGTTCTCTTTTGTATATTGATGATTTATTTACTGGCTTTGCATCTCAGTTCAGAAGTTGTAATGCTTCCTAATTTTACTTTTTTAAGCTTATAGCCAAAGCAGGTGTCGTAAGTTCTGTAAGCTTCAGTTTATGGAGTTTTGTTTACTCTTTCACAATCAACGTGGATTGCATTCCTCCTCTCTACAGCTGAACAAACAGAAGGCCATATCCATCAAAAATATAGTCTTGAACCGAGTGAGCTCATATAATCTATAACCCTAAACAGTACTGATTTAAAATGGTTTTGTACTTACAGGATAGATTTTTCTCTTAATCTTCTAGGTTAGTTTATTGATTCACCCAAATTTAGCTTCTGTGAGAATGAACTTTCCAAGCTAAGTTCAAGAAACTCCTGCCAGGAATTTTAGGAGGTGTTTGTTCCTGTATGTTTTGTTTTAGTTTTAGGTTTTTTTCTTCTTTTTAATCTTTCTGTAAAACTGGGGTGAGGGAATTCTGTCATATTTATCTTCAAATGAATGTATTGGGAAAAATACAGTATTCAGTCCCACTACTTTTGCCTTAGAGAACCTTTTGCATATCTATTGCTCTTTTCATTTTTATCAGCAAAAGCACCGTCTGAGCTGATTCATATAGACTGCTGCAAATACATTTTGGCTGCCAATTCTGATTAAAACCCACTCATGCCTGAAGCTGGCTTGAGATTTTCAGGTTATCAGATATCCTTGTGCTTTTCAATGTGCTAAACCAAATTTTTTTATCCAGTCTGCTTTCAATCTAATTTAAAGGCAATTATGTAGAGAGAAAGAAGAAAAGTAGAAAGGAAGAAGCCTGTGACATTAAGTTGTTTTTGACTGAGCTAAGTAGGGTTTAGTGATGTAGTGAAAGGTTGTATTTTACTTACACTGCTCATTTATCTAATAAAATACAAAAAAACAGGCCTTTGTGTTTAAATCCAAAAGTTGCATTTGCATTCCCAAGAATGCAGTCTGGTAGGATCTCGAACAAATCATTTTACTTCATACCAAATGTCTCAGGATTCTGAACGATGTTCAGTTTTATGTTCTCCTCCCTTTGTTCTATTTGCAGAGAGGACCTGGTCTTTTCCTATAAGCCATACACTGTCTGCTGCTAAACCAGGGTATTGTGCAAAGGAGCTTTGATAGTCCTGGAATACAGTGTGGATTACTAAACTTCAAAGTAGAATTAAATCCCATGAACAAAAGAAACCTCAATATATTTTATTCCAGTCCTGTTTCACAGATGTATTTTCATACAAAAGCTGAATTCTCCTTGGTTATTGTGGGCATTCAAATGCATTGGTTTTGAAACAAATATTAGTAATATTACACTCACCTTGGAGGTACTTTGTGCAGTTTATACATTTTAATTTATGTAATTATATAGCATATTCAAGGTCTATTTTAAAGCATCATTATGTAGAAATAATAAATTATGTCTCTAAGGATTTTTTTTTCAGGTTGAACTGAAGCTAGAATTAAACTTTTAAAGCAACATTTTTACTTTTTTATTTCTGATAAAAAAGGATCTGTCCTGTCCCTCCACTCCTTCCAACTCAGTGAGCTATTTAACGAGATACTGACTTACAGAATCTATTTTAAAATTAGAATTCAAAGAGAACAGGTTATTTTAATATGATATGTTTTTTCTATACCCTCTCCCATTAAGGTTAAGTATTCTTTACTGTACCTTCTAAGTACAGAAGCTATTTAAGAAGCAATGGGCATTTTTAAGGTTTGGTAAATAGTAATAGTTCTAGTGACAGTTCTATGTGGTAAATATTATTTAATGTATTTTAAAATTATATAAAATTATTATTATTATGCAAACATATCTATATATTTGGTATTTGCAGGTTTCTGATAAAGAATAAATAACTGCTTTGTAGTGTTTTCCAAATAGACTGAACCTGTAATTGAGAGCCTAGCCCGAATTGAAATGAATTGTTAACTAGACTACAGAAGCTGTGGCAGGCAAATACTAATTTCATTAATCTCTGTCTTCGTGTTATGAAATAAGATCAAAAGCTCATATGCTTCCTGAATTAGACTTACGGTTTTGGACTTGTTATTTTTTTGACATTATAACATAAATGTTTTATGTTTCTTTGTAGGTCTTGCTCTATAGTCTACCGTTTTTTTCAAAAATTTCCATATTTCATACTTCTTAAAATCCTTTCCAATTCTTAAGGATTAAAAGCTATGTATCTTTATGGGTATAACTGCTTTGAATTTCATTTCTACTTCAAACAGGAGAGAGATGTCCTCAGCAGTGGTTTGCTGAGTGTAGGCTGTGGCCATAAAGATAAACTGCATACATTTCCCAGCAGCGAAGGTCAAGGGACACATGCACAGCTATTTATTTGCTTTTAAAACAGAAGGAATATGATTTATGCAGGATATTAGCAAATGTCAGTGGTGAGCTTTGCAGGTGCAGCCATGGGAGCCTGACCCCCCACTAATCCCCCCGGTGCAGGGGGCATGCGTGCTGTAGCTTTGTTGTTGCCCTGCTCCTTCTTGCCTTGCTTTGTGCCTCAGTTTGAGAGGTGAGGCTGAGCTTCCCTGGATGGGCTTCCAAAGTTTAAATTAGATTCCAGTGAAGCAAGTTACAGACATTGGGGTGATACACTCGGACAGAATTCGTGGTACCCAGGTTGTGATGTGAGGTGTGCTATCACACATGCTTCTTACAGCAGGTGATAGCCTGCTTGGGTCTGATGCTGGTTTTGCCTTATAGAATCATAGAATCATAGAATCCTAGGGGTTGGAAGGGACCTCGAAAGATCATCTAGTCCAACCCCCCCTGCCAGAGCAGGGCCACCTAGAGTACATCGCCCAGGAACGTGTCCAGGCGGGTTTTGAATGTCTCCAGTGAAGGAGACTCCACAACCCCCCTGGGCAGCCTGTTCCAGGGCTCTGTCACCCTTACAGTAAAAAAATTTTTTCTGATATTCAACTTGAACCTCCTATGCTTCAATTTACACCCATTATCCCTTGTCCTATCACTGGTCACCACTGAGAAAAGCCTAACTCCATCTCCCTGGCACTCACCCCTTACATATTTGAAAACATTGATGAGGTCACCCCTTATGTTTTAAACTTGTACCCATGTGCTGCTGCAAAGCGTGCTCAGCCCCCAGATCAGCTCAAGTGAGCAGCTCTGCAAGGGATCCATACATTCTCTGCAGGCAAAATAGGGATGATTTGCTTGATCTACAGCCTAGCACAGGTAATGGGAAGAGCCACACTGATTTTTCGGCCTTGTTCCCTTGTTTTGTGTATGTGTAGAGAGACGAAGGGTTTTGTGCCAGATTACAAACAGCAATCCTATTGCTTCTCTTGCTGGTTTTTCTTAAGCTACTGTTTGGCTTAATTTAAAGTGGTGAATTTACCACTTCTTTGCTAGCAGTGTGTAAGGTGTAGTTGAGCTGTGACTAGGTAACAATCTTTAGAGTGGGATTTACAACGGAGTCATTCATTCCTTTGCTTCATCTTGTTTGATCACAAACATAGGCTGTAATTTTAAATAAATAAATAGCTGTGTTTTAACACTATTTAGAATGATAACAGCAAAACCTGGAGGTGATGAAGTACGTAAATATGTGATAGATGATTGCACTTTAAGAAAGTATAATTAGTTCACATGAGAGTTTGGCTGTGAGATTATTAACTATAAAGACATGGACATAATTGCTTTGGTTTGAAATATTTTCTTGTAACAAGGAGATTGTGGTAATTAAAGAACAAATGCATGTGGAATTATTGCACCTAGAATGAAGACGAGGAAGGCTTCTTATACCTGTTTTTTTTTTCCACAAAGCACCTCTTCCCTATTGCATCAGACTCGTGTAGTTCTCCCTTACCAGGGTAAGAGAGAGATGTTTTTAGGGTGTTAGATTTTCTGAAGGAGCAGGTACAAACCCCTAGAGGGAGCCCGAAGTCTTCCTTAAAACTGCAAAGGCAAACACATGGAGCTGAAACCGTTTCCTAGCATAAATAGCTCTTTCTTTCTCACATGGTATTTATTCCTGCTTTTTTTTTTCTTTTTTTTTTTCTCTTTTTTCTTCTTTTTTTTTTTTCCTCTTTTTTCTTCTTTCTCTTTTTTCTTTTCTTTTTTTTTTCTTTTTTTTTTCCTCTTTTTTCTTCTTTTCTTTTTTTCCTCTTTTTTCTTCTTTCCCTCTTTTTTCTTTTTCCTCTTTTTTCTTTTTTTCCCTCCTTTTTCTTTTTTTTCCTCTTTTTTCCTTTTTTTTGTGGTTTACAAATCCTGTCTTCTGTACAACTAAAAGATGTATTTCCCAGTTTATATGTTGAACTTCATAGCTATTGACCTCAAGCAGAGAAGTGTGTGGTAGTGATAGGTGCTGGGTGATAGAAGGTGCTGTGACTTCATCCTGCTGCTCTGGCACAGCTCTTTGGGAGGGCATTTGTGCATGTGCACGATGCTTTTGGCTGCTCAGGAGAGCTGAGAAACCTACCACAAATCACATCTTTCTCAGTTTTGAAATACAGCATTGACAATTTCTTTGCTTCCTTACTTCTTTTGGAAAACCAAAGATATTACGCTTTGTGAATGTTTATTCTTGCTGTTTAGTCTAACAATGGAAAATCCTACTTCTTGCTTTTTCTTCCCTCAATGTATAAGAAGAACCAGAGGGTAAGAAAGTGGTTTCATCCTTCTACTCCTCTGGCTCTACTCGTATTCTCAGCACCCACATCCCCATAGCCTGTTAATACACCCTCAGCTATGTAAGATCCAACCTTTTATTCCATAAGAAAATTTATTGACTTCGCTATATACTATATATCCTTCTGAGAGTGTCATGCTGCACACTCAGCAAAATGTTTCTCAATACCTTAGCAAATCAGCAAAATATTTTAAGAAACGCTTAATTTCTACAAACAAAATACACTGATGGTTATTGGATTTGTCACAGCAGATAGGGTTTCTCTTGTAGCCATACTGACCTTCGTAAGCTATTGTGTTGCAAACCAACTTTTAATGTAATCAAATCAAGAAAAGAATGCTTAATTAACACCAAATGATCCCATTTAAAAAAACAACAGGTAACTAATTTTGTATACCATCATTAAAGCTTACGTTTGTTAAATTCTGGTGGTTTAGCATTTTGACTTAGGGTTTGAAAACACAGCAGGAAACAACTATTTTTAATCAAAAGGCTATCATACTGCTTTCAGCAGGACACCACATTTACGAGTGGGCTTGGATCTTGTAACTCCTGAGTGCCACAGAAATGAGCAACTTATGAAAGGCTTTTCTCCTGAGAAAAATATATGTGCTATTTAGCCATAAATCATTATATGCTCCCATTATACCACAAAGAATTAAAGAACACTAAGTAAATTACTTTTTCCCTTCTTCTGCGTGCTCTTGAATCATGTTGTAAATGCTGGATTCTGTTGCTGAGTGATGCAAAAGCTACTGCCGCAACATTTTATTCCCTGGGTGTAAATTAATCCTTTGTAATATTATTGCGGGAAATTGATGACATTATTTGCTGTATCTTGGATATAGGGAGCATGCAAGCAGGATGCAGTGCAGAACAAGCCATCACTCTGAACCGCCAGTGTGTGAAGGCTCAGGCCAGCAAAAATTTAAATAATTATTTAGTTTGTGAACTCCTTTGCACTTTTAAAATAGTCTAGTTATATTTGTATGTTTTTCTTAATGTTATACAGTGTGTTTCTGTCCTATGCAAAGTAAAATAGCTGTGATGTAAAAGAAGAAAAGTTATTCTAGAAGTTATTGCTAGTGCTATTTAACATGTAGAAGTGAGCCAGAGCACTACGAATTCAATTGCATTTCATTGAATTAAATGTAAACTTTATCATGGCTTTCTATGAGAAAACTATTTGTAATAATCTCTGTAACTACAGTTCCCTTTCTTTCATAAATTTATTTTATTTGATACTTGCTGTAAATAAACATTCCCTTGTTGTAGTGCCTTGGTTCTCCTCTCAAAATTACAAAAGCTAATATGGATATTAGAGGGAAAATAGTAAAATCTGGAGTACAGAGATATATTAGTCTGCATTCCCAGTATATAAACTATAGCTTGAAAGTTCTGTATAAATGCACATCTTACAAAAGCAAGCTAGAAACCACCAGATAGGAAAAAACAAAAACAATCAACAAACAAACCCCAAGTGGGAACACAGTATTTTTATTTAGAAAACACACTTCTTGTAACAGCATTGCTGAATTTCATGGACTAAACACCTACTTCTAACCTTTAGTTGACCTTGAAATTTATAAGCTAAAGGTAACGATTATGCAACAACTAAAATATGTAGACAGGACTTTACTGCCTAAAAAGAACTGCTGTCCTGTGCTGGGTTTGAATTAACACACGTTGCTGTTTATGAAACTTAGCTTTGTCATGTTGGAAAGCAGGAGTACAGGAGTGCTGGTGGCTAATGTGCAGAAATCTCAGAATGAAGTGGGAGGTGAGTGTAGGAGAGTGGCAGATGCATCCTTTTAGGTCAGTTCTTCAGGAGAAGTTACCAGCTCTTTCTTTGTGCCGTTTCTGAAATGAAAAAGTTTTCTCAGTGAATGTCTCCATGTCTGTCAGACTTAATGCCTGAAAAATTTGTTGGCAGCTTTCAGGGAGAGTGAAATGAAACTTTGTCATCTAAAGGACTCCCTGAGAATAAAGAGGCCTGGTCATAGATGCGGTTTTATTAATTTTTATTATGTGTTACAGTCATCGAAGTTAAACCTACTTGTGATGCATTCATGAGGCACTAGGGTGGCTATGCTGCATTTCCTGTGTATTACAGCTCTTTTTATGAAGACAGAAATTAAATATGAGTAATAATGTGTTTAGACCGTAATTTGGTCAGTGATCACAGGTATCCATTATAATTGAAACTGGTATCTGATTTTCTTATCCTTCCGTAAACAAAAGGCTTATTTGTTTCTTTAAAAAGAAAAGAAAACAAGCAAACAAAAACCTCTCTTGCCTAGTTTTTCTATTCCACAGGCTGGTGTAATAGACAATACATTCCAGTGCATAATGACATTTTGAAAGCAGAGACACCCAGGCACACATATCTATTGTACAAAAATACTTTTTTTGTTGTTTTACTTTACAATGACAGGGAATCTTAAAGCCATACAGGCAGTTCATGGCATACATGTAGGTCACTGATTTTGGCAACAAATTAAGCACACTTTGGATTCTGTTTTACTCTATTTGTTCTCCACAGCCACCTGCTTTTTTCATGAGAGGACTGCCAAAGGTGTAGTTTCTTTTTTCCTACTGTTTTCACACTCTAAGACCTTGGAATAAGTCACAGCATCTGCACCAGGTGTACAGTGATGTTTGTATCTACTTACCTCATAAATGTGTTCAGAGAAGATACTGATATATGGAGCTTATTTTTAAGGTAAAAGTGGCTGGAACCTTAAGGTCTCTTCATCTCAGGCAAAATCTGAGATTTATTTTCTGTTTTGCTGCCTTGCCTCTGCAACAAGGACTGGGAAAACTAATGAAATTACAGGGCAGTGCTTTGAACAGCAGGTGTTAAATTGCTATGTCTTTCCCAAACATGTTTTAGCTGCAGAAGAAACAGACCAAATGCACATACCCCAACTCTGGAAATGTTTACATCTAAATTTTTTGTGCATGAGCAAAATTTCTTTAAATTAAAACCACAACATTATCATAATTAAATTAGCTAATGTTAAAATTATTCTTTGGAGGTTTTCTTACAACACTGAGATAATGAATATGAATATCACATGAAAGTGGGGCATGTTTTGCCTTGAGAACTCATCAGTACATATGCTATAAACTTTCTTCAGGACAATACACATCTTTGGTTACAAACTTTCCTAAAAGCATCAGAAAACATTGCTTTCATATTTAGGCTTTAATGGAGAGGTTTCTAATAGCTGCACAATTATGTAAGTAATCATGAAACCCTGTCATTTAATATTTTCTCCAAATTTAAGTGTGAATACAATTGTTCTTTTGGAAATCGTAACAAAAAGCTGTTCCTTTGCCCAGCTGGCTTTCCTGGGAACTAATGGAGATTTTTAGGCAGAATAAAAATTGATCTCTTTATAACTGCCAGTGTGAAATACGATTTGTCCTTCTTGCTACCTTAAAAATTAGTTCCACTGCTGTCCTAGGCTTCATGGACCTTAAGGTAAAATATGACATCTCAGACATAATTCTTTTTCACAATTTCTAAAAGAATAACTAGTTAACTATCCATGAAAGAATTTCCAGTGGGGAAAAAAGAGAAGCTTTTTATTTCAGGATTGTGTTGCATTTTATTCTGGTGTGCAGAGAGACCATCCTTTGCAGGTCAGAGAGACTCCTTAGAGTGCAACAGGCATGCTTTGCATCAAGCCCTCTGTGTCAATGTTGCTGTAGTGGAGCACCTAGCAAATAAATGGCATATTATGTAATATGCACCAACAAGCTGTAGTGATTCCCATGATTTTCTGCCTGCTCTCTCACATGGAAGATCCAATAGGAGACTTTCCTCCAGGGCCTCAGGAGTTGCTTTCGGTGGATCCTATAAAGAAACTTTTTATTGTCAAAAACTTAAGTAATACAAAATAAAACTTCAGTTGGAAATGTTTATATAGTCTTGATGGAAAGGAGCACCCCCTGGACCATTCAGAACCCATCTTTCCCTGATTCAGCTTTGGTCTTGTTTACATCTGGTGCTGACACCAGACTGTCCAGCTGTGCAGCTGCTTGGCATTTTGTGGCTGAGTTGCTTTCTTGTTTTTCTTATAATTTCATGCATTTCATTCATAGGCAAAGTGAGAAATTTTTAAAAGTCTATTATTTAGTGGCATGGCAGAAAAAAGCCTTTTTCCTCAGGAGAAGGTCTGCAAGGCTCTTGTTTGGAAAGAGCCAAACTGTCTTTCAGAGAGGACCCCAGAGCTCTCTGCTCAACGTCATTTCATAGGCTCCAGAAAGGTTCAGAAGCAATTTTGCCAACCCTTCGTCCTGTAATGTGTCTTTTATGTTCTGTGATGCACTCTGTGAAATTAATAGCACACTGCATGTATATGATATTTCTTATCCCTAGATCTCCAGGTCACTTACTGCACTGGCTCTCCAGAGTGCACCACATTTTTCCAAGTCAAGAGTGGGAAACTTTGACATCATCTCAGTACGTTGTACTGAGTTTTGTTAATGTTGAGAGATTGGCGTATCACTTTTGACTGATTTTTTAAATTACTACTATCTTCAGTAAATTGCAAGAATTAGAGATTACAGGAATTAGAGATGTATGTAAATTTCCATGGGGATGTTGCAGCCTTGTCTTCTGGCCTGGAAGGTCAGATCATCTTTGCTCGTGCTGGGGTAGCTGTCAGTTTGCTGAACACAGTAATAATGAAACATAACCTGCTACTCCTTATTTAGAGAACGGCCTCTCTTTTAGAGAGATTTAATTAATAATTATGATTATGAATGATGTATGAAAAAGATACCATAGGCTGAAAGAGTCATCATCCTGCCATGCTTCATGTCCTCCCAGGTAACTTCTAGTGATGTAGACTTTTCCTGGGTGTGAAAGGCAAAAAAGTGCTACTGGGGCCCTTCCTATGAGGACAGGCAGAAAGTGTTGGGGTTGCTGAGCCTGGAGAAGAGAAGGCTCTGAGGAGACATTATAGTGGTCTTCCAGTACCTGAAGGAGGCCTACAGGAAAGCTGAGGAGGGACTACTTAAAGGATGATATAGTGATGGGACAATGGGTAATGGTTTTAAACTGGAAGAAGGTAAATTTAGGTTAGACATTAGGAAGAAATTCTTCGATGTGAGGATGGTGAGGCACTGGAATAAGTTGCCCAGAGACACTGGGCCTCATCCCTGGACCAGTTCAAGGCCACATTTGGTGTGACTTTGTGCAACCTGGTCTTGTGGAAGGTGTCCCTGCCCATGCAGGGTTGGAACTAGTTAATCTTTAAGGTATCTTCTGACCCATTCTATGATTCTATGATACTGGTTAAGAATGTGTGCACAGGTAAGTAACATAATAGTAACTATTGGGTTTTGCTCTCATTGTCTGTGGTTTTCTTAGTATGTTTTTATCTGCCAAGGAGCAACAATCTCAGTGCTTAAAAAGCATTTATGATTATATTTAAGGGTTGACTTTTTTTGCTGTGTATGTCAACTTGTTTTCTCAGTTTCAGTTATGATGTGACCTTAGTTGATACTGTATATTAATATCACCATATGTGAGAAATAAAACCCAGAGAAAGGATAAGTGCCTTTTCCAAGACCACACAACAAGTCGGTAGCAGAACTGGAAGGAAACCACAAGAATTCCTGGCTCCTTACTAGATTTTGAAGGCATTTTGGAGGGCCTCATCCAGACACACAGAATAGTTTCTTGTAAAAAAGTAAATTTTAAACTTGTCTGAAGGATGATATACACTAAACTGTATTCTACAGTAGGGTATAAACAGGTGTTTTGATGGCACTTTCTACCTGCTGTTCTTTTCTCCTTGATTTTCCCAGCCACTTGGTGGTATTGTGCTTGTCGTAATGAAGAAAAGCCAAGGTAAAGAGGTCAGCAGAAGCTGCAGCAGATGGTTAAACCACATGTCTTGCCCTTAGTACCATTCTCACAATTTGGTCCTTTAAGGAAGAGAATGTGAAAGATGGGACAAAAAAACCCAACCAAAGGCTATGCAGTGCAGTGGCATTGCATAGGTGCTGTAGAAAAAAAAGTTATTTCATAACTAACTTCAACTAATGTGCATTGACTCAGAACAGAACTGAGCATAGGAATTGCTGTGGGTACAGTGGCTCAATGAGACAAAAAGTCATTAAAACAACTTGTAGAAAAATTTGTATCAGTTTCTGTCTCCTTGTGTGACAATAATAGATTATTGGAGAAAAGGAATGGAAGTAAATGCTCTGCATTGTATACTTTCAGAAAAAATATCTTTGGTGTCTTTGAAGATCTGTTTTTCTTTAACCTGAAACATTTGCATTCATTTACATTAGTACAAAATCATATAAAAGTGGATTGCTATCTTTTAAATTCATTCTCAAATTACATAAATGACAAACTAAGGAAAAATAGCCCTACTACTGCTTTTTTTTTTCAGTGAATTTCTTACACTGATGGTATAAGATGCAGTTCCACCTATTTAAAAGCAAATAAATGCACAATGAATTTGGTGGCATGTTTTAGAGTAACCATGTAATTTGGTGAGCAGATTGTTCATAACCTAATGGAAAGTTTAACAAGCCAGCCTCTTGCTTGGTCCACTGCTCAAGCAGCACAGGAACATTTGGGCTGTCAAAATAGAACCTAGGGCTGTTGAATGCTTTGCCAGATTCATAGAATATTGAATTAATGCCTTCCTGCTACTTTTTTCTGTCTTTCTTATTTTTCCAAATTTAAATTTAAATCTCATCTTTAAATTCAAGATGCTCAAGCATGATATCTTCCCTGCTGCACCTTTTGCAAACTCTTAATTCAGATTCCTTTGAACTGGGAAAAGGAAATCACATGTTGTTTCTGGCCTGGCTTACCTGGCAGCAGTCAAAACGAGGTCAACATTTATAATAGATGGGGTTTAAATAGCTGATAGATACTTTTTGCTGTTTGGATGAGTTTTGTTTGTTAGTAGAGCAAAGGAATTTACTCAAGCTGCTAAAAGCTATACTACCCCCAGGATTTTTAGTAATTTGTTTTTCCCATGGGCATTTTAATGTGCCATTTTATCCATGCCAGCTCTTTACTGGGGGAACTCCTAGCCAACTTTTCTTTATTCTTGAAAGACTAATTCCCTTCCCCAGCTGCTTTGGTTTGAGTGCAAATGCTAACTCAGCACTGGCAGGCTCCCCTTAGCAGGAATGCATTCCTTCCTTTGCAGGATTCAACACCAGGAGAGCAACTGGAGCTCCGGGTGAGTCCCAGAGGACAAATAGCTCTTTCAGTGGGATGCACTTTGATGGTGAGAAAGTAGCCTGCTTTGTTGAGCTGTCCAGATGATCAGGTCATAGCCTGGACTGCACAGCCTACTCTTTACCAGGCCAAATAGAAAATTCTATCAGAAAAAAATTTAGGAGAGTTATAGAAGGTTTGTTATGACAAGTAATTTGGTATAGGTATGTGTAAACTTGAGCTTTATCAGTCTCTCCTAAGGTTTATTTTTCTTGTGTTTTTCTGTGTATTCGAAGTGATGATTTTTTACAGTTTTGAGATTGGTGTCTAAAAAACAGCAAGAGGAATGCTGTGAGCTGGAGATGGAGATACTGAACTCTACAGTTATTGAAGTGACAAAGAGTTTTCTTTAGTGACTTTGGGAAGTTTTATCTAATTTCATATAGAAATTAAATCATACGAAATATAAGGATCTGCCATAGCTAAAATGTCAGTTGTTCCAATTCATCTTGAAAAAAGAAAATACTTCATATCCTTGACTTAATACCGAAGTAAGGCTCTGAAATGTTTTTTCTATCACTTCTTTTTTCAAGTGTAATGTCAAGTGTCCCATATGACTGAAGCAAACTGTTTCAGTATAATCATATTGCATTCTATATTTATCAGCTTCTTTGACTGTTGAGTTTTTATAGCAACCTAAGTTTCCCTGGCCAGAATCTTAACACATGCTCAGATGTGTGATAGTACTGAAGAGTTTAAAATTTTGTTGTTGTTTATTTAAAAATAAAACAAACAAACAACCCTGTGGTGGGGTTTTAGGGTTTTGAACTTCTATGAAACAGTAAAAATAAAAATAGTCTTGAGTGTAGGCATCAAGAAATGTTTTCTTGCTCTTTTCCTTGTGCCACCATGACTGTCCAAATGTCTACACACAGCAGTCCTGCAGCAATCTGTGCTCAACAAAACTCAGACGAGGGTATCCTTAACTTCAGAAGAATATGTCACTTTTTCTGAGCACCTTTCACTGGATTTCCAACAGAGAAATTCAGAGCACTCATGCAGAAATTCAAGCTTATTTCCTCCAGTAATCTCGCAGTAAGTCAGTGTATGTCATGCCAGTTGGGACACAGTAAGTCACTGCAGAATTTTGAACCTTGGTCAGATTTTAATTCACGGGACACCACCACATTGTGGTCTTTAATCTTGCTGTAAACATGAATTCAGAAGGCAGGTTTGACTGTAGCTGTCTTTCTTGCATGCAGAGTTGCTTTGATATTTCTTTCCAGAGTGAAGTGCCCACAGACTTGTACTCTCAGTTTCTTCATTTCAGATAAGATGGGTAGAGCTCTTTTTTAAAGCAAGCAGAAGATGTTTTGAAATCTTCTGGTAAGCTACAGATGGGGGCTGAGCAGCTGGCTGCACTGGATGGAAGTGTGTTTCTTAATTTCAATAGACCTAAATGTTACTTAGCATGTATTGCATAAAGTTTGTATTTGGCCTGTAACACCTTGCCTAGGGAACTTTTGGGCCCTCTATTAGGTGATGCTTTAAAACCTTTAATGCGATGTCAGGTTGAATTGCAGTGGTTGGCACTGATGGATACTAAAGCAGTGCTGAAATGCTGGTGCAGGGGTACTGAGGTGCAGTTCTTGTTCAGAACTTTCTTTTGTTAAAGTGCCAAGGCTGTAATTACATAAACAGAAACGCTTCAACCAGCCCAACGTGTCATTATGGATTTTCCAGCTAATCTGTCCATTCATCTTCATGGTGCAGAACTTGTGCTTCATGTCACTCTCTGCCTTTGTTCCACTCCTTCATCTCTTGAAATGTCTGTCACGAAGAAAGTGTTTATCTTGAATTATGTGTTGAAGAAGGTTAGAGTGCAGACTTCTGAAGCTTGGCATGAAATTTCCTGAACAAACCTTGCCGGTTGCTTCATGAAAATAACTGAGGTATGGATTTCAGATTAACATTGTGCATTAGTGCTTTTGGAAGTACTTTAAAATAATAGCCGTGGTGTTGGCAAATAAAGGAATCCCACCGAAGTGCATGTGACATCCACATTATTAACAAATCAGCTTATTCATTGTATTTAATATTATGATAAATGTTATCTTAATGCACAATGATTAACAGTTATTACAGAAACCTTTGATTAACTGAAACATTTACTTGTGTTACAGTTTAACTTAATGCAGCACAAAATTTAAACACTTTTATCCTTGGTGTTTTTGTATCAGGCTAATAGTGGTATTGTGTTGCTGTACAAACACTTGCAGGACATACATACGTATGTGAAGAAGTGGAGAAGGCAACGTGAAGGCTGAGGGACCTTTTTGTAGCTTGAGGCACAAAAAAGGATTACACGAGGAGCTCTGAGAGGCTCTTGAGTCACAAGCAGCTCACTGCTGTGAAATGAAATTATTTCACTTCAGCCTCTGCTTCTCTTTTTCCAATGGATGTCTTTAAGTTGTGATCTTTTTCTTACCGTTCAGTAAGAGACACTCTCTGCTGGATTTTTTCAAGATTTTTGTAATATTCCAGTTCTCCTCTTGCAGCCAGTTATGCCTATTCTTATGTGATTCTTTTTATTATGAATAAAATATTATATTTTTAACAAGTCAGTATAATCCTCTGTCTTTTTATATACTTTTTCTACTAAAAGGTGTAGAAACAAATAAAAAGAGAACAGATTTATTAAATGCATCTTGTTACCTGACTTTCTTAAAAGAGAGGATGCTGCTTCTCCACTTATGATCTTTGTTGTTCAATTTTCATCAACTTATGGAAGTATATACCAAATTTTAGGAATATTAATACTTTTATATAAATCATTATGGTTAATCATGGTCAAAAAATGAAATGTCTATTCACTGTTCTCACTGAAACCTAAAACGTGTTTTTTAATCAAAAAAGCAAACCTCTACATTTTCTTCCCACACATCTTTCTTGTATTTCTGAAATAGTGTGTTGTTAATTTTCCTGTGGATTAAGGATTTCTGAATAGCTGATGTAAACAGAGGTGAATTTGTAAATACAAGTAGTACTCAGTAATGCAGCTAGACATGGTGAAATCAATTTCTATAATTAAAACAATGCTTCCAATTTCAATTCTGCTGAAATCTAGTTTGTGTTTTCTGCTTTCAAATAGAATTCTTGCAATCCTGATAAGCTCAGGGGGATTGCTAGTTTGCATTTGAACTCAGGATTGGTTTTCTTTAGTGCCTAATATTAAATTTAGCAGAGTATGTGTGTGTATTGCACCTATTCCGAAAGTCATGTAAAGGTCTTACAAATCCTTATTAAAACTTAATATAAACCAAAAGAATTGAATAAAGAGATCTATGGGCTTTGAAATGCCCACACTCTTTTCAAATCTTGAAATGCGTTATCTTCATTATAGCTTATATTTATTAAGACTGTGGAGTAGAACAGTAAAACAGTTGTTTTATAACAACTTTCTCTTTAAATACACCTAAACTGCATAAAAAGCAGTGGAAGACACAAATAGTTACATTCCATATTAACAAAGGAGCAGTATTAGGGAAGACAGAACCAGAATAGTTGTCTGTAATAGAGATGAGATAATATAATACCTAACAGCAGCATTACCAATATCTAGTAAGGATAATGGCATGCCACTTTGGGAGGTTATGGTTTATACAGATGCTAATGGGTAGCTTCTACTTTAGTAACATAGAAGGGCAGGAAGAGATGGTTTATATGATGCTCAGGTGCCAATATGTGCTGAAAGACTTTGTGAAAAGATTGACTTTTTCACCAGAATTTGTAGATCTTGGTCTTGTGATCCTATGTGATTATTTTTGTTTGCTGCATCTTTGAGGAAATCAGTGCATTGTATGATTGCTTAGAAAATAAACTGCTGCTGTAGTACTTGAAATGTCATTTTTGTATTGTGCTAGACTTCTCATAAATGAAAAGTAAGAGAGAACGACGGTGTCATAAATGATATTTCAATAATTTAGGTCACTCACCCCAAATTAGCTCGGAAAGGGATGGATTCAGTACGGCTCCCAAACTTTGAACTGTTCAAGTAGATCTCTTTTATTGATCATTAACATTCCTCAGCTGTTACTTGAAATGTCAGTTATCTCTGACTGAGAATGTTAGGAAATACATTCTTTCTATTTTAGGACCATGGAACTTGCAAATAAACTTTTTAAATTGTTAACAGATTATGTCCACTGTTACTGTTTTCTGCTGAGATCCACCAAGATGCTGAGATGCACATTTTGGCATGGCATCTATTTTTCATTTTAAAAAGTATATGATACTTACGAGCTCCTCTCTTTAGTATGAAAATCATGTGAAATAGTTACAAATCTGTTATAAACCAAAACTTAGAATTAAAAAAAAAAAAAAAAACAAAACAAAAAACCCAAAAACCTAGGAAAATTTTGGCAGACATAATGCTGCAGGATTTTTCTCCATTCTGTCTGGGTATTGCAGCTCTTATCACTGAAATCCTTCTCTTGGCTGCCGTCGCGTATCAAATTAGATCCTCAACATACCACTGAATTCAGTGTTTATTAGGCAGTGTTTATTTTCCCCTAGGCAATTAAGCATTTAAACTGAGATCCCAACTTTGTTAAAATTAAGGGCTGTATTTTCAGGACATTTGAGAGTTACTAGGGTTTTTTTATTTCTATTTTAGTCCATTTATTTGTGATACAATCATAGTAAATATGCTGGTGACAAATGCCAAGTCTCTGTCATGAGGAACATACGATGGAAGTGCTAAGCCCATGGTGCTTGCTTATTAAAATAGTTTTTGTACATAAAACCAATTCCATTGAAAGCTAGATTATTAATAAAATCAGCCCTGTTTATAACCTGTCTCTAGCACTGGCTTTGCTACACCCTTGTTTAGTGCTGGTGACCTCACTGAGTCTTGGATGGGGAGGTGTGAAAATTTTCTAAAATATGTTCACCAATACTGGAATGTTTAATTTAGTTCATGTTTTGTCACAGGACAACAGATCATACCATATGAAATAAATTCCATCTAAATTTAAATGATTTTTTTAAGAGAATGAAACCACTTTTGAAGAGGATCATTACACAGGTACTTGTTGAGTGTAGTGAGCAGGGGCTGAGCTGAGAGAACACAAAGACACAGCAGGGTTGGAGGACAGACAGTAGTGCTGTGTGGCAGTAGTGACAGTAACCCAAATGCTGCCAATGCCTCTGCCTAAGGCTGTGAATGTCCCTGGGGTGAAAGCCACCAAAGACAAAGTCTCCCAAGGATGTAATGAGATCTTAATGAGGCTATTGCCTTAAGGGTCACAGAATACATGGGTTCCTGCAAGCAGGAGTAGTTTTGTCTTGCATAAAACTTAATATTGGGTGCTTTAAGGGGTTTGTGGGGGTGTGAAAGATTTGGTATCGGATATTTAGGGGAAGGATCAAAGTTTGATGAAGAGTCAGGGGGGAGAAAACATGTGAAAGTGGAGGGAAAAGGGTATAGAAAGGGTTTGTCCATTGTAAGCAGGCTATATGGGATGAAGCCTAAGAAACCTGGGGGCAAGTTAGTTGGCCTGAGTGCCAATCACCAGCGCATGGGGTGGTGGAGCTGGGCTCCGAGGGCTCCAGCTGCTGGAGCCTTCCCACATCTGGGCTGGCATGGCTGCTGCTCTTCACAGGACTTTGAATGTTTGTGCTGTGGCTGCTTCATATTTAGTGTTTGGAAGTCAGGGATTACAAATAAAACTGTGCTGTTAAAAGTGGTTTATTTTCAACATACTTAATATATGAAAGTAGCTAGCAGGTGACTAGTAAGAAAGAATTTTGTTCTGTCTCACACGTTAAGTTGATTTACTATTATGAAAGCAAACACATATTTCCTTTCTTGTAGACTTGGTGCTTGAGACTACACACAGGGTTTTGTACAGCATTCCTGAGATGCCTGAATAAGTGTGTAGACTTTCCTACATAAATAACAGGTCACATACAGTAATATATGTATGTATATGTAAGGGTAATTTTTGTTTGTTTGTTTAATTCTACATGTGTTTTGTGAAATGCAAATAAACCAACTTAAGCAGCAGGTGGAAAAATATGTTTTTCAGTGGAAGATTTTAAGAGCAAAAAGAGCAGAAAATAAAAAGAATAGGGAAAAGTTGCTGACTGTTTCTCCACACAAAATTACACAAAAATAAAGTAAATTGGATCTACTTAGAGATACATGATCAAATAAGTATTTGTATATATGTATAATATTTCCTTATATTGCTAGCAACTAATGAATTGATAGGAGTTCTCACAGTAATTAGATGGGTTTTTTAAGCAGTGGCTTTAAGAGCATTAGTCAAAGTACAGTATGTTGTTGTCAGGTGTGTTTTGTGCCTGGAAAAGCTTGATTGTAACATCTATCAGTGATTCTCTTACATCAATGAGGAAAAGATTGTTTCTTTACTTCACTTAAAGTTAGAGATTTTCAAATGGTATGGTTTGAGCCACATAGCGTCAATCAAAAATGTCGTGTGAGTTGAATGAGAAATGTAAGTTAACACTTACAAAAAGTCTCCAACATTCAGGTCCATGAATATGCTGCAATATGCTGCTATTCAGAGAAGAAAAAAAAAGAAAAAAGAAAAAAAAAAAGAAGCAAACCCAGGATCTATTCATCTGTTCATTCTCTCTGTGTCTGTGACATTGAACATGCTGCTCGTGCTTTTGCTGTGATGTGCTTGTGAAGGCAGTGGTGCCTTACACATACATGGGTACCCAGGAGTTGGTTTCACCAGAGTTTTATTTCTGTGTCAGTTTTGTTTGTGTAGAGATGGCATGTGGCACTAAATCTGAATCCAGAATCAACATACAATATGTTCAAGAGTTGTTTTGGAGCACAGGTTTCAGGTATAGGTATGCTTTTGACAAGAGGAGAATCAACAAATTATACTTTTTTTTTTTTTTCTTTCCTAGAGAGCTATTAAAAGCTTTAAATCACTCCATTTCACAGTCGAGTATTTTATATACTCACCACGTATTAGGAAAACCAACAAATATTTTAGAGGGCTTTAAATGGCATTAGAGGTATTATTTTTTGTGCTTATATAAGGCATAGGTACCTTAGTTCAAAGGTAGGTCTTAGAGAGTGTCATAAACATAATCTTAAATTAACTAAATTAGAATTTGGACTCATAAGTATATTTAGGATCTTCTTAAGTATTCAAAAGGATGTATGTACATGTTTTGCTGGGAATTTTTGGAATCTCACATTTTCAGGTATGAAATTAATGTTCTAGGCCTGCTGCTCTTACACTGTGCTGTTATAGTACATCCTACATACTTTAGAGTTAGGGAATACAACCATACTTAGGTGGATAGGGCAAACAGTGGAAAGCAGATGAAAACATTTTGATTAAACATCGAGTGGGTTTTTTTTGGTTTTTTTCAAGGAGAGCAAATGGCTATTTGAAGCTTCTTAGAATGCTGAAAACTGTGAAGGACTGAAAATCAGTGCACAAATCACAGATGAACTGCTTTCAAAATACAAGATAGCCTCTTGGTATGCAGGCTAGAAATGTGTGCAGAAGGCAGGTAGATTTATCTACGTATTGTGTAACATGCATAAGCCAACTTGGACATGTGGAGATGTCTATGTGATGGATCACATGAAAAATGAGTTCATCCTGTGTGTGTAGCTGAGTACGAACAATGTGTGTGATGCTTGTCCAAAAATCCTTTGTAAATTGCCCTTGAGACTTAATGGTTTTTGCAAAGGTATGAATAGAGTGGGAATAGCAGTCTTCTGATAAGAGGATGTTGCCATGAAGGTAGAGCTAGGCTTTTTGTGGAGATGCTCAGCATGATAACAAGAAACACTTGAAATCAACTGGAAATAAAAAGAAAAAAACCCAACTATATGAGGATAATAAAGCAAACAGATTATTGGAGGAGACTGTGGGCCCTAGTCCCTTGGTCATTTTCAGTGCCTGATGGGATAAAGCCCTAAACAATGTGATCCAAATTCATCGCTGATGCAGCAGAGCAGGAGCTGGGACTGGAGATGTTCCAAGGTCCCTTTGAACCCAACACCATCAAGTCTGCGATGCGTGCAATGAACTTGGTCAAATTCTACTTCCAAATGTATGCCAATTTCTACTGCAAAAATAGTTCGCTGTCCTTCCAACATAGCTGTAGTAAAATCTACCTCTCCTTTTAAAAAACAAAGTAGAAACCCTTGTTATTGCAGTTTTTAAAATGACATTACAGTTAAGTACAGTAATTTTCCAGTTACATGTAAGATGCACTCTTTCGTGGCATCTGTGGTATTCCTTGTCATCTTAAAATTCTAAGCATGAACTTCTGAGCTTGTATTGGAATTTTCCTGCTATCACTGGAAAACTATCTTATAGTTCACAGTATTTTTGAATCTGAAACAACTTAGCTTTTTCTTCTCTTGATCTGCTTTGAATTGACTGGTAGGGGGAGCTGTTGGTTGGAGTTCAGTCCATCCAGTTAATAGTGTTTTCCTTTTTTATTATTATTCACTAGAGGACTGTCTGGTTAAGTGCTTGAGTAAAAAGACCATTTTTCCAGTTACTGTGTTCAGAAAATACTCAGTTGAGTACAGAAAAGGAAAACCAGGAAGCATTGCAACAACTTAATCCCTGGCAAGAAGTAATGAGTAGTATGCATTTACCTAGTATTGTCACAGCTCTTTCATGGCTTGAGTACTTCATTTGTAAATGGGATGTAGCCTTGAAGTGATACCTTTTTAAACTTCAATGTGCAGATCATAAAACCAGCAGGGTTCCTTTGCATTTAGGGTTGTGCTCTGTTCCAGCATTTGGAAAGTGTTTGATTTGGCTACAGCACCCTCCCGGCTCCCACCCTGGTTCACATTGTGCTTTTTCTCTTTTCCTTTTCCATGCTGGATGGTGCAGCTGAAGCAGTCCTTCACTTTCTGTGCTGGACTAAGAGCAGAATGACAGAGTTGTTTCTTCCCTGGGGGCTGGTGTCAGGAAGGAGTCAGAAATGTCTTTCAAAGAGTCTTTCAAAGTAATTTATGCTTTTTCAATTCTCCAGACTGTGGTCTGTAGCTTACCAGTAGACATGTTATGTGGTTTTGTCCCCATCTGCTTGTTCCTGGCAATTTCTAGGAGTTTGTAGGTTCATCACTGCCAAGAAGAGTCTGATGCATTTTATGAAGATCTGGAAACCAGGAGAAGGCCAAAAAATGTCAATATTCAGAACTTGTAATGTAAAACTCGCATTCAGCTCCTGTTCTGGTACTGTTTCTAGTGTCTCTCATAACTTAAAGGCAGGTCTGGAAGAAACCCAAAAGCAATATCTGAGGAAGTCATCTGAACATGTGAGATGTGCCTCACCAGGCTTGTGCTGCAGAGTACAAAGGGGGAACAACTGATTTTCAGGAATGCTATTGAAGTTGGCTTAATTTGGTTGTGAACTGCTCCTGCCGTGGCCAAAGCACTGACTTTTTTTTTCAGAGTGCAGGTACTTCTTAATGTGCTGGGTCTTCTTTTTGGCAAGGACCCCTCTTGCAGCCCCAGTTAGACACTCAAAGTGTAGGCACTTGAGTCAGAAGTTATCCTGGGTTTAAAAAAAAAACAAAACAAACAAGTAATTTGTCTCAGGTTTCTTTTGCAGTCATTAGAAGTGATTGCCTCACTTGTGCATTTGTTTCCTATTCAGACACAGAAATTTTGTGCAATCAGCTCCCAGGGTGAAATGTGCTCTGGAGGGTTGCATCCTGAGCCCTGCAGAGGGAGCTGGTGCTGAGGAGTTCCCTCCCTCTTTCCCGATACCTCAGGAAAGGCTCCTGGAAGGATCTGGTCCCTCTACAGATGGGCCTTTTCTGTTCCTATTTCCTCAGTTTGAAATGTTGACTCTTTGCTCGCAGATAATCTTTTGATCCTTCTTTGTCTCACCCACAAACTTGTAAATCATGTCATTCATGTCCTCATGGCTGCCAACTGTATTAATGTTTAAAAATAAAGCGAGCCAGTATATTTTCTTATGGCAGACATCCTGGAGCCCTCTGTTTTGGATGTTATAGGCATCATGCTACACAAGGGCCAACAGAAAATTCCTCAGCATAATGTGATGGAAAAAAAATTATATATAAGATATCCAGTTAAAAAAAAAAAAAAAAAAAAAAAAAAAAAAGAAAAAAAGAAGGGAAATTAGGAAATTTCCTAATTGCAAATTAGGAAACATTTTTGGGCAACAGGTTTCCAAATAAATGGCCCTGATTCAACCAAGACTGCAATGACTCATAATAGAATAGTATCAGTATAAGATTTCTCCCTCCCACTGGGCTGTTTTGGCTTTCCAACTGACTGATAAGGGTATCTGACAGTTGTCTTTATTTCTGATATACTGGAAATGCACTCAAGGATTTTCAAAAACATTTTTAATATAGGCACAGTATTATGGAAGAGCTCATGGGATCCAGGTGCTATTTGCTAAATTATTTATTTTCCTTCACTAAACAGCCAACAAAGTATTTTAAATTAATTTTAGTCACTTAAAAGGATTTGATAGGCACTCTGCTAGTGAGACTCAGATAATTAATGGTGGTTTATTTTACAGGGACTGTTTCTTTTCAATTTGGCAACAGGTAGATAAAAAACCCCATATATATATGTGTGTGTGTGTGTGTGTAAATATAAATATACATAGTAATGATAATACATTTTGCATGTGCATGCCTGAATAGACACACATGCTTTTAAATGTATCATTCTGGAGTGAACTGATTGCAGCCTCTGATGTGCTGGGTTGCAGAACTCTTCCTGTTGTATGCAGTCCTATGGCCATGTTTTTACAGGCTTGTAACATGCTTCAAGCTGTGACAAAGATTCTTGTTTTTCTGTAGCATTATTGTAACTATCATGTATTAAAAATTGCCACTTGCATTGTGTGAGCTGTAATGCTGGGGAAAACTGTGGGTGATTAAATTATAATTACATGTGAGCATTCCAGTAGCAGCAGCCCAAACTGCTCAAGCAGCAGGAGAAAGAGGAATAGGAAGGCAACGTTGGAAAGTATGGGAACTTAGAACAGCAGAAATACACAAAACGGGATTTACTTTTCCTTTATTTTTTTAAACCCATTCTTATACATTTAATTTTGCTGCTTTATAATTGTTTTGTTTGCATTGTGAATTCATGCATGCAAATTCAGGATATACAAGTTTTCAGTAGCTTGAAGAACCTCATATATGTTTATATTTTACATCGGTCTTTAAATGCCTAAATACACAGTTAGGATTTCCAAAGGAATTTGCTCTCTTCAGAGCACAGAGGAATGTAAATAGCTGTTATGCATCTTTGCATGTCCTTCTAATTTCACTTGCATAAATATCCAGCTATGGACTCATAATTACCAGGCTGAATTTTCCAGAGTATGCAAACTGTTCCTGCACAAGTAAGTAATAACAGAGCAAACTTACTAAATGTGCATTTAATTTAACCTCTATATGGTAAGTGCACAATTGGGAATTACAGGAGAGAAGACCATCCCTGTGGAAGTTTGTTTCAGCAAGCTGGGATTTTAAGGGTAATGAGTTCATCAGATCAAAACCATAATTGTAGGATGGTTTGATTCAAAGAGCACATAGGCATGTGCAGCAGAGGCTGGGGAAAAAAAAGCTAAATTAAAAAAAACCCTAAGTGTACTGTGATTTGGGTTTCATATAAACTTGTATTTGGATTTTGGACTTCATTTCAGGTACCCAGAACAATCAGAAATCTTTACCCCCAGGGAATTTGTTTAACATCTGTTAAAAGGTGCTTTTTCTGATGCAGCATCTTCCTGTCTGTAATGCTGTGACACTATGGTGAAAAAGTGAAGGTTATTGAATGCAATATTCTAATTAAAACAGAAATGTAGTCCTGTCCACTTCTGCTGCCAGTTCCTTTCCCTGCCATCAGCTGAAAACTTGGGCTGGCTGTGGTTATAAGTTTCCTTCTGCCCACTGTGCATACTTTGTACCCCATCTCAGTGATTCTGTTCTTTATATTACAGAGCTACTATGGTGCTTCTCCCCTTCTTTGACCATCACATCCATTTTATCTTCTCTCAACAGAGGCTTTGATTTGGTCTTTTCTCCCCCTGTGTTTTAAAGAGACCATTGCTCAGTGGTTTTCCCATCTCAGGTGGAGCCCCTGGCCATTGCCATAATAAATTGATCTGACAATAATTAATCATATTTTAAACCCACAGTCCCATAGATTTTGAGAGGGCTTTACACTGTATCTGTGCACCCTGCAGTGAAAAAAGATCCTGCCTGCAATATTTCAACTGACTCATAAACATTTAATCAAATTTTATGGCAATATCCGTAACCCTAATGCAGTCTGAGACCTTTGTGCTGTGAATTAATTCAGCTCAGTAGCATTTCAATGTATATTTTGCAGAAGTTTTATCTTCTTTAAAAATTGAGGTGATAGATACTAAAATAGAACATGTTCAGTGTATTATATTAGATTTATTTTGTGCGTGTGTGTGTGTATGTGTGGGTTTTTCTTTTCTTTTCCTGCCTGCACAGTTTCTGCCTCACTCACACTCTCTTTTCCGTGACTGTACATAAGTACTTCAAACATCTTGCTGGGAGGCAGGTGCTTTGATGTTATTGACAAACCCACCACCTGACTGGGTATGGTGACTGAGACCTGAGTGCATCTGAAGAATCAGGGCAGGTTATTCTTCACTGGTCCAAAAGAACCACATTATCAAGATTATAAAGGTGTCTTAGGGCCTTCCTCTCCTCCTGACATCAAAGGCAGTTTGGTTACTCCTGAGATCGAACCAAGGAGTAGTGTTACAGCTGCTCCCTGCAACATTACTTAGAATTGTGGCATGAAAAGGTGGACAGTTCTACTGAGGCAATTCTGTGGACACTTAATTGTTTTTAAATTTGCTTCTCTGCTATTAGTTGCTGTATGCATATTCATTTTTCACAGCACCTTGGTGATGGCAGGTTGCAGTTTTACCGGTACAGGGTATATTTAATTGGGCAGCCTTCTTAAAGGTGAGGCATAAAATAATATCATAACATCAAGATTTGTTTGTTATTATTGCTAAATTAATGAAAGAACAGCAAAATAAATGCATCTTTTTAAAAATAAAATTAATAATCTTTTTTCCTTCCATAGTTAACCAATAAAACCAAACCTCCTTTTCATTCATTGTTTAACCCCAAACAATGTCATGCAGCTGCGATCTGAGGGGTAGGTGAATTCTGGTTTCCATTGCCATCAGTGCATCTTCCAGTAATTTAGTGACAGTATCATGTTATCCATATCTCATTGCTTTCCATCTTAGATAGAATGTCATTTCACAAGAGTAAGAGATTTCAAAGGAACAGAAGACAGCTTAGAGAAAGAGCAAAGCATTTAATTCATTGTAAAACTGAAGAAATGTAGTAAGTTGAGCATGCAGTGTCTAAGAAAATTCTTTAAAAAATAGATGCCTTCCTGAATGATAGCAAAACTGTGTCGTGTAACTTAAAAACTTGTAATGCTTTATTGTCAAGATTTGCATGTCCAAACCACAGTTTTAAATTCTGGACTTCTGGCATTCATTCCTGAGGCAACAAGGCTAAAATGATAACACCGTCTGCTTTTCCTCCTCAAGCTTTATAACACAATGGCAAATCTCAGCCAGATTAACAGAAGATCAGAAGTCTGGAATTCATGACAGAAAGACTGCATCACAGGCACTAACTGTGTGATAATTGGGCTTCCTAAGCTGAAAGCATTAGCATTTGTAAAGCTAATAAGTGTTATTGTTGATAAGACTTGATTTTTTTTTAAAATTTTTCAAATAAATTGATTTCCCCTCGACTTTGTAGAAGTGCAGAGGTACACGCACAAACCAAAGCTATATGTACTCTTTGGTACAATTAGAATAGAAACTAAGTGCTCTAAATGAAGTATCATTTTTGTATACATATTTATATATATAAATATGTATTTACATGTGTATATGTATTTTCACAAGGTGGGGCCTCTGTTCTTGTTTGCTCAATTGAGAGTATGTACATCTTAAAAGCATAACATAAAATATTGTGAGGAATCATATGTATGAAGAATGTGTTAATTCTGTCAACTTGCTTTTTGAATCTTTAGTAGAGAAACATCCTGCCCTCTGTTGTATCTGCAGTACACTGCAAATTCACAACTTTGTACCAGCTAACAATCTGAATTAATCTTGCTTTCTATTTAGATCCCCTCTGCTGCTATTTTGTGCTGCTGAGAGCACTGTGCAGATGTCCTTCCATGATAATCATTAAAGAGAAAAAAATCTGCTTAATTTCTTCTGACCTAGGCATTTGTCATTTGGAAAAGAAAATCACTATTTATACCCACTTCCTAACTGAATTTTAAGTGCTCCTGGTTCTCATACTTTTTTTTGGAGGGTATTGTGCACATGTTCTGATGTTGTACAGTACCTTGGTTTGCGAGGAGTTAACTTCAACAACATTATTAATTAATTTATTTTTTTAAAAAAAAGGTTTTTAAGTATTTTTCTCAGATTTTTCATTATTTAAAAAAAAAAAAAACCCTCACTATTTTTTTTTTACACAATAGGCTTTCATCAAATTTGTGACATAAATATATCCCAGTACAGCTAAACAGACAGTCCCAGTCACTTATATGCATAGTTGCAGCCAAACCAATTCCACATGTGGTACTGATATTGCTAAGTAGTATCACTCTCTCCTATAAAAATACCATGTTGTGATCATCTGACATTTGCTGCATTTGCTGTAGTTTCCATCTTTACTGATTTTAATTATATGATGGTTTTCCTAAACTATTTCTAGTGAACTGGAAAGTATTGAATGATGAATGTAATGACTGATACATAGTAAAATACAGTATTACTTTGTGTTAATCTACTATAAACTAGATTATTCGTGTAAATGATTAGCCACAGGATAACTAGACTGATGCAAAACAATGTGCAGTGTGAGGAAGTACTTACACTTTATTTTTGCTTCTTACACTTGTTTCTCTAAAGCTCAAATTATGCCTTGAGTAGTGGAAGACAATCTGATAGTTGAAACCTAGGCAATTTTTTTCTTTCTCAAGGACCAATTCAGACTAGATTTCAAAAACTAAATAAACAACAGTCTGGCTGCCCATTGAGAAGGAATGTGTCAGGTTTCTGTGTATCTAAGTCTTTTAAATGATCTCCCCTTAGACATTCACAAGGGGCCATGTGATCTCTAAGGAATTACCTTGCCAGTGCTGCAGAATGATGGGGATGTGCTTGGGTGTTACTGGGTGGGAAGGATTTGATCACTGAAATACAGCTTCAGGTAAAGCATCAGGGCAGTATATTCCAGGGCAATATACATTTAGAAACGGTGAGGGAAAGGTTTCACCTTCAACGATGCATCAATTACTACAAAACCCATAACAAATGTGCTGACTACTCAAACAGAGGTTTTAAGAGGAGTAAGGGATCCCTCTACAAGTTGTTTGCATTACAAACCTTATTAAATGAATTGTAAACATGAGTGTGTAGAAGATGTGTGTGACCCCTGGGCACTACAGCTCTGTGCTGAACCCTAGGGACGAGGAGGACTGTCATGATGTCCTGCTCCTGTTGCCTGTGGCAGCCACTCCGGGTGACTGGATCAAAACTTGAGGTTTACAGGTAGGAAAACCTCTACAGTTTGAGTTGCTGAGTGTGCTGAGACTACTTGGGAAAGTGCCCAGAGTGGAAAAGGTTAACAGACCCCACCACACAGAGAGAAGCAGAGAGTGTTGGATGTAGCAAGATGTTTGAAGGAGGGGACCCACTTGGTGGATATGTCACCGTGATCTCCGGGGCAGGGACACTGGTGCTGTGACTGGAAGCTGTAGGACTGTAGCTTGGGGCTGGTTGTAGCTGTGAGCAGCCATGCTTAGATGGCTTTAAGTGCTGTGCAGTCCTTACCATTGTTAAGGACAAAGGTAGTGTCACAGGTAGTGTCCCAGATCTAGCTCTACTTTACTTCAGTCTTCTATAACTGCACTTCTGCTTTGGTGGATCAGTAACCAGCTGCATGTCTTACCAGACTTCACAAAACTCAGAATCGAGTGTGTGGCTGTTCTATAAATTGAAGGAAAAATGTGTTAAGTATGCCAGGAGCCTGGAACAAAATCTCTTCTTGTATGCATTCCTATTCCATGCAAGAAGATGTGAATGAAGACTAGATAATGATCAGAGGAGAGAGAAAAAGATATAATTAATTATTGTAATTGATTGCTGTGAGCAAATGTCACAGCATTTCTACAGAACATGAGTTGTGTAGAAAAAAACAGCCCATAGATGTGGTTAAAGATTAAGTAACAGCAGCCATGCACAAGGGTGTTAAAATGAAAGTTGCGCTGTTGAGATTAATGTGGAATTTCCTGCCTTTTTAGTCAGACCTTTTAAAGTTTGTTTGAGTTGCTGCTTATGTGTGGTCACATACTTGTCTGTAGGCATGTATCATTGTATCACTATATCTGTAATAAATCAGTATAAATTACTAGCATTTTATGTGCTAAACTGAGAGAATATTCACAGACTCAAAATCTCCAGAGAAAATTAAGGATTTTTTGTGTACAATAACCCCATGAAATTTTTATTCTTGTGATGATTCAAATATATACAAGAAGATGCATCTGGCTCAAGATATTGAGCTTAAAATAGTTGAAGGCTGGGAAAAATATTGTTTTTCTGTTCTTACTCTTTCATAGGTACCTGCACATGAGGCACTGCAGCAGGCTGGGTACAGGGCAAGATGAACCTGTACTCAGAACCAGGGCATCCTTTCTTATGTTACCATAGTGCAAAGTAAATAAAGGCAAAATTCTTGCCTTTTTTTTGTTGGTTTTTTTTTTTGTTGTTGTTGTTTGTTTGTTTCAGGACTCAAATGAGAAAATTATGTTTTGATGTAATTGCAGTTTTGAAAAATACACATCTAAAAGGAGTAAGATTTGAGAGAACATTCAAATCTTCATGAAAGGGTCTAGACAGGCCCATCTCTTGAGCTTTGTGCTGCAATACTTATGCTGTCCTATAGGTACTGCTGGCTCTGATGGGGGAATATTGAGGATTGGTCAGGCAACTGGTCACTGAAGAGAGTATTGTTGGCTTTTGGGGTCAGTACTTCTTATCTTGCCTCAAATCTTAGCAAATATGGAATTTCTTTGAATGTCTGGCATTTTACTAATTTAAAAATATCTAAAGTGAGGTGAATTTTTGTTGGTTTGTTTGTTGGGTTTTTTCTTTAATATTCATTGGAAAAATTGTTGCTGAACTGAGATTTTACATGCTGTATTTCAGCCTCAAGCAGATTTTTATAGCTAAGTAATAAACCCCTGAAAATGGGGTTTTATAATGGAAAATGCAACTTAAGTTGAACAGCACCTCACAGTAACACGTATTTGGAACCTGCAAAATCCTTTGCTCCCAAGAGTATTGTTAGAGTGAAAAGGAGTATAATAACAGCTTAATTTATCATAAATACATAACATATTTTATGATGATTTGATTGTGTTGAAAAACTTCACCTTACAGATTTTAATAAAGCAACCTATTGGTAAACTTATTGCAGTTGGCTTTCTTTTCCTTTCACTAGAGGTCCTGGCAGAGTGAAGCATAAATGACTTAGTTTTAGAAGCTGGTTATTAAAAAAAATAGATTTCCTGTCTGTTTGACTTATTTATGAAGCTGAAAAATGACTAGGCAGGTCACTGGTGTGTGGCAGAGCTAATTTCTCCATTCCTTCAGCTTGCAATGAGTAAAACGTTATGGTTAAGCTGCATAATCCATTTTCCTTTGTGAACATGAAACACAAGAAATTATCTGAGATACATACATCAAACCCAGGAAAATTCTCATCTTCTGCAAAACAGAAGAAACGGATAAATGTGGACTGTGCTACCTTCTGGGCAAATTGGTCACCAGAAGTGTTCTCTACCAGGGATAGATCAGTCTTGCTTCCTTAGTTTGCAATGAAAGCTTTGTTTCTTGGCCATATTATGCCTAACTTGAAGTGACATCAAGAACTGCCACAAAGCAAAGCTGAATTCGTATATACAATTTCCTTGCCCAGTGGCCACCTTAGTATTTGTGTTATGTTCCTAATGAAGTAAGGATTATTGAATGTTGAGCTTTGTTTATCTTCCCATCTTATATAACTAGAAATCAGAAATTGAGAAGTAGAGAGGAGGTCTGTATTTCTCTGTACATTGTTGTGTTTTACTATTATGTTGGTGTTAGAGGAAAAAAAGTATTATTTGACTTAATTTTTGTTTGAGAACAAGTGAGATTGTTTCAGTTAAACTTGGGAGGACTTTCGAACCCCTTAAAACTTCGAAAATGTTATAAAAAATGACTCTAATAAAAACATGAGCTTTAAAATAAAACTCCTACTCTAGAGAACTGGAAGTGCATTGAATATTCCTTTTCAACTCTTCTTCTGAGAAGTCAGAAATCTCTCTAAGAGATTCTTAAAATACTTTTCCTAAAAAATGTGAATTCAAACTGATTTGGATTGCTGTTATTGGAATGTGAATTGGATTTATGACTACTAATGGAGTATGTGCTTGATGTTACAGTATAGATCTAGAACCAAGTGAATGATAAATTATATATTACCAAAATATCACATCTTTGCATTTTTGTTGTAAAATATTGGGTTAGTCTGCACTTGTAAATGATTTTGATCCCCTTTCCTCTATAATAATGAAATGAAAATTACAGTAGATAAAAATAACATGAATTCAGAATGTTTCCAATTAGGTTTTATAGCCTATGTCTGAAAACATTTGGCCTATGGGTTTTCATAGTGGTTTTTCGGTTTGTTTTGGTTGAGGGAGGGTTTTAAGTGTGGTAATCATTTCCTTTCTCCCTTGACTCCTGCAAATCTGAAAATATTGATTTTATTGTAATTCTCAGAAACAGAGACACGAAGTATTTACTAAGAAAACTGAGTGACTAAGCAGAAGCCAGATCTTTTTTTTTTTAAAAAATATGCTGGAGGATGCTTTGAGTATGCCACAGAAACCACAACTTTCTCCAGTCAGTTTGTGATCAGGAGAGGGAGCACAAATAAGTTCCTGGGCAGTATTTCAGTTAATATTTCCTTTCAGTGATTAATGGATGCCTGTCTCAGGAAAGGTAATCTTACCTAAAGACCTAAATTGTAACTTGTCCTGATGAAAATCCCAGCAGCTTGAAAAATTCATGTCTTATGAACCCAAACTCTTATCCTTCTATCATTTACTTTTGTCCCATTGCCTTGCCTATTGCCCACTGAAAAAAGACCCTCTTTTTTTCAAGTCCTTTTGCTTATGTCCTAAACAATTAATGACTTCTTGTCTTGCTCTGAGCTCCTGTTTCCTCATCTGCTCTCATCTTCTTCAGACTGGATATCTCTCAAAATTAGTTGTTTCCTTTAATTCCATGCAGTCCCAGACTTGCAGATCCAGCCATTCCCCACTAACTTGACTTTGTCCTTCTACTTTCTGTTGCTTTGTCATGGTGTCTTCTGTCAAGTAGCCAAGTATTCACACACTGTTTAATCAACAGCTTTCTTTACTGACTTGCTACACTTTCAGATGGATATCTTTATGCTTTCTCGTACTTAGGAGATCCTGCAAAACTGTGTAGAGGCTACAAAACCAACACTGCTTAGTTTGATGGGTATGAATTGGTACCTTTTGTAGTTGGTGACTGATATTATCTATGATTTCTTTCCTGACATTACACATTAGGCTTTCTTGCTTTGTAATTAAATCTCATCGCTCAGAGATGGGTATGTTTCTATTGCAGTTTTCTTGTTGTTGTTCAAACCTTAATGGGAGTATTGATCAGTGCTTAGCATCTGTGATTATCAGTGGTAATACCAAAAAAATGCATACTTTGGTAGGTACCTTCCAGTCTAGATCTACATAAATGTAATTATTTTGTACTTCAATTTGTGCATTCCTGAAAATAGTTTGAAAGCTGATGCATTCTTTTCTAGTTTTTAAAGAAATACTGAAAACCAAGCTGATGTTATTTGACCTCATTGTTTCTTTGATGCAGTATCATAAAATAAATTCAGAATTATTGCACAGTACTCCATGCCGTAATCAACCATAGACATTGAATAGCTGAATGATGTTATAACCTATACATTGCATAGCTGAAATCTCCCCTTACTTTTGTGTCCTCTTTGAGAAGAAATATTAGAATGAATGCCATTAGAATGAACCTTCCCTTAACAAATAAGAGCTCTTTATCCAGAATTGGTTTTGACAGGTCTACTGTAATGTATAAAAATTGGTGATTTTTTTTCATATGTGGTACATTTATATTTTTCTCCCACTGCTCAACTTTTTTTTAGATCAGGTCAAAACTCTGGGTAGCAATTTTTTGGAAATATTTTCTGTATTTCATGAAAAGCTCTTGGAAGCAATCAAAATATTGTATGAGGCTGGAACTTTACCTAGTTGTTAATTGGCAGGTTAAACTTTTATGGGTTTCTGGTACCCTGGTGATACATGACTATTAAAAATTGCAGGTGGTTCAAGGGAAAGGGGGAGGTGAGTTCCTGTGCTAGTACTATATCATAAAACTATATATTTCATGTGCCTGTTGTGAAAGTGGAGACTTTAATACTTTTTCTCCATATAAGATGATTAAAGAATTTTTATGGATCTCATTAACTAAAAGTTTTTCTCTGTGAATGTTGAAAAATGTAATGCTTATGGATAAGAACAGCAAAAATAATTAGCCTCTGTGGTGCCTCCTTTGGTTTAACAAAAGCAGTGTGGTATTAAATGTGCTTATTCAATCTGAGCTGAAGTTTGTTCTTCTGCACAACATTCTGGCAATGATTTGTCCATTTTCCTTTATTCTGGCATGATCAATCATAGGAAGTGAAAGAGTGGGATTGTCAAATGTTCCAAGTACAATAAAATACTACAGTGAGTTTCACAGAGTCACAAAGCCATAGATTTGTTGAGTTTGGAAAGGACTTCTGGAGATTATACACTCTCACCTTCCAGCTCAAAGCAGAGTCAGCTACAACAGATTCTGAACATGTCAGAGGTGGGTTCTCTATCACCTCTGAGGGCACCATGTTTCAAAGTGAAAAAAGTACTTTCTTGTATGTAAATGGAACTTACTGTATTTCAGTTTGTGTCCATTGCCTCTTGTCCTTTCACTGGACACTACAGGGAAGAATCTGTCTCCAGACTTTACAAGGCCATCACCAGTCAGACATTTGTGCACATTGATTAAATACCCCTGAGCCATCTCACCTCCAGGCTGAACAGTCCCAGCTCTCTCAGCCCCTCATATGAGGGTCCTGTCCCTTCTTTGTCTTTTGTAGACCTTTGCTGGACTTGTTCCAGCATGTCCGTGTCTCTTCTGTACTGAGAAGTTTTATCCCCAGGACTGGGTGCAGCCTCACCAGTGTGTAACAGAGTGAAAGGATCACCTCTCTCAACATTGTCCATCTTTGCACTTCTGGGTTCACCCAGTCAGGCCTTATGGTTGTATTTAATCTTAACTTTACTTGACTGTCCTCTGTGGATGGCCCATTTTCAGTGCTCCAGACTTTCCCAGTGGTGGCAGTGGCCTTGCAGACAAATCTTAGCAGTGAATACAGAGGTGAAAAGGGTGTTGAGTTCCTTGGCTTTTTCCATGTCCTTGATATTGGGTCCCCCACCCCATTCAGCCATGGCCCTACATCTTCCCACATCTTCCGTGGTTGAGATTGGAGGCTTGTTTGGAAGGGTTTACAAAGGCTGCAGTGGTCTTTCTTATATTAGCCAGAATTCAGAGGAAAGGTAGGTGATTACTAGCAAAGACTGCTAAGGCTTATGGTTGAATTATTTGCATGTTCTTGTTCTGTGGTGTTAGTTCTGAGGCTGCACAGACTCCGTGTAACACAGGATGTTTCTGCTTGTGAAGAAGGTGCATCAGGAATGAAAACACAGTACTGAGTTTTGAAACTCAAATCAGTCTAATCTGGTGAGGGCTATGCTGCTACCCTGCTCATGTAAATTTAGTGATTTCTGGAATCAAACATAGAACCTCCCTGAACTTTTTCACTGAGATTTTTTGGCCTTCTAGGCATCCCTTCAGTTTTTGGTTTTTTTTTTTGGTGTAGAATTATCACAGGTTGCCTGAGATGACTGAAAGGAAAGCAGTCTAGAGAAGTATAAGTTTTTAGCTTTTTCACTTTGTACAGGTGAAATAGGGAAAAAGTAGGGTCTTTTTCCCCTACTTCACAGGGAAGTCAGGAAGTCTCTGAAGTCAGGAAAAGTATTTAATACATGTGCATATAAATAAACATATATTAATCAGGAGAGCCTTTTCAGAAAAAAAAAATTGAGATTTGTACACGTATGTCTTTCTTCTTTCACTAATAACACTGAAATAACCTTCCAAAAGACACGAGAACTTGAGATCCTGATTCTTCTTTCGACATGTCACTCTGCCTGCCATAATTTCTAGGAATGAATTTATTTTTCTGATCACTCCAGAGACAGTGTCACTGGAAGCTTCTGACTGGGAAGACTTCATTTCACTGAGCAGCTATGAAATTCAGCAGAAATGCAGTTCCTGCATGTCTATACTGAAATTCTAATGATTAATATTGATTGAGAGCAAGTAGTCAGGAACCTGGAATGTGAAGCATGGAAATTAAAGAATGAAATAAAAATATTTTGATAGAAATATCAATATATTTTCTGTATTGGAAAGACCTGTTTGTTCTCTCCTTTTAAGAGATGACAAATATAGGAAAAACTAAACTATATGTCTCTAATAGCCTTTGAAAAAACCAAAAAAAATTATCATTTACATATAACAAATAACTTTATTTACAAAGCACAGCCGTATCTCTTGTACAATTCAAATTCAAGATTAATATCTTGCATTCATCATTTGAATGTTGCTTAGTAATTTAAAATTCATTGGCAACACACCAAACAGCAAAAGATTGTAATGTAACTGAGCTGTCTCTGTACTGCAACAAGAGATGACTTCTCATGCACTAGCACAAAAACTTACACAAACCATATTTACAAATTATTTATTGCTCTATGGTCTTCATAGAACAGCAGAAAAGCAAATGCAAGAAATGTGATTTAAAGAGATCTAAGGTAGAAATACAGAATAGTAAGCTTGTGAAGATAGAAAAATATACAGAATTATCATCTGGTGACAAAAAAATTAGTTGTAAGGATGACCCCTTAATACAAATAGAAACTTGAATACATTCTATTTATTTCAGTAAAAATTTTATACTTTTTATGGCCTGGAAATAAGAACAACTCCCAGTATTACATAAATGGATTCCAGAAATTTTAAAGTGTGCCACCAACGAAGCCCTGGCTTTCAGAAATATAAAGAGCAAAATGGCTATTCAAAAACTGCATGCTCCTCAGCTATGTTTAATACTAGAAAACAGAGAACCACTTTTACATTTACTTCACAGGGCCTCATTCCAGATAAAATTCCTGAATAGAACTCAAAGGCACTTATATGCAAAAAGGTGCTTATGGGCAAGAGTTTCCAAGATGAATTGTATTTGCTGTCTCTATATTTGAAAAGTAGCAAGAGTTTAATTTATTCAGTTTTAAATTGCTGTTATAAGAGCTGTGCTTATGCACCTGAAATCTACTTAGGTTATTTTAATAATTATTGATGCAATTTTAATTGTCCGAAAAGAACTTTGAAGTTATAATTAAAATACTATTTTATTTAAACAATTAAAGTAATTATTAGAAAAGTATTAAATGAGAATGTGTTATCAGTGCACACATGCATGTGTTTCACCAGGCTGAATTTAAAAGACTTGGGTTTTTTTTCTCCTTTATAGACACTTATTTCTTATAAAATCCAGGTTCTGATCAAAGAAATGTGTATCCCATTAATGGTAACTTTCACTTAATATGTGTTGGAATGAACCTCTAAAAGAAATGCTGAGAATTTCAGATATGGCTGGTGTTGAATTGGAGATTAAAGGTCTAGGATCCTTACAAATGCTATCATTTGAGCAGAAAAATTTGCTCCTTGAATGAAAAATGTCTGCATAGAATATGTAGGAATGCATTTGGATCTTGTTCTTTCAGTAACAGCTTTTGGCTTCAGGTTCCCTGCAGCAGCAGCATTGTAATTTTAATTGTATGTAAAATCAGGCCTTCATTATAAGAAAGCTCTTAGGCAAGTCCAATGACATCTGCACATTACCAGCAATAAACATGAAGTAAATTTTTAATGAAGGATAACTTCATGTGCTGCCACACATCAATGATCCTGGCTTTTTTCCCTGATTTGTTCTGCTGCCTAAATGTTTAGCATGGAGTCCTTAGTGCTTTTGTTGCCTCATAACCCTACAGAAACAACTGATGTTGTTTTGCATCTCAGTGCTGTGAATTTAAATGGATTGAGAGCCAAGTTCTTAGCTTCTTTTGTAGGGTTATTGTAACCTGTTCATAATATGCTATGCTCTTTCCATGTGGTGGACTGCAGTATGGGGGGCCAGGAGAAAAATAGTGGCATCCATCAGTGGTTTATGTCTCTTCTGTACTGTCCAGCAGTGCACAGGGTTGTGTACACAATAGGTTGCTCAACTCACTTGTATATCTGCTGATCCATCCAAGGAATATGCACAATTTCTTACCTCTGTTCTTGCCCACTCTTCCACCCTCTGCTTAAGTGTTAATCATCTGTTGCTTAAGTGTTGGAAATGGAAGGGAGTGGTTCTTCTTCTCCTTGAGAAAAGCTACAACAAGGAGACATGCCAGACACAGCTGACATTTAGCTTATGTCACTGGGTTTGCTTCAGGTTGAGTGAATTGAACATAAATTTATCATGTGTAACATCTTTTAACACTGGCGAGGTTTTTTTATTATTATTATTTTTTGGTTGTTTGGTTTTGTTGGTTTGGTTGGTTTGTTTGTTTTGGGTTCTTTTTTGTGTGGTTTTTTAAATGTGATTAGAAAGCAGAATATGCTTGGCCAGTGTTAACTTTGTCTTCTGAGTGAGAAGAATGAGTTCAAAGAATGGTATTAAGATGCACAGAGCACAGTTCATCTTGTGCAGCTTTATCCATGTAAAGATCACTGGCAGTAAAGAAATTCCACACATTCACTGTAGCCGTGCTAGGTCCTTAATGAGATTTTTCAAGCAGCTTGGACTGTTTTCTGGTGAGGAAAGGCAAAGGATCTCTGTATCAAAGTTATGTTTGTTAGGGAGTACTTTGAACAGAAGAGTGCTTTTCAGGGACAGGGCTGTGATGGAAATCTCATTCCTGAGTCTTGGGAGTCTCAAGATTTCCACAATAAACTCATGCCTAGCCTTTGTAATTATATCTTTAGAAAACCACCCTCCAGTTACTGCCTGTGTTTTAGTACCTCTGGGCACTTACGTATTATATTAAATGTTAGAACAAAAGCTGGATAAAAACGTTGACATTCTGACAATCGTGGAAGAGGAGAGCTCTTAGAAAATTTAATACCCTCACCCCAGAACAGGAAAAATAATCTTACAGGTTTCAGTAGATGGATGGATGTATACACTATTCTATTTTTCTACAGCAATCTCAACATTCCTAACTCTCATTAATCATTTCAGAATCTCTGCATTGCTATTTTTAGAAGCATAAAGAATTTCAGTATTATAACATGATCTGTGCATGAAAAAGGTCAAATAAATGGTCTGCAGTGGAGATTTGCTGCTAGAAATATATTGGTATAAAGTTGAAGTGGCTTTATAGCACAGTACTACTGGGTAGGTGCACAGTAATTTACTAAATTACAACAGATTTAAGCTGCTGGAACATTTTTATTAATACTCCTATTTGTTTTTACAATCCACTTACCTCAGAACATAGCAGTTTATTCAAAACAGGTACCTTGAGCTGAATTTCTAAAAATATTTTTGTATTTTTTATGAATGGTTAAAACCCAGAGGCTCTGTGTGCTAGAAGTAAAATACAGACATTTTACAGCTTTCTCACATTTTGTCACCTATTCTAAGACTGGATGTATTGTGCCAAATCACCAAATGGAGGCAGCTGAAGGGACCAAGTGCTTTCTTATCTGTAGGAACTGTTTTTTGAAGGACCACGTACAAGATATGAGGAGCTTGACTAATGCCTCTCATTTGTATGCAGATGTGTCTGCTTCTGAAAAAATGAGCACCAGCCAGAGATAAATTTAGAGCTCTTGCTTTTATGAACTTACTGAAGAGTGTAATGTATGTAAAACACATTGTATTTAAAATGGTGAGACTAAACATGTTCTGATGGCATCTTAAAACCAAGGCCAGTTTTTTAAAGTCACTGGAGCTTAAGTTTGAGGATAAAGGCATCTTTCAGTACAGAGATTTTCTGCAGAACAGTTGTTTTAAGCCAAAGCATTACAAGTTTGCTACATCTCTAGGTACTTTTTGTGCAGTTTAGTAGTCAGCAAATACAAAAACATCTTCTGAGATACAAAACATGCAGTCTAAATTTCTGGCTTGCTAATGTATCTTTTGGGTTTTGGGTAAGTCCAACTTCCATGCTTTCCATCTCTTCTTTTAATCTGTTTTTTTTCTTCAGTACCAATCCTGCAACTTCTATCATTGTGTCATTAAAGGCAGCAGAGTCTCCTAGACTTAAAGTGGATCTGGATTCAGACTTAACCCTATGTGAGCTAAATGCACAACAAGATTAAGCCAAAAAAAAAAAAAAAAAAAAAAGAAAAATCTGTGCATATTGTTACTATTTTTAACAGCTTGACTGTATGGATGGTAGTTAAGCATACACCTGTTTATTAAGTAAATCAAAGGCATTTTCTCCTTGAACACAGCCTTTGGAGAATCTGTGTCTTTTGCTAGTTTGATGAAGAAAAATGCTGGAGAGGTGGCAGATGGATCTGCACACAGGAGGTATCAACAGAGCTGTAACATATCTCATGGGTAGAAAGAACATTTTCTTGACCCTTTTACATCTATAATGACAGTGTAAAATATAAGTAAACTAAAATGTAGCAATATGAACTGGAGCTGGGATGCTCTTAGATGAGTATGGGATTGTGCACAAAATCAGTGTCTGATTTAGGAATTTTTTTCTGGAAGATGACATTCTTTTCCTTTGAGTCCTAAATAAAGTAGTGTTTAGTCACAGCATTTATGGCTGGACATGCTTTTAGCTGTGCTGTAAAATGCAAACAAGGTGATAAATATTTGGGAGAATTAAGTGATCTCAGGAGTTGAAATGCTGACATAATAAAGTGAACAGCAGAACTCACATTACCTGTAATGGGGCCAGGGTTTTGAATCATAATCTCAGGACTTTCTTCAAGAATCATGACATTTAATCCTGTTTTCATAGCAGCTAAAGCTACCAGAAAAGAAGTTTATTCCTTGTCATTAATTGTACAAAGCATTGTTGAAAAGCTCATATCTTGGAAAAATAATGTACGTATGTTTTTCAAGGAACGCATTGAAATCTTTATCCGTGTTCTCATATTTTGAGACTTGTGTTGAAATGTCTCATAGTGGAAGAGACAGCAAGCTGTTCTTTGTTTCCCATATTGTTAGCAGCCTCTAACTGCCATGATATAAATACATAACATACAGAAATAGTATATTAGGCTTAAATGGATGTGTTTGGGGTTTTTTCTTCCCCTGCTGGCATCTCAGGTATTACTGCTTTCAAGCTCAGATACTTTAGGTGGAAGTGTAAAAAGTGTCACCAAACCCCACTAAAATGGCTAAAATCATTTGCTGCTAGAAAGTTTAAGATGTTGGAAAATTTAGTTCTAAAAGCAACAGAGAAAATCTTGCTATTCCCTTCATTTATCCACCCATGCCTTTATTTCAAGCATATACTTTATGAATCTACAAACGATTGCCTTTATTGAAAAGTTTTTGTGTTGTTCAGGATGACTTGTAAACTCAATCTTCCCTAGCAAGCGAAACAGGAAATACCAGAGAACACTGGGTTCAGTAAACCTATAAAATTTGAGAATGCAGCCCATTATTTCTAGGGACTTTTCACATAACACTTTGGGAAGCAATGACTAATTAGGTTTTGGCTTTAACAATAACAGGTTGAGGATGGTTTTTTTTTGTTGTTGTTGTTGTTTTGTTTTTATAGCTTTCATATTAGGTAGAGCAGGGAAGGTGACTCTGAATGATGAAATATTGGCAGTGTATACACTTGCTGCTCAGTAGGAGCTTGGGGCTTTGATCCCTAGAACAATTACATTCATTGCCCAAGTTTTATTGCCGTGCTGGAGAGTTAACAAGCAGCCGCTGCACTCAGGACAGCATCCTATTAGATTTTTTTTTGATAGGTAATTGAATATTTAAAATTAATGTCTTAGATTCTCTTGATTCTTGGTAATAATAAAATGTTCACAGCATTTTTTCTCCACAACTGCACAGCAGCAGAGTATTTACATTCATCTGACCCATCACACTCCAATAATGCTTCTGAGTGTTAACTGTAGCTAGAAGAATGATTAAGTTATTGTTCCTTTTTCCTGGTTGAATACTGAGCTTTATTCTCTGAATTCACAAAATGGCAAAGCTTGACTGGCAAAAAGCTCCACAGCTTCCTAATGAATATTTAAATTTATACTCACTTTTGGTTACCATAAGAATGGACTTCTCATCAAGTACTATGGATGAAATTTTAAAGTTACAAATATGATGGAGGGATATGAAAAATAGCATTTTTTTATTTTCATTTTTGTTACTCACTGCTTTTATTGATTTACTCCTTAGCAATCCTTTAAGATTCTAGCTGATACTTCAACTAACTATGCATAGGAGATGTGCTACAGTTTTTCTGTTTACCCTTCTATTTTTTCTTTATTGATTTAGCGTCTGACGTTTTATATGTAAAAAGTGTATCATCTATCACCAGTAGAAGTCCAGGCTAGAACAGTCTGACTACAGTCAATATGCAGTATTTTTTTAAGATGTAGCTTCATATCTCATGTTAAAAAGTTTTAATTACTTTAATTTCTATTACCAGCTCTGAATAAGATAGTGTAAAAACATGGGCATGAGCTAATTAATACATTAATTACCTGAAGGGTTCCTGACTGCCAAGTAAATGCAACATTATCTAATGTCATAGAGAATAAGGTGCTGAAATGTATAAAAGAAGTTGTAACTTCTGATGTAAGTACAAATGCAAACAAATACCTTTGTGACTGCAGGTTTCCATAGTATCCAAAGCCCACAACGCTTTCTTATTTCCAAGTTCAGTAAGCCTCACTGAAACAGCCTTCTCTTCAGATGGTTTTCATTTTCAGGGTTAACTGATAATATGATAGGTTGCACTTCTCTGTGTTCTCCAAACCATCCCATGATAATCATCCCAGCATGATTATCATACCTCTTCAGGAAAATAATAATAAAATAATATTTATATGTCCATATTAGAAAGATATGCTTTCTATTAAAAAGCTAAACAAGCTGAATCAAGACTGTATAATGTTGTCTATGTTTTATTTGATCAAGTTTTTATTTGATCTGTTGACAATAATAAATTCAAGGAAAGCATATTACCAATACAGATTTATTTTCCCCAGATTAAAGAAATATATTACAGACTTGCAAGTTTCTTTGTGTATTAATCATACTGAAAATGGTTGCTTGATTGGGTCAATGGAAGTACAAAAGAAGATGAAAAAGGCCCCTTAAAGCATTTTATCTATCTGTCCTAATGGTGAGATGTGCCAGTACCTCCAGCCAAACTGGTGACCTCCATTTTGGCAAGTGAGAAGGATCACTCCATGCTCTCTTTGGTATAACAGAGGTCTGAAAAGGAAGAAGATGATGTGAGTGCCATCTGATTAGCTCAGTGGCTAACTGACCATTTAAACCAGGTAGCTTTAAAACTAGGTTGTGACCAGTGCCTAAATCAGGACTTCACTGCTGAATTATACAGTGGTTACAGCAGAGCCTACCATGTATGGATGCCTTAAATCAGTGGCTCTAACTTTGGGAGTGCCCAGGTAACAGGATCAACAGTTTACTCTTCCTGCTGTCTTTGACTTTAAGGTCTTCATTTTCTGTGGCTAAAGACTTAAGCAATCTCTCAGCTGAGATGCTGTCCAGGTAGTATGACTGAGTGGGATGATGGAGTTGTGCAAAATTCCCTAGCAGTAGGACAGGGAGAGGCCATATAGAAATTAATGTGTTCAGACTCAGTGATCAATATCTACTTTACATTTATTCTTTTTACCCATTTAAAATTGAATACTTGGAATATAGCCCAAGTAAGTTTTGTACTGATTACTAATGAATTACAAATTCATTAGTAATGAAATTAGTAATGAAATACTTCGTGAAGTTTGATAGTCACCTGGTAGAGAAACATAACAATAATTTTTGCTGATGAAATGTTCTCTGATTTAGGATATTGTCAAAATAAGGTTCTCTGGGTAACAGTAGAAGTAACTAAAGCACCAAAAGAACTTAATAATGCCTATTTGGAAGAACAAGGATAAAAATTATGAAAAAGCATTAGTTCTTCAGAGGATTCCTACATCTGGGTTTATCTTTGTAATTTGCCCATAGAATTATAGGAGCAAGTGTACAAAGTACTTGAAAAGAAATTTCTTTCTTTCTTTTTACTTCTTTGTGTTTACAAGGGTGTGGTGTCCCCATTCCTGAGAGTAGGTCTGTGTTGTAATTCAAAACCTAAGTGGTTTAGTTTGGTCAATGGATGTTAATTAAAAAACCTTGCCTGTTTGCTGTATAAACTTGTTGAAATGTGGCATCTTATTATGAAGCCTGCTGTATATCTAGAGCAGTCTCCTTGGGAAACTAGCAGGGTTTGTTTGCAGTATTTTTCCTGACAAGTGAGAGGTAAAACTGGAATAGGCTTTCCAAGGAAGTTGTGGATGCCCCTTTCTGGGAAGTGTTTAAGGACAAGTTGGATGGGACATTGACCAACCTGGTCTAGTAGGAGGTGTCCCTGCCCATGACAGAGGTCTTTGAACTAAGTGATTTTTAAGGTCCTTTCCAACCCAATGCATTCTATGATTCTTTGTGATGGAAATGACTGACTTCCTCATCCTGAAACCTTAGGCAGTTTGCACTAATTCACTGATGTATGTGCCTAAACACATTAATAAGGCTAAAATAGGCAGGGCACCTAATGATGCATGCTGAGCTGGGGATAACAGACCAGCAGAGGGGCTTACTGAGAGCACTGAGAGCAGAGCCTTTATATCCTAATTAAACCCTGTAAACCTCCATTTAGTACTGGAAATCCAGTATCAGGTTTGCCGAGGTGATTTTAATTAAAGCTGATGTTAGTCTCAACTTCATGTGTGTTTCTGACTGAAATAGTCTTTTTGAATATGTGTGTGTGTGTGTACACATGTGTATATATGTACATATATAGACATCTATCTGTTGGAGTGTATTTGTGCATATGTTTGTATTCTGTTGCATTTACACCTTCTGTAATTAAGAACAGATCATCTCTGTGTTTAAACTAGTAATTGTCTGACTTTGAAGGGAATACTGACAAGTTATTTTTACTTCTTTGTTATCACCTGTCATGTTAAATCTAGTACCAGGTGAGGGTTCTGTGACCCTTATACTGAGGGAGGTGGGAAGAACGTTTGTGCTTCCCTGGTCTATAAATATCCATCTTTGTGTAACCATTGCAGGACCAGATGTCATGTTGTAGAGGAATAAAGCACTACTCCTACATATAAATAGGACTGTAATGCCTCAACAAAGGAAATAGGAATTTATTATTTTTTGAAGCTTGATTTTAGAAAGCTGGTGTATCAAAGTAAATTTAAAGAAAGAGTTCACTGTAAAATCTGAGATAAGACAACTGGCTTCTGTTTTCTGGTCAGGTGGAAAAGGATATTCTTGATTAGAAAACAATATATATTTCTTTACTGAAAGTGTGTGTGAAAGAGATAGCCATGTGAAACTGGGAAAAAAGGGAAAAAGAGTGGTAGAAGAGTGGAATGCTGTAACAGAACAGTTAGACCACAATTAAATTGTCCAAATACTCTTAATTTTCCTTGTTACCTCTTCTGCATAGCCATTTAAGTTTCATTATTGTCACTTCCCCCCTCTCCCCTACAAAATTGGGCTTGTTTGTTACTACTTGATAAGTGTTCTAGCTGTATAGCTAGACCATCTTTTTAAAGATGTCTTATTTATCTCTCTTTTGGGTAAAGCTCTGCCTTTATTTATCCTGCACTGGATATGGAATTTTTTGGTGCCCTATAGGATTTTTGATACTGGTTATTGACTGTTTTATCTAAGATATTTTTTTTTTCCTCATAATGTTCTTAATAGATGAAATGTTGTTATTTTGATTTTATAACTAGACAACTCAAACTTAGAGTACTGCTGTGCAGAGTTACTTTAGCTAGTTTTGGTTGAGCTAGGTAGTCTACCAGAAGCTGCATAATAAAATGATCTGCATTGTGCTTCCCAAATTAGCCTGAGTGAAGCACTGTGGCTGTGCTATATTAAGACAGGATATCTCTGACTTGCAGAGCATTCTGCTGTTTAGATATATCCTTAGAGGTTATCTAAAATAGGAATATAACTGCACAACATAAAAAATTCTGTTTCTCAAAGTACCTAGTAATATTATTCCTGTGGATTGGGTAAGATCCATTCAACTTCACACATTACCACCATGGTCAGAAAAGACCTCTAAGATCACCAGGATCAACTATCACATCAGAAAAAAAAACAAACATGCCCACCAGAGCATGTCCTGAAGTGTCACATCTAATGTGTTTTTTTAATACCCCCAGGGATGGAGACTCTACCACCTCCCTGGGCAGCCTGTTCCTGATTGTTCTTTCAGTAAATAAATTCTTCCTAGTATTTGGTCTAAACCTCCCCTGGCATGAGTTCAGACCATTTCCTCTTCTCCTATCATTTACTTGTGAGTAGAGGCCAACATCCACCTCACTGCAACCTCCTTCTCATAGTAGTAGAAAGTAATAAGGTCTCCCCTCAGTCTCTTTTCCAAACAAGACAACCCCAGTTCCCTCAGCTGCTCAAGAGACTTGTGCTCTAGACCCTTCACCAGCTTTGTTGCCTTTCTCTGGACATGCTTCAACACCTCAGTGTCCTTCTTGTACTGAGATCTACTGTCTACTACTGAACGCAGCACTTTAGGTGCAGCCTCACCAGTGTACAAGGGCACAATTACTTCTCCTCTCCTGCTGGCCATGCTATTCCTGATACAGGCCAGGATGCTGTGGGCCTTCTTGGCCATCTGCTGCCTTGTATTCAGCCAGCACCCCAAAGTCCTTCTCCTCGGGGCAGCTTTCCAGCCACTCTTCCCCAAGCCTGTAGTGTTACACGAGGTTGTTGTGACTGCAGTGCACAGGAAGGTCTGTTGTGACACTTGTCCTTGTTGAACCTCATGCACTTGGCCTCTACCCATCGATACAGCCTGTCTGGGTTCCATTGTAGAGGCTTCCTACTTTTGAGAGGACCAACACTCCCACCCAGTAGTCTGCTGCAGTCTTGCTGAGGAAGCTCTCAATCCCCTCATCTAGTTCGCTGATAAAGATATTAAACATTACCAGCTCCAAAACTGAGCCCTGGGAGACATCACTGATGACAGACAACAAATTGGATTTAACTCCTTTCAGCACAAGTCTCTGGGCGTGGCCATCCAGACAGTTTTTTACCTAGAGAAGATGAATCTGTCTATGCCATGAACCACCATCTCATGAGGAGGTCAAGTGGCCGGTGCAGAAGTTTGTCCATTTTTGCTTTTTCTAGTCCTGCCTATGACAATTCAACAGTGAGCTTGGCTGGGCACCAGGGGTGACGATTGGCACATTTGGTAGAAAGAGGTCTGTTTTGGTTTGCCCCTATATGTATTGTGCCTATAGAAAAGATATTGAAATATATATCTCAAAATGCCTTTTCACATTTACACAGGCATGTACAGACTCTTTTTCAGGACTCCCCAAGTTGGTATGCAGCTCTCATAATCTGACCTTTGTTTTCAACACTTGTTTTAAAAACACAGAGGAAAACAATGTACCAGTCTGGCCTGCATTACGATTAGGTAGTCAGGTAACTTTATGAACTACATTTGAGAAACTGGCTATGTAGTGTGAGGAAAAATAGAGTTTGGGCCAATAGCTTTTACTTCAGTACTCATTTATTTGAAGGGCTTGGAAGAATATTCTTTATTTCTTATGGGATGCTGACCTAACTGTTATATTCAAGATCCAATATTGCTTGCTGTGCTAGATCACCCTGATAAGGGTACGGTATTAATCATGTTTATTTGATTATACATGTAGTTTATACTATACAACAGTAATTTTTCCTTGTGGCAGATTTCAAATGTTACAGTATGGTGTGTTGGGGTTGATATTGTAGGACTCCAGCAGATGGCAGAGGAGACAGGCTTTGAATAGGTGAAGTTTTAAGGTTCTCTGTTAAACTAGTACAAGCAAAGAAGTTTTATTTGAGCTTCAGCAAACCTGCTGGTTTCACTTCACTTGATTTCACTGAAGTAGAAGTAGTTTGTAGGGCTTATAGAGGCTCACATGGTTGTTGGGCTTAGTTTGTGAAAGTAAAACATGATGTAATAAAGCTTGCCCATTTGAGATCTGAAAAGATTAAAAAGGTCTTTTTCTCCTGTAAATTCAGCCACTGATTTTAGAACCAGCACCTGAATGGAAAGGAACCCGTGGGGATGGTCCTGTTCTCTAATGTAAAAATACTTCATAAAAGAAGCATAAACATAAAGGACTTTAATGCTTGTGGGTATGACCCAAGGTTTGTCTCTGTTCTCATGTACATCCCAGTAAAACCCAAATTACAATACTGACATAGTCCATACACATTAGTAAGAGACTCAGTTTTGATCAAGATCCTGTACTTAATCCTACAGAACGTTCAATAAAGCAGCTGTAGAAATCTCTAGGTAAGGAGATGCCATGTAAACTAGTAAGCAATACAGAGCCCTAGGTAAAGCTTACTGCAGCTGTGTTTTTCCTCTTCCAGAATAGTTTTGCAAGATGCTCTGAGCAGACCTGAATAAGAACTGCAAACCTCTCCACTATTCAAAGAACAGCTTAGGTACGTGGGAACATACAGCTAGTGAACTGTGGTCTAAATTCCCTGAAAATTTAACATGAGGAAACTTGCAAAAGGGGAACACAGAGAGAGAAAAGGAACAATATGGCAGTAATAATCATATTCTTAGAGGCCGTTTTCAATGTTAATGACTCTATGATTCTATGATTTTATTTATTTTTTTTTTTTGGAAGAGACATGAACACTTGTTGGTGAGTTAAGACGATGCATGTTAGAATATTCTGATATGGGAATATACAGCCTCAGTGCATCCCCTGACATACCTGTCCTTTCTTGTTGAGGTTCCTCCAAATGAACTATAAATGGTGCTGGATCTCCTGTGATCCCTTTTACAAAGCAATGTCTGTGGCTGCAGCAGAGTTTTATGCTGGGCACTCCATGCCAAGGGGAATTACCCCTCAGCTTGGCAGCAAAGTCAGTAAGTTTGTCCTTGAGAAATCTGTGCTACTTCAAGAAGAGATAGCAGAGCATCTCTGTCCATTGAATTCTTTCAGGGACCATGAGCAGCCATAGTTAAATAGGAAGGGCTGTTGAAGAGAACACTTATCTCAAAAGCTGGAAGGTATTTTATTATTTTCTGCTACTTCTAGGGGCTCTGTAAATAAGTTGTTAACTTTAAGTGAACCAACAGGGCACTACACTAGGGTTGGGGTTTTTTTGGTTTTTTTTTTTTTTGCACAAACCAGGCAGAGGTTGCTAATACTAAACCTGCCTTAATGGTAGAGAATTCCTAGTGATGTTTATCTGAAGAAACAGATGTGCTGCCAGTCAGCATACAGTGAAAAAAGATATGAGTAACTGAGAAATTTCATCAAAAAGCTGTTACCACTTCTTTCAAGAATGTAATGTCTCAGTTTTTAAACTACTTCAAGTCTTTCATTCATCTGCTAAGTCTAGACAAAAGAACAAGGAAAAAAGCTAAGTTAGTAGATTTTTGCTAAATTTCTGAAGTGTATATGGAAGTGCATATTTTTTTGATTCTGTGTTAGCAGGATACAAAACAGAAATTTTTCACTTTTTAATTATGATGAAGTTTCATTTCTTATTTCTCAAAGGGGCAAAATCTGCCCCTGTTCTTTTGAAATAATAGTACCCATCACTAACATTTATCCATCTTGGGGTGCCACTACTTGATAAATAATAGCATTCAAATGTATGGTTCTGGTCATGTTGTAGTTCTTTTAGCAGATACTTCATAGTTCATACTGAGTTAGGGAGACCATTTGGGAGACATATTGTTGTATATTCTCAGTGGGGAACTGGGATCTAACCACTGTGGGTTGTCAGGCATTTGTCAAGATTCATTGGACAGTAAACATCTTGTCAGCCCAGCCTGTGATACTCCAAATATCCATCTGTTTCCTCTATCTTTCTTCTATGCCCAATTGATTCATATTTCAGCCTGAGCAATCAAATAATTTGACATATGAGTAAATGAAATTCAGTGAGAGTTGTTGCTAGATAATTTCACCATTATCTTATTTACTTCTATCTTTTACAGTGTTTTAGTAGCAATGGAAGCCTCTGGAAGTTTTAATTTTCATGTATTTTTGTGGCACTTTTGATTGGGACTATGGAAAAAATGTAAATTCACTTTATAGTTATATCTCTCTTCTCTCTCAGAACATAGATCCCAAACCCATGGTTTTTCAGTCCCTCACTGAATTCTGCCCACACTGAAAATGACAAAAGCCCCTAATTCTACACAAGAGTTTTGCACATTATAGGAGAGCTTAATACATGAGTAAATAAATGCTTGCATTGCTGAGCATACCTGTTAAAAATAAGTTTGTGGCTGCAACAAAACTAATAAAGCTTTTTTTTAAAGACAATAATCATGTCAGAGCCAGCAGATAACATACTTAATTCTAATCAGCTTTCACTAATACGGAAGGTAAAATTAGTTATTAGTGTTGAGTCACAACTTTCTTTAAGTAGCAGTCTAAATCTAATTACAGTAAGTTGCTTTGCTTTCCACTTAATACTTTATTGTTGTCCACAAAGGTTTTGGTGAGCTGGAGGCTATTTATACCCAGGTTGCTGATTTGCTGTCTTTTTCTTCATTTTATTTGTACAGTTAGTGTGGAATGATAAGACACTAATTCAGATACTGATTTCACTGTTGAAAAGTTCACAACTCTCATTAGGATGAAGTCTGGTATCGTCATTATTCATACAATGTATTGCGAAGCTGGTTTCAAATTTCTCTAAACTGGCACAAATTCATGACCTTCCAAATTCAGTAAAACCCACTTGCTTTTGTAAGAGAAGAGGGTTAAGAGAAAAAAAAGAGTTAAGAGGGAAGCCAATTTATTCACAAGGCAGGTTTTCTTAAAATACACACCAGTTTAATTTTAACAATATAGGTAATTTTTTAAAAATCAAGGTCCCACAGCATAAGGGAGTATGTCAGCTTCTATTATGTTCCTGTTGGCTTAAACAATAGTATGAATATAGAGTCTTTAGAATAGTAGAACTGAAATCAGTGGAGAGAGAGAGGGCTGAAGGCTTCCAAAAGTTCTGTCCTAAAAATACACATGCTGTCTTATGAGTTCATTCGCATGGTGAGGTCATATATTTGAGCTTGAACTCAATGCCTTTAACTCTTTCACTGGGAGCATCTGAAGCCCCAGGAAGTGGTTGGCTGATCCAGCTGCTGATCCCCACCACACACAGAGCCTTCTGGATGCGTGGCTTGGTCTGGCCTGGAGAAGCCACCATAGCAGCCATACAGAGTTTGCAAAACAGCACAAAAAGGCTTGGACTTGAGTTATGTACTGTGCAATTGCTGCCAAAATCTGGTGGCCAGTGGTATTGATGAAGGCAGCTTTGCTATCTTGGGTGCTGGAGCTTGTGTGTTGGACTCCAAGTGGCATCCAAAGCCTGTAATCCCAGGGAAAGGTATCCAAATAGATGCATCTGCTGCCAGGGCTGTGTTGGAGATGGAGAGCAGCTTCTGTCCCTTTAGCTGTGGTAACTCTGGAGCCAAGTCAGCATCCCTGGTATGTAACAGAGGCAGGACTGTGCATAGCTGCTCGTGACACATTTGGACATGTCCAAAGTTCAAGTGAGAAAGTCCAGTTCTGACAATGAGGGGTGGTGGGGCCAAGTGGTGTGACCATCATACAGAGAATTTCAGTCCTCTTCTGTCCTTCATCTTGTCTATGTACCTTTAAAATAAATTTGTATGGATTTGGAGTCCTGGCAGCAAGTGAGTAATTTATCCCTAGGTGTTGCAATGCTGTAAAGTAATTAAGACAATTTTCCATCTTTTAGGATGACTAAAGTAAACATTTGCCATGCAAAATTTTGAAAGAAATAAAATTTTAAAAGAACTAATTTTCTCTCCTCAGAATGGAATTGTGTGTAGAAGTTTGATGCTATCCCACACAATATCATTGTCACTAAATTGGAGAGACAGGGAGCTGATGGATGGTTCATGTATTTATCCAACAAGTGGAATTGGCCAGATAGTTGCATCAGAAGAATTGTGAACAACAGCTTCATGTCCAAGTGGAGATCACTGATGAGTGGTGTTTCTCCAGGGTTGGCATGGGGACCAGCACTGTTTAGCATCTTTATCAGTGACATGGATGGTGGAATTGAGTGCTCCCACAGCAAGTTTGCTGACTACACCAAACTGTGTGGTGTGGTCAACATTTTGGAGGGAAGGGATGCCATCCAGAGGGACCTCAACACTTTTGAGAGGTGGGCCCATGCAAATTACATGAAGTTCAACAATACCAAGTGTGAGATCCTGCACATGGGTCAGGGCAATCCCAAGCACAAATACAGCTTGGGCAGGGGATGGGTTGAGAACGGCCCTGAGGAGAAGGACTTGGTTGATAAAAAGCTCAACATGAGTTGGTATCGTGTACTTGTAGCCCAGAAAGCAACCATATTCTGGAATGCAATAAAATCAGCATTACCAGCAGGTCAAGGGAGGTGACTCTGCCCCTCTGCTCTCATGAGGCACCACCTGGAGTATTGTTTCCAGTTCTGGGGTCCCACAAGAAGTACATGGAGCTCTTGGAGTGAGTCCAGAGGAGGGCCATGAGGATGATCAGAGCACCTCCCCTATGAAGACAGAGTGAGAGAGTTGGGTTTGTCCAGCCTGGAGAAGAGCTGGAGACACCTTCCAGTACCTGAAGGGGGTCTACAGAAAAGCTGGGGAAGAACAAGGGCATGTAGTTATAGGATGAGGGGTAATGGTTTCAGACTGAAACATAATAGATTTACATTAGATACTAGGAAGAAATTCTTTACTGTGAGGGTGGTGAGACAGTGGAACGGGTTGCCCAGGGAGGTTGTGGACACCTCATCCCTGGAAGAGTTCAAGGCCAGGTTGGATGGGGCTTTGAGCAACCTGGTCCAGTGGGGAATGTCCCTGCCCATGGCAGGTGGGTTGGAACTAGATGATCTTTAAGGTCCCTTCCAACCCTAACCATTCTATGATACTATGAAGTTCCAAAACAATTTTTTTGTCATTTTTCTGAAGTATTTTATCAGGATTTGTTGGGTTTTCTTTTGTGAATTCTTTTTTTCTTCCCCAAAAATGTGATTTTCACTTTACGTTTGAAAATTATTGGTGCCACCACTTCTCTAAATTTTAATTTGGGCTAATTTTCTCTTTTCCTTTCACTGGGCACCACTTAGGAGGGCACTTCTTTCTTTTTTATTGTACACATTTGTAAGATCCCCCTTAGCCTTTTTTTTCATCCAGGCTAAATGTTGCCAGCTCTCTCAGCCTCTCCTTGTATGACAGATGCTCCACTATGTGACCCTTCTAATCAGCCACTAGGTAATTAAGCAGGACAATATGGTTTTACCTAAACTCTGCTTAGAGGACAAGGACTTGCTATTTAAAAGTATTTAGATTAGTCAAAGTAATTCACATTCTTTGAAGAGCAGAAAACAGTATCTCTGTGTTATAATTTCTGTCAAGTTCTTTTTTTATTTGTTTGTTTTTTAAAGTTTATTATTCTTTAGTTTAGCTTTACCCGTTGGTAAAAATCTGCACTATATCACAGTAAACTGTGCCTGTTTTGCTCACCCTTCGTTCCTAGAAAAGAATGAGAGTATTTTACATTGCTCAGCTGTGACTTCATAGTCTGGTTAAGGAAATGCATGAGAGACAGTGAGGCTATATAACTAACCCAGAATACAACTCAGTCCTTAAAAACCAGTAAGCTCAGAAGCCATTAACTGAGTAATTATATATTGTTTAAGTGTCTTTAGGAGAGTTCTATGTTTGCCTTCCCTTTTGTTCTTTTTTAGTCTGAAGATTAATAAGAATTTTTCATTTATATATAATTATAGATACATACTTATGTGATTCTGATAAGGTAAATTGTTAACTGAAGATCTGTTGAATTTAGATATTTAGAGAAAAGGAGAGCTTATCTGTGATAAGCTTGTATAACATACTAAGCACTGCACATATTATATTAGCACTGCACGATAGGTACAGTTTTTTGGCAAAAGATAATAGCCAGATGTAACTATTTTGCTTGGAGATTATTTGTGATGGGGCATTCTGTGGAAATTGTGTCCACTTTGGATTCAGTAATGCACTGTGTAGACTTTTACCCATTTCAGTCTTTGAGGATAGTTTTGTTTACTTCTATGTCTCATATTTCATTATCTACAAGTGAATATGAGGCTTAAATCATCTCTTCAGACTCACTATTACAGCTCAGCAGAAAACAAAAAATAGTTTCTGTCATAATCTGTACTCATCTGTCCTTAGTTCAGTGTATTAGAAAGCATGCCAATATTTTACAGCAAAGATACGCTGTATACAGAGATAGTTCTTTACCACCACCCTGTAGAAACCAAACAATTTCCTAAATTTAATTTAAAGGATTACAGTGAGGTTTTTTTGTTTTGCTTGTTTTGTTTGGCTCTTGTCTTTAATGTTTTCCCTCTATTTATTTTGCAGCAGGTGTGAGCATCCTTGCTACCAGGCAACTACTTTCCTGGCTAAAATGTAAATACATGATTCATTGTCCCTATGGAGCCCTAAGCCTTTAATGGCATCACAGTTAATTATTAGTATATTGTTATGGGGACATATTTTTCCTTTAGCTGGCTGGGGATGCTATTAAATGGAGATGGCTTGCTTAGCAAAACTTGTTAACTGTTCACTTACTGTGTCTCACAGCATTGCTTGTCTGAAAGATGATGTTGCAAATTTTTCATTCTGATTACATTAGATGTTTTATATTCATGAAGCTTTGAATCTCTTGAAGATTTACAAATATTTGTAAATGGGTTGAGCAAAGAATGCCAATTATAGTTGAATTTCAGAGAAAAAAAGCAGCATTCTCCTTTTGTGTTAGTATACACTAGATTTTAAGAGGGCTTTTTATCACAGTGTGAATATTAGGTCATCTGTCTACAGTCTAGATGGTTTTGTGGCTTTTTGATTGTTTGGTTCTGTTGGGGTTTTTTTTCAGCAGTGTCTTCCTTCCTGCCCTATGGCCCGAGTGAGAGTGTCTGTGCAGTCTCGCTCTGTGCATGAGTTGGCACTTCCATGAAGTGGTTTTTTTTTGCAGTTTTAAGCATTTAAGCCATGATGCTCATGCCATAGGTTTAGTTTCTTGGCTCTGCCTGATTTTTCTACATATTCAGAGTCCACTCCCTGTCTGGGAACAAGGAAATATGTCAGGTGGGAGCTGGCACTCTCTAATAGAATAAGTTATCTGTTGAGAGGAGCTTCATAGAGTTCCTGGGATGGAGAAAAGCTGAGCACATCTGACTTGGGCTGTATTCTGTCTATGTCTTTGCTATCCTTTACTCTTCTAAGGCACTAAAACAGAGATCTGAAAATAAGGCTTGTAAGGAAGGTAAAATTTCTGTTTATTTTTTGATAACTACAAATTCCAATCAACTACACTTTTGTTTCAACAAGTTTATTTAAACTGACATATAACTTGTCCTTGTCTGAAGGTCTTCAAATTCTTAATTCACTTAGCTGAGTGATGGTGTCCACCTGAGATAATACTTTCCAGAATAGAGCTGGGAAGTGTCCTGCCACAGTGTCATGCACAGCTTCCTTACTATGCTGTGGTGTTACACCACCAAGAAGAACTAGATCCCCTATCTCCAGGACAGAAGCCAAAAGTAGACAGAAGTCTGGCATGAACTTGCTCTTTAGTAATCTCACAGCCTCCAGCTTTTTTCACCTCTGCAGGTACTTGTTTTGGCATCCATAAGATCCTTTCTCAGGGAAGCCCATGGGTCTGTTATCTAGTCTGTGGAAAACTGCATTGTTTTGCTTCTTGTTGTCACAGTTTAACACTGGGCAATTAAATGATGGACAGATGCTCTCTTTTAATCCCCCTTTCCTGATAAAGAAAGGAGAGAGAATGAGAGATATTTACGTGTTGGAAACTAAACTACACAGCTCTAAATATACAGTAGTGATGAAAAAAAAAATTATTAAATATATACAAATATAGGCAAAAACAATACCACATTCCTCCCCCCAGTAATGCTCACATCACCACCGTGACTGCAAGGCGGGCTCTGGAAAAGTCCCAGGCCAGGCTTCTGGAGCCAGCAGCAGACAGGAGCTGGAAGCAGGAACACATGGATTCAGGAGGGGATGGATCAAGACCATAAGAACAGATGGAATCCTCCATGTTGGCCATGGATGAAGGGTCAGGAAGAAGGGTGTGGTCCCTCAATTTATACTGTGTGATGTGTGCGGGATGGAATACTCCATTTGATCAATTTTGGTCACCTGTCTTGGCTACTCCTCCCTAAAGGAAAGTTGCAGGTGTGACCCTTTACTCCCTTTCTCTTTCTGAAGCATAAGATGGTTCTGAGAACTGAGCAGTGGCCTTGGTTCTGTATAACATTCTCTATCCTAACTGTAAACATCGAGTGTTATCAGTCCCAGGAGCAGACACTGGCTGAGAAACTTGCTGTTAATTTTAGCAAGTGCAGCTACTTAGAAGAGATTTAGCTGAAAGCAAAATTACAAGACAGAATATTAGTTCTATCCTGGTCCAAGCAGGCCAGAAGGTGTCACATCCCTTGAGCACTGATCTTTCCATCTGTGTAAGAGTGCTACCACCAAGAAGTGCCAGCCTGACTTCCACAGGGAGCACGTACAGCTCTGTTATTAAGTGGCTCAAGTTACCCTGAAACTGGTGTCACATTGCTGGGAGCTGTGATACCTGCTCAGATAATAAGCCCTGCAGCCTTGAATTCAAGGCTAACTACATGGCTGGGTAGATAAGAGTCCCAGGCACAATATATGGTGGAAGTGGAAGGAAGTCACTTACAGCCAGTGACCAATCCTCAATATGACAAGTTGAGGAGCCGGTGGATCTCTGAAGCAGGGAAAAGGAGACACAGACCTATGGTACCTTCCAAACTGCCAGACTAGATCTTTGTATTTTCACAGTGCCATCTATAATTTCACAAAAGGCTTTCAGTATGCTCCAACTTTATATACGAAAAGGACTTCTACTGCCAAACAGTGGATACACAGATTACTGACCTTTTGACCCATACATTGAAGTCCATGCTTTCTCCTATTCCTAATGACAATATGAAACAAATAGTCTATTTCTAACATTTCTTGTACACATTGTTTATTACCTCAGCAAATCCCTCTGCAACTGTTAGGAAGGAGCTGGTGTTGTATTGCTTTAACTGGTGTTACAAAAAAAATCCCATCTTTCACTCAAGTTACCTCATAAAAACATCCCACTGGATTTTACACACATGGACTGTTTCATTGCAGAAACCCCTTGTTGAAGAAAACCCTGTAACAATATTACGAATACCTAAATATAAAAAGTTGTGGCTTTTACAAACACAGAAAAATAAAGTCTGATACACCATAACTTCACAAAAGTGGATGTAACTACAAACAGTAATTGTCTGACCCAAAAAGCCAGGTCCTGGCTGGACCTGATCCAGTGAGACTACTGCCAAAGGCAACAAGGTAGACTTCTTTTTTTCTCTTCCTTCCTTTGTTTACTTTCAAAGCCATCTTTAAGTTAAAGGATGAGAACAGCTGAAACAGAAGTGAGACACTAAAAAGTGCTAAAATCTCAGAGGCTGCAGAGAGATTATGTGGAAAAATATCCAACTAAAACTACAGTACTAATGAATCTCACCTAGTAAGGAGAGCTTGAGAAAAAAGATGTCTTTCCAAAAGCTGAAGTTGTACGCAGATGGAAATCATAGGGAGGACTAAATTAAATACAAGAACACAGTAACTCCACAGCTGACCTTAAAAAAGTATAAGGATCGTCTAAAAAAATGACAAAAAATTTTTCTACAAACACATGAGGTGCAAAAAGAGTGGCCTAGTTAATGTTTGGGTGTGATAACAGCATCCAGAGAAGACGAGGCCATTGCAGGGAGGCTAAATGAATGCACCCTGTGCATGCATAATGAGCCCTGGCTCACTTAGAAACAGAGGTAAGCTGTGAAATGGTAAATCTCCAACAGCAAAGACATGAGGTAAGTATGCAGGACTGCAAAAGAGCTTTCTGAAACTGAACTGGCAATAAAATGGCAAATGAATTCAAGGAAGGTAAAGGGAAAGCAATGTGCTAGGTACAGCAAACCTAGCCTCAGATATAAAATTGCATTTTATGGTCACAATTATTCAGGATTGAAATCTTAAATTTTTAAATAGTTCCAGTAGAAATCATCTGCTGCATGCTCAGTATAAGTCAGAAAAAGGCTTTAAAATAATTGAAAATGATATTAGAATAGGATCAGGGAACAAAGTTGAAAGCATTATCACAACACTGAACAAATCCACAGCTTACCTTGATATCTGGTACAGTTTGGCTTCCCTCATTTCAGAAAGGTATAGTAAAATTGCAAAAGACTCAAAGATAGGCAGCAAAGATATAAAATAACTTGAGGATGAGGAACTACTTAGTAAGTTAGAACTCTTCGCTCCGGATAAAAAGGGCTATCATATTCTAGGAAGGATATAATAAATCTCTGAAATTCATGGGTAGCACAGAGATGGTAGGTAGGGACCAGTTGTTCAGTGCCTTTAAATACAATTGCTAAATGTCATCAGAAAGAAACTCCTGGAAAGTAACTTGACAAGAGTCCTGGTTTGGGCCAGGATAGAACTAATATTCTGTCTTGTAATTTTGCTTTCAGCTAAATCTCTTCTAAGTAGCTGCACTTGCTAAAATTTAACAGCAAGTTTCTCAGCCAGTGCCTGCTTCTGGGACTGGTAACACTCGATGTTTACAATTAGGATAGAGAATGTTTTACAGAACCAAGGCCACTGCTCAGTTCTCAGAACCATCTTATGCTTCAGAAAGAGAAAGGGAGTAAAGGGTCAAACCTGCAACTTTCCTTTAGGGAGGAGTAGCCAAGACAGGTGACCAAAATTGACCAAATGGAATATTCCATCCCATACATGTCATACTTGGCATAAATCTGAGGGATCACAAGGGTCAAGCCCTTCTTCCTGCTCCTTCATCGTGGAAGGATTCCTTCTCTTCATCTGCCTGTGGTCTTGATCCATCCCCTCCTGAATCCATGTGTTCCTGCTTCCAGCTCCTGTCTGCTGCTGGCAGCAGGAGCCCAGCCTGGGAATTTTCCAGGGATGCACTTCAGCCTCGTTGGTAAGATAAGCATTAGTGGAGGAAGGGGGAAGGAATGTGGTATCTTTTTTGTGTATAATTTAGTATTTAGTATTTTTTTTTTCTTACTCTGTCTTTAAAGCTTTGTAGTTTAGTTTCCAACATGTAAGTCCCTCTCTCTCATTCTCTCTCCTTTCTCTATAAGGGAAGGCAGGAAGATTAACAGTTCATCTGTCAACTGTTTAATTGCCAGACCAGCATTAAACTGTGACGCCATCATATGTTTCACCATTAAAGCAAATCAGACTGTTATGGCATTGCTATTAACACTAAGATAAAACCAAAATGAAATAACTTATGAGCTTGCAGAGCTGTATTGTTTCAATTGCAAAAACCACATAAAGACATATTATACCAAATGGAAAAGGAAATAAAAATCTGGTAGGTCAGAAGACTAGAATATACTCATTAGGTCAATGTTAGCTTGCATAAGTAACTGATAATAGCTGAGATAAAAAGATTGAAAGGATAAGTTCAGTATTAATTCTCTCCCTAATAGCAAAAACTGTTTCCAGAGACACTGCTATAGATGTTGGTGTTTGTCTATAGCTTATGGTAATACTGCAGAAAATTAGTACCATTTTAAGAAAATATCTTATGTATTTGGGAATATATTTCTTTTCCATACCAAAGGAGCGTTGTGCCTCATGTTTGTGTTATTCTTTCTTGTAGTAAAAAGGCATTATACCTGGCAAAGACAGCTGTTTCTACCCAGATGCATACTTACCCCATGGAGACCTGTGTGGGATTTTGACATGGCATAGCTTGGTAAAACCAGGCTCATATATTCTTTCCATTTAATTGTGATAGTAAGCTGCCAAGCTGCAACACTTAATTTAGTACAATGAAATTAGTTTTTATTGGGTTTGATAAGTTTTTGGAGCAGTCAGTAGTAGACAATGCACCTTTTGAAAATTTATTACTGAACTGTTCATAGTGGCAGATGTTTATGGAAAGAGTAATTCTGCAAACAATTGCATTGCCAACTCTTATCTCCTGGTGGGGAAAGAAATCATTTGTATTAGGCACATGTTTCATTGTGAAGTGATACGGGAATTTTATTTTGTAACCTTTCAAAAGAGGTAAATATTTTTTTTTTCCCTTTCTTTTTAATGTGTTCCCTCCCATCAATCAATTTTTGCCTTTGAGATCAATTTTACTTTATTTTTGCATCTTACCAGTTGTAAGGGACAGCAGGCAGTTTCCTATACAGGTGTGAATTAAAGCTTTTATCCTTCAAGTAAAATTGCAGGCAAGAGAAGAATTTGCATATTCATCTTGGGAAAGCTCTCATACTTGATGTTTGGCTTCTGCCTGTGACACTTCTAAACTGGAACAGAAACCTCTCCTCTAGGCTTCTCTCCTGCAGTTCTTCTTCCATAGCAGTAAACACCATGAGTTCACACAGCTTCCCAGCAGTAGTACCAAAAGCTTAATAGTTTGAATGAAAGCTCAGATCTTGCCATGGCTGGGACCTAGATTCTTTGGGGAACATTTTTCATATAAGATTATTCCTTGAAATATGTATTTTGCTAAGTAAGGTCGTTGATTTTTCAAGTTTTCATACTTTATCTGTATGGTCATTGTACCTACATTGCAGCTGTTTCTGTTCATTCTGATAATGGTTATCCTAAATGGCTCACTAAAATAAAATAAATAAGAAAAAGTGTTACTGGTGTATTTACCATACATATTGTGAGACAGACAAATATTTCACCTTCCTGTGTTTTCTATGTGCTCTGTACCCTCAGAGTACAGGGGTGGGCTCCAGAGTTTCTTGGGCCACTGGCAGAAAGTTCCATTGGTTCCATGAGGAAAATAACTCTGCCCCTGTGTTTTATTTCTTGTAAAGAGTAGTATACATTTGCAAGCTTCACAGTCCCTCTTCAAAGTCAAATATTCTGAGTTTTGGACAATTTTTGTTCAGCATCTTCTTAGAAAGTTGATAATAATTAAATTGTAAAGGTTTCGATGCAATGCAATCTGAAGAAAACAAGCTTTTAAAATAGAATAAAACATATTGTACATCTTACATGGCAGAAGTACTGTCTATCATAATTGTTCCACTGGTCTAATAAGTTTTCAAGAGGAATTTCATGCTTCATGTAATCATGTATCTTTTGTACATGGTTTCCAGCTATAATAGAAATAAATAGTGTTTCCAGATAGCTGTAGAAAAGCTAATTTGCATAAAAATGTATACTGTTAATGATGCAAATTTCAAATGACATACCGGTCTTCCTTGATTCATGATACTGCTGTTATAAGTGATTACAATAATTTTTAATTTTTTATATTGACCAAACTGAATACTTTACAAATGGAATTAATTACTGAACTGTGTGAAAAGTTTGCATTTGAAGGGGAAAGACATCAGAAAAGAATTTGATTGTAATTCAATGTATTGAAAAGTAGCAAGAAGTCAGAAGTGTCTTGTTAGCTTCATACTTTGGATTTAGTTATTTTTTCATATTCTTATGTCTTCCCTTCACTTTTGTAATTTTTTTGTGATTTAGAAATATTTAGTGATCTCATCAAATGTGTCAGGTGGTATACTGAAGTACATAGCGTCATTTAAGGCTTATCTTTAAAATGCAGTCTCATTATTATTTTTTTTCTGTGGGTCAAATGACCCACAAACCTGCAGGGCTTAATATAATTCGAGGAAGGTTTCATCCTGTCAGCATAAATTAGATTTTGAACTGAACCTTAAAAATGAATGAGCACCTTAGGCTTCTGAAAAACATTCCCCAAGTATTATATATAAATATATATACTGAATATCCATATAACTGGATAGCACTAATCCTGCCACTTTCTGCTCTGTTTTGCCATAGTACCTATTTCTGATCAGTCTCTACTTCTCCTTCCTTCCCCTCCCCTCCCACCTTTTACCACTGTCTGATGACTGCTATTCTGCAATCAAAATCTGTATGTTGCAGAGAACCCTTGAATCAGTTTCCTTTACCTCTTGGAAGGCGCTCAGCATTTCTCAAGGTTAGGCTCAGTGTTAAAATCATCACAGTTGAGATTCATTTCTAATTTTAGATGTGACACCATCTTTTCTGACATGATGTGACTATGTTTGTGAGGAAAGGGTTGGGACAACATTCATATCTTTAGCTATGTTTTTAGTATAAAGGCAACAAAGACTAGGAAATATGAAGGAGTTGATTTTACTGGACTACTGTCTTCTCACTGTTTTATAAATAAACATGTATCAAGGAAACCAAGAACTTTTTCAACTAAACTGTCAGGATTTTTCTTCAAATAAGGGTGGAATGGAAAATTGACATAATATTTATTAATATGTATCAGATATGGAAAACAAGGAAACACCTGGCTGGCTGCAGTGTTTACTGCTGATGCTCTTCTCAACTGCTCTACCACTATATTTGTAGAGGTCATAAAAGAGAGCTGAAGGCAATAATATGTTGTAGGTGTGACCTAACCTAGTTCATTGCATACCTCTAACATTAGCTCATGATGTTTATTTTAAGCTCTTCTTTTAATATAACCTGGTAATTTCTTTGCTATTTTCTGCTTAGCTGTTACAAGGCACCTGTAAACACCAGGGCTGAATGTCTTGGTAGAATGATGGACCTCACTCCCTTTTGTTATTGTTACTTCTAGAGAGTTTATCATGAAAACAGACTGAGGGTTTTTTGGTTTTTTGTTTTGTTTTGTTTTTAAATCTGCATGCTGCTGTTCTATCTTCTTGAGTAGCTTAGGTTTTACTGCTAGGCATAATGCTTGATGGTCTTTGTCAGTTTAATAGAAGATGACTGGTGGCAGTCTTGCAGGTTCTTAAACTGTGAATTTTCTGAGCTCCATTCTGTCCTATGTGAGTGTAAGTGTAAGGCTGTAATGTGCTTCAAAATAAAGTCTTCTGTTGATTCTGAAGCACCATTCATGTGCATTATTCTTAAAGCAAAAGATATTAAGTACCCTCTCCCCCTTCCCATAAGAACACACTTTTGAAATGAAAATTCGAGGATTTAGTAGATCCTTATCAGATTTAGCACGTAAGACTGTCAAGGCAGGACACACATGACTGAAACGTATGTGGCCTGCCCAGCATGATGCAGATTGAGGGAGAAGACAGGAATAGCAAAAAAGTGGCAGTGAAATTGCAGACACTGTCCTGGTGACAGTCAGAAGATTTGCTGAATTGGCTAAATGACCAGTGTTACTGTATGCCAGGTTTATTTGCTTGCCTTGAGTGTGTTTTAAGCCAGGCATAGGGAAGTACCCATAGAGAGCTGAAGGAATACTAGAGATTTGGACATCTCTAATTTTTGTTTTTAAATAGATCCTAGACATATTTGCAAAGCTTTGCTGGATGCTTTGCAAGCTCGTCCTGTTGGTGACGTTGAACATGTACTTTTAAGTCACTGTATCTTGGTCAGTCTCAGAGTGATAAACAGTGTGGTTTTTCCCAAACTGCCATTTTTCTGTGTTTGTTTTTCTAGCAGGCTTCCAAGTTGCATAGTAACTATCCCTCTTCTGCAACCACCTCCCCACTCCTCCTACATTTCTATTCAGGATGCAACTCCCTTTCTGTGCACTGTGGGAAAACAGTGTTTTCTCTCATGGAATAAAAAGCTTACCCTTTGTTTCATGTTGGACAAAAATAGGTCCTTATATCTCTCTGGTTTGCATATAACAAATTATAAAACTGGCTGTGGAGGCTTTATTACAAATTAAGAATTCAAGTATACAAGTCTCATGATATGTTGTCACTGTCCTTACATCAGTTTTGAGAGAATTAGTCTTTATGATCCAAAAGAAATCATGCTTATTGGGTGGTTCCCCTTTCACTTGCCTACCCATTGGTATTACATCAATCTATAATGTGAAAATAGTGAGGAATTGCCTCTTTTATTTCAGTTGCTAGTAAAACAGGAAAGGTCTCTCCCCCGATGTTGGCATTCAAAGAACTAAACATTTCCGGGAGGAAAAAGAAACGACGTTATCAGCAACTAAACTTAAAACATGATGCAGGCTGATTTCTGAATGATATAACCACTGTTGCCCTCTTAAAAAAGGAATGAGACATGACAAAGTTAGCCCTGCTTGAACTTTTCTTTGAATTTGAGGATTCAAAGGAGGAATTTCAGTAGTTGAGAAAACAATTTTGGCAGCATCTCTGTAGATGGAGAAAAAATGAAAGTTTGAGAGTTCAATAAGAAAATAGTGGTAAGATTCATATTCTGACATGTATGTGATGAAGAATATTCAGGCTTTGAATAAAAATAAAGAAATAGCAGGGTACAATGTCTATGGAAGAATCAAAGAGTAAGAGACTAAGTTGTGAAATATAGTAATAAATAGAGAAAGAAGAAGATTAAAAAAGACAATTAGTGATCCAAAGCTTCTGGGAGGAGAGATTGTGGGGCATGCTTTGTAAAAATTATAGAAAACAAGTACAAGAGAGAGAAAACAGTAAGAGAGAAAGGCATTTATTTATTCACCAAGAGAATGAGAGACCTGATAAATGTTTGATGTGAGCTTTTCTTTAAGGGCTGCTTTGCATCAGCTTTTTGAATTCAACATTCAGCAGAGATTATAGCAGTTAAAACCCTGTGAAATGAAATCTGAATTAATGGCTTTGGAATAAATATGACTTATAATGATTGTGAGTTGTTTTCTTAGATATTAGCAGAAGACCTTTTTTGTAGAAGCATGCTATTGCAGAGCCTCTGGAGGGTCTCCAAGACCCTGAAAAAGCAGTAAGGTAGCAATGGCAACTGTAGTACCATGTTTGTAAAAAGCCACAACTTCTTTTTTCATCTGACAGGGGACACTTTATATTCATCATCCCAATAAGGGCTCTTAAAAATAATTTTTTCAGCCTCAATGGAAATAACTTGGCTGTATGTATGATCTCCATCCCTATTCAGATATGTAAGAAAAGAAAAATATTGGTTGATAATGTCACTGGTTTTCTGAGCAAAAGTGCTCAATTCCTTATACTTACCTAAGGAGAGTTTTAAGCCAGGTGGTACAGGAACAGGCAGATATTTGGACACTTCTTCACAGACAGGAGAAGTGCATGCTAGTGGGCGCATGAAATCCCAGAAGTGTGTTTTGTTGTAGATTTTACTAAGTGAAGCTTGGAGGGAGTCCACATTACGTTAGTGAGTGAAAGATGGAGTTAAAGGAGAGTGGGACTGACAATTGTGTGTCTGCAGTTACTGCAGACTACTGCAGAAGAGAGACTAAGAGCAAGAAAGGAAAAATGTAGAAGTGGTCATCAGTTACTAATTTTCTTAGGAAAACAGCATCCTTTTTGGTGGGAATAATAAACACAGAAAGAAAAGATGACATTTATAAATGTGGTCCCCACAACAATTTAAAGACTCTATTTTTGGTCAGTTTGAAAAAAAAAAGAAATATTTACTCCTATTTCCAAGTAAGGTTTATAGGCTTATAGGAAGGGTATAAGGAGAACTGGCTAGTTTAATGTTGACTAGAGCAGAAGCAGTTTATCATGGTCAATCATTATTCAGATATCCTCATGCCAAAAATAGAAAACTAACTGACCGTGCCAGGTCTGTGCTGAAGATGAAAAAAAGGGAGCAGGTGTGTATGCCCACAGCTTCAGCAGAATGGAGAAAAAAGTCCTTCAAATTATCTCATTAATTCATCAATGTTCAACAGATTCAAAGACAGAAATGTTTGCCCAAAGGCTTGTATTTGGTTTTAATTTTTTAAAAAATGCATTATATTGAGCTAGTAGATAGGTTTTTTCCTATGACATCAAGCATTTAGTGTCTGCATTTGAGATTCACTGCTTGCCACAATTGTTGGTAAGCTGTCTTGCGTCTCCTTGAGAATGGAAATATCTCTAAGTTGTAAGCCTGGGAACTTAAAGCCATAAACTTTTTTTTAGCAGTGTTTTTCTGCAAGTAGCGATGTTCCATTTAAAGACTATACAAAATATTCTGAAGAGAAGGACAAGTTAATGGAACACAGGTAAAAAGAGAAAACCTTTGAAATATGAAAGAAAACTCAGGCTATTTGCTTATGTTTAACTTTTGAAGAGAAAAACAGCAACAGCTACTTTTGTGGTTTGGAGAAAACACATGCAATTTTATTTTGGTAATAATCAGCTATCTGAAATAATACATGGTTTAAAAAGCATTGACAGACATGGACAGTAATCAGAGCCTTGCCAGTTCCTTGTGGAAGGACACAGATTACCAGTTCCTAACTGTCTGTTAGCTTTGGAAGTAGTTTGGAAAAAATATTTTGACCTAAAGAAAGTGTATGTTCTCCACTTCTGTGATGTCTGAGCCTCATAAAGCACTTCTCCTCTAAATAGTAAAATGAAATATACTGCTGTTTATTACTGTTTGATAGATGGGGATCTGGAACACAGAGTATTTTGGGGTCACTGATCACTGTAAATCTGTCATCAGTGACTTCAGCTATAGAGTGCTAAATCCTGAGTTCTCTAGCAACCCCATCTATACCATCTTTTTTTTTTTTTTTTTTAAAAAGTCATTAACCATCCCTCAGTGATGAGGTCAGGTGAATTAAAGATGAATAAACAGCTGTAGATAATGTTACATTATCTTTTTCAGTGTTACCACAGGAAAAACAGAAAACTGTAAGCACATGAACACAAAAAAATCAAAGAAAATCCACCGTGGTTTTGTATCTATTTAGTGGGCGTATCTTTTCTGTCTGTGAATGAAATGCAAATTTCCTTCTTGGTCCTGCCAGACTAAGACTGCTGCAGGTCTCACTGTCTGCCAGTGAAGAATTACATTGCTTCAGGTAGAGAGATGAATGTTACCTTGTCAAATACAGGAACAGGCCATCCGTGCAAGTCAGAAATAGATTATTGGCTTCCCATGACAGTGAACGGCATGAGACATGCCCTGGCTGGTTTGCTCTGCCATGTATGAAATCATGTAATGATGCTGTTCTTTCCCAGAGGACAGGGATTCAATCTTCTTTCAGATCAGATATCTTGTCTCCAAAATAAAAAATTGAGAACTGTATTATTAATTGTAGCAGTTCCCAAAATTAATACTCTTTGGGTCTGTGCATTGAACAGGCTTATATATAGCAAAAGTTACTGTGTTTCCATTTTCTCTTGTGCAAATGATAAAAAGAAATGTAAAGCTTATCATCAGATGGGATGGCTAAAAGATATGGATTGTTTCTCAGCCTCTCCTGTGACGCCAACAGAACTGGGAATGTCCCTTTGCCCTCTCAGTGCACGAGTGGCAGGTTCCAGTTGCTGGAAAATTACTCACTGATGGGGGAGTTTTGCACATGAACATTGAAAAATGTGGAGGACACAGTCTGATAGACAGTGTAAGTCTTAGAGTAATCTAAATTTAGTCTGAAATTTTGTGGAGCGTAAAGGCGTCAGCTGACATCTTGTAGAAGTTACTTAACCCAATATTCTGTTTTCTGTATCATCAGAAAATACAGAGTTTGTACTGTACAGAGTAACAAATTTCTTCTCCTTTTCAAAGGAGACATTAATTGCTTATTTAATTAATGCAATTTAGACCTATACCACTATAACTACAAATAATTAGAAAGTTTAGTTTTTTTAAAAAACATTGTTTATGGATTTTTGAGACTTGTTTTTCCTTTAGTGTTCAAAATACATCTGCTGTTGACTTTATGCATTTCTTTAAATGATGTTGGCTAGTTTGGGTAGTCAGTTAGGTTGATGATATATTATTTTCTGTGATTTATCAGTCTCTTTAAGATGCAAGGCTTCTTTAATAGCTGTTACACCCCTTGTGAATAGATTTCTGGGGTAGTAAAGCACTGTCAGGACTACTTTGAACTCGTGTCACTGTAGTTGTGGTTTGATGAGGCAGAGAACCTCATAATGATTAAAATTTCCTGGTTTTCTTGCTTGTGCTTTTAGAGCTGCATTGGAAAACTGATCTGGCTTTCTTTAGAATGACTGAATGCGTACAACTAAAACCTTGTTATGCTGGACAAGGACAGGAGAGGAGTGGGAGCACACAGGAAACTCAAGAAAAACTCGGGAAACACAAGAAAAAATAGTATATTAGTACTATTGCCTGTGAAGTCCCACCTAGATAAATACTTTTCCTCTGATGATCAGTACAGAGGTGCCAAGGCTGCTGCAGTAGCTAGTTTGATTTAGATTTTCCATAAATGTGTTGTTTAGTATACTGAGCAATTATTGTGGAGAAATGGCTGTCCTTGGATTCATGTGCTGTCTAGAAACATAGTATTGCCCATGGCCACCTGAGAAGATATGGTGGAAAGAGTTACCATGATTGTTCAGTCCAGCCCTTCACTGTGTAAGGGAATAGGTACCATCTGAGGGTCTACTGACCATTCTAGACCCTCTGTCTCTCCTCACAGTACACTCATCACTGATGGATATTCCCCATCAGTACACACAAGACCCCCTTAGGATCCTGTGACAAGCTTATGGTCTTTGAATCAGAAGACAATGTATCACAAAACATCTGAGCACCAGAAAAAGTTGGGAGAAATGAAAGAAGTTACCAAACTTGCTGGCTGCTGCTATCTGCAGTGTTCAATACCTAGGCAAAAAACAAAATGGAAGCCACAGTGCTGTAAAAGACTGTCTGATTAAATACTTCTGTTGATAAACATCTAGCCTGAATTTTTTTTTTTTTTTGGTAGGTATGCCTTAGAGATTTACCCTTGCACATATAGTTAGTTGCTCAGCTTCTCATCTCATTCATTTTCTGATGGGTCCCAGAATAGCATGCTGCCTCCCTAAATTGCTGCAGGCTTTCTGCTGCATCTGAGAGGACACTAAATGAACAAAAGTGAATGTAATGATTTAGGCCTCAAGTCAATAAAATACTCAATCATCACATGTTTTGAGCTAGACACTTGCTGATGTACTTTTCAGCTTTACTTTCTTGTTTACACCAATACATGTGCACTTTAGTATTTCATCTGCAGTGTGTGACACCAGCAGCTGAAAATCTGTTGTGTATCTGTTTATATGTTTATACACACACCTTATACCTATAAGGTCTCTAAGAGAAATAAGCTTTGTAAGCCTGTAAATATTGAAAGAGAATGCTGTGATTAGATAGCCTCCAGTAACATGTTCTTTGAAGCTAAGTAAAACCAGCTCTGCTGTGTTACTTCAAGTGAACTACTTCTTAAATGTAAGGCTGTCACATTTGTGTTTTCTCCAAACATGAAGAAAAGCATTTGTTTAGAATGTTACAAGGATGCTATTTTTAGAAGCATTCTACTGGTATCTAAAAAGAAAAAAATAAATCTTGACCAAACTTCATCCTCTTTCATCACACTGGTAATTTACTTATGTGGGATTTTTTTCATCTTTATTATTACACTCCATCTATTTTCAGTTAAGATGGTGCCCAGTTCTGCTGCATTGCTTTATCAGATAATAAAACCAGATTCTTAGCTTTAGTTTCCTTCATCTTCTGAGGCACAGAAAGTGCCTTAGTCATGGCAAATAAACTATTTGCAAAATGCATCTGCACTTTTTAGTTTCCCAAATTTTCTGTCTCCACCTTTTTAGCTTTTCTTTTGCACTGGTGGTCTGGCAGAGTAGGGAGAGGAGATGGAGAATACAATTAGGTTGAAGATAGTCTAGGTTGTGATTTATTTATTCATTCCTGCAGGCATGATCTATGGGTGATACCAGCTACCTTGAGCAGTCTAGCTTTTGTTGCTGCTTACTTTTAGCCAAAACTGCCACTTAACCTGTCTAAAAATAAATAAATAAATAAATAAGAAATTCCAAGGCTTAGGGAAATTTTCATATTAGTTTTTCATTGGCAACTGCTCTGATGATGGGGTAGAGGGCTGGAAATGAAATGTGATCATAACATACACATACCAGTCCATCCATGACTAATGATTTACATAGGACCTAACTCATGATGGTACAGAATCTGACTTGTCAACTGAAAGGTTTTGCTCTTCCTGCCATTATCACCTGTCCTGCCATCCTGTTCTCTCAACTACCAATCGACAGGATATGAAGTGAGTGGGTGACAGCCATAGAGCTGTGATATTTTTAGAACAGGCTCAGAGCCCAATTTTGATCCTGCATGTTGACTGCTCCAATGCTTAAGCTCATCTAAAATAGTCTGTCATCTCTGCTTGTGGCATTAGGATTCCAGCATTTGCAAGCTGTTTTTCACTTATTAATTCATTTTGGGACTGCCCTTTCCCAGCAGCTCTTCAGATTGATGTGAATATAGGGGCTTCCCCTCCCCAATTCTTTTTAAGATATACCTTAGAAGAATTGATGAGGAGTGTTGTCAGAACATGGATTCATACATCTTCTTCCTGGCTCCCGGTGCTTTTTGTGAAAATTATTAATTCTGTCCTGTGCATTTGCTTAGTCATTGCATAATGGCTTGAGGATCAGAACAATTTGTCAGTTCTTTTGTGCACAGTTCTTCTTTTAGTAAACTGTGGGGTCTTAGATCAACCTTGTCCCCTTGTCCTAGAGAGCTTGAGTACTTTTCTTTTGCTACAGAGAGCCAGAGATGGGGCAGATGAGGGATGCCCTCGTCTGCCTGCTGAGGTGGGACTTTGCTGGGCACTTACTCTACCCTCCCTTGCCAATTGCTTAATCTGTTCTATGGACAGACTGCCTAGCAAATTGAAGGGTTCGTAATATGGCTAAATGAGCTTGAAGTATGAATAATGGCCTTCTTGGGGCTGATTCTGCCCTTAGGAATACCAGTTGGGCACATGTATCTACAAAAGTCAAGTTTATGACATATTTTGATAGTCTCATAGTATATTTATAAAGATATTTTCATGTAGAGTAAATAGCTGCATCAAGATTTTCAAGGTGGTTTACTTAGCTAAAGAGAGAGGCTATATTTAGATGAAATCTGTGGTCATTTGCCTTTTAGAATTACAAAATCTTGCTTCTGGCTGTATTCTGGTTTATTTTCTCTTTTGCCATCTATAAATGTGAGAAATTAAGATTACAATGCTCTTGGGGAGAAATCCTTGTTCTTCTGAAGTCAGGCAAAACAATCACAGTGCATCCATTGAAGGCAGTTTTCATCTTTTAGTGTTTTTCCAAATTCACCAGCACAGTAAAAACAGCTCTCAAGCCGATGGATCGATAACATTTTGGCTTGTAGCTCTGTTCCTTATCAGAGTTCAAGACAAGGTAAAAATTAGATGAAAACTGGATCTGGATTCACTGAAACATTTCGAAAAACAACAGAAGAGGACTAGGACTGAACTTTGGTGCCATTCTGGTCCAGCTAAGCAGGAGGCTTTCATGTGGTTTCATAACAACATTATTGACTGGCATGAGATGTGACCTTTTCATAGCACAGTAGCAGTCAGTTTGTTCCTGCTCTCAGAGGCACGTTTGTGCATGTAATGCAGCTTCTCCACGTGCTTGAATGCTTCCCAGTAAGGGATGGAGGAGGTGGGAAATGAAGGCATTCAGTAGTGCAGCAGCAGACACTGGCATGGACCCACATCCCAATGTGTGGCCTGGCATCTCAGGTCAGTTCCTTGGCTCACTAATTAAAGAGGGACCTTTTCTCTAATTTAGGTTAATTTTTTTTTTTTTTTTTTTTTTTTTTTTTTTTTTTTTTTTTTGGCTTGTAGTGGCGGTTTTCTAACCAGAGAAATTTTCTGATAAATAAGAAAAAATCTCGCTTCAAAATTTTAGAAAGAAATTGTCCCAATCCATTTAGGTAGGGGTGTAGCATGTTATGTAAAAGCTGCCTCATCTTTCCATGAATCCAAGCCTGGATTTAGAAAGACTCTACTTCTGAGAACTAATTCTTTGACTTAAAAGGGCAGCTTTTAATAGCAAAACAAAGAAATAAAGCAAACACATGTAATTTTTTGTGTTTTCTTTTTTTCACAAAGACTGTTTTTCCAAGAATTTTAGAGTGCATGCCATCTTCCTACTCTGTAAATATTGTATACATAGGAAAAAATATATCTTGGATTAAAAAAGAAAACAAACTACACCTGCTTTTCAGGAAAGAGTGATTAAAAAAGAAAATTATTTCTGATGTAGGAAAAAATTATTCTGTTTAATTGTTATTATTTCTGTCAGTCAAGCAATTCTTACTACTTTTTAGTAAGTTCAATGGTACTGTCATGATCACCAGGTCTAAACTGTATAACATGTAGTAGTAAAAGAAAATCTGCCTTTTGTTTGTGCTATAAACATTTTAAAGCTTTTTTCCAGAGACATGGCTACTATAATGTAAAGTTCATTTCTAAGTGGCTGTAGTGGTTAAAACATGTTTGATACATCTGCCCACTTCTGGCTTGTATTTTCTAATAGATGGATTTTTCTTAAAGCCTGGTTTCTTAAAATAAAGAGTATTATACGCTACCACCAGACATATTGCCCTGTGTATATACAAACAGTGACAAACACCCCTGAGCTTCTTCAGTAAACTTAATACCTCAGGTCTTTGAGTTTCCAGTTGCCAATAGTCTTCCAAACTGAGTTTGGGTTTGTGGCATGTCTAGCCATCCTCAGTTTTTCAGCATTATTTTTCAAGTATCTATACTGAAACAAGTTACAGTATCCCAAGAACATTATTGGGAAAATTCAGTAAGTCAGGAATATCGGTATATACATGCCACCTCTCTGCTGTTAATCAAAATAACCTTGTTTACATACCCTAGGATTTTATTAGCCTTTTTGGCCCCGATGTAATTGTAGGCTAAGTTGGCTGTCTTCTGCTGTGATCCTAAATCCTTTGCATAGCTATTGATTTTCACATTGCATTTCTCCTGACAGTTAAGCATGGCCTGCATTTCTTGGCTTAAATCCCAAAAAAACACTTAAACTCTGGCATATTTTACAAGCTAGAGATGGTATTTGTCTCCATTCTCCAGCCATGGGCATTTAATAGTCTGTTGCCCAGGAGCTCTCCGTGTCCAGGTCAGTTGATCTGACCTGCCAAACAACCAGGCATCAGGAAAGCCCGTGCACAAGGCAGTATGGTGACACAGATTATCTGCTCAGTGGACGTGCAACAGGCTTGAAATGCCTCAGATGTGCAGAAGATACTGCACAGATCATGTATGGCAAAGCTGTCACAGATCAGGTATTGCAAAGTGCCACAGGTTCTGTGCTCTGGGGCTGCTTTGCCTCTGTGTCCATCCATGTGACACGGGAGACAGTGCACAAATGCACCAGGGTCTCTCTGAGGAAGCTGCACACCAACGTGGAGGGCGTGGCAAATCTCCTACTGTTGGTATCTCTGCTTGCCTCCTTTATGGCATAAAAAAGGGCAAAATGCTTTGCTGGTCTGAGGCATTGATTCGTCTGTATCTGGCGGTGCTTTTGACGACCTGGTTTGCATTGTTTGTGTGCAATTTACCTCAGCCTTGTTGCAAAAGATGGAGATTTTAGTTCTAATCTGATAAGTAACTGTGCCAGCAGAACGATTGAGGCGTGTACATATTTCCTAGCCTAAATATTCCTTATTTATTTTAATATCACTCTATGTTTTTTAAAATTATTTACATTTTGTGATTCAGGAACGTACCCTTTAATTTATGAAGCCCCTAAGCCTATGCTTAACTTCAGCCTTGTGCTTATAATCAAGCATGTGTTGCTGAGGTGCTATTCTGAATCCAGGACTTGATTTCTAGTAGACTTATTTATATGAACAGAAAGGCCTATTTTAAGAGGAGAAAGAAGTGGTAAGTCATCAGTTAGTTCCAAAATCCCTGAGCTAATTTGCATGAGAAAGATGCAAGGCTCTCAGTATTGTTAAATGAAAGAATGCACTTCATGCATTTGTGAGGTGTAATGCTTCTTCTCAAAACTTTGCAAAGTTTTATTCTCCTGTCTCTTTATATCTCCTTTGTCACTGAATTCCCTAAAGCTACAGATACGTCTGTCTTTGTCCCCAAAAATTCTTTTGAACCTTGAATTGAGCTTAAGCACATATAGAATCACATTTTTGTACTCTGTTGAAAAATACCTGTCTCCGGGGGTTCACAGCACTGCAAAGAAAAAGCAACATGAATTTCTTGACAGGCTTGCTATACAGAAAACTAATCAGAGTAACCACACTAAATCTTTCTAAGAAGAGCACGTGGATAAAATGATCCATTTTTACTCCCCTAGGGTTTTGGAATATGGTCCCTTACTTTCAGGAGGGAGAAGAACCAGTCTGTTTGAGCATCTCTCTTGATTTCTTTCTGCTCCCAAAACATCTGCTTCTCTGTAGTAATAGGTTGCTCTTCGTTAACCTAGTTAATCCTCCAGCATAAGATGCAGTAATTTATGTGGAGTGTTTGGGTTTCACATGATACTAGTGACATGTAATGAATTGTGGCTACAGAAACATCTGTTCCATACAATAGTTAATTTTTTTCTTTTTTTTTCTTTAATCCTGGGGATTAGATATAAATAAAATTAGTTAGGAGTTCTTTAGGCTGTAGAGATTAGTGCTCAAAACTTGAGTACTGAAATAGGCTAGATTTGATATTACCCATGGAACCTTAATTTAGCTTCCACTTGCTTATGCATTGTTGGATACCCATGAATGTTGTTACTCAATGATTTTTCATTGAAAACTTGCCAGATGGAAAGGGAGCTGAAGGAAGCCTCAATGGGACACTGGTAAGACCACCTTATCCTCATTTAAGCATTTGACTAGAAGCTAGAGAACGTGCCTTTATTTAGTTTTGTATGTAATATTTATCTGATACAATTGAGCAATATGGCAGAAGTATCTATGCAATAATTCATTTACAAGTAAGAAAACTGCAGAAGTTGAAACTAACCTATTAATTTTAATGACTAATATGAGTGACAAATGGGATATGCTAAAACCAAACAGTAATATACTGTTTGTACTTAACAAGGAAAGTAAGAAGATAAAAGTGCTACTTAATTATAATGTGGAGTTAATAATGCAGTGGAAATCTTAGCTCTTTCTAATTTAAGTGCTTAATTTCTCAGTCTTAGTGTTGTAGAAAAGCAGATTGCAGATTTAATTTCCTTATATATATTTGTTTATAGCAACTCAGAAGGCAAATAAGAAAAACATATTGTGAAATCCCTGTTATGAGATCTTACTGTTACTAACATGCCTTACATTTTCTATAAAGTTGCTGATTGCATTTAGACTCACCTCAACAGCACTAAATCATTTCAAGGGCTTACTCTTACCTCCAGTGTCATTAGAGTTCTGCATGTTTAGGAAATGCATTTGGAAATACAGAACAAAACCCCTCATGTTCCTATATGAAAATGTCACCTTGTAAGATCCATAGCCTTAAAAATAAAAAACAGATTTTCTTCATGTGTGAACCCTTTATCCTTCCCCTGTGGAACTCTAAAGGAGCTATATAAACTCTTTTGATCATGCAGTAAAAGAATGGGCTGACTCAGCAAAGTGTTTAACTGCATGTTTAAATTCTATTGTGATCAATTGAATTTTAGCATGTGCTTAAATATTATGTTGGAAATAGACAGATTTTCACATGTGTTTTAAAGCTAAGCATGTACCAAAGTAGGCCCATAATATGTCAAAACAAGTAGGAAGAATTTAGGTTGTAAAAGCTCTACCTCTGGGGGTGGCTGACTTCATAAGTGAAATATTTTGATGTCTTTTTAATATGTAATCTTAATTATAAGGTACAATGCTGTAGTTATGAATTGCTGTGAATTAGCTAACATAGGATAGTTTATGTGTCTGTCAGTTTAAAATGCACTACAACAAAATTAAGAACTCTTGCAGCTAAATAATTGAACATACGTTTTCTGCTCTTGAAAATGGTGGTCTTTTATTTAGTTACTCAAGTATTTGAAGTCAGAGCTGTGAATTCTATCTTTGAAAATTCAGCTGCATATATAAGAAGTTATAAACATTCATGTGTACCCAATACCAGGATCCTACACTCCAGCATTTTCCATCTTCTGACCTGTTTTTAACTTATTCCTCCAGTGTTTCCCTGTAATGCGAGACCAGATTATTTTGAGGCACTGAATCACTAAACAGGGTCATGTTCTGGTTGGCTCAAGGGCAGAGGCAATTCCACTTTTTTATTTACTTCTGTCTATAAAAAGCTTTTTCTGTCTTAGAAAAGACTTCTTTTTCTGCTGGTGATCTCCCTTGCACTCGTGTTAAACATCTTCTTTCCCAGCACTGTCATAGTGCCATGTATTTCCCACAAAACCTTTGGGTTGGTTTTTTTTATTATTTTCAAGAGAAATATCTTCACAATATCAAACTGTCAGCTGTCAGTAATACAATGTTAGGAATGATGATCATCCCCTATGTTGCACTGTAGCACCCTACACCTCTGTGCTGCCCCTGCCCATGTCCATACCCTTTGCAGAGCTGGATCTGTGCTGTCAGCTGAGGTACTGGGGAAAACTGAGGGATAGGGAAGACATAAGGCAAGGAGAGGGGGATGTTTAGTGCTAACTTAAGGATCCTGTAGGGAAAATCCTCTTGACGGCTTCTGTGGGATCTCTGTTCAGAGGACGGATCCTAAATCTCAACAGGACCAGGTCATTTTGGCACATGGAGGAAGGAAAGGTTTTGGATGAGAAAGGAGACTTGAGCCACGAGTTCTAAGTGCCATCAAGTATCCAAATGTCACAGGAATGTCACAGTACTTTGTGACTGTAAATCTTTCCTTCGATAACACAAGATGTGAGATGTTTTTTTAAAAAAATACTGCCCTTGGCTACAATCTATTGTGTTACTTGAAGAGCAGACAGTGCTTTGCCGAAAAGCAAAACTGAGCCTCAGTTACTACACAGATTCTTGAATCATCATCACTAGCAAAAGGTGATGGAGATGGGTGAGAATTTGATGGATTTCTAGAAGGCTCTGATTGGACCTCTATATTAGCTTCTTGATTATTGTGAGGAAACACATGCCAATTGCCATTGTTGCTCTCCTGAGGCCGAGATGTGGAAGGAGATGTGTAATTTTGATAGGTGAGTGGTCAGGTTGCTACATATATATATATATATATATGTATGCTTCATACATATGTATGTAGTGATAGGCTTTGGTCACATGTGTAACAAGTGCTATAAGGCAGCAGAGGATCTGCAGAAGTAAAGTACCATCTGTAACAATGATATGAAGTGTATTTATCTCTAGGTATAATAATCAGCAAACAAGATGCACAACTTCTGAAATATCATCATGAAAAAATCCAGTTCACAGAGCATGCATGAAAACTGCCAAGGCAGGGGAGCATTGGTGCTGTTGTATGATACAAACGCTGCCTTTCTCAAAGCACATCAATGCTGGAAAACTAAGAAAGACGCCGTGAAAATTGCCTAATGCTTCTAAAAATAAGTGTGAGCTGCTCATCCTCCCTCCAAATTTTAGCAACTCAACCGGACTCCGTGCATCGTTGGTAACTGTGTCTAACGTGGTGTGCCGCAACTGGTGCCTTACTACAAGAATTACATCAAGCACGCTAAATACGGAAAGGCTGCTTGTAAATGCACGCACAAAACCCGGTCCCTCACTGACATCTACCCCCTTCCCCCCCCCCTCCCTGCAGCCTTGTGAGCTTCAGAAATCTCCTCTCCCGAGGCGGCTGCAGGTCCTGCAGGGAGTAGGGAGCTGGGAGCAGGCAGCAGGGAGTAGGCAGCAGGGAGCAGGGAGCAGGGAGTAGGGAGTAGGGAACAGGGAGCAGGCAGCAGGCAGAAGAGAGTAGGGAGCAGGCAGCAGGGAGCAAGGAGCGGGGAGCAGGCAGCAAGGAGCTGGGAGCAGGGAGTAGGGAGCAGGCAGGAGGGAGCAACCCGGCTCCCTCGCCAAAGCCAACTGCGGCGTAGCCAGAGAAACGGGCAGCAAAAATAGAACAGCGGGATGGCTGCGCGGGGGCGAGGCAGAAACCACATCGCCAGCAAAACCTCCTGGTGTTATTTTAGGACTGATACAGCGGCCGTGGCGCTTTTTGTACGCTTTTCACAAAAAAAAAAAAAAAAAAAAAAAAAAAAAAAAAAGACTCCCCGGGGGGTGGGGTGGGGAGGGGATGGGGTGTGTGAGTCTGTCCGGTTCCCTGCTGCCCTTTCCCCCGTCTCTGGCTTCTCCCCAGCATCATCAGCAGGGTCTGGGCAGGGGGAAGGGGTTAATTGCGCTGGAAGGCGAGCGGCAGAGGGAGGACAGCCGGCGGTTTGAAAGACAGAGACTGGACAGCTGTGTTTGCTGTGGTATTTTTAAACGCATTAATGCAGGCTCCAATCACCCGGCCATGCTTGACCTATTTTTGGCTCAGGCCGGCCATTGTTCTATTTCTGCCGCCGCTGGGCCAGGCGGGTGTCGATTCAAATGCAAATGAGTTATCCCTGCTGCTGCTGCTGCTGCTGCTGCTGCTCCCGCCAACTTCTCCCGGCCGGGGAGAGGAGAGGGACGCAGGGACAGCAACACGGGGCCGGGCTGGGGTAATTCAGACCAAATCATCCGGGGTTCCCGGTCGCTGGAACAGGGAGAGCGTGCTGGGTTTGATGGTTTTTAAAAAGGCTGTGCTTCTCTCCCCCCCCCCCCCCTCTTCCCCGCCCCGCTAGAAATCTCGAAGCGCAGAGATATTTCTCCAGTCCTTCTTTCCACCTGCTCTTGGCCGCCCCAACGCCGCTGCTGAAACCCCGCGGTGCGCAGCCCCTTGCGCGCCCGCGGTTCCCTTCCCGCAGGCAGAGAGAGGCTGCCCAGAGGGCATTCGGGATTTTATTATTTTATTTTTTTTCCACCCTCTCCCGGTAGATATTTGTGCAAATGCTTAAAGGTTGCTAAGTGCCGGAGCGCTGTTCTCTGGCAGCCCTCGCTGGAGGAGGTGGGAGCGCAGAGGGTCGTGCCCGACACCCCTGTGCAAGTGCAGTGATGAAACCTCTGGTGTAGCTGAAGTGCAGACGGGTCGGAATATGCTGCAGACAATTTACGAGAGTGAATCGTGTTTTTCCTCAGATGGGGTTTCTGGACGTGAAAAGCTCTTGGCTCAGCAAAGAATGCACAGTATGATCAGCTCAGGTAAGAGACAGCTCCCTCCATACCTTCAACTTCAGTGGCTGGCTGGGAAAATACAGCCTGGCGCGACAAAAAAAAAAAAAAAAAAAACCAAACAAACCACCCCTCCTCTAAAAAATCTGCCTTTATTTTCGTGGGCTTTATGTAAGTTGTTAAATAATTACCTCTGTGACAGCATGACAGCTGCTGTTGAAAAGAGTTTGTCTCTTTTAGCCTCCTGCTTTCCAGCCAGAGCAGAATGCTCACAACCGAAATCTAGTTTGGGATTTCTTGTTTGTTCTGTGGTGTGGTCACAAAATGGGGTTCGTGGTTCAGGCTTATTCCCAGAGAGGCTTCCTCAGGCAGCCCTTGGCAGGAGCCTGCAGTAGGAGCCCCTTTATAGGCAGTAAACAGGATCTGGTCCTTCTGTGAGTTTCCTTTTCTTCACTTTGTGTACAAAAGGAGTTTAATACTAATCCCTTTCTCTTTCCGTGACAGTGTTACTTCAAAATGTCCTGAATATGCATGGCTTAATTTGTTACTTTGTCTAAATGGCTTAATTTGTTCCTGGCAGTGGTAGTTGTATGTAATGACTCACTGGATGTAAATTGGACATGTTTTTAAGGAAGGGATTTCAAAACTACTCTGAAGAACACTGGACATTTCCTCGTTATCTGAAGATGTCCTTGTATTTTCTAGTTTCTTCACGGGCTGTGTTTGAGACCTGCAAATGACACACTGAAGATGAATTAAGTTGGAAGAATTGTTGCCATTCAGATAAATGTCAATATAGACAGGCTAAAAAAAAATAAATAGAAATTTCAGGTTACTTTTATTCACTCTGTCTTATACTCTGTGAATCCCAGTTTTGTTTTTATTGGGATGAAACTCAATCTTTTGAGGCACGTTTTTAGCAGTTTTTTTATCCTAGGTTTCTGACTTTGTTTTACATAAAGTTGGCCTGATGGAGAAATGTAGGGTGAATTGTTTACATGTACTTTAGTCCTAGCTTCCCTCCCTGTTTCTTTTTTTTTTTTTTTTATTTTTAATTTTAAAAATTATTTTTCTTTTTTATATTCTTTTTCTTTGCTATAACTTGGCAGTATTCCTCAGTTTTTAAGATCAGCTATATGTTCAGACCACAGCTCTCTTCACATGTTGACTGTTTGGTACACTTGTTGAGGCCATGCTTGTTTGTTTGTTTACTTTTTTAAAAGACTGTTTATTTTCCCGCATTATACAAAAAGAAGTTTTAAGTGCTTTTATTTCTTAAATACAAATTTAGAGCAGACTGCTATTTTCAGATATGAAAATAAATTGTCAGAGATTGTGTGAAATGGTAATACATTTCCTGTAAAAAGACTTAGGTACATCTTCACCTCACGATTAGTGTTTGTCAATATGAAAAGTCAAGACTACCTCATAATGATTATAGACTGAAGGAAACAATGAGAGACTGAAAAGGTGTTACGTGCAGGTTAAAGTAAGGGGAATACCTGAGTGGACTAGAGATGGTTAATATTTAAGATAAGCCATTTTTCTGTTCCTTTATAGAGCTTCTGGGTTGGTTTGTTTCTTTTTGGATTTCTCAAAGAATTTACTGCTTCCCTTCTTAGAACTGCTTCTCTTCTTAGAACTTCTTAGAACGGATGCTGATCACCAATTACAGTTCCTTTGCCAAGGACAGAGATCAGGTGAAATAATTGTTTACAAATATGAACAACAAAGCTCTAGCAAAGACAGTGGGTAAACGTAGAAGTTTATCTGAAAGCAATGTAATTCTGCAAAGCTGTCCACAGTGTTGACCTCTTGTTTAAGAATTATTGCTTTTCTTTGGATTTCCTGGACATCTCAGCAGGTGTCTTGTGCTTTTGTATTAGTCAAAGACAGATAAGACTGACTGCTTCCCCTCCCTCCTGTTGGTATTTTTTTTTTTTTTTTAAGATTATTTCAGCTTCAACTTAGGTGTACACAGTGGAAATCTGGTTTGTTTGTTTTTTGGTTTTTTTTTAGCTCAATATGCCACCTTTTAACTGCCAATTAATGCTGCTTCAGAAATAGCAATTTTCAGATTAGAAACATAAGAAAGTTCATAGCTCTGCTTTTCTTCACTGGAGACTAGAATATCATGTAGCAATTGATTTGTATATCTATAAGTATAAATTCTTACCTATATTACCCTAGGCCCATATAAACTAAACAGTTTCCCCTGTAGTACCAAGTAGAACAGACACTTTAAAAAGGAACAAAAACAAAAAACCAAAGCTTAGTCAAGAACATTATCCACATTAAAGATGTTTAAATATGAAATTTGTGTAGGACACAAAAAAAATTCCCAGTGTTTCTGCTGGCCTTTAAAATACACAACTAGACTGCAGGTAGTTGACAATGTACATGGCCTGCAGTTTAGTTTATATCACATGAAACCACAAAGCCTGGTGTTACTATTGATTAACTTCAGTTCCCTTGAGTTGAGGGTCTTGCAGAATCAGGCCTGGTAACTTTTAAGGTATCATCTCCTTCTGTGCTGCATTTGTGGGAGAAGGAAATAGCCAGGGTATGACAATGTGCTTTAGTGCTCGGAGGACCTAGAATCAATCATTTGAAATTGGCTTATCACAGTGTCCTTGCTCTAAAGTTATCTTCATTTACACGTGTGACTTTTGTTCAGGTTAAAAAGTTGCATGTATTTAAGAAAAGAGCAGATCCCTGAGCATTTACAGTCTGCACCCTTGATCTTATTTAAGTCTTTGAAATAAACACAACTTAAACACTCAGTGGATTTTTAGGTTTGCTAGATTCTAGATGCAGTGGACATGTATTACGAAAATCTGATTTTATACTGGGATGGAGCCATCCCCAAAAAGGATGGATTCAGTGGCCAGTGGGTACATATTTGCAATGCTAACTGTCTAAGGAATTTCTGATAATAGCAGACATAGGAAATACTTCTGTCATGTGCAGCAGTTCTTCTGGTATTCCCTCAATTACTGCTTTGCCTGTCTGTCGCCATCCCTGCTTGTAAGTCATACTATGAATGAGATGATCTGGATAGGTACCAATCAAAAGTCTAATTATGAATGGAGCAATCTAGATCGGCACTGACTCAATAAGCTGTGTGATTTGCAGACACCTACACCTTACTTCAGAGAGCAGTTTCAGCTGTCTTGAGAAGACTGAACTAGATTTTGCCATATGGTACTGTTCCTCTAAAATGCAGCAGTAAGTGCTGTACATCTTTATTTAATAAAATTATGCTGATGCATTCTTATTTGATGCCATAATTGTTTTAGTTTCATGATTAACAAAATAGCTCTGGAGTCTAAAGACTCTTGTTTAGATGGAAGTACTATTTAACTATGCTGCTGCTTTAATTTTACAAAAAAATTTTCACCTTCCATGTGTATGACATGTCACCGTGGACCCTAGCATTCAACTGGCCTCTCACCTTACCAGAAAATGATTAACAAATGGTAAGTCCTTGAAAAAAAGCATTTGGTGCAGCACAGTCCATAGCAAGAATGCTCATTAAAATGTAGCCAATACATTTGTGATGCAGGGCTACAGTACTCAAATAGGTGTTAGCTGTGTGAAGAAGAAAGAACCTACCCAGCTGAGGTATCTGTAGATGTGGGACTTCAAAAAGAAATGCCAACTTCATTGTCTTGTGGTGATTTTCTGTACTGTACTGTTTTCCAAAGGGAAAGGTTACTATGCTTGAACCACTGGCCCTCTTTTGAGGCACACCCTTGCACTGGCCTGTCTAAATCACACCTCAGCCTTTATTGGATAAGGCATCCTCTGCTTCCTGCCCAAAGCTGTTTTTTTGAAAAATCAAGAAGAGATTCCTGCCAAGAGTTCAAGGAGATCTTGAGCTTAAAGCCATGCTTGTCACAAGTTGGCAGGTGACTGGAGCAAGTTACACAATCCTGCCCACATCAGCTAAGCCTTTGGTGAAATACAGAAAATCATACCTGTCAGGCTCAGTACTCTATAGGGCAAAACTATTCTAAAAGAAATATAACCATTCTGAATGATTAATTTGTTTGATTTAATCCACCTACAGGCTTGCAAAACACCTGCAGTTTCATAAATGTAGTAAGTGAATGTAGTCACAGTATTCTGTTCCCTGTACAGTCAGGAAATTCAAAGTATGCCACTTGAACATAAGTAACAAAATTGATGCTACACACATCACGTTGTACGTGGGTTGACAGGTCCTCACGAGCTATTTTTCCTCAGTAAACCCTTATCTACAAAGTTTATCTCATATGCTTTTATCTATTATGTAGATGCATGACCACACATATGGGCTTATACACGTGCATTTTTATTGCCTTCAGAGAAATTTTTTTTTCTGGTCAAACAAAACTTTTGCCTGCTCGACTGTTCCTGTGGAGAGGTTGCAGAAAGCATACTAATTTAAAGGTTTGCTCTGATTTCATGAAAAGCCTGAGATCTTTGCATATCTGAATCAGGTAGCATGAAATTCTTAGAGATACAAAATATTGCATATGTGGTATCTCAAGCAATAACTTCTCAAGGAGAGTGAGAATAGATGTGCCAAGCTTTTACTTTGAGATTCTCTTCAGAGTAAAAAAATGGAGAGTGAAAATTCATTGTGGCAAAATTTTGGGTAACAGCTGAAGAGGCTTTTACAATGCCTCCTGTAAGGGCTAGGCAGAAAAAAAAAAACTAGTGCTTCATAGTAGTTGCTGAAGTATTTGTATTACTTGTTACAGAAGAGTAAGGCCTTAGTCCTAACAATTGACAGTGAGAAGACATCCGCAATACAAACTTGGAGATCTAAGGTAGTTAATTTTGAAGAGGCTCTGCTCAGTAATATATGCTGGACAAGACATTGGTTATGAATTTAGTTAGAACAGAAATGGTAAAATGGAATGAATCTGCTTTTCTGTTTCATGTTGTTGCAAAGATGCTGAGTCCAGCTTCTGGAGATGCATGCTTACCTGGCAGTCTTAATTTGAATTAGAAGATACATTTAAATGTTGGGGTAAAAACCTGGAACAAGAATTTCAAAGTGCGAGATTGGCAAGAATAGCAAGTTACAAAAGCTGGAAAGCAATAAAAAAGTGCAGAACGTAATTTCAAAACCTATTTGAGCATCTTTCCTGATACAATTAGACACTGTATTTCTGTACTTAATACAGAGCACTGCTACTCTAGTAGTAGGCACTGTGACACTAGCTTGCCTCTCTTTGGTGTGTTGAGCTAAATCATTTTATTGGAAAAGAACTTTTTACTCCAGCTGTTTATTATTTTAGCTGTTAAGCTTTAGAACACCTCTTGCTTTGCACTGCACTCAAACACACATGCTTTCAGCCAGTCTTCCCTCCTGTAAAATTGCATACAGAATCCAGTTAGTTCATTAAGGTTTGTGTTGGATGCAAGGAACACATGTAATGTATTTTACTACCAGAGCTTTCATCAGGCCTGTTTCTGAACCGAATGCTTGGCCTCTTTCTTCTGTACAATCTTTACAGGGAAAGCAAAAGCTAGGGAAAAGCAGAATAGATAGATAGCCTTAAAAACTTACATGCATGTCCACATTAATTTCACACTTTGGTACAGTTGATCAGGAAGGTTTCAGGTGTTTCATTTTAACCTTTCCCGAATACTGTTAAGGGTGAACTTTTTTATATGGTGGGTGTAATCCAAATTATTCTAGAGAAACTAATAGGCAGAAATTATTGGTAAACACATGAAAATCTAAAATGCCCTGTTCTGTGGGTCTCTTTAACAGGCTGACTCCTCTGGGTCAGTTATTCTTAGCCTAGTTATTTTCATCTTATGGCATTACAGGTCTAAGATTAGCCTGTTAGGCGTTATCATGCCATCTGAGTTACCTCCTAATATAACTGTACACCGGAATGATTATTTATAGACAGAGCATTCTGTCATTTTTGCTTTATTTCTGGTAGTTTAAATAAAGAAGAGCAACATTCAAGAAAAACCACAAATTCCTTCCTGCTGCCAAAACAACATGATAACTGCCTGCTGAGGGGTGAGGATATTGTTTAAAATGTGTGCTTGCAGCAGATGCAAACATCCTCTACATCTCCCCCACATCTACTAAAATGAGGTACCTCAGGGTACCATCGTTCCTGTCTCTTCTGGAGGAGGGAGAGGGATGCTAGGTAGATGAACCAAATGATGGAGAAGACAGGGTTGTGGTTGCTGATGAGAACGAGGATATCCAGGTGCTATTTTTAGGGGCTGGCACCGTCAAGCTCCATGTTCATTGTGAATATGTCACATATGCACACAGCTCCTCCAAAATGGACCCCTTTAGTTTTGTTACATAAAAATGCTGTCTGCTGTTCAGTTAGCCTTCTTCATGCTTTCACAGGCATAAGAGGAAGCTTCAGCAAAGGGACACATTTTTAGCAAGACATTTTTTATGGCTGCTTCACAGACGTTTCTGCTCACTGGAAAGAACTTGAATCCTAAAGGAGAATTGTAATTCAAAAACACAGTAAAGGCATGTTCTTCCCGAAGGAAGTTCTCTGGGAATTTTTGTGATCACATGTTTAACTAGGAGCAAGCTGTTAGTGACAGTTTAGTAAAGAGCAACAAAAATAGTAAAGTAGCAGATCTTCAGCTGGGTGTCAGTGCAGCCTCTGACTGCACTGTAGGTGTTGCTCAGGAAGCTGGCAGTTTATAAAATAGAGAAGTAATAATGGATTATAATTATCTATTGAGCTATAATATTTTCTATTTTACCTTTTCCCTTTATATTCAATGGCATGTTTCTATCCTCATGCACATTCTGGGTATAATCAGGGGGTACCTGATTTGTTTGCTTTAAAACCTTACTGGTTTAGAAAAGCTTGCAGTATCAGTGGAAGCCTTTGGATAGTTGAGTGATACCCTGATGGTTTAACTCCCGTTACATAATAAGCAGCTCGTTTCTTTTTTGTCAGACTGGCAGTTCTGTGCATGATTGTAAAGGTACTTTGGCATTTGGTATAATCTGAGCATAGCCAACACATCTGTTTATTTTTTTGTGTCTCCCGGTTGCAAACTCCCTCTGGCTTGTGGAGCATACAAACAGAAGAGCTCCAGGAATTCAAGCCCCTTGTGGATGAATGTGCTTGAAAAGCAGGATGTTTTTATTCTAGTGATAACACGTTCCTTCCAGTAATGAAACAATCATCAAAGGGAGACAAGAGTAGGAATGGGATGAATTATTTGAAAATGGCAAATGCATAAATCATGGTTTTGCAGTCAAAGACTTGTTCTCTTTCATGATCCCCATGGTTGAAGGTATGCGTGCCACAGGGAGGATCCGCATCTATTTGATTTTAGTGAAGTCTGGAATGGAATAATGAGGAAACTTAAAGTTAATTTAATAATTTCCTGCAATTTTTCTGATTTTAATCCAAGTTTCTTTTTTCTTTCTTGGTACCCAAGGCCACCAACTTGTTGGTGTTGTGCAGTAACAGTATAAGAGGGAGTAGAGGAAACAAACTGTTAGTACCTAATGTTACACGGAGGCTGTTTTTGGTGTTTGTTACCCCCTTTTAAGTTTAGTACAATGTTAGTGATGGACCTTTATTTAGCTATGCACAACTCCTTTTCTTGCAGACACAATAAGTTCCTAGGTCTCTTTACCTACTTGTTTGATCTCTGGATCAACATCCCTATTGAAAAAATTGTAGCTTTCCTAAGTCTCGTGTAATCTTTTTCCTATGGATAGAAAAGAAGTAGAACTCCTGGATTGTTAAAGTTTTTGATTCTCTAATTTGAATGTAACCTTGAAGTTTTAAAATGCATAAAAGAGTACATATATTACAGTATCACCCCAAACTATAAAATAACTTAGCTTTTTTGAGGTTTCATGTTGACATGAGCAGTGACAGAATTAGTATGAGGCACAGAATAGTGTAAGAAATAGCAAAGTAAAAATTGCCAGTATGGATCTTTATACTAACGTACCTAGTTTTACATGTAGATGCATATTGTTAAAGGACTGTATAGGAACTACTTTGATACCTCAAAATGCTCATTCTAAAAAGGCTTGCACAGCAGCTGCTGAAATATGGTGGGACCTGAATTCAGGAGACCACTTCTCCTTGAGATCTGGTAGATGCTCACTAGCCTGTGTTGTGCATATGCTCAAATCTGTTCCAAGCTCCAAAGACAGATCCACTCATTCCCACACACATGTCAGAGAGTGGGCATCCTTTTATTTGCTGTCACTGTTTTTCTTAGTGGATCTGTTGCAGAAGAACAAGAAAGTTTTACCCTATTGTTTCTTCTAAGAATTGCCAGTAGTTACCATAGAAGGAAATAATAACTCTTACTTAGGTTTTTTCAAGTAGCTGGAGTGAAAGACTGTCAGGAGGGAAAGAGATTTAAAGAAGATATGACTTAATTTTCTAAATGGAGTAGTAGTGCAGAGGTGAGCTATACAAGCACTTCCTATGTTAAAATGTTATGAGCGAAGATAGGGAAAGCACTGAAGATGCAAGAGAATGATGTGGGAGGTGGAAACCAGGGCAGTTTGAAGTACACTTCTAACTGTTCGAGAAAAGAGGAAAACTATAGGTGAAAAACGTTATGAGAACAGTCAGCTCCAACTGAGATGAGCAAAGTTTCTGTCAAAAAAACCCACCATAATGAAGAATACATGGGAAAGCAGGAGTATTTTATGATCATCTGAAGTTGTAACAACTATCTCAGGACTATGTTACTTGTGTAGTCACATAATATTCAGGGTTTCCCTTGCCATTGTACAGACTTGTTATATATATATATATATTTATATATATTTAGTCTTAAGAGGGAGTAATTTGTTTGGAAGAGGTGCAGGGCACAGTGTCTGTTTATTCACACAGTACAAATTCTATACCTCACCATCGCTAGCTCCTCAAGCCCCCCCCTGCTCCCTTCCCTCTTGATGTAGTTCAGTTTTTATAGAGAAAATACAGAGCAATCTCACCAGCAATTTTCAATAAATTCCTGATGCTGTGCCACCTGCACTGTCCCTGTCTTTCCTCTTATGCGTGGGCCACTAGACAATTTTCTGAGCTCTGCTCTTATTTTCTGAGTGGATTTTTTTTTGTTGGTTGTTTTTGTGTTTTTTCCTCTCATGCCAGTGCATACAGGGTGATAATAGGGCAGCTGGAGAACTTAGAAGAAAAGAAGAGAAATTACAAATGACAACATCAAGGGATTATAGGCAAAGGAATAAGAACGAATGCTAATGCAGCTGAATTAAATAATGGCAATGCTATGGTTGATTAAGGATACTAATACTGACACAGCTATTTTGTTTAGAAAATAAGTGGTTAGAAATGGGAATATTTAGAAAAAAATTGCCTTGGGCTAAAATTCTCAAACCTCATCTAAGAGTGAATGCATCTCTCTCATGACTGGTCATGCATATATACTTGGCACTGGAATGCGTATTCAATTATAGAAGATGTACATACATAGACTTACCATGAATCTTTCTGTGTCCTCCCTCATTGGGGACATTCTAGTATTGCTATGTTAAAATTTGAAAAAAGTTTTAAAGAGTGCTGTTTCACAAGTTAGTTCAGGTGAGCTTGGATGAGTGCCTAAGAAAAAGTGATTTTCTTCCTCCTGCAGGTTTACCAGCCCACAGGAGTTTGACTTGCATCCTGTAAACCTACCTGTCTGCCATTCCTCATTTGCAGATGTCCAGAAGTCTGCAGCAGTACACATTTAGTCCTGAAGCCCTCAGGAACTCATTTTTAAGCACTTGTTTTGTTATTCCCTTTAGGGAATGCTATTGCTAGATCTGTTGTGGTAGAACTCCAGGTGCAGGGCAGGTTATACAAAGATTTAGTAGCCAAGTAGGCTTTGGTGTCTGTAGATTCAGAAAGAAGGGAGTGAATCTAAAAATATGGACTATTACTGTGTTCATTTTCCTCTTTCATTTTTTATTTTTTGTTATATGTGAATATGATATGATGTATTTGCATATGTAGATGTATGGTGCATGCCTATAGAAATAACAATTGATGCTGCTAGGAAGGAAGAGCAACATTCCCATCCTTTCCCTGGTCCTGGGCTCTCATTTCTCTGCTGAACAGTCACATCCCTTGTACCAGCACAGATACTCATGTGTCCCCTTGGGACTGATGGAGTGACCAGCTGCCCGTGGCTGAAAGGTGCCCCCTGCTTCTCTGTGCTGCAGTGGGTGTGTGCTGTTAACTGGGGGCAGAGGGCATCACCCTTGGGGCTGGGGGGCCATAAGCCAGAAAGGGTCTCTCTTCTTCTTCTGCTGTGCTCATAAGCACAACAGGGTCTCTCTACTTCCGCTCTGGCATGTGATGGCTCCAAATACATGCAAAACTGCTGCCTGGGAAATTTTCTGTGTCCAGAGATTGCACCCCTTGCACCTCTCAACATTTAAAAGACAGTGCCTAAAATTTCACACTCAATTAGCACCTCTTAAACTCTAGTTAAACACGTTCTACTTAAAGTAGAATTTATGTTAATATTGTCCCTCTGAAGCTGTCAGTAATTACCTTTCATCATCCATAGGGCACATTTCATCTTTTAGTGCTGAAGGAAAATAACCTACCAATGTGTGCTGTTTTGTATAAAGTAGAAAATTACATCTGTGTAGGCTTGAGCAACCTGCACCAAAATTGATGCACTGGAAGCAAGAGCCATCTGCACCCCTGAGCTGTCTGAGCTCTGGTGCAGTGTCGCAAAAAGAGTCTCCAGGAAAGCCTTCACGACTCTAGTGTGCAGGTTTTGCTTTTTTTTTTTTAAAAAAAACCCCCTTGCTTTGTGGAGAAAATGTTTTTTCCCAAACATTCTACCACTACAATCCCTCCTGTCCTCATTTATTTTTGTAACCTATGAGTGCTCTGCTGTGCCCTTATCCTTTCTAGGCAACCTGAAAATCAGTAGAGTTCAAGTTAGGGAAAAATTTGCCTTTGGAGTGTGATACCATTCCTTGGTTGCTACTTCAGTACTGGTATCAAATACTTTGCTGTATAAACCAAACCCATAAAATATCTCTAAGTGGTGCTGACATGCTAACAAACACAGGTCGAACAGACACCATAGTTGTCACTGTTGTTGCAGTTCATTTCAAGCTGAAGGCACAATTTGACTCTCACAGCAAGCACTGGGATGTGCTGAGCCTGGCAACATAAAATGCAGATGTTTTTTTGGAACAGAACCCTTCAAAACAACTGCTCTCCACAAGAACACCCCCAGCAGAAGTTTCAAGATCTGAAAGGAGAGAGTGTTTCATGGCTGTGAAATTCTGTACTTCTGAACTGGGGACAGCCACAGACTGTCTCAAGTGGGACTGAAAAACCTGAAGCATTAGATAATAACATTAGATAATAACATTTATGTAGGAAATAGCATATTGTGTCCCCCTGTCAGGACTTGGTTTTTAGAATCAACTGTCTTTAATAAAGAGAAGAAAACTCATCTTTCTCCTTAGTTAACATGTTCAGATGTTTGAACTTCATGATTATGAATGGAATTACAAAGTCTACCCAGAAGACAGAAGTTGTTTTCTGCAGAAGAGGAAGAAGGCTGTATAGATTACTTTTACATTTCTGTACTAAATTTACTTTGTTGTTATATAACCCTTGCTTGCACTCCCCAGAAGGCCTGTAGTTATGCAAATAATTCTCATTTATATTATGGTTGTCCTCTTCCAGTATAGAGTGATATATGCTTAGGTGGATATAAATAGTATGTGTTCCATGCAAAGAAAAGCATAGTGCAAATGAAAATCAGACTCTTTCTACTTATGGAAGTCTTTCCAAGCTCTTAATCATCTTAAATCCTATTAGCCTTTTCCTGTTTCTGACATGGCTCCCTTTGAGATAGGATAACTGAACTGGAATATTCCTGATGACAAAGCCATGTTGATGAATATGAGATCTTACTTTTATCCTGCTTTCTGTACTCCCTGTTTTGATTTTTGAATCACGTGATGCATTGACCACATGTTGTGGCTGGGATGTCTTCAATCACAGCCATCTGGTTTTAAGGTTACATTAAGGTTAATGAAGCATGATACATGAAGGTATATTCCACTCACAGGAGAAATTACCATGCATGTACAAAAAATTAATGAGCTCTTCTATTTTGTTTCCCAGTCACAATGCTTTATGAGGACCTTTGGAATTCCTCAGAACCTTCCATGAAATCTCCTGGAGAGATTTGTTTCATCTATAGTTTTAACCCAATCAATCTTTTTTCCATTATTCTTCTTTCCAGACCTTTATTAAAATAGCAATTACTGTTGCCTCACTGCCACTATCAATGTTTTCTTAAATTCAAAAAGAATATTTGTTTTCCTTCTGCTTTTTATCTTTAAAACTGTTTCTCATCAGTGATGGAGTTCTAGTAACTTTACTTAAGGGCCAGAGCAGGGCCAAAGTCCTTTGAGACACCTTGTGAAGGACATTTTGCAAGTCCAGGTATGTCTGTAGAGCAGATCCTTAACTGGTACCAAGTGTCACAGTGCCACTGAAACCCAGGCCCTTTTTTATTCACCATTCATTAACCCTTTGAAATAATTTGTTATACTTTTGTGTCTCAAAATATGCAATTATAAGTCATATCTCATAACCGCATCCTAAGAAGTCAGTTTTCATCAAAATTGATTTGTTCTCTTAATGTCTGTGTGATTAAAACAAGTTAAATTAAAACAAAAATTGGCTCAGTTGTGGTTGTTAACGGAGGATGTAGTTTCTGAGAGAACATATGGGAAAGAATATCTCTTTTCCTTTCATCTTTTAAAATTACATGCATGGCTCTTGTTTGACTAAAACAATTTTTGCTCTACCTTTTGTAAGATTAATCTGTAAGCTCAGACAAAACATTAGAAATTTTAACTTCAAAACAACTTGTTTTAAAAATACCAGGAGATTAAAGCAATTGCAATAGTTTATGCAGTTCAGCCTTGCCTAGCATGTTCACAATTATAGCAGTATAAGTAGATCATATTTAAAATGAAAAAAGTATTTTTTTCTTCACCACTCATTTGCAGTACTGTCTTTAATTGTGCTTGAAAGAGTTTAAAATGAAAAGAAAATGCAAAGATTACAAATCTGATACAAATACTAGAGGATAAAACATATGAAGAGGGATTAAGGGAGCTATATTTATAGTCTGTAACAGAGAGAGCTCAAGGGACATAGGCACAGGCTATAAATAACCTCAAGGTAACCATATAAATGAAGGAAGGGAATTATTTGTTCTCGAAAGATGGTGAAGCACAGAATAATAGCTTGAAGCACAGCAAAGCAAAGCTTAGCTTAGGTGTTGGAACTTTGTAGCAGTGTGAGGTGTAGAGGGGAGAGACACAATAACAAAGGTAGGTACCTGTGTAGCACCAACTATAGCTATTTGGCTACAAATCAAAATTAGCCATAGATGGAGTTGTGTTACAAAATTCACATGGATAGACCTAGTGATGCAAACATTTTTAAAACTTTTTTATCTGTTATATTTTCTAATGCCCCCATTTCATGGTATACATTAATTTCCCGTGAAGACTACATAGATACAACTAGACTACATAGACTACATAGATACAACACTTCCAAGTTTATTGTGCAGCTTTAACCGGGTTAAGGTGAAAAAGCTGTTATTAGTCAATTATAACCCGATTTAGTACTGGAATTATAAAGTCATTATTTTAATCAAAGCGTTTGATCTCCTGCCATTGTTTGTTTAGGTGAGGAAGAAGAACCCCTCTCTTTTTGTCAATACCCAGATAAAATTATGACTTTTGAACACCATAACCTTAGGTTGCTGATAAGCAAAATAGCCTGTGTGAATCATATTTGGTGATGTCAGAGCATTGGTCATTTGCTGCATACTGCTGACTTCACTAGAATAAATGACTTACATGTTGGGTACAGGCCTGCTGAAAATAAACTTCAATACAGCTGTGACAGAAGGAAAAGGGGGGAGAAAGGGCAGGAACCCCAAAATGAATCGGAGTCTTTTAACTACCCAATTGCAGCCAGCTGTAGATGTCTCAAAACAATACAGTTCCAGCCAAAGTCATCACATGTATGTGTTTTGCTTTGTTTCTCCTTTAGTTAAGTGTGTCTATTGGCCTTCCTAATGCTGGAAATGTTAGTTTGCAATTTAAATTTTTTAGACAAGATGCTTTCACTCTAACCCAAGTAAGAAAGGTCATGTCACACCATGCCATTGAGGACAACAGAGAATGTTTGAAAGACCAGAGTTCTTTTCAAAGTGGTGTCAAATATGTTTGAGAGTGTGTGTGGGAGATAGGGTGAAAAATGGCAAAGATATATTTGGACCTTCGACTAATAACATACCACTTACTTGAACACTCAGCAGATGTGTGACTTTATCAGTATTCATGGACTTTTTTATGTTTTAAAAGCAATACAACAAAATACTGCTATATAACAGTGCAAAAGTTGCAATAGAAAATTAATACAACCACTTTTTTTACTTGTCTAACATCTAATGCAGTAGGCAATAATCGATTTGAGGGACTTACGGTTTTATTTGTTACATGCAACTCCACTGTAAATGTTAGAGTTAACTTTGATCAAATCAAGGAAGGGTGTTTGGATTGTGTAGCTTCAAAAAGTATGTGTATTTGTGCAAGAAAAGAAATATAATTTCTGCTCGTTTCTGCCCAAGATTTCAGGTCCAGTAGTCTTATATGCTTGAGCTGGCAGCACCATCACACATCTTCACTGCTGTTAAATCAAGCAGGGTCTGCTCTCAGAGGCTTTTGGGCCCACCTTAGCCTGGCCTTGTTCACCAGGAGTGGATTGGATCCACTGTATAATAGCTAAGAACATGGGCCTTTCATCTCTCAACCCTTCAGTTAACACTTAGTTCTTTTTCCTGTCTTCTCTACCACTTTGCTGATTATTTTCTCAGCTTTCAAAAACCTCTGTCCTAATAAGATGGTTGGTAATATTATTCCACGTGGATAATAGAGAAAAAAAAATCCTGTATGGTTGAGAGCAGCAGCTGAGAGCAGCAGAATTTGGTTTTATACTTGCCACCTCTTCTTGCCATCCCTTTTTGGCTGTGCTCAAAATCATGTTTTTGCTTTGGCCAGATGGCAACAGTGGGAGAATATCTCCTCATTCAATGGTCACCCTTTGAAATATGGAATTCCACACATGCCAGGGGACTGTGGTGGTACATTGGATACCTCTGGGCCTCTGGATGTGATATAAGTTTTAAAGACAGTGTTGGAAATCTGTGGTAACCACCTGTGGCCTCTGAGGAGCAGGCACTAGCTACCTCTTGGAGTAACTTGCCTCATTTCACTCCACCAGCTTTCAAGCTTTCACCCAGGCATCTGAAAATTGCCAGTTTTCTGAGTACTGGTATTTTCCCTTACATGAAGCAAATGTTCTTTAGGAAAGTTCCAGCCTTCAGGAGATGAGACTGCTAGGAAATAAGAGTGATGGTTTAATTAATGAAACCTTCAGTACAGAGCTGTGTATCTCTAGCCTGTATAAAAAAATAGTATTTCTTAATTTCTTTTTTTTCACAGGGCTTGCAATGTCTTTCCTCTATCTCCTTTGAGTCTGTTCTCCTCCAGGCTGGGAAAGTGCTATCTCATGTGCTGTAAAAGGTGTTTCCCAGAGGTTTGTTTTAGAGATGATCCACACAATATAAAGCAGAGTTTGCTGATGCATCTTCTTGGGCTTCCCTGAGTTGCTTCTTTACATTGGCAGAAAATCTCAAGGGTGTTGGGACTTTGTAGTAGGTATATGGAAGTCCTGGACACACAAATGTACTCCTCCAGTCACAGAAGAAATAAAGTGAAAGTGTTTGTAATCTGTCTGGCTTGTGATTCTTTGTCCTGAAGGATGTCACATGTGATTTGGTTTTGTTAGTTGTAGTTCTCCTGTGCATTAAGGGAAGAAAAACCTTGGGGTGTGCTGAAAATTAGAACTGCCTAAATTTAATTAAGAAAAATAACTGTTAATTTCCCAAGATTATTAAGATCGCAATTTCATGTTTACTGTGGCTTCTTAGATCAGAGAATAAAAAAAACAATCTGCAACCCATCATATTTCCAATGTCTAGAAATGGCACTGAGGTGAAAAATCTAGTTATGTGGCATGCATAGTGGCACATTTCAATATTTGATGTTTGGTTTTTTTGAAGGAGCTGTCCATAAATATTTTCATACATTTTTCTGCCAAGAGGCATCTGTCATACTGTAAAAGTCCTTATCCTTTATTTATTTCACCTTCTTGATTGACAGCATTCCTTGTTTCATACTGACTTTTCCAAAGTTAAAGAAGAGCAAGTCAACTTTATTCTTAACTTTTATTTCTATTGTTACTTTCCACTTCTTCTTTCCCAATTCATAGAGAGTTACGGATTTACTCCTTTGGAATGATTGGACACTCCCTTTGTGTGATGAAACGTGTCCTTCTGAGGAGAAAGAATCTCTAAATAAGAAAACCCAAAGACCTTAGAAAATTAGTTTTAAATTGGGAAAAAAAGGTTTTATTTGCATTTTGTCTGTGCAGATGTTAGTGTTTGTTCAAATTACTCGGATAATTTGTTATCACAAAATAAAACAGCTCTTAGTTATACTGATAACAGTCACTTTGATGTTTCTGGCAGACTCTCCCAGGGAATGTTTGCTTACATGATAGAATGTGTAGTGTCCAATAGATGGGTGCCAGGTCCTGCCCACTTCATGCTCTGATTTCATCTCCTGAATAATGAAAAATGTTGATCAGTTATTCACAGTGATAAGAATAGATACCCAACTTGTCCAAAGTGTGGAAATTTGCTGCTCTTCCAAAATTAATGAACTAAAGGTATGTCTGATGCCAGCTGGTAAAATCTGGGATTAAATTGCCTTTTCTTTCAATCACTTGTCTTTATATATGGAAAAATATTCACAAAAAGTTACCCTCTGATGCAAAATTTTCATTTGCTTGTACTTAGGCCAAAACCAAATGGCTTACATACTTTTCCAAACTTGAAAAGGAAAGCACGAAATTAAGTATTATTATTACTTATTATAGAAAGAACAAAATCATGTGCTGTTGTTCTCCAGTCTTTCAGGAAATGTTTTATGTTTAGAATAGAGGCCCCGGGGCTGCCATGCATGGCTGAGCCTGAAGCCTCTACAAAACTGCTTATTCTTTCTTACACATTTCTTCTGGCACCTGTGCCTACATTGCTGTTGTTGATGCTTGAAAAGTAAGACAATTATATAGGTGGTTAGGCTATGCTGAGCTCCCAGCTGCTAAAGCTACTTTGCTGTAGGTAAGCAGAGAAGTACATGAAAGTGATTGTCCCTGTTATTACTGCACTGCAATCATTCCATTGGGAACAGCCCCAGGACAAGTACAGAGGTCACTGTGGGGAAAGGGCCATAATTCAGTTTTCTAAGTCTGGAAAGAAATTCTCAATGAATGAACTTATAAATAAAATAATGTGTTGTGCCTCTAGAACTGTACATACCTTCTCTGTTAGACTGTTGAGTATTCTTGTTCTGATCCAAGAAGGGAAGTACCCTATATTTAAAGCTCTGTTGTTTAGAGACCTATAAATTCTTCATCAGTCTGGAATGGTAGGTATTATACCTGGACCTCAGTCTATAAATCTATTATACAGAAAACATTTTGTTGAAAACTTGTGAGGCTTCAGGTCAAGAAGTCCTTATGTTTGGAGCTAGGTGACATTAAAAGACTGTATAATCATTTTTTAGTGATCAATGATTACTTTAATGATTCAGTCTAAGTCCTACACTTCTGCTGTTACAGTAAATGTTACTAAATCTTTGGCTCAATAGACTGAAAAGTTTTGTGTGGTCATAAAGTATTCAAGTATTCAAATTAAGAAGGGCTTTTCCAGTGGCATTGCTAACTTGGTTGGGTGTCCATCACTGTCTTTAACTTCAGTGAAGCTTTTTAAAGTGCTTTTTAAAAATTATGTTCCTTAAAGCAGAGGCAAATATTTTGAGGAAGTCCCTTTGGTAGGATGGGAAATGAATGTCTGGTTTCATGCTTAAAAAGAACTTGGTGAAATTGTTTGATTGTATAGGAAATAACAGAATTCACAAGTTCTTACACTGAATAACCACTTGTTCCCAGGAAAGAACTAGGGAGTCCTTTCTTTCATTACCAAAGCTGTTTCAGTCTTACTGTTTAGTTTCTCATTCTACTTTTTTTTTTTTTTCATGTCTATTATTGCCAATTTTTTGCACCAAATTATAACAGAATTGTCATTATAACAGTGGTAAAAAATTATGAGACTTCCCTGTAAACAAGTTTGTTTTTGAGATATTTCTAACATTTAACTAACTAACATTAACTAGCATTTGTATTTTAGAAGGAAATAACACTAAATAGTGGTGAGGCTTGTTAAGGTGCCATTCAGCCAGATTTTTTTGGCTGAATTTAAATTGCAGATCACTTTGGGCTGCTGATAAAAGGTCAAGGTATTTTGTCTTCACTTAGCACATTGCAGTCTTCTCCTTTCTAGGAGTTTAGTTATTCAAGCCAAGGCAGCTGAAAGCAGCCCTGATCTAATTCCAGGTGCCTTATTTGAAGGCCAGAACCTATTGCATCCTCAGCTGTCTTGCAGACCTGATGAAAGGCCCCTTGGCAATGGGAAGCATAGGAAGAGGGGCAAAATGGGAAGGAGTGGCCAAGGAGACTGGGAATGGCTGAGGACTACTGAGAAGCCCCAGGCATGGTGGTAAGGATGGGAGTAGGTGAACAGCAGGATCCAGGAGCAGGTAGAATGGAAATAATAAAGAATAAATAGAGAACCTGAGAAGGGACAAAAGTTCAAGAAGACAGTAGGAATAGGAACTGCATCATCACATTTTCTTTCTATAGGACTTCTTCCTTAGCTGTGTCTAGAGCAGATGAAAGATGAAAATATTTCTGTAACTTAATTGTTCTGTGCTTGGCTGAAGGCATTATAACCTTCACCCTGCTTAGTATGTGAAATATATTAATTTCTTCATGACTCAACTTTTTACAGCCTTACAACACCTTTTGTGAAATTGTTGTTGCTGTGTTATAGATGCAAACTAAAGCACAAAGCATTGAAAACACCAACATACAAAATACCTATGAATCCATGGTGCCTCATTAAAAAGATATGGGCTTGAAGTTTTAGCATGCTTAATTTGTTTAACACTTTTATGTCAGGAAGAGTTTGGGGGCTTAATGTTGTCATAAAATACAACAGATGTTCAGTTCATCTTATTCTTCTTTAAGAAGCCAAACATTTTTGTGAGGCAAAATATGATTTATCTTTATCTGGGGTGAAGTGAGCTTCACTACAGGCAAGGAATAATTAGCTAATCCTTCTGCCCTTCTTGGAAATATTACATATGGTTTATCAGAGTCAACATTTTCTTGCAACACATCATTGGTTTGGGTTTTGCTAAAGCCTGTTTAGGTAAGAATTGGTGAAGGTGAGTGACAGATACTAAATAACTGCATAAAATATATTTGTAAGAAATGCTGTCAGTTCTTGTCAACTATATTTAATGGTTCTTTCTTTCCAGTGGCTTTTCTAAAACACGTAGGCTGTTATTTTGCTGACTCACTGTTACAATTTCAGAAAAATCCTGGAAACAAATAGTGTTCCTCTGTATCCATTAGCATGTTTTCCATTGTTTTAGATTAACTTTGGATATATTATCAAAATATCTATGGATATTTTACCTTTAATCCATAACTAGCTAGCAATAGCAATAAACCCCCATGAAAAGTGTTTTTCAATCATAGGAAGATTGCAAAATTGGCAACTTGGTGTATGACAGAACTAAGCTACTTGTGCAGGTGATTATAAATCATACCCTTGTTCAAGGGTTAACCTAGCACTGTATAAAGCAGGGAAAGCCTTTACTATAATAAGCAGTTTGGGGAACACTTAGCAGTTTGATTACAATGACCACAGGCTTATCCCAAACCTGCTACCACAGGACCAGAGCAGTCCTTTCCAATGTTTTTGGGTAACCGTCGTATCTCTGAATCTTTCTGCAAGAACCCATGAATTACATAATTCCTGTCTGTCAGTGGCACTTCTTTGTGTTTTTTTAAGTTAGGACCAGTAGGAAAAGGAGCTGTTAAATATAATACCCTGACAGCTGGCTCCCAGTGACTACCTGGACAGATCTGTAATGAATAAGAGTAAAGCTGAAATGAGATGGATGAGGAAAATAGGAGGAAGCTGTAATGTTTTGCCTAGGAATCTGGCAAAAGCTTGAATAAAGGAGAAAGAGGGGTGCATCCTAATTTTGCTTATCTGTCTCTTTTTAAATACTTCTGCTTTATCTCCTTAGTTACTTTCTGGGAAGCAGAACTGGCCAATTTCTCACTGCCTGTAGTGAGTTTTTTTCTCATGCAGAACATCTGAGCTTTGGCCTTATGCATGGCTTACCCAGAGCCAAAAATATACCTGTTTGAATGGTGTGTCATACAGTGAAGTTGTCAGATCAAACTCACCCCTCTAAACTCTGTGCTCACCTGCAAAAGGAATTACCCAAATGTAGTGAAGATAAGGCCTCTGATTAACCAAGTGTATAATTTTCTGATATGTAAAAGAACCTTGTCTTGCTCTTTGCACTTGCTTGTCCCTAAGACATGTGCATTGACACAGGGATTCCTGTAAAAGGAATGGCATAAGAATAGCTATTCCCAGACAACAAGCCTGGAATCAGTGTAACATGAAAGTCTACATTTAACTTAAGCACACTAATAGGCACTTTTGCAATCCTTACACTGAGATGTCTTCCTCACATTTGGACTGTCTTTTGAAGGATATCTCATACCCTTACTTAGGTCAGTTTCATTTATGGTGCAGGCTACTCATGAAGTAAAGCTATCATACTGTTCTACATCATTTTTGTAAGATGGAGTTAGTTTCATTCATGACTTGGGGCATACATTCATACTTTTATAGCCTGTCTCATTAGATGCTTTGTTGTAAGTCCCTGATTTTGGGGGTTTTAAAGGAAGTATTTCAAATGTCATCACCAATTTGAATTTATGATCTGAACTGTGGTCCCGATTTGTTACGATACCCACAGCTTCTGAAAAAAAACAAGTGATGCAGAGAGAAGGAAGCTCCAATTCATTGTTTCCCTCCCTTTTGCTGTCAGTTAGCACTCACTAGTTACCACTTTATGAAGCTTTAGAAATATGCAAGTATTTATTAATAATAACATTAATAGCATTAGTAACTACTACAGTAATAATAAATTTGGACTCCATTGCTACTTCCAGTGGTACTAATCCATAGGTATGAAAGCTAGACAAAAAGACAGGAGAAAAGTTGGTGGATTCTCACTGATAAATCTTATTTCAGAGCATTATTTTATTCCTGAAGCAGTAAGTGGTTATTTTGTTACCATCAAATACATTTTGTGTATTTCTGGGTACATAGTGCAGAATGGAAAGGGATCATGAAAGACTTTAAAGAAAAGAAGATAAAACAAAACTTAGGTTTCACTAGTGGGGAAAAATGAGAAGGGGGAATGGAGAGAAAGAAGCAGCACAGAAAGTAATGTAGTATAGGTTAATACTGTGTTAACTATGTTTATAATGTGCAACTAGTTAACACTGTAAGTAACCTTGAGCACTTTTGATGAGGATTAGCAGACAGTACAGAAAAGCAGGAATGTTATCCTATTGAGTTACAAACAACAAACTGGCAAAAAAGAGTTAATTAGGTTATATTCTGGCAGCAGAAAATCAAATGTGAGGTGACATTTTAGCTGTGAGGCCCACTTTAGGCTGTTGAAAAGTAGTGGAGTACTAACATGTTCTATTTTTTCCACAGCCTCAAGAAAACCTCATGGCTGCAGTGTCGCTGCTAATTTGCTTTTACATTTCATCACACGTTAGTTTTCTAAAGTTCATTGTATGTCTTCACAAAGCTTCTGTTGGACCTTTTTACATTTTAGAGGTAGATAGTTGTGAGGGATGATTGGACCTTTTTTATACTGTTAGTATAACAGCTTACATCATGATTAAGTGTCTTAGCAGAATTAGAAGTAAATACTTTGCCTCCATAGAATTAATTCTGTAACTTACTGGAATTTTGCTGAAACAAATGTCCCTAGGAAAGCTGAAGAGCTAAGTGGAAGCACATGCTCTGAGCTTGCTGTTAGGTATACAGGGCATACCTCTGCTGTTACATTATCTCTTCTTTCGTTTAGGTACAGGATTGCTTCCCTTATTCATTTAACAGTGAATGAGAGGGAGAAGGAAGTGGCTGTACTGAGCCTATATTGTTTCTGCAAGGGTAGCTTATAAACAGATTATCAAAACAAACATTTGTGCCACTCTTCATTCCATGAATAGAGAGATATCTGATAGTCAGCATGATGCATCTCATAGAGGACTTGAATTTAATACCAGTGTTAGGCTTTATGTAAGAAGATAGCCTATAAAACTGGAGCCCTGCTTTGCTGTGTCGACGGGTCTGGAGCTCAGAATAAAACTGAGTTCCCTGCTTTAGCTGTAGCTTGGTTTTAAAATAACCTAAAGAAATTATAGTCCTGATTACAGAGAAAGTGAAGGACTTAGAACATTCTCCTAATAAAGCCACGGAACAACACGGGGCTTAGTCATCTGTAGTCTGTCTGTAACAGACATTTCAGAGAGGAAAACAAGCCTTTGAAATTGGATAATTTGATTTGCAATCAGGCCTAATTATTTTAAGAACACAGAAAACCTTTGTTTTGGCAACAATATTCATCTGGAATCCAATTAGAGGAGAACAAGCCATTTTAAATATAATGGATGCCACACAGCATCCATAAAAAAACACGTCTCGGGGAAGACAGCTATGTTTGAACTGGACTCACCCTCTACTTTTTCTTAATGCCATTTCTGAAATAACCAATTGTACTCAAAGGGTGTATCACCCTAAAGGATAAATAAAATGTTTGTGACCACTGCATGATAGACAAAAATTTAAGGGTCCTAGAGGGAAGTCTTTCTATCATCTTCTAAGTATAAAGTAACTTTACAGAGGCAAAAAACACTTTAGGAAAGTAAATAGCACTACAAGAAAAATAGGGCCATCCTAATTTAAAAATGCATTGTAAAGCACCACTAGTGAACTAGAAAACTGCATAATTTGGAATGTTTGGTTTTGGTGTTTGTTTGGGGTTTTTTGCATGCTGCAATTTCTGTCTTTATAAATCAGTAGTGATATTTAAAAGCTTTGTCATTTAGCACATTGAGCTTATAAATGGATGAAGCATGCTAATGAACTGGTCAATTGATACTGTTCTTACAGATTTTCAGTGGGAGATAGGCAGTACCTTTCTTGTGCTTGTTTAAGAATTAGGGAGCATCCAGTGCAAGCCAAAAAGTTTGCTGCTTGTATAGTTTTGCTGGAGGCGGGCCAAAGGCATACTGTATTATTTACACAGTGATAAGCTTGCTTTATTTGCTCCACTAAATGTGGATAATTATCACTCATTTTATGTTTTTTCTGTGTAAATGACACAGATGTCCAGACAACATATTTATAATTTCACCCCATCTGTGCTAATTTTTCTATAAATGTTCTGTTAGTGCAGCAATCATCCTGTTTTATCAACATTATCTGCAGTGTTGAACAACATGCAAAGATGTGACTAATATTCAGTCCTCAATAAAACAGAACATACCAAACCCTCACCCCATCCCATCCCACTATCATGGCACAGTTGGAAATTTTCTGGAGTGTCTTGGTTGGCCTTGGCTTTTGTGGTTTTCTGCAGCTGTCTTCCCCTGACACTATGGTGCCAGGGGCCAGCAGACAACAGATTCTCCCACCCTGTGTTCAAGGCATTATGCAGCTAGAGGCATGTGGTTCTCCATCAAGAAAGAAGTCACAGAATTGTTTTTGTAGGTATTCTGAAATTAAAGGGCTATGCTTTAGAGCCTCCTCCTCTGCACATTGCTGGGTAGAATGAGATAGCTAAGTAGAGACTTTTTTTTTTAAGTTTTCAGACTGGTACCCAACTTTGTATCATGCCAACAGGAAAAGAGCATAGTGTATAGGAACTGCTCTGATGTCCTTTGCTTCTGATGTGTTGTATGTGGTTGGTTTCCCTCTCTTCAAAAAAATTTCCCCAGCTCACCACTACAGAGGCAAGCTTGCATTGAGAAAGACCCCACAATGTGTAGCATAAAGCTTTTTTTAGCTGTCTCTTTAAGTAAATTGCCTCAAATTCATCAACCTTGCTCATACTCACCCATACAAATGTTGTATATATATATAATTAATAGGAAATTTATATGGGCATTAATTAATGCTCATTCAGAGGAAATGTATTTCTAAATTAAATTACTTGGTCATTTATAATTTGTCCAGTCATGTCCCCCAGTTCCCGAAAGCCACCACAGCAACTTGCAGTTTTATAACCTGGAAAAAAAAATTTCCAGAATCACAGCCATGTTAAATGATACAAGCAAAAGAAAACAATCTTGAATCATAAAACTACTAAGTATATCCAGTCCCAACCTCAAAAAACCATTCTGTTAAATTAACAAAGGCAATTGAGAAGATGGGGTCAAGACCTCCAAACTCAGTCTTACTTAAGAGCAAAGCAGTACAGCAATTGAATTTCTAAATAAAGTAGAATGTAAAATGGGCACAGTTTTGTCACAATCACAGGCTTCTGGATGCCCTCCTACTTAAAGACGAATTGACGTATTTAGAAGTAGCATTGAAATGCATTTGTCAAGAAAAATAGGATCAAGGTTCATAAGGTAACTTTTTTTTCTGCTCTGCAGGTTTTTAAGTTATTTGTTCAAGTAGGGATGCTGGCTGGCTCATTGGCATTAACTCATGTCTCCCCAGGAAAGAGTAAGCTGGATATGGTAGCGTAATTCAGTCTGGTTAATAATGACTGAATAACTGAAGCAGTAGCAAAGAAACCACTGACATTTTTCAAGTTTCAGATCTAGGGTTGTGCTTGCATGTTTCCAGTGTGTACTCACAGAATAACTGTACCTGTACCACCTTGAAAGAGTTCCAATGGAAATGGAAGGTTATGGGACTTCCTCCTGTACATGTAAAGGCAAGTAGACAGCTGACCTTATCAAGGTAAAATAGCACTTAAGCTCTGCAATTTCTCTATTACTTAAGATCCACATTTCAGAACTATTTAGGAATGAAGGAACTTGTGCAAGAAGGAACTTAAAATTCTCAAAAGTATTTGGAAGGCTGATGGCCTCTGAGATTTGTTATGGGGCATCCAAGGTCTTCCTTAAAGGACTAAATTTTTTAAAAACCTTCCCAAAATTCTAGTGTCTTTTCTTTGTGTTGCTGTGTGTTAAAAGTTTCACTGTAGAGAGCCAAACTTTTCCTACTGGTTTTTTGTACCCTGATATATATGTACCCATTCCAGTATTCCAGTGTTTATGTACCAGTAACATATGCAACTTCTGCTCTATGTAAGTGCTGCAAGCATATTGCTGGAAGAGCAAAACTGCTTCTTCCTATTCTAGCCAAAAAATTTTTTCTATCAAAAAGTTTTGGTCTGTAATGGGGTCAGATGAAATTAAAGTAGCCTTTCATTTTTTGTTAGAGGATCCTCCTCTGAAGTTTCAGACTACCAGACTAGCAGGCTAAATTCAGCAGCAGGGATGCCTTCAATTAACTGTATCTGTTCTATTTGTAGTACAAAGGATACGAACGGCCTACATAGCTTAAAAGAAAGGAGGCTAAATAGAACTTAAAGAGGTACCCTGCATATAGCACTCTCAAAGGAAAGCAATGGGATCTCTGCCAGTCAGCAGTTTAAGATCATAGCTAATGCAAAGACTTGGATTGGATTAATCCAGGTGTGCTTTCTAGTCAATAAGACATCCTGGAAGAGGTTGCTCGTAATGCTCGTTCAGTACTCTGCTGAAAACAGTGGAAAAGTGAGCAATGCAAATGATTTTAGTCAGAATTAGCAAGTTCATTATAGAGGAATGCATGGTTAGCTCAAGGGACTGTTAATAATCTTGAGATCTTCATCTCTAGAGCACCAGTTTGAATTTAACCTGGTTGTTGATGCCAGTCAAACTACATTGTCCTTGTTATTGATCTCTGTGAAATGACTTAACAGTGTCCTTGGAAGACAATGCAGAGCCTGCAGTTGACACATAAAAAAACTGAGATAAAAGAATTTGACTTTATTTAAATAATTGACATAAAATTGAATAAGCATGGTCATTACCCTTGTTATTTACCTTCTGCAAACCAACTCAGCTGGCAGGGAGGCTGTCAGAGAGCATGGGGAATATCATGTTCCTTGCTTCTCTTAGTGTAGGTCTTCCACCTGTAATGTAACAGTGAAATGAAATAATTGTTGAGCTCTCAATAAAAGAAGATAAATGAATGAAAAAAATAGCTGGTACATTTTGTCATTGTTAGGATATCTGAAATCATAAGGAAGTGTGAAACTTCTCTAAATTTCTCTGTTCGCTGGATTTGTTCATCTCAGGATGCACTCTTAGGCTAAATTCCTGAGGAATGAAATGGCTGGGATATGCCTCCATGAGATTGAAAGGGCAGCACCATCATCTCAGCCACATTATTTACAACATCTCGATTTTAGCAAGAAGTTTGCCTAATCCATCTACATTCACTCTTATTTACTCTTCATGGGCAGTAGATGTGAGTAAATGAAGTATCCTACTCAGAAATCACAGGCAGTATGCACAGAGAACCAGTGGAGCCACCTTTCCCATGGCTGGATTTGACTTCCAGTAACTTTTCAAAATCCCTTTGAAAACATCTCCAAACTTGAGACTCTGGGGGACCCTGTCCCTTTTCGTATCAAGACTAATACCGAAACAAGGTTCCTTGGCTTCAATCAGGATAAATATAGAGTGTATTAACTATATTGGTATTTAACTATCAACCAACTTTCTGAAGAAGGTGGCAGCAGTTATTTTTCATTACTTAATGGTGTTTGATGGTAGTAAATGTGGGTATGGAATACAAGGAAAGAGATTTATTTCCCCTGATTACTATACCTCAGAAGGTCCAAAGAACAAGAACTCCTAATTCAGAAAGCAGAGGGAAGGCTAGCATACAGTCAAAGTAAAAAGCAAGACTGTGGCACCCAAGATTTGGTTTGTTTTTTTTTAATATTGTTAGGAAATCATGCACCAGTGGTTTCACAGTCCTTTTATTATTGCTGGAAAGAGGAGGGATTGTGGATTCAAGTTTGTTTTGCTTTATCTAGCAAAATGTTAAAGATGGCACAGGTTGGCAAACTTTCCATTTCAGTCAGTGGAACTACCGTGTCATCTGGCCCTAGGCTACTAGATAGTCACTGATCTCATTAGTTCAGACACATGGAAAATAAGCCGTGTATTCACTAACTGAGTAAGGTAGGGTTTCACTCCAGGGATGAATGAGCCAAGACCAAATTAACCATCTATCAGGAAAGGTAAAACTCTTAGAGTTTCTATTAAAACAGGCTAATGTGACTACATTTAAAATAATTTTGCTTGGGACAAATTTGGGAATGTATTCACCCATAATACGCTCCCATAACAGGTAGCATAGGAAAACTAACATCGTGTGTTTCTTTGGTTGGGAAATCCCCATGATAATTTTGTCCACAGAGATACTTACTCATTCCAGCTAAAACAGTAATCTTGATTGGATTTCACTGGAGTGAAGATCAGAGGAGTTGTCCCAAAATTCTTTTTCAGTAGGTCTCTGTTTTGAATTTCAATAGTGCAGGACTTTGTCTCTTAATGGGAGGAGGATTTCTCCTATCTCTTTCTTTCAATATCTTGCAACGAAAAGCACTGATGCTGCAAACCTCTGAGTTTCATCTGATAGAGACTAATTCCAAAGATACATGACAGTGAAGTTCACAGTAGAAAAAACGAGAACTTTGGCATCATACATTGCCAAAAATGTCATTCTTAGTAACAAGATTGCGTGTGAGAAGATTTTGTAATTTAATGCTGTCTAGCAGCCTCTATACCCACAGAGATCCTATAAATGTTGCTTAAGAACAGCTTTGCTTCAATTGTGTTATCAGTAGAATCCATTTCCTCTGTGTTTGTTTTCAGTGTTAGTGTTTGCTTTAGTAAAAAACCCTTTGTTTTTCAGCTGAGGATCTTGGAACGATTTAATTGCATTCTCAATAGTTCCAAAATAAATAATAATTATATTAAGGGAGAACATAGATTCAGATTTAGAACCAATGTCAGAGATTTGCCCAAGTGAATAAATGAATGTGGTTTCCAAGGTGCTTTCAGGCGTCATTCATATCATATTTTCATCTAGATTAAGCACATCTACCAAATGTAGCACATCTACAGGATTACCAAATTCTGATAAAACCCTCAAATATACTTCTTGCTTGTTTATCTCACCCTAGTACACAAATCATTTCCCCCCAGTGACGGGATTTTGCTGAATTTGATGACATGAGAGTTTTGTAAACTCACACTGTTGCCAAACTGAAATCTCTGTGACATCTGAATTCCATTCTCTCAGTTATTCTGAGCCTCCCAAGTTTGTATACTGTATTCCGTGTTTTCAGATCATCTGCTTAGTCAAAGACTTTTACAGTAGCTCACTCCCACTATGCGGGAATAGCACAAACTAAAGATGAGTATGGGACTAAAACTATGATCAGCAGCTACTGGAGGCTGGTGGTATCACATTGGCAGAGGAAGAATAAACAAACCTATAAAGGTTTTACAGGGCTTTAGCATTTTACCTTTTTAAGTTCAGGAAAATAAATAAAAATTAAAAATAGAAAAAACCTATTGTCTTATTTTCTTTTCTCCTTTTTAAAATAAGTCTTATTTGTATTCTGCAATCTTAAGTGCATCTAAGTGCACTGGAAATAGTGAAAATTGCAATAGTATGAAGTAATTACTCATGGCTCGTGGAGCTGTGTCTCAGTAGAGAACAACCTTCCATCCTGAATTTTTAAATTATTCCTCCATTTGACTAGTAGTAGTAGTTAAAGAAAGATTTTTAATTGACTTCAAACAGAAGAAAAGGGAGCCATGGGTAACAAGATAAATCTGAAAAAATTACTGTATTCATACAAGTAGGTGCATGTCCTTGTTGATGTACTTGTGAGATTTTATATTCACTTTGGTAGTTAGAATTTTCCCCCAGATTTCTAACTTTATTGTTCATGGGTAGGTGACCTGTGATTCTTTGCCCTTTAGTACACAAGACTCAGTGGTAGATGATACCAGATTTTTCCTTTCCTGCTGAATTTTTTGGAGGGCGAGTAGCTTTACTGAGGTGATGAGTTCCGTTTGCTTTTGTGCTGAATTTCAGACATACATAACCAAACAAAACAAACAAAAATCAGCGACACAAAGTCTTCTGTTGGGCCTACTTTGTCACTATCAGTCAGTAGGCTATCCTGTGTATTCTCACAGGCATTGGGCTCCTGATGACTTTTTTACAGCTACTCAACTACAATTATGTTGAGCTTGCAATAAGGCATGTCCACCAAGTCTTGTGCCTTCTACAAGTCACTTTTCCTGCTCTGCAGCTGAGCCTTATTACAAGTGCTCACATTAAAATTTCTGCTGGTATTTCAGAGCATGTGGTGTGTATATAGTTAGGAGCAAAAGTCTTGGAAATTGTCATGTCAGGGAGAAGTACTGCCATACTAGGAAAATGCATTTTATTTACTTTTATAGATATCTGGCCATTGTAATACCCTTGGAAAACCACAGTTTTACCAAGATTTTTACCGAGACTACCATTCACCTGCTGTGAATGGGCTTCATTTCAGAGCTCAGCTGTTCTAGTTCTTGGCTGCTGCAGGCTGAATCTGAACCTGGATCCAAGTACCCATAGGACATCTGTCATTCCTCTGCTCAGTTACTCTTCCTGCTTTCCCTGAGTAGGAAAGAGAAAAACCTGACAGGATAAACTGAAACACTGAGCTTGTGTTGATGGCTGGGAACTGAGAATTAGAAGCTGAGTGGTAGGGAGCTGGAGAACGGATGAGAGGAAAAAGCCCTGTGGAAAAAACCAAGCATCTTTGATTCCATATTTGATGTAGACTAATAGCCATAAGATGATTTTTTCCTATACTTGAGTGTCTGCTTGAAGTTAGAGCCAATTAAAAATCTAATTTAATAACCATATTTATTTCAATATGCATCTGTGCAGTTGATTAACATTTGCTCTTAAGTTTTGTAGACACTTCTTCTGATTTAAGATGATTAGCAGAGTTAAGTACTTAGTAGTAACAGCCAAAAAAGCCAATATACTGGATTAAATGGAATTATTATAGATGTCTAAGAATTCTGTTGAGGAAGAGGCTTTCAAAGCACATCAGTTGGGATCTGTGTGAATGGACAGACATTTTTGAAGGAACAGATTGTCTATACAACACTTTTCAACTCTCAGTTGATCTCTCATAATATTTATGGTTTCTGCATTTGCCTGCATGGTTTCCTGCTAAAGAATATGGCTGGGGCAACCTGGCCAGTGACTTAAAACAGCATGGGGAATATTTCTACCCCTTTAAGAAGTGTGTCTAATGGGCACCTTCCTGTGAATAAGTGTGAATCCTTAGGCTTTAGCCATCAACCTTGAAGTGATTTCAACTGTTAGTAAAAATTTGGGCTGTAAATTAGAAGTCTGGGTGAAATTTGTTTGTCCACAAAACATTAAGTTCTTGTTTTTCTGCATATTCTCACTGTATTTTCTTCTTGGACAGAAAATAGAGGGGGATTAAGTTATGCTATACTTTTCCTAAATGGAGCTTCAGTTTTTCCTCTGTAAATCTGTTTATGGATGTTTTGACTGGAAATAATACAATGGTGGCAAGTGTTGTTTGGACATGTTTTCCACTCTTCTCTCCCTTGCTTTCCTCCATATGGGAGGTAAGAAAGCAAAAGCAGAAGGACTGAGGAATAAGTTGCTAGCTGCAAAGGAAAAAAAGGAAAAGCTGCAATTTTAAAACTGTGTGACTGAGAGAAGCAAGAGTTTTATATATTCCATATTTTCTGGGATAATAAGTAATACTGAACTTTTTAAGATGGTAAGATTTTAAGGAAGTATTCAAGAAAGTGTCTCCTTTAAGAAGTGTGGCAAGTATGTGACTGCTTTCTTGTAGATCTGGGGCCATGCTGTCCTTTCTTACGTTTCCTATAAAGAGAAACAAGCAAGACAGGGATAGAAGGATATGTCCAAAAGATGCAGCTTGGTAAGAGGCAGGCAGCCAGGGTGATTCTTACTATGTGCCTTTTAGGAAAGAAGATAGGATTCTTTGGTGGATATGGATAGGGAGTGACCTCTCTGGTGTCCAGCCCACTCCAGATAGCTGAGGAAATCCTGGCTGTGCAGTGAGGGTTCTCTGGAGCAATTAACCCCACTGTGTTCTGTGCCATTCATAAACAGGGTTTCCCCAAGGATATTAGCCTTAGGGACATGGTATACCTGAATTGTCCTAGCTGTGACTATTTTCTAGGAATGTCAAGTCTCTCTTTTCTTTGTAGTTCTCTGTAGTCTCACCCAGTACCAGCAACACTCAGGAATATGCAGTCTTACTTTATTATCAGCACACATGACAGGACTTTGCAGACAACCCACATTAAAAATGTTTCTGTTTTCTGGCTTTCTACTCCCTTAAAATACAGAAATAGCTTAGAGCAGGCAATAGAGCTGTGTCAAAGATTCAGGCTGTGCTCTGCAATGACGTGAGTTGATTCAGCACTGGTGGCAGCTGATCTGTACTGATGGAGACTTCCCACATGTTGAACACAGACATAATACTTACTCTGTACTTGTGCCAGGAATCATTGTTTCCCACCTGTACAGTATAATCTCCTGCTAATGCTTATGACCTATTTTTAAATCATTGTCTTTATAGCTGAACATAGAGTGTGCAATCTTTATAAAAACAGTACCAAAATGGTCATTAAGAGAAATTCAGGTAACAGATGTGTAGCTGTCCCCAGACATAAAATATTTGTGGTATACTGTTAAAAAAAACAGCTATTTGTTGTGCATAGTTACTACTCAGTGGAAGAAATAATATCTTTTGTGGTTTTTTATTCAAGGAGCAATTGATCTCCCAATTGTACATAACTTCTGGTTTTTGTAGAGGGATCATACAAAATCAGACAGTATACCTGTCTGAGAAATACTGAACTTTTTAAGATGGTAAGATTTTAATGAAGCATTCAAGAAAGTGTCTCCTTTAAGAAGTGTGGCAAGTATGTGACTGCTTTCTGAGGAAATGATACTTGCTTTCACAGTAGAGCTGACTGCTTTGTTACCTGCAGTTTGCCATCGCAACTGCAAACAGTTGTGGTCGGAAAATACTGTCTACAGATGAAAGTGTTTCTCAATAAAACATTCTGTGCAACAGGATGTTCAGATTACAGTTCATTTTTTAAGCTTTAAAATGGTTTCATAATGGAGATGAACACAAACTACGCTGAAGTTAGGAAGGCACAGCTGTCTGCTGGCAGCATAACAAATAACAAATTATAGCAGTTTAATCCAATGAGGGATTAATTAATGTGATCTGAAAAGCAAATCATATGGTGGTTTTCAGAATGGAAACTGGCATAAGAGAAGATGAGCATATATGTAACATTGGACTGTAGCATTTCTGTCTAATGGATCAGGCAATAGTCATAAAAATTGCAGAGTTCTCACATTAGTAGATTAACTGAGCTTGAGACTCAGGCATTTCATAAGATTGTTTCCAGAGACTGCAGATTCTTTTAAATCCAAGTATTAGGATGTAGCAGCAGAGAAATTCCCAGTGTTTACAATGTTTTTAGTTTGTATATGCACAAATAGATATGCCTCTAAGGCACAGGTTATAATATGTCCATATGAAGACTGTTGCACTCTCAGTGGGAGTAAATGGGAAAATCTATTAGGGGATTTGTCCATGCAGAGAGAGAGAGAGAAGAAAAGAGACTCCTGCTCATCCTTGTGGCACATGGCAGTCCTCCTTTTCCAAATATCCAGATTTACTGTCAGGGGTCTGCCATAGCCTGAAAAGTATTGGCAGACTGACTCAGAGCAAGATTATTTGCTGAGAGTGTGGGTCAAAGAGGAGAGGAGTAAGGTTAGGAATTAATGTAAAAGGCACAGATTTTCTTTCAGATTTCTTTTATATCAACAAACCCTATAAAAAATTGCTGATCTTTGTACATCTGTTTGGCTGATTTTTACTCTCATTTTTACATGACATGGGGTGATATGCATGACTTCCCTCAGTGCCTTTTCACTCATTTAAGATATTTTTCTCCAAAGAAATGGTCTGCTCTAGGAGAATATTCTTGTAGAATCAGATCAGCAAAATATTGTGGCATGGCTGTTGAACTAAGGCAACTGTTGTACTGGTGAGCACTGTGGTTAAGTCAGCTGAAGATGTGAGAAAAATCTGTAGGAGTTTCATGTGAAACCAATAGGTATTTACTTGTGATCCTTATTTACATCTTTAGGGTGAAGAGAGACTTAAACCTCGTTGCCCATTTAAGATGTGAAACTATCCCATTATTAGGATATGGGTAATTGGAACGTCGGTGTACATAAACAGTTGGGTTGTTTCAGTCCACTTTACCCAGACTTCGAAATCTACCTCAGTGCAGGCATTCTTTAGATCCATCAACTTCACACCAGCAGTTTGTAGTACTGTTCCATTACTCTATCTTAATAAATTCTTGGAAGTTTTCATGCTCTGTCCCTTCTCCTTCAGCTCAGTTATGGGAACTGCTTCTTTTATGTGCCCCTTCCGAGTCATGAAGGAGGAAATTATTTCAGATTTCCCTCGTCTTACCATGTGTGCTGGTGCCATAAAGCCAGCTGTAAGCAGGAAAGTACTGGGAGAGGACCCCAACTAGAAATTTGGGAAGACACAAGGCATGACTGTCCCTGCTGTCTTTCCCTGACTGTTTTTGCTCTGCATCCAGCTGGTAAGGGCAGACAAGGGGGTTTAACAGAGAAATCTGTGCTTTCAGTGGTGGAACAGAGGTTTGCTAGCAACGAGGCAAAAAAATCTCTGTGGACCCCCTCCTCACCCTGTTACCCCTAGTACTCATCCCCAGTGGCAGCCAGCAACTTGCTAGATAGTCATCTTTGCTTAGATTGAAACTAGCTAAAGAGTATTAGCTTTGTATTGGTGGTTCTCTTTTTCATAGACTGCGAGAGCAGTCACTGAAATGGCTGGGAAGTTACTACTGGGAGTTGGCAACTTCACTTATCATGGGCTATTTTTTCATCTCAAGTGGTGTGCCTGTGCTGTTAAGAGTTCTGCCTAACCCAAGAGTGGTTTTATCATTGCTGAATGAAAGCTGCTCCCAAAGCATGAGGGTACCCGACTTGACCAGTTTTAAAAGTGTTCTTATGTGTTAAATGACTTAATTGTATGAAATACAGGATTATGCTTTACTAGCTAAGTGGGGTGTGTAGCACTGATATTCATCCCTGAAGAAAGAATTCCTTGCTGTAGCTACTTACACAGCTCCTTCTTGTTTTCCAGTGCTCACGTGTGCTTCTCATGGGCTCTGATCATAGGCATTGGTTTATTAAGGCAGTCAGGGCTATGGCTGGGTGTATCTCATGTGACTGGCACAAAGACTCACGCCACATATACTGAGGGTGAATGCAGCCTGGGTCTCACCTCCTTGCCTAAAACAAGAGCAGGGAGCTCCTCCTGTTCTCCAGGTGACAGCAGATCTGTTACAGTCTGCACCTTGCATGGGAGGGCTGGGCAGAGCTGCCGGGAGAGGAGATGCTCAGTTTACACACAGCATGAAGCAGCTTAGCTCCCAGAGGTGTAATTTTAAGCTCTTCTCAGAGTCTCAGAAAAAATTTTTATACTTGAGCCATTTTGCTCTACTTTTCCATACTAACCATTAACCTGAATGTTATATAAGAAGAGATACTCTTTTCTGGTATGATAGAATGGCTCTTATTCTTACAGCTTTGGTCAGGGCTTTACAGCATCCATTTGTTAATCCAGCTGTCTTTACATTCAAATGTAAGCTTCAAATAAAGTTAATGTTAGCTTTTTCTTAGTTGCCCTTCCATTTTACCTTGTTTGTTTTACAACAGCAGACCCCAATGCTTCTGCAGCTTTCAATTGAACTGTGTGCTTTTCTGTCATGTTTTACTATTAAAACATAATTTAAAATATTTACAATAGCATGAATATTAAATTATCTGTACTCTTATAAAAATATAAATGTAACAAAATTGCAGGATTTTCAGTTTTAAGGATACTTTCCAAATAACATTAGTTTAAAGTATATTGCTCATTTTAATGGGATACAGAGACATGGTGGGGTTTATGTAATGGTGAAAAAAAGCGTTTTGAGAAGAAACCTTCATGGATTTGCATTTTTATTTTATTCTTTTATGGTTGTGCAAGCTACAGGTTCCAAAATGCCTAAGAAAAATGTTAAGAACATAGTGTGCTAGCAAATACAGGTGTTTTGATGCATTAATCATTTTACTCGGCAACTCAGGTAGCGTGTTGTTTCTTCTGTACTCAGGAGACTGTGGTCAGTCTCTAGTGCCCAAGGTAGGCCTGAGAACTGGAACCACAGTCATTTAGCAGGAAGTTTATACTGGTTCAGACTGTGCCTTGGAATACTGGGTAGCCTACTGTGGAAAAGGAAACCACAAGGCAGGGATGAAAACAGCTCTGTGTGGCCATGCCAACATACACCACTGGTTCAATGACCCTCCCAATAAAGTTTCACAGTGTGGGGTGCCGGGGAAGGTTACGTAGTCAAGTGTAGTACCAGGGAGTGATGGTGAAGAGCTTATAAAGAGCGTGGCAAGGGAGCAAAATAAACAATGTCTATGTAAAAAAACACAAAATCCCCTCAAATTTCACTACATAATCTCCTTAAACATGGTTGCATTGGGGTTTTTTTTTGCTGGAGTTCCTTTGCTCCTTTTGTTGTTTGTGCTGTGTTCCTCTGTGTTCTTTCAGAAGGTGTATATATATTTGAACTTTGTTTTGTTGTTAAAGTATTTCAGTATGAAATAGGATGAGTAAAGGTGGCAGAAAAATAGAGACAAAAGTAATAAATATGCATGGAGTGAATTTGTGGGAAGTGGATTCCCATCACTGTGCTTTTGGGTTTCTTTTTGGAAAGTACAATGCATCACATTGATGTTACTTTTTCATGGAGTCCGCTGTGTTACAGGAAGGAAGAAGTGCTTGTAGTCTAGTGTGGCAATAATAGGTGAACAGACAATAATTTATCATGATATAGTTGCAGATCTGTTTCTTGGAAGAAAGTCAGTTTCAACATTTATTTATGAATAGTAAATTGGAAGCTGTTTATAGAGTAATTAATTATCTCCGATTATTCATTTTATCTTGAACATCTTTTTACTTTCCTTTTCACAAGTTCATGGTAGGATCAATAGGTCTTGAGAGGCTAACTGCATTGATACCCATCACTGAAGGTTTTGTTGTTTTTTTTTTCCCTTTGGAAACAACACTGTACATACATTATAGAAATCAGTCTTGCTTTCTTGAGACATTTGTGAATTTCTGCCCCTTGTTAATATGATTCTCATTTAGAAACAGGAACTGTGAAATGTGCTGGAGAATAAATAGAACTTTTCTAAATAGACATTGTCAAGGAAGGGCAAAGGAAGTAAATTTTGCGAATTCTTAGAACCGAGTGACATTATTTCAGACTTCTCAGGTTGGAATAGCTGCTGCTTTGCAAGTAAGTTACTTTTCTTCTGTCTTAGTAATAATGATAATGGGGACATTTGCTCTGGCAGTTTCTGCAGATGGGAGGTTGCAGAGGACAGTGTGGTAGCAATTTGAATGTACCCACCAGCTTGATACCAATAGTGGAAAAGCCAGTGGTGTTTTAAGCCTGGGTGGGCACTGCATTGAAGGTTTTTGTCATGAGAGCCTGCCTGGATGTTATCAGGATAATCTCATTGCTGTAGCAGTGTTTTGAACTCAAAAACATGTGGAACTGAACACACACATGGGATAAACATGCCCTGTAAGGTCTCAGCAGAGGGCTTTATTTAAAGGTTTAGTGGGTAATTTTCCATTGAGTCTCCCTCTTTCAATTGATGGAAAGATTGGCAGGAAGCTCATTCTGGAAAGGCAGCAGATAGCTCTCAAGAAGGTTAATATTGCTCTGAGATCTCAGAAATAATTGAAGTTAACTCTAGTTTCAGAGCCTTGGTCTGGAGTAGTTCCATGCAGGCAACCTTTTTGCAGGAACTGACTGAATTCTGCAGATCTTTTGTGAAGTTTGCACAAAGGTGCTTTCTTAGGACATTTGGACTGTAGCAGATAACTGTGTATTGAACTGCATTTCTGAGTGCTTAGCCACATTTCTGAGAGATTTCTGACACATTGCATGTGTCTTCAGATGGTTGCGAAAGGCATTGATAAAAATCATAAGGTACCATTTCAGTAGGTTTTATTGAAGGTTTGAGTGGCAGAAGGGACAAAGTTTATTAATCTATATTTCCCTTATTTCAGTTATTACAGTATTAAACTGTTTTCCTGATATGTATGTTGTACCCTTTGTCTGGCTTACATGAATCAAAAGCTGAATGTCCTGCTCATAAACATAATTTTCAGTCAAAACCTGTACTTTTCAAAGAGCTATATTTCAAGTGAGTGGCAGCAAGAATTATGTCAATTGCTTAAATAAATGAACTTCAAATGATCCCCAATTATTTTTTTTGTTAACTGTTTGCTTCAATAATTTGCACTTATCAACAGAAAGACCAACCCCACCCAGTAGCATTGGTGAGATCTTCACCTTATGCCTCAATAGTATACTGTCAATATCAGAATCATTCGGTTTGAAAAAGACCTCTAAGATCATCAAGTCCATCTCTCATTTGGTTTTGTCATTTCAATTTGTGCAAATACAAAAATGTATTTCAGCAAAAGCTGAATTCTATATTGCGTTCAGCTTTATCGGTGTCACTGCTGAATAACAAAGGATCCTTGGTCTCCTTGTTCCAGGGAGTACAGGATCTATAGTTGTCCAGCCTTGTGACCCTAAGTTATGAAGCTTTACTGCATTTCATTACCATACCTCTTTAGATGTAAGTGATAAATATAGCATGGCACTGTCTGAAATCAGCCTGCTTGTAATCAGCAGTGAGATCTCGTGAGCTTCATCAGAATGTCCTCTAAGATGAGGTGAAGCAAGATCTGGAATAGATGATGCAAGTTCTGGAAATGGATGAATTAAAAGAATAGTGGAGAGTGACATTTGCTCATTTCCCATTTCTTAAGAAAGACTATATGCTATTTTTTTTATCCTCTCTGGCATGCAGGGTGAGCCATTCATTTTGCCTGCATTTAAAAGTCATTTCAGGTAAATCCTTGAGAAGCCCTTTAGCATGTCTTGTCTATCAAATTCATTTTTCTTGTTTACTGTGGCACATGTAGATGTGTCTGGAAATTAAATAGAATTTTACAGATGCATTAGTGAGCTCTTTCTCAACCAAGAGCTAGACAGTCTGTCAGCTTTGGGGCTCTGCTTTGTGGAGAAAGTGAAAGGTAGTAGTATTGGGGTTTGTTGTGTTTCATTAGGTGCATAGCTCTCAATTGACAGAGCAGTACTCACGTACTTGGAATGAGTGAAATCAATGACATCTCAGCTTTCTGTATTTCCACTTTTCCTTTCTTTTAAGTGGACTGACTCTTGGTTATTCTCTCCATATTTATGCTATGTCCAGACCCTATTTCTATATTTCTGCTGAGTTCTTCTGTTTATAGTGGTGAGTAGCTGTTGGCTGCATAGATTTTGTAGTAGTTTCAGGAAATGGTGTTTTATATAGGGGGAAGTGAGTTTCATGCCTTATATTTGTCACCTTCAGTTCTTAAGACATTGCACAAAGCATGCGTTACGGATACACTACCGTGGTCGCAGTGTTCAATTAATTAATTAATCAAATTTTAAACATTCAGCAGAGAGAGTGCTGGGCCAAGGCTGGCTACATGGAAATCTGTAGCAGTTTAGAAATTTCAGTTCAAGTAGTCACTGTCATATCTTAATTAAGGGAAGAAAACTAAACACGATTATATTAGTCAAAATAACTTCCTGTTTCTTAGTAGCATAACTCTAAGAAATATAAATGTGCATGGCATAAATATAAAGTTGATAGAAAGTAAACCTGCACTTTTTGCATGCATTAGCAGTTATTTGCATTTTGTTCCTGATTCTTTTAATATACTTCATTATAATATCTTCAATAAAGTAAAACTATTGAAAGTCACTTCCTGGCAACTTTTGAAATACTTTGAGTAAAAAAAAGAGGAAAACTCAAAATTAGGTATCTTATTGAAGTCAGAAAGAACTTTCAAATTTCTGAGAAAAATTAAAAATGAAAAAAATATTCTAAACAGAAGAAACTAATAAGGTAAGCTGCTGCAGCAGCAGAGATGCTGTGTGGAAAATTTCAGGATCCATCCTCCTGCAGTACACCAGTGAGAAGGTTTCAGGCTAGTTTTCAATTTGTCTCTTGATAAAGGGAATGTGTTAGTGAGTTCTGTACTGTACCAAGCCAGTACACGCAGTGCTTTACTTTAGAATCAGTATTACTGCCTTTCTGTGGCAAACCTTGTATTACTTCTGCTGCCTTCTTTTCCCTGTCCTTAATATGCAAAGCCTGATGCCGTAATTCCATAGAATATTGTTAATGCTGTCTCACTGATGACAAAAAGTTCTGCTTAAAGTGCAGAAACTGAGCACTTACTTTCATGTTGTCTCCTGAATTGCAAAATTTTATTTTGTAATGGTGTTTCTAGCCAGGTTCAAAAGCTCAGTCAACAGGATATGTGCTTCTTATTTCAATGTGCCAAGATTTGTCTATTTAAGTTCTGATGAGAGGGAACTTCTACTCTGAATGATTAATGTGTTCAGTTGTGGGTGGGGGTTTCAGTATGACTAGGATTTATTTAAATTATTAGGCTGAGATTCTCAAAGGACTCAGAGTTTCTTGAAGAGTAATTTAGAGTGCTTGACTTCATTCAAGCAGTCAGTCTCATGTGCATGTTCTGGGCCTGATCTGCAGATTTCTGAAACTTGAGTTTGAAATTGGAGAAAAACTCCTACTGATTTTTGTAGACTTCTTAATAGGTAACTTAACTTCTGGAAAAACTTGCTTGAAAAAAGTATCTCATTTGAGGTGGAAGAAATGCCCACTGTCTTGACTGGCTCTCTGTGTGTCAGATGAGTTGAGATGAAGAGAGAAACAGCCAACCCACTAGTAAGAAATGGTCCTACTGAGATGTGGAAAACCAAAAATGGGTAATAACTTTTGGATTTCCAGTTTTCTGCACTGCACTTTCTAAGTGGCATCAGAATTGTGTAGAAATATTCTGTGCTTGTCGTTTCTTTTTACATAAAGTATGAGTTTCTTCAAAGTGTTTCATTGCATTCATTTCTGGAAAATCACAGAATTCAGACACATTTTTCAGTGTTTGTTTAGAATAATAGCAATGGAAATTTCTCCAGCTAATTCACTGAGAAAGCTGCCATCCTTTTAGTAATCCCTATTGTTTGCTTATTACACTTGTTTGGCAGAGTAGAAATGTCAATTCCTTTCTAACACTCCCCATCGCAAATCCATGGCTCTGCTTGCTGATTAATGTGACTAAATCATAAACTGAAGAAAGCCTCATTCATTTACAATTCTGACCTGAGACAGCATATGTCTGAAACAGAGATAAGAGTATGATAATGACTTGAACTCAAATAGCGAGTAGTAAGTTGACTAGTTCATTATGTTTGGTATTCACATAGATCTGGATATAAATTACCATATTTGTTAACAGTTTCTTTATTTCTTGGTGCTTTTTCTGTTTGTTACAATTTTTCAGTTGACCTGAAAAAAAAGCAAGATTGACTCCCTCTGGTGGTTCCAGTCATGTCTCTGTTTTCCATAGAGACCCTCTCCGAGATCTGTCTAGTCTGGAGAGCACACCCCAAAATAATATTTTTCTAGGTTTAGTGTATACATCGTTATTAAAAAATAGCAATATCTTTTCTTGCTGTCATACAGAATGCTATGTTAGTGGCAAGTTGCTTTTGCCATTTAAAATCTTTTGAATATCTGGCAGATATTTACAGCGCATATTATCAAGGAGTCAAAGCCAATTGATAAGGACACAGTAGGGTTAAAATAATTGACGTGTGAAAAGAGGAAAAATAGGAAAGGAGGAATTTAATTAAGAACTGTGATAGTGATGATGCTAAGTAAATCACAGAATTACACAAACAACATGTTATATACCTACCTAGGGATTTTTTTCAGATTAAGAACTTTGATTTTAGAAGTAAACATCTAAGAGTTTGCTTTTGCCAATTCACCCTTTTGTCATTAAAGGGAAGAGTCCTGTATTGTTTAGTTTACAGCTATGAACCTGGGATGTGTGTCTCAGTTTTTAAAGTAGTTCTCCCAAATAACACATTATGAGATTTTTTGTGTTTACCTACTGCAAATCATTATGATTTGTATCTATACTCTATAAAACCACAACTGTCTTTGCATTAATAAGTCAAAAAGGTAAGTAAGTATCCTGGAAGACTGACATTCCCTTGCTTTTGAGTTCATAATGCTTTTTGTATATTTTATGTAATCTCTTTTACTGGAGTGCCTGCCTTATGTAATGTTTTAGTAATAGAAATGAGGCCATCTGCATGATAGTCAAGGTTGTTCCCTGAAAGACATACTCTGTCTGCAGCAGAAAAATAGATTATTCAAGGCCTTTAAAACCTTAAACCCTTTCATCAAGCTGAGGGGGATCTTCCTGAGAATCTCCACCTTACTTTTAGAGGAGCCCATCTTTTCTGCCTAATGATGTTCTTGTTCATAGGACTTTGGGGCTTAATTGCTGCATGGTATTTTTATCAGCTGTGTTGCCATTGTTTGTCCCTTCTCAAATTCTGCCACTCCTATTTCAGCTCTGCAGGCTATTAATAAACTCTACCTTCTTTCTTTTCCTTTGCATCATCACTGGGACCGTATCTTTCCCTTTCATTTTCTATGCCTCACCCATACTATTTTCTATACACATGCTGTAACCTCTTCTGCTGCTAGGCATCAGTAATGCAACAGGTGCACTTCTGAAAAATGTCAAGGCAGTTATCTAGTAATATTTATTTACTGTATTTCAGTCACTGTGCAAATATACCAGGTGTTTTATGTAAGCAGAGAAGGACAGACTCTCCTGACCATGCTGCAGTCCAGAGCAACATGCTACAAAGAGGAGCAGAGCAGGAAAAATACATAATACAAAGACATCTTTGCAAATAAACATCTGCAATTGTTACTTTTGCATAGGATACCTAAGAATTTTATTTCTGAGCTAGCATAGTAAGTAGTATTGTGTTGTCAATGTCTAACTGGCTTCTCATTTAATCTCACATTACAAAAATTCTTTGAAAGGTATTATTATCCTTCAGTTGGATTTTCCCCATCTTCTGTGGGACATTTCAGTTCTGCTTCTCCCTTTTTCTATGCATCAAATAAAAAAAAAAATTAACCCCATACTTGTCAAAGATCAGGACATTCTGTAAGTATTTATTAAAAACATTGAAATAATGGAAGGTCTGTCTTTTTCTGGGTATAATAGAGAAGTTCTGAGCTTAGTAAGTCACATATACACGATTGTTTCTGCTATGCAGTAAAAATAATAAGAAATAAATCAATAAATATTGTAGAATCTTGGGGAGCATATACAGCTACAAAAATGAAAAATGTAGGAACTAGTAAATAGCCTCTCCAGTGTTTTTTTTTTTTTTTTTTTTCTAATTAATCTTTTTCCTTAACATACAAAGTTGCTAGCAGTTTTTTGAAAGATTTGCACAGTATCATGCCTTACAAGAATCTGGTTTGGAGTGCTGGGTGTCACACCCATGAAATAGCAAAATCTGGAGCACTCTGTCCAATGATACTTCAGGGTATACCTGCTGGCATAGCCAAATGGTAGCTGTTAGCCTTTGATCACCTCACTGCAAGGAAGAGCTTTTTCCCCCCCTCTCTTTTTTCTTTGTCATCCACTTGGAATCTGAATAGTGGTATCCCTACAGCTGGGAATTATTCAGCAGGTGTAAACTCATCAGCATCACCAACGTGCCTGCAGCATGAGAAGGCAGAGAAGATGTGAAAGGAAAGTGAAAAGTACATGTTCTGGTTAGATTTGGTCCCACTTGCAGCAGCCTCATATTGTCTCCAGATGAGGGTTGAGACTGCAGCCAGTCTCTAGAACCTGTCCTGGTGCTCTTTCAGTCATCCTTAGGAACCCAGAGGATTTTTTACACTGTTTATTAATGTATAATGGTGACACCTTAAGTGTATTTCCCTTTTCATATGTATGTAGCACCTGTCTACGTATTTTTTACCAGTCTACAATTTTTACCAGTTCTAAAAAAGGTGAGAGGAATCTATTGTATCATATCTGTTCTTTGCCTTTTCTTATCATTTCTATCTTGAATGGTGCAAGACTTCTGTGTGCATGCACACCCACAGATTTATATCACACATGCTTTCATTTTAATTAATTTTTTGTATGTCTTTAATGAAGTGACCAGCAGGTAGTGATAAACTGGAGATTTTGAGACAGTGTACCTATTTAGTGTTCTTATCACGAAGTCAAACCTTATTTGGCATCTTCGATACGATCTGGCTGACAGTGATACTGCTCCATGCACAGAAGATACACAGCCAAAAAAACTCAAAACAAAACCTACTTTACCTTTTTTGCCTCTCTCTTCTAGTACTCTCATCCAATGAGGTGGGCACATTATGGTCAAACAGATTAAGCTGATAACTTGGATCAAGAGCATGATTTACACTGAAAATGTTTTATCATCTTTTAATAGAATATAATGGACGTGGGAACTGAGTTATGTAACTAAAAGTTATGTAGCAATTCTACATTTTTAACTATAAGTGCATTTATCTTTCTCTTATTTTCATTTTGTCTGTAGCAGTAGTATATAGAATCTGGGATATTCAGATTCCTTAGATCAAAAGGGCGTTTTTCTGGAAAATGAAAATGTGCCTCTGTGCTGATTGGTGTATAGGATGGTGGTAGGTGTAGAGTTCTCTTAGCTGAAATATAAATAAACTCAGAAACCCAAATATAGCTCAGCTTGTATTTCTTGATAACAGATCATCCCAGGTTTGAATTTTAAAGCACTTCACATTTCTGATGTGACTTACTGGACACATTTGCCTTTATTCCTCCAACAAGAAGTGTTTTCACCTGATGCATGTGTGTGGAACTTTTGCTTGTGTATTCAGTAGAGAAGAAACAGCAAACACTCTAACATCTAAAAACTTCTTAGCTATAGCAAATTAGATGGCATTTATGTGGGGTTTTTTTATGACTGTTTGATTGAAAAGCCTATTTGCTGAGAAGGATGCTGATTTTAGTCAATTAATATAATAAAACCTTTGATTTTTCACAAAAGCCAGCTAGCTGTAACTTCAGAGTTGGTATTTCAAGGCTTTTCACTGATATTTTAGAAGTTTGTGGTTGTTTGAGCTTCCTTTATAGGCCCTGGGGAAATAAGCAAATGGTAAATCAAAGTCCAGATCACTGTTAGCATTTATTTTACTTTGCATCATGACATGTATGCAAACACTTAAAAGAAATAGGGAAAAGGTATAATGATGATAAGATCCCTTTTATAGAACAGAAGGGAATATATTTCTATTGATTACACTAATTTTTAGACTTCCCCTTAATACCATAAACTCAATGGATTGCTTCATCAGGATTGACAATTCACTGATACTTCCAGTTTGGTGATAGTACTGCTTAAGATAATTGCTGGCTCTTGAAGGATAGTCCAAAAAAGTAACTGGAAAATATTTTTTTCCTAATGTGAAATGTGTTTTAATTTCATGTGTTTTTCCTTTACTAGCAAGGAAGTTGAGAATTTTACTGCCATTAGAAAGCATTGTGTTGCTTTTGAAAATAATCTTCCATTTGCATTTGCTTTTTTTCTTTCTGCTTCCCTTGCCCATGTTGATCAAAATTCAGATTATGATTAAGGAAATAGAACTAATCAAACCTATTTAATAACGTGCAGTGAAATATCAATTACACTTTTTTTCAGCTTGGGTGCATCCTTTAATGCAACTGTGAGACTGGAGAAAATTTTCTATTTATTTTAAATGTTGTTATAAGTATCATCCCAAATCTGGATGCTTTGTTCCCATAGTAAAGTGAGATGCTCTCAGGTTGTCTTCTTTAATCCCTATACTTGTGAGAGAAATTCTGCATCAAGCTGCTCAGGTGGCATAAAGAAGCTCTGCCAATATTAAAGTTAAGAGAGTATTATATGACCTGAGAATGGAAGAACAAGATTTTAGCCACCAGAGCTGGGATGATAAAAGCATCCCATGGGATGAAACCTAGCCTTTCACAGTTTAATGGTCATCTGACTTGTACTTCCAATGTCACTTGTTACTGTTAAATTTCATCTCCCAGCTCCTGCAGTCTGCCTGGCAGGTCTTGCTGAGGCACAGCTTCTTCCAGAAAACCACCAACCAACTATCCTCTGGGGAGCAGGCTACATGTTAGGGCATTTTTCTACAGGTTTAATGCTGAATCTGTAATAGTTTTTATGCCAGACTCCATCCTCTTTAGTCATGCCTATTCAAAACTACATTACTAACTGAACTTCCCAGCATCCCCATAACAGACACATTGCTTCTCTATTAGCTCTTTATTTACACTGGCACTGAGGCCAAGCACTGCAGCCTTATCAGCATGCCAGGGCTGCTCTTAGATTACAGAGTGAGCAATACTCCAGTAATGTTGCTTCTCAATGCAGAGAGCTCAGGAATTTTAACTCCTTTCCCTATGCTCCATCTCTGGTTGGCTGCTCATCTTATTGCCTGGCCAGCCCTTTTCTGGACTGTCTCCTACCAGTTTCTTTGTCTTGCACCTGCCTGCAAAACTTTCCCTCCTACTCTCTGTTCCTTAGTCCTGCATCCTTCAGCCTCCTGTGGTATTTCATTTTTTCAACCCTTTCCTTCTTGGTATGTTCAAAGACACTGCTGAAGCTTTTTGAGTCTTGGTGCTTTTCAAGTCCTGGGTGAGATGACACGTAAACCTGGACAATAGTAGGTTTTATACTAGAGAGTATATTTAAACCATTATTCGTTTGGGGGCAACTGTCACTCTTTACACTGTTTATAACTCTTTTTCTGTAAATCCTTTGGTGTAGTCCTTTATGATAGTCTGCTGGCTAATCGTGCAAAAGGAAGACTTTTCTCTCTCTCTGAACGAGGAGGCCAAATTTCTTTTACACCAAAACATGCCAAACTGTTTTGGTTTATGTTCATTTTATGAAATTCATGTGAAAACTATGAAAAGTGCTGCACGAAGGCTCTGTTTTGTAGAGCAGAGTTCAAAAGAGTACTGCTAGTGCAAAAAGCTTTCCTATTCTCTCTTTCTAGTACCTCACTGAGTCTGTATCTGGAATAAGGTGTGGCCATTTCTTGGTAGAACGATTCTTCTAGATTTTACTTTTGATGTGGTTTTGGGAATATGCTTTTATTGCTTGATACTGAAATTACTAGTCAGAGGAGCTGGTAATCTGTCTCTTGTCACATGTAATTTTTATTTAGCATTCCAACTTTTGTAGTCCTTGCTCACTTCGTAAACTTTAACTGCTTCTCCAGTAAAAGGCTGACTTGGATGATCAAAGCAGCAGAAAGACCCTCCCCAGCTTCATTCCATGTTCCTCTCTCCAGCCTTCCTTACTATCCAGACCAACAGCATAACCAAGAAACTCCTTTTGGAGTAGGTTAACTTGAATCCCTAAATCACAAGGTTCCTCTAATATAAGAATGATAAATATACTAGAGAAGATGTTCTGGTAAGCAAGTCTACTTGGGGTCATCTTCATTGCATCTCAAATAAAGAATGGTGACTTCTCAGTTGAGGGCATCATACCTTGTTCAAGGTCCTGTTTTTAAAGATGGCATAAATGTCTACTAAGGAAAGTAGCTGGCAACAAAAAAAAAATATTTCCCTTCTTGGGAGACGAAGGTAAGAAAGTGGTCTGTTTCAGTTCTGATACATTCCTTTAGCACTTGTGATTTGGAAGATTTGTGTATTTTCATGCATCAGAAATTGAAACTAATCATGAGAACCAAAGCTTGAAATGCTGTCTCCAAGTGAAAGACAGGTTTTTTTCAGTGATTACCATTTTAAGGAATGGTTTCAAAACGCAAAACCTCAGGCTCAAAAAAAGCTTTTTTTCTTTTTTTACATACTCTCCAAGCAGCTAAATCTATTCAACAAGCACGCTGTTTTGCGAGAATTATTTTCTTTCCACAGAATGTTAAAAGCACTGTGGGAGGTGCAATCTATGGAATATAATAGATGTGGATGGTCTTCTGAGGCTATTTTTTGTTGATATGTTTTAAGATAAAGGCAATTGAGTATTTATAGGAAAAATAAACACATATGTCTTTTGCAGCGTGTTGTAGCTAAAAATTAAATATTTTTCTACAGCAATTTTGGCATATTTCCTGGAATCACTGAGCTTTCAGTAATATTTTTAGTTAATATTCTGCAGCCTACTGTTGTATTCATGGCAACTGACTTAAGCTTAGAGAGTTTGTCTTTAGTTAACCTTAGAGGGGAATCCCAGGCTTGCTCTGTAGTCAGCAAAGTTGTTGGGAAGGATCTGCTTCAAACCACAGTGGAGAGAATGCAGGCAGGGTACCCCTCTAAATTGTGCCTGTTACAACATTGTTCCATTGGAGATACTGAACATCCTGCAAAACAAGGCCTTTTAAAGTGAACTTAGCCTTTATTAACCTCTGACTTGCATTTTCTTTCAGGATTGATGCTTTTTCTTCTTTGACTAATATCTTGATGAACCCTGTTCTAAATGTCTAGATCCCACTGCTTCTCATGATGCTTGGGAACTGAGAGGACTGATTCCTTTTCTACCTGAAGAACACATATCTCTGTGTCTAAAGGGACTGAAAAAAGATTAAGAGGCCTGATGAGAGTGAACATGATGCATCACTTTTTCTCTTTTGAGACTTAAAATTGCATTAGGATGGGGCAGGAAAGCTCTTTAATCTGATTCTCTGCTTTATTACATAATTGTCACACTGATGACACCTTCACAGGGGGCACTGTCTTTGTCTTGTCAGCTGGTAACAAGTAAGGAAGTCAAATGTAAGTGGCCTGTGGCATTAGGACTGCCTAACAGACAATAGCAAACCATTCAGTTTCATTGGTGATTTTATAGTTACTTGTTTAGGATAAATTAATTGATATGGCTGACTGTTTCTCCTGTATTAAGAAAGTAATTATGCTAAAAAATTAGTATCCTCTATGCCAGCAGTTAGTGGTGGCAACTTTATTGTTAGCAATATTTATGACAGGAAATAAATGCTTGTCTTTATTTGTCAGGAAACACTGACATTTAAATGACATGAAAGATCATATATTGGTTTCTATGGATTTGAGTGTCTGGGACTACTTCAGTGTTTATTTTCCCCCCATGAATGAATGAGGTAAAGCCGAAGATGGTAATTTATCTTGTGAAAATTCTTGAAAACGTGTACCCTATCAAACAGAGCCTGATTTCAGATGTACACATAATTAATAGAGGAAGGAAATTTCTTCTGTTAGAAAAATCTGGAGGCTTCCCCTCGTGGTAACATGAGCGCCGAAAATAAAGAAGCGGGATGCTGATCAGAAGTAGGAAGTATAATGAGCCTGAATCACTGTGCCGACCTGGAAGGATTGATTGGCAGCCAGTATCTGCAAAATAAACCACAGGGTTCAGTTTGCAAACACTATTGTGGACCAAACCCTGCAGGGTTGGGTTTGCAAACACTTGCAAAGCAGACCCTGCAGGGTTTGCCAAGCTCCGGTTGCTATTATTGCTCCTAGTAAGGCTTATTACCCTGTCAGAGAAGATGGTAAGAAAATCCATCTCCCCACTTTAAACATGATAAGCCTTTGTCACCTACAATGCAATTAATGTTAAAAATAGAAGAGCACCCATGATAAGATTGTGACTTGCAGGCAGTGAGCCATTGTCCAAGTAGCAGAGACTTATCTGGAGGGCCAGTCAGCCTACAGGGTTTGCTGTCAGCTTGCTGATTGCCATTTCTCTCCGAGTTTGATGAAATATTCATGTCTTTGCTCTGCTCTCTGCAAGCACTATTGATTTCTTGTATAAACGTGGCTATATTTAGTCTAGACAAATGGAATGTGGATTGCTGCTGAATAAATGGGATGAAAGGCTGAGGGGGGGGGGGGGGGAGTGTTGCCTGTCCATTTCTTTTGGTCTACAGCAATTATTTATAATCAGGAGTAGTTTTTGTGAGTTAAAGGTGATTTTTTATAATTTAGTGATTAGTCTCAGAACAAAAGTAAGCACTTAAATACAGTAATTCTGTTGGGATAGTGGGTTAAGAAGGAGAATTATGCTCTGAGATTTAAAGTCACAGTTACAGTTAAAAAAACAAAAACAGAATAAAAACACAACATGAAAACAAAACAAAAAACAAACAAAAAAACCCAAACAAAATTCCCAGGAGTTGTATCTTTCCAGAACTTTAAGAGGAAAAGAATATTATCAGTAGAAGAGCTTTTGTGCTGCTTCTCTACTTTTTCTAAAAAGTTTTTTTTTTTGTTTGTTTTTTTTTTTAACATACTTTAGAATTCCATTTACTCCATTTGCTGCAGCTTCAGCTTTTGCTGCTTCATTTTTACTGCTTCTGCTTGTTAGAATATTTTTGGTTCATTTTGGTTTTCTCCTTGAAAACAAATACAGCTGTAGCAGAGAAAAGGGATAAAATATGCTTAAAATTTTCCCTAGTAATTTCTGACAGCATGTTTGTTTTTCAGTTTAATAATCTTATTTTCCTGTGCAGATATTGAAGCAGTAAGCAGTGAGTGTGTTTGTGTTCCAGTGTCCTCTTGTGGATGGAATCAGAACTGCTAAGCTTTAGCAGAAACCCTCAGATGCTATTTATTTTCCTCGTGTAGAATATACTACTTGCTAGGTTTTTTCTCTTTTGAAGTTACACTCTGTCTCTTCACTTAATGTACAAATCTGAGTTTTAGTGAAAATCATCAAATCTCTCTCTTTTGCTGCTTTTTAATCCCTTTGATTTAAATGAGATAGAAAAGCACAGGACTCTTCTTTAAATATTTTAATGCTTGATTCACAGTATATAACATTGCTGCAATAAATTGGAATAGATGAAGATGTTTTCATTCTCATACAAGCCATACCTAATGTATTATGTCTTATCCACTCCAAACACAGTGGTCACTTTTAAAAAAGCTGTATTAAAACTTCTCGTTTTATGTGTCAAATTCTTTTTCTGTAGGTTTATGTGCATCATTCCTTTCTTCTGTAGTTTTATAGGTCTTATTTGTATATGTTTGTCAGGTGTATTTAAATGCAGTAGCTATGTAGCATCAGGTGTAACACCATCCTCAGGAGATTTACACATGATAGCTTTGGTAAACCTCTTGCAATGCCGTGAGAACTGGAAGGGCTTCCTCTGAAGACACTGAAGAAATGCCCTGAGTGTTTATTGTTAAGAATTAATAGTGCCTAGGAGATAGTTACTAAGTATTGCTCTGTTAGTCTGTGACAATGTTTTTAAGCTGTGTTGCTTCTTAGTATATTTAAGCAGAATATTAATCTGGGAGTATTTTTGCAGAGAAAAGAGAAAGTGATAAAATAATTACTAAAATCTCCAGTTGCTGTTAGGAATGTCTCAGGTTTGCATACAGCATTAGTGTTTTGTTAGATCTATACATTGCAGCAGACTATAAGTGAAATTGGTCTTTTCCCCAGTAGGAATGCTCTCTATTCTCCTTCTCCAGTTATATTTAATATCTGTACATTTTTGTCGTTTTCCTCCCACAGTGGATGTAAAGTCAGAGGTTCCCGTGGGATTAGAGCCAATCTCACCATTAGACTTGCGAACTGATCTCAGGATGATGGTTCCCATGGTGGACCCAATTATGCGTGAAAAGCAGCTACAGCAGGAGCTACTTCTGATCCAGCAGCAGCAGCAAATTCAGAAACAACTGCTGATCGCAGAGTTTCAGAAGCAGCATGAAAACCTGACCCGCCAGCATCAGGCCCAGCTGCAGGAGCACATAAAGGTAGCAACATTTTTCATTTATCCTTCACTTTATCTGCAACCTGAATATGCTCAGGCAGACATGAAAAGGGAGCATGCCTGAAAGATTTGCTGTGACTGAAATATGGCATTTGAGGGCTTATTCCTCTGTATTTGGATGATAAAAGGCTTTTTGAGCAAAAATTCTAGTACCTACCAGCAAGTTGCTCATAGCAGACCAAAGCAGTATTATAAGAATGATCAAGCTCATGAAGCCACCACATCCACAGAAAATCAAACTACCTAATTGTACAAAGCTCCATTTCCAGCCAGACCAGTATGTCTGTCTTTTCTGTATGTGCAGTTTTGAGTATATTAAAAGACTGCTTCTTTAGGCTGCTGGTTTGAGTTAGTGCCCACAAACCAAATTGATATGCAAGTGCATAATATTTGCATTTGTAAAATGAAGGCAGGCCCTGAAAGTGCTGTGTTTTCACTCTTCTCTCAGCTGCCTCATCTTATGTTATAAGAAGATTATTTATGGGATTGGGCACAGTATGGTAGAATTGCTATAATGGATTTTGACCAGGAGTTTATGATCTTGCCTTTCTTTTCATTCTGATGAAACTTCTGATCTACTTGCCATGAGGCTACTGTGCTAAGCCTTCTGCTCGATGGAGCTGACGAATGCATCAGAGCACAGCAGCCAGAGTTGGGTGATGCACTGGCAGGGAACCTTCTGCAGTTTCCAAGAATTTTTGTCAAAAGAGAAAGAAGTGAAACCAGAGCAGCAGGCTGCTACCTAACATTTAGAGTTAATTTTAGTGACAACCAGTAATGCAATATCCTGCTTAAAAGACTGGGGAAAATCGATTAAGAGATGAAAAGAAGTTTAAGCACAAAAGCAAGCACTGATACTCAGTTATTCAAGTGGATTGTTTTAGGCAGGACTGACCTAGAAAACAGTGCAAACTGCACTTTCTCATGTCTTTTTGTTCTGTGCAAGTTACAACAGGAACTCCTAGCCATTAAACAACAGCAAGAACTCCTTGAAAAAGAGCAGAAACTGGAGCAGCAGAGACAAGAGCAGGAACTGGAGAGGCATCGCAGGGAACAGCAACTTCCTCCCCTCCGAGGCAAAGAAAGAGGCCGAGAAAGTAAGAGCCAATGCACCATGAATCCTAATAAGAAATTAGTCTTTTCTCCTTTGCCTTCTCCCAGCTGGAGTGAACGATGAACAGGAACCTGAAGCCTGTTCCTCTGTGAAATACGCAACTAGAGAAGTCCAAGCTGTGCTTGCAGAAAGGCAGGGCCACCTGTTGCACCCCCAGAAGTGTATCGCTGGTTTCTATGCAAACGTGGGGCACTGTAGGAAAACACATTTTGACAGGCCTGTGTATATGCCTCTCAAGAATCTAGCTTTTTATTTTATTTTTTTTTATAAAAAGGAGTGCAGTTGAAAGCTTCACTCAAGAACTTCTTTCTGAAGAGCGTATTTCCCAATACAGAAAGCACTATGAAACGGCAAAAAATCAAATTACTTGCTGTTTAACTAACCTGAGCATTGTTTCAAGACTGAAAATAAACAAAATATTTAAGAATGTATTTTGCTGAGAATAGTTGGGGTTTTTTTAAAAACTACGTGTTTGTTCTTGATGCCACTTCATGAGGCCCAACCCCAGGTTATTACTAGCTCATATATAGCTCTAAGGGAAATGCCAGATAATAAGGATAGGGTTGGAATTTGGTGCTCACTAGGGGGAGACAGATACAAATAATTCTCCTTGGTGAGGTCCATTTAAAAATTAGGTTGAAATACTTTGAGAAGGTATTCAAAATGAAGCTGCCATGAGCAGATCCTGTTACTTGCCCTGCTAAGTGACCACAAGAATTATATGACAAAGATGGAAGAAGAAAAAAGCTGTACACTATGCTCCTGCTTTTTTTTTTCTTGAGTCTATCAATTCAGCAGTTGTGCATGTACCATACTGTAGGCTTTAGAATTTAAGGTGTCCATGGTGTTCCCACTACTTTGGTGAACAATGTATCCCTGAAAGCATCACCAAAGTAGTGGCCCTGCAATGGAAAAGGGGCAGAAACTGTAGGAGAAAAGGCTTCTGTAAGTGGTATGAAAAATCAGCCTACATATAAGCAGTTGGGCTTTATTAGGAAGAGCAGCAATTTGGATTGATGGTTCACTTCTCTGTTTGGCTTGCTGGGTTGCTGTGGAGCAACCTGTGACCCCCTGGGTTCAGCCTCAGCGTTGCTGCTTCTCAGTGAGCAGAGGAGGGAAGGAAGGAGCAGGGAGGGGAGTTAGGGTCTGAATCTGAGGGGCAGTAGAGGTACTTTATGGGAACTGTGTCACAGAGGGATGTGCTCTCCATCTAGCTCTGTTATAACAGGGCTGGGTTACCAGATACTTAGGGTATCAGTGTGCCTTAGTGCTGCTGCTTTTAAAGAAATGCTTTTTCCTTCCTTTTTCCTTAAACCATAATAATCACTATGGAAAACTGAAATAAGATTTTCTTTTTCGTGGTTTTTTTTTGTTTTTTTTTTTGTTGTTTTTTTTTTTTTTTTATGAAGAATATTATAGCTGTGAGCAAAGAAGCATATCCCATGCTGCAAGTAGGAATTGGCAATTTAAGCTGACACTGACATGCCCTATTTCTTGTACTATATTAAGCTAGCCACCAATAGAGGTCAAAATGTGCTGTGTCTTCCTGGCATTTTGGTCTTTCTGTTGGTTTTGTGCCATAAGAGTAGAGTTACCAACTAAGGCTCACGTTTCAGACTGTGGTCTGTCTTGCAGACATCATAGGTACAGGCTCTTAAGTGGACTGAGTAAAAAGACTCACCTCCTGGCTCTTTCTGAGCCATTCTGCTCATAACCAACAGTGTTCAGAGGGCAGGTTTGCTGTGCTATTGCTATTACTTTACTAAAAGAAAAAAGAAACATTCTTTACTGCAAACTCACCATGACCTTTTGTCACTGTCTTTCTAGTTCTATCCTTGGTTTTGTATTTGGGAATTATTAGGAAATAATTTAAATTCTTTAGATACATCTGGCCCAGGATAAATGGCATCATCTACTGTTGAAGTATTCCTTATGACTTCACTAGATTTCTGTTGGCTATTGCCAACTTCAGACTTCTTCAGACAAATATTTAATCCAAATGTTATCTCATTTTGACCAGTTTCCACCAATATTTTTACAGTTTGCAACACTTCCAGGAGCAAGACATGGGCTCTTTTTCATGGTTTGTTTTTTTTTTTGTTGTTGTCTTGAAAAATGTAATTTTAGTTCAAGTAAAGACATTTATTTCTGTGTGTCTTAGGGGCAGTGGCCAGTACAGAAGTGAAACAGAAACTTCAAGAGTTCTTGTTGAGTAAATCAGCAACAAAAGACTCTCCAGCAAATGGGAAGAATCATTCCATGAGTCGCCACCCCAAGCTCTGGTACACGTATGTTCACTATTGAGCCTTTTCCCTGCCTGGTTGCAATATCTGTTAAAACTTGCCAGAGTGCTTCTGTCTTTCTGCAAAAGAAGACTGAAGTTGAACCAAGAAATTAGCAGAAAGCTATAAGTCTAATATTTCTGAAGAGTTGAACTATAGAGTTCTTGGTGTTTGGTGATGAGAGCTAGGCAGAAAAAGTTGTTGTTAGAAATGTGTATAAACTTTTTATTTCAGTTTCTTCCTCTCTTGATGCTACTACATCTGTCATTTTTCCAAGTCTCTTCAATTTTTTCAGTTAGAATAACCTTGTGTTTGAATTACTTGGATTTTTAATCAATCACAAAACTTGTTTCTTCCTGAGGAGAAGCTGCTTTCCAACGAAGGTGCTTGAATGGTATCACTCACAAAGATTTTTTGAAGAATAATAATAGCTTTTCTTTCTCTGGGGGATTTTACTATCCAGAGCTGCATATTCTTATGGATGTAAGGCTTTGATAAGAATCTTCTTGGACTGTTGAAAGAAGTGACTTTTTGAGTCCTGTAATGGGCCTATTAGCATTTTAAGAGTTTACACTTTTTACACTGTAAAAAAACGTCCGTGTCCCTCCTCCCCCCCCCTTTTTTTTTTTTTTGGTACTGATTAGTTCCTTTTTAACTTCCATATTTCAACAGACACATAAATCAATGCAACAAAATTAACTCTGGCCACATTTCTGAAGGACTTCAATGTTATGCCCAAATCCACATTCAGTAGGACAACTAGAAATGCATATGGCACATTACATTTCCACCCACTACGTGCTCTTTTTGAAAAGAATTACTGAAGCCCTGCCTTTGGAGCTTCCATTCTGAGCTAATCAAACTCAATTGTGGTAACATGATTTAATGCACTGTTGCATGGTTTCTGGTGGAGGTACTAGATTTATAATGTTTCCCCAGGTAATGTGTTAAATTCTTTTGAACATGTAAAATTCCCAGACTAATAATCTGAGTTTAGTTCTGAATCTTCAGGTGAGTGAGAGCAAGGAACTTCTGCAGAGGATGACTTCAGCTACACTGTGGAAAGCAATACTTTCTCTCATGGTAGTGCCCTTCTTTACAGGGACATATGGTTGATTATCCACACTACATTGGAAAGATAGGAAGAGACCCTCTTAAAGGCCAAGCAAAATCATGTTTAGATAAACACAACGTTTGAAAGTTTGCCACCTTTCCTTTCTAGCCCCTCTAAATAGAAAAATCAAACCAAACCAAATGAAACCCTATTTCTGGGCCAAATGATGCAATTTCTTTGCAATGTGCAGTTTCCATGTTCAGAAAGATCTGCACACATTATTTCTTTCATCCAGGGATTGTCAGAAAGCACTCTTCAGCCTGGAGCTTCTCTGCTGACACGAGTGCTATGTGCTGCGGAGTGTGTGCTCACAAAACTTACCAGCTGAACTTAAATGCAACATTTTATCTACCTTGTTCTCTGTTTGCTTTTCTATTATTATTTTTTGCAATAGATAATAATAAATCAGTGTTTCTGGGTAGTTCTATACAAGCTCTCCTGTCCTGAACCACCCCCACCCCCCATTTTGATAGAAGAGTCTGGATCAATGTACTCCTATTTGTAATAAACAAGAATTCAATGGCTTTTGCTGCTCTTCAGCTGGTTCATATTAAAATGCAACAATCTAAAATGGTCAATTCCCCAGACTGGTGACAGATCCTGTCTGTAGGTCAACATGACTCTTATCCTATGTGACTTTTATAATGAGTGCAAAAAGCACGTTTTGGGGAATCCCGAGGAGTTCCATAACTTACTATAGAAGTGAAATTGGTTACATGAGCCTGTGGTTTGTGCACACTGAAAGGAACAAGAACGTAAACACAGCTGAGACATGTGTAGGACATGTGTAGATAGTTACTGCTGGTCACCTCAGTGAGTGCTGATGTGTGACCTCTCTGTGTCTGCTGCAGGGCTGCCCACCATACCTCACTGGATCAAAGCTCTCCACCCCTGAGCGGGGCCTCGCCACCATACAAATACGCTTTACCAGGAGCACAGGATGCCAGGGATGATTTTCCACTTCGTAAAACGGGTGAGTTAACATAGTTTATTCGAGCCCCTAACCCAGCAATTCCCCCCCACCCTTGATTTTAACCAGGTTGTTCATCAGCATCATCTCCAAAACCTGTTCAGGATGATACTATGGGTAAGTTCAAGGAACCTAACTGCATCTTTACAAGGTCAGATTGACCACATGGTATCAAGAGTCCATGTTTCCCAATGCTAGCAGCCAGTGCAAGCTTCAGTCCTTAAAAATTTAATTTCTAAACAGACAATCCTTTCATGGACCTCTTACGGCATTATTTTCTTTGTCTCAAGATTACCTCTGGGTTTATTAACTCTGTTTCTTTTGCATGATAGATACAGCACCTGTCTTCAGACAGTATGATGCCTTTAGACAATGTTTTCAGAACAGTTTGATGGAAATTCATGGAAAGAGGAAGAATTAGATAAATATATTTTGTGTCATTGGTTGTCAAAGTTCTTATGCATATGTGCATAGAGATGTGTGTTCTTTTTACACACAGGAATGTGTCATATTCTACACAAAAATGTTAATTGGAGTGTTTCAGAATGTTTCAGAGGATTTAGCAACTAAACCTTTTGTCTTGAGAGCAGGTGAACTGTAGACTTGACATTTTCTGCACCATAAAGAAAGGTAGAAGAATGGTGGTGGGTTCCATGTGGCTGTTGCCTCAGGTCCTTGGTGCAGTGACCAGTATCCAGGAATGCAGAGAGAGACACTAAGAGAAGGGGGGGAAAAAAGAAAAGAAAACATTGGATCGCTTATTGCCTGAGTCTGCTGTTGAGTGATATAGTTACATTCAGAGAGAAAGTCTGACCCCCTACTGTGCTAAGAGCCTTTGAATGTGATTTAGCCACTGGGATATCGAAAACTAACTGCAAAACTGGTACTGACTTGAAAAGAACTGGCATTTGGAACCAGAATACATTCAGAAAGAAAATCCAGTCTGTATCTAATACTTTGAGGCAGATTGTCTAAACTGATATTATATCCCCAAATATTTTCAAAGGAACGAAAGCATGAAAAGCAAAATGCTAATTTATTCTATCTGAATTACTCTTTGTGCAATATGGTGGCAATATAACAAGATTCTATAAAATCTTGTTCAGGCTTTTCAGTCACATAATAAGCCCTTATGTGGTTCTAAGCTTAATACCACTGTACAACATACATTTTCTGTGCCAACAGAATGTACATTTTCATTTTTGAAACAAAAGGATACAGTGCATCTTCTAAATGCTGTGAATTCATCTACATTATTCGAAAAGGAAGTTTTAATATTTCTTCCATGTTTATATATCTTAAATGTTATGATTGATATTTATGATGTGTCAGACTGTTGATCTGTAAAACGAAACATTTTCAAACATTGTAACAGTAAAGTTCTCGTGCAGCTGCTAATACTTTTATATCTCTGTGGGGGTTTCAAAATATTCCTTAATTCAATTCCCATTGTCTGCATAAGAGGACTATAATATAATTAAATCCAGATGTTTTCTATATGTTATTCCAAATATTTGGGCATGCAAAGCATCAGTTCCAAAACTGAACAAAGGACATGATGACTCTCTGAAAAGGTATCTACAGGATAAATAGACAAATACTAATATAATCATTAGCATAGCTGTTTTATGACATTTACATTGTGATTCTGAGAAGGAAATATAAATGAAGTGTCCAGCATGTTGTATGCTAGGAAGTGTATTTGATAGTGCTCCACACCCGTGAATATAGCAACTGTTAAATACTATGTTTACACATCCACTCTCAGTCTACCAGAGCTGTTTATTTCCAGCCTTTAGCAACATCCCCACAAAGGTTCCAATGACTGTTCATCAGGTTGAGAGTAAAAGCAACAGGAACCAGATCAACACAAGTCAAATGACCCTAAACTGATCTGAGTGGTTATAGGACCATCCTCCGGGCAGAGGGGACATTGTGGAGCCTGTGTCATCCTCATGGGACCTTACTAGACAAAGATGTCCCACGAACACTCATGTATATGGACAGGCTACAAGTCTGCAGAAATCTGACCTTTGCCATGAGGGGTGAACCTCTTTTCCTTCCCTTTAGGCTATGAATGCTTATTGCCACTGGCTCCTGGTAAACCCTCTGTGGTTCTGAAACCTGCATGAAGTCAGCAATTCATATGAAAGCAAACCTCACATTCCTTTCAGCCATAAGAAAGGAATACCTGTTGAGGGTTTTAATCACAACTTTGTTTTGCTTCTCCCTTTTGTTTTCCGTATTCATAAAATTAAAACAGTGGCATCTTTCTCTTCTCCGATCTTAATATAATGTGCTTGGAATATGATTCTGACTTGAATCAGTTACTCTGAGATCAGATTTAATGGGCAGCAAAGCTGAATGATTCTCTCCTGACATCCTAATGTGTTTTTCAGTGCTAAGGGGACACCAAGTGTCACACAGGCATTGTAAATCATGAGTCTTGCTTGCTCAGTTTCTTGTTCAGTAATTTGTTTAATCTTGGCTGAAGTAGCATCCCTTTATTAATTTTTTTTAAATTATTCAGAGATACTGTGGTAAAGAGGAAAGAATTCTGTGCAATTGTTATTTGCTAGCATCTAGAATGATGGAATACATGATAACAAGGGAATCACTTTACTCTCTTGCTGCTCGTATGTTTACAGTGAGGTACCAGAGTAACATCCTAGTGCAACCACACTGTCACTTGTGTCACACTGAGTCACCTGTGGTTATTCAGTAACTTTCTTATCCATGTGGATTATTCTTTTCCACGCAGGATACAGCAGAACTTGTCAGCAGTAGTCTTCACAGAGCTTAGCTCTGTGCATGGAGGATTGGGACTGTCCTAGGGGCTAGAGGCCAGGATGTGCAGCTCTTTGCACAGCTGCATTCAGATGCTCTGTGTCGACAGACTTTCAAAGGAGCAGAGCAAAGGGAGCTGTTGCTTCATTGGACAGATAAATATGCCATAAGGAGAAGCTGCACATCTGTAGCTGAGAGTAGAATTTAGCCTAAATAGCATACAATCAAATTTTTAAAATGCCCACAACTTTCACCATGGATACCAGTCATAACGTGTGCTTTCTGCAAAGCACCCAAAAGCCCAAGCAGTGCATGGCTCATTAACTTTCAATGAGACTAATGCCTCCAAATTACCCAGAGAGTTTTGAAAATTCCTCCGATTACTGAACACTTTTGAAATTCATACTGACTGTTGTAAGAGCTCTGATGGGAGCTGTACAGTTTTGAAAGCCTGATCATTTAATATGAGGAAGTTTTGATTGCTCATTTCCATAATTCTGCATCTATCTATCTGGGAAAATATTATCTACTTGACAGGGTTGCTGTGAAACTTATAATGTAGCAAATGTATAAGCCACACGGGTTTGATAGGTTAGAAGTTCTTCTCAAAGAAAATTCTTTGTTGTTTTCGGTTTTGTTGTGGTCTTTTTTACCTTGTCAGAATATATGCAGAGATTCTGGCAAATGGCCATAGCATTTGCATTTTCCTCAATCTGTAACATTTCATTTTCCTTGCTCAAGTGTTGATGCAAACCAGCCAAATCCAGTAAATTCCTATAAAGGTTAGCTCGCTGACCAAAGTTGTGTGCCTTTTTAAAATATTGCTGTAGATGGAATTTCTCCATTTTGCCTCATGTTTTGGCTTTTGTTGGAAGAAATTCCTGGGGACATCAGCATATCAAGTCTAAAATGTTTTTTCTTTCCTGAGTTTAACACTGACTTTGGCAGAATGGGAATGTCAATCAGTATATCTATTTATTTTGGTCTTATGCCAGTTGAATCTTTCCTTGCTGATAGAGTTGTAAGCTTACAGCTTGCATGTAGTTTGCAGATCTGAAGATCATTCACAATAGTACTCTCTGAGAAGATGTTTGTAGACTGCTTTCCAAAAACTGGAATCTTGCTCAGTGGAAATATAGCATGTTTTTTTAAAAATAACAAATAGTACAAGGTTCTACTTGATGAAGGGAAATTATGTAATTTCATACAGGAAAAAAAAAAAAAAAAAGAGGAGATGAAGGATTATTTAATATTGTGATGAAAGAGAGGGAGAAGGCTGTTCTGCACAGTCCTGAAGATCACTTTGTAAAAAACATAAAGTTAACCTGATTAGGCAGTAGAATAACAGCATGGCTCTTGTGTAATGGGAGTTAAAGAATCCTGAATTAGAACTCAGCAGATGTATTTTATTTTTTTTTTTAAGAAATTAATTAGAATATTTCCTCACCATTATTCTTTCTGCACTTAGTGAGTCAGTAATTTGGTGGAGCAGTTAAAACTGAGAAGAAAACATTTCATGTGTGAAAGTTTTTCTCTCCTTCCTTTTTGTGCCACCACATTCCATTTCTGTTTGCATTTTCTAGGAAAACATTCTCCTGTGAAGTAACAGTATATGAAAAAAATTGATTTCTTTTGGTCTTCAGTAAAAAAAGGGGGCTTAGAGGATCACAAACCCTCAATTACCATGTCTGCCAAAATTAAGAAATCAACCTCAGTAGAGAGAAGCATTTTTTTTCGCTGAGTTTATGAGGAAACACAATAAATGAGAGAGGCACTCTCTTTATTGAAGCAGGAAAACAAGACCAGCATGATATTATTCTTTGCATTTTAGCCCATTTTTTTCAGGGATGCTAAGTATTCCTGCCTCCCAAAGTCCTTGTTTTCCTGAGTTAATGAACAGGACTCTGTGATGTGCTCAAAGGTACTTACTGGTGCTAAATAAACTAAATAAAAATGAATGCTAGGTTAGGCTTCATGACACTGTCAGCAAGAAAAGAACTTGAGTAGGTGTCACAAGCTTTGGTATCATGAAAGATGCCAAGGTCTGTGCCAGGATTCAACAGGAGCACCGTGATGATTCTCATTGAGAACGCCATAGTCAGCACCAGATTGTTGCTCTAGTATATGTTACTTAACCTTACTTTTAATTACAGGAAGGGATGGTGTAAAGTGTTGGTGATTCTTGCTCAGCTTCAAGATGAGCTGGATAAAGGCTTATTAATGTATTTCTATTTTAGCAAAAATCACACTACTAATACCTGAATGACATTTTGTATTCCCAGTAATTACTCTGTTGTACTAGATACTGAACTGTCTTGATGGCTAGCCTAATTATGTAGTCTTGATCTAAATATTTAGTTCTCTTTTTAGTGCTCAATGCACAGCTGAAATGAATTACAAAGCTTTGCTTCATGTGGTTATGTAAAGGTTTTTTTGTACCAACTGCATACATGTTCAGGAATGTTTTATATATCAGCATTAACAAGTAGCTTGAGTAACTTTGATAAGGTGATGAGGTAACTAGACACCTTTTTGACTCATAGACCTAAAGGAAGTAGCTTAAATAAGGAGCAGTCCTACCATAGAAAGAATTTTAAGCACATACTGTCCATTGAAAATGAAGTGGAATGGTTTTAATGGGGATTTCAAAGTCTATTCCCACTGGATAAATAAGTAACAAAATATTGCATATAAAATCTGTGGCTCTTTGAAGTCAGTAGAAACTGTCCTGTTTGATTTCAGTGTCTAGGGCAGAGACAGTTGAAAACTTTTAGAAAAGTAAACAACATCTAAGAGATGGCAAAAAAGAAAGCAACAGAGGCTAAAAAGTGGAAATCACATGGTATCAGATCATCCAAAATAGAAGACATTGGTTAGTCAAGACTGCACTTTTCCAACTCCTGCAAAACATAGTTCCACTGAAAAAACTGTTCAAACCCACAATTCTAATTAAGGGTTTTAACTGCCAAATAACATGTTCTGGCTAAAGCCAAGTAAGTATTACAGAGCCATTCATGAACAACGGCATAAGCTTTGTACTTTGCTTTTGATTTTCTCATGGGAAAGTAATATAAATGAGAGTGATACCTCCCTGTTGGCTTTAACTGTTAGAAATGCAAAGCATGCTGAAATTGTACATAATTCTCTTCCAAAGGAAAGGAAATAGCATTTCAATGGTTTTCCTCAGTGTCTCGTTGAGTGTGTGGTGGTGCACAATTATTCCTGTTCAATTACTCTAACAGATGGAAGGTTACATTGTATATTTAGCTAATGAAGTTGTAGGGGACTGGTATTACATCCCAGGACATAAAGAATCTATCTAAAAGTAAACTTGTTTTAATTCAGTTTAGTTGTGAAGGTGCAGTGTCTCCATCTAATTAAGACTTTAATCAGGGAGGGGTTTCTCCTCACTTCACTTATCATGAAGAGAGCCTTTCACAAAAACAACCTTTCCTAGAGAAGTTAGCCAAGCATGTTTTAGAAGTCCAAACAGCTTGTGTACCAATTTTATTTTCATTTATGTTCAGTGAAGTTGACGTGGCTATTCTTGAGCTGAATTTGGCCCATAGTTCTTGTCCTCTAGGAAAGCAAGATATACTGAGTTTTGCTTGCTTTGGTTTTCTTGGTATCCTGTACTATGTGTTTTGCCTTGGGACAGCTCTGAAAAGTACACTTCAGCAATGTAGACCTGCCCAGCTCTCATCAACTGATGCTATTGATACCCCATTAAAGAGGGAGAGAAGGTCATGGTGTTTCATCAGGAATTTCTGAAGGCTGATGAAATGTTGGGTTATTCTTTTTGCCTGCCATCAATGAGTTATCACTGCTGGATATTTTCCTAGGTAGAAATCTGTGGGATTTATTCACCATATTAACTATTTCCTTATTGTATGGGACTTGGAGAACAACATAACATTGAAAATAATTATTCTGTAGAATGTAAGTCATGTATCTAAGGGTCAAATTGTGACCTTACAAAAGCCTCAACTTTTGGGATTAGGGGATTACCTCTGGCACTTCTTCGCTGAAGAATGTATTTTTTCTTGTGGAAAACTAGTGATTCACTGGAAGTTGCAGGAAGTTTTATCATGAAGAATGGCATTTGCTATGTTTGTAGGAAATATGGTATTATGTTCCCATTACTTCTTCCCACCTAGACTGGTGTATATGGTCAGAAGTTGGGGCAAGCTTAACCAGTGGAGACCTAATCAGAAGGACTGCTAGTCATGTGTGTATAAACTTGGTTACTGACATTCAAATCAGGAATACTCTCTATTAAATGGCTTGTTTCACCTTCTTCTTTCCCCTCTACACCTCCTGAGAACTCAGATGCAATTTGTCTCCCATATGTGCTATAGAAGTGCAAAAAAAAAATTAGAATTTGAATATGTACAGGGAAAATGAGAATTATTTTTAAAACATCCTTGTCCTCCCCTGTTTATTATTGCAGAAATATATTAGTTCACATGGAAATAGATTAAGATGGACCTGATGTAACTATACTATGCTGTGATTTCAGCAGACTTGACATGTAATGAAGACTCCAGAAGCCCAGTGAAACAGTGGCCTCATTGAAACCTCTCAGTTGTTGCAAATGCAAGGAGATGCTGTTTCTGTGCTAAAGGAGTAGAATTTATTAAGAATTCTATCCAGAGACCCGTTCTTTTGCCTCACAGCTTATGTGCAGAACAGATGTCAGTGGGAAATGGATCACACTCATCAGCCTTTCATGAAATATATAAAGTTCTCTAATTCTGGCTAAATGCAAGAATTTAGTAGTTCTAAGAATACTTAGCAAGAATCATTAGTTCTGGCTAAGTAATTCCTACATCTAACTCGATAAATCATTCCTGGAAAGACAACATTTGTTTGAATGGATAATAAACCAGAAATTTTATGTTTCATACAGACTGCAATGAATAACAAGGAAAAGCTAGATACTTAAAACAGCTTTAGGGAATATTTAATTTTTGAACCTTCTTTAGGAAATCATTGAAAAATTGCTAATCTTATTAAATTGGCTTCCTTAGCCTGAAGAGAGCTGAAGGGCTGTGAGATCCCCTCTAATCTAATTAGCTTTTTTACTATGCATTTCACTAGATCTGTTTTTTTATTTAGGGAATGGATATTTACCTTAGTCTAAATAAATAAAGCATTCTGCCTTTTACAAAAGTAAAATAAAGCAAAGGACTAAAGGGTTTCACATATGACTAGCACTCCCCTTAAAGCAACTGGTTGTACAGGAAACAGTTTCAGTATATGCTGAAAACACATTAGGTGATGCAAGCCAGAAAAACACAGTGTCTCCATCCTGTGCTGCTGTATCTGGTGCTCCTGCCTCTTTGGGACCACCCAGCGGTCAGGTCCATGTAGTTCTTGGAAGAGCTTTAGAGGGCGTGTGTAAATAGCTTTCAATCTCATGAATCTAATTTAAAACTCTGTCATAAAAAGCATTTTAAATTACCAGACTCTAGAAGTCAAGTCGTTGAACTTACTGAGTTGTGTACTACATGCTGGTATCTCCCCACCTGTCAGCCAGCGGGGAGGATGTCCCCATCATTGTGTAGTATTGTCTTGTGTCAGGATGTGACCTTCTACAGCAAATTTCAGTCAGTCCTGTATGGAAACAGTCACTGCTCATCTTGCCTGTGCCTAATAGTCAGCTTTGTGGAGGTGGCTGAAACAGTCTGTGGCTGTCTACGGGAAGCCAGAGCAGAAGTCAGAAACTCCATGCAGAGCAGAGATTGTTTCCTTGCCTGCAAGTACCACGTGCAGCAGAGGAATGGCTGTGAGACCATGAGGTCTGTCAGAAGAATGAACTCATTTGCAGCTCTCCAGAAAGCACCTGAGGAAGCTGAAAACAGTTTTGATACCTCACCTGTGTTCTCTGCCTCTTTGCCTGGCTTTGGTTGCATTTGTTGCTCTGGTGAGGAGGCTTGGATTATCTTTTTGTTCGTCCTTTCTGATGGTGCATAGGAGTATCTTGTGCCTTTTGTTCTACCTACATACCTGAGGGGGAATCTGGGAAGTTTCTCCTTAGCCTGCTACCCTCAGGTTATCTTCTTAAGAACCTTAAGTATGCTTCTTTTGGCTATTTTCAGTGGTGCAGTGGGGAGATAGGATTTGACTTTTTCCTTAATCTCCAGGTCATGGTGTTGCATAGACAGGCAGGCTGCTTTTTTATATATGTGTATGACCATGGTGACTGGGAGCCCTCAGCAGGGACCAGTAACCTGTTGTGGTATGCAGTTGACCCACTGAAATGAGGATCTCTTCACAGTATGTTTTTTTCCCCTTCTGCTCCTACTGCTTGTAGTGAAGTCGTGACAGAGACCTCAAAGTTATCTCATTAGCCACATTCAGTGTCTTGAAAATTCTCTATTGCTACACTGGTAGAAAGAAACTTGACCAATTATAAACCACTGTGCTGGCAATACCACCACTGTGTTTGTGCTAACCAGTACCATCTCAATATTTACTCTTGTGCTTCTCATAGTTTCTACCCATACATCATCCTTTTGTCCTGTAACTTAACCTTTAAGCTCTTTCAGGCATGGATTGTCACATGCTGTGAAGCATGTAATACTTTTCTGTGTGTGGGTCTCAGAGCAATAGTATACAAAATATCAGTCTGTGTGGTGAGAAAAAAGAAAGATTCCTTGACTATGTGTTTATTCATACTTGTTAGATGTAAGCAAGAAAAAACAAAAACTTCTGCATGGAGTACAGCAAAGATTATATTCAAATCAGTATAACATATGATCCTTCACACCTTAAGAAAAAAAAAAAAAAAAAAAAAAAAAAGACAGCTGAAGAAATAGAGAATACCAGTGGAAATGTATTTCAAGATCATGAAATCTTTGTTTTTCAATGTTTCTCTTTACTTAAGAATGTTAGAGAAGTCCAAGTTATTGTTTCAAATGATCCTAGTGATAAGAGCTGGTGTCTGGGCAACGGGGAACAATTTCTCTTTCTCAAGTAAGATGCGAATTTTGCTGCTGTTGCTCATGCTGTTGTTGGAATCTTTGTAGACAAATATAGCATCATTTACCTCGACTGCCCCACGGCTTTTCTAAGCCAGCCTGCCAGTGAGGAAAAGGAAATGCTTTCAGTGCAGAGTTTTTCAAAGTCTGGACAAAAGCTCATTTTCTGTTCTTCAGGTTTCCTATATATGGCTTTAGCCCCAAGATGAGGACCTGCTCACTATGCACCGTATCCCATCCCCCATTTCCTGCCTGGATTCATTAAATGCTGATTTGAAGTTGGCACACGCTTTGCTATTACAAAAGTAGTACTGTGTTCCAGGAACTATCAGAAAGTAGTGCATTATTATCTTTTGCATTCTCTTCATATATATGTCCTCTCCCCATGCAAAGAAAGGATTTTTTTCCCTTCTTCTTAAATATCTCTGTGTGCTTAATAAAAAGAAACAGTGAAGCAAAGCCCTATCGAAGAAACTTCAGATCATTTGGGAGTAATCTGGCCCCAGGCTATCTTCCTTAATTCTACTTTCTGCAAATTGATAATGTTAAGCAAAGTAGAGTATAAGACATAACTTCACTGTATCATTTTCCTATCTCTCATGCTTGTGTTTTTTTCACCTGAGCAATGACGGTTGTTGTGGTGAAATTAATTTATACCTATATAGAAGCCTGTATAATTTCTATTCATAACATTTGCTTTCTTACTTCTTTCTGGCTATGTGAATCTACCTTAAGAGATAAGGAAACTCATTGAGGCACTGTCTGTCTTCACCTAGGATCAAAGTTTTTGGGTCTGTAGAGATAATTGCAAGACATGCGAAGGTGTTAGCTAACCCATCCTTGGGTTGCCTGTGATATCTTCTGTTGTTTAATACTATTTGTCTCTTTCATACCTGTTTCCCACTTGCAGTCATTTAAAGAATAATATCAGTTCATTATTACCAGCACTAAAAAGAGAATGAGCCAGATAATAGCAATGAGACTGAACAAGCTGTATCACTGCTTCATCTCATTATTCCAAATTATGCTGCAGTTGAATAGACAAAGTCATTTTCAGGGTATTCTTTCTTGAAAATCCACTCAAGTGGCTACCATCACTCAAATGGGTAACAACTGATTTCCATTGAGATCAATGACATGGGCTTTGATGGCATTCAGAGGAAACAGCTGTGACTGTTTTCTTTGCAACAAAACACTCTCAAAGTGGGAACTGATTATTACTTGTTCTGAAGTGCTGAATGTAGTAGAAGCTCAAAGATTTGTGGAGCAAAGAGGCTAGGCTAGTAGTAGCCAATTAGGCCAACATCAGATGTATGCTGGTTCTTAGTGGGACTTTAGATTCATAGCCAAACCTACCAGCCTGCTGCCAGAAAAACATTCAGTCCTGTTTTCCTCACACACTCCTGTGGCCACACTCCTGGCCACGTGCTCTTCTTTTTCTCTGGTCTCTGACATTCTAGCTCCTTGGTCAGATGATTCAGTCCCTTATACTTTCAGGTACCTCACTCAGTACCTCCAGCACTGTAGAGACACCCTATTTTCTCAGGAAGGTGAGATACATGATGTATCCTGTATAGGGTAGAATTTGTCTAGGTTTGAGTCCTGGATTCCAGTGTTATGCTTGGTGTACAGAAAGTTACCAACATGTGGTAATTACCTTGCTGAATCAGCATCTTGGTTTATGGTTGAATCACTGCAAAAAAGTAACAGGCTGTGTGAAGTTCTCTTCAATTATTTTGTGGTATTAATGGAAAAAAAAGTTTAATTCTTGGGGGCTTGTACCTGTAGTTGGAAGCTACTCTGCAGCAAACTGGTGAGTAAAGCTTTAGCCTCAGAATTTATTTGTCACTGGTTCTCCATATGTTGCTTCTTTCCCACATGGAGAATGCTTTGGGTGATAAATGTAGTCAGCCCTGGCAGTGGATCAATCAAGATGAGCAAAGAGTGCTAATAATGTGCAGCAGAAATAAAGTGCTGGCAAAACAGTTACTGTGAGCATTATCCCTATCCCCCTGTAGACCATTTCTAAGAACCACTAGTTAAAGTATTGAACTAAGTTCTCATTTGAAACATAAGGAAGATTAATTATACTTCAGTATTTGCTGCAGAGGCTTTTTAAGTGCCTGGCAAATACTAGAGGAAGAATTTAAACTAAAAAAATGTTTGAAAATTTTTTTCGCTTTATGTTCAACAATACTTCTGCTTCAGTTTTGGTGGGCCTGGATGGTACAGTGATATCTGCAGTCACATACCAAGTCAATGTCTCAACCACAGGGCAACTACTGAGAAATCCCTTCTCAGTTCTGCATTTTTGTCTGTTGGAGCAGACATCCTCAAATTGGTTATATTTATATAACCAATATATATAAATTTTTCACTTATAAATATATATTTATAAGTGAATTCTTATTGTTAGTCATTGAGTCCTAGCTGGTACAATGGTAGGAGCTGCCAGTGTCTTTTGGGAGTTGTACAAGAAAGCCAGTATTTGAAGCAAACACTTTTCAAGCCTTGACTTTTTTTTAATTTTTTTTTTTTATTGGAGGCTTTGTTGTATAATCTGAAAACTACTTTTCTCCATGGCCATTTCATTTTAAAATTGATTATTTCCATTTTGAAATTATTTCATCCTTCATGCAAGGACTATTTTCTGAGCTGGCTCATAAACTCAGATATTGATGTCAAAGTCTGCTCTTTCTGCTTGTATGATTGATTCAGATGCAGAATATGTTGGGAATGAAGTAAAATAGGAAGGCAATTGCTGTGACTAAGCATGAAACATTCATACAGAAGTGGAGCTTTCTCCAGTGAGTGTTGCAGAGGATTTGTATCTCATTAATCTGTCGCAGGCATGGAAGTATTCTCCTAAGTTTTAAGAATATGAAGTAGTATAAATCAAAATAAACATAAGTTAAAAAGCCTTTTATTCCAAATTTCATCATACCTTGGTGAGATCTGTGGTGAAAGCTTGTAGTGTAATTTTAGCCCATGTTATACGTTACATTTTCAGTTTCATAGCAAGTAGTATCTTAGCAAGCAAGTCATCTGTACTCCACCACTGGAACCATTTCTCTTAATAATTGTAGTAACTGACAAAACAGAAATTTCTTATTAAGTTATTGTTAAAGATTTCCAGTGTTTTGCTAGCCTGTGAAGTCTGAAATGCACTTAAGACACGGGTGCACTTGCCAGGAGTGATGTTGTAGGTGACACTGTAAGCCACTGTAAGCACTCCTCCACAAAGCATTTCTAATGTCCCCATCCCTAAGGGAACAAGTGGGACAGGAGGAAACAAATGTGGGATGTTACATGCTGGGCAGGGACTGGAATTATAAACTGGGCAGGATTGAGTTCCTGCCCCAGTGTAACAAATGATATAATGCTGAATTGAATGAAGATTTCATTTATTTTGTTTTTCTGCTGACTCTTGGTCCTTTGTTGGGTCTGCACTTATGTCTGTTCATAGGAGAGAGAACTGTTCCCAGTTTCCAGCTCTTTCTATTTTGAGAGACTGCTTAGCCAAGCCTCGGTTCCAGAAAGGAAAATATAAACAAATTCTATTCCGCAATTATCACTAGCTCTTAGCAGTCTGTTTGATAGAGGCTTTACTTAGAAGTAAATGAATACATGAAACACTTTATCATGCTAAAAATATCACAAAATAAAAAGCATAGCAGAGCTTTATCTCTAGCCTTCATATGGAAAGACCATGTCCTCTTAGGAAACAAAGGTGGAACCTGACCAAGGTGCATTAAGTATAATCCTAGGTTTTCTGGCAGTCAATCCTACCTCTCTGTTTTGAGAGCATATATTTTTCTGTGTAAATCATCTTAGGACACCCTCATAAATCCAGTTGTTTGGTGTGTTACTCAGAAAACATTGAAGTTCTGCGCCTAAAATTGCTGACCAAGAAATGTTCTGCCAGCAAGGCTTGTCGTAATTTATATTTCTAAGAGAAATCAAAAGGCACCAGTGGAGGCTTTTCTCTATTTCTGTCATCAGACCATAATTGAATTATAAGGTTCCAAGTTTCAAGTTGTATTTCTATCCAAGTTTTCACCTACAAGAGAGATAAAAATGATGTAGAATAAAACTTGCATTCACCTCTAATTGTTACTTATGATATTAAGAATAATTAATGGGTAACTTCAGTTGAAATGGTATGAGAAAAATACTGGTATCCAAAGCTTCAGCTCTGCTTTTCTCAAATGGAGTTGTATGAGAAGCAGCAGGATGACTGGAGGGAATGGGCAGTAAAATGTCGGCCTCCAAACCCTCCTTAGATCATGTTATGTCCTACAAGAAATGTTACTGGTGTCTGGCCCAAAGCAGTAACTTGATTTATAATAATTTCTTTTCTTCATTTCATTTCCAGCTTCAGAGCCCAACTTGAAGGTACGTTCAAGGTTAAAACAAAAGGTGACAGAAAGGAGAAGCAGTCCTTTACTCAGGAGGAAGGATGGAAATGTTGTCAGTTCGTTCAAGAAGCGACTCTTTGAGGTGACAGGTAATTAAGAATGGAGAAATTCTGTATCAACTGTGACTGCTTACAGATTAGTGGTGGTGTTTTAAGATTCAAACTGTTTGCTAACAGAAAGTTGTATCTTTTTTTTTTTTTTTCTGATACTGAAAATAAGAGTATTAAATAAACAGTTGCATATAAATAACTTTCAATCTACACCTTTGTACCACTTACTAAAAAGCAATTTCACTATGAAAGCCATACTTTCCAACCAGCTTGGAAATAAGTACAAGAACAAATAAATGGTTGACTTTTTGTGGTGAGGAGCACTAAAGGAGAAAACAAGAATAGTCTCCTCCCTTAATTTGTGTCTTCTGAACATTAACAACGTTCTGGGTTTTGCATCTCCCACTTCCCAGCTCCCATTGAAAATGCAGATGGTCATAGCAGACCTAACAGGTATTACTTACATTAATAAAGGATATTTTGGACTCTTGTGTTTGACCCCTCTTGTTCTCTTGTTTGAAAATGTCAAAATTAGTTGCTTTTGAAGTAAGGGCTAACCTTTTTTTTTTTAAGAAGAAAGAGTTGAACTGTGTACATGTTTAATGGCATATTGTTGATCATAGCAGACAGAAAGTATTCTTAGGGATTCAGAGGGAATTTTTAGATATAATACGAAATTATACAGCCTTTTATTTAAATGTCTGTTCATACAAAAAGTGCTACTGTAATTTTTTAATTAAAAAATATTTAATTAAATTTAAATATTTAATTTAATTAAAAATATTTTTTAATTAAAAAATAAAATAGTGAGTTTGTGTTTCTGCTCTTCCATGAAAAATTGTGAGAATATGATGCAAGAACTTTACTTAACCAGTTAGTATACTCAGGTACAGATTCATTTCAGTAAGTTGAGGTCAAACCTAGTATGAAAGAAGAATAATTCTAAGAGTGAGCTAGAAAATTTCCACATATTTTTGCATTTGAGATAAGGCAAAAATAATGTTTTCATTACATAAATTTAGTTTGTGTCAGTGTAGGCTTGGAATAACTTCATACAACACATGACGAGATCATCCTCTTGTCCTTTATCTTAGACAGAACTCAGAAGTTTAAATTCAAAATAGCATGCAGTCTTTCAAATGTTATTTAAGATTTTTTTTTTAATGCTGTAAATACTCCTTCGTATTTATTCCATATGGTAAAAGTGGTGTATGTTTTGCCATTATTATTCCTATAGGTATTGATTAGTCCAACACAGGCTCTTCCCCTTTCTAAACAGAGAGGGGATGGCAGTCGGCCTCATGAATTGGCAACATGTTATCATGACCTTTGCAAGCCTGCTATCTCTGTCATTTTGATCTCTTGCAGAGGCAGGGCTCTTTGCAATTAAAATGAAAAGCCTTTCTTTTCTTCTTACTCATTACAAGTTCTGTATCTGTATCTCTGTCTGATACTGAGTATCATACCATCTTTGTGAGAAAAATAAATAGAACATTCTTCCTTTGTGAAACAGACAGATCAGGAGGGAAAGATGAAGAGTATCTTTCCTCATTAGCACATTTTAAAAGGAAAATCAAAAGAAATGGAGGATGAATTTCAAATCTTTAACTGAAGTAAATAGCTCATTCATAACCTATACATACTTTTCAGCAGAAAAAAAAATCCTGTGTCATAAAGAGTGGTAATCAAGATTGTGTTCTTTTCCAGTGTGAAATTCATGGATTTTTAACCTGTTTTCCAGAATCCTCAGTCAGTAGCAGCTCCCCTGGATCAGGTCCCAGTTCCCCAAGCAATGGCCCGACCAGCAGTATAACAGAAAATGAAACCTCAGTTTTGCCATCTAATATTCAAGCTGAGGTGAGACTTTTTCTCTTTGTTGGGTAGATAATTGCTCAGAGTTCTAGGCTTGAGAGATTTGAAACTTCAGTTTGATCATACAACAAGAGTAATTGCAGTGATAACCAGGACACTGCAGGCTGACATCAGAGTATGTTGTATATGATACATCTTCATATATGAGGTGCATGACCAGAAGACTCCTTGATAACAAAAATCCAAACAAAAGCAACAGTAATGCTACTGAAAGAGTGGGAGGGAGCTGTGGAAGGAACTTGGAAGCATCTGTGTTGCAGAACATTACCTTCTGGGATAACCTGAAGAGGTGCACGGTGCTGAATGCTGGTGAAGAACTTTCATGTCATTTAGGCATTGGTGATCCTAACAGGAGTTAAGGTGATCCTAGGTTCAGATGGGTGCTGAAGTAGTTGTGTTTAATTACAGTATCAGAATTAGGTGACTAAATCCCTTTTCACATCTGCCTGCTGTTTTACTGTACCTCAGTTTCCTTATCAGGGCAGTAGTTAGCAATATAACTGACGTGCCAGGAGTCGTGGATGCTTGTTTGTAAGGCGAGATTGTACATGGAAAGAATCTTAACTACTCCTTATTCAGTTTCATACATACGTGCCTGTAACAACAGGAACACAGATGGTAAATCAGTTGTGATAAACATCATTTAGCAGAGATGACATGCTTAAATCATGCGTTCCGTGCCAATACTGTAGAGAGACAAAAAAAACTAATGAAACTGAAAATCCAGTTCCACAATATTCTGTATTTAATGCCTATACTTAAAACAATTTCTTCTTTGGTGGGCAAAGTTTTCTATTAATTTTTGCTTTATACACTTTATGTTAGAGAAATTGCATTAAAAATGTGATTTAACAAAGTTTTAGCTAATGGAGCTATTTCTCCAGGTCAGTGACAGGACATTCACCTCAAAAAAACCTGGAATGGGCAGTTGAACCTCCAGCAGTGACTTTTGCCCATAATGAATTAATTGTGTGTGTGAACTATGATCCAGGGGGCAGGTGGGTGACCTCTGCACACTGATTAGTAGCCTCTCTCTGGCCCGTAACCAAAAAGAAAAAAAAATTGCATTGATGGCTAACATGTGGTCTTGCCTCATAGCCTCCCTGTATGTGATTGCAACGAAATTCAAATGATGCAGAATAAGATGAATCTTTTGGATTAGATCATATCCTAGTTCAGTGGAATTAAATGGAATTGGGAATGCTTTAGATAGAAGTTCATACTATGTGGGTGTTAGGGATGCATTTAACAGGAAATGTCCAATTGGATCTTCTACAGACATGAGAATACTGCAAAATGCAAATGGAATAATGACTCAGACTGATATATGGTGCTTGTAACTTTGCATGTTATAGTTTCCTGGACATTTGCCCACAGTGTTGAGCCATCATCAGACATGCAAATGATCTGTTCAGGCTGTCAGTCTCTGTTTGGGGAGATTTGGAAAGGTTGTAGCAGCAACCAGTGGAGTTATATTCTGTTTATTAATAGAACACCTCAGTGCATACCATTTGCAATTACTGTGTCAGACATCAGAAGTTAGAGACCCGCCATACAATCACATGCTCAAACAAGACTAAAAAGTTCCTTTAGAAGTTGGGCTCTGCATTTTGGAGTTGGTCACTTAGCTGGCTGGAAGTTTGCTTAGAAGCTGAGACTACAGACTTCCATTTCTGGGTCCATTTGGGGATTTCTTTACTGCTCCGGTTACTTGACTCTTAATATTGTGGTCCTGTGGGCTCAAACATTTTTCCATAAATCTCAGCTTCAGTGCATTTTGATTTCAGTGGGATTTTCTTTGGTAATTTAACAGCAGCCAAACTCCTACATATCTCTCTTCTCGTTTAGCATTAACTGCCAGCTCTCCAAGGCTATAAATCTAATCAATTTTTCATCAGATACACAAAGTACAGAAGTTTCTAATAATAGGATAAGTGTTCCAAAATCACCAAAAATATCACTTGTTTTGCTGTAATCCCGCATGACTCACGTTGCTGTTATTTCATAATAGTTGTTGTGACATTTGCAGTAAGTGTTGTGCTCATATCTGAGTGGGTGGATAGCCGTGGTTTTCGTGGCAGCAAATAAAACACTTTTTGCTGGGAGAAAACAGGTTGCTATGACAGAGAGCCATTTACCAGTAAAACATGAGTCAATACCATGAACGATTACATTCTAATGCACAGGCAGAATTAGAGCATTATCAGTAATGAAACAGATTTTTAAAGTCTTTTTTGCCATATCCATTTGGATAGTGAGAGTTCTAAGGAGTTTACCGTCTGTGGCAGACAGTCTGGTGGGTAGACTTACATTTTTTTAAAATGAACAAAGGTGCACTGCAAATGCCACATTCTTGCAGATAATCTTTTACTATCACGGTTCCCTTAATGGTACTTTCAGTACCATTTGTTAAAACACTGGTCTCATTATATGAAACTTGAAAGTTAAACTCAAGATTTTAATAGCACCTTATAAATAAAACACTGTTTTTATTGGGCCCAGTTGTCTCCAGTATCATCAAGGTTCACCGCAGTAGCTATTAGTCTCTTGAAGCATGCCGTACACTTTTAGGTCACCTGCTGTGCTGGGGCTAAATATTACTTGCATGAGAAATGCAAGCAGGATTGAGCCCCTGCACAGCACGTCCCTTGAGTTCAGAGGGACAACCTGCCTTAGTCATGTGAAATGATTAATTTTAGGCATTCCTGGCCTGGTCAAAAGCCATTGAAGGAAGCGGAGAGTTTCCAATTGGTGTAAGCGGGCTTCAGATCCTTTTCTTTCTTCCATTTGTGCTTTGGAGAGCACCATTTCCTAGAATATCACTGATAATACAGGTGCCATAAGTGACATGCATGGCAGATAAACACACACTTGATTTGTGCAACCCCACAACACTGTTTTTATAATACTTAGCTCCTTGTTTGCTTCTTTGCAAGTGACGAGAGGAAAAATTCAAAGCTATAAAAACCTTACTGTAGCTCCACAACTGAGATATATAAAGTCAAACCATTTCCTCTTTGTCACCTAAGGTATAAATGCACATATAAACATGAACACATGAAATAGGTGTTCCTGCTTCTCAGCAGTAGCATAACAGAAGTACAATAACTATGGTTACCTCCTGATCTCCTTGCACTGTTGCATTTAGTTATTGTACTCTATTTTAAGAAAGAGGGTAACAGCTGACAAGCTCTTTTAAGCATCAGGAAGCAGGATCCATGGAACCCAGTGAGTATGTGTACAGAGGAGCAAGCAGGGTAAGTAACTCTTTGTGGTAATTTAGGTGCCAATCCAAACCCATGAAGCCTGCATGTAGGACAAGGACTGTGGGTAAGCCACTCTGTTGCCAAATGACTCTGCTGGCAGCTCTAGGTTGTGCCACCATTTCAAGGTATTGGCAACTATGTAAAAAGAGAAGCTTCAGCTGGGGTCATGAAAGTTCTGCCTCAGCAGATGCAGGACCCTAAGCGATGCAAGTGGGCTACTCATATGTAGTCAGAGAGATGAGTTCATATGATGCTTAAGCTAATAGTTCCTGAAAATATTTTCAAGAGTCATTTCCTCACCAAAGTGAAAATGACTGGTTATTAGCAGTGTTAGACATTGGATGAAAATGCTCGTTACTAATAAACTCCTATTCTCAATAATAAACTCCTATTCTCAATAATAAAGTCCATGGTACATAATGTGGTTGATTCTGCCTCATGACACAATCGAGCCTGACCTTAATGTGGGATTGTGTTTTGCTGCTATACACCTTATCACTGTTATATTTGTTAATTCACATCTTAGAAGGTTTTGGTGGCATACTGAAAACCAAAAAGAAAATGTCAATTTTTGAAGTAGCTTTGTATATCTAACAGCTGATGCTGCAGTAGCTACATTTTTGATTATATTCTAGGAGGCATGCTAGAGGTGCTCTAGTGTCCTTTTTAAATTAAATCTTTGTAGTCTCCATCCATAGTATCTCCTTAGTTTTGACATGCTTGGTTTTATTCACAGTCAAAGGTGGATGTTATCAAGGCAAGGCACTGTTAGCCAGGAATTAATGTAATATGCAAGTGAAGCTTCTTTGTTTCTTATGCTATCTGTTGATATTCCCTGGGTACCAAAAGAAAATTACAGAGATAGACTTCTACTGTTATTGTCTCAGTGATAGGTCGTATCTCCAAACAAACTGTATGAGGAAGGTTATGTTTTGGAATAACATCCTGTGTTTTTGTGCTTAACCACTTTTCATTGATGCTCTGAAGTTGCATTGTATTAGCACAAAGTATTTTGCAGAGTTAATTGATATTCCAGGTTTGTCCAGGGGAAAATCTACAGCTCCCCACAACATGCTTGACAAGTTATTATATTTACTTTAGTCAAAGCCCGAGTGTGCAGTATCCCTCTTGGAGGTGGTCTATTATTGGAGTCCCATATGCTTTTTGTTTGGGAAGAAAGCAGTCACTGTGTCATACTGTTACACAGGGTATTCTTTTTCAAGGATGTTGTTCCCTTGGGGACCATATCATGCCAGAGTTCCTAAGTCTAATAAGACCTTTGTAGCTCTTATTGTGTTAAAGTTCTGGGAGGGAAGCAAGAGTTAAACAGAAAATGTAATTCAAGCAACTATACTAGACCACATGTTGAAAAACATGACTGTTAAAGCTGAAAGGCAAAGGCTTCAAAAAGATTCCTGTTGTGGTAATGTAACTTTTTATGTTTCTTCCCAGTGAATCAAGAATGGAAAGGCAGAGGGTGATCTGTGTAGAGTGCCTGGTTTTACTTGACAGTAATTAAAAATGTATCAGTGATTCCATGTTCCTGAAAATTATATCACAATACTTCAAAAGAAGTGTTCAAGATTTTAACTTGAAGGAAATTAGAAAGTCTGCGAGGGGTATCCCACCATCATAGAATGATCAGATGCTGGTTTTTTATGTATGCATCTTGAGAGAGACAGTACAGTTTTTAAAATGGGAGATGGAGCAATCTGCCTCACTTTCTACTCAAAATTCCCATGTGAATGAAAGTAAATAATGTGCCTGAAACATGCTCATATCACAATCTGGGTTAGGAAATACGTGGACTAAGTAGTAACCACATTTCATACTTTACAACAAAAACTTTTAAGAACCACAGTAACGTGAAGATCTAATACATCCACATACATGATGCTTTTGATTCGGATAGAAATATTCTTAATTCATTGGCTAAATTCCCACCGAGTTTATAGTAGAGAAAATGCAGTTGATGGGAAGAACTCATATTGAGCTGATGAGAAGTTGATAAAAAGAGATGGTCTAGTAATCCCCAAGATTTCAGTTTTGCATTGAAACTTGACTTACTAACCAAGGCATAGTCCTGGACATGTATCAGTTGTTTCTTAAGAAGGGAAATATCAACAATTTTTTTACAGGGACAGTACTTTTTCTTATTTGGAACGAATTCATGATACGTAACTGGCTTTCAGTGTTGAAGGATAACAAGGATAAAATAACCAAGATAAAAAGTTTGGAGATTATACATCTGTTGTTTTTCCCTTTATTCCAGCATCTGGTTTCACAGCAACGCCTTTTGATACAGGATGAATCAGTGAACTTGTTGAGTCTGTACACATCCCCTTCTCTGCCCAACATTACTTTGGGACTTCCAGCAATCCAACCTCCAATCAGTGTAAGTGATGAGTCTCAAGACTTCCTGTTTACTTTTGCTTCCAGAAAACCAACTTTTTGCCTGTCCTGTTTTTTATCATTTTGGAACATAAGCAATTCAGAATAGGAACCAGACCTTTCTTTGCATTGTGCAACATCTAAACATTCAAGGGCATGAACTGAAAGCAATAATCATTCTTAATTGCAAATCAATGAGTGCCAGCCCAGCTTAGCTAGGTAAGAGCCACATGCACTATTGTATTTATGTCTACAAATCAGGTGACAGATTTCAGGCATGGTGAGAGGAAATATGAGGAGATAATTCAGTATAAAAATTCAAACTATAATATCATCCTACCTGGTAAAGTATTGCACTTCTAACTTTTAGAGATTCCAGTAGCAACCTAAGTTGGGCTGAAGCACACTGGGAGAAGAATCTAGTATTCTACATCTAGGTTGGTTATTTGAGGGATGTGCTATCAACCAGACAAATGAAATCTGTGATATGTGAGCAACACTTAATATTTTAATGATGAGTTATATTCATATGCCCTTTGTTCAGTCTGAAGCAATCACCGTAATTTAGACCTAAATATTAAATTAATATGTGAAATCTATGAAAATACAGACAGGATATGGATGAAAATCCATGCTGATGGATGAGGCTTCTTAGGTCTAGAACAAGTTACAGTAACCTAGAGGTGAATTACAAGGTTCAGTAAAATATCTGAAAATTTTTCCACCTGTCAAAACTTACTTTTTCTGATTTCTAGCAAAGAAATGTAAAAATACTGGTAAAAGTTATATAAGTAATATGGAAGTTCTATACAACAATGTATAAATTCTAAAAAAAAAAATTCCCAATTTATATTTCTTAGTATGTGAACTTGTAACTCCTGTAAAAATAGTAGGAGTGTAAGTACAGCTTTCCATGGTGTAAAAAACCCCAAAATCTCTACAATCCAATACAGTTTGTAATAATTGCTACTTAATTCTAGTGATAAATGTAGTTTCAGGTGAAAATTTTTGTTATTTAATTGCTTTTTCAATGCACCTACTGTTCTCACAAATAATATATTGCAGCAATCCAAAATTTTAACATCAGACATCAAGCTTTGCAAAGAAAATTGTGTAAGCTTGGAATTGGTCCTCTAGGAGTCTTTCATGAGATACTTATAAGCAAATTACTGTTTTAAAGGACGGAAAAAGTGAACTGATTATGAAAAGTAGTGCTTACTTTTCCAAACAATGTCATCAAAAATTTCTTAACTTTTCACAAAAAATACTACTTGCTTCAAAGTTATTTTCTAACATTAAAATGGAAGTGAAAATATGTTTCATTTTCTCACTCAAATCATATGATCTTTTGATGTGGCCAGCTAGCACCAAGTACTACTTTTGGCATCAGAAAAAACAAAGGAGCTGCTTTATGCAAGCGGTGTTTATTTCTGTTCCCAGAATAAGCAGTTGCAAATTGAATGTAGACTTTACTTTGGTGTTTGCTTTTCAGGGAAGGGTGATAGCGGAGTGTGAAGTAAGCATACACCCAAAAAATATCAGTGAAAACCTTGGTTTGCCTCACTAGAATTTGTGGAATTTCAGTTAACAGTAGAGATACTCTTTCTACCATGACATACCATAAGTGTTTGTCTGCAGGCCTCAACATGCATATTTCTCTTACGTTATTATTCTTGCTGTAAAAATTATTATTCTGCTTTTAAGAAATACTTTTTTTTTTTAAGAAAAAAAATTAGACAAAGACCAGAAAAATATAAAGTAAATTTGTAATGCTGAAGGGCCAAAACTTTCCAGAGCTTTAAACCAGTAACTGTGCACTTCAAAAGGACACTTTAAAATGCTACACACACTACAGCTCTTGCAGATTCTTTAAATGAGAGTTTAACTATACAAATTTACTTTGCAAAGGGTAAAACTTGTATTTGTGCTGTCCTTCAGGGAGTCAGGGAGTTCTCCAGGAAAAGTAATAGCTTCCCACTACTACAGGTAATTATTTTGTTTTGCTGATTGGCTTGCTGTCTGTTGGAAAGTTATGTGAAAAACCAAGCCTTGCCTATTCCAAACTCAATGGAAACTATTTTCTCTTATCCCCTGTTTTCCTGTACAGGAGGCTGTGGGTAGTTTTTTAGGCATTTTAAGGAGAGGTCTTGTCTTTTCATTAATAATGTTCTAACTATTAGTTCCTTACGCTTTGGCTTTTATTACTGATTTTGATTAAAGTGGTTTCGTTGCTCAGTTTCTCACAGTGTTACATTTAACTGGCATGTTCTCCCTTCCTTTTCATCTCACAGTCAAAGTATAAGATAGGAATGCTAACCTTTCCTTCTGTGTGTATTCATGAAGTATGACATAAGACCATCTAATTAAGTGGAGATATAAATGGCCAGGTCTGTGATAAGCATTTACCACTTCCCTTCTTCTTTGGCAGGCTTCATCATCATTCAAAGAAAAGCAGAAGGGGGAGACCCAGTCGCTTAGACAAGGAGTGGCCTTGGCTGGACAGTATGGGGGGAACATTCCTCCATCCTCAACTCATCCTCATGTTGCTTTGGAGGGAAAGCCAAATAGCAGCCACCAAGCTCTCTTGCAGCATCTGTTACTGAAAGAACAAATGAGACAGCAAAAACTTCTTGTGACTGGTAATGATCGAGGCTCCAGCAGAATAATTATTTAAGATGTTTTTAATGGCATCAGTATTAACATTATACTAAATGTGGTAACACAGACACTATACATCCTAACTGCTGGGAAAAATGGGAGGGTGGGAGAAAAAAGGAGAGCATCTTTGTTGTCCCCTTTTATTGAGTCTGCTCCAGTCTGTTAGCTTGAAAGAATTCGGTGATTATAGAAGAGAAAATGATGACTTCATCACATTCTTTTGCAGCTGTTGAACTTCCCAGCGTCGCATCGCGGGGCATGTGGTACATGTCCCACAGCATCATCACTGATGCAAAGTTCTGCAACATAAACCCCTCTTCTTGATGAAAACTTTCTCTGCTATTAGAACTACTAGTTTGTTGTTCTTCACATGGGAGTGAAATGTCCCTGTTTTGCAGGAGCGGTTCCTCTTCATCCACAATCTCCTTTAGTGGCTAAGGAGAGAGTCTCACCTGGCATACGAGCTGCCCACAAACTGCCTCGTCACAGGCCACTGAATCGAACCCAGTCAGCTCCTCTTCCTCAGAGTACTTTGGCCCAGCTGGTCATTCAACAGCAACATCAACAATTTTTGGAGAAACAGAAACAGTACCAGCAGCAGATCCACATGAATAAGGTGAGTTCCCAAAGTAAAGATTTTCCAGTAAACATAAAGGCTGAAAACTAGTAAGGAGGTTTAAGTACTGATGCCATGAGCTCATGTGCAGTAAACAGGTTCTTGAATGAGTTTTTTGTTTATATATAGTTGGTGTATACATTTGTGTAGATCTTAGTTTTCAGCTTTCTGAAATATGCTACAAAGATAAATCGTGGTTCTTGACATCAGTAAGAATACAATTCAACAAAATAGGGTTCAAAGCATCTTACAGGTTTAAATTACAGGTGGTTTCCTGTTGAATGGTAAATGATGCCTTAAAGATTACCAGATTTCTATCCAGTTTTTTAATGTGCACTTTTGAGCTTTACTAATCATTCCATTCAGATGCCTTTTTAGTGTAGTTTAATCTTTCTCATTGTGGACCAGCATGTGGAGTAAATATATGGCATTTCAAGTCAATCAGCTGATTAAATTTATCTTTTTTTGGTGTAAGAAACTTCTTAAACATCTGGAAAAAATTTTAATCAGCATTTATCACACCAACTTTGTCTCTGTGTCAATTAGTACCATGAAAGTTTGTTATCTATGTGGCGATATAAAATTATCATAGAAGGAGAATGAGAAGAATGTGCTATATATCAGAGAAAGAGTTGAATTGTGCCTCTTTTCACTGTATGCTAACACCTTATACTAAGGAGGAAAAAACAAAAAGACACCCTACATTAGTAAACAAAGAGCAGCATAATCTAAATAGTTTGGGCAGAGCTAATGCTTTTTGCTACAAATGGGATGCTCTTCCTTGCTCTGAAATGAAGATTATTAAAGTTATAAAATGCTTTCATCTGGAGAACTTTTTTCTTACTACTTAGGTTTCCAAAATTTGTTCATTAGAGCTCCTCTAGTAATTCTAAGATATTCATCATGTATTTTTACTCTTCTTTTGTTTGAGGACTACTTAATATATTAGAGACAATGGCAAAGAAGAGAAGATGAAAAGTGGGCATTCAGCCCTTGTACCTAAGAGAAAAGAAAAAAAATTAATCCACCTTACTGGGTGAACTTCCCAGGGGGTACTGATTCTTTGGAATCTACTAAGAATTCCCAACAAAATTAGAAACAAACCTAGAGTTTAAGTACATAGTTTGTACAGTGGTTTGGTTATTAAATCTTGTCTTAATTAGGAAAAATGAAGACCAGAAAACTTCAAAGTTCAGAGCTGATCCTTGCATGTTAACCCCTCTCAGCTTGGGTGTTTTGATTACTCAACTAGGACTCCAGTTGGCTTTTCTTTGAGTATGCATTCCATATGTTTAATCAAGATGGCATATGTATATTTCATAGCCTCAGGTTTTAAAAATATTTCACCTGCCCTCAATTGTCTGAAATGAAAAGAATTTTTACTGGTAAAGTACTGAGTCTTTGTCCTGTTTGTGGGTTTTCACTACAAATTGATCAATTTATGCATTCCTCACAAGGCAAGGAACCCCACTGATACTTCTTCGTTAGATTATATGCTTATTGACATGAATGCTACCATAGCATATGGGGATATGTGCTGTGGCATATGGGTACATTTGTCCTGAATGTGAAAATTAAATTTGAGTCAAATTAACATGCATCTTGCAAGAACTAGGCTGGACAAGGAAGTTAAAAGGATCCATTTGGTTTGGGATAACACTTATTCCAGTAACATAACTTTTTCTGGTGTAAACTGAAATGAAAATCTATGAAAAGTGAATAATTCCCTCTCATGCCTGAAATATGCTTTCGTTCTTCCATTATTTGTAATAAACAGAGACAAAATTCCACCTTTTAAAACTTAGGGTCCCAAGTTTTTATTCTCTGCAGTACAGGGGATAAATAAATGCAGAGAGTAGAAGTTTAAGTTTATCCTAAGGCCTTTTGCTGCCTTGAACCTGCATTACCTACTTCCTTTGCCCCCAAGAGAGTCTCAGTCTTCTTTAGCTGTAGTCCCAGAGCATCTTTCCTCAGGAGCAGGAGACACCTAAGAAGGGTCAGGATGATGCTGCAACCACAGAAGCAATGGGTTATCTCAGGAGGGGGGTTTTTATCCTTGGAGTTTGCAGTGTCTGGGTTCTTACACAGCCGTGTTCTCAGAAGAACCATTCTGAAAAATAGTGTCTTTTGCAAGTATACAGAAAGCTGGAGGCTTTCCTTACATAGTTAAAGGAAGAAACAACTAGATTTTTAAAACCTGGAATTAAAAGGTAGCCTGTAGACAAGAAGATCAAATCAGTTCTGATTTTTAAACTGTACTTTTTAACCTTTTAGCTTAAAGGTTTAGATAGAACACCTGTGCCTATAAAGGGTTCTTGAAATCTGCTAACATGGTGGAATATACTTCATCCATTCTTAAAACTTGCCTGTTTGCAGTTGAAGTTATTTGTTTGTTATATAATATGCATAACTTGACAATCAAACTTAAGCTCTGCAGAGCAGAGTTATTTGAGTAGATATTCTAGGCTGTGTAGCAAAGCAGCCCAGTATCTTCTCTTTTCTTAGGACAAGGTTAGAAATGTATTAAGTGAATACATGCACTGTCAATTTTCCATTTTTCTGTCCCCTATCCTTCTCTTAGGAAATTTCTTTGTGAAATATCCACAGTTATAATTCCCTCCTTTTCAGTCATGAAAAAAGGTAGTATTTTTAAAATAATACTCAAACATTCTCTTAAAAGTTTTCTTGAGAAAGACCAGAACCATCTTAAGCTGACAAGACCGTGAAATGCCAGTTGATTAAGAGCATTAATTAAGTTAATACCTTCTTTTTCTTTTCCATTTCTCTTTCATTTATTCCTTATGTTTAGGACTTCAAGTACTTAAATATTTTTCTTTTATTCAAACTGAGCCCAGTATTTGAATGTTTGCCCTGAATAAAATGATATGGCCTGTGTCAGAAATCCCTGGAAACTGTTTTTGGTCAGATCTTTTTGGCGACCATATAGATGAATATTGTTGTAATACCAAGACAGAGGAACAGAGCAAGTTTCTCCCCCCTCCACTCATGTTGTATTTATCTTGTATTAAAAAGCCATTTCTTTTCTTTGAGAAAAGAATATACCTCAGCAGCAAGCCAGTGTTGCTGTGAGGGTGATAACAAGCAAAATCTAACATAGGTCAGAGGTAAAGAATTCCCCTGGATCATTTCCATTCTGAAAAGAAACAAATCATTGCCAAGAGGTGTGCCTCTGTCCTTAATAACAAAGAGAAGATCCCCTATGGATTATTTCTGGTCAGCAGTCAGATGCCAGGCTTTTGATGTGGGAAACTGTATACGGCCCCATTGAAGTCTGACATTTATACCTGCGGGATCTGGTACGCTGACCTTCGGAAAACATCCAGCAAATGTTGATGTCCCATCTACAAGTAGGTAGAAACCCTCGTCCCAGCTTTCTGGGGAAATAAAAATAATAACAAATGTGAAGTAACCTGAACTCCACTCGTCTTAGGGAAAAGAGGCTTTGCTGTTGTCAGTTTTAATATACTTCTGTCCGACTGACAGCTTATTTCCTCATAAGGCCCTTTGATCACCATTGCAGATCTTCATTTTGCTCAGTAAAGGGATTCCATAGTCTGAAACCTCCAGTTAAAATTATTGCAATCAAGTACCAAAAGACCACTGCTGCAATAAAAAGCTGAAAATTGAAATACTGTATGTGGATGTGTATATATAGAACGCTTTGACTCTGTCACTTCCAGCCAAAAGGATGATTTTGATGCAACTAATGTAAGTGCAAAGCCCCTAGCAGAGGTCTGTGTTCATGAATGTCTTAGAAATCACATGAAGAGTATGTGAACAATTCGTTCTACCTTTAAAGGTTATTTTTGTTGTATGTGATGCATAAAAGCCTACCTCTGCTTAAACTAAGCATATTCATGTGTTCTTAAAATAACATATTCATAGTAGTTTGACACTTTGTTTTCAATGTTAAAAACCTCCTCTTAATTGGAGTAGTAAAGGTTAAAATAATGGGGCAGTTGTTAGTGTGCACTAACTTCATGTTAAAGCTTAGATAAGGAGTGCCTGAATTTCAGTTGTCATTCCTGGATGTTAATTGGTTTAAAGCCTCCTTGCTTGGGTAACCAGTGACTGGGCAAGACTGCAAAGTAAAAAATTAATGTCAAAAAATACATAAGAAGTGAAAATTTGGTAGTGATCTGGGTGGTGATCATAATTGACCTGTATCTGTTAATTTTGCTGGTTTATTGATGGGGGAAAAAAATTAAAAAAAAAAAAAAAAAAAAAAGATGATTTGTTGTAGGAGTACTGAAAAAATAGTTATCCTCAGATTAATCATTCACTTCTCTTGATGATGTGTAATGACATTCAGAAGAATGGATCAAGTTCAGCTGGGATAAATTAATCTCGTTTCATTGAACATATTACAACTGGGATTTTGGCTTTCTGTCTTAACGCGTCCGACTAGCATCTTCTGAAGCTGAAAGGTAGCACATTTCTTCTTTCAAAAATTGCCCATAGTGAGGATTATTTGGACAAAACTAGTAACAGTTGACTTGTGTTTGGAACTAAAAAAAATGCCCAGAGCATTTTCTCGTTTACTGAGAACTCATGTTCAAACCATAATGCAAAAGAATGATTTTGAAGATCCCTCAGAAAAGTTGTACTACAACAGTGACAGAGACAATGGCAAATAGGTGTCAAGTTGTTTCAGTGCAGCTAACAACATTTGTAACTGCTAAAAGTCCTCTTGTAGCCACAGGAGAGAAGGAGAAAATGTGGGTTCCGTAAGTATATCTGTGAGTTCTTAGAAATGACTGCTGTGCAAAATGAATTAATTAAGGAAGTAAATGTATGAGGTGGCGTTTGCAGTATTTTGGGCGTTGTCTCTTTGTAAAGACATTTTATTTAAACTGGTGTGTTTTGCAAGAATTCATAATTTCAGGGAGAAACAAAGGCAGGGCAGTGACTGTAGAACCTATAAAATGGTCTGTTGCAATGTCCAGATTATTTCTACTTAGTCTTCCATTTTCCTCTACAAGCAAGCAGGTTAGATATTGTTTGGTGGGTTTTCATTGTACTTTTGAAGTTATACAGGAGTTGATGTCTGTAAATGCGTCCTCTCCTGCTGCCACTATTTACTTTGGCTCACGCATATTCTTTTGGAGTTTTAATTTCCTGAAGATAAAACGAAAAAAAAATGTAGAATACATTAGCATGAAACCATTTTTTTTTGTGGAATAGCGATTACAGTGAAGTGTACTGGTTAAAGACCAATCTGTACTACTCCAATTTAGTAGTGAAATAAATCATAGTTTTATTATCAATATTCAGTTTAGTCTTATTAAAACTAAGATTCAGCAATCAATTTTTCAAAATAAAAAATAGGCATTAAAATGAGAAAGTCCTGCATGCAGCTTCAGATAAATTTAGATAAAAATAGTGAGGATTCTGAGTGAAAGATTTAAACATTAAGAGTAAGCAGAAGTATCCAGCTGCACAGTGTCTCACTCAGGAGTCATTTTCTGCTGTGTAATCCAGCTCTAGATGGAGAGATAAGATAGAAATACCAACTCTAAACTGGTGTCTTTGCATGTCTCCAGATACATAATTTTCCACAGCATTACCAGGATATATATGATAAATGATATATGATATCAAGTAAAATCATATGAAATTATACCATATAAAGAGAAGATCATATGCTTGATATATCATATGATATAATGTGATATAAAGTAGGATGTTTCTGACTTTTGAGAACTGAACAGTCTCCTGGTAATGCTACTAATGTAATTACTGGAATAAGATGGGGCCAAGCTCCCTTTAAAAACCACTTTAAAAAACATGAAAGCACAGTGGCAATACAGATAACTGAGTCAGCTGTGGCTTAGCAGGCTGAGCAGTAGGAGTGAGTTTCAGGTTTTGGGTTCCTCTGCCTCCTCGTGCCAGCCACTCATTTTTATCATGGTCCATAATATGAGAGAACATGACTGCAGTGCCTTGTAGCCTCTTGCCCAAGCCTTAGTTAAAGTGACAGTGTAAAGTATATTTTTTAAAAAGATTTTGCAGTAAAGATAATATGAATGCGCTTCGTGATATCTACTATGTAAATATATAAGGACCTGATTTTGACAGAGTTTTAGAAAATTTTATTTGCTTAGTTCCTGCTGTCTGGAGCAAGTTGCCTGCTGACTAACATGACTTAGGAGAAGACCCCAAAACAGGAGCACCGTGCATTGAAATGCACACAAACACCACTGTAGCTTCCTTTGGCCCCTTCCTTGTGCTTGCATCACTTCACTGATTACATGCAAAAAGGATTTGAAGGTGTTCAATGTATATATTATACATTGCAAGACATCCCGTGTTGCCTTGGAAAGCTCAGCAGCAGATCTTGGCCATACAGAAGCACGAAGAAGAAAGATCCTGACATAAAAGTGAAAAAGCATAAAAGAATGGAGAGCAATAATGAGCTAAATACGTCTCTTAACTTTGCTATGGATGTGCGCTCATTTTCTTTGGCTCTCCCTCCAGAATAACCCACGTGATGTCAAGTAACTGGCACATGGAATGGTTTTCAGATGGATGAGGATCAGGGTCTCTCTATATATGCTTATCTGTCACACAGATGTTTCAGCTTTGTATTTCCCTGTTAGCAGCCAGACCTGCCTTTCTTTCCTTGCTCGAGGAGAGGGCTCATCCACAGATGTTCAATTAAGTGACAGAGAGGAGTGTACCCAAGCCAGATATGCAGAGTTAGTTTTACTGCCTTCTTGGTCAGTGTCATCCCCTGAGAAACAACTGGAAAAGATTTATGGGTTTGATCTGAGTAATTTTCCAGTTGCTGTTCAATGGAAGGAGATACTGCATTAGTTGCAGTAGTGAGGATATCCCAGCTTAGAGCATGCCACCTGCAGCAGGCACATGATGTGATTTGCCAGTTACTACAGTAACAAAAAGGAATTCTTGGTTGTTTCTTTTAGGTAAGACATTAAACCTTCATTACATTCCTAAAATGAAAGTTTGCTGGGACCATAACCTGTAGACTTTCACTGTAGAATTTGTTTGTCCAGTGGTGTGGGGTTTATACATCGGAGCATCACCTGGAACTGCACAAACAGATGTTTCAACTCTACCTGCTGACTTTGGGGGGGTTCCTGAATCCACCTGTATCTTCTTGGATCATAGTTTACATGACAGTCCTGCCCCTCACTGGGGTGACATTTTGCTATATGCTGTAGCAAGCAGAATGAAACTAGACTGTCCATGTTTTGTGACAAAACAGCTGTACTGAAGCCATCCAGTAACTCAGCACTAGCTAAAACTCAGTTGATTTGTGTCTCTTTCAAGAAAGCAGTTATGTTTGGGGTTTTTTTTCCAGTTTTGGACAATTCTGGAGTACATATGGTGCATCTTAAATGTTAGCATATAAACTATACTTGATTGCAACACTCAGGCATCTGGCATCTCATCAGAGCTTTACAATAGCAGTTAATGGTGTAAAAACCAATAGTGTTTGTGTAGCTCTGTTGTGTCATCATTGCTGAAACTGGGATACCTGTGCTGTGCACACCAAAAGCTAAAGTCTTTCCTGTCATGGACAGACATGCTTGTAGTATCTCCAAGTCACAGGCAAAGGGATGGACACCAGCTTTTTGTCACCACTTCTTTGTTGGTTTCGGTGCCTTCATGCTTTAATTGATAGAACAGCTTGTGTGAACATTTTCTGATCTGCTTATAACTGATATTAATCAGCTTACTCATTTTCTTATATCTTGGGAGTTCCCTTATTATTTTGTAAGGTGAAAAATGAACTGTAATACAGTTAAATATCTGCTTTTAAGTTTGAAGAGTATGAAAGAAGACTCATTTCTTTTGATTACCAGCTGTAACAGTGTAACAGCTCTGTGATGCTTTCCCTATTCTGCCTTATTTTTTTGTTTAGTATTACTGTGTAATACTCTATACATATATGTTTTTTTTCTACTGCAACATAACAGGTGACCTTTTACTTGGGAACTTCTGTTCTTTTTTTCCCTGTAGGTTAATATTTTAGCAATGGATAGATAATTACCTGGCTTTGCTGCAGAAGTTTTAATTTGGTTAGTGCAAATCTAGTACATCTCAGTGTTTGGCACCAGGACTCAGTAACTGTTCCTCTCTTTCTCTTTCCAGATGCTCTCTAAGTCCATTGAGCAGCTCAAGCAGCCTGGCAGTCACCTGGAGGAAGCTGAAGAAGAGCTTCAGGGAGATCAGTCGATGCAGGAAGAGCGAGCCCCCGCCAGCAGTGCCAGCAGTGCCAGCGTTAGGGCTGAGAGCAGCAGTGCTGGTGTGGATGACAGAATAGGACAGCAGGTGGGGGCTGTGAAAGTCAAAGAGGAGCCACCGGACAGTGATGAGGATGTTCAAACCCAGCAAATGGAATCTGGGGAGCAAGCTGCTTTTATGCAACAGGTAATAGGCAAAGATATAGCTCCAGGATTTGTAATTAAGGTTATTATCTGAACATCGCGTGCATTTTCTAGGCTTTGATAAGCAAGTGTGTTTTGATTCAGTGAGCTAGCAAATCCTGATTTACTGTTCAAAGAATCTTAACAAAGGCAGAAGTGTTGTATGCACACTTGAAAACATAGTGAAGCTCATCCTTATGGCCACTAATTGAGAAAATACCTGTTGCAGTCAATTATTCTACATAAAACTTTGCGTGATAGCCGATAGACTTTGTATTAGCCCAGAATTACATTACATAGCTTAGTTCTAGTGCAAGAGAACTCATATCACCTAGCTTGTTGAGATCAGCAATTGCTGGAATTAGTTTCCAGACCTGATTGATGAAACATTCTTCTTTGATTTTGATTCCTCTTACTTCTGCTTTCAGCTGTCTGTATATACTGTATCATACTTTAGTCTTGAACACTGTTAACATTAGGGTATTTTTTCCCCCCAGTAGACAGGTACTGACTGCTACTTCAGTGGTCCTAGGCTGGTGTATAAAGTAAAATTTAGAGAATACAAGGTGGATGTAAAGTGGCAAGGCAAGGCACTGTTTAAAAATTGCTTTTTTTTCTTCTTTTTTTTTTTTTTTTTGCACTGCTTAGTTAATTTTTCATTCTGTCTACTTTGATGATACCGTCCGCAGAGACATACTTAAATGAAGCAGATGCAAATCCTGGTGAGGAGCAAAAGGCAGCATTAGGTTCCAGTCAGTTCTTAGGGTATTGCAGGAAGAGTGTGGGACTGTTAGCATCATCATCTGATATCCAATCACTTCTTTCTTTTAAATAAAGACTCGTCCTACAATACCGCGTCACCTTCACCGCCAGGGCTCAGGGACAAATACTGAAGTAGTGACTGTGTGTAAGGTGCCCCCTTGGCAAAAGGAAACTTTAGGTGGTGGGTGAGCAGTTCACCACAGCTGGAGTCCCTTTCCCTTGCTGTAAGATCAGGCAGAGCAAGGCTGGGTGCAGTGGAAGGCCCTGTTTATTTAAGTCTCTGCTTTGTCAGGTCCCTGCTGTTCTCCTGCAGAAAAGTGATTTTGGGAGGGGGGGGTGGGCAGGAAATGCCTTATGGAAACAGGAAGCCCAAGTGATTCATGTGCTGAGGAATGCAGGGGGGTGGGGGGGACGGGGCAGCGCTCCCTCTGTTTTTAAAGGCACTCTATGAATTGATTTATTGTCAAAGAAAATAACAAAACGAGTAGGGAAATTGTTAAGGAAGCTTTCCAGTGAAACATTTCCTTCATATTCCCTTTTGATATGTTTACCTTGTTTTATAGGTTTACTTTTGTTAAGCTAGTTAAAGATTCATTGTATTAAGATCCCCTTTAATATGGATAATCCTAAACTGACCTGGAATCCTTGTCAGGTTTTTTTTCTATTAAAAATATTTATATTTCTAAAGCTGAGGTATTTTAAGGTGCAGTATCCTGTTTCAAAAGAGATAGCTGTTTTGCCAAATGTAGAAATTGTTCTAAAATATGTTATTAGGATGTGTTGTTTACATAATGCTCTAATACTATTAAATCTCTTCTCTCACAGATGTTGCAAAGTCTAAAGATACATTATCCTTTTTCCTAGAAGTTCTCGAAACAAATGACTAAATAGGCAATATAAAAAGAAAGTCCTGTAATATTGCATTAGATAGGAAAGATTTATTAATTGAGACAATACAGGTGATTTTTGTTTTTAATATTGTAACAGAAATCTTTCTCCTTGGATGAAAAAAAAAAATCACATTCAAAGTTAAGCATATAAAAATAAAATTATATGTTTTTTTCCCTTTCTGTTTAATTTTATTTGAAACCCAAGTTCAGACTCATCAAAAAGGGATAGTGCATCTTTTAGAATATATTTTATTTGGGGAAAATCTTTCAAATTAGAATACTTTCTACAATTTCACTTCAAAGACATTTATTGAGAGAAAAAAAGATATTTTTATAGTGTCATTTAGGTGAAAAACCCCAATACATTACTGAACTTTAATTTCAGAGTCTTTCCTATTTGGATAAAATTAAAATAGAGAAACTACCTGGAACCAGTGAAAAGGAAAACTGGGTTTAAACAACCACATTTCTAATTGATAATTGTCTCTTACATTTTAAATCTACTGTATTTATTATAATTTACACCCTTAGAGGTGATCTCTTGTTTTGTGTTGTAAATATATTCTGTTTGTATGTTCCCTTTTTTTGCCTTCTGATATAAGTCTCTTCCTTTCTCAAATAAAGTTTTTTTTTAAAAGATCACCTTTCAGATATTTGACTTTGTGTAAAGTTGGTAACTTAGTTGTGCTTTTGCTTTGTATAACCAAATATGTTTGCTACACATTGTTGAAACAGTTCAAGCTTTCAGGAGCAAGGTTATTGTTACATGATTCTTACAATGATTACACAAAGTCTTTTTTTTTTTTTTTTTTTTTTTTTTTGTCTCTTGTTTTATCCTTATGAGCCATTGTAAGTTTTAGTGAATGTGAAAACAGTATTTGGTTCATGCTCATTCTCTCATTGCATCTGTCCTGATCATGTGGTCATGTGTTATACCATATAGAAAAAGTAAATCTCAGCTCCTTGGCTCCTACTTATGCAAAATTTAGGTATAATTTACGTGACATTTCTGAAATCTGCCCCAAACCCAAAAGGTGTTAATTTGAAACTGAGCTCATGCTGACCTCCTTGATACTCCTCAAGACCTTTGCAAAACTAGAGTCCACCTGTAAATATGCTGGGAAGGAGAGAATCCACAAACTTTGCAGACTTTAAAGCAACTGTGTCTAACAGCAAAGTCCTGCTTTTAAAACACCAAAGCACTCCCTTGAAGATGTTAAATGCTTTACTGGTTTGTGACATATCCTGAGCTTTGCTTTAGATCTGCAGAGGGAAATTGTTTGTACTGCAAACCTATTCCTGTTGCTAAGGTACATGAATTATTAGTAACAGAAGATCAGATATTTCTTGCAATCTAGGTCTTCTAACTGTTCATTTAAATTTCAAAGGCTATTAACAACTTTGATTCTGGTATAATTTTAACTAAAATTAAAGATTTTCATCTACATAAGTATTTAAGAATAAATATTTCCATAAATCAAATTTAATTATTTTCAGTTATATAACAGAAAACTTTAATAAGGAATATAAAATAAAATATTAAATAAGTCAAATCTTACACTAGGTAACTTAAATGGCATTAACAGTTTAATACTATACAGCTTGCTCTTTTGATTATTCTGTATTTAGAATTTTGTGCCTAGAAGTAAATCATGCTTTCAACAGGGATTTTATTGAGATGCCTTTTTTAAAATACTCTGTTGGAATTAGAAAAGCGGCTATGATGTTTTCAATTTAAAACATTCCTGTTTTGGAAGCTACAGCTAAGTTTTTTTCCTAGATTATTTGATTGCCATGCATCAAAGCTCTCAAAGTTAAGAAAACGACCACAATTTAATAAAATTCACAAGCCTTATCTCCTCCATGAATGCTGTGCATCTAGTGTTCAGGTTTTTTTCTCTTTTCTTTGGAACAATAGATGCTTACTGTGTCCTATTGCCTGAAAATAAAACCAGTATAGCTGCTGATTTAGAAATAGTAACTACTAAATGAGGAAAAATGCTTCATAATATTGATATATTCAAGACAGAGACACAGTACTAGAATGTAGATACTGTAACATTTATCTTTTTTTCATCTCCTGGTTGACTAACAAAATAGGATTGAATCTCCTCCAGACACTACCACCAATCATCCTTTCTATTCAGCAGTTCATGTGTGCATTATTTTTATGCCATCTTCATTATCATCAGGATCACTAAACCTTACTCCATGTTACTTAAGACAACTATACCCTGTTTTTATCTTCACTGGCATTCTGAGGTATAAATCTATAACATTTGTCTCAATCTAAAATGTTTACTTATTTCTCCCCCTTATGAACACTTAACAATTTGCAGCCAAAATTAGCTAAGCCAAGTTAATTTCCTTATTGTATTCTGTCCCACCAGCAGCATGTCCTACTTATCCACTTAAGAGATGTTTGTTTGCTTTTCATTTATTTGTTTAGTTTCTGATTTCCTTATGCAGTTCCCATCATCTGGGTGGTAGCAGGGTATTCTGTACCTTGTTTCTCAACAAGGAATGGAGCTTAGAACATCATATGCTGAACTGCCGTTCAGGCAAGCAGAAGAGCATCCTGGATAAAATTACCTTCTCCATTGCTCTAGAGCAATAATCCCAGTGATTATTGTGGAATTTTACCACTGGATTTGGTAGACACTGTGCCTTGCATTTGGTAGACTTTGTGCATTGTTGGTGTTTTTTTTCTTTTTATTTTCTTCCCCACTTTTAATTAGATTTTTCATTTCTCTTTTAATTAGATTTAAAGGCAAAAAGCACAATTAGCTCAAACAGCATGGCCAGGAGCAAGGCTGGGTTTCTCAGCCTTGCTCACACACATATGAACAGCACCAGGAAGGGGCTTCCTTCAGGCATGTCCTAATTTCTGGTCCCCATTTGCTCAGCTCAAGTGTCACACTCCTTTTGCTTATTTTTTTATTCTATGCCCATAACTCATCTACCCTCTACAGGATAATTTCTCTGGCTACCTGTGGGCACGCACAGCTTTTGGAGACCACCAAGGGGTTACTACAGCAGCAGCAGAGATTTAAAAGGGCCCTAGCTCAGTAACTTTGAAATCATTCAAGCAGACTAATTCTCTGTGATAACTACCTTGGGGCCTTAGTCACTAGAGTTGTTTTGACAGACCAGATACTTACTTGTAAATGATTCAGTACCTTAATTATCCAATTAAATTAGATGTTTTGAATCTGGCTGTGAAGCTTTTGTTGCATTTGGTTTATTTTACTATCCATAGTTGCCTTGAAGTTACTGTATTGACTGTTAACAGTTCATAGCCCTTGAAAGAAAAAGAAGTTTGGTTGGAGGATGTGCTCTTATAAAAGTATCCTGCTGCATACTTGGTCCTTCTGAGGTAGTAGCACACTACAACATTTTTGGCCTTGAGAAGTGCTGTGAAGGACAGGAGAAATGGAAATATAAGTTTGGAACATGTCAGACTTCGAAATAAACATTCCACCCCCTCTCCCTAAATGATGGTGTAAGCACATTCTTGTATCTACTAGTTCAATTCACCTTTTTTGTTTGTTTGTTTTTGTGTGCTGCCTTAGTTGTCTCCATTAACTCCTTCAGCCAGTAAGAAAGGCACTAAACTTGTCCTGTTCTGCCCTTCCTCAAGCCTGTGAGTGCAGTGACTCAGTGGGACTCCCACATAACACAAGCTGGCATCATTCTGGTATCAAACTTGAGCCATAGATTGTCTAGATGGAGCCCAGGGGCAGAGGGCTGTGTAGTTGGATCTGTTCAGTGAAATTCTTTCATTCACCTACGAGGGGAAGTCTCCATCTAAGTATTTAGCCCTCGTAAAGTCCTGTTAACTGTGGTTTTTAGAAATGCAGTTCTTTATCAAATGCTACAGGGAGAATGTATTGGTTTTTAAATGCCAGTTCCATGTGAAAGTGCAGAATAATGAGAATTTTTACAAGTGATTTTCCTTTCTCAGTTGGATTTGGAAATTACCCATTTTTCCAGAAAACAAATCTGATGACTTAATGAACACCAAGGACATTGTTATTTTTGTTTCTTGTAAACCTCCAGTTACAGAAGGCAGTAAGACTTACTTTTATCATAAAATTAAATCAAGACATAAAATATTTGATCAACCATATGGCACTACAACATAACAAAGATATTTCATTCCACTAATACCTGCACAGAATAATGCAGTTAGTGCTTTTGGTTTTTGATCAAAATTTTGTTATGCTTCTTGTCCTCCTTCAAATACTTACGATGTTGCACCTTGATACTTCATTGCTGCTCCATTCTGTTAGAGAAAACAGCATGTAAGGAAAATGCTGGGGCAACAAGTAGGCAAAATTACTTAATCAGAGGTACCAAACTAACATAAATCAAAAGTCTGTAAGTCCAGATCCAAGTAATTATCGCTTCACATTTTGCCAGTCAGATGATATTACTTTCATAGCACTGGGCAATTTATCATTTCCTGTATCAGACAGCACAGGGGTTTATTGTTATTGTAATTGAAGAGGATTATGTGTTCTTGGAAAGCTGCTGCTTTAAGTGCTTCATTTTTGGAAGAATTCTGTTTTGACCTCTGAATATCTCTGTCAGACACATATACGTGCACACACACCAGTTTTCATTTTCTTCCTTCACTTAAAATAGGAGCCTAAATAAATGCATGCCTCAGTATACCTCTGGTTAAATCTTCATAAAGCTCTGTTGTTTAATATCCTGGGAGAACAGCTCAGCCTGAATGCCTTTGAGACATAGGTGCTCTAATGCAGAAAGCAATGCATAATCTGTCTTCTCTCATGTTCTGGCCTGTGACCTTTAGATCCCCAGAAGATCAAGGAAGTCTTTCTCTTCATACTGCCTCTATTTCCTCAGCAAAGAGTCCTGTAAAAATTACAGCTATGAGATGGCAGCAGCGCAGTGATGGCAGGGGCCTAATGAGGATTTTCTCAGGTTCTCAGTAAAACAGACAGTGAAACAGGATTATGTCTCCAAGCCTTTTCTTAGGCTTCTGCTTCCCTCAAGAAGCACCATGACAGTTTTCAGGTGGCAGCCTACAGTTTTTTAAAGCTGTCTAAAGATATCTATTACTGAACAGAACCAGAAGCATGGGGCAGAATTCTGCTGGAAAATGTTCTCCCCTGTTTGCAGTGGGATAGTTACCTATCCCATCTTCTTTTAAACCTTTCTGTCTTAAGAGCTTCCTCTACTGAAAATACAAGTTGAAGAGCTACTACACATCCCTGAGTGCACACAGGGACAGGTGGCCATCAGGTTTACCTCATTTCTCACCTATTTTGATCTATCTTGACACCTTGCTCTACAGCATCCAAAGGTTCCTGAGCCCACAACACACCCCTTGATACCTCTTCAGCCTTGAGAAGAGAAGCCTTAGAGGAGACCTTATTACAATGTTCCAGTACTTAAAGAGCAGCTTCAGAGATGGAGACTCCCTATTTACAAGGAGTCACATGGGCATGACAAGGGGCAATGGGCATAAGTTGCTCCTGGTGAGATTCTGTTTGAACACAAAAGGAAAATATTTCACAATGAGGACAGTCAGATGTTCGGATGGTCTCCCAAGGAAAGTCGTGGATTCCCCCACTTTGGAAAGTTTTAGGTCTCAGCTCAACAGGTTGCTGACACATATCATATAAACAATAATATTAGAAGGGCTGGACCCTAAATATTTAGGGACATTTACCTAAATTTGCAAAGGTGTTTTTTAATAGTTTCCCATTAGTTTCTGCGTTGATTTTAGTCTCCTGAAGCCACTGACTTTCTACAGAGGCCTTCAAAGCTGCTCCATTAGTGCTTTTGACAAAAAAATAACAATGGTAGTGCTGAATACAGATGCCATCACCACAGGCTCAACCCAGGGACATCTGACTTCAATAACTGATTTGTGCAGGTAACTGGGCCTCTTTAAGGATGCTAATGATTTTTGTTTTAATGTATGCAGCACTACCTTTTCTGCAATGTGAGAAGGTTTTTTCCCGTAAGAATTTCCATCCCTTCTCAGGCAGGATCTGAGAACACAAATGCAGGCAGCACAGAACCATCAAGAAAAAATGAACAGGAGCAAGATTCATCCCTGTAGCAAGAGACTGAGAATGAGCATGGAGGCTGTTACTTGTCTGTGTTGATGGATAATGCTCTGACCAAGAGGGATGTTCATTTTCACAAGTCCTCTCTGAGAAGCTGGGCTTCAAACAACTGCTTTCAAATTAGGTGCTATTATATGTCACTATTATAGTAGCTTGAATCCTCCTGTAAAAATAAGTGATACTTTCTTTCACTTCTCTGGCCTTTTCCCTCCAGCTGAAAGAAAAAAAATTCAAAGCACATTTAATCAGTTTCATTTTCAAATTCTACTTTCATGCAAGAATCTGTAATTTAGTAAGAAAATGCATCAGGGATGAGGTGACCATGGGGAATTTTGCAGTTGGCATTCTGAAGCCTATGCTTATTCCCAGCTTCATCTGGGTCCAGCTCTGTGAGCAACCCAGTAGCTCCTCTCTTGAGCCTTGCAAGCATTTCATTGGCAAGCATTTCCCAGAGCCATTGACCACCACAATGCTTTCAGGATGTGAAATCAGTTGACATAAAGCACATTTGGTCAGGGAAGAGGCAGTGGGTTCAGGCTGGTGGGATGCCATAAGCAAGCTGCAGATGGTTTATCAACAGAGACACAGTTTCATGAGAGTTTCATAACACAACTCCCTTCATAGTTCTGCTTTTCAATACCCAATCCTAGAGGTCATGATTAACTGGATCTCTGAAGTCTGAAAGGATACTGTGAATTTACCTGGTCAAGGATAGCAGAAAGTCAGGAATTGGGTTATCTTATTGTCATGGCCTCCTGCAGATTTAGCATCATTGCAGAAGGCTGAATATTAACTTATAGACAGGTACTCAAAGTGGGTTAGATACATTACAGAAGAAAAAATTTTGGAAGCTCTACATGTTCTTACCAGGATCAGGTCTACTGTGTCTACCTGCTTTGCATAATTACTTTGGCTAGTAATTAAGGAAACTACAAGACAGGGTACTTAATATTTGATGCATAGCAAGTTATTATTCATGTAGTACTCGTATTTCTTATTTTTTCTTTCTTCTGCTATAATATGAATAAAATAGGGAGGGAAAAGGAATCTTCAGGTGAAGGGTTTAGAAATCAAAGACAATTTTGTAAGTTGGAAAGGAGGGACACAATCCTACTGAGGCTGGTTGGAAGAATCTTGTAAATACAGTCTCACACTTTGACCCCTACCAAAAAACACACCCAATCCTCAGCCTTCTCTGCAGATCACTATTATAGTGCTGTTTCATCAGCAATGACCAGCTGCTGGTCACTGCTTCTACTGTACTCCATCCCAGAGTTGTCTAGCTCAGGCCTCAGGCCTCGTAGCAGGTCTTTGGAGCAAGGAATATGAAAAACAGGACATGAAAAACAAAACCATCTTAGCCCTTTGGTCTGAGTAATTCACCAAGGGTATGACTGAGGGCAAAACTGATTTACTTTCTTTAACACTGGATGAAGCCACTGAGTTGAATTCCACATGATTTCCTAAGTCTAAGGACATGATAGCATTAGAAGAGCAAAAGCACACTATCAAGTTCTGTCTAAAGGCTGAATCTCCCCTATGCCATTGAAGCAGCCTCCATACAGCATGTAGCTTGTGTCCCTAAAATGGGTAATGCTGGCTGGAGAAGTACCAAAGTGTGAAAGCCAGAGCTGCTTTCCAAGAACATATTTAGCAAAATCAGAAGAATGGTTACACCCAAAGCAACCACAGTGTTTCTCTCCTTTAATGAACAACTCCTCAACAGAAGCTTCCTCAGCCCCTTTTCCCTCCCATGGCCATCTTGCAGGTGTCCCAGCCCCAGGTGTCCCAGCCCCTCTGCCAAGGTCTCCAGACTTGCCCCATTTCTGACCATCCGAAGGCAGAAGAGATCCTCTTGGGAAGGTCCATGAACGTTTACTTACTGCTGCTTCACAGAGGCATTTGGCCACCCCATGGTGCAGCTGGCTCCTGGCAGGAAAGGGACAGTGGCTGGAGGCCAAGGCCAGCTGGGGAGGAGAGATGTGTCCTGACAGTGACAAAACGTGGGAGGACAAAAGAGGTGAGGCCACAGCTGTAAAACATCTTATTTACATCTTATGTAAAACATTTTAGCCTTGAAGTTAGGCTTGAGAGCCCTCCTTGGCTTGGAGAACAAGTCCATCGCCTCATGAGGGTGACAGCAGTACTTCAGCCAGGGGCTCCAGATTTCTGCCTGCTACAAAGAGCTTTCTCTGTTGTCTTTGTTCTCAGAAGACAAGCTAGTAGTTAGGGATTGACTGCTTCTACTTTTAACTCATCGTTTTTACCCATTTTATATAAAGTTCAGGCTAAATGATTTAAATTGAAATGCACTGATCCTCGAATATATTCCTCAGGGAATATATTTCAGACAGTAAAAGAAATGTTCAAAAAATGTTTTAAAAAATGCAGCCAAACAATAAACAGCTCTGCCACTCATTGCCAACATGAGTTGTTGGTTTTCACTTTCTTGTCATTGCTGTCCCCTGTAATTATTTTACATTAACTATTAAACACAGGTTTTCCTGATCAAATAATAGAGATTAACTAGTAAATAAAACCATTCAAAGGAGCAGAAGAAAAATTCCCACTTCCTAATTCTGAATACCTCTTGAATCTCACTTCAACAGCTTCAGAAATACTTCAGCTGCTCAAGATTGAGCCAAGCGCATCAGTGTTCTATTGTCTTTGCTCCACTGTTTTTAAAAGGTAAATGGACATATATTATTCCATCTGGGAGCTTGTACTTTGATTTCATTGAATCAATCATTAAACTGAATACTGTAGTTCAGTGCTGGAACTGAAACTAGAAACACTGAAGTTTCTGGGTTTTTTCTGAGCATTCTGGGTCAAGGAGACAGATAAAGTGAAGATGGAATATCTAAAATACTTAGAAAATTATCCAGTATATATTTCACAAGAAGATAGTGAGATACATCTTTAATTTACTTGCATGGACAGGTTTTCATGTGCTGAGATGTTTTTTCTCTTGATGTTACCAGCATTTTGTGGTCTTCAGAATATATTAGTTATAAGCAGTGTTCTTGTATGTAATTTCCTAAAAGTCTCAAAGACTGGAAATTCAAATAGTGATCTCACTAATAAATAGCTCCTTCCAAACTGATTTGCAGCCTTTTCCTTATTCTGCAGAAATGGAACAGAAATAGCAATGATTTCATTTGGTATCATCAACCACTGAAAGATGAGTCAGAAATAGATTAGCAAGTGTTCTAGCTGATCTTAATAGTACAATGACAATTAGATTCAAGGGTGGCAGATGATTCCATAACTAGCAATTCTTCTGAGTTATGTCATAGTTAAATGTGCCATAAACGTCTTCTCTAACAACTGGCTGCAAAACCAAAGACATTTGCATTCACATTGCTGTGGAAAACAGAAGTGAAACAAAAATTCCTTTTTCGTACAGGTCTGGATAGCCCAACTATTGCAAAAGCCTGACAGAAATATTTTAAGATATCAGTTTGTAAGATGCCCAAGATGCTTTTTTTTTACTCTAATTTTTTTCCCTCTCTTAATTAGAGCATCAGAACTTCCCTCCAGTGTAAACACAGTAAATGCTTCCTGAATGTGCGCATGCTCAGGGCATTTTGAGCTGCACCTTTAAAAAGAAATAAATAAGGAATTAACTTGTTTGGCATTTCAGGCCAGTGACCAAAGCCAGGGAGCCTAGTGAGTGTGCTACCATATTCCCTTTAACTTTATTTTTGTGGGCATCACGCATTTTTTAAATGATTATACATTTCCCTGAACCAACGTAATATAAAAGATTTACTGTTACAGTTTGTGTGTGGCCAGGCAATGGCATATGGAAAACATGTTTCCTGCTATTTAATTTAATTACCCTAATCACGTGCCAGCCCCGGGCATATCATTCTGAACCTCTGAGGCTCTTTGTCTGTCAAAGAGATGGACAATATCTTGGCTTTGTTTAGTTGCTCTGCAGGCTGCAGATAAAACCACTGAAATACTGACTGTTTGTTTAACCAAAACTTTGCATTTTAACCATTTGGCTTTGATTTTTTTGTTTTACAAGAAAAGATGACATTTTGGCCTTGGTGAGCTGAAAAGGAAATATTAGGGATATGAAGAAGAACTGTCACTTTTGGAACTTAATAGATGAAAAAGAATACCCTTCTGGTCAGAAATCAGCTCTGTTAGCAGAAACTTAAGACAGGAATCTCTGTTATTTTAGAGTTGCCTGTTAGCAAGGGCAGCTGAAAAAGTCCTGTTTATAACTGCCTCGTTCTAATGTGGTCAGCCCTTCATTCTGCAGGTTCAGTAGATTTTAGTTTCTTTAATTTCAAAACATGAAACTGCAATGAGTGAAACTAATTACAATTCCATAGCAAATAATTGTACCAATAAGGTTGCATCCGATGGTAAGTTTGCTTTTAACACCCTACAGTTATTTTTATAGAAGGAATACCTGCACTTTAGAGCTTTAAATCTCTTGAAAAAAAAATTAAAAGCAGATAGGCACATTACAATGTTTTGTTCATATTATAAGGCCCAAATCTACAGAGAAATTAATCACACACTTAGCTTAACATCACCACTTTTTTCACTTGAAGCAAGTGGTCAGGTCCATGTTATCCTACATGCAGAAGCAATACTAAAGAGGACTTTAAGCTATATGAGGATATAATTTCTTCCAATGAGATTGTCAGAAGAGGCAAGAATAAGAACTAGCTTTTAATCCAGTTAGTTCCACCTCATAAACAATTTCTACAGATAGAATTGTCTATTCTTACATTTTTTTGAAAGTCAATGAACTTCAGTTACTAAAAGTTTGAACAGTAAATTAATCTACCTCTTGATATGATAGTTTGCCAGTGGCCTGCCACAGTAGTTTTCAGGCTACATGGTATAGAAGAAAGTGGGCAGAAGGTCGATGATGATGCTCTCAGGAAGTTTGTCCCATCAGAGGGAAACACTGGATAGGATGGGATGAGGAAGGGAAGGTGTCCATCAGAGCAGTTTATGTATTTCTGGTATTTCAGTGTATGGTTCTCTAACTGGCTTTACTTCCTTCCCCATGTTTTCTAGCTGAATCAATGAGAAACAAAGAAATAAAAATGATTTGCTCTAAGTTGCAGTGTACAGCAACACATAAATGAAAACTGTTGTTACTATATACTGAACTACAGCTTCTGTCCCATTTAGCTTTGAACTAACCACTAGATGACACTACTTCCCACTTCCTTAACAGGTTTTGGCATATGCTCCCATTTCCCCATGTACTGTTCATATATTTGCATGCCAAAAAACCACCAAAAAACTTCAAAAAACTTTGTAGAGGAATTGCCTTCACTACTGTACATTTTTATGAATTTTTTATTTTGTGTATATACTTGTAGGTATTCAGGCATGTGTATGAAGGTAAAGAAAAGCATGACAAGCAGTGAGCATGAATCTTTGCATGATTTAGAGAGAACATGTATGATAACATACTTTACAAGTCTTCAGGGTGTTGGAACTTAGCAGGCACTGATGACAGCTCTACTTAAAAGAAGCCAGAGGAACTGTAAGAAAAACAATAGGCGTTTGTGGAGAACATTCCCCTTGCCCCCTACCCCTCCCCACCCCTCCATCCCCACCCCCCCAGAAAAGGGATACTATATTGGCTTCTGTAATGTGATTCTGGAAAGACTGAAAAATATCACACTGAGGAGTCAGGCAAGAGCAGGCTGTACTATTTGGTTCCAAAAATGACAAACAGTAAGGAGAAGGAGAAAGAGAAAGACACAAAAAGGCTGTCATGCATAACCATAAGGCTGCTGCTGCTGTGTTTTTTAAATTAGGAACAATGAACTTCCCAGAAGGAGATGTGGAAAGAATCCCACATTTCTGAAAGGCTGATTTTCAGAAATCCAGAAGCTCCAGATTACTTGAAAAACAGCTCTTCCAAAGTTGTATTTCTGCTATTAAATTGCACTCACAAGGGCATGAGGATATGGAGGTGGAGTAATAGCACCTTTCTATATATTTTTTTTTTTTTTTGCCTATGTCAACAAGCATCTTGCTTGGTTAAGTTTCTTCTCAATGATTTATAACACATTTGCTCTATATGTGCTGTAACTGTAATACATACATTTTATGATGTACTTCATTTCAGGAGTATTTTAAATGGCCACACTAAAACATATCTTTAAAATCTGTCATCTACAGTACGCTACCCACAGCCAAAGCAAAATTTAGAATTACTTTTTACTTTAGTAATCTTAATTTAAAATATGTATCTAACACCTTTATCTTGCACCTGTGTTAATCCTGAGCCCCAATGACTGTACCAATACAGGTTTCATAAAACCTAATCTTCTATCACATTAGCCAAGTACTCCTGTGCTCCTGTTGAGAGGAACCTGCACACAGGTGAGGGTGCAGGGAACCTGCAGGGAGGGTGAGACTCTTTGCCCTGACAGGGTGCTCTGCCCTGTTAACATTTTACATTCTATCATACCCCATTGTTTTAGTTTTGTTTCTTCTCTTGTAATGCAAAGAGCTGCTACTAAAATGATGTAAGCTTTACAGTCATATAATAGGAAGTCGATATAATGTTTACCTAGCACTAGATTAGCAAAGTATTTCTGCCAATAAGATAATTTTTATTATATCAAGTGTGGGAGGTACAAGTTCAGATATTGATTTGGAGGACTTAAAGAAACTATGGCACCTTAGATACAGCAAAACTGAAACTACTTTGTGACTGTTCAGTTAATGTCATGTTTCCTGTGGTTCTGTTGAATGTTTGGGAATTGTATTTACAGATAAAAATCTATCCCATTCATAACTAAATTCTTCTGGTTACAGCAGTGTAGATCCATAGTCCCCATAAAGGAGAAGTAGATGCAGCAGCATATTTGCAATATCACATTTCTAAGTCAGTTTAAGCAGTTTAAGGGTTCCCAAGTCTGCAGGAACAACAATGGCTGTGTCAAGGTTGGAATCAAGGCTACCTAAATTGCAACCTTAAGCTACGTAATCAAAATCAAAGTTATAATTTTATCCTGTGCATGTGTTATTTGGACAGGTTAATTTATTGGGGATTATGGATCTGAGGAGAAAAGACATCTAATTTTAAACATGAAATAAGAGAAAGGCTGAGAAACTACATATTAGCCAGAGGTTTTGCTTGTTTATTAAAATGCTGTCTTGTATTTAATCTAAAAAAGTGTAATTACTTTTTCAGACTTAGATTTCCTCTGCAAATCTTGTGTTTTTCTATTTTATTTAGCCAGGACATTTAAGCGAATTGCTCCTTTTTTGCCAGTTTCCTACCATTTCTTATATTTGTCAGTAAACTTGTTTAAGCCTCCCTCCAAAGTCTCCTTAGGAAGTGAAAAGGTCTCCACTCTATTTGTGGCTAAGAATGAGGTCCAAGAAGGTTAGCTAGAGTACACAAAAGCAGGCAAGAAAGCAAGCAGCTTATCTTCTGACATGAATTTGGGACCTGCTGCAGTAAAAATACCCCCTTGATGCATATGCTACCTAGATAGGAACATGTTTCCTCTTCAGTCTGTTTGTAAAGGCAGAAATAAAGAAATAAAGGAGTTTTAAGTCACATTCGTTCTCTCCTTCTGAAAAAAAAAAAAAGGACTTTAATTAAAGTTATAGTTACCCAAGAAGTGCAGTCCTTTGAGGTAGCCTCTTCCCTTTCTCAGGGCATGGAATCTCAAGAGGAAAAGCATCTTAGTTATACTTGCTACACTTGTGGAAAAGAAATCATGTCTTAATGATCTTTCACTCATGCCCTCTAGCAAAGAACTTCTTGTTAGCTAGATCTGAGATGGCAGCAGGGAAAAAAAAACAACTTTCCCCAAGTAATTTGAAAGGCAGCAAAACCATATCCAAGTATAAAGTATGCAAGCAACCAAAAGGGGGTGATGACAAAGTCAGAAAGCAGAAAGTAAGATGTGCATCTTTGTGCAACTCTAGAGATGGAGAGAAAGCATTTATAAGCAGATACTTCCAAGTATTCCTTCTCTCTCAGTCCCATGTATTGCTGTGGCAGTGCTAGCAAGGATTTTGCAGCAGTACAAATGGGGACTGAGGTAAACAGCTAAATATGGCCCTTGGTGGGAAGCTGCCTTCCCGTCTGCCTGGGACATAGGTGTGCCTTTTGCCAACAGCTTTGAAAGCTCTGCCTGTGTAATCTGAAGTCACTACACTTGCTTTGTCTTTTTAAAGCCAGTGCCTTCCTTGCTGTCTAATGAAAACAGTTGTGTATTTACTTATATATGCCAAAAAAGAGCTCATGAAGCTTTTGCTTCTGTACTAAACTGGGATTTTGATTAGAACAATCTACCATGTTACAGACTGTATCAAACTCTCAATTCCAATACGTGATGTGGAGCAGTGCTGCTCAAAAGATATTTTAACAAGATGCTAAGCATGTAACAGGAAAGCAGAAGAAAGTTTTATTTTCAATAAGGAAAAAAAAATAAAAGTACCCTTCCATAATTAGCTCTTCATTCTGTCCACAGTGAGAGGTTTTTAGGAGTTCCTGCCTCCCTACACCTTCAATAGCATCAAGAATTCCTTTTAAATTAGTCTGAAGGCCAAACCATTCAGTGTTCAGCAGAGTTCTATGAAAATGCAGTGATATCTTTTAAATCTTGAGAGATACGAGTTTCATCTGGTATTTTCAAGCCTGTATTTTACCTAAGGCAGCATTATTGATGTCTTTCTTAGATAGAATAAAATGTGATGATGGTTCGTGCAAATGCTATGGTATGTTTCTTAGCTCCCAAGGAATGCAAGAGACCACACAGACAAAGAAAGAAAGAAAACAAACAAACAAAACCAAAGAAAAAACAACATTCAAAAAGAGAAAAGACCTGAGGCAGAAAAAAAAAAACCAAAAAACAAAAAACAGGAGAAGCATCAGCTGGTTAAAAAAACAGAAATTACTGCCAGCTTGCTAAAGGGAAGCTTTTGAATTTGAAAAACAAAAGATGAAAATGTATGAAACTGTCTCTGTGAAATGGGGTACACCTACAGCACAGTCCCTTTTCTGGCAGTGGCTCATTTTACTAACATTGTTCTAATAGCTAGTTTTACACACGTAGGTAGTGAGTAGTGTCCAAGGCAAAAGATTTATAGTTTGCTCTGGGTATAATGGTATGAGAGGAACTGCCTGCCAAATGGGACTGTGATTTGAAGAGGGCGCCTTTGGTTTGGTAGGTGGTGTATTTGTTCTGTGGCTGGAGTTCACTAGAAGTTGTTTGATGCACTGGCCAACCATAACTATGTTGGGAGAGGGAGAAACCCAAATCCTCCCAAGTTTCAAGGCTAGAGCAGAATGAAATACTTGGGCATGTGGAAAAAAAGAAGATGACAAACTCCATGGCAACATGAAGTCGATCAAGTCACGGGGCACTTTGTGGTTTATTACTTTGAAAAAAAAAAAAATTATTGACCCCTAAATCATGGTAAGTTTTAGTCTTAAATGGACTACTTGTGAAGACTAAGCTGCATGAGAAGTGGAGACAGTAGTTTTGGAATGGAGCCCCCAGCCTTAGAAATAACACTGCTGGTTTGGCTCTGCTTCCAATATTGTTGCCTGGTTTTAAAGCTTTTCAGCAGGACTTCACTCCAGTCTGGTGACCAGTGTGAATCGCTGTGGAGTAGATTAGCACAGTGTTTTCCCAAGTGTCTAATCTCATTTTAGGATCAGAATGCAAACAACAGCAAAGCATCCTTAAGACCCAAGGAGTCCTAGGAGCAAGCCTGCAGTTCAGCCCTGGTCGGCAGTCACCATGCTTCAGGCATCATGGAATCACTTGGAATATCCAGAATTCTGTGAAAGTTCTGACATTTCTGCTCTGACCTAAAGCTTTACCTTTGCACGCTGAGTGCAGCTCTTGGCTGGCCTGTGAGAATGGTGTTATATGTATAACATCTTATCCTTTAAATCCTGCCTGCTGAGTGGATTCTTCCTTTCAAGCTCACTTTTTATTGCTTAGAGGGAGAGTTTTTGGAGGAGCCTCTGTCTGTAATTCCTTCTCTTTTGCGTGATGTTTTTTTTTCTGCTATTTTAGCACTACTGGAAACAGACAAGAGCTTTGCACTTTTGAACTGGCTTCAGTCCTTCCAAGAGGCAATGGCAGAGAGGCACTGATTGAAAGTTTGCTAAACTGTTTGCATACCTCTGTAAGAAGGAGTCTGGGCTAGTCAAATGCAGATTAAGGTCTTTTCAAGTTGTTAACCAGAGAATTTCTTTATGGTTGATGGATTTCAAATTTTGATATCAAGAGATTGATCAACATAATTAAAAAAAAACAACTAACTAACCAAAACAAAACTAACCCCCAAACCATAGGTGATTCCAAGTCATTGATGCCAAAGGGAACCTGCACAAGAAAGGACAATGCTAAAAACCACAGGAGGGCACAGCAATGCATATATAAAAAGGAAGGGCAAGTTTGGCATTAGGCATCCTGCAACCCAGTTCAGGTCATTGGCCACTACAATATACATGAGTTAACCTAATTTAAAACAAAACCAGTGAAGTCCTTAGGTATTTATTTTGATGATGCCTACTTGCCTGTACGTGGATGACATCCTAAAAGGTCTATGCAAGCAAGGCCAGGGCCTTCTTTGCTATCTAATGAAAACATTTGTGTATTTACTCATGTATGCCAAAAAAAGAGCTCATATGTAAGAAGAGCTTGTGTAAGAAGAGCCTGTATAACTAAAGGTGGAGACAGCAGGCACATAGACATCCTCCTCAGGAGGTAGATCTCCAAGGGACTTTATGGGCTCTGAGAATTGTTATATACTTCTCTGTGTATTAAAAGATGACAAGTTTGTCTAAACAAAAACCAACAACACTAGAAAATTTATGTAAAACTGCTAACTTTCTGTAATAAAAAGATTGAGGTGAGATTTCCTTAAAAACATATATTATGAGAAACTGCCAACAATATTTTGAATATATTTTAAATTAAAGTGAGCACACATTTTTGCATACCACTCTACTGCCTTTTCTAGTGTAGCAGTTAGGTCAGAACTAAAAAAAAATACAGGAACTGTAGTAAGTACCATAATATAAAATTATATGTTGATTTTTCCATGGGCTATTAATATCTTGTTACTGTGAGACTGTACTGGTTGGTGGTTTCTGGCTTAGTGGTGTTTGGCTTGTAGGTAAAGGAAAAAAAAGAAAAAAAAAAACATAACAAGACCACCTCTGACATGAATACTGACCCCCAGGTGCTATTTTATGTCACTTTTTTTGGTTATTTCCACATTTTTACCTTTAATAGAAACTAAATAGCATTAAAAAGTCTTGGCCTGTATATATTTTTGTGCATGCTCAAAAAGTATATGTGGAAATCCTTCTATCTTGCTTACAAGTTTCATTAGTATCAAGATAAAGACTCTCAACTTCTGGTTCCTGGGTGAAATTGCAAGGGACTTTCCAGTGGGTAACAGATTAGAAGATGTAAACCTACCAGTAATGGGGAGAGAAGAATTTTCTCTTGCAATCAGTCACAGGAGAAGATGGAAAAATCAGTGTAGGAATGTTGTCTAATGGGGTCTTCTAGGGCAATACCTTTCAGACACTCCTAAATCCACCAAGTCAAAAAATAGTTGTATTCCTAAGTATCTAACATCAAGATGTTGAAGAAGTTCCATTTTTATCTCTAAGACAAATTTGAATTTCCCATTGTTTGTGAAATGACTCAGACTGAGGACACTGAAAATGCTGCTACATAGCTTGCAAAGGTTATAGGTATTCAGTTATTGATAAAAAACCTCAGTGAGGAACTGCATTTGTAGGGGGTTGCTAATACAATACAGAACCTTTCACCTTTGGGGGATTCAATCAAATCTCTCTCTCGTGGATAGTGACCAAAGTTTGTGACAATTTAACTTTTTAAGTTAAAGTCCCTTTGTAAACTATATATGGAGAAAGTAGAGATGGAAACAACTTATTACAGCTTGCATCAGATCCCCCCCACCCCCCCAGTACAGAATTGGTCTCTGTTGAGTATTTCCCAGTTACAGACTTCCCAGTCCCTACTAGGTTCTGACCACCCTGCAGAGCCAAGAAACTGGTATCAAGTGATATTTGAATTTCACTGGGTCCTGGTGGACTCCTTGCACTGGACCTGGAGCTTTGGGGGGTATTGGGCAGACAGGGAACAACCACAGCCCTGCCCCCGGCTGCCTGTGAGGGGGGGAGCAAGGAAAAGTCCCAGCTCCTTCCCACCCTGTGCAAAATACTTTGTAATGCAGGGGGATTACTGAATCTCATTTTCACTGCCTCACTTATCCCCCTTAAAGGTCCCACCAATGTCCCTTCCATAACCAAACAGCTGCAGGTCATAGTTCTAAATTGTAGGTCTGATGGATTAGTTCAGGTAGCTAAAGGGAAGGCCAGATATTAGTTCAGACATTGATATGGACTAAAATTTTCCCAAAGTTTGGAAGAGATTTGGAAGCTTGCCTGGGGCTTCTTTTTGATTTAAATGAAAAGGTTTGAACTCTATTATCTTTTACAACTTCCATTTGCAAATAATTAAACATGTTGCAGAATGCCTGTTATTAAGTGCTAGGAACTGTGTACTGACAGTATCAAAGTTTGTCTTGTATTTAGTATCTGCTACTGGCTGCAGTGCTATAGATACACTTGTAGGATTTGTGGGCTTAAAAAAAGCAAACAGCAACAAAAAACCATGCCACCCAAACCAGCAACAGTGGCCCATTTCAAAGTAATATAAGCATGTAATAATAAAACCCATTCTCACCTCTAGAAAGGAGTCCAGGTGGGGCTACTTTAACTTTCCCACCTTTGAGTGCTTCAAGGTGCAAGTTACAACACTGAGACACTGTAGACTATAAGTGAGACTTCCTTACCACTTCTACATACATTCCTATCCCACAGACTTTATAACCCAATGCCATGACCCAGGGCTCCCAAGTACCCCATAAATTGCAAGTCTTTCTCCATTTGTATTGCAGCTAACCACTGCTGTGTTTCTGGAGTTAACTTCTGTCTGATATTCATGGTACCAAAGCTTCACCTGTTTGAAAAATTCAAGTGACAATAAAGGAAGATCCTTTGGGCTTCAGAAATGTTACAAATGGGGGGTTTAAAAAAGAAGGAATCAATTTAAAACAAAAGAGCACAAAATGGTAGTGCAAGAAGTACAAAAATTTGCGGTGGATCTACAAAGGGGATGCTTCACGTGATTTTTCCAAGGTAAAAAGCCCCACAACCCTGTGTTGTGAAATTTCTTTTTAAACATAGATTTAGAGAATGAAATTGAGGGTTATGAACTAGTAGCCAACAAAAGCAGGAAAGACTGGAATGTTGGTAACCAATGGCAAGCACAGGATCCAAGGAAAACATCTTGAATTGCTAGTACTGTAATAAATTAGAGTTTTCACTTTTGTATTCTGCAAGTGAAAACAGCACTAAGTCAAGCTTGAGAGAGGGAGGGTAAAGGATGACCTTTTTAATTCACCCACACCCATTGCAAGTAGATGAACTGCAACATAGGGCAGTGAAAAATGAAAATACAACACCCATCACTGTGAGACAGGGACAGATCCTTCTCCCATAAAATGGGGTTCCTGTGTTGCTGAAGAGTTAATTGTCAGGTAGCAATAGATGAAAGCCAAAACAGGCTCTGGGATGGTCTGCTATGGTGGCTGTTATCTCATTTTCTTCCATGGATTAATTTTCCCCTCTTTAACTTTAATTAGATAAAAGTCTAGGGGTGGGAGGTGGCCCTGGAGTGCTCAAAGGGCAAGAAGTGGTCAAGAGCTGGTTTCTCTCAAACTTTGATTGGCCTATTTGATAAGTGATACTAAGCACCCCAATAGGTTAATGAATGAGGGGTTCCCGTGAGGTAAGTGGCTGGGAAATTTAGCCTCCCCCGCAAGGACAGCAAATATGTAAACTTCTGTCCTTCAGTTAGGTGTCTACTGTGGTTAGGAGAAAGGGTGATTTATATCCTATCTGGGTCCTGGAGTGTATCTACATTGATTGACTCCCTTGATCTTGACATCAGTCACTTGGGCTTTCACAGAAAGGGGGAACATAGGAGATAATGAAAGCTACATTAAAGAAGACCTTAGCATTTATGTAAACGTTATTCTATCTTCAAAGGCAGAACTATCTTTCAACAGAAAGGAGATTTATTTCCTACCGGAAAATATTAGAAAGAAAAAAGTTGCAATATATTTGATATCAAACCTCTAACTTTAGTGCTGATCTCAACCTTTGGGTTTTCTCTCTGTTTTGTTGACTAAGTTGTTTTATAGTTAGAGATTTTACTGCAGACTGCTTGCAAACACTGACACACTGCTGTCTTCTGCAAAGAGTCATCGCCCTCTCCCAGTGGGAAGCAGAGGAAAGAAAAGAGAGGGAAATGCAGAATGAAGAATTTGGAGAGTAGAAGCAGAAACACAGAGAACACATTTGGAAAGCTGATGCATAACTATGTATTAAATATGAGGCTTTTACATACGTTAATCCACGGCAGTCAAAACCAGAACGTTTAAATAAAACTAAAATGCACCCCTCAAATGCTCCCCTAGGGAATATCACCTATGGAATAAGATTTCCTCAAGTGGCTGCCAGGTTATCCCTGGCTCACAGAACTGGGGGCAGATCTGGGGCATACTGGGGCCAGAAGGGAGCTGGGTGGGAGCCAGAAGTATCCTCACTCTGCTCAGCAGGTAACCCATGAGGCCAGCTGCAGCACCAACAGCAAATAAAGCAGCATTTTCAGCAATGCTGAACAGAAAGGCAATTTGTACGACTGAGAAGAGGGGTGATATTATCACCCATGGAAGGGTGGAAAAGTGCACAGCCTCTCCTGGGCAAACATTTCTAATTCTGTGACAGAATACCTTCCCTAAGAGACACATTTACAAAATCACAAGGGCGGGAGACAAAGTGGATGAAGAACTGTTATTTACCAAATCCTGCAATGTTTGATTTGGGAGCTTTTGCTGAAGTTACAAGGAGATCAGTTTTAAACAGACAAGACTTTTTACTTTGCACTGTGAGTAGTGAAATTCTGGAATTTCTTGCTGTGGGTGATTCTAGAACCAGCAGTTCAAAACAGAATTAGACAAATTCATGAGCAACAGGGTCATAAATAGGTATTCAAGAGGCAGGGATGTACCTCTAACACTTATAATACAAAAATTCTGGATGCTAGGAGATGAATTGCAGAGAGCAGCAGTGCTCATGTGCTCTTGCTAAACAGCATCTCGTGTTGTCTGAGACGGTATCGGGCACAACAGACTGCAGTACAGCATTTCTGACATTCTTATCTTCTTAAATCTGATTTGGCTTTATCTAGCCCTTTAGTCATAGCCAAACAGATTCTTCTATTAAATTTATCTAATTTTTCCTGTCTAGCTTTAGGGTGAAGCACATTTCTGCTTTCTTTTTCTTAATCCACAAATTATTCTCCTCGAGACAAGTCATGAAGAAAAACCTTTCTCCTTTTTAGCTAAGGGTCCCAAAAGCTTCAAATCTGTTTTCATAGCATATAAAATCTAGAAGCTGTATTACTGAGTAAAAGACTAACTGTTGTTAAAGACAACCTAAAAGTGCAATAAAGTGGTAACTTAGGAATTACGAGGTAGAGAATTTATAGTCCAGAATCATTTTATTAAATATGGCAAGAATTAGGACAAATCTGTAAGGCTGAGTCGTTAAGGTTAAAAAAAAAATAGCTGTGGGAAGTCTTTGTATTAACTAGTATGTTTTTAGGCAGAGGACATGCAAATGAAGTCTTAGTTGCTAAGTCCTATATGGCATGTTTGGTAACTAGCAGACATAATATTTACACTTCTGAAAGGAATATGATCCCCTGTCTGAGAAAACTGGTCATTAATATGTAACCTGCAGAGCTGGGGTATTCCTGTGGTAACGAGTAATTTCATTGCAGTGAAAATGTTAGCACAAAAATACATAGCAAGGAAAGAAGGGAAAGGGAGTTTTCTTCCACTTCACCTCACACTGAAAATCTTTTGTATTCAGAACCTAGAAATGTAGAATTTCACAATTTGAAAAGAATTATTTTATCAGCAGTGTGAGGTCACTGAACTGTAACTACGATAATCAAGAGAAGCATTGAAGTATGGTCTTCACAATCTTACAGACTTTGTCTTCTATTGAGATAAAAGGAATTGGAAAGGTTGGCATCTTGCCTAAGTACAAAACAAATTCACAGTAATACACTGTCAGATATACAGTAATACACTGGTCAGAGCAAGGCAGCAGGAAATACGAATTGTTTCTTGGACAATATCTCTGGATAGATAGCATCTACAGAGTGATAACTGTAACATTATGATAATGCTGCTATATTCCTTGACCCTTTTTTTCTGCAATACTTCAAGCAAACAAATATACCTGTGAGTGCTAACTTCCCACCTAAAAACACCTTTTAAAAAATGTTACAATCAAAGCAAAGACAAAATGACATGAAAAAAACCTGCAAGGAGATGTATTTGAGGTGTCTTCCCTCTGTTAAGGAGGCTGAGCTGTATTAGACTCTGAGGATCCAGCTCTTCCACTTCCTCATGCTTAAATAAACAGTTATTTCTGGCAAAGAAAACCACACCTGACCTTACGTTTATACCTGTGATTTCCTCAGGTCTAGAGTATTATTTTGAGAGAATAGAGAACCCGTGAGCAGAATTTCCCAGTGGATGTACTGGCTTCTTACAGAAATAAACAAGCATGACTCCTGCACTGGAGCTGCTGAGCTGGAAGATAATGTCTGTGCAGATATTATCAGCCTCTACAATGGATTTTGAACTCTTCATTTAGTGACCAAAAATCCAGACCCATACAGCCATTCCTAAATTACAGTCCCAAAGACTCTTAATTGCTCACTACAGGGCAGGCAAATCCCTGTCACCAGCCATCAGAACATCCACTGGGCAAAGAGCCCAGCTAAGCAAATAGTTTGGCCCAACATACGCCCAAGCCCACAGGATTAGATGAGAATCACACATGTGCATAAAATCTGTTCTAGACGAAAATGCTGTCTGCAGAAAACTGCATTCATGCTTTGTCAGGGTGTAGTTATACTCAAGGTGATAAATCACCTCGGTTTCTCCACCCTCCCTCCCTCAGCTGCACAGTGACTAAATACCTCTATCAAACAAGTCTTTTAAGTCAAATCAGCCTTTTAAAAATTCCTCTTTCTTAATGCTCTACCATGCATGGGTTCACAAAATTAAATTACAATATTTTTTATCTGTTTGGGATCAGTACTGTTTCCTCCTCCTTGTGTTTACTTTCCTTCAGTAGCTGACATCAAAATGTTTTCTGGAATGCTGGGACTAAATAAGTTATGCTTAACTCAATATCTAATACAAATAGCCCTGGGGAAGCTCCAGCAACACAATCATAAAAGCTACAGTTTCTTTTAATAGCTTGCCACACTTTGCTGATATAGTATTTCTCTAATCACCAATCTTTACGTGCCTTCCTGACCTTGGAGCTCTCTGTCCAAATGACTTTGTGGTATCAAAGGCTCATGTCATTGGAAGAGTGAATGGCTTTCATTTTTCTCCCCGAGACTTCCGGATCCTGGCATCTGCAAAGAATTATTCCAAGCGGTGTTTTGCTGCCTTGCGGCCACTGCCCTGGAGTGCCCTGACTGATGGAAGTGACTTTTCCCAAAAAGGTTACTGTGGTCAGCAGTGGGTGGGTGCTGCCACTGGTGTCCCACCAGCCCCGCTTTCTCAGCTGATTCTCTCTGACCATTGGGCTACCACAACCATACGCTGCAGCAATTAATTACTGGGGGCTTTTGGAAGGCATCAAATAAGTAGAGTATATATTGTTTTATCATAGGATAAAGCATTAATCTAATCTCCAAAATAACCACAGGTTCAGAAGCCTTTCTATTACAACACAGGGGAAGGTGAAATGTTTCTAAAGTAATTGTTGCAGAGGGATCAGGGTTCGCTCAACAGAACCTCATACCTTCTGAATGTTCAAAAATCACAGCTCAGATGCTCTCACCATTTCTCACCATTTCCAGGAGATGAGAAGGTCAATGCCTGGATCCATAGTCTCAGTTGTTTATAATTTGAATTTATAACTTTTCTTCTCTCCACCCATCTAATTTATTTTCTCTCACTTTTTTTTTTCTTTTGATCTAGTTCCTTACATTTACCTCTCTACCTTTTCATTTAAAAAAAAAAAAAAAAATTAATTCATGTTACTATGTATAATTTATATATTCTATATTTTAATATTAAATATACCTATATTGGTAGTTACTATGCTGAAACAAACCAAATGAAACTCATAGCTTTTAATTTTTATTCTGTTTGTTTGGGGGTTTTTTGGTGTGGAGAGGTGGAGGTGGGGAAGCAGAAGGATAAGGAAAAGGATTTTTGAGATAGTTTTTCATTATTTTAAATGTATTGCTGCCTTAGCTCCACAACCACAGTCAAGCAACCTTAGTGCTGAGCATTGAACTGTCACATTGCAAAGGAAAAACTGCTTGACATTTCCATAGTAAGGACAGATAAATCCAGGATGAGATAAGGTGACACAAAAGCTCAGAGAGGTTAGGAGACTGCTGTAAGCTCATACAGCTGATCAGTAACAGATAAAATTTGAAAATCCTACTTTTTCTTCTAAGAGACAAGATTAAGCCAGCATTCCTCAGAGACGGATTATGCATTTCAATTACTTAAATTAAATTTTAATTCAAAGAATGAAAACAAAACATCTTCAGAGATCCAAATCCTCCTTAAGTAACCTAACTTGACCCAAAACTCTCTTGGGGCTTTCAGCCTCTGGTGCAGCTCTTTTGGTAGCGTGGCCCTGTAACCCCTTCTTACATGAAAAGCAGAGGCTCTTCCACCAACCCTACCCCTGGGGAGAAGACACCCACCAGGACACAAACATTACACAGCAGGAGGGAGCCAGATATAGCCCCTTACTCAGAGCTTCTCACTGCCTCCTTTCTCATTAAAATTCAAAGAGTAGGTGAGACAACTCACAGCTCTGGTTTAGGCACCAAGTATTTGCACTGGTCACTCCAAGCTTCCTCCATGGGAACTCGTGGTATTCTCTTTCTTGGTCAGGGTTACATAAAGAGATGCCTATGATGTGAATGCTTAATAATAACAGAGATTCACTTTAGCAAACTAGCTGTTGTCTCAGATGTTTCCCAGGTATTTTAGGTTAAGATTCAATAGGCCTAAAAGTCTCAGTGCCTTCAGATGGTGGCTACTCATAAACTGATGCAGTGTTTTTCTTCCTGCCATGTAAAATTGAAGTATGTTATTTCCACTGCAGCAAGATTAATTTTGCTCTTAGTAATGACTGCACTTTGTTTTCAAGGGTTTGGGTAGATTGAGTAACGGCACTTAACACTTTTTGTATTGAAATCATAGAACCATTTAGGTTTGATGAGACTTTTAAGATCCTTGAGTCCACGAGTCCAGCCATTAAACTTACAGTGCCACACTAAGCCATGTCCCTAAGCACCAGATCTACACATCTTACAAATACCTCCAGTGGTGGTGACTCCAACACTTCCCTGTCCAGCCTGTTCTACTGCCTGAACACCATTTTGATAAAGGAATTTTTCCTGATATACAACCTAAACTTCCCCTGGCACAACTTGAGGTAATTTTCTCTTGTCCCATTGCCAGTAAGCTGAGTGAAGAGATCAGCACCCATCTTGCTCTGACCTCCTTCCAAGTAGTTTTAGAGAGTGATAAGATCTCCCCTTAACCTTTTTTTTTCTCTGGATTAAACAACCTCAGTTCCCTCAGATGCTCCTCTAAGACTTGGTCTCCAGACCCTTCACCAGCTTCCCTGTCCTTCTCTGGACTCACTCCAGCACCTCAATGACTTTCTTGTGATGAGGGGCCTGAAACTGAACCCATACTTGAGGTGCTGAGTACAGGGGGACAATCACTGCCCCAGTCCTGCTGGACACTCTACTTCTGATACAAAAGTCTGGCTTACATCTTCATGATCCCTCCCAAACAAAGAAGAAAATCCTGGAACTGGTTTAGGGTGTGGTGTATAGGATGTACTCTATCACTACATTGAAGAATACTGCTGTCTGACAGCAAGAATCAGCAGGGCTTAAATCCAGGTTAAAAGAACCAACCAACCAAAACCAATAAAAAATCAGACCTGATCATAGTTTAAATTGATGCCTCAAAACAAATGAGGAAAACTGAAAAAGAGCCCTTTCTCTTATTTTCCTCCCTTCCTATAAAAGGCTTCTAAACTCTCTATAAACTGACTAAAAGTAAGAAAGGCCAGGTAGCATCAGTCAAATTCTTCCAAATTAAATTATATCCATGTGTATTGCTCATTCCAATGCCCATAGAGCCACTTGGATGTGTGAATCTAAACTTTTATGATGAAAGCCATAGATGTTTCTGAAATCTTCAGTAACAGCCAGAAGCTTTAGCACAATCTCATGTATTTTTTCCTTTTTAAAATGTCACAATTAAGTATTTAATTGCTTTCATTAGATTTGGATAATCAGAGAAGCCCCAATACCCATAGTCAGAGAACACTGAAAGGGGAAAGGGAAGAAGCCAATAAGCTCATTGCCTGTGGCTGGGCCTCTGGATAGTGTTAGCTTTCTGGTTGGGATAAATCTGTCATGTTTTAGCATATCTGTGAGATATTGTAATCAGATCAGGTTTAACCCCCTGTGGTTCCTGGGAAGAAACCTTCAAATGCGTCCTGTCTTGTAGAGTAGCAACAGGAATGTGCTCTGCTGGGCTGGTAGGATCTAATGCTTTGAACCCAACCACAAAGCTTCCAGCCCACCATTACAGCTCTGCCATGGGTGTATGAGGAACATTTCACACCATCCACCCTTTTTGAAAAGGTCCCCTGTGGCCAGCAGCATTTGCAGGCCACCCCCCAGGGTGGTGGCAAAGGTTCAGGGTGTCATCTATTGGAAGTGCTTCAGCATTGCCTGGCTTGGGGTGCTCTCAGCAGGGCTCTTGGGGCTTTCAGTAGCCCTGAGAGTGGGCTGTGGCACCATGTATACATCACATGTTATATAGTGTATACACTTATGTGTTCTGGGACTGCCTTCCTCATGCTTTCTCTGAATAGGAGTAATGCTTCTTGAGGCTGGAAGGAAAACAGCCTGGATATTCCCAGCAAGAATGAAAAAAACAGCTGAGAAATTTCCAAGGAGGTTCTGTGTAGGTCACAGGGATGAGCCATCTACTTACCTAACTTATGCTGAGGCCATTTGCATCCAGCTTAAACCTATGGAATGGGAATACTTTAACTTGTCTGGGCAGTACATGAAAGATGTGATATTTTATAGTGCCCATTGCTCTAACTTCTCTTACCAAATCTAGCACAAACAAAAGAGTTTCTGATATACCTGTACTACTATCTGTCCTATTAAGAAACACTAAAAGCCACAGAGCTGCACTATTTCTATGTTAAAACAAGGGAGAATAATACTGATGTGATGAATCATGTGATTACTACTGTAGTAATGGTTAAAGCAGACTTAGAAATCAGGGTCTCTTTTCACTTTGGATTCATAATCCAAAATCTTTCTACATTTTTTTTCCCCACTAAAACGCTCTCCGTATAGCAGTTGAATTACAGATTATTTTCATTACATCCTTTAATAAGATTTCACTATGCAAGGAATAGGTATGTATCATACACAGAATATTTATTACAGAGAAAGAAAATAGTTCTAGCATTAAAGACAGGAACTGCAATAGTATATGTAAATGTACATATATAATTAAAAACAAACCCTACAGAATGAATCAAATCATTCTATGTGACATAACACCGTATATCTCTCTGAGGACAAAGGGAAGTCTGAAAAATCATGCCCATAAAAAGGTATAATATGTAACCATCCATTGTCAGATAATAAGCAATCCCAAACTTGTTTTCAGCTACAGTTCTGCAGCAGAAGAAAAAAAATTCCAAGCACTAAAAATTTCATTTGTAATAGGCCCCAAACCTAGAGCATTTGGGGACAGCTATAATGTTATCTTGAGTGAACACAGGGCCAGCATAATTAGGAATAAAGAGGCAAGAAGCAAGGGGAATTGCCTGCATAACTTCACTTTGTAAAATCCTCCCATAGAAGGTGGCAGGTAGGAAATCTGCATAGTAACAAACTTGTCACAAGACAAGGCCAACTAAATACAACAATTAGAATTAACATTTTCCTTTGACTGGTGCTCAGGATTCCCCCTTTCCCTCCTGTCAGGTTTCACCAGATGTAGTTAAAATTGTGGCTATTGATTTGGTGCAGTATTTTCTAGTACATATTTTTCCCAAGTGTTGTGTAGCTGGAAAATGACTGTCTCTCCTCTTTGCAGGCATTTCTTTAAGCAGCTGCTACTGAAGTCCCAAACCCTCCTCTCAGATATCTCAGTGAAACCCCAGAATAAATTTCTTGGTTCTTCTCTAGTCTAACTAGACTTAGAGATGTGTAAATAATCCAGTCTGGCCCCAAAACGAGCTACAATGTGTTATAAATTATAACATTACTGGAGGAGACTTTATCCACTGAGTGTCAGGTCCTTTTGAGAATTACTGGAATCCCTCTGCACTTCAACTGCATCCACCCTGGATTTGTGCTTCCCAACTGGCTCATCTGCCACTTTCCAACTATTTGTGGTTCTTCTGATCAGCCACCAACTCCCAGACAATCTCCAGCCTGTGAATGCCCTCCTAGGGTGCCCCTGGGGGTTGTGCTCAGGGTGATGCTTTAAGGGACTGTGTTGGCAATGGAGTTGATCTCCATGGCTGCCTTCCCCAATATACAAACTGAGATGCTGCTGTCTTAGCTGGCCTTTATAAAAAGGGAGATACTACTTCCGAGTGTGAAGCAGACATTCTCTGAAAAAAAAACAAACAACAACCCAGCCATTTTCCAAAGTAGAAAATTAGTGTTTTCCATATTTAGGCAGCTTTGAAAATTTTAATCAATATACCTATGTGTGTTGTGCTTGCTCTCTATTTCAGGAAGGAAATGGGTCACGGTACAGAGTAAGAGCCCAGATAAGGAATATAGACTAGGTTTGGGCTAGGTCTCAAAACTAACTACTAACTTTTCCCTAACTTTCCCTAACTACTTTTTTTTATAAGGGGACAGTTGAAATATATTGTGATGAAGCAAATTCAAGTTCAAATAAATTCATTCATCCTCTCCATGAAATGTAACAAGCATGGTGAACTTTTCTGAGCTGTACTTAATTTTGAGTACAAGGATTTGCTTAAGGAATGAGAAAATCAAGAATTTATTTTGAAGTCCGCAGATACAGTTATGCTTCCATATAATGCTTTCCATGGTTGTTTATCCTTCTGATTGTTCCTAAATCAGCAAACATAGGGGGTTTCCCCCTTCATTTTCAATTAGCCCATTCTGGCAGTTCTTATTCTTACAAACCTTATGCTGAGAAGTGGATAGTAGCAAAGTCCCTGGTCTAAAAATATCTTTTAAAAAAATCTTTAGGCGTTCAGTTCAAATTACAAAGAATTTGACCTTATTCAAAATAAAAATAAAATTAAAAGTACAACCAACTATATTTGTTGAAGAAATATATCTGTTCTACAAATATATAGAGCATTCTGAAACACATAAGATACTTTATAAGTATACAAAACAGATCTGAAAACATGTTTTGTGATAGCCTCACTTTTTCTCCCCCTCCACAGCACCCTTTCTATATTTTTAAGCATCTCAAATTGTATCACCATTTCACTATATATCACTGCTCTGTGTACTACAATCCAAGAATTTAAGAGCTGAGTGCTGGAGATGCAGAAATATTTTTTTAATATTTTGTGATATTTGTACACATGTGTGTGCAAATTTGTACTTTTTTTTTTTTTCTCCCCCCAAGAAAATCTATAACTTTTGTTGCAAGTATGTTGGAGAAAGGAAGTCTGTTAACATTTTAACCACACTGAAGTAAGGTGCAAGTTCTGGTAATAAATCTCTGAAATCTTCAGAGGGGGAGCAAAGGACTGGAACCTGGAATCCATCAGGTTATAACTCTGCTGTCATGCAGGCAAAAGCAGAAATAGATGGTTTGTGCAGAAGAGCTCTGGTGTATGCAGTGTTGATAGACACACCTGTTGGAGTTGGTGGGTTAGATACAGTGATCTGTGGAGGATCTCTACAGAGAGAAAAGAGAGTTGGTAAAACAACTCAGGTTTGGCTCTTATGTGTGATGACCCTTAATGCTCCCTGTTCTGACACCATGTACCTTTTATACGAGAGAGGGGACATCCACAGAGAACTTTTACACAACCTCGTGATTTTATGTTTAGATACCTATGTTAGTGTGTGTGTGTGCTCTATACTGAAAAGCCGGGATTTCCAAGTGTTTTTCTTTATGTGTCAGAGCCAAGTAATTTCCATCAATTCTACAATAAATCCCAAAGTCTGCAGAGTTGCCTATAAAACCAAAGCAGAATCTGTTGAAACACTCAGAAAACAGATTTTCAGTAGGGCTGCTTCTGAATTTAGCCTGGAGACAATTATATCTCTGTGTGAAGGCCAAACTACTGATTCTTCACTTAAAAAGAAACCACACAAGTCTGTTAAAAAAATAGTTCCAATGAACAGCAGCAAAATCGTCATGGTTGAAGTTATCTGCATAAGGTGAGATCAAACAGACTTGCCAGTATTGAGTTGGGTGACATTTTCTAGAACAATGAAACAGGTAGGACAGGTGATTTTTCATTAATTAGTTTTGGCCATCTAATTGTTTAACCAAATGACTGCTGGAAAGCTGCTCAGAATAGATGTTCATAACCATTAAGTACTATTAGAAAACCTATTCTTCACATTAAGGTATAAGAAACAAACACTTGTTCATACTGTAAGTTTGGGCAATTCATGTGAATTTTCCCAATGGTATTAATCTCTGCTATTCTTTTTTTTTTCTGCTATTTTTTTTTTGGGGGGGGGGGGGGGTTGGGTGGTGTTTTTTTGTGCTTTTTTTTTTTGGTGGAGCACTAAACGACTTCAGGAAAGCCTTGTGGTATTTCTAGTAAAAGTACTACAGTAAAAAACACCCAAAACCCTACTCAGAGGAATGAAACAACGCATAGGATGTTTAAATGTTTATGCCCTCGTACCTTTGATTATTTATATTAAACTTCTGGTAGAGTCAGAAAATGAGGAAAAAATTCAGCCTGAAGCCCAAGCTTTTGAGAAGGTTCTGCAATTTCCTTGGATGGCTGTTCCCTCCACCACAGAGTCAGGACTTCAGCAGAAGTGAGCAAAGTCCCTACCAATGTCAGGACTGGAGAAGGCAGATCTTGCAAGAGCAGGAACCAGGAGGGAAGACAACTCAGGTGGACTCATGAAATTTCCCTCCAATAGAAAGTGCTCTGTCTTTAGGGTCCTCCTTGCTGCCACTCCCAAACGTGATTTCCTATCACTCCTCTTTTCTTAATCATGCCAGGCTTCAACTTAACAACTGCCTGGCTCATATTTCTTCACGCATGTAGCTGAAAACTTAATCCACATGGATACCTTGATTCCTCACCTACACTGGACCAGGGTAGCTCGTTTTAGATGCTCTGAGTTTTGGAAACTCCTGTTCCAACGGAGATAACATTTACCACCACACACTTTGAAACCCCAGATCAGCACCCCACATGCCTCCCTGGGCAACAGTAGATGTTGGCCTCAGCTCTGACCCATACATTTGGTATGGTAGGGAATGCATCCTCTCCTACACAGCTTGATGAAGTAGATACTTTTCAGCCCATTAGTATTTGTTCTTCCTTTGTTCTATTCCTTAGCCCACTTGAAAGAAATGTCATTTTGATATCATGTTTTGCCATACCAAAGGTGCTCCTGCCCTAAAAATAAACAAGGGCAGAGAATTCTGCAGCAGCAGCTTTGAAGTTTCAGGAACAGTAGGAGAAAACAAAGTTGGCTGAGGGTGGTGACCATGCCCGGGGCAGTCACTGCAGTAGGGCCACCTCAGACCCTAAAGCTGATCTTGCCTGTAGCTGGAATCAGCCTGTGCACAGTTTTCCAGAAGGAAGCAGGAAGGCAGAGGGCATGAGGATGTTTTACCATATGCAGCAGCCTGCTGCTCAAGGCAATTCTTCTCTGCCTAGGACTCTTGGTAGTTCTGGTTGTGGTTTTCATCATGCTATTCTGTACCTGTACCCAAAACCCAGTGATAAGGCCTCATTTCTGTTGACTCATTTTCTAGTCAATACCATGTTCCCTGGATTACAGCAAAACCAAACCAAATTCTAAAATATCTTCATTAAACACCCATCTAAGTGACAGAGCAGTTTAAAAGAAGACCTCTAGACATATTCATTTTACACCCAATATGCTCAGATGCCACAAGACTTGCTGCTCTGCTTTTTTCTGTCTATACTTTTGCTTCACCTAAACCCATTTCTACCTATTTATTCTATGACTCTCTATCCATATTTGCTATTTATTCGCTTTTCATAAAAATGCTGATTCTGAATTTGTGGCTGACTATATTTCAGATGGTGATACTGATTTATTTTGCAGTTCTATGGAAAGCAATGACCACGGAAGTTTGTTGCTTTACATGTGGTTTTGTCAAAAATAGTATTGGTAGGGTTTCATGGTCATGTGTTTTCTTTAAGTGACAGAGCATTTTAAAAGAAGACCTCTCAACATACTCATTTTCAGGGATACCTCAGACTAATTTCTAGTCTGGGTTGGATAAATCAGCAGAGAGAAGTCATGCCTGCATTTTCACATTTGGGCATACAAATATTTTCAGTAGATCTCATGACCTATTTTTTCTCAGTTTCTGCAGGCTTATGGGTTATGGTTTTGTTTGAGGAGAGCAGGCAGAAGAGCAGTTCATAAAACTCCTAGGTCAAAAGTTCTACAAGTTCTGCTTACCTACAGCTCTTAATTCAACAGTCCTTGTTGAAGAATTTCTTGTTCTCTGTTTTGTTGTTGGTTTTTTTCATCACTTTTCTGGATAACAGAGGTCAATCCTATTAATATTTTCATGAGGTCCATGATTTCTGAAGCACTGAATTACGTACACCTGAAGTGTATGAGAAATTTCTGGGTGCCCAGGATTTCTTACTGAATTAGAATTTTTGGTTTGAACTGCCATCACGGGCACCATAAAGGACTGAGCTTTGTTTACTGAAAATAGAGGCTGTTTTGCTAGATGCAGCCCCTGGCTGACCTAAAAACCCCTTGGATGCATTCAGCTTCTGTACTGGGAAGTCAAAGAGGGTGGTGGGGAAGACAACTGACAGAACCTGAAATTACTCTGTTATTCTGTTGCTAGAAGGGGTATGGAAGAGTTTAAGGAACAGGGCCTCCAACAGGAGCCACTAGATAAGACAAGGCAGTTGTCAGAAATACCTTTCAGAGTAATGTTTTATTCTTCAGAAAATTTTCAGAAAAAAAAATTTTGAAAATTATAGGAAAAAATTAACTAGTGAACAGGTGGAGAAAAAATCGTTTCAGAGGAAAATTCTTGTAAAGTTAGTAGTACTGAAGGTCTTCAGGGAAAGGGAAAAGAAGGAAGGATGGGTGAATGGGTGATACATGAATGATTTTGAACAGTTAATAGACTTTAGCACACGTTTCATACTTCAGCAGGACAGCAACAGAAGGCTAAATACTTGGCCATAAATATGTGACAGACTATAAGCAGTAATCTCACTATTAGGAGAGAATTTTGAATTTCTCAAGAGAAAATATGTATTTTCTACAACAATGAAAAAAAAGCCAAAGCACAAACCCTGAAGAAAGGTGTCCATATGCCTTTGCACACTTTGGATTATGGTACAGATGTACAATGTACAAATCTTCAGATGTATATAACTATGATTAAACTAAACATAAACATACCAAACTATATTAAAAAGCAGACTGCTGACAGGCAAGAAAAGTTTTTACACGTGAGCTCCACATATTTTTTCTCTGCAAAAAACATAACAGCTTGAATAAGCATTAATTCATCGACAATTCACCTATATTTTATCATCCAAAAAAGACCATCTGACAATCCAGCCAAAACACTTGGGGTGTTGGAGGGAGGCACCATTTCTCACCTCCAGTAGAAGCAAGTAAGTATTCTCACAAAACATTAAGCACAAAATCGTACAGATCACACATCTACGTGAAAGTAACGTTTACACCAATACTAATTAATCCCAGCTCCTCCTAAACAATAAACCTTACAGTAATACTAGGAGAATAACAAATATTTACCTCTATTCCTCTAAAAGGGTCATCCTCTCTTTAGATACGAAGTCTAAAAATCCTCCTCAAAATAATTAACAAGACCTAAGCTGGTTTCTTAGGAAGGGGATGAATGGCCTTTCACTTGCTCTGGCAGAGGCCCTAATTGCTACCTTCTAATAATGAACTAATCTCAGGCACCTGGAACTAGCAGGATCCTTGCTGGGCAGGCAAGTCTCAGGTTACCTGAGAAATACTCCAAATATATTCACACAAATCACCAACCCTGCAGATGTGCAGATACTGCTTTTGTCATATTGCTGGAAAGGTGGACATGTGTTTGCAGTGCTGTAGCACATAAAACCTGGAGATGAATTCATTGTGTTGCTTTAATTCTTTCCAGAGGCCAGGTGGGCATTTGAGAGGCCAGATATGTGAGTTGATTATCCACATTACTCATTGAATTAATCCACTTGTCTCTGTGACACAGAGTATCTCAGGTGTTCACAGCATAAAGATGTAGGTGGCTGGAAAATATGTATGTATTTCATGCTGGTGATCTGTTGTCTGTAAAATCAAACCTAATCAGGAAGTTGCCCTAAAACTTTGGCTAAAACCTAAACAAGTCCAAAATTTGCTGATGTCTAGAGTTTTTTAAATTACAGTCGAAGGATCTGGAAGTCTCCAGAGGATGTAAGCAAGCCTCAATATAAGCCCTGGGAGAGAAACTACTGCATTTTTAAGGAATTTTGAAAGGTTTTCACAGGCAAATGATTTTCTGTGACCTCAGAAATTAAAGCAGGTGTCATGCAGCTTTCCATCCAACCACCCACAAATTTCTTCTCCTTCCCTGGACTGATTATGCTGATAAACATTTGTCGAAACCTAGGTATGTGTCTGGTTTCGTTTGAGGAGGGAAGAATGATATAAACATAACACACTGTAGAAGAGCAAGATCAGGCTCTCTTCTTGGTCTTTAACAAATTGCTGAAATATATGGCTGTCTGGCTTTTAGGTAATGTTCACACAAGCTGATCAACATTTTAAAAAATTAGCTTAATTTTTTCATATGCCAGAAAAATAGTGTTATTTATATTGCTTACATAGATACAAACAGATTATCTTTTTATAAGCAAATGTAGGAACATCATCTGGAGTTATCTATGTTTTGAAGTGTTCCAGCGTTTGATTTTTTGTTTCTTCAGGACACCATAAAATAAAACCCTCTTAAACTGACTTTTTTGAGACCTAGGTAGATAAATTTGTAGGTACTGACTGAACAGAGAACTTACACCTTCGCTGAAAAAGCTTGTGTACGCATTGCACAAATGGAGTTCATTTCTGAAAGTAAAAGAAAGGCAGAAAAGGCATCTCTAAAGGCTCAGAGCTCAGGTTACAGGCACTGAGGAAAGTCCAAACAGGACATTTTCTCACAGTATGAATTCCCCCTCACTGATAACTGGATTTCCAAGATCTCCTTTAGAAGGATATGCAAAAAATACAGCTTCATGTAGAGTACACTGATGTACCCTTAACAGATTGAAGAGCATTCCAACAGGAAAAAACCCTTTTGTCTTCTGTGTTCTTGTAATTATCAGAAAAGTGAACTCAGTTGATAAGTTATCATTAGTTAGTGTGAACAGTGAGAGATAGAATCAAAATCCCTTTGATCAAAGAACTGTGCAGGTACCAGATATTAGTTAATGTAATAATGCAGCCTAAAAAGTTGAGGAGAGCAGCAGAAATAGCAATCATTCTACTGATTTAATGTATGGAAGTAAAGCTCTGTGTGAAGAAGGGCTCCTGCAGGTAGGACTCTTGACTTCTTCCAAACTGCTCACCTTGCTTTCAGGCTTTGGGAGTGCAGGCAGGTGATGGTAAATCCTCTAGCATCAGACAGTTACTTCTGCTGTCACTTGAATCTAGGATGAGCAATCATGCCATAGACATCAAAATACCTCCTGTGCCTTCTCTAGTGAGCATTATGCCAGTACTGTGGAAAGAGAATGATAAATCTCCACTAGGGAACTGATCTACTTCTGCTCTTCAAAGGGAAAATATTCAACACAATAATAACCATGTATTCTTGGTTTCTTCTTGCCGGTCACATGCACTCCCAACAAATGTTACCAAAAGATGTGTATGTCAAAGCACACAAAATACCTCAAATGAAAATGTATCACAATTAAAATCATTAGTGAAGCTAATGAAGTAAGAGCAAGGCACCCAGGCATTTCAAGATAGAATTCATGAATGTATGTTATGATATGCTATGTTATATTATGTAATGTTATGTTATGTTATATTATGTTATGTTACGTTATAGTGTGCTTACAAGGAAAGGGGGTACATAGAACTGTTAAGGTGCCTCCAGATATTTCCTGGACCATAATACAACATCGTGTCATCAAACACTAAAAACAAAATAGGAAAAGTTGAGGGCTGTATTTAAAGAAAAGGAAATGGTTTTATGACTGAAAACCAAGACACTTCTTGTAAATCCTTGTTTTGCTTACTCATATTTTTTTTCTTTATTCAGTCATTTATGACAAGGTCCCAGGTGATTTACCCTTCCCATGACCTTATACCTTTTCACTGAAGTGGTGACCCTAGATATTAATGTGGATTTTGAGGCTGCCCTTTAAAATATTTTTTGTCATTTAAGCTGTTACTGATGAGCAATGGTCTTCCTAAAAGCCTCATTTTTTACACACAGGGAAGACCTTCTTACTTCCCATAAGCTCTGGGTTCACACTACAGTGTGTGAGGGGCTGGGGTATTTCCATCTGCCCACCTGCACATCCTAAAAAAAAAAGATAATATGTGTGTATCAACATATAAAGAAAAACAGAGCCTGGAATACTAACATGGAAGTAAGAATGACAACTAAAATTATATTTAAAAGTGGGGTTTGGAAATCTTTCTCTTGCATTCTGTTTCTGTTAAGAGTCTAGGCCTCTCTGCACACAAAAAGAAAAACAGAAAAAAAAAAAAAAAGTCTTGGGAAGCAATTCTACTTTGTGGAGTGAGTGAGTGAGTGCCAAGTTTTCTACTGACTTCAACTGGATTTTGGCCTTTGCCCTGTCAGCAAAAGTCACCATCTGTTGACAAACAAAACAGAGGATGAAATCTGCCCTTCTGCTCTGTCTCAGACTTTTCACACCTGCTTACCTTTCCTGCAGGGTTCTGCAGTGCCTACAGCCAGCAGCAGTTATGACAAAAAAAGATGGTACCCAAGTGGGATCTCGTGTAACTATTCCTGAGTTTCTAAATGATTTGTGAAAATGTATGTGCAAATTTTTCCTGTTTTCCAAGGAGCTTTGAGAACAGAGTCCTCTGTAGGAACCTGACTCACTGTTCCTCAGCAAATTTGGTACTGAGTAGCAAGGACATCGTTTTTTGCTTTCAGCACTGTAGGAAGATTTTATTTTTATTTGTGTAGGGTCATAAAATGCATATTCTAGCATCACATTATCTATTCAATATATTAGAAAAAAATCTGTGTCTTTTACAAGCTTTTGCATCTTTTCCTCTGTCAGGGAGAACTGACAGGTTGCCTGCCATCACGTACTCTTCAGTAAATTCAGCATTCCCCACTGTCAATGTGAAAACATCTGTTGAATGCATTTATTGACTAGGTCTTAGGTGTGAGTTGTTGCTGGTTGCTTTTTGGGTTGTTTTTATTTTTTTTTCCCCACACTGGTTATTACAGCTCTGACCTATGAACTTAATTTGTTGACATGTTTCCCTCAGTGTCTTACTTGATCCCCTCTCACATTTCTTTCTACTGTGTTGTTTTCTTGGAAACAGGAGTTCCTGGCACATCATCGTGTCCACCAGTTGCCAATCTACGAGGCTCAGATGGCTACAGTTGGCATGGCAGGATTAGATAAACATCGCCCAGTGTCCAGGACCTCATCTTCCTCTGCTGATTCCACATTACCTCACCCAGACGTGGATCAGCCCAGCCAGCATGTCTACACCACTGGTAGGATTCCCTAAAGACTGATTTTAATAGGCAGGGCAAATGCGTTTGTTCATGTAGGATCAACAGATTTAAATGCCTCAAATACTTCTTGCAGCAATGCATTCACTTTTAGTCTGGCTATTCCTGGGTTTATAATGCTGTAAGGGCATCAAGTCAATCAATACAGCTGAGAAATCACAGGGTTAATATTCACACTGTCATAAATTATTATCATTGACTGGCTCTGGCAATATAGCAACAGGTGTATTTTTGGTGCGTTTAAGTCACTTACAGCTTTTCCTTTCATTTCCCTGCCCTCTGGTTCTTTTTTCTGTGTTCTTGTTGCCTGTTGCGTGAAAAGACCAATATGTTGAAGAAAGGCCACCAGTAAGTAGGAAAGTTGCAAGATGATTCTTAGCATCTTAATTTGACAAGTCAGTCTATGCTACAAGGTTTCTTTCCTTACAGATAGAGCAAAGGTGTAGCCATGACTAGAGGATAATGTTGGCTGCAACTTTGGTGTCTTTCAGTAGTTGTGTGGAAATGACAGAAAAAGATTTATGGTCTGACCCGGAGCAGTCCAGTCATTCAGAGAGCACCTCCTATTGGTATGGCCTGGGGTGTCCAAAGCAGAGTGATTAGAACTCCCAAAACCTTCAGTGAAAGGGAGAAAAATGACCAGAGAAATACCATTTTTATTATGAGTAATCTAACCTTACAAGACAGTGCATCTTTTTAAGAGCCTGAATCTCAGTGTAACATTCCAGTATGGCCAGAAGTAGAGTCACTTACTCTGTGCATAAGAAAAGGGAAATGAATACTTGAAGATACTGTTTATTCAGGCTTCTGCCTGAAGTATTAATTCCTTCATAGGCTGGCAGAACTTGCCATGCCCTGGAAGCTTACAGCTCTTCAAGATGTGACCATGGGTAGGTGCAGGATGTAGTCCTTAATGGACACCATATGTCACTGTGCAAGAAAATGCACTCTCCCATTTTACTAATTAGAATGTGAATTTGGAAAGCAAAAAATTATAATTTTAAGCATTTAATTATTATTTAAAGAAGAAAACTGAGAGAAGAGGGGGGAAAAAAAAAAAAAAAAAGAGATGTCCTTGAAGTTCTGAAAGTAAGCGGGTAAATGGATGCAAGATGATGTTCAAAGATGACAAAGGTGAAAGATCTAATTTCCTCTTCTGTAGAATCTTAGAATCTCGGTTTAAGAATTTAACTTGGGTAAAAAACATCTGGATTGTACAGAAGGAAAGATGCTAATTCACTTTCCATGAGTTTCTGCAAAAAGACTAGTTGTATATAGACAGGATTACTAAACAAGGCGACTGTTTTTCTAGTTGTGGTTCACTGAGTCCCCAAAACATTCTAAACTCATTCTAAAAGATTCACAGAGCACACCAAAAGTGAGCTCATTGTGTGTAGGCTTCAATGTCCTGTTCAAAAATCTTCTGTTCACCACTGGAAAAGGTGAATGGAGTTCCAAATGTAAAGGCCACTGCTTCAATCTGATTACTAGGGTTTATCGACACCTCCCTTTAAAAGCCTCCAGAAAGAAAACTAGGATCAAGGTGGTTACATATAACTGAGGATTTTTGGCATCATTTCTTCTCCCCCCCATTTTCCCCTACACTGCTCTGTCAAGATAATATTTCCTACTCATTAGAGAAGAAAAAAACTCCTCCTATTTTCACTTTCTCTGAAACTTTATGCTTCTGCTTCTCCAGTTCTGCTCTGTACCTTCACCTCTTTCATAATCTTTAGGTACTGGCTGAAGACTCAGAGCAGAGCTGTAGATATCTCCAAGCTGCATCTATGCTAAGAGCCAGCACACCTCAGCTGATTGACCATAAGTACAACAAAGCACACACCTTTGCATGCACAATGAAACCTTCCCTTTCTGCTTGGAGAAATCCCTTTTCCTGATATGTCTCTAGGCTTGTAGACTTACATATCTAACTATTATCACTTCAGTTTCTGAGTACATTGAGAATACACCTATTTTCTATATTAGGAAATTAACATCTTTGGAGAGAAAATTATCAGAGACTGCAAAATTAACAGCTCTAATACAGTTTCTGTGAATAACTAGATTGGTGTATGTATTATTAACATTGGTATGGTATGGAATGGTATAGAATGGCTGTATTTGTGCATAGTACTTCCTGAGTCTGGATGGTGCCTTAGCTTTATTCATTGGTGAGTGGAAAGAGAGAAAGAGAGAAAGAAAGAGAGAAAGAGAGAAAGAAAGAGAGAAAGAGAGAAAGAAAGAGAGAAAGAGAGAAAGAGAGAAAGAAAGAGAGAAAGAGAGAAAGAAAGAGAGAAAGAGAGAAAGAAAGAGAGAAAGAGAGAAAGAGAGAAAGAAAGAGAAAGAGAGAAAGAGAGAAAGAGAGAAAGAGAGAAAGCGAGAGAGAAAGAAAGCGAGAGAGAAAGAAAGCGAGAAAGCGAGAAAGCAAGCGAGAAAGCAAGAAAGCGAGAAAGCAGGAAAGAAAGAAAGAAGGAAAGAAAGAAGGAAAGAAAGAAGGAAAGAAAGAAGGAAAGAAAGAAGGAAAGAAAGAAGGAAAGAAAGAAAGAAAGAAAGAAAGAAAGAAAGAAAGAAAGAAAGAAAGAAAGCAAGAAAGAAAGAAAGAAAGAAAGAAAGAAAGAAAGAAAGAAAGAAAAAGAAAGAAAGAAAGAAAGAAAGAAAGAAAGAAAGAAAGAAAGAAAGAAAGAAAGAAAGAAAGAGAAAGAAAGAAAGAAAGTAAGAAAGAAAGGGAGGGAGAGGAAAGAGAAAAGAAAAGAAAAGAAAAGAAAAGAAAAGAAAAGAAAAGAAAAGAAAAGAAAAGAAAAGAAAAGAAAAGAAAAGAAAAGAAAAGAAAAGAAAAGAAAAGAAAAGAAAAGAAAAGAAAAAAGAAAAGAAAAGAAAAGAAAAGAAAAGAAAAGAAAAGAAAAGAAAAGAAAAGAAAAGAAAAGAAAAGAAAAAGAAAAGAAAAGAAAAGAAAAGAAAAGAAAAGAAAAGAAAAGAAAAGAAAAGAAAAGAAAAGAAAAGAAAAGAAGAAAAGAAAAGAAAAGAAAAGAAAAGAAAAGAAAAGAAAAGAAAAGAAAAGAAAAGAAAAGAAAAGAAAAGAAAAGAAAAGAAAAGAAAAGAAAAGAAAAGAAAAGAAAAGAAAAGAAAAGAAAAGAAAAGAAAAGAAAAGAAAGAAAAGGAGAGAAGAGAAAAGAAAAGAGAGAAGAGAAGAGAAGAGAAGAGAAGAGAAGAGAAGAGAAGAGAAGAGAAGAGAAGAGAAGAGAAGAGAAGAGAAGAGAAGAGAAGAGAAGAGAAGAGAAAAGAGAAAAAAAGAAAAAGGAAAAGGAAAAGAAACCTGGACCCAATTGTTAGACAACTTTTCTGAAATCCCTTGGGATGAAAGCCTTGAGAAGTCAGGTGTGATGAAAATGCTGACCTGCTCTGAGCAGAGGGTTGGACTACAGACCTCTGGAGGTCCCTGACAACCTGAGCTATCCTGTGGTTCTATGATTTGCACCCTTAAGAGACCACAAGATGCAACCAGCCATTGTCACAGCAACTGCTATACTAACATTTTTTAAACCAAGGAAGGAATGTTGAGGAGAAAATTCTAGTGAAATCAAATTCAGACTCTAGAAAGTAATGTAAAAACATCTATCTGACTTAAATAAGGTTTTTTTTGTTTGATTGTTTTTGGTTCGTTTTTTTTTTTTTTTTTTAGTTAGTTTTTTTGTTTGTTTTTTGTTTGGATGTTTTTTTGTTGAGGTTTTTTTTTCTGTTTAAGGATAATACATTCTTGGAAGAGAAAAAAAGTAGAAGGAAAACTGTTATGGCACAACGTTACATAGGGATCAAAATGAGCCTATATTTTCATGAGTCATGAGAGAAAATTATCTTAGCCAAATATCAGAAGGGAATCAGAAAGGTGTTGATTGTGAGAGAACTATGCAATGTGAATGTGTATGCATTAAATGCACAAGACAATGAGATAAAGAAGGAAAAAAATATAAAGTCTGCTTGATGTTCATTTAGATGATTTTAAAAATACTTGACATTATTTAGTTCAGATTTTTCTTCTAAATAATTTATCAGATATTTTTTCCTTGGGTTTTCTTTTTGGTACTGGTTTTCTCCAAGTCATTTCACCTTCTTCAAAGCATGCTGTTAATAAACAATTTTTAGGTCTCTTGCTCTCCCCTCTTTTTAAAATATTGTTAAAGAAAAAAGTTGGCACAAATAAAGTATTTTGGAAAAGAATGTGTGTTAGGGAGTTCCCACCAGGAAGACTTTATGTCTTTTTCTGAATTAATGCAAATTCAATTTCTTTTGTCCTGTGTCCTCTATCATTATATGGCTACCATTCCAGTCTGTCAACAGGGCCACATTCTGACCTCAGTAATATTGGTGTAAATCCAGAATAAATCCACCAGTCTCAGAGGAGCAGAAGGAATCTGAGAGCAGAATCTGGCTGTAGGCATTTTTTTCTGGAGAGACCGAATAACCATCTTTTATTAATATTTCACAGCAGTATGCAATTGAAAACAGTTGTCTGCCTCTCTCTCTCTCTTACTCTCTCTTCTTTTTTTTCTTTTTTTTTTTTTTTCTTTTGTGGGGGTGGGGAGGTTATTGGCTGAACCCTGTTAGGGAAATCCTACAGACTATTTTTAGCGGTAATCTCTACTGCATCGTTGTGGTACTGTACCAGGCACATGTGCTGTATGATCAGCAGCCACACATCTGAATTACTTGCACATCCTAAATCAATTTAGATGCTTGCAATAAATAAAACATATATTTCAATCTTTTCTTAAATCAATTAATCCTTCTAGAAATAAATTTTACGCTCAGTGGTGTTAATATTTAAAAGTTTGAAGGAAACATTTGCAATCTGCCATGCAGTACTGACCTGAATTGATTAAACTGATTTTTGCTTTGGACAAAACAATTCACACACAACAAAATTACTTTTAAATTATATTCTATTTTGAGTAAAATACTGATGCTCTAAGAAAGGGATATTCATATTTATGTCAGCAGAGGAGATATCTTGAATATACAGTTTCAGCATTTTACTTCAAAATCACTGTTTAGTTGCAACCCTGATATAGGTCAGCAGAAAGTGTCATAATTGCATAAAAATATTGATTCTTTATAATAATAACACAGCAAAATGTAAATGTATATCTTATATTTCTATTAACTGCAGTTTGAACAGTGCAAACTTAAATCTGTAGGGAGCATTGATAATTAGAATAATACATTGATGGAAAGAGTGGCAAGCAGGAGACACTTCCAAGTTTCAGCTAGTTTTGTTAACATTTAACAAGTGTTTCTGTTCAAATCCATTGGGTATAATTGCCCACTCTGCCTAAGAGCTTCTGAAAGTCCTGATCACATACACATAAACTTACTTTCTAAACACCTTCTCCATTTTGGCATGGGAGTGGGAGGGGATGTTCTCTAAACCAGTGGTATACTGACCACTGCCAAACTTTGCAATCTTCATATGCAACAGGCTGTAGTAGTTAAAACTCTGAATGTCAAGAGAAGGAAAACAAGATATGTGAGCATGAACTCATTTGCGTGCATACTTGCTCTTGCAAATAACTTGTAAGACCTGATGATAGAGCAGCAAAGCAAATAACTTCAGAGAGAGGAAATTATTAACTGCTTTGACAATGCCAGCAGAGATTTTAAGCTGCATTAGTTTATTAACTCCAGATTTTCACTGGTTCCTTTTTTGTTTTGGTTTGGTTTTTTTGTTTGTATTTCTTTAAAAGAAACCAAACCAAGAAAAAAATTACAAAAATGTATTGCTTATGAACTGTTTTTTTCTTTAGATAACCATTTATCATGAACTTAGTCATGCTGCATAGGTATTATGTTTGCATTTTCCTTATGATAAAGATAATTGTTGTATTATCATTTTGGCTTAAATACTAAGATCCCAAAGGATCATTTCTAAAGTGCATGAGTTAAGAAATAGGGCAGCATAAATATTTCTAGAGCAGTCTAATTTCTGGCTGGCTTCTAACTCTAATTATCTCAGAACCTTAACTTTGCATTGCCACAATGTATACAGATTCTTAGTCAGCAGAGCTTTAATCAGATTATTAAAATTCAACATCCATTCAAGAACTTTGATAAACAGCAGTATTGAGCAAGCTGTTGAATCTGGACTTTAGTTCTGTATTTTCTTCACTGGCTGACTTTTCAGCAGCAGGCTAACCCAATTTTCCCAGAACTGTGTTGGCATCCCCAGTAGTGGTGGCACATAAGAAAGAAATTTTTTAAGCCAAGTTTTGTGGCTTGGAGAAATTGTTAATTTAAGTCCCTTTCAACTGTAAGAGGAAAAAATATTCAAATGTTTCCCAAATGAAAGTGGTTCTCAGGGGCAAGGAAAATGGTTTTTTTCCAGAGATTTCTGAGGGAAATGCAACAAGTAAATAAATAAAATCTTTTTCCAGTGTTTTGGACTTGGTTTGAAGACCTTGAAAATTGAATTAGTTCAAGGCTACTCACTAAAATTTCTCTTTTGCTCCCAATGCACAGCTACAGAGCATTGCCATACTGATAATTATTTCATATAAATTTGTTCTGTCCTGGGATAACTGAATGTGGACCATTTGAAAGGAACCTTGCATAGCAGTCTAACAACGGGATTTGGTCCTAATTGAGTAGTGAGTGAAATTTTTTAATGAAAAAAGACTCTAGTTGCTACTGCTGCAATCTTCTGAAACTTTCATGTGATACTGTTTGAGATCTGGAATTCATACAGTAGTAATTAAGAAATACAAATACAGAATGTTATTGCCATTTCAAAATTTATTTTAGAAGGTTTTTCTGAATGGTTTTCCTTACACTGTTATATATAGGTTAACAGCCTTAACTGACTTTATCCACCAGGAAAAGCAAAAACAAGGGATTCAGTTATAGGACAGATTTTTTTCTAGCCACAATAGCTTTCACAAGACACCTCCCAGTTTCCTTTCTTCCTTAGAGTTGTATTTGTAATTTCTCGAGAATTAATTTTTTGCCTTATCAGTATCACAAGTTGTCCTTTTCGAAGGCAAAATTCAGAGCTCCTTAAAGGAAAAGGAAATTGAGATCCAGAATTTTCATCTTGTTCTAACTGTCACAAAAAATCCAACTGTACTTTAGGATGTTTGACATGGAACGGCACAACTTACCTTTGTTTCACTTACTGTTTCTCATTGTGCTGTCTTTGTGCTGAAGGTGTTGTGTATGACAGTCTGATGCTGAAGCACCAGTGCATGTGTGGCAACTATGCTAATCACCCCGAACATGCAGGAAGGATCCAAAGCATCTGGTCAAGGCTGCAAGAAACTGGGCTGCTAAACAAGTGCGAGGTAATAAAGAATAAAGACCAGTTACTTGATTTGTTAAAGCAAATGGCAAATGTATTAAACTCTAAATCTGTCTTACTTCTGTAACTTGAGGGTAATTTGTCTTAGGAATTATTTGGACTTCACTGACAATATTAAAATAATGCATTTTAGGAAAGCACACATCCCAGTCAAACAATTTACACAATTTAAACAATGAAAATAACTTATCTATGTGCATCAGAATATAAAATCCAGATTGTTTTTCACCTTGATATACAAAGGTAGACAAGCAGTAGTCAAACAGCAAGTGCAGTGCTTTCAGTAGCATAGTTCTTAACTGCTTTGAGCAGTTAAGCAAAGGATTTTATGTCTGTAGTAGCATAGAACACTGCTTTTTAAAAATGTACTTTATATCACTCCATAAGCACACTGCATCAGGGGAGGTCTAGACTAGATAGGAAGAATTTCTTTACTGAGTGTAGTCAGGAGCTGGAAGTGGCTGCCCAGGGAGGTGGCAGAGCACTGTCCTTGGAGGTATGCAAAAACTACATAGATGATGCACTTCAGGACATGCTCTAGTGGGCATAGTGGTGTATATATATATATACACACACATATTTATTTTAGTTTTGTTTACTTTCTTTTTGGTGAAAGAGGTGTGGATGGTTGGAGGTGGTGATCTAAGAAGTCTTGTCCAAAAATTCAGTTCTGTGATTTTGTGATTATCTCAGACTCTAAAGTCTTTTTTCATAGTATTTTCATTTGCCAGGTGTAAAAAGGGGTGCCATGTCAAAACCTGAGACATTCAAGTACAATCTTCTAGATAATGTAAGACCAAATGTGGAACTTCCTTCTACTTTGATTTGTCTCAAAAAATTGTAAATTAAAAGATGCTTAAATCAAATATAGGCTCTGAGGTTCATGATGGGTTACTGAAGAACAGCCTTTTCCTGCCACTCACTGCTCCTAAGATTTGTGCAACACTGTCAACTTCTCCAGAAGCCTGTGGCCATTGAGGGTGCTTACGGCATGGCAGCACAAGTTTAACAATGATCAACACAACTTTGCTTATGTTTTGCAGGATCCCAAAATTACCAGGGCTCTTTTGCTCTGTTTTCTTTAATTACTTTTATTTATATACTTAAATTTTAAAAACCCAAAGGAACTGTTTGAAGAGGTACCTTTAGTTAGCATTTAGTGACTGTCTGTAATGATTTTCTATAGGTAGCTTAGTGTACTGGGCATCGAGATATTGCAAGCACCATAAATGGGTTTGTTGTATACACTCATCTAACTAGATGGCAGCACTTTAACAGGCTAATTCTTTTTTTTTAGCTTGGATAAGTTTTTCTGTCTTCAAGAAGACTTTCTTTCAGCAAGGCTCTTAAAGCCACGTATCACATGAGTGGTTTCACTGGTGTGGTCACATACTTAAGGAGGAAGTTAAACATGCAGTGGTGCTTTTCTAAAATAAGGCCTAGTTGCCTTCCTATATTATAAAGAAAAGATATAAAAGAGAGAAAGTAGTAATATGTGCTACCACATATTGATTTCTTCAGTAATAAATAGATCTTGCTGAATGGTAAATTGTGTGGGTATGCAAAAGGTGTAAATAGGAAAAGTGGTTTAGGCTAGTCTGAGATGCATGCAGTCCTGCAAGATTTAGGGTTTCCTCTTAGAATTCTGCAATTTAAAAACCTGAAATATAGCCTATTAGGTCTTGCAAAATCCAGTAAGGGAGCTGAAAGGAAATAAGTCACTTCATGTCAGTTGACATTCAGTTAATTTTGACTCCCAATGAATGCTTTGAAATGAGGCTAGAATGAGAAATGAGCTGTCAAAAAGTAAACTCTGATGATAAAAATTTGAGGAAACTGTGTAAAGCTGGCTTGCAAATCTGGTGTTTTTCTTGATCCTCTTGTGTAGCTAAAGACAGGATTATATTTGATGATTCAATCTGTCCTTCGCTTCATTGAATTCTCTAGTCCTTGCCTGTCATCAAATACATCCTGAAATCTGCTTACTTTGTAAATTAAGGAAGGCTGGGCTGATTCACTTAATTGGTGTTTTGATTATTGAGAAAAGTTACTTAGCTGAACATGCCAATAAGGGAGCAGTTATTGCACTAGTCAAAAAATAATAGGCCACCTTTAAGCTGCATTCTGGAGCATACCACACTGAGGATGAAGAATCAAAACATCAAAGGCAACTTGCACTGTCTCTTTTACTGACTTCTGAATGCCCCCTCATGGACATTAGTGTATCTTAAGATAATTTCTCAATATAATTTCCCACAGTTTCTGTCAGAAGGAGGGTGGTGACTGCTGTGCAGGTTTTGTCATGTGCACTGCTTCATGCACCATCTGAAGGGCAGATTAGGACAAGTAACCTGCAACAGCTGCTTAGGAAACCCTCTGCAGTAACTGTGAACCTTTTTTTCTCTTTTGCTAAAACAATAGCCCCACAAGAGGGCTGCAGTCCCACTCTGTGTCTGATGAGGAGTTTCAGGATCAAAGCTACTTCAGTCAGGGTAGCTCAGATCTTGTTACCTTATGTATCTATAGCCACAGGCTTGTGCCTCCCTATTTTTAACCTAACAAGAAACCCTTAGGAAAATGAACAATCTATATCTATATGATCTTTGTTATCTATAAAATAGAAAAAATGTAGTTCTTAAATCATGTGGTGTGAATTAACCCCTCACACAGGTCAGGTCTATGACCCCGGAGACTGGCCAAGTGCACAGAGAACCATCTATAACTGGGCATGAGATGAGAGAAGTTAAATATAATGGGCTGACACAAACCAATAGATCTATTACCTATTTATGTTTCTCATATTGCCTCCAAATATAGCATGATAAAAACATAACTTGGTAAAATTATAACAAGGTTTGACTGGGCTACTTAGAGTTTTGTTTTCACTGCAAAATAGAATGTGCCTGGGACTGTTCTCTACTACTGAGCCCAACTGGCATAGCAAGGCCCATGTTCATACTACCAGGAATGCTCCCTGGATCATGCCAATGACCAAACCATGCCTGGGAGATGTTTGGGAGAGTGCTATTGCTGTTCAGCCAAAATGGGGTGAAGGACCATGTTAGCAGTTTAATAATACAGATGATTGTGTTCCTCTGCCTAGGAATGTTTCCTGGCACTGCCTAGTTTACTGCTGCAGACACAGTCAAGAGGACTTAGAATCACAGAATCATTAAGGTTGGAAAAGACCTTTAAGATCATAGTGTCCAGTTGTTAACCTGGCACTGCCAGGTTCACCACTAAACCATGTCCCTATGTCACCAGTAAGCATCACATCTACATGCCTTTTAAACCCCTCCAGTGACTGTAACTCAACCACTTCTCTGGGCAGCCTCTTCCATTTCTTGACAAACTTTTTTGTGAAGACAGTTTTCCTGATATCCAATCTAAACCTCCCCTGTTGCAATTTGAGGTTGTTTCCCCTTGTCCTATCTCTTGTTACTTGGGAAACCAACATCAGATTTTCTTCTTCAGACAGTATTTTGTTTTTCTAGTCATAGATATTTGAGCTCTAGAGTTATTCAAACAATAGTCTAGTGGATTCTTTGCTAATTCACGAAACAAGTTATAGATTTCAGAATTTTTTAAATCAAGTCACTCCTCCAAATAGATAGATTACTTGTCCCACTGGCTCCCCCAAGACAAAGGAGAAACATATTCAGACCATGGCCATCCTTAAAGAGCCAGCCTAATTGAGCTGAGGGCAAGATAGTTCAGTAGTTTCCCCCTGTAGTGGATTTTTATAGTCCTGGTACAAATGTTTTTGAAAAATAAAATTCAGGAACAATATTTTTGCATGAGTTTGAAACTTTTGTGTATGTTTACTGAAGTACCTATTCTGTATTTGTTAAAGACTGATATATGTAGAGCAGAGAGTTATTCAGTGTAGCACCAAAACAAGGCATCTAAAAGATGCAAAGATTGGCATAAGGCCATCCATTTTTTTTTTTTTTTTTGCAATTTTACCTTGGTAAAGAGCATTGCATGGCTGCCTTACCTTTGGGAAAACCTCCTTCCCCCCCTGACTGAATTATGTTTTAGTAATGGTGCCTGCTTTCTACTTCTTCTAGGGAAAGGAAGTCTTTACATAACTCCTTTGGGGCCATCATTTATGCACGACTGACATTAGGCTACACTGATCAGCAAAGTTTTAGAAAAGAAAAGACGAATGTAGACATGGTCCCACTTTGCATCTCCACCTCTGCTTCCTATAGGGACTGTGGCTGACAGCATTTTTCTTTTTTAGCCTGGAATTTGATCTGAATTTTGGTAGTTTTCTGGATTAGGGAGACATCTTGCACCTCCTGTTGTCCACATGTCATCCACCAAAGGGGAGAGAAAGAAAGAATTTCAAGACTTAAAAACCTTTGAGTCTGCCCAATCACATATATTGAAATATAGAAAAATTCCTTCCTCTGAACCTCAGTTTACAAATAATGCAGTTAGTTTTTAAGAGCAAAAATCTTTGTAGTGTTAAATGTATTCAGGCTATTCAGTGGAGGACTTTGCAAAACACATGAAGAGTCAGTGCATCTCTCTGTGGGTGCATGCATGTCAGAGATATGCTTGCAATTGCCATGCAATGGAGAGAAAGCAAATGATGTGGATGTACTGACTGGCAAAAAAAATCCATGTTCCCTGTGTGTATGTTTAAAAAAGAAGAGAGAATTAAACAACTATGAGAAAAATCAGAAAAGTAGGAAAAACTCTGAAGACCTTGTTTACAGACTAGACAGCCTAAGGAAATTTCAGAGACATTATTTCCATACAAATAGCTAAAGGCAATGGACACCCTACACTGACAGACCAGAATGAGAAATATTCCTTAAACTATGTCAGCAATTCTTGTTAGTGTAGCAGGGAGGGATACAGGCAGTGTCACCTTTGTCTTTTTTAACCTCTGACTGTGCAAGACATAGTCTGATGAAAGTCTCATAAAAATCTTCACAGTAATAGAGGTTATCTGTGAAATTTTAATGGTCTGTTTAAAGAGGAGACTGGACTGGACAGTCCTCTTTCTCTTTGACCTTTAATTCTATAAAAAGTGAAAATATTTTACTGTTTTGGGGAGAACAACTTCCTAGTTTTGGATTAACTGTTCTAATCACTCAGGTACAACATTTACCACTTCCAGAGATACACAAATGTCTGTTGAAGAGAGAACTGCACATGTCAGAGGAGAAAGCCAACACACCAGTTTTCATGAACATTAGAAAAGGATGACTTTCCTTCTCCTGAGGATGTAGCAGATGGACAGATGCAGTATCCAGTGAAACAAATACTGATCATACGTTCTATTCTATTTCTCCTTTTTCACTGGCTTTATGCCATTTTTCTGCTTTCTACTAAAATTTTAGGGTTTTGAAATTATCCGGGCCCATGAAAATTAAGAAAGATACTTAAAAATAAAGATGTGGATAAAAGTGTATGTGTAAGGTCATAGAATTAAATTTTTTATGTTATCTGATATCTCATGCCAGCAAGAGGCAAAAATTATTGCTGTTTGTAACTGGTTACATGTTTCCAGATTTGATTCTGGCAACAGACTTATGACATGTGCTTTTGTAGCTCTGCTAAATCCTGACACCATTTTGTTAGAAGAACTCTTCTTAGCAATTGCTACAGGTAATTTTTAATATAAAGTATTCTTTCCTCTGTGCAGAGCCTTAGATAACTGGATTTTTAAAGTTATTGAAAGTGGCTTGATAGGCAGAGATACTGCAAGGATTTAAATGTGTGAGCTGATACTCAAGGTTAGAGCTGGGGAAGCCAGGGAGAAAGAACAGTTCTGGGCTGTGCCTGCCTTGATAGCTCAGCTCCTGGCAGCAGCCCAAGGACCTCACTGGTGGGAGCAGCCTTGGGGTGGGCATCCTGCTCGCTGCTACTAGATTTCTGCCCCAAACCTCTTTCTGCCCCAGCCTGAATGGCAGTATTGAGTGGTAGGTAACACAAAGGCAAAACATTTTGAGGAGGCCACTTCCAGACGGTGCCCTGCTAGTCCAAATCACTATATTTGATAGGATATCTCCTTGTTATCAGAATAATGGCTAGCTGTGGCTCTTCCCTTCCGTATTTAAATGGATATGGCATTTAACAGAACTTTTGAAAAAGAGCCAGGCACTTAACTCTCTTAAACATCTCTTAATTTAAGAGTTTTTGTACAACATGTAGAAAATACAGGACCAGGGAGTGAGTGTTTTCCTCAAGGTTCTTTGATGTGACCTTCATAAAATGCCTTTTTTCTTATGCATTTGTTTTGGTTGCCCTAAAAGCCAACCTCCCTTCCCTGCTTTGCTGTGGAGAATCGGGCATCCAGGTTTTAAAGCAGCTTATTAGAAACATAGACCTTAATGAAAATGGATGAACAAATAAATGTTACCAGTCACCTCACTTGTGAAGAAAACATTTTATCTGACCCAGAAGAACCATTACAGAGTTTACTGACTCCATGAAGTAACATAATGTGCTGATTTTGATTGTGCAACTGTGTTAAAAGGATATGAGTGCACTGCTACAAATTCTCATGTGAGACTGGGAGAGGCTTGAAGAAATTAGAGATGAAAAAGAGTTTATTAAGTCATTTAGTTCTTGGATCAGTCCCTAAAATGTTTTTCCACTGCTGTGTAGTCAGGTTTTAAACACTGCAAGAAATAGGGCTTCCACCATTTCCCTGAGGGGGAGCCTGTTTCACAGTCATCTAGATTTAACTCTTAGGACGTTTTTCCTGATTAGTCAGAAAAAAATTGCCACTGCTGAACTCAGTTTAATTTATGAATGATTCTTCTGACCCCTCGTAGGTAGTCTCTTTCTCCTGCAGTGCACATTCTCTTTACTATTTATACTATTGTATTTTTCTGCTAGTGACGAGGTTGGTGCTTTTTGATGTGCATGAGTAGGTGATAATCAGAATTATAACTTAACCTTTAAGAAAACTAGAATTTATTAACACTCCTGTAACAGGTTAATCAGTCTATTTAGATCACTTATGTACCTATTTATCTGTAGACGTTGACATTCAGACAGGTCCACAGTCTAAGTTGTGAGAGGTGTTTAGAAAGACCAGCTCTGCAAGATCACCAAGGCTCTTTTCTCTCCACATTATCCAGTATTAACAAGAAAGATGATGTTGGGTCCAGAACTTTGCTGACAGTGCTGTTTATTATGAACAAAAACTGAGCAAAATCTGTTTTGTGTTGCTGTGTCTTCAAAAGCTTGTGTAGCAATAGCACAAGCAGGGAAGTAAATATTTAATGACAAGCTGTAACTCCAAATACATACAAGGAACAGATTTTTGAATTAGAAAGTGTTAGCTTTACCTTTTCCTTCTTTCCTATCTTTCCTCTTTCTTTCCTAAACGGATGAAATGTCAATGGATTTATAGAAAGACACTCCAGATTTTTTATCACTGAATTAATTGTGGAGAGTACAGGTTGGAGAAACACTTAAAGAGACAAATTCCACTTCCAAAGTGTAAGGAAGCAAGTGAGTCAGCCCTTGTGACAACAAAAATGATCCTGGGAGATCAAACATACATTAAAAAATAAAAAAAAGAAAGAAATATTTATTAAAGTATTTAAATTTTATTTTTCTTCTCCCTGGCTCTCCTCACTGTGATCTTGTTCTTCCTGGCAGCATAAATCACAAGCACTATCAGTGATATGAAAAACATTAAACCTCATTCAGAACACATCTGCAGCTTACAGGTGTGAATAAATTTTTGCTCTTTAAACTAGAAGTTTTCTAGCCATATTTCTTACTTAAGAAATATTTCACATTTGGGTTTGTATGTCTTAATATAATATGGAAAAGAGGCAGAATCTTTTATTTTTCTTGTATGTGAAAGCCTGTATTAACTCTGCTAAGACTTAAGTGAAGCATTTGTGATAAACTGCACATGCATTTGTTTTTCATGTAGCATTACTTTAATAAACAAATCAGTGTCACATTCCTGCATGACGCAACTTCAACCCATTATTAATCATGCTAAATGTTATTTTGGACTTTTACTTTTTTTTTTTCTTTTCTTTTTTTTTTTTTTTCTCCCTAAATATTGTCAGTGGAATATTGTAGGCCTCTGCTGTTTTCTTTCAGCGAATTCGAGGTCGAAAAGCCAGTCTGGAGGAAATACAGCTGGTTCACTCTGAACATCATTCACTGCTGTATGGCACCAGCCCCCTGAACAGACAGAAGCTGGACCCCAGGAAACTCCTAGGTCTGTACAGGCCTCTATTCTACTGAGAACAGCACATTCCAGCACTGTCATTAGTCATAGCTGGTGTCAGTTTAAAATACTTGGCAAGCAGTGTGACAAAAATTCACTTTTTCCAAATGCATTGCTATGTGGAAGGAGAATGTTACAATGGAAGCCAAATATAGATTAGCAAAATGCACAGGCTGGAAAGCAGCAATAGAAGTTTCTCCTCATTCACTTCAAAAATCACTGAATTGTTAACCCTTTACTGTAATTTGTTCTTTGTCAGAGGTCAATGGCAATCTTGAACACAGTTGCTCTTCTATCTCCTTGTGTTCTGTGATTTGAAAATGGGAGATTAAGATGCACTTGCTTGTCAGAATTGCTTGTCTGCTGTTCTCATTTGCTTTGTTTCAATTATTTCAGCCATGCCTAAGTTTGCTAACAAGCAAACTTTATTTTAATGCCTTCCCATTATGCGGGGTATGATATGTATCTGAATAATAGAGGTTGAAACCACATTAAAATATTAAGTAGACCTATGGATGTAAAAAATAGCAGAAGACTGAAAGGATTTTCATATCAAACATTCTCATGCACAGCCAATGTCATTTTATGCTTTTTACAATTGAATAGTAGGATTAAAATGAGCAGTGCCATAAATATAGCATGAAGTAGATCAACATGTCAGACCTGGTACAGACAATAGGGAAGGAAACACATAGAAAGCGGTGAATTTTGGAAATAATCTGGGAGTGAAATCCCTTCCTTTATGTTGCAGTACGCTGAATGCAACACACTAATTCTCAGATATTTTTATACCACTTACTGTAAGATGTGGGGCTTATTCTAAATGTAATGAAACACAACCCAAACAAAACCAATTAGCCAGCAAAAGAAATTGCTGCCACATAACACATAGCAATTATTTTGCTTTGGAAATTAACACAAGGAGTTTATTCTGTAAGGCAACTGTTTTTTCAGTGAGTCAAGAGAGTAGATAGAGATGTCTTAATCACAATGTTATCTAGAATGGTATCTATATCTTCTTAGCCAAGGCAACATCAAAATAAAAATACTCACAGTATGATAGGTACTCAGGAGCTTGAATTTCAAAGGTGGGAAATAATTTTTAATTTAAACAAAAAAAAAAGTGTTTCCATGAAAAAGCTCTAAATTTCTCTAAAATGTAAATTTGGAAACATTTTGGTTTGAGTTCACCAACTTTGTCAAAATGTTCCATTTTGTTAGAGTCAAATTTTCATTTAAATTTTGTTGGGTTTGTTTAATTTCATTTTGATTTTCCCATTATTTAATATGACACACATTGATAGAAAATATTTTTATAATTTTGGATCTCAGTGGTTGACTAACATGTGGGATGCAGTGTGTAGTTGCAGCTAAGAGGTAAAAAAAAGAAATGGACCGAGGTATCCTTTCTGTCTTTCTCCATATTATGTTTAGCCAGTCTCAGAAAACCATTTCTTTGCCCAGAGTTCTTCCTTCAATACTCTTTGCTTTTTTTATTTGACACTTAGTCTAAAATATTTACTATCTGAGTTTATATGAAGATCACAGTCATGGCATGTATTCTGAGTGCATCCCTGGCTTAATGACCTTTTCTATCTCAAATAAGGATGTGCTGAATCCCACATGGCCTTTTACCCAGAAAATAGTAATTCTAACACCCTTCCCTCATGATTTTTCATATACTGTTCTTTGGGGTTTTGTTTATGGGTTTTTTGTTTTTCTTTTTTACTGGAAGCTCAAATCATTTGGACTCCCAGACTCTTATATAAAGAAACTTAATGTGAGAGTGCCACATTTTTTGTCTGCAGTTCAGTGAGACTGAGCCTAACAAATCCTGCCATTAAAATTAACATCTTTTTATAGTACAGAAAATCAAAGTTATGTGAACATATGCAGATAAATCTGAAGGAACTGTTTCTTATTAAAAATGTCATCAATAACAACATGCTCTCATTAAAAATTTCTATTTCAATGGAAGTGCTTCTTTTTTCTACACAAATATTTCCATCAATATCTGACTTTGCATCCTAATGAAAAGGATACCTATAGATTTTCTTAATCCTCTACCCACCCAAAAGGACAGAGGCACCATTAGTTCTCCACCTGTGCTCCAGAAAGTTGTCTCTTCCTTGTCCCTGCTCAGAAGCAGCAGCTTCTCTATCTTTCAAACAGAAAAGAAACACTTGTAGGAATGAAATTTAAGTACGACTAAGACTATAAATGTGCTATTTGTCAATAAATGCTTATTTCAGTGTTCCTGTTCAGTAAATCTGCAAAGGAAAGTGGTTGTAAACTATGTAGATCAGTGAGAGTTATGTATGCAGTTCTCATTCACACATGCTTAATGTTTTCAGAGTATAAACTGGCTTGAATTCTGATGTTGTTTTCCCTGTATCAGGGCCTACAGGTGAAGCTAGAGCAAATGATCTCTTCAACTTCTAGACTATTGTGAAGTGTACACTTTTGACTGATCACATTTCAGTGCAGTGTGTTAAGCAACTTTTTATGTTGCATTATATTGTCTTGACCTGAAGGAAACCAACATGCAGACTGTGTGTCACATCACATTATGGTTTCATTTGACAGAATGAAAAGTTTCAAGCCTCTTTGAATAAACTCTAGGGCAGAACAGTTATCAAACAGGTCTTGCAAGTTTGTTCGCTTTTTCCCTTCACAATTAAAAAGGGTTCTAAAAAGGCAGTTTGCTGTGATGACAAGTTTATAAAAGTGAGAAGCATGCTGTTAACACAATTCTGAGAGTGGGGCAGTATTTAGAATACAACTAAAAGATTCATTCAACAGAGCATCTGGGCAACTGCCATTTCAAGTTAGTGAAAAAATGACCAATTAACAGAAATGGCTTCATTCTTGAGGGATGATATTGAAAACACTCATGTCCCTCCAATGATACTTTTTCACAAGGGAGCTTACTTTTTAATTTGCCTTGGTTTTTTCTAAAGACTTTTTGCTCATCACTTTTCCTGCTCGTCAGACTCTCAGTCCCCCCTCATTAATCTCCTAGGCAGCTTCTTTGACTTCCATACAGGCCCTCATCTCCGTCAGTGATAGGTGCCTCAGCACCTAAATTGGCTATGCAGCTTGGACTGCCTTTGTGGGCTGAAATTTTAGAATGCAAATCTTGGATATTTTTTCTAGCTCTATTAGTAATCTATGCTGATTCTTCTCTAAAAGATTATTTTTCCCAAGTGATTTGCTAGTGACTGCAAACTCTGCCCTGATGCAAAGCCAGAAATGATAGGATTACTTGAGATTTTCTTTCTATCTGACTTGAAGTATCCCAATATCTCTTCAATTATTATCCTGGACATATTCTTGGATGTGGAAAGGTGTTACTGTAAATAGACTGTTGTCTATCAAGTTCTGCTGGATCATGAATTCCAAACATAATGGTACTCTCTCCCCTTGATTAATTTGCACATTTTTAGGTTTTGTTTTTTGCTGCTGATTTATCTATGGCAAAGAGTGTTGTGAGCTCTCTTCTTCTTGTGCGGTTATCTAAGTGCTGGTCCAATTTTCTCTTAGCAGAACTTTTCCCCACAGTTCTTTTCACAAAAATCTCAGTGTTTTTCCTGTTCTGAAAAGTCTGTCATCTACTCTTTCTTTTTGACTCTTCAGCAATAAGAAATGAGTATCTTGTCAAGTTTCTTGACACACTGAGAAGTCTTCATGCTCGTTTCCCCCCATTATAGTTCTCTGTTTGATTTTAGTGTTCTTCCTCACCATCTGCTTTTCTGTTTTTACTTTGTGTTTATTGGTTTTAATAGTATTTACCATGCACAAAGTGCCTGGCTGTAGGGAGATAAATGAGAATTCATCTGTTCTCTCTTATGTCCCACTCTGCTGTGGAAGCTAAGAGAAAAGGTCTAGTCACTCAATATTCTAAAAGTGACTTTTTAAATCTCAAATTACAGATTATGTTTCTATTAATGCCGCCTGGCACTTTAAGAGCATTAATTTTTTTAGTTATCTGTTCAAGAGTTTTTGATCTTTTCCATGGTAAAAACTGAAAAATTACTGTTCACATTGCTTCGTGGATCTGCTTAGCTAGAGATTTGCCAACTCCTCCTGTACCTCTGCTCTGACAATCTCCTGCAGCCAACATTTCCTTGCATGTCTGGAGCCATTAGGACTCACAGCATGAGAATCTTCTGCATAGCTGCTGCACCTGCATTTCCCCTGGTAGCTCCACAGGAGGTTTTGTTTGGCATCTCTCACCAACTCGGCAAACTGATCAAAGGCCTCTAGCCAGTTCAAAATGCATCTTGGATTTTACTCAAAGTGTAAAGCACTTTCTTCATCTCAGACCTCGCAGTCTGCTCTCTTGTACTTCAAAGATGATGGCTTATAATTGTCTTTATGCATTTCATTGGCACCTGCTAAACATGAGTAACTGCAGCGTTGGCCCCGTCCCTAACAATGGGTGGCTCCTCGAGGTAACTTGAGTGATTCACTATCTAACGTTTCCTCCAGATGGCAAAGTTACAAAGACAGTTCTGTGATACGGCAGGGGAAAAGCTTATGTTCTCTTCCACAGCTGCCTTAGGATCAGATTACATACTGGGATAGGAACTGCATCAAATCCTGAGATCCTTACCCGATTTTCATATTGTCCTTATCAAGCCAAACAGTGAGTTTAGTGGTACAAAACAAGAAAACATGAATGAATAAAAAGTGAGTATAAATATTAAGATAAAAATTATCACATAATCTAATGTACAGAGGAGGGTAAGCTAGCAATTAGATTCTAAAGACTATTAGGATTTTTATGTTCCCGTTAGTAGAATGTATTTAGACTAATGCTGGAGAAACTAATGTTTCATTTTAAAAATATTAGCCTATTCATTGATAGTATGTAAATGAGGAGAACATATTTTTTGCATAGATTGGAAGACTAAGACTGATTTTCAAAGGAGAACATTTTGGAGAGATGAAGTTAAGAAATAATTCATCTGTTTCATGGAAGCTTAATGAAGTTCCCTCTGTTGTCAGTGAAACAAAACAGGCACTTCTAAGGTATAATTCATCCCATCAGTCATCTAGACTGGGCAGAGGTGCCTATCTCACTGTAGAAGAAGCTGAGATGACTAGCTTAGACAAGCTGCTTATCAGTTACAGATATCAGAATGATTAGTTGCCCTTGCTCAGAGTGACTTTCTGTGGAGATTTGATCATTAAGTCCTTTGAAACTGATGCTTACCAATCTTAAAATTTTTCACTCAAACAAGAGTACTTAAATGCCCCATGGCTGATTTGCTTTCTGAGTACTATTAGTATTTTTTATTCTAATATATGGCATTTTCATTGTGTGATACTAAAATCTGAACTACTGTAAAAAATTAGTAATTAAGTGTCTTTTTGATAAACAATGCTTATTGTGTGTTTTGGTTTTTTTCTTTAATATATAGGAAACGTGTCTCAAAAACTCTTTTCCTTGTTGCCTTGTGGGGGACTTGGGGTAAGTAAATGTTTGGTTTTTTTGCAAGAGGGACAGCACGCAACATATGTATTCATTCATGAATTCCTTAGCACTACTGCATTATCAGTTCAAAGTCTTCAGAAGCTGATAAAAATGTAGAGATGAAACCTGAGCCATTATCATACTGGGTTTTCCAAGACACAGAAGACAGTACATTTCAACAAGCATTTATAACAGTTAGATAGGAACATATTTTGTGATAATGTGTATATTTCTTAGTTGTCCCACTTTGGGTTTTTTACATGAGCTATATTTTTTGAGGAAAGTAGCCTGAGTTTAATTGTTACAGCAAAATGAGCTTTGGAGAAGCTCTTATGTGTACTGTTGGAAAATAAATACAGCTTTACCTTTCTCAAAACAACAAAAAAGTTGCCAAAGTAAAAATTTAGTATGAGAAATGCTCACTGGATGCTAGCTAATAACTGGGGTATTGTTAAATGAATACATTTTTTGAGCTTTTTTATGTCCTGCTTTGAAATGGATTCATTCTGTCAGTATTAGGACACATGAAAAAGTTCTGCAGATGAAAATTTTTCTATTATTGAAAATTAATCTATTATTGAAAAATTGTGTACAATATTATTGAATTCAGTTATTAAAAAAGGTGTACAATAGAGAATTTTAACTGGTATCATTCTTCTGGTAAATTCCGGTGCAAATAATGCCAGGGAAAAGTATTTTTTCAGAAACAAAGTTTTTTTAAGGAAATGTATTCTACAGTTTGATTCAGCTGGGTCCCTTATTTATGCCAGCAATATCAAAGTGAGATGATTATATTGATGTGCTGGCTGGATGATGCATCTGTATTTTAATTCCCTTTCACTGTTTCTGAGTGTGCAGGAATCAAGACACAATCTCTGGAGTTCTCCTTACAATGCAGTCTTCTAAAGGATTTCTTTTCACTTTTATTATTCACAACGGATGAATTCCATACCATACTAATCTTAGTTTTATTGGGGCTTTTTGTTATGAGGTATCTGACAGAAGAAATATTAATATTTAAAGTTTTAACACATGAAAAAGAAAAATTAAATTTAAAATTTCAGAATTTAGTAATTTTCAACGATTTCTGAACTATGACTTTAGGAATGAAGAATTTGCATGTGGTAATCTTTCCAGCTTCTTTACTGTGGACTTAGCTTGCTAAGGATTATTTCTAAAATTTGGAACTTTCCTCACTAGAAACTTTCTAATGTTGAAACTTGGAGGTCATTTCTGTATGTGTATCAGCTAACTTTATACAATACATGTAGACATTCATGTTCACATACACCTCTATACACTACTGTGTGCCTATATGCATACACAAATTTCTGTATAAAGAAAACTAATTTTTTACACTTTTTGCAATTACTAATAAGTTAAGAGAAAACAACAAGAGATAAGTATATTTGAGAAAGGATATTCAGACTTCTGAGTAAAGTGAAAATGATGTAAAATTTTTGACAAATGTTTTTCGAGACTTTGGAAATTAAATAGGACTGTGGTGTCCCTTGAAAATTAAAGCATAAGATTTTTCTATGAAATAAGCTATTGTGGTTTTAAAAAACACTGAATAGACACGAGCTTTGAAATCCTACTAAGGGAAGTATGTCATCCATTTTAAAGCTAACACAATTCAGAAATGCTCAGTATAAATTCATTTTTTAAGCACTTAAAATTATCTACACTTTTTTTACTCTACTTTATTTCTTATTTTAAATAATGGAAATTGCATTACAGAACATGTAGGAATGTATCTTTTATTTATTTTTTTTCTAGTTGGTTTGCCTTTCTACATATTATTGTCAGACTTGCTGTGGGGCTCTTTTAAGGGAATGGGTTATGACCTTTTTTTCAAGGTAAATAATCAGATTAGGAGCTCTCTTTCAGAGATATTTAGCTGTCTACTGGTTCAGATGAGCTCCAGGAAAGGAGCTTCAGACTGTGTGGAAAGCAATTTTGACGTTTACTTTTGAAAACTATGGTGGAAAGAAAGAATCATTGCCACTTAGTAGCTTTCAACTTAATTACAGAGGGTTATAAAGCAATAATCAATGTAAAGCAGTAAGAGTAGTTCATATAAAGATTTTAAGGAGGAAGGGAGGAACTATTTTAATTTTTTTCCCCTCATTTATTTTTTTTCTTACTTGCTTTCTTACTTGTTTACCAAAGAATACAGTGAAAAACTATTAGGAAAAAAAGACTTCCATTCTTGCAGGAGACTACATGGTTGCCTCCAGAATGATGGTTTTCAGAGCTCTTTGATGCTATTGTCTTCTAACCATATGGGGACTTTACTGGCTGTTACTATGCAGCTCTTCTGTTATGAAATAGATTAGTGGTTAGACTGCTCACACAAGGGAAATTTAGGCTCATTTCTCTCTACTGTCAGGCAGGATTTCATATCAGAGCTTCCACCTCTTAGTGAATATTAATACCACTGAGTAGCTCATAGACTCTTGCTGGTTGGGGACCCTCACACCATGCACCAAAGATGTGCCACTATTGGAAAGAACACTGGGCCACTTAGACAGAACATAAGTTGGATGAAACCTGTGTATCCAAGTCTGTGATCTACCTATCTTGTGTTTATAAATAATGTGAAGTTCTAGCTCTGAGCCCCTCCCCCACAAACAGATTATATATTTCACATGAAAGGATCACTGGACAAGCTGGAAAATGCTCTGGAACCTGGAACTTCACTGACATTGAAGACATGATCAGCTGATGGACTATAAAGTTTGAGTGACTCATGATGACAGCATGAGTTTAGGATGGCTTGAATTCTTTAGTAACAAAAGTCTGACTAGCTTTTGTAACCCTGAATCTACTACATTACTGATTTTGCTTTTATCTCTGTCATCAATAACTGTCAGTCAAGATCAGAAATCCTCTTCTTTAGACAATACAGTTACAGTAAAATAAAGTTTTTTCAAGAAGTTTGAAAAGCAAACAAGAGTCACTGCCAGTAACTGATATTTTCTGATCCATTGTCACTCTAAATCTTCTGTATTGATGCAAAACATATTTAAAGCTGCTGTTTGTTGATTTTGTAAACATTTTTCATTCATGTGAATCTTCATTCAAGTAGGGATAGGGACTGTAGATGTCAGAGTCTGGTAAATTTGTCTTGGTATATGCTAGGCTTTCAGAAGTAATGAAACAACAAACTTGAAACAACAAACTTTGCAGTTATATAAGAAACTGTGTAAGTAGTTATTAACTTTCTTATCCCAGAGCACCAATCTGTTTCAGACTGACAGCCAAACTGAACAGGTTACACAGAAAGAAAAAAATCTAACCTCCTAAATTTCTTTATATCATGTTTTCTTTCAATTATGGTTCTTTTTTTATCAAAGGACTATCCAGGGTAAACAATAAGGTCCGCTGAAGTATGGGACCTCCCTCTTGCAATAACACTTTTAATTCTTTTCTCAAGCTTTTTATTCTTTTCTCAATACCGTTCCAGAACTAATGGTTATTAAAGAATTCTAATACCAGGGGGGATGAAATTCCTTGTGTTGGAGAGAGACTAGAAGATCTATGGCCAACACTTTTAATAACAAAAAAATGATTTCTTGCAGATAGTCAGAGCTTTGGAATGTGAAAAGTTTTCCAGGAGAGGTAGGTAGATTGCAGGTGAAGTGGCCAAATGGGGAGAATAATCACAAATTAGTTTTTGGTTCTGTGGCTTATCAGACCATTCTACAATTTTTCATTTGTAAAGAGCCACTGGAGCTATAACTGATCATTTGATCAATGCATCCATCTCTTGCAATTCCTCCCCTTCTGTTGCACTGTGAAAATGACAATAAGAGAAGCAGGAATCTACTTTTAATGGGAGTTAGTTTCATCTCCTTGCCTCAGTCTGTCACTAAAAATAGTGATTGTTTTCCTGCCTGTTTGACCTGCTGCTGTGTGAAGAAATCTTGAAGTCATTTCTCAGCCATATTTTTTTGTCTAGTTGATAGGCAAAAAAACCCACAAAAGCAAAGAAGAGCAGGCTTTTATGATAATGTCATCATCGGCTCCCAGCTTCAAACACTTCTGCGGCTTTTGAATTGTCATTTATAACTTGGAACTGAACCGACCCATAATTCCCTTGATGCATTTAGAGAAATTGATAACAGACTGCTTCTTTTATGGCTCAGAGGAGGCAACTCCAATCACATCACTATTGGCAGTCAATATTATTTTCTGACATGGTTGTAAAAGTATAAAGGAGCTTATGGCATTTGTTTAGATGAGGAATGGGCTCTCAAGCTGTGCAGGGGTTTATGGGTCCAGATTACTGAGAACCAAAGGGAATATGATGTTTGCAAACAGGATATGATTTTATTTAAGTTTGGGTTTCATACGTTGCTCCCTGGGGATTGTCCTGCAGACAGAAGAGAATTTCACTTTTATCATATGAAATTGGGCAGCTATCCAATCCCTCCTCCTCTCCCCCCATCCTCAAAAGATACTGCTCCAAACCTGTAATACGTAAAGTCAGGTCTCTAAATTGCAAAAGGAGGAAGTGAGGGAGAACACCACCCTGAAAGAAATCAGACTGCTGCAGAATGAATGCTTAGTGAGCTGAACAGAGTGGTTCATCAGCTAATGAACCCAATTCATCTGAATGTCTGAGAATGGCTTGTCCATATTAGAGAAAGTCCATTGCATTTCCCCTAAATTTGCTGTTATGGTGGTGTAACAGAGATAAGATTTTCTTTTGGGATGAGCTGGTATTGTTTCATTAACTGCTATCATGGTTTCATTAACTGAAGTGTAGCTTAGATCTTTCATATCAGAAAAGAACTTGGCCTGTAAATATCAAGAAAAGAAATGTAAGGCTATAAAGTCTGTAGTTTTACATAATTTACAAAACACTAGTATTTTAAATGCTGAATTTTTTGGTGGTATTCCTTGGTAGCTGGACAGTACTAATCTTTGTCCTGACCACACAGAAAGAAAAAGCAGTAAGAAAGTGATATTTCGCTAATATAAGACTTTAATAAGTTATCCAGGCAGGAAATTGTTTTCTGCTGCTTCTCATTCTTCCCTTGATTTTCTCAGTCTGGGCACAGGTAGAATTTTCAGTCTTTACACAAGATGACTCTTCATTCCTCCTATTTGTATAGGAGCTAACAGTACCAATGTGGTTCCAATATCATGGTACAAGAATGTAAAATTTGAGAAAATATTGCTGATGATACTGTCTCCTTATAGCAGATTTTAGGCTCCAAGCTGCTTAGAGGTCTCTCTTTACATCAGCATGCAAATCTGGCTGTAAACAACTCAGACTGCCTATGGTTTGGGTGCTCAGATAGACATCAGTTCTATGCAATGTTGAAATCAACTTGTGTCCTTCCCCTATATCCCAGGCTGTACCACAACAGGTAGAGCCCTTTCATTAAATCAACAGAAAATGTATCTGTTGGCTTGGGAAAAAAGCAATCTGTTATTCCTAGAAGGTCGTCTACTCAATATGCTGTCTTCCAATGAGGAATCATTAATATACCATAATGCCCATATATTGACCTATAAACTGTAGAGCAGATTGAAGGATATTTCTGAAAATAAGGGACATTTTGACTTTCTAAGTGTCTCTGGCAGCTACACCATTACTAAAAAATTCCAAGATTTAGTCAAAAGAGCCTTCTGGGCACATTGTACTTTAATTAATATATTTTTGCAAGGCTATGTAGGAGTCATAGTTACAGAGAATTAACTGTGTGATATTTTCTGCAGACACCATCAAAATATATGACAAAAAAAGCCATCCTTTTGCCACCCCAAGGCGTGACTTAAGGCCACAGGTGATGGGATTGGAGCAAAGGGTGGAGGTTTATCATTTCAGGGAATTCAAGGATCTGCATGCTCAGTCACTTAGTGCATTTCCAGATAAACCTATTTACACTGTCCATAGGATAAGGAAATGAGGGCACAATGCGCTCCCAGTGTTGCTGGTGAATGCACATTTTAGGTGGTATTCCCCATTAGTTTTGGCAATTCATGAGAGCCAGCTGTTTCACTGGTCTGTGTTTTGTAGGAATGGATACTTAGACATTTTTTTCCTTGGTACTAGACTAGATTAAAATTGTAAACAAAGATGCAGTGCATGGAATGCAGAAAATTATTGTGAAGTTAATGAACTTAGGGTTCACAATAGGGTAAAATTTTATGCATTTCCTCAAATCTATTGTGTTACCGTTATGCATTATGCAAAGAAGCCTTCTTATTTGCCAGAATATGAAACACATACATATATATATACACATACACACACATCTGTTTAATGTAAATAGTGGAATAATAACTATTCCACTATTTCTAATACTATTCACTCTCCCCAGACATAATCACACAACACACATGGATTTGATGGGAATTCTGCAACTAAAGCAGAATTCACAACTGTATTTTAAAAGCACATCTTGTGCTTACTGATTGAATTCAGCCCCCAGCATGGGCAGAAAAGCTCTCTGAAGAGGAAATGTTCATGTATTGCTTGTCTGAATAAACACCAGGTTCTATCATATAGCTCCATGGTGGCCTCTAGCACAAGGATCATCTACATCCAAGAAGAAAGCTGAAATTCTATATTGCTAAAATGTGCTCAGCAGTAAATGATGGCACTTCTAAAAAACAAGGCTTGAATTCTACCCAGAGCAGTTTTATTTTCTGTAACTGTATGCCTTACAACTGACTGCACATTGCTCTATCTGCCCATGAACTCCTGGAAACTGCATGATCAGACATAAGAAGGCAGTTGCACAAGCATTTTCACACACTAATCCATTAAATACTAAAACAAATGTCAAGTTAAATTAATAGAGTACTCAGAGCTGGGTCTGAAAGTGCAGTAACATTTTTACAAGCATCTGGTGATATATGCCACATAGCTGAGACTTGAATCTGGGCCTAAGTGTTTTATTTATGAGTTTTTTCTAAAAACAAGTTCTAATCCACATCTAATCCATGCTATCCTCCCTCCATTCCCTCTACCAATATGCACACATCACTGTTTAGGGTGTCTAACTAATGCTTTATGAGACCCAGAGATTCTGAATGCCTGTCATAAAAAGTAACAGAATCAAACTATTTCTTCTGAAGATATTACTCTATTCAGGCTTCAGGTCAACCTAGACTGATTCTTTTCTGATTCTTATTTTTGAATATATAGTTATTTATTTTTTAATACAAACCTCACATATTTGCTTGCATTTTTATAAACCTTTAGGTGAATTGCATTTGTACAGCAGTAGTGGTGTGACATTTTTATCTGTTGCTGACTACATCAGTAACTCTGCTATGTATGACATTATAATTTTTACATAGGTCTTTTTGTACTGAGTAGTTTCTGAAAATGGGTTTTGATTTAACATAACTTTACAAGTTAGATCAATATTGGCAGGTTAAACTTGAAAAATCTTAAATATTCTGCATCGAATGGGTGAATGTACTATCCACATTCCTTATTCTTGTCTGGAAAGAGGCTCTGAGGATCAGAGTTATTAGTGTCTAAAACTTGTTTTAGAAGTCCATTTCCATTAATATTATTGCTGATAAATTCTTCTACTGGAATTACTCAAACACAAGAGAGAAACCAATGCAAACATTATTGAATTCCATGAGTTTTGTTTAAGCAATGATTTGTGATCATTCTTTGAATTGTTGATCCCACTAGAGCCTAAAGATCGCATCCCCTTCAAAATTTAGTTGTAAAGCACACCGGTAGGCAAGTATGAAAAGCTGATATTCTGAGTACTGTCTATGACAGGCATTTTTGATTAAAGCAGATGGAAATGCCTTTGACAGGAAAAAAAAAATCCCTGATACGGCTGTAAAATAGCAGTAAAAATAAAGGAAGATCACTGTAAATATTTTTTTCCTAGAATAGCCTACTTTTATACACTTGATGTATGCAGGATTTATGGAAGAGACATCAGCCATGCAAACTTTTTCTCCTTTGTTCCTTAACGAGAGAGATGGCTGACAGGCCATTCATTACAAGTTGTTCCTTGGAGATGATGTGCACACCTTCACTTCTTTAGTCATGGTGAGATGAAACAGCAGTGGAGAGCACGATGAGGACCTTGTGCTTCTTAGTGAAGAATGATTACCAGGACATCTGTAGGAGTGGGAGGTGAGAGCTATGAGTGTGACACCTGGGAAGCTGCAATGCTCATGGTCAGGAGCAAAGTATCATAAACTTATGTGCTAGTGTTTACTGGCATCAACTGTCTCCAAGAATGACAGACTCCTTCCTGGAAGTGATATCAAAATGCCACACACAAACACACAGTTTTTAGAGGTTGCAACACTCCAGGAAAAGATTTAATTTCTATTTTCATGCCAGGGAACTAAAAACACCCAGTGATGGAAATATATTTGCTCTGGCATAAGTATAAGACTGTGAGACTCTGAAAGCTTTTAAAGCTAAAGCACAGGAATTGGCTCTGCAGTACACAAGCTTTATTAAGTGGCAGTATCACTGAGAAGGTCTGTAGTGTCCTATATTATTTCACACAGATTTCTTAAGCATTTTGTTTAGCTTACTAGATTTTATTTACTTCTCAGTTTTATAATCACCTATATCAAAGGAAAGTGTGGGGTGGATTTTTTTTTATGTTGTATTTTTTCCAGATTTGTGTTGAAATGTATCCATCTGAAACATATACTTGATTAACTTAGACACATGAACAGTTGATCCCAACCTCTGCTCTTTATAGAAAGGTCAAAGAATCCTTTAACAGTACTATAAAAACCTCTGCTTTTTAACCTGTTATCCAGGACATTGCTGCTATCAAAGGATCATCACAGGTCAAAATTTCCATGAGCAGGTAGATGACAGAATGTGTTTTTAACTATTCTCAGAGAATAAGTAGAATATCTCTGGTAAGAACATGTGGTAACTCAAGAAGCACTGGTTTTGATTTTTATGATGATAACAGTTGTGCAAAGAATCCAGAGCAGCATGAGCAATTCAGTATATTTTTAGTTCCTTTTAGGGATCACTTTTATATTGCAGTATAGTTAACAGTGGTGGTATATTTAAGGCAACTTCGGAGTTTGCAATGATTATTTAAGAAAGAGAAATAACTCACAAAGATGAATACACCATGGTGGGTGTGAAAAATGGATGGGTGTGTCAGACTGCAAGCAGCATCTCTGTTCAGCAGAACTGTGATCCAGTGACCCTTAGGCAGATCCCAGGAGGTTTCTGGAGGAAGGAGAACTGAAGCAGAGGATGAAGAGTGAAGAGATTCTCTAACAGAGGAAGGGACAGGTAAAACAAAAGGCAGTTATAAATATCTTTTAAAAATGTTTTAGACTATTATTTAAACTACTCCACTTCAGCCGTATATGTGCAACAACCTGAACACAGTATATAGTTAGTAACTTTCAAATTTTATAGTCAATCTTCGTTAATATGTAATATTCCAGCAATGAAGGGTTATGGTACAAGCTTTCTGTCTGCTGAAACACCGCTGCTATGAGGCCTTTTGTTTCTTAGCTTGCTTTCTGTATGCTTAAAGTCCTCACTGTGAAGGTCAAGTTATCACAGAGATATTTTTTGCAGGAAACATTCATATCAATTCCTTTCCTAGTGCAAAGAGGGGATTTTCTGCACACAGGGCTTGAAATATTAGTTGCACTCAGTCAGGAAAAGTTACCTACATTTCTTTTCACTTAAGTCATCCTCTTCCTCTTTAATGCCTCCACATCCACTTCAGGGACAGGTAGCTTAATTTCTATCATCTGTAGCTTTACAGAGTATTAGCTTTGCTACACATGCCAATGATTGAGTTATACTAGATGTGCTTGAAAAAGCCTGCAGCCTACAGTGCTCATTCAGGAAACTGGAAGTGAAGTAAATCCATATGTGTGTTAGAAAGTCAGTGTTCAGATAGGACTCATGTTTTCTGGCTCTTGGTACTTTCATGCACAATTCTTCTTTGAAGACCTGCGTCAGTGATAGGAGTTTTGATAAAGAAATTTTTGCTGTGCTTATAGTTTAACATTGACATTTTGATGCTTTAAAAAAAACATTATTTTCTTTCTGGTTAGATATTCAGAATGTTTTCCTACCCTTACAATTTTTAAAAGACTCTTAAATGAAAATAATATATATGATTAAGCAGGAAAAAAAGGGCAAATATTCTGTGGCAGCATTAAGCTACAAACACTATATTATCTGTAGATTTTGTTTAACATTTAAAAAAAATACTAATCAAGATAGGGGTTTTGCTGAATACTTTGGCTGCTCCAAAACACTCGCTGAGCAAAAGTAACCTCTTGGAAAATTCCTTCTGACTTTTTCCTAGTCTTGTGATTCAGAAAGCATCACTTTGTCACAAATTCATGCACACTCAGCATCTAGATAGACTGTCATATATGTGTGATATATACATGAACTAGAACCAGAAACCACAGTGTCTAATCCTATTCCATTTAATTCTACAAAATCCAACCATTTCATCTCATAGGAATTAAGAAAAGCATATCTAGTAGAATTTTACATAGCTGCATTTCATATACAGCTTGACAACTGGCCCAGCTAGTAGCTCTAATTCAATGGGTTGACCACTTATATCACTGTATTTCAACAGCAGTTCACAAAGTAAACACCGCGTAACAACAGAAGAAAATTTAAACCGTTTAAACACCTGAAACATTTAAGGCTATACACAGAACTAACAGATATAAAATGAAGTGAAATGCCATTTTCCAGTCACTACAGATAAAGTGTTGGCTGCACGATGAAGGTGTTTCTAGGTCGTTCTTCATGAGATGTTCTTCAGAAATTCAGTCTTAATTATGCATGAGTTCGTAATAGAATTTGACATCTAAGTTTATAATACTGTACCATTTCAGAGTAATTATTCATATATTTGCATTAGTTTTCTTGTCCTACAATGACTGTGCACTAAGGTATGCAGTTTCAGTTGGCTACCCCTGGCATTAAGAGTTTACCATTCATCAGATGGAGCATGCCCAAGGGGTCAGCTGAAATATCCTGAATTTCTTGTGTACATTTAGGTGGCTATTTTCAATTCCTCAGGAAGTGCTGTTTTGTTTCCTTGTTGCCCGTTTTTACTTCCAGTCCAGGGAAAATTAGGTAGCAGTTATTCCAGTGGTCTGAAGGAAAATTTTCAGTGGATTATATTTGATCTTACTGTCCCAGTTCAGTCTTCTCACACTCATCTGAAAGTAGAAAATAACAAATGTCGTATCTTGGCCAGTACAATGTTCAGCTTTCAAAAGCTGCAGAGAAAGCTGGCTCATGTGTCAGAGCAGATAACTGTCTTGAAGGGTGGGTACTCTCAAGCTGTGGTTACAATTTTAACTTAATCAGCCTTCCTGGAAATGAATCATAGTCCCTTTGAGGATGCAGGCTCCTGCTGGTGCCCTGGTGTACTGAGCAGCTGCCATTGAATCATTTTCATCAGCCACTCCTTCATGTTAACCTTAATTTGCTAGCCATAAAAATGGTAAGAAAGCTCTCCCTCCCACCTCTCTTGTTAATACTTTTTATTTAATGTACTGCACAGTATTTTTCAAACTTTATTGTGGTTTGATTAAATTGATTTAACCAATGACCTCTTCTTATTTATTTCCTTATTTGTTTGAAGAATGAATATTGACTCACAGTTGCTTTAAAGCAATAGCGAGGCAACCTGAAGCTCTGCCTAATGTTAAATACATATTTCCCCCCCACACACACTTGGTTTCTTTCTTATTTCTTGTATTTTTCTTAGTTACCTATTGATGTGTGTGTCTTTGGGAGCACTAAATTCATCTAAATCTCAAGCTATCAATCTGCAAACCAAACATAACAAATCATCCTGTACCAGTCTGATGTTGCTTAATTGTGTTTGTACAGCATTTTGATCTTCTTACATGAAAACACTGTGTGCTGTTATTACTGCTATTCTAATCTTTACAAGTGAAATCCAGTCCTATTCAGGCCTACTTTGAAAACATGATCAAAATGCTAGAAAACTCGGGTCCAGTATATTGAAAAATAAATTCTGTTTCATAGCTTGAAATGTAATATTATTGTAACAGTAATGGTGAAGACATTTGACAGGTGTAGAGAAGATCAAGCTTCTTTCTGTTTCAAATGACTAATCAGAGAAATTCCTCAGAACCTTGAGAGCTGAGCAGCAGTTGCATCCATTTTCAATTACTTGATTTCTTTTTTTTTTTTTTTCTTAAGAAATTAGGAACAGAAGCTTCTGGTTTGAACTGAAAACACGCCTCATTGTGCTTGGAAGTTGTCCAAATAGCATCTGCCACAGTATTTTGTCTATTCCTAAACGTTTTTCTTTTCATGATAAATTTGTATGGTATGATACAATTAAATGCACTTCCCATGGAGCACCGAGGAAGTCTGGTTGTCTCTTTGGCTGTCTTCAGACTATTTTACACCATCATGTCCACTTGTCATAATATCATATAAGGGGTATAGAACATTTCACCGATATATTTTTTGTAATTTTCTGCAAATAAGTAGTTATTAGATTTCAAAAGTAAAATTTTAGAATGCCAATTGAAGCTGTAGAACAGTGCTGCTTATCTATCTTTATACTATATCCCTTATTTTATACTTCTGTTTAATATAGTATTCATGCAATTTTTTACATGTCACACTTGCTTACTCAGAAGAAGCAAAGGACAATTTTCTCTGCTTTTAATAACCATATTGAGTTTCAAAGTGGCACCTAAAGCCTTTCAGCCCAAATTTATTAGTTCATCAAAACGGGAGATACAGCAAGGGGCGCCTTTATTTTATTCGTGGTTTTGCGTTTTTTTTTTTTTTCTGTCTTATGGCAAGTGTGAATACCGAAATGAATTTAAACAATAATTTGGGTTGCAGTCACGTGAAAACGACTAATGCCTGGGTAGGGAAGATGAGAGCCTTTAGCTTTCAAAAAAAGAAAAGGGGTGAGTTTTGATGGCAGATGTTGCCTGTGCCTGCTGCTGGAGGCAGCGGTGGCCTTCCCTGATGGATCCTTCATCCCGGTGCTGGCACATCCCTGTCCTCCACTCTCCTGAGGACACAGCATTCGGCATCTGGCTGCTGGTGGGCAGGCTGGGCTCGGCCCAGCCGGTGTAACGCTGTTTGTAATGAGAAATCTAAACAGGGAATGGCAGCGAGGCATGACAGGAATGTGTTTCCATTGGAGAAGCCCGTGCAGAGAAAAAGCATAAGCAAAGCCATGTCCAGAAGGCCTTTCAGCTGGCCAGGACGGAAGACTGATGTTATTGTACGCGGGCTGTCACGCTGCCAGCCCTCCCTCACAGGTTTGTTTTCTCTCATGCTCTCCCTCTCCCTCTCCCTCTCTCCCTCTCCTCTGCCTTCCTCCCGGGGCCGGCTGTTTGCTCAGGTGGACAGTGACACCGTTTGGAATGAGCTGCACTCGGCCGGGGCGGCACGCATGGCGGTGGGCTGTGTCATCGAGCTGGCGGCCCGCGTGGCCTCCCGGGAGCTGAAGGTGAGGTCCGGGCCATGCCGTGGGTGGGAGAGATGGGAGGGGGGGATGTGGGCGGCGGAACCCTGGGAGGGAGGGAGGATGGAGGGGAGGCATCCTTCAACTACTCCACTCCAGGGAGGGCGGCGGGAGGAGGGCTGGGAGGACGGCCACGGAGGTGTGGCAGCTCAGGAAGCTTCTCCAGGCCACGCTGCCCATACGCTGCCATAGGCTGTGGTGGGTGCTCCCGAGGTGAAGTCATGCACATCATCCGCCACTACCTTTTGAAGTGATTTTTAAGTTTTTTCAAAACGTTTTGAAGATGTTTGCTTAGTTGCACGGCATAACCTAGGGATACCACCCAGAGAGAGGAGAGGTAAACAGTGTTGTGCAGGCCAGAGGGAAGAGAGAGGAGGCTGGTGAGGAGAGCCATGACCTGGAGGTGCCTTCCCACCCAGCTGACTGCCCCACACTCTTCTCCCCGGCCCCCTTTCCTTTGCTATCTCTGCGCCCTGCGATCTGCAAGGCATGATGTACAAAATCCAAATTATCCCCAGTCTAAACAATTTATAAAAGCTCCAGACCTGACGGACTTTGACATTTTATTTGGTATTTTAACAGCCCTATTTAAAGGTACACCATATGCGACCGGAGTGCAGGCTTGCCCCAATAAACATTGTTGGAGCTAACATGTCTCATTAATGAAACTGTTTATTCACTTTCCAGTCCAACTACTAATGGGAATGGTATTTTCCAGTCATTTCCAAAAGCAAGACAGAAATACACATAATTTACATCGTATGATGATTTTTAAAATTCAAAAATGCATTTGAACATACAAATTTTCTTATTTCAGTCAAAATACATTAGCTACATATTTGGGAGGGATGCATATGTTTTTGTGCATATGTATACACAGACATAGAAGACACAGGTAAATAAATGATAGTGTGCCCTGGTGAAATGTAGTACTATAACTCTGAACCAATCAAATACTGTTAGTAAAATTTCATATTCAGACACCAAATTTATTAGTCAGGTATTACAAAAAATGTACAAATTTTGACATATAGATCAAGAACAGGGAGCATCATATGGTATCCTATTGTGCATCCTTATGGATACTTCAATCCATTACGCTTTTTGGGCACAGTAGGATTCAACACACGACTCACTGTGCTTTACTCTCACACAATGGGATTAATGAAAGCAAAGGATTTTTAAGCTAGTTTTTACATCTGGAATGGTAAGACCCACATCCGTTTCTAAGTCTTTGTGAAAGCAAGTTGTGATGATAAGAATAATGAGATAAATCCTGTGTGCAGCTGACATGAGCAGGGTCCTCTGCAGAATCTTTACTGCTTACCTCTGCACATTTGTCCTGTCATGCTACAGTATGAATGTTCTTGGTTGTTTATGTATGTGTGATGGACAGTCTTGTTCTCTGGAGACTTTCAAGACCCATCTGGATGCATTTCTGAGTGACCTGCCCTAGTTTTGGTACTGCTCTGGCAGGTGGGTTGGACTTGATGATCTTCAGAGGTCCCTTCCAACCCCTGACATTCTGTGATCCTGTGAGAAGAATCAAACATCAGCCACAGTGAGTTTTTGGTTGCTATTGGTGTTGCAACAGTCTGTAAACGAATCTTAAATTTGCTACTAGTTTGTATTTAGCTGTAAAATTATTGATCCTAAATAGAACCTTTGGCTACAGTGCAGGAAGCTGAATCAGTCTCATGCAGCTTTTGGTTCAGATATAGGAAGGGTAATTGTTCAGTAGGTATACAACATTGTTGGCTTTTATAAAAACATTTAATAAATAGGAGTGGAAAGGATTTGCTGTGGCAGAGAATCAGGAATATTCATGCCATTCCTGCTAAGTGTTTATCTAACCTATCTACTTCTAGCATGAAGCCCAATGACTTCCACACCACCATGCCAACTATAGGAACTAACAATCCACCTGTGGTATTTGTAATTTAAAGTTATGGAAAGGTTTTTAAGGACTAACTGACAGAAGAAAAGAATGATAGCAGAAGTTCTGGAAATCCATTGATCCTGGAATTAGCTATTTGTGAAGAATCCTATGTTTGTCACTGCTTCCTCACAAAGCTGGGTTTTCCTGGCAAGTTAATCCCAACAGCCTCATATGATAAATGGCAGTAGGGGGGGGGGGGTGTTGCAGTGTATTCTGGGGTCTTCTACATGGTATTCAGGATGAGATTTTAGGTAGCAGTAAGATTTTAGCCCCACAGACCTGTACGTTCCAATCTACCTTTCTGGCTTAACATGTTGCTGTTCCATCTTGCTGCTCTTTTACCAATAGAAACATAGATTTTGCATTGATCAGTTATTTCTAATATAGGGAAAATGCCAATTCTGTACTGCACTTGTGAAATTTTGACTGGAAATAAGTGACGTTGACCACTTCCATGTGCATTCATTGAGCAACTATGCATGTGAAGCAACCATTTGAGGCCTGTACAGTGAGTACTAAGTGGGAGGATTAAGCTCTGATGTGAATATGGAATAGTCTGCTGCAGCTTCAGAACCTTTGGATGACAAAAAAAATGCCTTCCAAGACTCACGTGTAAGCAATAACAGCTCTGCAACTTGTAAACAGCAAGATGAGAGAAATAAAGAAACCTGCTGTATCTTTTCCCTGGAGTTTTATTGCTGTGGATTTGCTATCAGATGGTGCCCTGTCATTTTGGTGTCATCTTAAGTAAAAAAATGTTAATTATGAGACAGGACATGCTGACTTGTTCTAAATTCACACAGTTCCCTTGGAAGAGCTGCATGTCCTGAAGTTCACAAAGTCAGACTTGCAAGACACAGCAAGGACTTCCCACAGGGCAGTGCTCCAGATTGCAGCAGCAGAGGCAGTGGATTATCTGCTCACTTCATTGGAGAATCACAGATACCTTTATCTGAAACAAGCATTAGTATAACCTCAGAGTAAAACTAACTTGCATAGACCAAGTCTGAGAAAAGAGGCCACATGAATGAGACACTGAAGCAATTTATTTAACAAATGCTTATCTGACATGAGAATAATCAAATTTGTCAGTGTAAGTGGGTATGAACAGCCCAGATATTTCTTACATCTTCATGAATCGATATATTTGCATTTTTAAAAGTCTAACATAGTTTTCCTAAAATAAAAATTACTTTAATAACTTATTTAATGGAAATGTATTCAATTAATTAAAAAACGCTAATGCTTCACAACACTGAAAATAAGTCTTCACTGGCTAGTTGGACCATAGAAACTAAGAAACATAAACTGCCCTGGACTGACTGGTGTCTGACATTTAAAATCCATTTCAGGAAGCACTAGACATTTCAATTTCCATGCTTACTCCATGGTTTCTACTAATATCACTTGCTATTGCACAGTGTGACAATAATAGGTTTGAACTTTAGGTATGTTGCTAAGGGCTGAGAGTACAAACTACATTAGGAAAGTCTGAAGAACAATTGAGAGATTCACTACAGAGCTGAGCATGGGTCAAACTCATACACAAGGCAAAACATTCTCTACCCTATTCTGAATTTCCTGAGACTATCAGTCCCATTTCACAAAGGTCTCATCTGAGAACAGCAACATTTTGTCCATCTGATTTGGACAGTGTTCAAAAACTGACCAGGAGTCAGTTTTGAACTACAGTTTTCTACACTGTAGTTCAAACCCCTTGTGAGACATCAGGTTTCTTTGATCTCCTTGACTAATGGGGAAAGCATCAATATGACAGTGGTAAGGATGAAAAGATGATATTCTGCCTCTGCTGAAATAGTAGATCACCGTGGTGGTGTTTTTTTAAAAGTCAAGACAAATCATTCCTCCACTGTGGAACTTTAATATCAATGGTTTTTATTTGATTAAAACAAATAATCACAATTAGGGTATTAGGAGGTGTTTTTTAAATAATATAATGAGCACTCACTGAGATTCACTTGATGCACTTTTGAGATAATATTTAATAGTGAATAAGGAATCACACAACTGAAATATATACTATGATATACATGATGTTGAAAGCCACATTTTTCCTTTTCACATTACTTTATTTACATATATAAGAAATGTCATCTTGGCAATATTACAGTAGGAGGCTAACATAAAGAATGCATGAAGGTAACCCTTTCTCAAGTTTTAATAGTTGAGGAGACCTGCTGATGCATGATGAGGTATTTCTGTCACATGGAGTTGGTGCCACAGCTCTCCTACCTGTTTTTCTGTATCTACCTTTGCTCACTTCTCCATCCTCCAACAGATTTATGTAGATGGTTTTTAATCTGCTGGTTGACCAGAGATCTTTATAAGAGCAGAGTATGTGGAACTGGGTGAATGTAATTCCAGCAGTCATTAGCTATATCAAGTAAATAATTTTAATAGATAAGTCATATGATATATTCCTTGGGGCCTGGGGAAGAAATACAGGAAGTGCCCTGCACATGATTTCTTGCATGCAGTATAGATCATGAGCTTGGAAATCGTTTTCTCTAGCTTCAATCTAATGAAAATACCTTTAGAAAGAGGGCCCTAAAAAGCCTGTGTCTGCAGAGAGAGCATTTCTTTCCTGGAAGTGTCTCCTAAGCATCTCCTTCCTCACTCTGTTGCCACAGGAAAATAGGGATAATACTAGAAGGAAAATGTGAAAGGAAATGGTGCCTGTGGGGACTCAGGCTATAACACACATCCTACAGAACCAAAAGGCAGCTCTGCAACTGGCAGTGTCCCAGTCACTGCTCTACAACAGAGAGACAGATTCCAGGAACATGTGGTCTGATGACTTGGTGGCTCTCTGCTGCCCTGTATGCTGTCTTGCCCCGCCTTCCTGCTTTTTTTTCTACCCTGGGCTGGCTCTTTCCTTTACATCCACTCTGATACTCAGCTGAGTTCCCCTCTCCTCCCTGGCACCATGAGACTTCATTCACAGGCAGCTACACACAAGGAGACTCTCCCCTTGCCTGCACAGCAGGCACTTCCCTCCTGCTGCTGAACTGGACCAGTACGGAGGTCATCAAAACCCCACGTGAGGCAAGCCTTAGAGAAAAATAAAGGAGGGTTTCTTCATCTGCCTCTCTCCAGAATCTCAAATTTCATTTATAACTTTTAGAGCTTGCAGAGAATCTCACCTTCAGTGTTTAGCTTGCCAAATTATTATTTTTTCTGAAAGAGTTTAGATTGTTGATATTTCTAATTTGTTAACCAAATTATTCATGCTGATGCTGACACCTTTTTTTGTTGCCATATATTAGGTACTTATTAAATTACTTATTCTACTTCTAAGAAGTTGTAATTCAGATAATTGATTACGTTAGCTTGATGATTTTCCAATAATGATCAAGCAAGCATCAAGCACTTTGTTGAATAATTTCCTTCACCATATTATTTGTCCTTGTAATTATTGCTTTATTGTGTGCTGTTCTGTGAACATTAAATGTGTATTAACTTCTTTTCTGATAAGAAATTTTACATTTCTCTGTCTGTCCCTTAATATCTTGCAATTGAAAAACAGGAAAAAAAATGCCAATGAAAAATATACCTCAAAAGAGTATACTAATAAGAACCTATTTTTTCAATGGAAGATGACTTTCCACGATAATGGGGAACTCACTGGCAGAGCGGACCATGGAATTACTGAAAATCTAAAGGGACAATGTGAAATAGTGTTCTTCAGCCTCATATGACCTCATTCAGTACTGTTATAGATGGAATTAATTAATTTAAGTACAGTAACTACCATAAGGATTACTGTCCAGTTTACTTTGCACATCCTTTAAATATGTCAACCCCAGTCATGGCAGCACTCTTTCCTATGATAGAAACATGTAAGCACCATATATTTTCAATTTGAAACAGAAGAGACCTCGACAATACACTAGCAAGAGCTGATAGAATTTTTATGGTTATTCCCTATTTTTAAAAGAAGTTTGATTGAATTAAGAATCATTTTTGCAAAAAAATACTCAAGAAAAAAGGCACAGAAATTAAAAGCATGGTCTGAGACTGTCCTGAATATCCACTTCAACTGAATTTTGTTCAGAACAAGCCCTTTCTCTACCTTACCCTAGGTATGTGTGTGTGTGTGTCTGCATACACAGACAAAAAGTAGCCCTGTTAGTAGTTAGGAAGTGAATATTCACCCATTTAACAGAATTAAAGCAACTGAAATTAGTTTCCTCTGAACCAGAATCTGGCATTTTCCAGGGATGGTTCTTTATGATATGTCGGGTTGAATCAGTACCAAAATAAACCTTCTGTGTTTGGCCATTGCTATTCTGGTATCTTTGTATAATCTGTGGATAATTTACATTGAATTTGAAACTCATTCTAACTGAGCTTGGTTAATACTGTTCTCAGGCCTTTGTCACACAGAGCTAGGGAGGAACCATGATACAGTGAATTATACTAATCTAGTGAATAAGGAGAATTAACTTAATCATCCCCTTCCCCCCTCAGTGTCTTATTTTTCTAGTCTAAAAGTATTCTGTATAAAAATAACTCAATCATCTTTCACAGCTTTACTGCTATGTTTTCTTAGAACAAAACCTAAAATGAACTATCTTTCTAAAGACATAATAAACAAAAAGAGCTGAAATCACTGTCTCCCTAGGCCCACAGTGTCCTCCTTCCAGTAAAGCTTCAGGCCAGCAAGGTCTCATGTCTGTCTGAACAACCCCACACAGCTCCTCTGGTTAGCTACTCAATTCCCCTTTCTTGGGAAATGTCCTGTGCTCAGCTCCACCCGTGGGCCCTGCCCTACCCTTGTTTCTAGCTCCCAGTTTCACCCTCTGCCCTATAACACTCTGTATCTGTCTTAAAAAAATACCTGAGGGGTGTGTGGCAGCCACAAAGAGGCATTTTTTTCAACGCCTTAAGACACAGCATCTTTAGCAATGCATAGTGTGTAAGAAAAAATAATGAATGTTTATTTTGTTAGTGTTAAAGATATGATTGATGAATGCCATCAAAGTTACCAATGAATTTTCATAGATAGTAATTCGTATTCTTTGCTTTTAAAAAGTTACAAAATTACAAATTTTTATATGGAACCATCTCTTAGATGCTTTATCCCAGTAATTATGGTTATATTTAAATCTGAATGACTATTATTATTTCATATAGCAGTACAACTTTAATTATATGTGTGGTAGGTAGCTTATCTCCATGACCACTCTGTACTTGAAACTCTTACTCTGCTTTCTTTCCCAATATAGTTAGCACTAGCTATGGCTGAACAGGCCATCACAGTTGTATAGAAGTTATCCAGCAAGCACCAACTTTTCCTGTATATTTTCTGGTACTACCATCCAAGACCTTCAGGAAAGCAGACAGGGAACTCTTTGTTTCCATCACAGAGTTAAATGTTTAATGTTCATTTTTGTTCTTGGCCTCCACCAGCTTCATCTGCAAGACAAAATGGGTATTCCCTCAAGTCCATTACTTTTTTCTTGGCAAATCTACGTGCTACTAATACTGCTCTGTTGAATCATGGGTTCTTGTTCACTGCATTCGTAGACCCCCAGGGCCAGATACTGACTTCTGCTCTGGCAGTATGAATAGCTTGTAAAATTGTCCTAAACGGGTACCTGAGGATTGCTTCAGCCTTATACCACTCACTCTTGTGCTTACCCTCCCTGCTGGATGGTATAGCTTGGAATCATGTTACAACAGAAGTGGCTCTTGGTAAGAATATGGTTGTCTTCCTCAGGGTACCAGTTGCTTTAGGCAGCCAAGACTTAAAGCAGTTCTGATGTTTATTACTGTAGAGTTAACTAAGACAGACATGTCATGGTTAAAGATGGCACAAAGACCACTTCAAGGGTTACACTCTGTCAGATGCACTGCATGGAGCACCTTTTAAATTTAAATGAATAGGGGTTTGTACAATTTAAAAATACAAAGCTGTGTATATGTAAAACATAAAGAATATCAGGTCTGACAGGAGAACTGGATACATTTCTGTGTAATAACTGAAAAAGTTTCTGCAAGAATTGAAGTGTTGTTAGCTTCAGTGACTTGCTTCTCATTCTGAAGCCTGTGCACATTGAAGCAAAAATAGAACTTTTCCATTAAAAACAAGCGCATGTCCAAGAATGCACTTTAAGCACTGTTAATTTTCAGAGCTAAGGACTAAATAGGTTAAGAGATTGACACATGTAGGAAACAGAAACTCTAACACCTGACTTTTGGAGGGTTTTGAGGCCCTGAATTATGTACCTGGTCTCATCACGGAAAACATAGAGGTCACTGAGACAGCTGTCCTTCCCATTCTGTGCAGCTGCAATTAGCTAGTGCATGAGACAAAGTTCTGCTGAGAAAGTTGCTCATTACTAGGAATTACACCCCTTTTCTGGAAAGCCTTTTTTCAAAGGTTATGAGTTTCTGGATAGAATCATAGAATCACAGAAAAATTGAGCTTGGAAAGTGATCTCAGGAGTTCATCTGGTCCAATCTGCTGGGTGATCTACACCCTGCTAGTTGCCCAGGACTGTGGCCAGATGGCTTTTGTATATCTCCAGAGATGGAGGCACCACAACCTTTCTGGGCAACTTGTCCTATTCCTTGGCCACCCTCACAGTAAAAGAGTATATTCTTATGTTCAGGTGGAGCTGCTCCTATTTCAGTTTCTGCCTTTTGCCTCTTGAATAGTTGGAAGAGATGGCATTGCTTTTCCATACAGGGATTTACAATACAAGAGCTTCAATTACTTCTCTTTTCAACCATTCATCTTTTCAATCCATTTTTGAACTCCATATAAAACTTTCTTGTCTTAAATTTGAGATTCAGTGGTGCTGTTTTGTCTTCTGTTGAAGGGTTTCTATTCTGCAGGAAAAAATTAAATTGATTTTGAATAAGAACTGAGGAAAAACTCACAAAACTCATTTAGACTTAAAAGATGTCTCTATATCTACTTTATGCACTACATAATCTAAAGATACAAACAAAGATGGGAAGAATATTTACAAAACCATTCCCATGTTCAAGAAGGTGTTGAACTTGAATTTTTTACTGCTTCAGTAAGTGCTCATGGAGCGCCTGCTGGGGTTCATTGCTATTTCTTGCATAGCACTGGCTTTTCTTTGAGTCAACAAAAAGTCAAATGGTTTTACCAGAGTAGTACCAGGCTGAAGCTAGTATGCACTGCTTGTCAGCCAAGCTTCTCACCGTTCCTGGAGCTCCAGACTGGATGGGTCACTGTTGATCTACTTCAAATGGAGACAGAGAAAGCTCCTCACTGTCAAATGAAGGGAAGAGTGATTTACACCATATTTTGCCTTAGGGAAAAATTGTTCACGTCTAGTTTTACCTCTTTGTAGAACAGAAACACCAGTAGAACTCTGATGTAGATGGTCAGTCCCATGCTCTGGAGTTAACTACCTGTGTTATGGTATTGTCTTGAATGCTTGTCTTGGAAAGGTTGAGGGAGAAGTATAAAAGATACTTAACCACAATATAGCCCAACATTCTACACCAGTACACTACAGAGAGGAACACACTGTACCACCAAAGACAAGGCCTCAGTATGATATATACCTCTGTTCTTTGGAAATAAATATACAGCTACTGTTTGTCATCATGAAAGAAGAGAACATTTAGTTTACTGTGAAAATAGACTAACATATTTTCTTAGCTTTCATTAAAGATCCAGCTAAGTGGGTCTACCTGCAATGGGTCTTCAATGTAAGCTGAGATTGGGCAGACTTCTCTTTGTTTGTTGTTCAATCTGCACATATTTTAAAATATCTCTTTTCAGACTTTACTCTTTATCCTCAAATTTAACTAAAAGTAATCATATAATGGCTGAGACATGAATCCTTTTTCTAATGTTCATGTCTGTCAGTCACTTTAATGTTCTGTCTACACAAAGGTGTCTGTATCCTAGTATAAATAAGGCTCTGTACAAAAATGCTTTCAATTTATGTGTGTTGGCTTCATTTTCAACATATTCCTCTGTGTTAGTCTTTCTATCTTTAAAGCAGATTTTTGCCTTTCTGTCTACTGTTATGAGCTCACTGTCTGGTATTTAAATATTGCTCAAATAAATGAACTCACGTTCCTTGCATTAATGTACACTGTCTTCATGCAGAATTTTAAAGTTGGAAAAAAGAAGCATTTTATCAATTGCACAAAAGTTGCTGTTAATACTGTATAGTAACTAGTTTTCATCTTTTGGTAAAACTGTATTAGATTACATGCTTTATCATCAATATGTTTAATAAAAAAAAAAAAAGAAATAAAAAATTTCCACCTGAATACCGAATTTCTTGTAAAGTTAAAATACATAAAAAGTGGTCACAACACTGATGTGAATGTCCTGTGTGCTCATGGAGAACTCTAATAGGTAACTTAAACTCTGATAGCAGAAATTAACTATCTGTAACAAAACAGTCTTCTCAAAGCAAGGGAACAGAAAAGAGACGCCTATATTGCAACTGTCATGTTGTCAAAAACAGCAGTGTTGATTTTTTTTTTCTCTCCCTGTATTGCCCCATGAAATCTACTGAGATAATCATCTTAATTATATTGATCTTTTGGGAAGGCTGATAAAGTTGGATGATAATGAGCTGTGAGCTGAGCAGCGGCAGCTGTAAGCCTTGCATGGACTTTTTCCAAATTCTCACAGATATTGAGAGAAAAAAATACCAGCAGCATGATGCTCTTTCTCTAAAAATGCCTTCTCTGTGTCTTTTGTCCTTTTGTTATCTGTAAATTTCTCAGCATACCCATACATTGTTTCTTAAAGAATGCTACAAGTGGATTCTTTGCAGAATTCTTCTTTAAGTCATAGTTTGTGTGAAAAGGAAATGTTAAAAAAACCCTCAGAGGATAATGAGTAGGCTTGTAGGTTTGTTTCTGAAGACTAATGAAGCCCATAAGAGCTTTTTTTTACTGTTGTGTTTTATCTGTAGGCAATTTATATTTTACTTCCAGGAATGCCTGCCTAAAAGGGACCATACATATTTGTCCTGTCTTTAGTTTTGGGGTTGGTTTGGGTTTTGGATGTTGCTGGCTTATCAGGTTTTTTTTACTTTTTTTGTTTGTTTTTCATGTGGACATTTAATGCAAAATAAGGAATGCTGAATGCCCCAGATTCTTTAAACGCTGTCCAGAAGAACCACTTTTGCCTATGGACTCTGTTTGCATGATAGTTTAAATTTACTGTAGTCTGACAGAACTTAGCCAGATTCACTAAAACTGCAGATGAATGCTTAGATTATGTTCAGGAGCAAATTATATGAAATAGTCTGGTAGTATTTGCTTATAAATTAATGCCAGTGAAACAACATAGGTAGACAATTGCACAGGTACACACAAACACACTTTCATAGTATTGCAAATAAACAGATTGCAAAGGCAACAATGTAATTCAAATAACTGCCCTATGGTTCTTCCTTTTTTACAGCCATGTGAATGAGCAATTATTGTGTTTCTTATGAGTAAAGGCTGAAGCATTGACATTTAACTACCTTAAGTAAAACTGAACTACTTTAATATTAAAATAAAGAAATATTCCAGCTTTTTCTCTTCCTCCTCCCCCTCTTTGAATATACGAGGCTTGGTTGGTCTTGCAGCAATACATATACACATAGTATCTGTCGGAGTCTTCTTGATAATACAATTTTGGCTGATATACTTGGGCACAGATTATAATTTCTTGTATGTTAGTTAATTGTCAGAAATTTGATTGCAAATATATAGCTGAATAGGAAAGTTGTCTTGAGTAGTTGAAATAAAGAGTAAATTTGATGAAGTAATGGTGTTACTGCTGATAAGTATGAGACACTACTTTTCGTATACACAATATGACTTTCTGAACAGAGCTATCTTTCTCTATTTTCCCTTCACCTTACCCACACTGGAAGTAGGGAAACCTAATTCTTTCATCTTTAGTGGCAAAAAACTGCTTGTTCATCACTGATTCTAGTGCTGTATTTTATGAAACACATATACTAGTCCAGAGAGAGTGTTAGAAATTGACTTTTTTGAATCTATTTTATATGTGAAAGTGGCAGGTTTCCAAACTTAATTTATAGTTTGAATAAATATGGAAAATTCATTGTAATTATTTTTCTACTCTTAGGAATTACATGTATGTCTATGTGTCTGAATTTAGCATTTAGTCCACACAGAAGGTAGGGGCAACACTGATTAATGTCAAAAATATACCTCAAGCTACTTTTAGGTTGAAGCATATCAAGCTGGAGCAATATAAGATTACACAAATTTAGATCAAGAATGATCAGTGGTCTCTGCTTCCTTTCAGATGCAAATTTTAGCCAGCAGAATTGATAACAAAGGCTTTCTCATTCTGCCTTTTTCCTCCTCTTTAGATCATGTTGTGTGTGTGTATGTATGTATGTGCATGTGTGTATTTATGTAAGCGTCTATGCCACTGTTCTCAAATATATTATTTCTGGCAGTGATTGGAAGAAAAAGTGCTCAAGAGCCTCTAATAGATTTCAATCCAGTTTGCCTGCTGCTCGGTTTTGCACTGAGTCAAGTATTTTTTTAAGCTGATAATTGAAAACCTATCTTGTTCTTACAGAATGGTTTTGCTGTTGTAAGGCCCCCAGGCCATCATGCTGAAGAATCAACAGCCATGTAAGTACCAGGGAATATTGCCCATCTCGGAGCACTAGGGTTACTGGCAATCACCTGCGTTGTGCGTGTCTCTGAAGAACTGTAATTGTTAGCAGATGACTGAAAAGGCTTTCTAGGTACTCCCAGAAGTAGATTTATGGCCTCAGAGATCGTATAGCATTTTTTAAAATGCTCTGAACATTATTTATCACTGTTTTCCTGACTGATTTGCTTTCTTATTTCTGTTCTTCTCTATTCCACAGGGGATTCTGCTTTTTTAATTCGATTGCAATTACTGCCAAGTATTTGAGAGACAAGTTAAATGTAGGCAAGATATTGATTGTAGATCTGGTATGTATTCTTGGCAAACATCGCACTTTCAGTGCATCTAGATAAAAGATAATGAATTTGTATTTGTATGTCAGACTTTCCTGCTTTTAATACCTACAAGTAATAAAGGTGTGCATTTCCTCTGATTTTGTGAACTCATTAAAGCCAGGATGGTAGTGCTGAAGCCATAAACATCTATGTTTCACTTTAATGGTGTTAACTGCAATTTAATGAGAAGAAGGCACAGATCAGGGCAACTTTTATGGTCCTTAAATGAATTGATACTTCCACCGTTAAAATAACCCTACAGAACCCAAGTTTACTTTTCCCTACAGAATACAAACTTTAAATAGTCAGATGTACTTTAAAGAATGTTGTTGCTTTGGTAACCAAATTGGCCACTTCCCCCAGCTAGCAATGATTTGACTTGTTGTGTAACTCTGATATTATTGAACAAATCAACAGGTCATTGCCTCTAAGAAGTTTTTGAGTCATGTATGCCAGTTTTTGATGGTTCCCGGAAGGAAAGCTACGTGATTAAAAATGCACTTCATTGGATTAGTTTTGTATTTTAATAGAAGGCATTCTTACACAATACTTAATATGTTTAACAAACGGATTATTTAAAAGCAGATGACATTTGGCATGTTGTCTATATTACTTTCATGAATAATGAATTGGAGTTCTGCCTTGCACTTGAAGGATCAGTCCAATGCACAGCCCAAGGAAAGTTGAATGCTGATTTATGAGCACCATTTTTGTTTTCCTACAGTTCATGAGGAGGTGTAATAGGGTGTCTGACAAAGCATAGACAGGAAATGAACCCTGGCATCAAAACCTAACCTGTTACATCTGCACTTAATTAATTTTTGCAGGTGATAAAAGATTTAAAGACAAAATATGTTAAAGGGTTTTTGAAGTGCAGGGCTTAATAGTCTAAATCTTGTTCATATCTGCACTCATAATTAAATCTTATTGTGAAGTCATGGCCTTACCATCTAGCAGTTTTGTTCAGTTAAATAATGTGTACTGACTGTTGAAGAGAAGCAGAGAAGGAGAGTGTGGGAGAAAGAATGGCAAGTGAAAAATGAATGATAGTGTGGGCATATGAGTAGGCTACATATTCTTAGGATGTTTTAAAAATATTTCTAGGAGTGTTCTACTTATCACTTACAAACGTAAGAATACACTGCAAGAAAACAGTATTTTTGAAAATTTCACTTCCAGTGTATATTGTATCTGTTTGCTGACTTGAATATTACAGTTGAATTTTACTTCTGTAAATGCAAGCCAAAAGTGAGCTCTATGGTGGGGATTTTTTGTTTGCTTTTTCTTTTTTGGTTTTTGTTTTTCAATAAGAAAAATCTATTCAACGTTTGCATTCTGTGAATGTTTTTAACGCTTTTTGACTGTGTTACATTCTGAAGAATTAAGTACTTAAGCACTCATGAATTCAGCTTCAATTTAGCAAGGCAAGGTTAAATGTGCAAATCATTACCTGTGCAAATAATTACCTGTGAAGCTGCTTATCCTTACCCATGAATGTAGACAGAGAATGTTCAGCCTCTCTATCTCATTGGCCAGAATAACTCAGCTGGTGAAAAGGGAGAAATATATGACTGACACAAATTATTTAATTTCTGGAGCAGTTGCAGTCCAGTCCATAGTCAGCTCCACATTCAGTTCAATGATGTGCAAAAAAGTCATATCAAAAGTTTCTTATGTATGCAAACTATGGATAAATTACAATTCAGACTGAGTGAATGAACAAGTTACTAGTGTTGTCTCTCTCTCCACTAACAGAGCATTTTGGGCATCTGAAAAAAAGAATGGAATTAGAGATGTTAGACTTTAAATCAACCTTTAAGGCTGTATTTTGATAGTGACTAGCATAGCAGGACCCCATGCTGGCTGGCAGCTATACATGTTACTACAATGTTAATGTTAAAAAGTAATATTCAGTCCCACACATTGAACTGTACTCTAGTTACAAATTAAGTGTTCATAGCTGCTACATGTGTTCATAGATAAATTCTTAACTTTTTAATTTTTAATCTTTCCTTCATTTTTTTCTACATTAAAATAAAAGGTGTCTCTGTCAGTTTTTCTTTGCTCATTTCCCCATTTGAATAAATCTCCATTCTGAACAGACTTACGGAGCCTGAATACATTTGATCTTCTTAGGACAGAATATGAACACATTTCCCACATGGGAACATCCACAATCTTAAACAACATATTCCTTTGTCTAATCAGAGAAGCTACTGCTCTTCAAAACAGAGTTACCCTTGGTGGAAATAAAGTTTAGACAGGAAAGCTAGCTTTGATAACTGAATAATAATTTTAAAAAGCAGTCTGTATGCCCACTTAATTTTTTTTTTTCTTATTTGAAAACTGTAACAGCTATATGTAAACCCCCAAATATACTTGGAAAAGAAAGACTAATTAAAAACACAAAATTAAGTCCAATTATAGTCTTTATTGATATGCTTATTTGGCCAACATAGCTTCTCAAGTTGTTGTTGAAATCCAAGTTCCAAGGTCATCCATACTTGCATGTATGTTAGTATGGTTTGGGTCTATTTCAGAGTAAACCAATTAATTCTATCACAGGTTAAGACTGGATGGGATTCTGGGCCTTACAGATTTTGCTTCATTTGCCAGTCAGAGCCCTCTAACACTATTCTGGCTGCCATCAAAACTCCAACACCCTCACACTGTGGTGTGCCCTCTTGCACCTCCAACATGTGTTACATTTAACTTTGGCGTGAAGTCACAGTTGGGCTGTTACTTCATCCTCATTTTGTTTCAACTGAGAAAGGTAACCATTTTAATATTACCCTGTAGAGGCCCCAGAGGAGGTCCAAGTAAAGCCAAATGCAGTGCAAGTAAGAATCAACCTATGTTGAGTGTCCTGAACAATGTATGTGAAAGTCATGGATTGAACTACATCAGCTGACAAAAGTATGAGGAATGGCCGGGGCTTGCTATGCCACTGGCAATGTACAACTAACACAAACCTTCCTGAGTTCAGGCATCCTGAGGAAAATGTGGCTGTTGTTTCTCTGATACTGAATTTGGTTCAAACCTCATAGAGTCTGTAAAATAAATACAGTCTGGATAATAGTGTTGCCATTCAGAAGATTTTGCCCTCCTGAATTCTGTCTTTAATTCAGAAATTTCAAAGTGATGGATTAAAGAAGGAGAGCCAATAATACCTATAATTTTTCAGCTTCTTAAAAATGCCACTGGAGAAACATACAACACCTCTCCATTTTCTTTTACTGAAAGACAAATGGGCTTTCCATTTTCATTTGCGAAATGTCTAGTATGATTAACCACATAAAACAATTGGAGAACTGTGAAAACATAACTAAAAGAGGAAAAGTCCACATCAACAGCCTTTGTAAGAAAGATACACTGTTATCAATTTTTTTTCAGGATTTTATTTAATGACAGAATTTCTTTTAACTGGCATTATATAGTGTTTGAAATATGGAGAATGGCCAAGGTCACTCCTTGATTGTGGAAGGCACCATCCTATCTGCCAGATGATTTAATAGCTAATGAGATCATATTCCTATGTCTTCAACTGTTGCCGTCATGATTTTGCAAAAATGAAGTATGAAGTCCTTTCTGCATCTGGCATCTCTTTTGATGTGGATCTAGCTGCTGAGGGACTGCTAACTGAACTGAATGTTTCAAGGAAGCCAATTTACTCAGCTGGTCACAGAGCCTTTGACCTCAATAGTGGAACTTGGCAAATCAATGAATACACTTATGTTTAGTGTTCTGTCAAGTATTGTGAAAAAGATCTGTAAACCATAGATCCTTCTGCAAAATACTAGTTTGTAGTTTAAACATTAGTCTTTCTTCAGAGGCCAATGAGGCTAGTTAATTAAGCCTGAGGGGTTATGAACTGTTGGCAGTTAATAAGTCATAAAATTCCTCCATAAAACAGGATGCTAGATTCCATCACTGAGGCAAGGAGTACAAAGAGCCGGTGTATAAATATCTAATTGTACAAAAGGACTGGGATTTCTCAATGACTGCTCATCTGGAGTCTCCAGGGCATGCTCGCTATGGTTTCCTGATTTTTAGAAGCCAGTTTAAAAAATGAGTGCATTAAAGAGTAATTTGCCTGAAAGTTCAGGAAGTATGGGGTGGTGAAGGGTGGGGGAAAGGCAAAGACAAAAGGAGGGCAAGGGAGAGGGAGAGAAGCAGAGAGAGAGAGGGGGGGTGGTAAAAGAAAGCAGAGCTGAGCTCTCTGCACTGACTTGGACATTATTACATTTGTCATCTGTTTTCTTTCTCCTTTAGGATGTTCACCATGGCAACGGTACACAGCAGGCTTTTTATGCTGACCCCAGCATCCTGTATGTTTCCCTCCATCGCTATGATGAAGGCAACTTCTTCCCCGGCAGTGGAGCCCCAAATGAGGTTAGGTTTATTTCTTTAGAGCCCCATTTTTATTTGTATCTTTCAGGTAATTGCGTTGCATGATTACCCCTAATTTTCTTGTCCTTCTCTGGTTCTTTAAATTACACCAGATTACCAAATTGTCCACTGGGAGCTAGGGACCAGTGGAGAACAAGTGCATAACCCAGAGCAGTCCTTGTCAAACAAGGCTGGACTGACCTGACATGTTGTTTGATGTTTGTTTCTAAAGCACACAAGAATTTTTTCTTTTTTTTTTTTTTTTTTTTACCTCTCCCATGCCCCCCCCCCCCCCTCTCTCTTTTCCTCCTCCCCTTTCCTCTTTTTCACTTCTTTTGGCATTTTACTCCTATTTTCCAGGTTGGAAGTGGCCCTGGTGAAGGATATAATATAAATATTGCGTGGACAGGTGGCTTGGATCCTCCTATGGGTGATGTTGAGTATCTCACAGCATTCAGGTTGGTACCTTTTTATTTTAAAGTTATGAAAACTGGTTGTAGAACATAAGCACGTGAATAAGTGTAATGCAGTCTTGAAAGACAACAAAATGACCTGTGGTGAAACTAATTTAATCCCAGTATTCCAGTGTATGAAAATTTAGTAAGTAATAAAAATGGATAATTTAATCATTGCAATCACCTGCTCAGAAGTGGCAAAAAAACCCCACCAAAAAACATAAACCAAAAACCACCTAATGATTGAGCCAGTCAATCTTTTTATCAATAGATTTTGTGAATGGATAAAGAATACAGAAGAAAACTAGTGTTTACGTTCATGTTGATTGTTGTTACACGCAAGTAGAGCAGACAGAAAGTAATGTGAGTTATGGTCTAAATCTAGAGTTCCTCATTCACTTAAGAGGCTCATCATGATGCTCACAGATTTGACCAATTATTTTTTTCTATGAATTAAAACAAAGTGTTATTTACTTAGAAGTAAAAAATTGTGAAATGCTGCAGTAAGAATGATGGGAAAGTTGCATGCTGTATTTCTCTTTGCTTTTAGTAGCTCATTCTAAATGAAATTTTGTTCTTCCAGAGGTGATGCATCATTAACTTTAGTCTTATTTTCATGGGACCAGAGGATATAAACCAATTTTAAGATGCTGTTTTAGACTTTCAGCAGTCCTGTCTTACATCATTTCCTTTTGCTGTAATGCCATCCAATGGAAAGGTTTAGTGGGCACTGACCTTTCAAGACTGAGCAAATGCTACCCGTTTGAAAAGGGGCTTCATTTAGTAGAGTATGCAAGAAAAGCAATGAGACAACTAGTGCACATCTCCAACCACTTTCAAGACTTTTAGTCTGAAGTAGTCCATTTGCCCCCTACAGCTTTTGACTGTGTTCTATTGAAAATATATCACCAAAATATATTTTTAATTTCTTTTTTCTGCTGAAGCGCTCCCGTGGAGTCCATGGAATAATGTGCAGAGGATCATCACAGACCTGAATTCAAAGTCTAAGCCCTAGGCACGGAAATAGCTTTACATATCACAGTATCATAGCATTATTGTTGTGGAAAAGGTTTTATTTACAACACTTGCCAGTATTTAAAGAGTCTAAGCAAATAGTCAGTGCAAAACTTCACATTTTCTATACCTCAGAATTGCCTTAAGCTCTTTCCAAGATCTGTCTTATTCTTTGATGAGATTTTATAGAAGACAGGTGATTAGATGTTTCAAATAATTGGTATTAGTGTCTGATAATAATATTTCTGGTATGATCAGCCCCGAATTCTTGGTTTGGATCCAACCTGTCTCAGTAATTATATGAGTAATATGGTCATCTACCACTGGAGAAAATTATGGTCCCAGGTAATTGTGACCCCTGCTATCCTGAAAACAAATACCTGGCCTTAATAATGCCTTTTCAATTATGTACTTCACAGTTTAAGGAACACTAATGAATAGTTTGGAACAGCTAATATTGCTGCTTTACCTATTGCTCTGCTTCAGACTTAGAGGCACATTCAATCTCTCTGCCTGTGCAAAGCAGCACTATTCAGAAAAATAAAATTCTGCTACTACACTGCAGACATACCCTAAATAATTCCTTAATTACATATATATATATATCTGAAGATATATAAAATCAAGGTAAAGTTTAGGATCTCCCTTAAAGGAATTGTTGATAGTACAAAATTTATTGCTGCAGTTTTAAATTAATTTTACTTTGTGATTAAACTTGTAATTAACGTGAAGGGTATACATTATGCTAGTTAATTGCTTTGGGGTTATTTTTTCTGAGAAATATAGTGCTGTTAACTTATGAAAATTGTTGCTGCTGTTTTCCTTTTCTCCAAAAGAGTAGGACCAACAGGAGAGAGTTTATGAATTGTTCAGTCTCTGGTGAAGGCAGGAGAGGATGCTGGTGAAGGTCTTCCCACTAAAAACAAGGTGCGAAAAAATTTGCAGACAGGTGGAGCCTTTTTGGAGAGAAGCTGAGGCTTCATGCTTTCTGGCTGCTTCCAGAGCCTAATCCTTTGAGCTCTTAGGAACTAAGAAATTTGCATTAAAGTCATCTAAAGCTCCATAGGGGTTACACATAACCTTCACTTTCTCACCAGTAGAGCCCTAGTTTCTTCCTAGAATTGCACCAAGTGCATATTGTGTCAACAACCATGACACTAGGTAGCTTGTTACTAATTGATTGACTGTCAAATTTCACAGCAGAGGTCCTTCTGAATGATAATGTCCCCAGAAACTGAGTCCAAGGCCTTTTTCTTCCTCTAGAGTTTTGCCCATAATAGAGTTTTCCCATAATCAGATACTATATATGATGATGTAGTGATATCTGGTATATTGTTCTCTGAATGAGATTGCACCTCAATCTTTCCCCAAACTGTCTGAACAAAATGTTACTATTTCTTCAGAAAAAAAGCAACTTCCATGTGTAAAAATGCAGAAAAGCTGAAGATGAGTTAGAGGCATAACACAGAATAATCATGTCAAAGGCGTTTTGACTGGGTGGCTCCCATGGGACTTAAGTGGGAAACAGGAAAAAATACAGTTGTGATTTGTGTCTGCCATTTTGATTTCAGTGCCACATGAGGAGTCTCTATTGTATTTTTAAAACTGACTCTTTCTACTGCAAAATCTAATTTAAATGGCTATAGCAAGTTTAAAGAGGAAGACTGCTCTCTCATGTGTAGAAAGAATGTGTTCCCCTTCCATTTCTCTTACAGTTCTACTAAAAAAACATGTTTGCTCATACTAACTACAAGGAGCTACTAAGAAATATATGAGAGTTTTCTGCAGAATGAAAAAGAAGACCAGTTATCAAATTACTATACATACTAATTTTTCAGGAAATGTTTTGTTTGATGGATATTCACCATCATTAAGCAACTGATCTAGCTACAAAGTTCCTTGAAATAATGTCTTTTTTCTTTTTTTAAAGTGTTATGCATCTCTTATCCTACAATAAGAACAGAGCACAGCTCTTTTCCATTTTCCAAAGCACAGCTCTTTTCCAGAACTCCAGAGAGTTTTCTTTTACCATTTGCTTGCCTATATTCAGTTTGAATTTGCTTTAGTTTCTTTGAAAGCAGTAAAAGGTGGTGGCTGTTTTCAAAGATGATGATTCTACATTCTAGCTTATGAGGATGTAATCTGCTCTCTTCTGCAGTGGTCAGCTACTAATGTTCAAATAATTATTTTCATAAGCTCCACATTTTACCAGATGTGCTCAGTAGAGGAAGCAGCAGACAGAGGCTCAAGTCTGTGTTGTACATGCACACATGTATTTGTATGAGCTTGGAGTTTACAGAGGACAGGAGAGATGTGTTTCTGTAGAGCAGAACATAGAAGATGCAGGAGGCAGTGGAAACAGAAATGTGAGTGTTCAGAAAAAGGAGAGAAAAGCAAGAGACAGAAGGAAACTGGGGTGTGTCTTCCAACTGCTTTTCACTGCTTTCATTCAACAAAGGAGCTGTAAATTTAGCTTAACCAGCTAGTATGCTCTGGCTGCTCTGCTCCACTCCAGAGTAGCATAAAACAGCCGCAGCATATCAATGAACTTGTCCATAAAAGCTTACAAAAAAAATGAAAGCATTGTGTGCATGGATTTCATGGAATGATTAGAAATAGCTCATGCTAGTATCATCTTTGACAAAAACTTTTAGCATATGTATGATTTTAATTTAAGAAGGTAAGCAAATTCAAAAGACATAGGTGACATTAAGGCAGAGCTGAAGATGAACTACATCAATAATTCAATTTTAAATACACCACAACGTTTTTAATTAGCCCAAAATAATAGTTTTAAACAGAGAATTTAAAATTAAAATCATACTTGAAACCAAACAGGATGAAGTGTAAAAGTGAAAGAAAATGAAGGTGTGCAGAAAATCTTTACTCTGTCTTACAGTTCCCAGTGATTGTTTTTGAAAAAATAAATGTTTAAAACTCTCTGTATTCTAGTCTCTAATCAAAAATGTTAAGAAATATTCATTTTAGTCTTGTGGTCTCACAGAGCGTAGTGGGATTGGTGGATTGCATTGATGTATATGCCAGTCTTTTTTTTTTTTTTTTTTTTCTGATATAACATTTTATTTTGACATTTCAAATGAAAAAACATTGTAAATGTATTTTCATTGTTTCTCAAATACGCTTTCTATGTTAACTCTGTTTCAGCATAGGCACTATTATCCTTTCTGACTTTTCACGTTAAAGTTTCATCCATAAACCATAACAAGAAAACTCAGAAAATGTGTTCCTGTTTTCCTTATGCTTTGTCATCTAAGTATACATACTTACATATCTTGATGAAATTTTCCTGTAAATTTTACTTTTATAACTTTTTGTTCACTGAGAAATTGGACATAAAAGCTTTAATAAGTTTTGTGCACCTTGTTTGTATTATGTTTCATGGTCTTAACTATGTGCATCTGAAAAACAAGAATTCTTAGCTTTATCTCATCATGCCTTCCACTTTTGTTAAACATCCATTTGTTTATGTACTACATGTGTAGATGAAGTACACATTCTTGTCTATCCAGAGTAATTATTTTTAATACATTTGTCATTATCTCTCATGTCCTTCCCTATTTAATTCTCTCAAAATACAGTATTTCTGTGTTCTTTTTTAATGTATAAATTTATCCAGCTGCCAAATCACTTTAATTGTTCATCTCTGAAGCTCTGCTACTTTCTAGAAATGAGCTAAATACACCACATGAGGGCGAACCATCGATTTATATTATTTTTAATATTATGGTTTTCCTTGACATCACTGTTTTGCAATATTGTAGAATTCTCTGACTGAACAGAAACCTTGGTTTCTGGTGAATAAAACAAAAGAATGTAGGAAACAAAAATCAACATTTTTTTAATAGCTACAGTATAGTTTGTATAACTATTTACAATGAGACATAAAGCAATGGTATGTTGTGATGATGTTTAATGAATTCCACTAAGAACAGCTTCTGAGAAAAAAAGTTATTTTAATCAGTAATTATAAACACCCATAACTTAATGCTATTTACTTTTTTTTATGGCTGCAATATTCAGAGGCTGTGACTGAGGCTATGGTATGCTAGAATGGGTCTAAAAAAATATGGTAAGACTCTGATTCAAATATGGAGAAATAGAAAGACAAGAGTGTGGGAAAGGAAATAAAAAAGACGAGCTTACTGCTCAGACTCATGAGTCAATAAAAGAACTAGAAGTAGACAAAACTGACAACTTCAGAACTTTAATCTATTGTGCTACCAGTGAACTCCATTTGCAAGAGCCTCAGAATAGCAAAATGCCATGTTTATCTTTATTAAGTGAAATAAATTACTTATTTCTCAATATTTTGTTCTACAGCAACTGGTAAAGATTATCCCAGTTATTGTTACTTCTCTTGTTTATTTGCTGACATCAGTGTGTTTAGCATTTCATTGCATAGAGAAGGCAGAATTTCTGAGTTACATGTATGAGAGGCAAATTAATTATTTACCCAAATATAGATGGACATTCTTGAGAGTGATAATTATCTGCAACCCATCTGCACTGTCAAGGTCATAGTACTACTACTCTATGAAGCAAAATATAGTTGAACATAATACAGCCATGGGAGTTCTGGGAACAGATCTAGAAACAGTGGTTTCTGTATGGATTTATATAGTTTGCTATCAGTCACCCACAGCAGCACAGTCATAAGTTACAGCTTTCATTAGTTTTTTATTTCTGATTTAGTACCTTTCTTCCATGTCTCTTTAAAAGATGAGCACTTCAATCAGAGAAGTCTTTCTTTTTCCTTCAGCCATAGAAAAATACCTTTGGAGAATTCAAAGTACACCAAACAGCTGTATACATTAGGCTTAAGAGTGTCTGAGCCTTTTGAAAAAGTTTGAAGAAGGTAGATGTTTGCTTAGAAAAATGTTTTAAAATCTGCTTGGAATATAAGTTTTATATGTCAATATTAAGGAGTCCTGAGGAGTCGTGGTTTTTTGAACTTTTTTTTTTTTTTTCTGAATATGGTGTTGGTTTTGTAGTAATGATAAATTTTTGTGCTTTTTTCTTGTTTTGTGACAAATCCTCTGAGCATTCAGATGTTCAGTATTGTGAGGGTAGGGACAGAGACTTTAAGACAGGGAGAAGCAGAGTTAAAAGTATTTGAAGAACTGGTATAAACAGCTTTTCAACATTTTGTTATACTTCAAAGTTCACCATAAAACTTCAACTGGCAACACTGTGTATAACCTGAGACCTCTTGTTCTTTGTACGTGTTTATTTTTATTTGGAAAAAGCTAACTTCTTCCATCAAGCTACCTTAAATTTTCACCTTTACTCTACCAGGATTTTAAAACTGTATATGGTGCTCCTTTCATTCACTGGAACTACAGAAATGAAACCTTTCATTACAGACATTAATTAGTGTTGGTTTACTTTTCTACAGATGCACAGTTTCTTTTATTGACATGGCAGAGTAGGGGGTGGAGGAAAAAGGACAATAAAATATGGCATGTGTCAGTTTTATGCGGCTCAGGTTAAAAACTATTTGATTAAAAACCTAAGCCATATATGGTCTGTAGTTTCAAAGTACTGAAAAGTACTTGAATTCTTTTCCAATATGAGTGTTTGCCAATTTTTGTTAAGCCAGAAAGATGAAAGAATAGAGGTGTATGGGTAAAGAATTGCCATATTGTCAAATACTTTGATGGAAAGGTGAGAAATATCACCAGAAACATCCTGGAATAAATTAAACAGCAGCAAGAGCACAGAAGACACTTTATCCTAAAAGTCAAAATATCTGTGGCATTTAGATGGAGATAAATTTCAGGTCTGAATTAGAAGTCCTGCAGCAACACTGAGCGATTGTATAGATGTCCGGCCCCAATTTAAATTTTGTTGTTTTATAATAACTTTTGAGAACTACACTGTAGCCTGTAAAAAATATGCACATGTTCTCTGCTGGAACAGCTCCAGACTGTAACAGAACCACTAGATTGCACCCTAGTGCTTTATGTATTGTTTAATTGTTTTCCTTTGGTGGATATTTTTATTAAAAGCCCATTATCCAGAATCAGACAGAAGTGTTGTTTCAAGAACAGCAGAAACAGAGGCCTTTCAGCTACATAGTTCTTACTCATACTTTCTTTAGCCAGCTTGGCTAATGAGACCTCCACTATTCTTCTTTTAATACTTAAAGAAGAAAAAGAAATGGGAGATTTTATTTTGCTCCTTTCAAACATGAGGATTTGCAGGGCTGCAAAGAAGTATTGTGAGGTTCTGTGTGTGCTTACACACCTGTAAGGTTGTGTGGGTACCTCTAGGGCATGCCTGTGCTTATAGATGTTCTCATGCTTTTGCACCAGTAACTCCTTGAAGATATTTTTTAATGCTAATGATTTTGTGTAGCTGTGCTACACTTTACCCATAAAGTAATTAAATGAAGGGAGCAAGTCTTTTTAAAAGAAAATATTTTCTGGCAAATAAAGCAGGAATAATTCTGAAGAGAAATGGAAAAATCTGACCAAGAGTAAGACTTGAAATCCTGAATTGCCTGAATAGCACTGTGCTCAGTGCTGCCAGATCTTATGAGGTTTCTTGTTACTGGAGGTTGTTGGAGCCCAAATTCTGAGTATTTATTACTTCTTAAAGTCAGTTTTTAGTCTTTTGAATAGATGTTTGAAACTATGAAAATGCAAATGTCTCAAAAATAGATATCTAATGTAAAAGTTCAGAGAGGTCTATGACTCATGATTATGGGGTGTTAGCAGCACTGCAGTAATCCCATTAAATCAGTGAAGCCCCTTGAAGAATACAGTGTCACTTAGTGTGAAAAAATCCATCAGACTCCGAATTCCTAAAAATTAATTTTCACTTATAGATAGGACAAGAAAAATGTGATATGTTTGTATATTTTTTTCATGCAAAGTGGGGTATTTGTCCTGTGATCACATGTACTAGGGTCAGGGTTTAGGAGCAAATTTGTGTTATTAGCTAATGAAGGTCACAGCTTTGCACACCAACATAATTCATGGCTAAGATGTAGTGGTGTAACTTACATGAAATAGTACCTTCTTGCAAAAGTTATTAAACTGTTTGTGAAAGCAGAAGCTCTTCACCAAGTAAATGTGTCAGGAACTTATCTTCGATGCTGTGCCTGTATTTAACCTATTTGATTTTACCAATCAAATCTTTAAAATTATATACAAGCACTTTCATGTTTTTGTTATGACTTGAAATAAAATAAACTTTTAAAGTATTTCATTAGCTGATTCATGTGTTTACTTACCACAAGCATTCTAGTCATATTTATACGAGGTGCTAAAATAAAGTTACCAAAATTATTAATTTATCAAAAATTAATGAAAAAGGAGACCAAACAAATTATGGCACAGTATAAACCAGACTGAATATACCTATCCTTGAGAGGCATTTCTCCTATGTCATGCATAGGAGTGTGCATACATATTAGTTGATATAAGGTGGAGGGATGAAGGGAGGATGCAGCATATTTGGTCTTTACTCCTTCTCAGTAAATTGCCTCATCTCTGCTACTTTCTCCCTCCTGTGCAGGGTGTGCATTACTAAGTAGAGATGACTAAAGACATCAGTTCCAGTAAGTAGCAACTGTCCGTGGTTTTGACATGTGATTTTCTTCTACACTGGAACAAAATCAAAGCTATTTGAAAGTTTCCAAGAAAACAACTAAGTCTGTGTTTCAAACCCTTTCGTGACAGTGTTCATCTCTAGCCTCATGGGGAGGACATCAGTTTAGGAAGCAAAAAACACTTAAATGAAAAATCCCATCACTGAATGATTGAAAACAATGTCTTGTCTCCCATTCTTACAAATCAGGGGCTTGAACCTGACCTCATCACATCTGAAGTTAATGCTTTTCCTGTCTGACTATTCCTCCCCCACACGCTTTTAAAAAGTAGTCTCCCTCTGAAAAATAGCAGTGATGCACATCTACAAAGATATTATATTTTAGTAAAAGAGTACGTTTCCAAGAAAGTCACAATTCTAATCCTGCATTATTAGGCTCATGGGAAAATGAAGAATAATTACCTCCCTGTCCAAGCTAACGCTCCTACTTCTCCATCAAGATGTTTAGAGTTTAAGAAAGTATCTCTAAACTTGTTAAACTGAAGCAAGTGCTTCAATTTCAGTGTCACAGGGACTTCTCAATCCCCATACTTTATTAACATCTGCTTTACTGCCTGTGTGATGAACTCTCTATGGGAATTGATTCCCCTTGGATGAGAAAATGTCAGTTCATTAACTGTTCATTTACCTCACGTTGTCTTACAAAGAAAAGCAAAGGGCTCACCATATTTTTCATTATATTTCTTAGAAAGTGCAAGCAAAGCTAGCAAAAGAAATTCAGAGTAAAGTGCAGCATAAAGACCCCTTAATTTCCAACTGATTAAGAAGGCAGGTATTTTATTCTCACTGTATCATCAGACGGGACACATCTAAGAAAAATTAACTTCTGAAAGAGAAACCATGCAGTGGATGAGCATTCTTGAGTTTATTTCGACTTGCTCTGTGTCAAGTTCAGTTCCTGTCCCACTAAAAATTCACTGAACAAACCTAGAAATGTTTGTGTTTTCTTTTGGATCTTGCAAAGCAAATTTAAGGACTTCAGAGTATTGGAAATACTTTTTCTATGTTACCAAACAGTAGAAGATTTTCTGTATTGAAAATGCTCCTTGGAGCATTTCAGCACCATTTTCCTTTGACATTTCCGTACGAGAGTCATAATTTTACCGCTCACTTAAATTTTTCACAGCGGTCCTAACTCCACCTTTCCCCCTGCAGCTCTGTCCTATGCCTCTGATCAAAAAGTTGCTCCTATTCTGTTCTTCTCAAAGTCTTTTTTTTGGCAGCAGGGCCTTGTTGGTTTTGATCTTCTGATCTACCTGGGACACAGTCTTTTCCCTTATTCATGCTGTTAAGCTGTCTCTGTATCATCCTCTCTCCTTTCTCTCTCTCTGTCCCCAAGACCAGTGAGTGTACAGATTGTTCTCTCTTTCCTGGTTCAGTTCTATGCTTTCCTTTCCTCTGAAACAATTCTCAGCATAAACCCCTCCTAGCTCAAAGCTAAGAGTTTCTATTTCACCTTCATTTTCCTTACCCTGTCTATCATCCACTTTTATTGACCCTGTTGATCTTTGTCTTGAAAATTCATCCTTCCCCGGCTTGCACGCTTGGTAGTCCCTGGCCTCCACCCCACATTTCAAGTAGCTACTTTTAATTGTCTTGTGGAAGAATCAACACTTTCTTCTTTGAACTTTCTTCAGTAATTCAATGGCATTCTGATTTTGGTCATGTCTGTATAGAGGACAGTCCATCCACAATGCAAAGGCAAATATTTTTTATCAGACAATTATTTCTCTGCTCTAAGTATATCTCCTCTGTGCATCATGAAAATTTATTGTAACTTTATAATGTACTAAGAAAATCTGCCTTTAGTGCAAGCTGAACCTTACCAAACTTTTTCCCCTGAGCCATTCCTACTGCCATTCTTTGAAGGCAAAATCATCTCGCTGTCTGTCACTCAGACAAGTTTTTGTCTTACCCTTGACCCTCTCTGTTGGAAGCCACAACCCAGAAATGTCTAAATTTTGTGGATTCTTTCTGTATCATGTCTGTGAAATACAGAATTTAATACCAGCCAAATTGATTTCTAATATTCTGTCTTTTTTTTTCTTATTGAGATATTATTTTTCTGAATGCTCCTATATGACTGTAATTTTCCAGATCATTATACCAGGTACAGGTCTTCTGATTTTTCTGGTGATAGTGTTCATATTTGTAGGGTATTCACTTAAATAGTTACAAAAATACTGCATTAGCCTTCTTGAAATCTTTTATTACATTTCTGTTTTGCCATATTGCCTCCCACAAAACTGGACAGCACTGGAATTCCTAAATAACTAAGACTGCAGATAAGCAAAACTATTCAATTTGCCTGTAGTTCCCCAAGTACCCACTGGGTGTTTAGGCAGGAGCCCTTTTCATTCCTTCTTTGTAGTATATACAATAGTAGTTTGGTTCATGACAGTATCTCCAATGCACTGTACTAATATAAATGTGTTTGTTAATATGAGTAGGATATATAATATAATAGTAAAATAATAGCAAGATGTCAGGAGCTAACCTGGGGGATGCTTTTGTATGTACTGCCTGATAAAGCTGCTAGATTTGAATAAAAAAGGGAAGTAAATTGTTCTTCTCCTCATCGTGTTACATTAAAGGTACAAAATCCCAGTACTGGTGACAGTGGCTCCATGTGAGACATGGGGTTTTGAGAGCTGTTGGGGTGGCTGGGACCAGGACCTCTGATCAGACACAAAGAGAGTATGTCTTGCCAGGGTTTGAAAGAGGGAGTTGGGGGGTCCTACGTGAAAGACATGGAGTTCCTTGTCTTTGTTGTAAATTGTGATGATCAGAATTTATATGAAACACGGTGACACAGACCTGTGTTTTGGAATTTTTTGTCAACTGAAATATATGGGCATGCTATTGTTAGGGTTCCTTCTTCAAACAGACTTTGTGTGTGATCCTTCCTCTGTCCATCCATCTCAGGAGCACAGCTATTGCTCAGTATCACTCCAGCAGTCTGTGATCTCATTAAGCCCATGGATATACAGATCTTGTTGACATCTGAGGAAACATGATGCTTATCAACAAAATGTAGGGCCTGTTGTACACTGTATCACTTCAAACACAATAAGGTTATTAAGGCTTAATTACATACGAATCAGTATACATGTTTTGCAAGCTTGTAGAGTGTCACTTGCAGCAATTAAACAAGATATGAGTTTCCTAAGCTTCTAGTATAGTTTTATTTCCAACAGTATTCTTTGACAAACTAAATAAATTACTGCGTGTATTGGACCTCTGAGGCTTGGGGCAAAGAATGGAAAAATTATTTACAAAAGCTTGAAAATATTTAATCACTAGAGGCAGGGGGCAACTGTGTTTTAATTAGCAGTTCCTCAGGCCATTGGCTGGCTGGAGGCTTTCTCAAACAACCACACAAACCCACTGAATAGCTTTTTGCCAGCCTTAGGGTCAGGCCTGAGATGAAACAGATAAGATAATTGGCTCTAATGAAATCCAGAAGGCCTTGGCTTTCTTGTTTGAGCTTGGATTTGAAAAGTGCGTGTGGAAGTGAGGCTTAATTCAAACCAGTCCTGAACTAGGCCCGTTTTTCAGTGACTTTGATATTGTTTGAAGTTCTGAAAGTGTTCGCCACACCACTAGCCTGCTGGGCTGGGCCTCCCCGGTCACCTTAATTACTGAGCTTTATTGCTGACTTTACTACACAGGAAAGGAGCCATTATATGTTCCATCAACATCAGCTCTCCTCAGATTGGAGGAAAGGGCAGGGTGAAAGGCCACTGTAGGAAGGCAAAAACTTCACTTTGAGGTAGTCAGATCATTTACCCGTGTTAAATTTCACTGTGCTATGTGTGTACATTCCTCACAACACAGAAGCCCGATTTCCATATTTTTTTTTAGCAAGTGATTACTTTTCAAAACATTTTGTTTGTGTCTGATTAGCAGAAGGGAACACTTATTCTTAGAGGTGGAAAGAAGGCAAATTGTAACAAACGCCTAATTAATCATCACAGGGGAAAGAAATCTAGTTAAAATCTGTAATAAAGAGAAATTGTTCTTAATGCTGCTTTGAAGTGGGAGTAAGTGAGGAAACCCCTATGGTGTGTTTGCAGACATGACACCTTTCAGAACCGGCTCCTTACAGCCAGGTTCTTACTGATATCTTGAGGGTAACTTGTAACATGCTCTTCAAAACCAGAAGGGCTCCTGTAAAATACTGTAAGAGCAAGCAACAACTGGGATATTTTAGCAATGATAGTTGTGAGTTCTTCTCTTCAGGATAATTACTTTCAGAGTCTGGTCCTGGTCTCTTCCAGCTGCTCCAGCTGGTGGTGCTGCTGGAAAAAAAAGAAGCTGAACTTGTGTGCATGAATGGGTTTTTGAATCTAGACACTCTATAGCAGGAGAGATGTGTCCCAGGTTTCAGGATTCAGCATCTGGGGCTAGTGAGGTCCTGTGGAACACTGCTCTCAGGAAACTTGGGACAGACCCTGCAAACACTTGGACCTGTGGCTGAATATACTTGCATGTTAACTTGTTATTAGGTCAATCAGGCTACTAGCCTGAGTAAAGTTACACATGTGCACTTAAGTTTGCAGGATTGGGCCTCCTGAGACTAATGAAAGTGTATAATATTGGCCAGTTTGGTCCAGATCCCATATTACCAACACCACCATGTAATAAAAGAAATATTGATTAATATTACTTTCTAGTGGTACCCAAACTGTGAAGTTCACATCAAGATACACAAACATTTTTTCCATGAGCTCAGAGGAAAATTTTAAAAGACTAAAAATCAGTTCTGTTGCTGTCCTGTGAGCATTTTATTTTGGGTTTTATTTCCTTTCTGCTGTTATTTGCCATTGAGCTAATATTTCTGCTTTACTTAAAAGTTTGAAAATGTCTTGAATTCCTTCATAAAAATTAAAGAAGTCACAAAAATACATTCTGCAGAGTATTGAGACCTTTCCATAAGGCAGCAATGCTTCACAAAGAAGGCTTCTGTAGTTTGCGATCATTCCACCTTATATTATTTTATAAATAATGCATATGCTATAATGCCAATTTTATATATGTATAGCTGAAGAAGTTTTAATAGAAAGGGCTTCTATTTAAAAGTCCTAAAGTCTTCTTGGTTTTCTTTCCTATATCCTATCATTTTAATGTGTTTTATGTTAGTAGAATGGCAAATTGGTTATACACTTTAAAGAGAAGCAGCAGGTTTTAATATTTTTATCAACATTTTTTAAAAATTTTAACCTGTAAACTGCTAGCCAGCATCACAGGGAGCTGGTTATATCTTGATGCATATTGCATTAATAGTAATGAATCTCTCTCAGAGCTGAGAAAATATCTTTTGAAATCATCATAATTCACTACAATTGTCAGAAAGCAATGATTTCCCTTCTAATACAAAAAGTTGTTTTTTGAGAAAATAGTGGCGAAGGTGTCATAGTGTGAGAGTGTCAGAGTTCCTATAAGCAGTATTTCCAGATGGGCATATGGTCTGCTCCTTATTAAACAGACAATTTTGTTTGCTCTGATTTTTTGTAACAAAATAACAACACACAAACTTTAAAAGGTAGTTCAGGCTTTTAATGCTGTAACTCATATTCTTTGATAGTATTTTCAGTTCTAGTCACATTTTTCAGAGGTTAATATAATTTAGAGAGCATATTTTTTTTGTTTTTTTGCAGGGAATTCAGGGCTACACAGTTTCATAATTTCTACTTTAACTAAATTGCTTGTAAATCTGAAGTTTAATAAAAGGAAATCTAACAAAAATATTCATAAACTAGCCATTATCTAATGTAATGGTGTGTATTTTCAAAACACGATAGAGACCACAGAGTAAATCACTGGCTGAGCGAAGAAGATATGTTTGGCTTCATTACTTTCACTAATTCTGTGAAGTTCATGCAGGTTTAAAATAAAAGAGCTAAAAAAAATTGCCATTAGATGACATATTTCTATGTATTTTTCTGCTCTTTTGTTAAAATTTGCAGGTACAAAATCCATCTGCTCTCCTGTTAAATTTTGAAGGTAGATTTTGATAATGATTCTTATTATTTTTTCTTTGTATCATTTTAGAATGTGTAAAGAAGAGGTAAATTGAACCACTTGGGTTCTGTAAGTCACTTTTAGATGCAGTTACCATGATCTATATTTTGGCAGTGCTGCATTCTGGTGTTTATTACATGTTTTTTTTACACTCCTTGATAACAAGAATGTAACTGGAAGATAAATGGCATAAAGAACATTTAATAGGATGCTGGATGCTTTACCTATTTATCTAATTACAGATTGCTTTCAGGCATCTTTTAACCTGGTAAAGAATAGCGAAAGAATTAATAAGGACATTAACTACCTACATTATATACATCTGGTTTTTTGGCCATGACTTTTCATTTCTGTACTCACTAACAACAGTGGGAATAATTCACTGCAGAGAATTTTCACAGTGGATGCCATAGGTACGTCATTCTTTTGACTGAGGAATTCAACTGGGACACGTTTCTCAGATCATGGCATGTGCTATATTCTTATAGATTGCTTATGTGTGATGTGGGAGATCAAAGGATTGTACTTTTATTTCTATGACTACAATAAGCTTGAAAAGAACTAAAGGAAATAATAGTGAATAAGACATAAAACAAATGGGAGCTAATATGATTTAGAGAAAAGAACAATTAGAAGAAAAACGAGGATCTCATTCTTTATTGTTCTTGGTTGTAGTGGAAAGTCTTGCACCTGCTTGTTAACAAGGTCAGATATAGGATTAAGAAAAAAGAGTGAGTGATTTTAGTTGCATATTTTCTCCTAATAGCTCTCTTTATTTAATTTAATTCATATGTACAATATTCCAAAATAACTATGGTGATTGATAGTGATGTAATAAAACACAGAAAAATACACACAAATTCTTTGGGTTTTTTCAAGTTTAAGACTTCCCATTGCATTTTATTTATTATTGTGCTTAAAACATTTTTGGCAGAAGTGAAATTCTATTGTAACAGTAAGATGAAGCATTACTTTGAATTTGCAGTCAATCCTATCTTACTTGTCTTAAAAATGGACTAATAATTCACAGTTTTAAAGTTAAAACACAACTAATTTCTTCTTTAATGGAAGCTCTTGTGTAACTGTTGTTCCCTATTATCTGTGGCATTTTAGGTTATGTAAGGATTGTGCAATTAGCAAAGTGCTAAGTCCTGTATTGCCCACTCTCATTATAAGTAAAATTATTTTTAGTAATATCCAGATAATTATAGTTATAAATTATTATAGGAATATTAGCTGCCCAGGTCAGACTATGATTTTTTCACTCAAAAAGTATCAATGTGGAAACAGAAGGTTCAGCCTGGTGTATAGAGGCAATTTTTATTAGTCCTCTAAAGGAAAATGTGGAAAACAGCCAGAAATTTTGAGTCTTAGTTGAAATATTTGGAAAAAGAAGTTTGAATTCCTCTCTTCTTTACCCAGGATATCTTTTCTGCCCCAATACCTTCCTGCTGTGGAGCTCTGGGTGACACATTCAGCCAAACCAAGAGAGCTGTGAGACTTAGCCTTAAGCAGGGATGTGCACTGGTTGTTTGAATAACCTTCTAGTCTTCATTACCTATACCTATACCAAATAAGACCTTGATTCAGTTCTCAAAAACATACAAGTATAGTGTGGCATGAGATGCACTGGTTGAGCTGAGGTTTACTGCTGTGATTGACAGCTATAGGACAAGATCTTTGGGAGATTAGCCAGGATGGGTCCCCCTTGTATCCCAAAATCTGCTGGATATCTTCATGTAGGTAACTGAACTGAATCCTCTGTCTAGAAGAACTCTCACAGAATGAGACTTTAGACCCTCAGCTCACATACAGACTCCCACAGTATGCAGATAAGTGTCTGCTGCTGGATTTGGATGCCATTCCTGGTTAAATTTACGTCTATTCTAGTAATGGCTATTAACATACTTCTGCAGAAATTCAGTTAACCATGATTTGTTCAGTTAACCATTATTGTCCTAAGACAGTGTCTCAGAGTATGCTTATACTTCTATCCATGCAAAGAAAGTGTAGACATGTTCAGTAGAGCTTTAAGCTACCTGTGAAGTGTCTGAAGAATTCTCACTAACCACCTTTACTAATTGGTTTTGTCTTTACTGCACAATCTCAAAATGTAAACAGATACTAAAAGTAGTTGGTGTGTCTTCAAGCTCATCTTTCAAGATGGAAAAAGGTTTTAGGAGGTCAATGTACTGCCCCGAGATAAGTTATGTCTCTTAGCAATATGAAATAGTCTGTAGGAAAGTGAGTCCCTCTGGCAAAAATTCCTCATTGTCCACACAGGGTTATTTAAACCTGAGGTATACATCTTCATTTCTTGCTACAATGTTTAGTGTACTCAGGTGTACACTTCAGTTCATTGATGAAGTAAGTGGGAGGTTTGCCACTTTGGTTATATGCTTTATGTTATATCCTTGTACTGAACCTTCTGTAGTCAGTATTGTTGGCCAAAAATACATGAGAATAATAACCTGGGATGAGGATATACTTTAGGCAGGCTGTACTGTATACTCCTGAAGGGACTACCTCTCAATAGTGACCCTTTCCAAAAATTTAGAGCTGATAATAGTTATGAGAGTTCAGAGTGGTTGAAACATTGACTAGCAATCTTTTAAATGGCTAAATTTCAACACTCTCCCTGAGGAGCTGAGATGGAGATCATTTCAGACCTGTCAGAGGAAGATCATGCTTTAATTGTACTTCATTGTGCTATAAAAAATGAGACCTCTCCACTAGATTTAAGAGCCTGTGGTACTGTGATCTGTGTGAAATCTTAGGGGAACTCATCTGGGGTCTTACAATGTGTATGAAATAAGCTTGTGTCACTAACCAAGGTAGAAATAGTCACATAAATGTGATGGTTTCTGTAATTGATCTTTTCTAAAAGTATCTCAAACTTGACAGGGAGCATCTTTTCAGTGTGATTTATTCTGTAATACAGTATACTCCAGTGGCTGCCTTCCAAAAATGCTGTCTTGAATATCTGTTTATAAATAGAGCAGCTCCAAATCACTCACATTCATGACTCCAGCATTTCATTGGGAGAGAAATACTGCTTTCATGTGGCAGAGATGCCAGCTTTCAGAACAGAGACTTTCTAGATGTGTGAGGCACTGGCTACCTCTTTGAGTCACAAACCTTACTCTAACAGGGCTCCAAATTAGCATCTGAGCTTTAAACATTTTTGTCATCTTTAAAAAAGTGTAGAATATGCCATGGAGTGTGAAATGGAGTAACACTACTACTTTTATTTGATAAAATACAAGTAAGCCAGCTTCTCCTGTCATTACCTTCTTACCATTCAGTGGAGAACAGTGCTGTCAACTGAGGAATAATCCAGTCTCTATTTCCACATTTTCACAATCACAGGTAAGAGTTAGGGACTCTGTAATTGAGACAATATACAAGCTACTTCTCCAAATCTAATGTGTAGTCTCTGGAAAGTTGTAGTAGTCTGGAATCTCCACTGCAGGGCACTGATTTGTATTGACTTTCCTCTTCCAGTAGCAGTGGGAACAGCAAGAAGCTTATTATTTGTCCCTTCTTCGGGGAGTGTTTGAAAATTTTCCCTTGCACAGTAGAGAAGGGCAGAGTTTGAGGAAAGAAAGATTTGACCAATGCAGATCTCTGCTGACCCGAGGGCAGAGGTGGTTAAGTCCCAGAAGATTAGGAGGGCTTTCCTCCTTCAGGAGTATGTACTTGGAGGAGGTGCCTTTTACTGTAAATTGGAGGTGTCCCAAGGACAAGGGGAACATAGCACAGACAGACTGCACTCAAGCTGGGAGTTCATCTAGGTGTCCAGCCAGTATCCCTGAGACATACAAATACATAGCTGCTTCTGTGAATTATTATCCACCCTTTAAATGGTGGATGTGATGCTAAGGTGATGGCCTTGTCTGAGTCACTCTGATGTTGCATCCCCAGTCTTTGGTCACCGGACAGATCACAAGTTAAAGCGCACAAACATGAGAAATTAGTTAAGGCCCCTGCAGTCAGACCATATGCATACTTCTAGAAGGTCATTACTTTACTGTACAGTTTTGAACATTTGTGAAGCATTGTTCTTTATTAAGAAAAAAAAAATTCAAGTTGGAAGTTTCTGATTTAATCTATTTTAAGGATTAATGGTTACCCCTAATCAACAATGGCTACATTAAGACCAGAACAGTGTGTTGTGACATCCATGGTGTCATGAAGCTATAGGGCATTCAGCATGCTATGTTAAGCCATTTTCATTGCTAGAATAATGTATATAATTGGGTTCTGATTTTAAAAGGTTTTAAATGTCTATCTGTCTTTTTTTTTGTTTGAGATACCAATTTTTTGTACTATATCACATAACCTTTATTTAGTTAATTATATTAACATTAAAATGAACACATTCCTGAATATTTTTCAGCAGATGCAATAACATTCAGCAATAAAATATTTACAATTTTCCTTCAGAGATTAGTGAAGTATGTAACAGGACACTGTGCTAATGTGTGTGCAGGTAGGACACTAGGGAGTTATTCTTTTCTGCTAAAAGTACAAATAGATTCTGTAGAAAATAGTGCTTTCAGAAATAAGAATGATGCACCTTAGCATTCAGTGACATGCTTAGGTCAGTAAAGACTTTGATATCTGGCTTAGAAAATAAGTAACTAAAAGAAGCTGAATTTTGCAGGTCAAAAAAAGAAGTTCAAGTGGCCAGAATCTCTCAGAATGGAGCTCTCAGGTCTCATGCATTCTCCACCTCTGTGAGATAACTGGGAAGTACAGAGGAAAACAGAGGGCTGGGTAGTAGTAATGAGCAAGCAGATGAGAGAAAAGAGAGTAGAAAGAGAATATAGATGAGACAGAGGAAAAGATGAGAGAAAACAGATGGAAGCCAAAAAGCCAATGAAGTGAGAGAGACAGGACTATAATGATTTACACAAGACATAGTTGAACTAGTATGGGTAAAAAAAAATACTTACACCCTCAGTCCAACTTCAGAATAAACCAAATCTATAAAGGATTTTTAAAAGGTTAAGGCAAAACTTTGTAAATCTTTTCATCCAGGAACTGCAAAAAGAAATTCTATAACAGGATATTCTGATAGTATTGGTGACCTTGCATAGATAAAATTGAAATAAATATAAAAACATTTACATGTTTATATGAGCCAAACTGGGAACTCCTTGAGGTCTATTCTTTGCTGATATATACTACCTCTTAAAGTTGAATACATGAATGACAAGATAAACAAAATCCACTTTTTGACAAAAGTCCTAAACCACCATTTTTATTTTCATTAGTCTGGTCCAATAACATTCATTCCCTTAATAATAACTCATTATTTATATTTAGATGGGATTGTGAATTTAAAAAAATTTTAATTCAATTTTTCACTTATGGAAAGAGAATCTAGAACCGAGTAAACAGAACAGAAGTCTGAAGGAAACGCATATCAGGATTTGGAAATATAGCCAAATTGGAAGATAGCTATGTACCCTGTAGTTGTTAAAACAACCTATGCTTTTTTCAGTTTCAAATGCTTTTCATCTGTCATGTTATCTCCATGACTTATAGCAATACTTTGCAGTCTATAACTGCAGCAACTTCTTTAAGCCATCCTTGAGCTGTATTCACCAATAGTGAATACTCTCTTCTCTGTCCCTGGAGATATTTAAAAAGAGACTGGATGTGGCACTCAGTGCCATGGGCTGGTAACTGCAGCGGTAGTGGATTAAAGGTTGGACTTGATGATCTCTGAGGTCCTTTCCAACCCAGATGATTCTGTGATTTGGTGATTCCTGAAAGGAGTTCTTAGATTACAAGCTAGAGTCCTTCTCATTTTTTGGTTTAGTCACTGATTTTTTTCAATTTTTTTCCCCTTTTTTTTGTTCCCTCCAATGATCAGGCCAAATGGAATGAAAGTTGAGTAGAGCCAGAGGGAAGATGAAAATATCAGCCTTTTCTGGATCAGCTCATTTCTCTTTGCCCTTTGATACAGCTCATATCTGTCATTAATTTTTGGTGAAGAAAGCAACACAAGAAGGGGGTGGGAAAGCTGGCGTGATTTGTGTCACAGAAAGCATGACATTACCAGTTGTCATTCCACAGTCAAGTCTCTTCAGTTGAGAGAATATCTCTCTTAAATATCGATATTTACAATTAAAGCTCAGATTTTTCCTAGAATTCAAGGTATAAAATGAAATGAAATAAAATAAATAATATTTTAACTATTTAAAGGCTATGACAGAAAATTTAAAATTATATTTGTGCTACTGCATTGTCTTTCTAAAGCTATCTATAAAAAATACATAATTTATTTAGCACTAGAAAAGAAAATTCCTGGCAAATTACTTGATTAGCCGTGTCAGTCAATGTGGAGAGCTGTATAAAAAAATTAAAATCCATGATTTTTCCAGTAAGTGAGAGGGAAAATGTAAATCAGATTTCAGACATTATTTTATTAATGTTATGAATTTGCAAAAGTCAGAAAGCATTGAAATTAGGGCTTCATAATCTAAATCAACTTAGATGATTACGTATACAGCTCTTTTGTAGTTCTACATTATACTAAATTGGAGGTCTGATTTTTGTTCCAAAGACTGAACTATCATGCAGAAAAAAGAAATTACAGATTTTAATAAGTAATTTTTTCCTTAGCTGCTCATACTTAACCGCTGACAAATTCTTTTTTGCTTAGGTGCCAAGAGTCTTCTAACCTTTCTTGAGAGCACCACAACTTAAAAATTTATTGGATCACCTCCCATGTATTAGCAATGATTAAAACTTCCTCCTATTCACTGTAGTTGCACAATTCACTGTGACATGTCTGGAAATTTTACGTTGGAAGAATAATTTTAACAAAGAGTAGATGTGAAGAATTTGCCAAATTTCTCAGCTGTTGTAAAACACCTTGTTTTGAAATACACATTGGCAACTTGAATTAAAGAACTCAGAATAAAAAGATATTTGCAGAGTTTTGGGGGCTGTTGGTAATCCAAAGATAGTAGTATGAAAGGTGCCACTTTTGAACTAGTCCTTTGCAGAGTTTATAAACTCTGTTGACAATTTCAAATAAAGAAATTAAAATCACAAAAAAGATTTCAGTAAGTACATTAAAGCTGACTGAAGTAAAATCTTTAGGAAAAAAATACCTGAGATATACTTGGAAATGAATGTTTTATCAAAAATACTTTGGCTTCAGCAACAGTTCAAGTTTTTGGTCACAGTGAAGAATTTGATTTACATGGTAGCTAGATATTTTATCATCCAGATATTGAAGTTGGGAGAAAAAATATCGGGTTTTTTCTGGTTTTTGGGGGGGTTTTATTGTTTGTTTTTTTTTTTTTCACAAAGTCAATTTGAATGTACATTTGACTTACACTTAAGACAATATTTTCTAAAACTTTGCAATTATTTTACTGATGTATCAAATTTAAGTTATATTATTTTGACTGTCACTCTAAGAGATAAGTGCAACAAAAATAAAACTAGAAGTGGAAGTCATGCTTAGGGATGTTTTTGTTGCTAGTTTCAACATTATAAATTGAGACAGACATTGAAAAGGAACTATGTGATTCACTTCTTTCTTACATTTTCTTGAAATTATAATCAATCTCAGTTTCCAAGGCAACTGACTACATGAGAATGGACCAGCCAATAATGGGAAACAGCTTTCTCTTTTATTACTGTAACATATGGTACAAAAAGTCTTTTTTGTTTCATGCTGTTGAAGAGACTGTCCAATTTATCACTCTAAATAGAATCCAAAAATGATTAAAAGAAGTGTGAGCAGTTCAGTTTTGTTACAGAAGTGCACAGACATAAGCTCATGAGGGAAAGGCAAATTCAGAAACATCAAAATAGAACTTTAGACGCTAAATCCCAAACTTCAGCGTGTTTTTATCCCTGACCCTCTCCAGGGGTCCTGGCAACATGAAGAGTTGGTGCAAGTGATTGTATTGGCAAATGGATTAGCATTGTGTCAGTATGACTCTCTTGGGGTGTGTGGAATTGCCTTTCTGCTCTAAGATGCCTGGCACTAGTAAAAGGCTTCTTCCATGTGCACCACTGAAAGGGTTCTGATTGATCTAGGACCACAAGACTTTCTGCACTTCTTTTGCAGACACCAAATAAAACCTATTAGAAGAAATGTTGGCTCCATGAATAAGTTGAAGCTTAAGTGAAATATTAAATCACATCACAGTTTATCTGCATTTTCATGTTTTGTTTCTTGGGCTGAGATTTCAAATGTTTTGCTGTTCACTATTCTTTTCCAAAAAAAAAAAAAAAAGCTGTGAAACATTTTTTGGAGTAGTCATATTATTCCTGAATTCTGCAGTGTTGTCTTCAATTCTTATTTTTCAGAGCTTTGTTTTTCATTTTTTTTCTTCTTCCAGATGTTCTTAAGGAAAACTATTAATTTCTCTCCATCTGTTTGTAAATAGGGATATATATCCTTTTTTTATATTATTATTTAAGTTTCACTGCAACCGATACAGTATCTCCTGACCATCTTTGGTTTTGTTTCAGACATTGTATTAATGCAGATTCCTTTGCTACTTTTGTATTTTATTAAACTTCCTACTTGTGACATTGATTCTGTAACACTTAAATTTCTTTCCTATATGAAAATGCTTAGTTTTGAAGTTCGGGGTTAAAATACTATTTTTTCCATGGTACCGAAATAAGAAACAAAAGTCCCGTCGTCCTCAACACATAATTGGCTGTATATTTCCCCAAGTCCTTTGTTCTCTCCAGTCTTTTGGGTTCATTCTCTCAGTTATAGGTGTAACTGTCTTGCAGGAGAGTGTTTCATATTTTAAAACATTAGCCTACCTGATGTTAATACCAGAAGAAGTCTGGTACTTTTCTTTTTTTTTTTTTTTTTTTTTTTTTTATCAGTTGAGCCCTTCTAATCGTATTCAGTTCAGTCAAGTTGTAAGTGCTGATACACAATTTTCTCTGTCTTTGTAATCAATTGTATTTCCTCTATTTTATTCTGCAAAATGAGTGTAAGAGAAGAGAGGGGATGTGATAATATAAAAGAGACAAGGTTCCTCCAAAGTACCTAGAGCCAACACCAGATCACATTTCTAACCAAACAGCAGCTGAAACTGCACCAGAAAAATTTGTCATTTCTAACACCATGTGGTACCTAGGGATTAATGCTTTAGTGCGAGTGTTTGTTCTGCTCCCACAAATACCTTCCCTCTGGGAATTTTCTGGGGGGAGTGAGAAGGGCAGGGATTGAAAAGTACTTTTCTGGGTTGCCTTAGAGTATTTGTAAATATTTCCTCTAAACCCCCACTAAAAATATATCAGTGGGTTCCATTAAGTGCCATTCAATTTAGGTAAAGTGAAAAGATGTGTTGTTCCTGTACTGCATAAAACCTTGCATAACAGATGCTGTATTTTGAGTTATTAGAGTGAAGCCTAGCTGGTCTATTAAAATAAAGTCTGGAGTAATGGGGTGGTCTAAAGTGGCCCCGATCCCAATGACAAAGTTCTGTCAAGCATGAGATAAACAAAAAGGCCTGCATTTAGTAATGAAGAAGTACTGGGTACCACTGCTACCTGAAGTATCAATATCTTCTTGCTAGAAAGCAGAGTCACTTCCTGTTGGTTAATTTGGTTTGGGTATAAGAAAATGTCCATATGGTCCTTTTCTACCAGTGCACATTGTTCCAAGATGAAGTGATGTGCATTTGTGTCTTCCCTCTGAAGGAATATGTCGTAAGAGCTGAAAAATAAGATTAGCAATATGAGAAAGTTTTTGAATCGCATAACTTTAAAGTAATAGTGACAACATAACATACAATAAAATAATAGTAGCAGTCCAGAAACTTATGAAATTTTTATTTAATTATATGATAGAAAACTACACCCACCAAAAATACATTTAAAAGTAGTTATGAGTATGTGGAAGAAAGTAAAAGACAATGCAAGAAAAAATTTGCAAGAGAGAATATGCAGGGACCTTTGAGAAAAAAATTTAGACAACTTTATGTACTTTGTATGACAACCATTCTGAGCTGTTGTACAATCAATAGTATTAAAGTTTAGATAGTGTATTTTTCTCATTCCTGCTGTCTGTCAAACTGCATGTTATATGCCTAAAGTGGAAAGCTTTTCTAAATTTTTTTCATAAAGGAGGTAGATTTTGGACTTAGAGACAAACAACGTACTCCAGAGCCCTCTTCTCTTTTTAATTTGTACAGAACACCATCATTTCCTTCTTTTACCCAATTCCACCATTCCTGTGTAGTGTAAGTAAAAAAGGTACCATGCTTTCCTTTCTCTTATACTGTTCTTAGGTTGCTAAGCACTTGTTAAAGTGACAAATACTCCAAAAGTACAGTGAACATTAGAATATGTTCAAATAATATGCTTTCTCATAGAAACACAAAATTCTTCAGAGGATACCATGATATCATTCATTTTCAGAACTCTATAAATGCTACACATTGTTGAAAGTTTTTATCTCTATATTTAACTATTTCTGATATTCTAACATTTTTGTCTTCTTAGAAGTAATCTTATTACTATCTAACAGGATTTATTTGGAGCACTGAACTGTTTTAATAATATTATTAGTTTATTATGTTAGCATTTTAGCCAAAGTTCACTGAGTTTTATAACAACTGATAAAATACTGTTGAAAGAAAATACCTAATAGAGGGGAAAAAGTAATAGTTATTTTGTTATAGAAAACATTGTAGTGTACTTGGGCTTGATAGAGTTGTAATATGGTTTCTAAGCTGCCATGTAAATTTTAAAACAGAAAACTTAAAATACCACCAAACTCAATTATCATGTTTATGGAAGAAAAGTTTCTAAAGATTTATGCCCACTTTTTTTTTTTTTTTTTTCCCCATAAGACAAAATAATAACTAGAAATGAGCAGAATTGATTTTTCTGATAGCAACATGTTACACCATGAAAGTTAAATGCTATCTTAAATAATACTTGAGGGAAAAGTTTGGCAGTGTATATGTGTGTGTCTGTCCCATTTCCCATACACGTTGGAATGGCTTTGATAGAAAAATAATGGATTTTAAAATGGTGGAATTCCATATATATTGCATTTTACTTTCTCAGTGTTGGTGATACTATTTTAAGTCGTGCTGTGTTTTATTTTAAGCACCATCTTTGTAAATTAAACTTCTATTTCCTTCAACTCATATATCATCTTCAGTTATATAGCTCTTGGAAGCCACATCAGTCCTTTAGCTACCAGCTGGAACTTAGTAAACAAGTTTTATTTATATTGCACTAGATGGCATGATACCAACCATCTTTATTTGGGATCTGAGAAATAAATAAAAGATAAAAAGATAGTAAATTTTTTTCTTTCATCATGACAATGCTTCCAAAAATAAGACTCAAAATGACAGAGGATCATTTAATAGAAAGTGCAGATCCTTTTATTCAGTCACTTCTCAGTATAAAATTGTGAGTTGGTATCTTGCTCTTGCATGTGCTGTCTTGGATCCTAGTTCCATGGAAGGCTTTATATTTGCACACTGGACAGCTGGAAGTCTTTGATCTTTCCAAAGTAACCCCCTGCTCTCACCCCATGGAAGTTTCCAAGGTGGGAGGTATCCCTGCCCATTTAGGAGAAGTGGAACAAGGTGACCTTTAGGATCCTTTCCAACCCAAACCATTCTATGATTCTATGATTCTTTAAATTTATAAACATTTGAGAGATATTTAGACCCACGGCCTTTGAGCAAGCTTTCTAACCATAATTTCTAGCCAATCCCTGTAACTAATATCACTGAACCTTGAATTTTACTGAGTTCTGAATATATATGTGGATATACATTATAGGTGCATATACACATTTGCCCACATTTCTAAAAGTTGGATATTTTTGGTTTACTATGCTATTAATTTTAAGTGAATTCTAATAAATAAGTTTTTTATTACTAAATAAATGTAGTATTTGTCTCATGCTTTTCCTGTTTATTAATTTTTTCCTATTTTGGTTCTTTCTGTCCTGGTTCAGAGGCTCTGACTGAGGCATCTTGTAGGTAAAACGTAGAAGAGTCTGTATGATTACACTGAAGCCACTTTTCTAAATAATAAAAAAATAGAAGGACCAACAAATATTGTACTCCATTTTTCTTGTGTGTTTTGAGTGTTTAATATGTTACAATTACAGCCATAATAGAATTCAGGAAACATTCACATAGGATGTCAAAATAATTATTAATCTTAAAAAAGAACCCACAAATAATAGCCTTTGGCTCTGAAATGTCTTCAAAATCTGAAAAAAAGCCAACCCCCAAACCAGTAAAGCTGTTGGTCCTTCTAAATTTTTTTGTTCAGTGATACTTAACTACTGTAGATAAAAATCTTTAGAATTAGGCATACCTTGGGGCACAAAGTCCAGGACAAAGCTGATGGTCAGATGACAATCAGAAAGGAGCTTTGGAAGAACGTTCTCAAGGTTTGGCCTTGGGGAACTTGGGCTGACAGTAGAACTGGCATAAAGAAAAGTCATGAGGGTAAACCAAAATTTTAGTGATAGACACTAGTATAAACTCAACATAGAGAAAAAAATCTACCCAATAGTTGTACAGAAATGCTATGTAGCTTTCTGTGAGGATAGGCATCACTTGATATGGTGTTACATTAAAACATATGTACAAACAACACATAAAATAATAGATACCATAAGGTCCACATACCTATCAAGGCAATCCTTTAAACACTTCCTGATCTATTTATAACAGGGTGCATTCCATATCATACTTTAACTCCTGTAATTTTAAAGTAGGACTATGTTCCAAGCATGGTGAATGTTCGGAATATTGGTTTATTTGCAGTATGTGAAATTGAGGAACTGTAGGAAGACCTACATTCTTTCAAACAAGGGACTAGGCCTCCATTTGGTGTCCAAACCCCCACTCTAATACCACTAGTGTATTGTATGTATGTATACTTATTGCAAAATACAAGTCTGGTATAAATGAATGTTGCTTATAGTGTTTTCTGCAAGTTGAAGTCGTTGACTTAGAGTTTTCTCCATTTTCTTCAAAGGTTTTTACAGGGACATCTAAGTAACTTATTCAGATCTTTTACAAACTTTTAGTTTTAGCTGATTCATCTGTGAAGTGGGTACAAGAAATGCTTGCTTTAGAGGACTAGGCAGTCAGCAACAGCTATACTGATTTATACCAGCTGAAGATATGAGCCTTTCCATTTATTAGTGCTATGAAAGTACTGTGAGATCACTGGATGAAAACACTGGAGGATTTTAGGCAAAGATGAAATAATTTATGTTAGTAAGCCATTCCAATCTGCAGTTTTAGAACAGCATGGATTTTTTTTTCTCAGTTACATAAATTACTTTCCTGGGCTAGTATTCCCGCTCATTTCCTTTTTAAATTACCAACACAGCAAAAGAATTGTAGCTATTTTCATCAGCTTAACTTTCTTTGGAGATTTCCAGCTCTGTGTGATGGTACTTGCAGAGCCCTTTCTGGGCTGGGTACTTCTCTGCAATCTCTTCAGGGAGAACAAATGTTTGGGAGCATCCTAGCCATGTGCTTTAAATGTACAAAAATAGAATGGAAGAAAAAAAAAGGAACAGAGTCCCTTGGTAGAATCTCTTTAATGTCTTGCATCTGATGTTCAGATTGGTGGGGAGGGGAGGATCACATGCCTGATGTTTTCTCTAGGATTACACCCAACTGGAAGACATCCCTTGGCTTCTCTGCAGACAGCAGCACATCCAAATGGAACATATTAATTCTCTGGGGGAATCTCCTTAGTGAGGCAAAAAGGAATCTTTTCAACTTCCCAGACACATGGTCTGTTCCCAGTACAATCAGTCTTAAAGGAGGATCTGCACTACCTTGGACTGAAGGACACAGTTTCATTGTAACTGCAAGGATTAGTACAGATAAATTATTCCTATGATCCAGCTGCTCAAGCCTTCAGGCTTTGGCATGTTTATTAATAAAAATGTGAAAGAAAAGAAAGAAACTGTCAACCAGGCAAGATACCCCTGTAATTCTTCTGTCATCATTAGGTGAACACCGTGTACCAAATATTTATGCTTCTATATGTTTCTGGATCATAGAAAATAAATATCTCCTTTATGTGTTCTGTTTTCTTTGGAAATGGGAGTGGAGGAGATGGTGAGTCATAGTGGAAGAATAAAATTCACTTCTCTCCTGTCAAAAACTACTCATTTAATTGGAGAAGGATCATAACATTAACATCTCTTTGCTGATAACCCCTGCAGCCCAATTGGCTTCAAGCAGGAAGGTGATGGCCTGCCAGTTCCCAGTCTCTAGCTGTCTGGTGGCCTGTGGCCAGAAGCCAAATCATATTTCCCACTTCTGCTTCAATAAGATAATAACTGTTCTACCCAAGTCTGAATGCGAGGTGCCTATGCACCCTTGCAAGGGATTTCAGAGTTTTGCCCCTTCACAATGTAACAAATCCTGCCAGCTGCAGCCTGACTTCTTAGCATAGGGCTGGTCTGAAGAATTTGGGAAGGTTAACATGAATATCTATTAGTGTATGATCAATGTTAGCTGTATAGCTCTATGCTTAAAACAAAACAAAACAAAACAAAACAAAACAGTAAAACATGAGTATTTTCTATTATGACCTGATTCAGAGGATTCTGTTCTTAGGTAATTGAGAAGGGAAATGCTCTGGTTATGGAGCTCTTGAGGATGCAGTCAACAGATTTCTTTTTCTTACACTCTGCTGTGCCCTCTCCAGAGTGTAGATGAGATGGGAAAGGAGAGAAATAAAGGGTCTGGTGATTCTCTGCTCCCAAGAGATAGTGAAGGTTCAAGAACTGTCCCTGTCTGTCCAGTCATCCTCACTCACCTGAGGCAGGAGTAGCCTGTTTACGAGCGAGAAGTGAGCTTCACATTGCTTTTGGGTAAAAACCCATGGATGGAATCTAGTGCTTTTCTTCAGCTTTCTTTACAGCTGCCAACCTCAAGACATTTTTCTAAAAACAGTTATTAAGGAATGATGAAGGCACTGAAGCCTGAGAAGTGGGAAATACCAAAAGGTTTTATTTATGTCCTGGTGAAATTTAGTCCATATTTAAAATGAATGTATATGATTCTTTATAGCACTTCATAACATAGGAAAGTATCTGTCACTTTTGTGAAGGAATTTATATGTGTGTTCCATGCAACAAAGAGCTTCCTGCCAAGGAAGATAAAGGTTAGAAAGGTCCTACCTACACAAAGTCCAAATCAAAATACATGATGTTTTCCAGACATTGAGCCACCCTTCTCTGAGCCAACATCTCATAGTGGTTAGTCAAGAGAGAAAGAGCCTCAAATGCTTGTTAGTTACTGTAGAGGAAGATGGAGAAGTAGGAACTATAGAGATATCTATGTAGTCCTCTTTGCAGTTGAGAGACTTGAAGCTGCCATTTTATTTTTTTTTTAAGACAAAATAGTAGTCTTTCTAAAACTGTAGCTGTAACAAGGACCACAAACATGTGGAGATGTTTTTAGAGAAGACTCAAGCTTGCTCTCATATTCTTTTTTTAAGAAAAGTCGATGGAGTTTCTGTTCAGTTCTAAATCAAGAACGATGTAAAGCAGATGAACTCTGATATTCCAAGTCCCTTATTATTGTGGACAATGAAAGAGAAATTAACAACACAGAACACAGATTGCCCAGGCACACAGGATAGCTCTTCTGGTATGTAATATGCAGAGTAGCAGCAAAGTTCTGTAACAATTTGTGAGACAACATTACAACAAAATTAGGGTGTTATTCTTCTGGTGAAATTGAACAGACACTGCATATTTTTAAAAGAAAAAATCCTTTCTTTCAGAAGAGCCCTCTTAGGTCTTATTTAATCATGTCAGTTTAGGTAATGCTGAAATCAGCAAAAGAACTGTGACTTCTAAATATCTCCTCTGGTTATTATCCTTACATCCTTCTCCTTACCCAGATGAGATTACAGGATATAATTTATGAATATACTACTAATTTCTGTTCAGTACTATTAAAGATGGTGTTAATAGCTGTTCCTGGTGCTTTGTCTTGAAAGACATTTCTTTCTGTATTTAATAATTTTATTAGTGTTACCCAGTGTGGCTGGCAGTTTTCGTATCAGACATATTTGTTTGACAAAATCTTTGAACAAACTGTGGCTGGAAAATTTTTCCTCTTCTAGGAATGAGAACAAGAGAGAAATGCATTGTTTTGCCCAACTTATAAAAAAATGTGCTGACATCTTTATGCTTTTGAGCAAGGTCTTGAAATGTGGTAGAAGGGTGGTAGATTTTCCCAAAGTCCCAAATTCTGGGCTAGCCTTGTTAGTTTTGTTGCTGCTCAGCAACTTGTGTTTCCAGAGCTTCTGTCCACACTGAACACACTCCATTCTCTGACTCCTGATCATTGTATATGCTGTACTCCATGGTGCTACCACTTCGACATGAAGAAATGAAAAAAATAAAAAAAAAAGCCTGTCTTGAATTTGAAGAAATGTGAATGGAGACAGAGGAGGAGGGCAAAAGCTCAAGTGTTGCATACAGGGAGGGTTCTACATAGGATCCCTCCTTCTTTCAGTGTGTAAGATATTTGGTGCTATGGGGACAGATCAAGATTGTCTATCAGCTACAGCCCTCATCACTAATCAGGATCCATGCGACAGGTGTTGCAGACATGGGGAAATTTGGAAAGTATGTGTCACTCCAGAAAATGAACATGTAACTAGAGTATCAGAAGGTATGTACATATGAAAGATAAGATGGGTTGCATAGGAGATCTTTATTCCTGATACTGTTCACTAACTTTGTGGAAATTAGCCTGAAAAATGTTCAGTCACTGTAGTGTCTAATGTAATTATTCATATGTATACTTTGTGTTTTATATAGTTATGCATCATGAAACTGTAGGAGAAGAGATCTGACATCCTGATCAAGGACACATCATCTTGAACCTGTAGCAAGCTTGATAGATATTAATTTTTCTATTATATAAAAGGAGATCGAGGTTCATCAATGTACTTAAACATTTTTTTAAAATAAGTATCTATCCTTACAATTAAAATGCTTTTTCTAAAGTCTGAACTACATGTTTCTTGCTACAATGTATCACCTTGCAATAACGATTTACTTTTTTTTTTTTTACTTTTATTACATTTACTGGCATGTTAGGTGGATCAAATAATTGGAATTCTATGATTTTATCTGCTTAAGTCACATTTCTTAGAATTTTTTCTTTTCTCTCAAGCTGATCTAGGTCCTTCTTGAAATGCAATAATCAGTACTGGAATCAACACTTCAGTAGAGGCCTACTAATGACATAAGAAAAACTAATACTTCTCAAATTATATCACTTTGCCTGCAGATTTTGTGATGAAATTTAAAAGTAATAACCAGAAAAATGAAGTTGTCTCTGTTCATTTTTTCCCATGCAAAATGATAGTCATTGAAATGCTTTCTGTCCTGACAAAGACTTCTTACCTCGTCTGATTTCTCCTTTTCTCTGACTAGTAAGTAAAAAGGAGCACCTTCTTTTGAGGAAATCATAACAAATTAATTTTATAAAACATATAAGAAACCTAAATAGATTGTTAAAATATTTTTAATATGTGTTTGGTTTTTTTTCCTCCCACGGAAAACTTTAATCTTTCAACAAAAACATGATCTCTTTGGCCTCAGTTAATTAAATAATACATATTGAGCTAAGACAAATAATATGATGTGCACAACACTGACTGATTTTGACCAGTGTAGACCAAGGAAGATTTCCTTGAGTTAATATATTTAGAATAGAGCATTGATTTTTGTATTTGCCTTTTAATCTTAGCAATATCCCTCTCAATTACCACAGTTGTTACAGGCTCAGCTTTTGTCACACTGTGGTAAAAGTCATCCTGATGCCTTCCCTGGGGAAAGCCAACCTCAAGGAAGGTGTCTGTGAATGCAGAATGCAGGGATTTTTATCTTCTCCTTCAAAGCATCTTAAGTGCTTTGAGTTTGCAAAAACAAAAACAAAGCAACAAATTATCGCCATGGAAGTTTGACAAGGAAAGGGTTAAAAAAGTGGAATCTTTGTCTGTGAAGGGCTGAATTATCTTCCTGACACCAGCAGGGGTTGCTGTCACTAGTTTGTGGTTGTCACATTCCTGTTATGCTTGACCTTGGAAAGGCTTGACAATATAGTCTGGATTTGATTAAGGGAATTTCATGTTTTTCCCTTGCTAGAGTCACCCCCCACCTCGACAAACATTTAAAAATGTTGAGGGAAAAAAAAAAAAAAAAAAGTTTGGAAAGCAAACATTTTCCCAAAAGAAATTTATCGTTCAAATTTACACCAAGTTCGCACTAACTGGAGCAGTCCGGGTTTCCACTCAGGCTTTGAGTGCTCTCTGTAAACTATTAGTCACTTCCCTGGAAGAGGCAGCTTTTTATAGGCAGCAGGATAAACCAGGCACAGATGTGCATGTAATATTAGAGGCTTTCACATGTACCTGCATTTATTTTTTTTCCTCAATCGCAGAAAAATAAAAAAAGTTACTCTAGAAAGAAATTAATTGAAGCCTTGGACTTTGTTTGGTTTTGGACAGCTACCATGAAGATTGGTTTAATGAAAAGAAAATATCTTGTGTTGTGGATTTTTGAGATTGTGGCAATTTATATCATGAAGATAGAAGTTCTTTCAATTTTTAACAGGTTGTTCTTTTTCACTCCACAGGACTGTGATTATGCCAGCTGCCAATGAGTTTGATCCAGAGATTGTCCTGGTGTCAGCAGGATTTGATGCTGTGGAAGGCCATGACCCTCCTCTGGGCGGGTACAAAGTCACAGCTAAATGTAGGTATTGCCATAAGGTGTGTGTTTGAGAGTTGATATCTTTTCTATTTCTGAACCTTAATTTATGTCCAGCTTACACCCATATTCCTATTTTGTGACAAGATAACCATGTCTCTGAGGGCAGGGACTGTCCTCAAGTAGTACCAAGAGATGCCTGTGGAGCTGCGGGTCTCACCCAGATCATGAAGAGGGTGGAAATGAGCAGAGTTTCTGGCTGACTCCTTTGTGTTCCTCTTGGCACTTTTGTCTTAGCTTTTTAAACTATTACTTTTCTGGCATTTAATTAACATTTTAGAGGTTTCATGCTTTTCAATAGGGCCCATTTTCCAAGTGCTGGAGTGGGTTGTCTTTAAATATATATTCAAGATTTTAAGCTTTGGAGGCCTAAATCCAATCTCATATTGCTCTTTTGTTATTGCAATCTTTTCAGCTTGATGGCATTAATCCTGAATTACATCAGTGTTTAGGAAGGCCAAAATTTTCTAAAAGACTTCTCTGTTGTGTCCCAACATTTGGATGCCCATTTCAGTCCTCCAAAATGTGTGCTCATGGCAGAGATTTAATACCTTCTGAAAGACAGGTCTGTCTGAGTTGTCTCATATGTAGCAACACAAAGTCACTACCTGTTACAGGATCATGCCAAACTGATTCTGAGCCTGGGGTGTTAAGCAAGGCTGGGTAGTGTAGTAAAGCTCTGCACAGTAATGTATACTGTAACATTGCAGCATATAAATTGCTTTCCTTTGGATAAGACAAAATGATTTCCTAATACAATGCCATGGATCATTTTCTACAATATATATACTTCTCTTCAGTACTGTGTTAAGTCTGGGTCCCTCACTACAAGAAAGACATTGAGCTGCTGGAGTGAGGTCAGAGAAGGGCAACCAAGCTGGCAAGATGGTGAAAGGTCTGGAGAACAAGCCCTGTTTAGGAGAGGCTGTGAAAATTGGGATTGTGTATTTTGGAGAAGAGGAGGATGAGAGGAGTCCCTATTGCTCTCTACAGCTACGTGAAAGGAGGCTGTAGGGAGGTGGCTGCTGGCCTGTTTTCTCAGATGAACAATGATAGCACTCGAGGAAACGTCTTCAAATTACACCAGGGAATCTTTAGACTAAATCTGGGGAAGAATTTCTTTACTGAGAGAGTTAGTGAGGTGTTGGAATGTACTGCCCAGGGAGGTGGTAGAATCGCCATCCCTGGAAGTACTTAAAAACGGTATAGATCAGGCACTTCAGGCCATGCCTTAGTGGGTGATATAGATATATATATTCTATTGAGGGGTGGATGTTGACAGTTGGACATGGTGATCTTAGAGGTCTTTGCCAACTGTGACAATTCTGTGATCTCAGGAAATAATAGTAATGACACTTAAATTGTTATTAAATACACATCTCTTCTGCTAACAGCAAATGCCTTGGGAAAAGTCTGGAGAAGCTGATGATACCTCATGGCATTTAACACACATGGAGTCCATCTCAGAGGAGTTTGTCCTTCTGACCTCTGCCTTTTGTTACAGGTCAGGAGAAGAGAGTTGGTCTTTACCTTAGGAAGAGCGGGGAAGGGATGAAATACTTATTTTTTTTCATTTTAAATGCATGTTGCACAGCCTCTCCTGATTACCAAGGACAAAAGGGGAGGTGGAGGTCCAGAGGGACTGTCCACAGTGGGGTACTGTGTCAAGTGAGAATGCAGAGAGCCGTGCAAGGACCTACCCAAAGGTGATAGTGCAGGAGAAGATTGGAAAGAGAACATCCCTGTGGCTGTGAATAAGACATTATCAAGCTTTAGCACAACTTTCAGGTTTATGCAGTGTTTGCACTAGAGAGGAAAGAAAGATAGAAGCCTGTATGCATGTTTGACTTTCAGTTTTCTTTGCTTTATGACTTTCAGTGAAATATTGTGCTTGAAAAAGTCCCGTGTAAGATGTTTACTCACCATTTTTCCCCAAAAGTATGGTTTCTGGTTAGGACAGCCATTCCATGGACTTAGGTGGATGGGACATAAGTTTCCAGACAGTACAAAACACATATTCTGTTGAAAAATATTGTATAATTATGTATATTTAGCAGCTAAGAGTGCATGCTCTGTGTCCCTTAAGCATACGTGATGCTCCAATAAGATGCTTTGACATAAGTAATTTTCTCAAGAATTTAACTAGAAATTGCAATAAGGTTTGTATTTTCCTCTCAGTTTAGGCTAAATTTCACACTAAATCTCACTGTTTAATATTGGAATTGATGTGAATTCATGAAATATTTAAACTGAAATCTAAGTAATTTTTTTTAATATAAGATGCTGCACATCAACATATTGCACATGTCTGTAAGAGAAAAAAGGTGATTTACTGTACAGGGCTCTTGTTTAAATTAAGGGAAAAGCCAAGATAGAGTCAGATAATGATCATGCACCTGAGGGATGAATAAAACTTTTTGTACAAAGACAAAGGAATTTATTATTTCCCCAAAACAAAATTCTCCACATTCCGCCATACCATTTTAGAACATAGCATATTATATGTGGTATGTAGAAAAATGAATAATCTATTAAAAAAATAAAATCCAAAGAGAAACATCTGTATTAAAGACTAAAAGTATATATTCATGCAAAATTTTGATAGTTGGTGTTAATAATTATAAATTTTATCCAAAACAATTTAATTCAAAGTAAAGCTTAACCTGTACATATTCTGCTTATGTAAATCTTCAGTATTTTGTGTGCACTTAATAAATTGAGTTTTCTGATTTCTATGACACAATACAAACTTTAAACATACAAATTAGGAAGAGATTAACACCTGGAGAGAAGACGGATACTTAGCTACTAACCTTTCTGTTAAAGACAGTTAGAGAGAGACAGCAGATTCTTGGTAAGAAATTATTTATGGTTTTTGTTCAGAGTAGAGTTAAAGAGAAAAAAAATTATTAATTAATCAGCATTTCCAAATAATAAAGTAAAAACTATAAAATGAAGATAAGAGATTGGACTAATTACATCCTTGAAGTAACTACACAGCAGAAAATTAAATACAGAAAATATCGGTCTATTAATTTACACAGTTTTATTAAATTATAACCTGCTTTAATTTTTTTTGGCTGTATCAACATACAATCTGATTTACCAAGAATCTGCCATGTTTTACTAGTATAAAAACACATCAGCAACAAAGTAGTCATATATATATTTTTGTAGCTGATTTTAAATGCATGCATCTGATGCAAAAACATAGTTGTTTAATCCATTACAGGGGTAGTAAAAATTGCATTGATAATAAAGTATAAGAAAAATAACAATGGAAGAAATAAAGGAGATGAGATTTTATATTGAGAATAGTAAGGTGATGCTGAAAGATTAATAAGCTGCTCTTCCATTTTATCCTGATAGTGCTCTGGTGGAACTAGTGGAGATAGAGCTGACATATTCTGTGCCTCATTTTACAGTAAATATTTAGAACCTCTATTAAATGCATTGTATTATCATACCATTTGAATTTTTTCCTGTGAAGAGGTCTGAAAAAGAGCTGCCCTATCTGCTGATAAATTTACAAGTTGCTAGATATTTAAGAGCACTGTTTTTAAATTAACTCTTCTGACTGAAGTTCTCCCTGTAACAGTATCCTGAAGTGCTTTCTCTTTGTTTTATAGAGCAGTTCTTAGAATAGTGCTTGCATTAAAGTTGCTGAGATCACTTTACTGTTCAAATAAATATTGTACATAATTGATCATCAAATGGTGACCATTCCATAAAAAGAATAAACTAAACAGAGAAGTGTCAAACAAGAATGAAGATTTTTTTCAGGGTACTTATCTTCCTGAATCACCATGTTTGTTAAGGGCTATGATGATTTAGTAGAGATTTCCTGTTTTACTCTCTTATTCCAAAGATGCTATTTGACACCAAAGTGCAAAATAGAACCAGCAATTAGAAGTAGGAAAAGATACTACTTCAGCCATTTAAAGAGTAAATTACATTTTGTCTGCTGTTGAGACAAATATGTGATGAAATGTTGATCCATGATCTAGAATAAAAGTGACTAACAAGGCTAATTTGCAGCTTCAAAAGTTTTTCTTTTAGAGAATTGTAATTCCCTTATCAAAAGCTGCATTGCGCTGTGATACACTGTGTTCAAGTGAGACCAATGAAAAAATTGCTATTAACACTTTTCTTCCTCAGGAACCCTCTGCAGGTAGAGGACTTGGATGACTTCACTGTAACAGTGACAAACTGTTTCATTAATCAGAGCAGAAGAAAAAAGTGAAGCTCTAAACAGTTTATTTTCAAAAGATATTTAATCCTAGGTGGTAGGAATTAATGTGTAAAAAGGGATACAGTCTCACATGTAGCCTACAGGTCTTTGAATCACTTCTCATGGCTGAAGTGGTACTTCTCAGAATACAAATAATAATTAACCAGGTTGAACTTGGATACCTATCCATTTGATTTCTGCTTTACCCTTCACATTTCAGTTCCAACTTCCCAAAGAGTGTAACATATTTTAATAACAAGGTCTCTGTATATAGAATACAGTATTGTAAAAGGATAAAATGTCCAACATCTGGATACAAGGAAATTCAGAATTTATGAGCACAGTTTTGATAATGTCATGACTGACCACTGAAACAATAGTCTGGCATGGTGTATTTGCCACCAATGAAAGGCTTTAAATGAGACTTAGAAACAATTTACAACATCCTTACAAACAGGTGTGCCTTAGCACACTCAGATATTTGAGGCTTCATGCAACATTTGCTTAGTGAAATTTCTCTTCAATGATGAGTGCTTTCTTGAGGCTTCATGACTATCCTACTGTAACTTGGAATTCTTTTCAGTTTCCCACTACCTGATGTGTGTATAGTATGCATATCATTGATTTCAAACTTAGAACTGATCTGGGTCTAAGCAGAACTGATCTGGGTCTAAGCCTGTTACTTCAGGTATGTTTCAGAGAAAAGGTTTTCTATGTGCCAGCCTCACCATTTCTAAAATATTCTGTGTGACTATTCTGAGCATTTTAATTACTGGAAATCATAGATGTGTTTATTTCTTGTTTTCCTCGAAGAACTTAACTTTTTAAGAAGCCCCCAAAGAATATTGTAACTATCTACTGGTCTTGAACTCAGTTGATTGAACTTGGCTGTGAAATGTTTAGGGTAAAATGATTGTAATGTCTTTGGGGAAGAACTATACTTTCTTGTGATTGTTTATAAGACTTCCCTGACACTTGAATCCAAAAAACAGTCCTGACTAGGACTCTTTGGGCTAATGTAATCAGTAGATGTTAAAGGAAAGCAGGCAAAAAAGATGTTGGTTGCAAGACTCTTTCCCTTTCTGAATTGCCTATTACTTACCTTGCCCTGGCTCTGCTTCTTGTTAGATCTCTCTGTAAACACATGCAGCATTAAGTCATCAAGCCACCAGAAAACATGATCAGCCGAAGAAGTAGAGATTCCTGTAGGACTGTGAAGCTGAATCAGTTTATGAAGGGATCAACGTGTGCCACAGCTCATGGAAGGGGGGCAGGGGCAGTAGAGAAAGGAATAGATGGAGCAAGATATCTTTTGGTATCAGAAAGCTGCTATATTAACTCAGTTAACTCAGGTGACTTCTTGTCTGAATTCAGTGATTTTATTTTGGTTAACATAATTGAGTTATCTTTGCAGGTATTAAGATGGCCATCCAGGATAGATCTTGAGCTTTTGACTCAGAGCTAAAATCATTGGAGTGCTGGAGGAATGTTGGGTGGAGCAATGATCATTTGTATACTTTTTCACAGGGGAGCCTCCTGATTAATATAGAAATTTTATTTTTTTTCCTTTTGTCTTTTGGAAACTACAGGGTGCCCAATGCCTGGCAGTAAGAAAATTCAGCATCAAATACTTGCTTCTAGTTGCTCACTTTGGAAAGAAAAATTTGGGTTTTCTTTTGGATGATTTCTTGAATGCTAATTGAATGGTTGCTTGGTACAATACAAAAGGCATCGAAATAGATGACAAGTCCATTGGTGACCTGGCCTCAGACATGAGGTTTTTTCATAGGATTTAGGGAGAGAAGGAAATAATTTTGTTTTCTTTTTCATCCTAGCCCACAGCAGTGGTTGCTGTAGCACGTCCTATGACTTGGGCATGGTCATTAGACTTTTCATCCTCTCAAGTCAGATTATGCTACATTTACTCCTCCATTTGTAATTTGTACTGCAAATATCAATGAACGGTTTGCCAGTGGCTCCAGGATTTGGTATATTATTGACACTTACACTACATTTACATTTATGAAAATGAAATGTAGAAAATACCAGAAATCCTGCTGTGTGAGGAAGAGAAGTCTATTGGCTCCTGTGAAAACAAAGCAGAAATTGGAATTCACATTATAAAATTAGCATCCTCTCTATGACATAGCTACTATGTAGGGAAAATTCTAATGCTGGGTTAAGGAATCAGCTGACAAGTCAACTCACTGTCAATGGCTTGGACTATGGATTTGACTCAAGAGAAAAAGATCATTGAATAATTCACCTTATTTACTGAGGCCAGGGAAATCCTTGTCTTCAGACTTTGGGGCACTCGAGTCTAACTGAATATGTATTTAAAGCCCATCTGAAGGATTCAGAAATTTTAGCACCAATTTCAACATTGCCCAGTGTTCTCTGCAACTGGTTACCTGGTATGCCTTTCCAAAAGGGTCAGCCTAAGGCAGGAAGTGAGAGCAATTAGAAATATTAATAAATAAGTCCTGATTTGACCTGCTCTTTCACTTAGCCATTCTTTCTGTAAATCAGCCAGGAGAGATTTCCATTTTCCACTTCTGCTCCTGCCCCACTAACAGAAGATGTGTCTGCTGGCTAGTTAACTAACTCACACAAGTGAAAAACCACCTGTATACTGTGTGCTGATCCATCTGCAGAATGCATCAGGTGCCAGTTCCTTGATTTAGGGCAGTTGCTGGGGACAGGGCAAAGGATAGATTACAATGGGAAAAAAAGAGGATCTACAGAACCATTAAGAATTATTTTCCCTTTTCGATCATCTTCCCTTATCTCTTCACCTACCTCTTGTTATTTTTTCTTTCACGCTACAGTAGTGACATTGGCTAATGGGAATAACTGATGTGAGGGTTGCAAAAAAGGTACAATTGGTGGCATCTTCTCTCTGTTTTTAAACTTAAGAAATCTTTTTCCTAATTGAAACCAAAAGACTGTCATTTAGTGGAAGAAAAATAAAAGATTTTTTTGCTTCAGCAGTATTAAACTTGTCAGATTACAATTTAAATATATCAAATTAAATATAAGATTTTAGAGACATTTTGAAAGTAATGGAGCTTGACGCAGTGTTCAGCAGTTTGCATGTGCCTTTCACAGGATTGGGTCCTGAGAGATAATTGTTGAAAGACATCTCCAAATGTGGATTTCTCCATAATAAAGTGTCTGATCTTTTATAGCGTTGCTGCACTGGGAATTAGGCTTGTCTTTGGGAATTTGTAAAGCCTTTAGTAGAAAAGCATGATTTATGTCTTAGAATTTAACTATTCTCTGTAATAAATAGAAATATGCCACAAGTATTTACTTGGTTGTGCCATGGGAAAATTTTTAACATATTGTTCACAGCTTCAGAATGCTATAAAAGAAGACATGTAATTTGCAAACCGGACCATCCTTTGTGTTTTCTAACTAATATATGTGCTTAATATCTTTCAAAAGAGACACCAGCCAAAATGTTTACATCTCATTAGGCAGAGAAGAAGGGAGCACACACAATTTTGATTAGGAGCTTGGATGGTTCATTTCTTTGGGCTTCACATCCCTACTACTTAAGGCAGACTTGTAACTTTAAGATGTTATCTCTTGCCTGGGCAAATAAACAGCCAGTTATGCTTTTTATGGTGGGTAGTTCTCAAACCAACAGGGGATTAGAAGATATTAGCTGGGGTTTGTGGTTCCCTGCTGAACTATCATGGGTTTCCATGGATTCCTGTCCTGAATATTTCACAGAGCAAACACCTCTTATCTGGGGTGATATTCTCACACTGGCCTCTTGGCCATGGACTTCAAAAGCTGATCACAGGGAGGGCTAGAGAGGCAATAACCCTTAATATAACAGTCCCTCCTGATAGGGACAGGCAGGGTAAAGGTAAGGCGTCTCTGAAGTTTGCTCTTGTGTGTTTAGCCCCATGGGGTGATAAGGGGCCATCTGTTTTTTTGGTCTGCAAACTCATCTTTTTCACACTATCCCAGTATCAAGTACACTTCAGGTCTGACTGGTATCAGCATCAGCAATCCTTCACTGATCTGAAGAGATTTTCTTGGGATTTTTAGCTTTGATCCTAGGCAATTGTCTTAGTTGCTCTTGTGTTGGGTTTTTTAGCCAAGAGTCCATATGAAATAAAATTAAATTAAAGGCACTCTTGGCTCAGAGGTAAGAAATTATTAAAATAACACTCTTAACAGGAGTGTTATTTGTCTGTAAGGAGAAATAGGTGCTTATCCATGTGATTAAACTCAAAGCATCAGTTCATGGCAAAATATTGTAAGAGTTATTAAAATACTACCCAGATTTATTTTTGTTGGGGGGGTCCCAGGACACACTTCCTTCACATTTTATTTTTTTTTTCCCTACAGCCATTTCTATATCAACAGAAGAATGAGATTCTGACATTCTGTTGCAATCTGCTGATTATAATAGCTTTAATGAAAACATTTAATACCATGAAATCTGCAGTAAAATGGTGCAGGTTGCCATCACTAGCATAATAAAAAAAATAATAAAAAAAAAATCCCTGCTTATTTTCCCACCATTTTTTTAACTTTTGTCTGTTATTCTGGGGAGATGGTAGGGTTTTTTTTAAGGAGATTGTTCTTGCTTATACCAACTAATTGCCATAAAATTGCTGGAAATGCACAAATGTAGGTCCTAATCCCACAAGCTTTTACTCACTTTGAGTAGTTTACTCACTTCTATTGAGGCCACTCCACCAACCTGATAAAGATTTACTAGAATAAATAATGTTTACAGGGACAAATCTTGCATTATAAGTATTAATATTATACAAAGACACATGCTAAAAACTCTTCAAGGGCATAACCACATAAGAATGCTGTTATTTGCATACTTCCTCAAGTTTTATAGAATTAACATGGGAAAAAAAAAGAGTAATTCTTCTGCAACCTAAATCCATTTGAAATGCATTTAATAGTAATATGTTCAGTTCAGATCCCTTCATTTCTCCCCATTATGATTCATATAAAGTGGACCAAGGGACAGATCTTGGAAGATCTTCTTTGGAAAAACTAAAAATAAGTATGTATCCAGAAAAACAAAATAATGCTAATTAATAAAAATTCAGAACTTCCTCTGTATATGATAGTAAGTGCTCGCATGAATTAAATATTTCTTTCCTTTGATCTGTAGTCTTATTCCTTTTTCTTAGATTCTTCCCCCTACAAAAGTCTGGTTCTCTACTTAGATTGTGACCAAAAACTTTCTGGTATCTGGCATTCCAAACATTTAAGTGCAATTTTATTGTGAGGACTGTGTACAAGCAAATTTACCAGATCTTCCAAGGAATTATGTTCAAGCAGCTTTAAAATAGTTGCATATTCATGTCAATGTTTCCTAGCATCTTAGCACACAAGTAAAAGTGGTAAAGTATTGTTGAAAGTTCAGAAGACACCATACACGTTAAAAGAAATTTTTCATTCACCTAGTTGAGGAAGTAACCTTCTTTAACCTTCATCAAGCCTTGGGAAAACCAGTGAGGAAAATCTGTTGAGGAGGTAATGTTATTTCAAAACTTGTAGTTTAATTAACAAATATGCTATATCAAAGGAGTTATAAAAAAATATGTTGTGATGCTTGTATGAGCTTGTGAACAAAATGTTAGTTTTCTCATGGTGTCAAATGCATCAATTGTAGCCTTATACAATATACATACCCATGTAATTTTTTAATTTTGATCCACTTTGGGTATATGGATTCCTACACACAGTGCACACCTCTGGGAATTTCCCAGTGTGCCTTTTGAGGAAAAATGGAGAGGTCACAAAAGCTGAGCAGGATTACTAAGCCAAGATCTTTAAGGGATATGGAAAACAGTAGTAGATCTGAAATGCTTGCATCCAGCAGGAGTTTCAGTCCTTCCACTTCATAGAGAATCACTGGCTTTTTTTCCAAATCAAGTTACAAATTTGAAAATTAACACCGGTATCAATTTGAAAATTGGCACCGGTTTTTATAATGGTTTATGTTACTGATGGGGAACAAAGAAGATTACTTAAAAAATCTCCTAAGAGGGTCTGTGCAGTTTTAATGGCTTGAGTGAAACAAAACACCAAACAGGATGTCTATGTCCCCTTTGAACTTGAGGCATCACATGGACACAAAGCTAGATTCTCTGATTAGTTATGTGGTGCTGGACTCCCAGTGGCACTTAATGAAGATAAGTTTTTACATAGTGCTTTCAAAAAAGAATGGGAAATGGAATCCGACTCATCAAATTTAGTGCTTTATCACAGACATTGAGAAGTTGAGAAATGGAGAGGAAAGGAAGGGAAGGGAAGGGGAGGCAAGGGAAGAGAAGGGGAGAAGGGAAGAAAAGAGAAGAAGAATAAGAATAAATAAAGTAATAAATAAGACATTTTAGAACATACAATAGGAAGAATGTCTTCCATTCAGGCCTTTTAAGAGATCTCTTATTGCAATCTACATTCCATGGTTAAAAAAAGAAAGTAAGAAAGATATTGCTATTTTTTATTTTTAGCATAAAATAAAAAAAAAATCTTATAGATGATTGGTCTGATTTTTCATTGTGCTTCATTACACTCAAGGAAAATTTCATAATTTATTTTAATGGAACTGGCCACTCTATAATTGAGGTACCTATAACATAACCATTTTACTCATGCACCTTAGTGTTCACTGACTATCAGAAGTTGTCACATCTAAACATGATAATTTTTAGAAGAAAAAGTGAAAAAACACTTCTGCTCCAAGGTACAACATATACTTGAACCAGAAACTGAGAAATTTAACCAAGTAAATAGTTGTACTGTTAAACATATTATTCATATAAAAGAAAAGGGCAGTGTTTTGCCTTTGACTGACTACTGACAATTAAAGTAATATAAACAAAATATTAAAAATTATGCCTTGAGTAACCTGCTTTTTCTTCAAAATCTGCCCATCACTGTAACTCCACTACCTGGTTTAGTTCATTGGATAATATGATATTTTCTTTTTTTAATTATTTTACTAAAACTCTAGTGAAAGACTGTGTTGAGGAAATCTATGGGTTTGCTCTGAATGTTTCTTTAAGTTTTAAGAAGCCAATGCACGATTTGTAGACTGATTCACAACAGCACAAAAAATAAGTATACAGTCAAAAAAGTTCAGAGAAAATGCCTCTGACCGATACAAGAGTATTACCTATTTTAGCCTATTTTATTATAATTACATCACTGTTACTCAGCTCTACTTTTTGTGTTAGTTTCAGATCAATGAGTTGTATCACTTACTACCTTTGAGAGATTGATCTGTGCAGATTTCAGTCTTGGAGCAAGTCTCTGGAGTTTCAATTATCGTTTGCTTCAATTGATCTCTCTAATGTAACCAATCATTCCTCTCCTTCAAATATCTGCTTTTTGAAGCAATAGAGATATTTATGGTGGCACAGTAGAGAGATATGTCAAGTGCTAATCTGAAAGAAAGGTCCAAGTACCAAATTAATTCATGATGGAGGGCATTTTTCTATATTTTAGCCTGGAAAATCCCAGGTGTGAAGATTGTGAATCTGCACATCAGACATCTGAGATGGTGCCATATTATTTTTTTTTACCAGGTGGCTTAACTGCTAAAACACTTGGACAAATGGCCAGATTGCCATTTTTCTGGGATAGCTAAAAGCCACCCAGGTAAATGTATGCTACTTACCAATTTTTTATCGTATTATTATCAAAGAAGTGCCAGTATGTTAAAGGGTGGATAAGACTGGGATAAAAATGTGTTAATGGAGACTAAGCTAAGTACTGAGCTGATATTAAAAGAGCTGATGATCTATGTATTAGCCAGATAAAGCAATGTGCATAGTGGATTGATAGGATAACAAACATCTTGGGTCAGAAGAAGTGTAGCCTGAGGAATTATTACTGGGGGTAATGCAGCAAATTAGGCATGGAAATACTCTGTCTGCATATAAATATTTTCAAAGTTTGGAAATATTGTTCAAGGTAGTAATAGATGAATAGGCCTTAAAGCTAAAAAGATTATTAGTATGACATGCTAATATGAATTCTTCCATGTTACTAGAGCAAACCATAATTTTTACATCATTTGCATGATTTCTGAATAAAATACCCCTGCAAACTTAGGATTTCAATTAGTATTGTAAATATATTAGATAGCGTTATTAGATAGAAAATGTTTTCTAAATAATTTCCTCAGAAGTATTTAATTAATATAGTAATATTTTATTTATTGCTGTTATAACTTGTTTGCTTTAAAAAATAGCTTGAAGACAGGGCTCTGTAACCTACAAAATCTTCAGCAAGAGTAATTTTTACTGTTATTAACAAAGGCATAGTCTGCTTAACCTAAATATATTAATTTCTAGTTTTCTCTTTACCTCTGAAGCTTCTCACTGAGGATACTGTGTTGAAAATACCAAAGTATAGCCTTGGTAGGTGAAAACAAACTTAAACTTCCTTGATGTACATAGCCTTTCAGAGACAGATTAGCTACTCATCTAAGTTTGGCTTTCTGAACATTACCCATCTTAATAAGTCCAGATTTGTGCATGACAGTCAATGGAGAGAGGCATTTAATTCCTAGAAGACCTTCCTTCTTTCTGAAAATCAGTGCAACCTATTTTCTTGGCGAGATTCTGTAGTGAGTAGTAACTGGTTTGGAGGAGTAGCAGAGGCAAGAGAGCTAACTTTTCCTTTGTTAAATGAAGAGAAGAAGCATCCTGATGAATGTTAAAAGAATTTTTGCCCATCTGACAGTATTTGCTTCAAGATATGGAAAGGTCATGGATTAAGTACAAAGTGAAATGAAATCATAGGTTTTGATTGAGCTGGAATACAGAAAGAACTTTCTCAGTTGCAGCTCTCATTCAGTGTTAAGAGTAACAAGTATTTTAGGAGAGATGCAGAGATGAAGCATATGGATATGAAAGTAAGGGAAGAGATACAGCATGTGTGGAGGTCCCAGTAAACTCCCCAAATGCAGCTGTTAACCTTCCTGCAATGACTCAAAGCCCAGCTCCCTTGACAGTCCCTGCTTCTCCAACTCCCTCAGCTATCATAAATGCCCCTCACATGTCCTTCTACACATACACACTGGTACTGTACACATATATATTTGGGATGACAATTAAGAGTTATGGGGTTTTTAATGTTCTGCTTAAAACATCTGGACATTTTCAGGTCTGTCTAGAAATTGTTTTTAGTATGTTTTGAAGGTACACTGCAATTAGAAGTGGTCTTGGCAGCACATGGTGTTGGTATCTTTAGATGACACTAGTACATACCAAAATTTTCCAGGGAATGGAAGTCTCTAAGAAGGAGAAAAACTGCAAAGCTGGTTGTTGTGGTTTAGTTTCAACAGTTTAGTCCTTGAACTGAAAGAGAGAGAATAACAGGAAAAAGCTGGCCACAGAACAAATAAATATGGCATTGGCTCACATTCATTACAGCACTTTGGACAAAAATTAACAATGGCAACTATCAGCTTTCATGCACTTCCTTGGAAAATGCCAGTCTTATGTAACTTGACCAAAAGGACCATGTATACCACTACACATGCACAACACAGGAGAGTCCCAGCCAGCACCAGAACAAAGCTGTTTCATATGAAGGTCCTGTTTAGTTTGAATATTTACTGCTTACCACCAAAAACACCAGTTTGGCATGTTCAGATTTTCTACTTTTTCAGTTTCTAGAAGAATTTCAATAAAGTCACATTGCTACTGAATGGGAGTGATATTGGCAAGTACTGTTCAGAGACTTGAGGGATAGGAAGGGGAAAAGAAAGGTCAACACAAAAGAAAAGGCTTAAATGAATAAAGGTATGTCAGAGAAAAGCTCACAATGAAAGATTATTGGGAATAAAGCTTTTTTTTTTTAAACAAACAGAAAAAACAATATATAAATCAAGAGCACAAAAGCCCTTTTTTATGATTTTTTGGTGCTGTTTAATTTCTTTGTATCTTTTTTTGCCATTGTTAAAAACCAGCCAAAACTTCAAAGGCAAGCTGCATGTGTTCTAAATCAGGACTTCAGTGCTGATGTATGACAGCACAAAAATTAAAACTAAATAAATGTGCTGTCTAAAGTCCCATATTTTTCAAAAAATTGCTTTAAAGGCTTTAAAAAATTAGAATTATTGCTTGATCTTACTTTACCAACCATAATGTTTTCAACAGAACAAATGACAAAATATTATATTAAAAAGAGAGAAAGAAAAAAGAGTGTTGTCTGAATATATCTGAACACCTGTATTTGGCTGTCCTGTAGTTTTGTCAGACAGGCAAGGGAGAAGATGAAACTTTGCAGTGCTTTGTCTAATAGTGGATAGGGACTGCATAAATTCTCAGCTTATCCACTGTTTTCTGTAAGGCTCCTTTTCAGTAAGGGTAAATTAATGAAAACAAGGCATTATGTCTATGAAGGTTCACATTCCTAGTTTATTCCATAAAAATGTTTGGAAAATGGACAGATTCTCATGAAAAATTGTTTGTGCAATTTTTCTACTATTTTCTTTTCAAAATATGAACTTTGTAACAGGTCAAGTTATTATTCCATTTTACTTTACTATCTTTGGACATGATCTTGCTGTTCTCCCTTCATCAGTTAAATGGCATGTCTGACTGTAAAGGTGTCTGACCACAGTACACCAGTTAAATCTGCTTGCAAAAAAAAAAAAATAAATGTGGGATGGAGGTCTTTGTGGCATTCCTTTTCCTGTAGCGTTTACTTTTACAATGGCCATTCGCTCTTCTTCTACTAAGTCATCTTCATTTGTATTGACTCATTTGTTTTATCAGGTTGCAAAAGGGGCAAGTGGTCCAAGCAAATAGGAATGCAAATGCTGGGTTTTTGGTTTTTTTTTTTTACTTTAAGAACTCATTAATCTCACTCCCCAACTATGTTTCTTTCTTATTTTCTGTTAAGAAATAATCACAGACTCTTAATTATGTTCTAATTTAAATCTGAGGATGTTTCTTTGCAGACTCTTGGATACTTGTGTGATCAAGAAACCTGATTATTTAGTAGTTATCACTTCATCTTAATGGATCCCTTTTCTGTTGTATTTATAGTTTCAATTACACATTCAGAGTGCAGACACTACAAGATATCATTTTATGAGCACTAATAAGAAACGGATAATTAAGATTAGGAAGTCAAAGTAAGCAGTGTGCAGGGAGCTTGCAAGTTGAACATAACATTTGAAAAATGCTAACAAGTATCTTCACAAGTGTCTTTATGAACATAACATTTGGCAAGTGTTAGCATAAATGGCATTATAAACATAAATCAGGGCTACACTCTCTCAATAGTTTATTTGTAATTAATATTCAGTCAGTTCTAATAATGTAGAAAAGATTGGCCATACTTTCATAGAAGGATGGGGATAGCCTCCTAGTGAGTTTGGGATAATCTGGACTACCCCAGACTTGGTGTTTGAACTGTAAATACAGATCCCACATGTGGCCAGTGGAGCCTCTGGAGTCTGATTCAAGAGTACAAGAGCTCTCTACAAGTTGATAACCCAAAAAGCCCATCAGGCTTAATTGCAAATTTCTGGTTGCTAATTGTTAAAGTTGCCTCTCCCACATGTGGACTTCAGACTTTTCCAAGATCTTGGAGACAGTTACTTTGAGATTTTAATACACATTTTCATTTTTTTCATAAGTTTTCTAATAAAGTCTTTACAATGTTTAATCAGGGAAAGGTTTTGTCACTGTTTCCATAGATGTCACCTAGAGCATATGTATGGAAGTGATATGTGTGCTTTGCATATTGAAATTTTTAAAAAGTAGCCTGAAATTCTGTTTATAGAAAAAAAAAGTGTTAAGACTTTAAGATGCTGGATAGTTTGAGTGGGAGCCAGCAGAAGTTAAATTTATATTGCCCATATTTTCTCTTCTGCTTCTTCTTAGAGAAGTCCTCAGAATTTTTTATTTGTAGCAGTCCTTTGATGACTAACTAGGGAATGCTTTCAGGCTGATAAAATATCATTACTTTGTTCTGTTATATTCTCTGAAATGAGCTCCTAAAACTTGTAATTTCTCTCCTCTTTTCATTCCTAATTAAAGTATCACAAATATGTGAAAATAAATGGGAAATTTGGATATGGATCTACTGAAACTAGTAGATCAATAGAGACTCTTTCCAGAACAAGTTTTCTAGTTTGGCACAAACTTTCATCCAGATGTAGTCTGAACGTGTTGTTCTATTCAGACTCAGCAGAAATTGTTTACACACTCTTTTGCTGAAACAGTAAACCTAGAAATTGCATGTAAAAACTGCACAAAGGAACATTACTAGCGTTGCGAGGTCAATGGCTCTAAAGCTGGACCAAGTGACATTTATGATTGCCTACACAAGGGTGCCCTTTTGCATATTCTTTAAGATAGAGATGATAATTAAATGAACATCTATTATTCTAGACCTTAGCTTCTCCTCAGTATGGAAAGGGCCAGGTTTAAATTGTAACTAGAAAGCAACAATAAAGCCTAACTTCGAAGTTTCTATCTAAGTGTAAAAAATAGAGGAAATAAGTGTTCCTCCACCTCTCTGTATCAGTTTTGGTTTTTAACACAATGAGCTTTGGTGTTAAAAGTGGTTGATACAAAAATGACATTATGGAGCCCTCAATTTTGTGTTTCTTGAATTTTATTTTCAGATTAAATAATATTTTTTTTTCTATTTGTCCAGTATGTAACATCAGTTAGCATGTCACTTATGCGTTGTAACTGGAAATGAAAAGCCACAGCCAGAAATTCAAACAGGGCTCAAATCCAAATATTGAATGGCATGCATTGTAGTCTCACAGAACAAATTATTTTAATATTGAAAAAAAATTCTCTTGAGCATTTCCAGACCCTGTGAGGATGCAGGAAGACCAGATAAAGTATGTACAAGTATCAAAGAGCATCCTAGTCTGAAGAGGTCACAAGAACTATTCCTGCCTGTTTCTTGGGCAAATGAAACAGTATAGGATGAAAACAAATATGTTGTGGGTTTTTTTACAAGCTGCTCCGCATGCAAACACACAACCTGCTCACTTCTACTTGTATTAGCCCTGCAGGCTGCACATGTTGGATTTCACAACTTTTGGACAGGCAACATTCAGTTCTTATTCTGATTTGAGTAGATTTTAGCAGCAAAGAAATTAATACCTAATACTACCAAAAATCTTCTTTGGTTTGGAAATTATTTTTTCTTTACCTACTTGCAAGATGTCTTTTCCACTGCGATGAAGGACACTTAGATATGGAAAGATAGTTTATTTGTGATGACCCATTATAATAAAGAATGAATGAATCTGGTAAAATATTTAAGTAGTTAAAGAGTTAGAAGAAGCAACTGCTATTGGCTCCTTGAGTCCAGAGGAGTTCAAGAAACTTGTGCATTCACTGTAAAATCTGTTCTGGTTGATAAAATGTGGATCTCCAAATATACGTTTGAACTTTTACATGTATTTCATCACTAATTTCTACGCTTACTTTACTATGGTTAAAAAAAGAGAAATGTTTCCACTTGGTTAAATTTTGCTCACAGTTCCAGAGGTATAAATCCATTAGAGATGGGGGTTTAATTCAGATTTTGTCTCTATGACAGTCTGGTAGTATGTTAGAATAAATGTCAAGTGATGAGATTGCTCCCAGAGAGAATGGCATATTTTCAAGTGCCTTCTTATTTAAACACCTTATCTGCTGTCACTAACATTTTTGCCTACACATATAAACCTGTCACCTGAAACACATTGTGTTTTCAATTCAGTTCCATCTGCCTATGTTTAGACCTTATTCAAGTTAGTAGTCATTGAGGAGTTAAAAAACTATGTAGATGAGGCACTACAGGACATGCTCTAGTAGGCATGATGATATAGATAAATATGTCTTATTTTATTGGGGGGATGCTGATGGTTGGATGTGGTGATCTTAGCAGTCTTTGCCAACCATAACAAATCTGTGACTCTGTGGATTCAGAGTCCACTGTATTTTTCTTGTCACTTGTCCACTCAGTCATCCAGTAATTTTGCTTACATGTTTTTAGTCTGATAGTCAACGAATATATTTGTTATCTTATTTAATAATAGATTCTTTTATTAACCCAGCATATACTTTTATCCCTGTCCTAGTTCACGCATGTCTTATTTTTTGTTTTCTTTTATTTCTCTCTTATGTATAATTATTATTACTCAATTAATTAGTTCCCTCTAATACAGCTTATTACCTGTAAAATCTAGGTAAATACAGTGGGAAAATGATAGAATTTTAGTCCATGACTATTACTTTTATGAAATTAAATAATCACTTGATCCAAAATTGAGAATGACTAAAAAGTAAATCCTCTCTATCGGAATGACCACTCTGTGCTCTTGATGAACGGAGCTGTTCAGAATTTGGTATTTTTCCTTTTTGAGCTTCTTAATCTGTAGAGAGACAGTCAAACACCTTTGTTGTCAAGGGCTTCTAAGTGGCTTCGCTATGAAGTTCGGATAATTTTTGCCCAAACTTCCAGCTGTTCTGGCTCTTCAGCTTTGTCAGAAGGAAGAATAAATGCAATCCTGATGTTGCAGTTCAGTATTCGTTGTTTGCTAAGCTTCTGGAGCCGCTAGGGAGCTTTGGGCTCTGACAGCAGGTTATTTTACTTCTAATTGTTAAAATTCTTGAGGGAAAACCAGTAGCTATTATGCTAGTATATTTTCAGTGTCTCCATGTAGAAAAGCCAATACACTATTTTCTCTTGAAGAAATTACTGATGTTGCTCAAGAAACAGTATCTTAACACCAAGTGAATGATTTTTTTCCCCTGTAATGAATGTCCCACTTTTAAGGCAAATGACTAAGATGACTGTGGTATTGCAGCTGCAACAACATCTCTAGTCCTCGAATTACCTTGACATTAGTTAGCTGGTTTAAGTCTGACTGTAGCACAGAAATCTCATTGTTTGTCTTGAAGTTTCTATTGTTCAATGAAGATTACCAATTATTTTAGGTTTGCCAGCTTCCCTTAATACTGCTGCCATGCTATGGTAACAAGAAATAGTGGCCATTCGCATACTTAGGGATCCTGCAGAATTGTGTCATTCCTGAGAAACTCCATTCCTCACTCTGACAAAATACAGAAACCAGTGCTCCATGGCTGCTCAGCCATCTGAAAGCATTTTTCACACAGGGCTTGCATTGATGCATCTGTATGCTTGTTTTGTTGTTAATTTTTTTTTTAAGAAAAGGTAGAAAAGCACAGGGTGAAGAATTCCATGGGGGTTTCTGGAGCTCTAGTTCTCATCTGCCTGGCTGCAGAAGCTCTCAGAAGGGCTCTTTCTGAAAACTCCATGTTAGAATAATGGAAATACAGGGCTGAAATATCCAGTATTCTAAGAAAAGATTTTATTCTCATATGTGTTTCCAGTGGGAAGAATTTCTGGCAAAGAGGCCACTTCTTTTCCAGTTAACTTGCTCCAGATCATAGGGTGCATTGAACATGAAGACCTCTCATTCTCCCAGCAACCAAACCTGGACCTAATGTCTACAAAATGAAGGAAAAAAAAAAAAAAAAAGCGTGGAACACTTTTACGCTCATTCTTTAAAAATTTCATGTATCTGTGATGAGAATGAGTCATGTGTTTGATTCTGAGCAACAGCAACTAAATCACATTCTAATTAATTATTTCCACTTCCCGTGCATCAGAAGGAAGTGACATCAGTCCTGCCTTCCCCAAGGCTCATACAATACCCTGCCACCTTTTCTTGTGCTCCCAACATTCTAAGGCTCTTGCAAATTCTGCTGTGGGATAACAGGAGTGACAAGGTTCTGACATGATTTCTCCAATTGGGAAGAAAACTGGATAGAGACACCTATGTAATTGAAATGGTAGATATGGGTTTTGGGGTTTTTTTACTCTGTGGGGCTGTACCTGCCATTTCAAGGCATCTGTGTGTCCTTTTAATTGTGTGAAAAGGGACAAAGGGGCTGTTGTATGGGTTGAAATCACATCCTTAATTCTTACACGTTTTGTAATAGAACAATATAATTGAAAGTTGCTCAATGTATTTTACTTGGAAATTGTAATTAATCAGAAGACTGTAAGGAGTCAGACCACAAACCTAGTTTCAATACCGTTTCGTTTAGTGAATTTTTATACATTACCTTTTCAATAAGTGGTGACAGGCAGTGTATTTCTGGGTGATTATAGCATATGACAGGTGGGGTGAATGGGCACAAGGCCAGAAGGAAAGTGAGTAACTACTTGAGATGTACAGTAATCCCTTAGAAATGCACTGCCTTATTCCCTCCTGATATTATAAAATTATATTTGTTAAACAATGTGATCCAAATCCTGAGTGGCAATAGACCTCTGATACTGAGTTCACCAGCAGACTTGATGCCAAATTGGTCAGGAAACAGAGTATTTCCTTCAAGTCTATCCACTTACAAGAACCCATCTCTGATATGCTTATTATATCTATGTCTATAGTTTTGGAATGATGAATGATCTCCATCTGGAGTCCAGGTCTTTAGATAATGGTATATGCTGATTAACACTGGCTAAGGAACTAGCCTTTGATTTAATGTGATATGTTGATGTGGCAGGGTCAATAAATGACTGCAAATGCAGTAAGAGATTTAATTTGTAGACTCTGAGAAACTGTATATGTTGGAAAGATCGGTCAGCCCATGCTGCTTTTCTTGGCAGAATTTTTGTAGACCATCTTCAGAAAATGGCAGTCAGTTCTCAGCTTCTGAGTGATGGGCTTTAAATCAGATCCTTTGTGTTAGTCTCTTGGGTCAATTCAAAATTAACTGACTTGGCTTTTCATCAGTTAAAAAAAAAAGGAGTGAGTCTAGATCTTCCCATCAGATTGTTTTCAGTCATAACTCAGTGCCCACATTTCAGCTATACTCATTTATAACAGCAGAAACTTTGCCCCACATATTTTAAAAATGTGTCAACTTGATTTTATAGGCAGTAGCATTATAATAAACTTTTCCAAACTTAATCAAGCTTACTGATTTATTTGGATAGTCAATAGGAGTATCTGATTTTCATTCCAGTGTGGATTAGAGACAAATTCCTCATACTTTGAATTATTTTTTTTATCAGATGTCTTGTTTTCTAGCCAACCCCTTACTGAGTCTGGACTCAGATTTGGAGATGTAATCATCTCTAATTTGTAACATCAGATACATATATTCTATATCAGTTTAAATCAGGCAACTTGATCAGATTTGGAAGAAATTATCATGATAACACTACTACCACTTGCTACGTCAGCTTGGCAGACTTCACAATATGTGGGACAGACTTTCCAAAGATAATTTTCAGTCTGATTAGACTATTCCCATAAAATTCCTTTAGAAAGATTTTTAATCTCCAGAGGACAAAAAAAAAAAAAAAATCTAAAAATGAGATTTTGAAAGGCCACATAACTGTTTGCAGTTCTACATTTACCCTCTCGGCTTCTGCTTTCTGATGCATAAAATAATTCCTGAAAAAAATCCAACTTTTAATAACTCTGTGGGATGGATAATCTTGCTTCCTGACCGACTTTACTTAGCAGAGGATTTACTAAATAGGAATTGAAAATTAAAAAAAAAGAGAGATGATTGCAGGACGGTGGAGAAAGTATTAGCTGGGCCAGGTGTGAAATGGGATAGAGATGAAGAGAAACTAGGAAGGAAGTCACAGAAGAAATAACTGGTAAGGACAGAGCTGAAAGCATGCAGCCTGTTTTGGAAATAGCTGCAGGTTCCTACTTTGACTCTTGTAGCTGAATTCTGTGGCTGAATATCTTCTTTCTGAATTCACATAACAGCATTATAATAGCACTAAACCTATCCTCATTATTTTGTATATCACTATTACCCTTCCTGGAGGTGCCAAAACCCTGATGTTTGATAATAGAGAATAAAAAAAGAAATCCCTTTCTCTTTTCTTTTTAGTATGAAGTGGTTTGGAAAAGAGTTTGAGAGAGTCTTTTTCCTCCGTGTGTTTTCTCTGAAAAAAATGTTGTCAGGTAGTCGGAGCTACCATTGTGTGTTGGAGCTGTCCCAGTTCTTTCTTCCCAGAGGACTGACTACACATATCCAGTGGACTAAGTGACCCACTTGGACACATACTTATCTCAATAGAGTAAAAGATGCCTAGACCATCCAATTGAGCACTGTCAAGGTGGTCTTTTCCTGTAGTTAGATAAGTCTGCATTATTTGGCTTTCAAAGAGGTATCCTATGTATCCTTGAGTATGTACTTAGTAGAAATTTAATGTTATGTTAGTGCAGCAGCTAAAGAGCAGCTAATTGTGAAAAACATATTACTGTAGAACTAACAGGCATGCAATAAAAACATCTATTACACAAATTGTTAATCCATAAAAATGTGTTCCTGAGACCATTGGTATTTATTTAAAGTACAATTACTGTCTAATTTAATCTAAATTAAATGCCTGCTTGAGACATGTAATTTGAAGTGTTACTGAGCTTCCTTCTTAAATATTAGAAGCAAGAAATCAGCAGCTAATGCCTGGAGGCCAGATTTTTACCATTTAAATTCAGGTACCTCAACACTAACATTCATAATTTCAGCCAGTCGGAAAATGTTTTTCATAAGAGAGTATTTGGCATTAAAATCTCCCTTTCCCCCTCACTAAGGGCCACATACTGCCAACCAAGTCAAGCCTCTGACTTAATCTAAATGAAGCTTTGATTGAATAAAAGGTCCTGAATTAAGACCTGAGAAGAAAATGTGTTTTCTTATCATAGAACACAAACTTTGCAAAATGTTCTAGGTCCTGCCAGTGCTGTAAGGGTAAATTATTATTTGACTCCTGTACGGACATATTTATTTAGGACATGTAGCCTGATGACTCAGGAAGTTATGTAAAAACTGACCCAGTTAATTTTAGAAGCTATTGTTGGAAGAATATCAATGAAAATTAATCAAATAGTCATGAAGGAACCACAGGGAAAGAGCACAGAACACTGGTGGGTAGACTTTTGGCAGTGATCATCACAACAGTTTTAATGAGAGGAAAACATATTCGCATTCAAATTAGAGAGTAATGACATGATTAAATGGTAAATAATAGTTAAATACATGCTTGGAGGTCCAGGACACAGACTATGGAGTTTTTGTGTTTTGCGTGTATTCCTCTCTAGGCAGCTCTGGGTAGCCAGAGAAGCTCATCAGAATTCTGCCTGTAATAGGGTCTGATTGTAACTTTCAAGATGCTGAAACTGAAAGAGATGTTGAGGCAATGCTGCTGAGGCTGAGCAAGCTGAGGCTTCCTCCATGGCTCCAAAACTTCACCAGTCTTACAGTCCTTGATAATGTCCTTGTTCCTCTACCAGCCACCTCCCCTGAGCTAGGGCCAGAGGCACAATGCTGCTCTCCTCAGCTCACAGTCACCCAAAAAAATTACTGTGAAGGAAACATCTGGTCTCCTCACTCACAGTGTAGGAGAGGGAAGAGGTCTGCCTTCTTCTGAGGCTTCTTTAGTCCCCACTAACAGGGGTGTTTGCACTTTTGCTGGTGAGCAAATTGAGTTGCTCACATGAGTGCTTATGCAAGCAAGAAGCGCTGCAGCGCTGGCTGGGAGTGCACCCTGTCCATATGACTCCTCTCCTTGTCTGCTGAGGAGAGGATGTGAAAAGAATAATATTCAATATTGCCTTCATTCACAAATGTTTCTTTCTCCAAATGGGAAGCTGTACCTGCCAACTCTGCCTTGTTATCTTCACTTTGTCTAGCTGTAATGTGCAACACAGTTGTGTGATGGGTCATTGGGAGAGGAACTGGCCCAGTTAAGAGTTCTTTAAACCACTCTCTGCCATTTTCCATCTCATATTGTCAGACTAAGGATACCTCAAAAACAAAAAATACAAAATGGAAGTGACTCTGGCTTCACATTTATAGGATTTAACATTTTCTTGTTCTTTTTTTAAGTCCAGGGAGTGTGCAGTTGCTCCAGCAACTTTGGCTAAATGAGACAGAAGCTTCACCTGTGTCACCCCTTGCTGTTTGGCAGAACGAGAAGCACATAGGGAGCTCATCTGTTGCAAAAGAAAAATAAACCACAGGGCTCTTAATGTTATAGTGAGAAATCACTCCACTAAAAGATTAATTACTTGCTTACATGATAATTTGAGTGATCAGCACACTGTGTTCTTCAGTAACAGCCTGGCAGCTTGCTCTTTAATATAATACAGTTTTGTTGTTTGTTTTTTTTTTATCCTTCAGCCTTCCCACAATCAAGAATTTTCTTACGTAAGTCTGAATATCATATCTCCTCTACCACTGGAGAAGGGAAAAGGGTATTAATAAAAAGTATATGTTTTGTTTTTCTTTCAACAGTTTATATTTTTCCTTCAAAGCTCAGCGGATAACAGCTCCTATACTGTGTATTTCTCCAATACATAGTTTATAATGTTTTCAGTTTTGACTTAGTCTTTTTTTGCTTGGTTGTGTAACCAAAGCTTGTGAGCAGAATTTTCAGAAATATTTAGTAGTATTTTAATTTTGTTTCTTGTGTGAATCAAAAGTTTATCGTTGTCTTTACTAGGATCAGAGCAAACAAGCATTAAGTGTTTTTGAAGATTCTATCCTTGCTTTCTAAATATTAGCTTTGTGATGGAAACAAGTACTTTAAACATTTAAATTACAGAAATTACAAAAATAATAGCTGGCACAAAATCAAGCTTATAATTTCCTGGCATACTGCGTTAGTCTGATTTTAAAAAATTCTGATACTTCTCCAAAGTACAAATTAATTTAATTCCTTTTGCAAAAAGATTTAGGAAATATCCCTGTAAGTACAATCTTTCCTGCTTTATTATCTGAAATTATTGATTTTTAAAATATTATTTCTTTTCATTATTATTAATATGTGACATTTTTACTCATGTTAATGCACATCAGTAATTGTGGATACTGAAAGGGACATGTCAAGCCCTGACTAATAGATGTCTGTCATTGAGTCAGGCACTAAGACTCTAAATGGTCCCAAGGCACCTGCACCCTCAAAGAAGCAAGTCCCACGTCAGTCTGGACTAAAAATCAAGGACTGATATTTAAACATGAATTTCCATTTTATAGATGAACTTTTTCAATTTAAATATAAAATGCTATTAATCTATAACTGTTAGGCATCACTGCAAAAGTGTACAGTTTTAGAATATGGCAAATCCAAACAACAACAAAAAATCTTTTAAAGTCAGTGTCACATCTGGCATCTTTGTTAGCAGACACAATAGAAGGGCCAAGATTTCTAGATTTGCTAGAAATTCATGTGAGTTGGAAGATGCAGGATTCAAAATGTATGTGTGACTCTTTTCTCAGCTTAGAGTTGGTCAGTGGGGTGTCAAGTATGTGTTTTTTCTTCTTATATCAGGGCAGATGACTGATTCTTTTCATGGCGCTTGTTACTGTTTTCTTCTTGTTTTTCTTAATTATTTGGCATGAATTACAGCCCATCTTAAAACCCTTCCTCGACTAGAATTCCTTTCTTTCCATTTTGTTACTTGTTCACTCCAGGGGATTTCCTTGAGGAAGCTACTATCTTTCGTAGGTTGCTGCAGTGATACAGGATCCAAATTTCTTTGTTAAGAATTTCCAGAACTTATTTGGTCACCAGTGATGTTGGTACTGTTGGCTGAGGTTATTTCCTCCCTTTCTAGCTAGTCACTTTTATTTTCTCAGAGTTGTTACACTGAAGTAAAGCCCCCATCCTGTTGAATTTTGTTGGTGACACTTCATCTGGTTACCCTGATCTCTGCTGGGAAAGATGCTTTTTGTATGGCTCGCTGCATGAATCCTGACTCAGCCAGGGATGGTTATTGTAGCACTGATGCTAGGAAAATCATTAGGAAACCAAGCAGACAAACTAACATTGCACAATGTCTATGTGTTATATTATATATAGTTGCCTAAAAGAAGAAAAAAGGTATTGAGAGAGTCTTTACATTTATTGCCACGCATACCTCAGAAAATTACGACGTGGTTGTAGCAACATTTGTGGTCATACAAAATTTTCAAAAAGTGCAGCAGAAACATGGTAGAGCTTTCCCTTTTCACAGAAGCTGCATAACATAAAGGATAAGGGTGTCTTAAAGTGCTGTTGGATTTCCCACAGACCCCGGAGGGTGAGTTGTAGATTTTGTGGATGTGGGGAGTCTGTATCTGTTCATTCTTCTTCATTTCCTCTAAATGCTGAATGTACGACCTATTTTACGCTGCTGGCACTCTCTTATGAATCAAAAGATCACATGTGTGACATGCAGACAGAAATAAATCCTGTAGGTAAAAGAGAGCAGGAATTGGCTAAAGATCAAAGGTTATCCTCATTCCACTCCTTCCTTCACTTTTATTATCCTGTCTAAATTTGGTCTTTTGTAGAGAGCATTGGGTGTTTGGTGGTTGATTTTGTTTTTTTTTCCTTTGTCTGTTTGTGGTTGGTTGTTTTTTTTCATGAGGAAAGGTTGAACTTAAATGAGAGTTTAAGATTTTATTTGTTTTTCAACCATGTATGTAATTTGAACCACAGTGTAGTTACTTTAAAAGAAACAAACCTGCAGTTCTTGGAGGGTACTGAAGACTGAGGATTGGCTTAACAAAGAAATATTTTACCAAGATTTATGTGATCAACTTATAAATTAGGTGGCAGATAGATCTTTTTGAGTTTTGTGGGGCTTTTTTTGGTGTTTGTTCTTTCATTTGTGTCTGAACCGTTAAACCATATCTGGTATTATTAAAGTCCCTATTCTAAAAAATGTTGGGCATCTGCTTAACAATGTCCTAAAATGTAAATGGAACTAACTGTGTAAGTGCTTGTTTGCAAGATCAGACCTTAAGTCTATGTCTTGGAAAATTCCTCTAGAAAATATGCTTGTAATTTTTATACCTTTTTAATTTTATGTGACCTTCACTGGAACATAATAAAAAGAAGTTGATTGTTCTGTCTTGGTGGAGCCCCCATCTTTCGCAGGTAGCTTCTAAATGCTTTATTTAAGTCTATGAAATGTACTGGAATGAGTAGTGATCATCAGTAATAATGCTACTGCAACATACCAAGTAGAAAAGTTAAGAACTAGGTATGAAGAGCATTTAACTCAATAGTTTAAAAGCTCTACTGATCACTACTCTCTTAAAGAAGATTAGTCAAAACCAATAGCTGCCCTATTGTTTGAAACTACCACAAAATTTCCAGAATCTTCTCTCTAAATTGACATTTTTTCATGCATTTTTCTTGTCACTAAAGATGTAATAAATTAATTTCACTTGAAGCAATGATGAAATCTTTGTGGTAGTGTTTATGTAGCTACGGATTACCACACAGAATGAAGCAGTATCATTTTTGGCTGTGGTGCAGGATTGCTTAGAACATTGTCAGGAGTGAGCAATTTTGGTAGAGATATCTGCAAAATTCTGGACAGTTTCAACTTATACCAAAACCTTGAATCAGAATAAGTGATCCAGTTGATAGTACTGTCTCCAAAAACACTTAAAAACAGAGCTAAGAGGTAACATATGTTTCCACTATGTTTCACTCCATGGTTGTATATTATACTGAAAGCCCAAATGCAATGGATTTTTAAATAAAAAATTCATTTGAAAAGTACAATTAATCTTAAGTATGTTATCATAGTTTAACTATCAACATTATTGGTTGTATTGATGCTATAAGTGACCAGAGGTATATCAGGTATCTATAAATAACATGGGTGTATGTTACACTGATGTGCAAATAGGAAGAGAATCTGGGGTAATAATGGTTAATGATGCTAAGAAGAGAGACAGCCTCTTGTTTCAACTCATCTCCAGCCATTTAGGATCAGCAAGAGGGACATTATCTCACATCTGCCTCATAGAAAATTCCATATACCTAACTCCAAAGCACCTGGTGTGGGCCGTAGTCAGAAACAGGATACCAGGCTAAATATATCCCATGCTCCTTATGCAATATCCATGAGCTTCCTACATTTTTTTTGCAACAGATGTGAAATATGCCAGTAATATCTGTTCTGCTTTAATTATTTACACTACTGTATTTGAATACCAGGTTTTGGTCACCTAACCAAGCAGTTGCTGAAGCTAGCGGATGGCCGCGTTGTGCTGGCACTGGAGGGAGGACATGACCTTACTGCCATCTGTGATGCATCTGAAGCCTGTATAAATGCCCTTTTGGGAAATGAGGTAAAACATAAAGCATAGTAGGTGGAGAGAATGATCCAAGTTTGATGAAATTCCTGCCTTTGATTTTCTTTTAGTAACAATAGCATCAGTCTTTTTATTTATTTATTTATTTTTTTTTTTTTCGTTTCGTATAAAACCTGTGCAATTTGATCAAGTCTTAGAAATGAGCAGACCTCAGATGAGCTGGTTTGGATAAATACCTCTAAATTGGATGATTATATGAAACCTTTAGTGGCTGCCTAAATTATTCCCAGTTCTGAGTAAGGCTTAATACCTCAAAATTGCTTTTGGTGATGCTGTGCTGAATACCAGACTTGACATCATTGGTAGTCATTGGAGCGGATATCACCTATCAGGATCAAACCTTTCAGCCAACTATCATAGAACAAAAATGGCTTTTGCAAAGTATTTGGTAATCTTAGAAACTGAACATTGCAAAGAAATTTTTTTTCAGTATTCTGACACATCAGCTGGCATGTGAAAGAGCATATTTGAGTGGTTTTGAAATTGAAGAACTATAATAAAATGTGTCCAAGACTCAAAACAAAATAAATTTAAAATTATAAAGGAATATTCAGGTTGATATGTATGTAATTTCAATGGAGAATCCAAGATTTATCAGACATTGTATATATCATCTAAACTTTTGAGAGTGGACTATCAAATGAAGTAAATTATGAGTATGTCTTCCTTATGTACACCAACACAATCATTCATACCAGTGAAAATTGGTTTTGTTGTCCACCAGAAAGTATTTTTCTCCTACAAGTATGGTGAGAAGGAAAATGGGCTTGCTGAAGGTTCAGAGAAAATCATTTATGAAAGGACAGTAGCTTTTACTATAAATCATGAATTTTGAAAGACCTTGTTATGAAGTGCAGAGTGTTGGGGTTTTTACCCAGGGGAGGTGGTAATAGCAATATAATCTCTCCAAGCACATGTATTTGTGCCAAATTGCAAGCTAGACTGCCAGTTTGCTTGCAGTTCAAGACTTCATACCTATGTGAATATATGTGAAGTAATGTGCCTTCATATGGATATTAGAAAATTTTTTAAAATATTTGATGAATATATTCTAAATATTTTAACTTTTAGTTTTTATCTTTATGAACCATCAAGAAAAATATTTTTATGCTTATTATTTTTACATTATACATGCAATGAATCAAGCAATAGCTTTTTCACAGATCTATTCAGAAATGTAAAGGCATAGACATCTTCACACACACACACACACACAAAAGAGGATTTCATAGGGTTTTATTAACTATCAAACTTAGACAAGCCCCATAAGGAGAGTATGGTGACATGCACTATTGAAACATATGCTCAGCTCAATGTTAGTACTTGTATTTAGGTGTTGAAATATGGATTAGAAAACCTGTCTTAAGACATTTGATAATCCTAGTAAATGCAGTGCTTCCTTCCTCATCAGTTGCCATTCCATCACATTTTCCTTGATATTCTCTGTCATCATCTTCCCTGTAGTGGTATCTTATGGAGTCAGTGGCTTTTCCTAGCTGTTCTAAACCCAATCTCTGAAATTTGCACCCTTCAGGTACTAATGTCAATGATGCCATGATGTGTCTTACTCTGTGTAGCTCATCAGATTACATCTGTGTAGATGCCTGGGTCCTTCTATGGTTATGACCATTCCGTGGTGCTACCCATTTATGAAAACTGCCTTGTTTTTTATTAACACTATATCACACTCAGCTACTATTTCTACAGTCACTGACTAGCCATCATCAGAGAAAACGTAGCAATTGTAGGAAAAAAGAATGGGATAAGTGTACTGGAATAAAAGTTTTCTTCCATTTTATGTTAGAATAAAGACTGAGAAATTAGATAAATTATGAGTTTATTTTCTTGCAAAACATAGCAAAGAAAATTTAAGGAGACACAAGAAGTTAGTAACTGAGAATGAATAGAAATGCACAGATATTTTTAATTTGCTTATAAAAGACATGATCATTAATAACTTTGAAACATCTCATGGGATAAGAATTAATCTCATGTACTCTGACTCACAGCTTTGTTATCAGAGACATGCATTAAATGGTCTGGTGGGGCATAATTTCAAAAAGAAAATATGCTGTGGCTGCTAAGAAGACAAAAATACTCCAGAAAGGATGTTGTTACCAGCACTACCATAAGAAACTGGCATTCTCTTAAAAAAATAAGTAAAGGTGTTGCCAAGGAATAGACACTAATGAGGAAGTCTAGTACCTAGCTAGGAGTAAAAAATCAGCACATCTGTTGCCTTCTATAGATTTATAGAAGTCTACACCACATGGCCCATAGCATATATACATTGCTTGATTTCAGCATAATATTAATGAACTCACAGAGCAAACTACAAGCATGTTCCTGCCAAGGACTGAAAAAATTATATTTTCTTGAAACAACCAATTACTGTAATCTGAGGATGCATTCCTCCTTCAATATAACTCTTTACAGGTGATTAATAGGATAATTATAACCTATTATCTGCCCTTTTACAAATAATGGTATATAATGCAACCCTGGTTTAAAAACATTGGAGCTTTGCTTTCTAAGTACTACACATGCAATTGAACTCAAATTAGAAAGGTTGGGAAAGGCCTTCCTAAGGTACTCTGCAGTTTGTCAGATGTATTTATTCATGTGCTGAGGATTAGAATTCATAAACATTTTGCAGGGTTTTTTGAAAACTTTTTCTTTTCTTTTGTTGTTTTTGGCTGAGGCTTTTCAACACAGAAATTCACTGCTTTGTATGTTCTATTACCAGTGGAATGACATTTAAAAAAAAAAAAAACAAAAAGAATAACCGTAAAACAAGCCACAACTTCCAACTTTCATGGCAAGCTGGTATGATGTGTAGAGGCAACATCAAACTTACAAGTGAAAAACGCTTTATTTTCTTTGTTTCTGAACACTGAGAAGGAATACAGGTTGACACCCATAACAGACATACTTTGCTCTTTGTTATATGTGGCCTGTAGCACAGTGGTCTGTTGTGCAAGATAGCTTTTTACTTTTTTTTTTTTTAACAAGTGGAAGTAGAGCCACTAGGAAAAGAATACACTATCAAGTCATCATCTTTAAAGAACTGAAGCATGGCATAGGAAATTCCTGCATATAGTTGTTGATTTTGAAGACTAACCAAAAAAAAAAGGTCTCTTTTCCTGGAAGAGCTCACAATTTAAATCATCTGTCAGCCCCATCTATGCATGGTCAATACTACTGAACTTCTCTACAGAGGTACTTTTGAACAGTAATTTCAGTTTTTGACAAAAACACTAGTAATTACTGGTTTTCTCTGATTGGAACAACTTGTATTGTTAATTGTTTCTTTCTAAGACCCAATTCCTTAAACAGAGGTGCCTAGCGCCTTTTTAATATGTTACAGCATCCAGGAAATCTACTCAGGACTGACAGTTATAACATAGAATTTAGAGGAGGCCCACACTGTTTTGAAATGGCAACTGAATAACAGGCAGGACACCCTGTAGTATCTGAAATGCCTCAGTCTGATTTGGTTGTATGATTTATGTTCCTTAAATGATCAGAAAGCTAAAAAAACTATATAGGTAAAAATAAGGATAAATTTTATAGAGAAAAATTATTAATTAGATGTTTTACGTATCAAATTATTTTAAAAAACACAAAGGCTTTAAGATCTCAGGTTTTCTTGTCCATACTTCTTTGGACAAGCAGAAAATTTCCATGTCACTTTTAGAAAAAAACATTTGACCATTTGCAGAGCTAATTAGGAGCTCTGTAGGTTATCTCTTTGGAAGGAAATCTTCCTAAGAGGTGAGAAGAGATTAAGCAGCTGGGTTCCCCTGAAATCCAAAATGAAAACACAGAAATCCTTCTGGAAGGTAAAAAGGTGGGACGAGCAAAAGGTGGGTGTTTTTAAATAGCTCTGAATTTCCTAAACATTATTTGAGAATTAGTCCATTAAGAGAGCATCTGTCAAAACAAGACATTATTGATTCAGGTAATTAGAAAAGAGACATTGCTTTGAGCGTAAGCATTTTTGAGATTTCTTGCACTTAAACTGAACTATGTCATATTGTAATACTCTTCAAATGGTTCTACAGTTTTTAACAGATTATGCCGTTCCAAATATTATTTTTGAAGCATATATAGATATATATTACTTCAATTAAGAAAACCATAAAATGTTGAAATATGTATGTCATTTCAGGGAGTGTGTGGAAATTGGATTGAAGATTGAGGCTTTTCTCCAGAATCTTTGTCATGGAGACTGGAAATTCCATGCTTTTTTGTCTGTTCTAACTTTGGTGCTATACAGACCTCTGCTATGCCTTTTGGTGCCAGGTGGTGGTGAGGAAGGCTGCTCTATACATGCAAGGATAGGTTCTGGTTTCTTTCCTCCACATTACTTCTGAAAAAGCACCACTTGGATTTAAAAACCCTCAGGGATAAGCATTCCTTCAGTTGAGTATCCTAAATCTTGCAGCCTGTTTAGACCTCAAGTCTGTCCAGTGAGGCTTCTTCTGCAGTCAGAGAGAATAAGGAATTCAAGCACAAAACTCTTCTGGGTCAAAAACTGAGGCTTTGGTTTCCCTTTATCCTACTCCTTTCCAAGCAGCCAGGTCGGAACACAGAAGTCAGCCCAGCATCATGGTCCCTCTGATCTTTTGACAATTTTGGGCAGTGTCTTAGTTCTATGTGGTACAGCAGTTTGCTGTGGTCTGTAACAAGTGATAATTAGTCACAGATGGGGTCATGCTCTTCTTTGCATGGAGGAAAGAAAGAAGTGCAGCCCACAGTGTGCTCTGCCCAGCAGGACCCTGTAAGAAAGGCACAGAGAGGATGCATGTCTACCCTCCTTAACTCTGGCAGCAAAGGCTGAATTTGGCCCTAAGTGTAAAAACATTTTAAAGTGACTAAATTTAACATCTTCTAGTAAATATCCTTCTGGCTAGAATTTCACTCTGAAGCAGAATTTGACAAAACATTGTGATTGGTTGGCTCCCAAACATGCTTGAAAACTTATCCTGGACGATTTTCTAGCAGAGTGTGAAGTATGTGCTTCTTTCTTGCAATCTGTTGAGCTGGCATTTAGGAGGGGATGGTAATTTAACTCGAAAGCTCATACTCTGCAGCTTTCCTGCTGATGATGAAAAGTTGGCATTTTCTCCTTTGTGGAATTCAGTGTGAATCTGGGGCTGCTTGCCAGCTAGGCAGTGAGCTCTGCCAAGAGGGCCTGGACTGTGTTAAAAAGGGGTTATTTGCTAGAACAGGTAAGCATTTCTCTCTCCAAAAATGGAAATATTAATGGAAGTGAATTTGGCCTGAGATCAGTTTTAAATTGCGTAGTAAAGTTGGTCAAAATCTCACATCCTCATTGTTAATCTGGGCTTAATACTAGAAAATAATTAACACTGAGTCTGAGCCACCTGTCAACTGCTGCTTGCTTAAACCCCAAGTCCAGAAATTGGCCAAGAAACAGAGAATTAGATGGAGTAGGAAACTAGAGCAGTGTATGTGCCAGAGGTCAGCCTGGTGACATCCAAATCCCTAAGGTGGACAGTATTAGACAGGAAATGGTTTGGCCAAGGAAGCAGAGGATATTCTGGTTACAAAATTACATATTTCCAAGGCATCCCTTTTTTTTTTTTTCAGGGACTGGTAGGTCTTAGTGAAGCTTTGTGCTTTTGAACCTAGTCCCTACTGAAAACTGACTGGTTTATGCACCATGTTGTAACAGTGGATCACAAAAATACTGCTTAAAGTGCTTTTATATAAACAGAAAGTGTAGAAACCTTGAGAAGACTGATAAGGTAAGAATACAGAGGAGCTGTGAGACCTTTGAAGTTAGTCCTCTGTAATCATAGGCAATCCTAGGAGTGACAAGGCCCAGTCTTGGAACTCAGATTCTTCTTAGTCAATGTATCTGAGATAGGGAGGTTGTAGTGCTTTCTCCTGCAACCTCAGCATCCCTGAAGAACCTGCCTGCCTTCTTCCCTTCCTCTCCAAGACCCTCTCTGCTCCTTACCTTATCCTTTCAATTGCCTCACATTTCAGTTATCTCTAAGTGCACTCTGCAACAATCTTCTCTGAAGCTGTTTCTGGTTTTGGTGTTTTAAGATATGACAGTGCTAGAATTTCTAGCTCAGGACAGGTTGAAATATGTTTCCGATTCTGTCCAAGGATCATTTCAAATCACCTTGTGGGCATAAACTTTATATCATTAATTTCTTCTTCAAATATTTGTTGATATGCCTCTGGCAGACTTTGTGATTTTTACCCACATTTACATTGGTTTTCCTCCTTTTAAAACGATTACTGGACAGAGTTTCTGTTTTAATCTGCTACTTTGGGCACAGAACCCCAATTCAGCCATGTATAAACTTTGAAAATGTGACCATTTTTGTCTGGTCCAAACTGTTTCTCCAGTGGTTTGGTTATTTCTGCACTGACTTGAGCTGTTCTTCTCTGAAAGATTTCTTTCCTGACAGTGTATTTCCAGTGCTCTTTTCAGCTTCCTTTCTGTCAGCCTCCAGATTTAATAGACTTCATGATCTGAATGTCAATAAGGGTAGAAGGAAAGGTGATGGTGTCATATATGCCAGGTGTATAGTAATTTCTTTTGTTCACTCTTGGGTTGAACTGCAGATATTCTCCAGGGACACCCCTATGTCTATACAGTTCTATCCAACCAGTGGATAGCTGCCAACAGAAATTATTCTTTCAAATGTAGGCAGTCTCTTTTCAAAGTGTATAGAAATAGCTGCCAGAAGCCACTGGCTTTATTTCTACAGTGTTTTTGTACTGGCACTGCATTGGGGATGAACAGGGTATATGATGTAATAAACTTATTTCTCAAGCTTGATAAGTTTTCCTTGATATGGAAGAGGAGCCAAGTTCTGCCTGGATATTACTAAAAGTGAGGAGGCAGAATATCTCCAGAGTAGCAGCCAAAATTTTGATACAACATGGAATTTTTATAGAAAAAACTGTTTGGGAAATAATCAAATATGACTATTATGCTCACAGCACCTGAAGATCTGCTAGTAGAGCTAGCAGATGGACTAGTGATTGGCATAATTGTTGGCTCTTTGACTCTTTTTCTTCTTTTTTTTAATGATTCATCAGCTTATCTTGATTTCTAAAAAAAATCTGCCATTTTTGAATATCCATCTGATACGTCTATATATACAATTGTAGCCTTCTTGTTAAACAATTTATTTTGCTACTGATAAATAATGATTTGTCTGATGTATTAGGAAAAATCAAGACCATTTTTTGGCTTCTGCAAAAATCTAGGTCCAAAGAAGGCAAGAAAATATTAACCTTCTAATAGAAAATCCCCTCTAGCTAATCTCTGTCTCAGTTGCTTACAATTTAAAAATTAGAACAAGAGTTCTGCAGAAAGACTCTCAAAGTACTCAAACAGCACAGCAAGGTACAGCTTTCAGAATTCCATGCCTTGTACTGTTATTCCTATTGTTATAGCCTGAAGATATTTTCTCCTACTTCAGGGGAGTGAATTGGTCAGCAAAGCCTCAGGATTAGGAAACAGTCAAAACAGAACCTTAATCAACTCTTCACTTCCCCTTCTGTGCTCCTACACCAGTTCAACCAGACAGAACTTCAGGATTTTGTCCTCTTCCTGGCCAAATGGCACGTTACTTTAAATAGAAAATGCCAAGTGATAAAACCAAGTGCTGCTTATCCACATAAACCAGAGCATGGATAGTTAAGATTATTATCTGGGTTATTTTTTAAAAATCTGTGAAGCTTGATCTTTTGATGAGCATTTTCATAAATACAGTTTTCCCATACAGGACAGCAAGAGTTACCAAATATACCAAATAACCTATGAAGATCATGAAGTGTATGTGGTTTAAGAATTGCAATTGTATCTGTCAATTTGTTTTTTTAATTGCTCTTTTCATTCTAATCCATTACACATATTAAATAGCAACAATCTTCCTTTGCAGTTTAGCCTCCTTGGTGACCAAGTAATGTTGGGACCTACTCGGGTCCTACCAGCACTTCTCAGCACACTTGCTCAGTGGCCAGAACAGAGTGATTTATGCTATTTGAAAACAAACTATTGTTTTCAGGCACAGGAAAATCTTTCAGCTGCAATCCCATGTGGGATTCTAAGGAAATAATGACATGAACAGCCCTATTCATTTTAGTTACCAGGTCTCCAAAGGACTGGTGGTATTTGCAATGTCTGTATCACTGACAAGCATTGACTGCTGATAGTAATTGTAGGATCCCAGAAGATCTAGGATTTGTAGCTGAACTTGCTTAAAATAGCACCACTAAGGGAGTATCTACACTGCAGTTACTTCCCACTTTTTGTACTTGGATCAAAGCTGATTTTATCTAGTTGGTGGGCAGCAATGCAGCAGGAGCAACCCGGAGGACAATGTGTGATGGCTACTGAACTATTAACTTCACAGGGGAAGCTCCTTGGGTGGGCTTCAATTGACCTAGTTTAAAGCAGAGTCAGTTATGCTTAAGAAAGGAGTTTTGTCTGCAGGACAGATGTCTCCTGTCAACAGTGGTTGAACTTCCTTAGCTTTAGAGAAGTGTATTAGGTATTGATATTGCTCTGCCTTGCCTACCTTGACATGATTGCTACTCCTGGCTCTGCAGGAAGTGTATTTCCAGCTCAGCCTTGGTGGGGAAGCAGAAAAACAAGCTCCTCTATAAGCATTAAGCCAGGGAGACTGTAATTATTACAGTACAAGAGGCGTGTAGCCCAAACAGTGTTTTACACATTTTCTAAGAGAAAATAAGGAAGGTGGACAAACCCCCCCACATTTGAATGAAGTTCAAAATACACTTTTTTTGGCGTATCTGTCCTTTGCAGGGCAAAAATAACTGTATAGTAACTCAACACTTCCTTCTGCTAATTTACTATGAAGCAGCCCTTCTCAAATAATATACATTAAAACTGGCTAGTTACAATGCAGCTGACTGTAAAAAAACTTCAGGCACTCTTACTGCTGATCTGCATCACCATTTTCTATCTACTACTTTACTTGAAATGAATGCAAACCTAGTAAAAGCAGCTGTGTTTTATAGTTTTCCCCTATAAATCTTAAAATGTGTAAGATGGTTAGACGTAATAACACTAGAAAAATAAAGAAAATAGAATGTACACTTTGCTTCCAGTGTGGCTTCATCAAGGTTTTGTTTGGAGTGCCCAGCTGCGTATACAGACTCAGTGGAATTTGGTTTGTGAGGAACCTACAAAAATTACACAAATAACTAACATTTTTTTAATGAATAATACACAGACATGCACCTGCTTCAGAGACTCTATAGATTAGTCTTGCAGCCAATAGAAAAGCCCCTTGGAATTCAATTACATGGCTGGAAAACGGAAAACAAAATCATGGCTATACTTTTAGAACTGATACCAGCAAAATGTTAACCAGTTCTTGGACTGAGCTTTTCCTGAGGATTAGATTGTTTTAGTTTGTTTTACTTCCCTGTGGTTTATTGAAAATTTATATTATTCTATTCTATTCTTGCAGCTGGAGCCTCTCCCAGAAGATATTGTGCACCAAATCCCAAATATGAATGCAATAGCTTCTTTAAAAAAGACCACTGAAATTCAAAGTATGTTTCTCAGCTTGGGTTAGTGGGTTTGGGTATTTTTTATTACTAATTAATGTCATAGACATTAAACTATTGTTTCAGAGATGAAAGTGGGGAAATGTTTTATGTATAAGCCAACATTCTGTGTATGCGTTTGTGTGTGTATATATATGCTTTTATTTTTGTTTCTTTGACATCTCTTTGTTAGTGCTACTATGTATTTGGCTCTGAAAAAACTAAGACATTAAAATTATTTAGATCTTTCTGATTCCCAGGTCTTTCCATTCTAGAGCAGCTTGGATGAAATAGATGTTTGTCAGTATGGGGCAGGATCAGATTCTGTTTGTGTAGCTCTTTACAAATTACTCAGCTTGAGATGTATACAAGCATGAGATAAAATTAAAAAGCTCAAAAAGGTCACTGATCCATGGAACCAAGCTAACAAATACATTATTAGTTATTTTGATACATTATCATTATTTTGATTTTGTTTCTGGTGCAGAAAGTACTTGATTGCTTTACATGTGTGTCCTGACCCTAACCCTTTACTACTTGATGCTTTAGGCCATTTGCATTGGTCTCCCTGAATAATTTTCTCTTGGCCATCAGTTGTCTTAATCCAGCTACACAGATTTCCCTTAAGTCCTCTTTCCCTTAAACTTCTGCTCTCTGACATTTTACCAAAGCCGTGGGACATTTTTGACTTCTACTGTTTGCTGGCTTCTTAACGATGACAAATGGATAACAAAATTTTTTCTTCATGCTAGATGAATCACAAATAGCTGGGATTCATCTATATAAAATAAATGTGGTTTTCAGAGGGACACCATGTATTATCCACTATTCATCACTGATCCTTAAAATTCTCTATTATTAATCTGTTAATGACTGGGAAAGAATCAGTAAGAGAAATTCATGTACTATGCAGGATAGAACAGATCTGCATATGATAATAAGGACAGAAAACTGCACACAGGACATAAACATGAGGAAATTAAGCAACTCTGTTAGAAATAAGAGATGTATTTAATGAAAAATAGACCTGGAACAAAAAAAACGATGAAACAAAAAATAACAAAAAATAATAATAATGGCTCTAGAAAGGCATAGTGTATTGCTAGAAATGCATGAAAACAACAACAGTTCAGAAAGAAGGAGTGGATTTAGGAACTAATATATAGTGTATGTCTAAAACCACAATCCAAAGCTCTGCAGAGTGGTTTAGTTTTGTCACACTTAAGTTTGAGCTGAACTGGTACAGTAATGGCACTTCAGTGGGCTCTTCCTTTGAAACCTAGGTCAGCCTGTTCAGGGTCTGGAGTTACTTACACACAATATTTTTCCTTTTCTTGCAGCTATTAGCTGCAAAAGTTATGCTCACCTAATTTTGTCTGGAGAAAGACCAAGTATTAGAAAGGAATACACTTGAATGACAGAAAGGAGCAGTGAAGAAGTTCAGTGCAGCTTGATGTAGGATATATTTTTAGGTACAAGTAAGAGAAGAAAGACCATGTTAAATATTATAGGAAGTCATGCAGGCTAGGAAGTTATTTGGCTGTGGAGCAGCATGTCAAGAGCTACTGAGAAAGCCTGGTTTATTTAGATGATTGCTTGCATGTATATTGGGTCTGTATTTCTGTGATACAACTTTCATAAGGAATATTAGGAATATTTTAGAAAAAAAAGTCCCTCCCCTATGTTTCTTGTAAAAAAAGGAAGATATAATACTTACTCAGTCAATGAGAGGAAGCAACTTTTTCTAACTAGAATGGAATCTGCATAGATATTTTGTTTGTGACAGTGATCCAAAGCTCCTTTGGAAATGTAATACATTTGGAAATAGTAATTCCCACACCCATGCAATATGCTATTTCTTAATAATTCTGTTATCTAACTTGAATACCACCCTAAACGTTTTGTGGCTTTTTTTTCCAAGCAATTTGTGGGACAATGTGTCCAAATCTCTATCTGTGAAAGGCAATTACGAACGCCTGTAACAGTGACAGAAACATTCCCTTTTATTATTTCCTGGTAATAATCAGTGCTCCTGCAAATCTTTGAGGGAGACTTAAGCACATTTTCATGCTGAAAGCCAAAGCATACCTAGAAGACTGATTTGGTTTCATTGTTTATTCTTTCAAGCCGTGGTTGCTCTTCAAGTTTTGTATGAATGAAACCAGCAGTGTGCTTCATTCTTTCCCCTGAGCTCCACCAAGTTCTTCTCAATGAATGTAACAGGACTGGTAGAATTACACATTCCAGTATAGCACATTGAAAATGGTATTTTCAGAGATGTGAGCAGTTTGAGGCAGATGCTTTTTGAGCTCATTTAGTTGTCAATACACGGCATACCTAGGAGCTCTGACCAAGCTCCCTTGCAGCTATATGCTGCGATTGCCTCACCCTTCCACAAGAGTTTGCCTGCAAATCTTTTGTCTGAACACACATGCAAGCACCCTGTGTTTTCTGTACAACATATAAATGTTATCCTGTACAAAAAGAAGTTTGCAAAGCTGTTCTGCTTACCATAGGTGTTTGTAAAGTATACTTTTCTGATTTTAAAGAAAAACCTACCATTGCTTTTTCACGAGTGTCAGAAAGTTCTCTTTCCATGAGGAACCTGCTGCTACCTGGATGCTATTCCTAATTAGGACTGCTTTGAATTTTCCTCCTACAAACCACAAACACCCTGCCACTTACTCCCCTTCTCCAAGACCCTCCACTGCATCTTAGGTGCTGCCACCTGCTTCCTGGCCTGACTCTGCTCTCCCTCTTTTGTAGAAGCCCACCTCTTAATACAATTCTCAGTGCAAGGAAACAAGGAAAATCACCAATTGCTTGAGAGTGAAGAGCAGCTAAATGGGAACAGAGAGCCCACTAAAGTTCTTGAATTGGCCCAAAATTTAGTGTTACAAGAAATCCAGGATTCAGGGGGCAGCTGGTTTGTGAGCCTGTGTGTGGATGAAGGAGTGCGATGTAGCAATCCTCGCTGATGCTGTTTTATTGTTGCTGCAGGAGAGCAACACAGTGGTAGCTGGTTACTAATATTTTATTTTATGAATAAGAGCCCTTGAAAACTCCAGCAGTGAACATGGGTTCATTTCTTTTATAGGCAAGAGGGGGTATTATTCCCATGCCAACAGATTTGATTTTCTTGCACATCTGTTTCTGCAACAAAAACCCCACCCACTCTGTGAACATTTAGGTCATAAATTATAGGGTTTGAATTGGGTGTATATTGCAAAGACTGACTTTTGCACATATGATCTGTGAGAACATGGTGGAATGCTCATATAACCCTTTGTTTGTTTTTAGTGTAGTTTTTAATGAACAGAGAATATGGTCTCTCAGCACAGTAATAATAGAGAATATTTTTGTCTTGTTTTTGTAAAATTTGTCAGGCTCCAATCACTGAGCCTAATGTTATGTACATAACTTCTTAGCTGTGTCTTTCATGCTTCTGGAGCAAAGCCAGCCACCTAGCACTTAATCTCAACTTTGTAGGATACTTAATACACTTTACATTTTATCCCCAGAAGGTCCCCGTTATTCAAAGATTCTGCTAACTACTCAAACGTGCACACTATTAGAGTTCAAAGAAACACTCTGGCCATGCTCACCGGTTGTTCTTGCAGACTGACTTAAGCTTTCATCTTGAAGTAATGTTTTCAAATAAAGACATTTTCAGGCTTTATTGACAGCTGCTTTCTCACTGGAGGGAGAAGTCCATCTTTTGAAAAGCCTAGAACTGTGTTGGGGGCTGTGTTACCAAAGAGGGAGTTTTCAGCAGCCTTTGTGCAGCACAGGCAGCACCAGTGCTGGCCTGGCCTCCCAGCTGTCAAAGCCTCCAGCTACCCTCTGGATAAGCACCTCAACTCAGCCTGCTGCCCAGCTGGCAAAATCCTCCTTTTAGCCCTCGGAAAAGACCCCTATTTGATCCCCTCTCTTTCACAGCTGTTGAAACTCTCCATCTAATTCCCAGATAAATACCCTGATCCAACCCCTGCAGCAGCTGCTGGAAGCTTCTTACTAGACTCTTACTAACCTCTGCTCCAGAGATCCCAGCCTTCCCAAAGCTCCTCATTTCCAGGTGGCATCCACCTGGCAATGAGTGAGTGCTCAGTGGATTCCTGGATGGTAAGATATGCATATGTAAATTCTTAATTGCTTACTTAGTTACCAGTAACCAACCTCTTGCTTCTTAAAAGCACTGTGGTAGCAGAACATTGTATATATTGACGAGTCACCTGCCACTATTGTTTGTGTTGCTCGAGAAGCTGCCTGTCTCTTCTGTTGCAGGCAGAAAGCTGAGATCACTCATGCTTTTAACCCACTGCTGTGTTTTTACACAGCAAACCATAAAGCTCTATTCCTTATGATATCTGGCAGCTTTCCAGCAACAGCCAGTTCATATATGAAAGTCTGAAATAAATTCTTGTTCTAGTATACGCCCTGAGGTTGGAGGAGAAAGAACATCCAGGACTAACAAACCTGATTGTTCTGGCAACATCGTTTCAGTCCGAGCTGGCATTTCTGAGTTTTTTCCTTTTCAAGATAGTGCTGCGTGAGCACTTTGTGCAACAATGCTCATTTTTCTAGTCCTATTTGCTCTATATGCATCAACTGTCTGCCATATCAGAGCTTCTAGGTATTAACCCTGCCCTGAACTCCCTTCACCTTGTGTAGATAAAGCCAATAGCTTGTCTGACAGTATGAGTTCATTAGTCTGTGTGTTACTCCTCCGGTTTATTACCTTCTGGGGAAGGGTGTGACACAACCCTTGGAATGAAAGCACTTTCCAACTTGGCATTCTTAGATTCAAAAATATACCTCTTCACTGCAGTCTGAAATTTCAACTGTACGGCTTACACCGCAGTGATTTTAAATTATAATCACCCAGTGTTGAACTAAGTGATTACTATGCTTGTACCACCATGCTAGCTAAAATTCACATAAATTATTATGTGTGTTTTCCTTAGGCAAGTACTGGAAGTCAGTGGAGCCATACTCTGTGCCAGTGGATTGTGCTCTGGCTGAGTCTCAGAAACGAGAGAGAGAGGAGACAGAAACGGTATCTGCAATGGCCTCTCTTTCAGTGGATGTCGAGCAGTGTGTCCCTCAGGAAGGCAGCAGGTAAGCCCATGGAATCACTGCAGGGAACAAGACTTTCATTCCAGTCAAAAGAGAGATGAAGACAACTAGACAAAGAGTTGTTCCAAAATTAGCTCTTAACTGAAGGACCTGGATTTGATTTCTCTCACTTGGCCACTGGAAGCAGAGGTACTCTGTGCTAGCAGGTATTTTTTGGCACATGTACTTCTTGACTAAGGTTCATGATTATTACAAGAACCTTGTTTGCTCCCCATGTCTAATTTTCTCTGCTACATAAAAAGTACAATATCCATATGAGGGAAATAGACAAGATCAACCATATTCTTCTCATTGGAAGAGAAACCTAGTTTAGTTTTGGTTTTCTAAGAAGGCATTTAACACGCTGTCAGATAAATTTAATAAGAATGGACTTAAATCACTATTAAATGGTATTAGACAGGCATTAAAAATTACTTTCCTGGAAGCAATGGAACGATGCCAGTATAAAATTTAAAGCATCCCTGACCTGAATTAGGACCAAGACTTTCTGTGTACCAATCTGAAGGTACACCAGCAAAGAATTATAAAGCTGTTTTTTCCAGGTGGCCAGCTGCTTTTTCACATTCATGAAGATTGCCTTCAGTTTCAAAATTGAGAAAATGATACAGAAACTGATGTTGGTTGTTTTGCAATTAGAGATTGAAAACACTGATTGCCATTCAATATAACATCAACTACAAAAGAGTGTTTCTTCAGTGAGTCATTCGGAGTCAGAAAAGGCCCTGCAGAAGTTCTTGGAGTTTCCCATTTACTCATTTTAGGGATAAACTTTCCTGGCCTTCTCCAACAGAGGAAGACTTAAAATGCAGTGGAACCATGCAGTTCCATTGCACAGAGAAAACAGGGGAGGGAGGAGGAAAGGAGAAAAGAGCCTTTTAAGGAGAAGTGTCAGGTCCCCACAGGCTGTGAAACAGAGCTACATAACAGGAGAGAAAAGAGGGAGCTGTGGGTAGGCAGAATGTTGGTGGAGATGGAGCCAGAAAGATATGTGGCTCCTATGCTGTGACAGCTACTTGTTTGGTTTGGTTTTTACCTCCTGCATTGACTCTTTTAATCTGAATTGAACTGATAGGCATCTGGAGGAATAGTGCAATGCTAAACCTATGGATGTCTTTGGCAGAGAATGTTTCTCACAACTGTGGGAGTGCTCATCTGTCAATGAGCTAAGAGACATGCCTAAAAATGGCACACAGGAAGCAGAGCTAGCTAGAGAAGTCTGAAGTTTTTGCTTAATTATCTATCTGATTACCTTTCAATATGCTATGGCTATTGTTGTGCTTGTATTATTGCAACTAAATCCAAAAAAGCTTAGGAAGAAGAAGAATCCACTGGAAAGCAGAAGATACATTTTAGATTTGTGGCAGTGCTAATCAGTGCTGGGTTTAGCACTAACGTAAGGTTTGTCACATAAATCTGTGACAATTATATGACACTTTTGCCAGCCAGGACAGAAAGGTGTCTGCTTGTGTTTGCACAGCTCTGAAATATGAAGATGTTTAGTTAAAGTTTTGGAACTAGCACAGTGAAACAAAGCAAAGTTTTAAATTGTCTGAAAATGGGTGTGGTTAATTTTGTGCATTTTTATGTTGCTCAGAATAACCAAGGATTATATGTCCCCACTCACTTAAAACTACAACCATTGAGAGCCACTCCTGATCCTACATGACTTGAATAAAATAACCCTTTGACTAACACTGCTTTTAATTACTGTATTTATTACCTACCTCCTGATAACCTGTGACAGCTTCCACTCATTCTGAAAATAGAATTTCAGAGCAGAGCTGAGAGAAATGGAAAAAAAACATGTGCTGAAATGTACACAAGTGGAATTCATGTGGCTGCCAGATTCATTACACTTCATCAGTTCTGGACTCTTACAGGGATGAATCTGTTGTGATGAATTGTTCTGTGGAAAAATGGCTTCGTTTGAAATATCTTCTGTGGTGCTGCAGAGGTTTTTTAGTGGCACAAAAAAAACCCCTATGCACGCAGGCATTCCTAATTCTGTTTCCACATTCGTAACCCACAGAGAAGTCACCCAAAGCCAGATTGCCATTAGAGAGTGACAGGACAACATAAGTGCTCTTTCCATTGGGCCAAAATTGATAGTTAGGTTTTCTGAGGCTTTGGGACATCATCCTCTTTGTTTTCTTCCTGCTGAATGTAAAGAGGAGAGTGGAATTAAAAATGGTGACCCTGAAGACCTGATTTGGAGGGCACAGTCCTCTGAGCTATGGGGAGACCTGAGAGGACCTTGCTGTACTTTGATTCACTTCATAGACACATAGCAAGATAATACTGCAGGAGTGCTTTGCTTTTTCATGTTTGTTGTATTTGTTGTAATAACAGACCAGGTATGCAACCATCCTTCTCCTGCCCCTTTCTATGGCAAATGACAGGGCTGCAGAGATGTGAGGAGACTTCTGGGGTCTCAAATCCTCTTGATACATTGTAGACATGGCCTCCTTCCTATCTTCCCTAAAGACAGGGGCAACCTTCTGAAGACCTGTTGTAAGACTTTGCATTGAGTGTTTGTTTTGGAAAGCCAGTTATGACTTCTAGGGGTGGATCAGAGCAGAAAGTGCCATGGCTGACAGAGCAACCTGAAGGGTGCTTGTTATGCCAGCACAGTTTATCTTCTTTTAATTCCTACCCTGGGAATTCTCAGGCAAGCTAATAATTCTGGCCTACATTTCTAAACTTGTTTCACTGAATTTATGGTAGAGATCCTGTTGACTTCAGCTTTGGATGGTAAGGCCTCCAGATGAAGAGAGCAGCAGCAAGAATCTCTTTGCAGGAAACTCTTGCCAGTTATGTTGGAGGATATATTGGTGTTTGGAGTGAGATGACTCACTTTAAACTCAGATTTTGGGTAAAGCGTCTCTTTTCCTGGCCAACTCATATCTGACTCATTTACCACTGATGAATAAAGGATAAAATGCTCCTGGCTAAGGCCCATCCTAAGTATTTCTCTTTCTTTATTCTCTCTTTCTTTCTTTTCTTCAAGTGACAGTGTCGATTACTTTTTATTTGACTTTTCCCTGGCATGCTAAATGAAGAAAACCGTGAAAAGCTGCTGTGCTTTTGTTGTTTTATTTTGCCAAAGCACAACTCTGCATTTAAAGATCCAATTGAAACTTGATTACAGACTTCAGAAGAGAACAGATATAAAAAAAAGAGTTTGTGGATAGGAAAGAAAACATGCATGATGCTAACACAGATTTAAATAGAGATGCAATTAAAGGAACAGGCATGCCCTATAAAACATTTCTAACTACCGTAACTTTTGTGTGTTGATAATTACTTATTTCCTATGTGAGATACAGACTTAGCAGATTATAATTTTGATTCACCAAAACATCTATTTCAGAAATCTTCCCGTGGAAGTATTCAGTACTGTCCTGTCCTTGAAACATTGGAATTTCTATAAGTTTCTTAAAATGGAAAAATAAAAAGGTGTGGAGGGAGATGTCTTCCATATTACTAACAGTAATCTTGAGAATGACATTTATCAGAGCTGGACTTTACAACCCTCATGAAGCTGAGCTTTTTACTCAAATGGAAATGAAAACGTGTAAGTTTTAGATACTGCTTTTACTATTACAGACCTACCAGTTGTAGTTTCAGTCACCTTGCATTGTGTTATGAGCATTATATTTTATACTAGCGTGACTGATTGCGTCATGGAGTACTGTTAGCCACCAACTAGGTTCACTTGATGTATTTGTGTATCAGCTCATAAAGCTTCACTCGGCATTTCACTATTTGGGTACCCCCTTAGCTGTGCTGGGTGACATGCACCAGCCCAGCCACACCACACAGCCCAGCCACAGCTTCCCCAGGTCAGGCTGCAGCCTCGTATTGCCTGCTTTCCTCTCATCCTGGTGGGTGCATAAGGAAGAGAACCAAGAGCAGAGGAGTTTGAGATCCACCCTTGCCCTGGTGGGTCAGTAGATGTCAACAGCTATATCTGACCTATCCCATGTAAAAGCCTCCAGGATACCTATCCAGCCATTCACTTCCAAAAGCTCCTTTTTGAACCAACTTACACCTCCAGAACTCAGGTAGCCTCATCAGGTGCTGCACTGCGTTTTGATTGCTCTAAACTTATCAATAATTCCTTGAGAACTCCCTACTTGTGCATTGTGAGAAATAAAAAGTTCTGTTTTCACTCCTGGTCTCTGCCTCATTTCTGGCTTTAAAGGATTCGGCTGTCTCAAGACTCTGTATTCATCCTGGTATGAAAGTAATTTCTAACCTCTGATGAATCTTGCCCCTCTCTGTGCCTCTTGTAGTTCTCTTGGAGATGAAGAAAGAATTGCATTCAGGACTGAAGATGTTGGACACAATATGGATTCACATAGTAGCTTAATGCTGGGGAATTTTTTTTTTTTTTCTGTTGCTGCCAATTCTTCTGCCATTAACTCCAAGCTCTCACTTTGGCCACCACTGTATGTAAACAGTTATAGATGTCCTTCCTCCTGTTATGTGTCTTTTGTGTTAGTTTGTGTTTGTTTACTTTCTTTTCCACTCAGAAATGGTGTAATGGGGTTTAGAACTGACTGGTATTGGTAATTTGGCATCATCAACAAACATTGTCACCTAAATCTATTGGTAGTGTACCAAGTCTTTTTTGAGGTGTTCTCCATAGTGAAAAGTTACCCATATTATTATCTGTTTCCCACTTTTGGTGGATCTTAAGCTATGAGAGGACCTTCTCTCATATCATAGTAAGCATCTGAATAAATTCTTTGCACAGGGATATAACTTGATCCCTTTTCCTTAGTTTCCTTCAGAAGCGTTTAATAAATTTGTGAGGCTTCCTTTGTAAGTGTTGAGGCATAACTCTTACCCAAACTGTTATTACTGAATTATTACCTACCTGCTAATTCTATCACTGATTATAGTTGCTGTCAATTTTCTTCATACAGGCTTAGTGTATCTCCTGTAGTTCCCAAAAGGGGAATTGTATTTCTTGCTTTCTTTACCACTGGCATGAATGCTGAGTTAAGCTGTAGAATATTCTCAATGATTATTTCTTCAGCAACATCATAATTGCATTCCCTTCGAACTTTGGGCAAATGTCATCTGCTCTTAGCAATTTGGCATTGTTTAATGTATCAGTTTGTTGAAGTGCTGATTCAGTTTGAGATAGTTCATCTGCAAATAATAAAATCTCCCTGATGCTTCTCCAGTGAGCACAGATATAAATAGCTCATTTTGCTCTTGTGGTTTACCTTCCTTGATGCTCCTCTTATGCTTTGATCATTTCTTCTGACGTATTTGAAAGATCTTTTTATTATTAGCTTTTATGCCTTTAACATGTTGCTCTTCAGACTCTCATTTTGCCTGCCTTGGTGAGGGTTTACATTTAATTTGCCTTATTCAGACGTTACTTCCTCTTCTGAGAGTATGTATGTAGTTACCTTATTCTTTTCCTAAACTGTGACACAAGGAACTTTTAATTTCTTATTCTTTGATCCATTTTTACTGGGATATACGCTTACTGAGTATCACTTAAAGGATGTCATTAGACAACATCCAAATCATCTCCATGGTATAGAAACATACCTCTTTTCTTCCTAGCTACCAGATGATTGCTTTTCAATTACAATATTCTTCCTTGAGACAGCTGAGTTAAATTAGAAACAGATTCTGTTATAAAATAGCCATACCATGTCAGAAAATCTATCTTTTGTTTAGCAGTTTCTGTGACTTGGAAATATACCTTGAATTTTTATTTTTTTGTGTGAGATGATGTAGCTATGAGGAATCTCTGTAATTCTAATTTTTAAAATAAGGTAAGAGAAACACTTTTTTGGATCATGCACATAGTTTATCTATATTATTACATATTAAATTCTTCTTTAAAGTGTAAATATGAACTATTTTAAATACTGTCATTAAGTAATGTGGTTGCCATTTTTTCTCAACTGTTACAGAATAACACTTAAGATGTCACACGCTTTGCCAGATTCCAGCCATACAGTGGGATTTTGTCTCATCTATTTCTCTTTTTTTAAGGTTTAAGCATAATAATTTTGTGTAGCACTAACTGCAGATAGCCTACTTCATTCTGCCATAGTGTGAATTGAATGTACAGAGACCTGTAGGTGGGCACTCTTTCCAACACACCAAAATAAACAGTGAGAATGCAAGAGGGCTCTGCTTCTAGGAATCTGCAGTTTAAATGAGCCACAGTGAAGCTTTAATACAAAATCACAATTGTGGTTCTAAAATATTACAGTCCCAGTCAGTATCTTTCTGGATCTGCTGACTGCATGGAATCAGTTTGGACCAGACCCAATCTTGTAGCTGCATCTCTGAGGAACGAGTCAGGGCACAGAGTACAGGATGGGGTTTTTATCCGTTTTATATTTTCTTGTCAACTTCTTGTCATCTGCAGGAAGACTGACTGAACAGAAGTGACTAAAAGTGACATAACTGAGGTAAAATAAATTTAGTCTATCAGACTCTGCCCCCTTGATTTATTTTTTTTTTAAACTTTTGATTTTAACTGAATGAGTATATATTAATTCACTGCTTAGTGCTATGTGACTGCAATGTTTTTCTCTCTGTACAAAGGACCCTAAAATTTCACTGTCACTGGCCTAAGCTGTTATCCCATAAAAATGTATGGTTTTAATCGTAAGCTGTTGGATAGATCCATTGACTTCTCTGACATTAATAAAATGAAGTTAAAGCATGTACATAAGTCTTTAAAAGGAGACTAGAGAAGACTGGGGGAGCAACAACACTGAGAGGCAACAGCTGGATTCACCAGAGCACCCTAAACTCCACTCCATTTCCAAACAGGTCCTCATGTCTTGAACTTGCTTTGGTTCTGGTTGATGGGATGTTATTACTGGGACATTGTTGGAATATATTGGAATATATTAGCATATAGCATCCGAGGTGAGTGTGGCACTCAGAAACACCCTCATCAGGACCCAGGACTATAACCCTTGATAAGGTCATCTCTTGGTTGTACTGTAATCATGAGAATGTCTTCCCCAGAAGCCAAATTCATATGAGCATACTGTTGCACATGGTGCTTCTTCAGTTCCTTATAAGTAACCCAAACTCCCACTTTCACTTCCGGAAGATTTCCAGAGCTCCAATCCTCCGTACTCTGCCAATCCCCAACTGAAATCTGTTGACAACTCTCTTCATTTATTCATTCATCCACTCACCCACAGTAGAAACTAAAAACTGAACTGTTATCTGCTTCCAAATTATTCTCTTCCCAGACAGCCCCACAAGATGCTGGATGTTTAACAAGGCTTTTAAAGAATTTTTGCATTACTCTAGAGGACACGAAGGTCTTCTAAAACCTGCTGGAGAAAGTATGGTCAGCACAGCAGCAGCATCCCGCATCCATATGAATTCTCCATAATGTGTATGATCCTTTATCACATCTGAGGACCTGAGTGGGCTGGGCTGCCATCGTGCAGTCTCTGCTGCGAGCAAGAACAATGCCAGGAGTGGGTGTATGTGGGTGGGGGATGGGAAGAGAAGACAGTGATGATCTTGGTCATTTTTGAAAGAGGTCTTGCTAGACATTTTAATTCATATCTCGATAAGCTCTTCAGGCTTTTATTGCCCCTTGAAGGGTCATGATTACCTACTGTATCTGCACATGGGCAGAGACCCACTCCCACTGCATCACTGCCCCAGACAAAGTGGCCCCTGCTGCAGCCTTCCCTGAACTTTTGCTTCACCAACTTCTCAAGGATAAGAGAGAGAGCTGCAATGGTTGCTGCACATAGGCGACATTCTCCACCGTGTGGTGAGGAAGAAAAGATTTGAGATTTACAGATTAATAATCTTTTAAGGTCAGTAACCTTTTGGAAAGCAATTAGTCTGAAAAACATCTTCTTTTTCATAGACCATTCATCTGACATATTTTTAAACAAACTAGCTATGGTCATTCCAAATCATAAAGGAATAACCTGTATAAAATTATTTAAGGACACACTGCCGAATTTTTAATTGGGAAATACTTTAATAAACTCCAGATTCATTTAATATTCTCTGGTGGTTTCCTTGCTGAATAAACTACCAAAGCCCATGCAAGCCCCCATTAATTACTTTTTTTTTTTTTTTTTTTATTCCATGGTATCTTGTGAGTTTGTTCTTTCTGAGGGATTCTTTACTGAAGACTGTTATTATACTGGGTATACTAGATTTAACTGGTGGGTGTCTCTTTTATTTATTAATTTGCATTAACCTTTTGCTCTCTCTACATTTCAAAAATTGCTTAAAGTGATGATTTTTAAGGAGGTCTTAAGCTCATTTGTCAGCCTGAGGTGAAAAATGGTTTATGTCCAAATTCTTATGCCCTTCAGCAGTGAGGTCTCACCAAGACTGCAGAAGCTACCCATTTTATAATTGCCAGCATAATCCTCAGGTGCAATAGTTCATCATATACAAGGAATAATGACACTTTTCACCAGTACACTGTATGCATGTCCCCACTGCTTTCTTACTGGATGTTTTAGAGTTCATCTCACCTAAGCTGAATACTTCCCATCTTTCAAATAAAAGATATACTTATAATCTGATTTGATGTTATTAATAGATACTTCCTCTATGACAGTGTTCTGCTGATCCAGTTCAGAGTTTGGTCTCAGTGGTTGCAGGCAGGCAGGCAGGCATGCAGTGCATACATGAGAGCACAGAATCAAAAATCTGAGGACCTAAGAACCCTAGAAGAAACACTGCTAACTACTTGGCTACTAGTGAACTATTTCAATTTACTGGTATGGGCCTGCTTGAAAAAATAAATGAATGTATTTTTAGTGCCAAAGCTTATAAAATAAAAGTATCACAGCTATTTTTTTTATGAAATTATTTGACTCTGTTGACACAAAGCATGTACATTTCTGGACAAAACATTATAAAATATTCTGACATATTTTAATATAAACAGGAACATTTTCAGTGATTGCTTGGATCTCAAATGTTTTTCCACTTGACATTTGTTTATACTTCCTAGGAAAGAAACTCTATTTATGGATAACCGAATAACACAAATAAACATCAGAGAGAGCTGAAAAATCAGCTTTGATTATGCATGAAAATCTACAATGTCATTGTGTACTCTTGTGCTGTATTCTGATTGCCTGTTTATTTTTACAGAGCTGCTGGCGAGCCCATGGAAGAAGAGCCAGCCTTGTGAAGTGCCAAGTCCTCCCTGATATTTCCTGTGGGTGACATCATTGTGTATCCCCCCCAAAGCACCCTCAGACATGTCTTGTCTGCTGCTTGGGTGGCACAGAGCTGATGGAACATAAACACTGGGCACAAAACTCTGAATAGCAGCTTCACTTGTTCTTTGGATGGACTTGAAAGGGTCCTAAAGATCCTTTAAATGTAACTGCTAAGATTCTAGAGTTACAGTAAAATGGGCTTAGGAGAAAGAGCCTAGAGCATGCTTTTTATATGCTGTTTGACCCACTCACCAAGAAAAATTGCAAAATAGAGTATTACAAAATTCTACAGGATAGATTATAGATATGAGATTTGCAACAGCCAGCAAAATACTTGGTAAACTCCATGAATCACTTTCTGACACTTTTTACTGGGTAGATTTTTTCATATTCTGTTAAATTGTTAATAGATTTTTTTTCTTTGCTCTGTGTAAAGAAAAAAAAATAATAATTATTTTATGTGCCATTTTAACCCCCTGTAATGAATTCTTAGCTGAATACATGAAAGGTGTTTAAATCGCGGTGAGGGATTTTAGCTAAAGGGAAAACACTTCGTATTGTACTATAAAACCCCTGAAGTTCTGTGCTTCGTGGTGCTTTATTTTCCTTTACTGTTTCCCAGCTCTCCCCCCCTCATTTCGTATAATCTTTTCTATCATAAAAAACCACATTCACGATTCTCTAAAGTGTGTGATCTTCTGCCTTTTAAAAAAATGCTGTAGCCTCCGTAGTTGACAGTAGTTCTCACCAGATGTGCAGCAGAGATCAAATAGTCTCTGAAAAAAAAAATGGATGGCTTTTCAAATGTGCTTTTAGTTTGTTCTGAAATGTTTCTGCGTCCGGACTCAGAGAGCAGTAATCTTCAACAACCACGAGCAGCTCGTTTGAAGCTCAGGTGTTTCTGTGGAGGTTGTCTTGGGGGTGGTTTTTTACAGGTCATCATGTGAATACGAACTGATTCTTTTATGTAGTCCTGCACCAAGAGAACTGATGTTGCTTAAGAAGCTTCAAAGGGTTTAGGCTTTATTTTAGGTCCCCAAAGTGCAGCAAGATCTCCCTGCAACGTGACTTTAGCTGTTTAATTCCATGTTTGAGGACGTAACATAGAGTTGTGCCTTTAGCTGATAATGAACGCTTAAACTGTTACACGTGTTGCCTTACCGTCAGGGAAAGAGATAGGGCATGTATGTAAGACTGCTTCAAATGAACAAAACTCTGCTACAGCAACTTTTATTTTTGCTTACAACTTTCTCACCTAATGAACCCCAGGAGATACCTTGAAGTATTCAACTTGCAGTATTTGATAGCTCGTGCAGCTTTTAAAAGCAAGTGATGTGCATTTTTATATTTTTTCCAAACTCAAAAGATATATTAAAGCCATAAGTGAAGACTGTCATGCTTTTTATTCTGAAGTCTGAAAGGAACCTTAATTAAAACAAGATTTTGGGGAAGGCCCTGATATGAAAGATATGGAACAATATGGTTTCAGTTATAGGCAGACTCAAACCTGTAAATCAAAGATGAAAGATTTCACTCAAATAGAATTATATAATTCTCTTTTGTTATGCCGTCAGACTATATCTTTCATGCATTTGGGTTTGTTTACGATTAGCATTTTAATTTTAAAGACTTTTATTACTTATACAAAAGCTCTCTGCTGCAAGTTAGAAATCTGAGGCATGCTTTGAAAAGGAGAATCTAAAAAAGAAATGTCATTTCCTATAATGTGAAGTAAACTTTTATTCTGAAAGGCTTACTCTAAAATGGATATATGCCCTTCAAAAAGTGAAATAAAATTCTACCCCCCATTTACAACCCAAAATCATGCTCGTTTTAGTTATGCAAAGAGTCTCAGCAGGCTAAATTAACTCCTGGTGCAAGCCACCTTGCTTGACTCTTGGCTGTTCTGAAGGGGTTGTCCACATGACTAAAGCAATCAGAAGTTCATCCTGAAATTTCAGCAGGCTTGTGATGGCAATCTCGGTTGCCATTTGCTGTAATTTTCTTGTGGTCATCAAAGAAGTTTCCCTTCATGGGAACCAAGGACCATAGCTTGGTCCTTGGTCCTTGGGTTGGGTAATTTGTAGAGCTTTTCACATTTTTAAAAAATGGCTGCAAAGTTTTCATTGGGTGCATAGTAAGATCACTTTAAAATTAACCCCACAAATTAAAAATCTTGTGTCCTTAGCTTGCATGAAATCGAATATGAATTGCAACTTGAAATATGTTACAAATTTTACCAATTAAAGTCTATATTTTGGAGTGGAAATTATCTAAAGATGTCCTTTGTAGCTGGAAATGCTTTTAAAATGCCAGAATAATTTGCATTAAACCACATTATAAACTCACACTTATGCATCTGCACAGGCAGACTCCCAGATAGACATCTAGACTATTGGTTAAAGTCAGGATCATTTGGATAAGCAAATGTGCAAATAAATTGCACACAGATTGTGTCCAGAACTCTGTTCTCACTGAAGTCTATAGCCAAATCCTCTTTGATTTAAATGGAAGATGGATCAGGCCCTGCTCTTTTTTTTTTTTTTTCTTTTTTTTTTTTTCTTTAGGTCCAGAACACCATCGCTTTTTGATTATGTCATTACAAGGCACCGACCAACCCTCTGGGAAACGATCAAGGCTTATGGTGAATATCAACACTTCCTTCAAAGCAGACCTGGGCTTTCTGAGAGGGCAGTTTCACTTGCTGCTGTTTTCTTCTCACAGTATTTTTTATTACTACCAATAGCTCCCTGTGGATTGCAGTTCAAATCTCTCTCAGCAATTTGAGACATATTTCTGAGGAAATACTCACATAGACACTCTTAAAAATGCCCAGTTTTAGCTGGATTCAACAACAAATTCCAAGAATTTCAGAAAGATGTGTGAATGACATGTTTCTATGTTTCTAATGGTCAAAGTCAGAGGCTTAGCAGCTGTTTTTAAAGAAATGTCACAGTCTCCAGTCTCCCATAGACCTCAGCTGAGCTAGGGAGATTGACACCGCTGAAAATTAAGTCCCAGATATTTCAAGGTGGCTGTCAAAGCATCTACATCTGATCTTAAAATTACTTTTAAAAATATCTTAAATTACTAAATATGAGCTGAAATGGATAGACAAGGGAAAATGGTAGTTTCTCTGAGTGATCCCACAGTGCAGGTGAAGCTAAGGAGGTGGTGGGGAGCCCTGGGAACCAGGCTGACCCTCTGCCTGGTGCTGGTGGCACAGGAGCTGCACAGGGTGGGAGGACATCCCACAACATGACCCACCCAGGCTGCCACTAGCAGCAAATCCTTATCCCACAGGGATGCAGGAATTTGAACTCTGCCTCTGGACCAAAGTATCTCTAAGTCACCAACCTCCAGAATGAGAGATGTCTTGGAATCAAGTACTGTTAACATGCTTGCTTCAGTTCATATTCTTTCCTAGTGTTAGGGACTAAATATTAAGTTCAGTGGGACTTTTCTTATATTCTTGTATTTTTATTGTGTTCTTTGGTCCTTAATTCATAGAGAGGCTGAAAAGTAAGAAGTGATATGACTCAGGATATTAAAAAAAACAAAAGAAAAAAAAAAAGATTATCCAGCTTAATGCTTCTACCTGGGCTGGAATGGGAACAACAATAAGCAGTACATTATAAAAACCTGTGTCTCACACTTCATTTTTTGAGTCTGTGTGCAGGAATTCTGTATGTGCTCATTTGGCTTTTATATAATCTGCAGCAATGAAATTCTTGATTACATGATCCTTCTTTGGGCAGGATTCCTAGCGAGTAATCAAAGTTCATGGGAATTTTGCCAGTGTAAAGATGACAGAATTAGTCCCTTTTTTAATTATGGACCTTCCTAATTTTACTTTCGGTGCAAATGCAGTAACTAATTCCAAGCAAGTGAATCTGAGGAAAAGAAAATCATTAAGCTATCTTAAATAAACACCATAAAAGAAAAAATATAAACATCTGTTATGAAAACAAAGATGGCTGTTCCTTTACTTTGCAAAAAAATAAAGCTGAATGAAAGTAGCAAAATGAATCCCTCTCCAGAGCATATGGTATTTGAGTTGGTGTCTTATCTGAGTGCAGCCTCCCTAAAAAGCTGAGGACCACAACCAGAGATGAAATATTAGAAAGGTTTTGCTGCAGCCAACAGCAGAGGTCCTGTAGAGCACAAGAATGTAGAGACTGACTAATTTGTGTAGACAGACAGCAGGACACTTTCAGGGCAATGTGTCTGGGATGAAGAATTAGAGGGAACTTTTCCAAAGGCACTAATGGCTGTGAGGCAACTAATTTCTACTAGCTTGCAAGGGCAAAGAGATGCCCAGCAAACACTTACTCTTTGGGAAATGACCCTTTGTCCCACAAGCATGTCCACACAGCCAGGTGTGAAGCCCTGCAGAGGATGCTGTGCATTTGGCCCAGCAGACACCTCATAACATGACTGATAGGATAGATTATTGTAATTTTTTTTTTTTTTTCAATAGTGGCCTTTCCAGAAGTGTAGCAGTGTAAGTTTGTTTTTTTTTAAAAGGTCACATTAGAGCTTTGTGAATCACTGTTTTTTTTTGTTTTGTTTTGTTTTGTTTTGTTTTAACAGACTCCATATGGAAATACACCAGAATATGTATGTGAGATTGGGGGTAAGAGTGTGGTGTGTGGGGGGGGGGTGGAACCTGCTGAGAAAGAATTTCTCCTAAATCAACTTTCTGCTACCTGCTTTTCATTCTGGATTTGAAGGAGTTTCGATTCTTAATTATCATTTCAGCTCTTACTTTGTCATGTCACTTGCTTTGTTTTCTTACCTATAATTGAATTCACCCTTGTAACACATAGAAAACCACCACAAAAATGTCTGTCTTGTCTGACAGATGCCCCTGCCCTTGGTGTGGGAATGAGAATAGCTTATCTTTGTCACTTCTAGCAGCAATTAAACGCTTCATTTTTGTGACGGATCCAAGCTGGAGTGGTATTTTATAAGTACGACTGAGCTGGTTGTCTGTTGATTGTTAAAAAAAAGAAATTGTGAAACTCGCATTCCTCTCTAACCTCAAAAGGGACCCATTTTGATTTTAACAATGCAATATTTTCACTTGATCCAAAAGGTTTTTGTCCCATGACATCTTGTTACTAGCTCAGTTTTAGACATTAGAAAACAACACACCACAGAGAGCAAAGACTAAAAAGGACATTCCAGCAACTATTAATTGTTTCTCTTCTGTTGTTCATCCTGCTCTAGTGCCATTCTCTGTGGTTCAGAATGTTAGAACAGTTTATAGCAAAATATAAAGCGTTCTACACCATCAAAGACAGTACTGTTTGGATGTTAATTTGGACATTGTGACTTGGGCTGTAATTTATAAAGGAGACATGCTCCTGTGTGGAAATTCTAAATGCAAGTGACACATAAATCCAGTGGCACTGGTATTGTGCAGTGAGAGTGATTCAGTGCTGAGATCTCCACGCATTATTCCCTTACCAGCCATATGCCTGCATGGCCTGAGGCACATTTGCCATGGCAGAGGATGCCCTGATTGAAAGAGTACTGAAATCCTTTTTCTGACAAGTTTTGGGTAAGATCTGGAAGGCAGATGGAGAAGAAACTTTATCTTTGCACTCCGACACATATAAACTTTTAAAAAAGGAAGATGCCAATCTGAACTTGGCCACACATTTTTGATACAAAGTGCCAGTTCTACTCCTAGAAAAGTCTGTCTGATAGAGCACTGACATCAGTGGGTATACCTTCTTGATTTCAGCAGGCTTCAGGAGGTTGAATACATCATGTGTTATGGGAAAAAGTTCTTATGTTTTTTGATGCTTAATTTACTGCTATTTTAATTTCTTGATTGGCTTAATATTTCAAGTTAGGATGCAGTAGGAAAGCATAAAGCAATACCTGGTGAAGTCATAGCTAAAGCTTTCAAAGCAAATTTATTGCCGTGGGTTTTTACAACACTGAATTTTTGGTCTAGGGATACACAGCTGAAATGTCTATTATTTTTTTTCTTGGGAAATTGATGTTGCTATTTGTTTCTATGACAAAAAAAGTCTTTTTGCTCAGAGTACTGAAAGTTTATCTGTAATTTGTCTTTCCAAGCAAATCAGTTTCTAAAGGGTAAAGCATCAGTGGGCAAAAATTTTAAAGGTCAATAGTGATATTTCCATAAAAGTAAAAGATACCTGTGGACTATTGTTATTATACCTGATACATTTTTGTATCTGAAAGCATCTAATGAGTAATGTTAAGTAATATTGTGCTCCAAAACTTTGTTGATTATAGATAGACAAGCATTGGATTGGCGTGAAATAGTCTTCAACTGAGTTGTTAAATCCCTTTTGTTTTGTGTTTTGTATAATTCTTTGGCTATAGTCTTGTCCTAGTGTTAATAAAAGCTATTTGATTTAAGCTAGTTCGATAAGCTGAGCTGGGGGTTTTTTGGTTGGTTTTTTTTTTTGTGTGTTTTTTTGTGTTTGTTTTTTTTTTAAGTAGGCACTAAAGTGCAGTGGAGCTTTGAACATGCCACCCTGGCTGGATCATAGGAATCTGACTGTTAAAATACAAAGGGCGGAGAATGGTGAAGCTGGAGTGCATAAAAAAGGAACCACAAAAGTTAATGTAAAAGTAATGTTACATAGCAGGCTAAAACACACACAAAGCAGAGCATTGCAGAGCTCCAGCTTTAACACCAAGCTCACATTCTGTAGTTCCTCTGGCTCATTGTCCTGAGGCGTTTGCAGAACACATAATTCTCCTCCCAGTGAAACAATTTAAAGAGTACATGCACTGTTTTGAAAGCTGTAAGGCCCCTACTTTGTGGGAGGTGGGGAATATCCAGCAGACTGCAGCAGCAACACTTTGGACCATGGTCTCACGCCAGCTCTGCCGCTGTAAAACTCAGAGTTGTTACACTGATACACCAGACCTGTTTGGAGAAAGGCATCCCACAAAAGCAGTGGAGAAAGAAAGGAGTGTGTCTGCTGTGAGCTTACTTTGATCACTTGCACATCGTCAAAAGCAGCTCAGATTTGGTCCTCTGAGATCTCTCCTGCCTGTGGAGCTGCAGGCACCTAAACTTGAAAGCTGAGTGGGCAGAAGGGTAGCTGGGAAGTCCAGGCACTTGATTTGCACATGTAAATCCCTACCTCCTGGCATGTAACCAGAGGGGGATTAAAACCAAAATGAAACAAAACAGCACCCTATAATTTTAGCTTTATTTCATTCTTCAGGATAACACATCTTTTTCTTTAGAGGGGAAAAGGACCCCAGTCCCAGAAACAAATAGCTCCATTCCAATCAATAAAATATTGTTTGAAAAGCTGGACATGTAACATGTAATTTCCTTGGCATATTTCAAAGAAGTTCCATGCCCAGAGGAGCTTAATCTATCCCGTCTATCTATCTGCTTCTCTGCTTTGCTTGTTTCCTGTGATTCCATTGTGATAAATTGCAGAACCCTGTGATAAATTGCATTCATCATGTCTTTCTGGCTCACTCACCTGCATTTTGTACATTAAACCCTCTCTCCTGGGACTACTTCTAACATTCCAACCTTGTGAGAGGTTCCAGCTAGACACTGTTGCTGCTTTAAAATCAACCTGCCACAGAAATGACCCTGCCTTTGAGAAGTGCAGTGGGTTTTTTGAAACCTTCAGGCTAACAATGCTTCTAGGGATCTCCTGTAGGTGGGTGGGAGTGAATTCTTCCAGATTCCTTCTCTCATGCTTTTTCAGTGCTTTCCTTGGAGATCCTCCTCCTGGAGAAAAATCTTTCTTTCCAGTGGCAATTTTGAAAGCAATACCAAGAGCTGGATGACTCCTTGTCAGACAGGGTAAATAGTGAGATAAACTGAATGTCTATGTGCTGAACTATTGTCCTTCCTTATTCCTACCCTTCTCCCTTCAAATGAGAGGAAGGTGATATTAAATATATTTATTTATTTATTTATTTATGTAAGTATATATATTTTGGGGCAGAGAAAGGTTTTATTTTTCCCTTTGCTATCACAATGAAGCACCTGGGTACAACACTTCATTCATGCAGGCCTCCTGGACACTTGGAAAATAGAGTTTTAGTATTCTTGTTACATTCTTTTCTAGGATGCCTATAAAAGGGAGCACGTTCAGTGAAAACCCCAAATGAAGTTCTGTACTAGAAGCCAAGAGAATTTTGTGCAATCTTTAGCTTATACACTACCTTTAGCCTGTATGCTGGTTTGGGCTAAACTTCTCTGTCCACATAACACTGAAAAATACCTATCCTATTATGACTGTCACATTAATGTCTTCATATGTTATTAATAATTAAATAGAGCATTGCTGGTAAGGTCTCAAATTACCTCTTTGGTTGTGTATTTTATATACAAGCAACATAATTTTGTATGATTTTGTATGATTCAGGTCACTGTAGCTTTTGAATGTGTTCTTTAACTGTCTAATCTAACTAAATATCACCCTGTGATAAAATTATTAAGTGTAATCAAAACAAAATGTCCATCAATAAGTCAAAGTAAATCATACATGGCAACTATTTATGATGCCCCAGATCAGTACAGGTTTATTTCACTGTACTTGATCTTAGCTGTATCAGTCCCCAACTACAGGAAGTTCTACCAGAGTCTACACAGTGAAAAAGAGTATAAACATAACTGGGTTAATTTTTAACTAAAAAAACCCCTTTCATTTTCTAAATTCTGGTCTCCAACTGTGGTTATGTTGGACATTTATTTACTTGTTATTATTTTTAAGTTAGGAGAAAAATATGCCAGAAAAGATATTATTGGCATTAATACTAAAGCGATGGGGAACAGTCAGTACTAGTGCACAGCACATCTCCCTTTCTCTTCCTTTTCAGTAGGAAGTAGACTTAATCTGAATAGCAAAATGAACCAAAAATGGATTACTTTGTTAGCACGGTTTGAAGCTGAGTGGATTGAAGAAATAATTTTATTTCAGTGCCACTCCACATGAAAATCCCAGGTCCTTGTAGAGACTCAGGATTTTGTCCTCGCGATGGCCACAAAAGCTGTCCAGTTGTTGCCTTTTCACAGACAGGATTAAAAGAGTGGTTTGAGGAGCCACAAAGAGCTTGTAGCTGATGGAAGAATCTCCTGAGCTACAGTCCTAATACCAGTACCCAGACAGCCCATGTGACTATATTTCTTCCAGATGCCTTCACACTATAAAGTAAATGTGTGTGTGTATTTGTGACTTTAGATGCTGAATCTGCCTCTTCTAATTTTAGCTCATTGTTTTGAGCTTTCTTGTTCTCTGGCATATGTGTTACTTACTGGAACACTGCTGAAGAACAAAAACTTTTATTTATTTTTTTGAAAGAAGACTGCATGAGCATATAAAGGAGACATGGGATTTTTATGAATCATATCCTGTAGTTTTCTTGTTTTTTTCTTTATTTTATTTGCTCTCTGTTTTTCAATGACCTTCACTGAACAGAGACAACTGTTTGAGCTTTGTAAAAACCCATGCACTAGACTTTTCCTTTCCCTTGCGAGATATGTTGGCTGTTGTGATTTGAATATAGATTGCAAAGAACATGAAAATATCAATAAACACTGCACTTGTGTAAAGGATAATAACTGAGCTATTTCAGCTCAGGCTCCAGGGAATTTGGAAGGAAGTTACCTCAAGACTGGCACTGGTTATAAGCACAAGATTGTGGTTCTCATTACCAAACAAAGAAACATCAACCCAGTCTTTATGCCACATATTAACTTTAGAGGTTGAATGAATGGACGGGTCATATCAGGCATAAGTTACATGCAAAAAGATCCCAGAACTAAAAGTAAAGCAAAGCCCTAACTCACGTTGTGAGTTCAGAATTTTGGAAAAAAATACTTTGTGTTAAACGGGTGATTTCTCAATTCTGCTTCTACTTTTCTGACTACTTAAACTTCCTCAGCATAGTGTCAGTGATTTTTCAAGATGCATTTTGCTTGATCTGCCTATATACAGTTATCTAAACATCTTCTTTAATGCATGAGGGAAACAGGGTGGTATGCATCATGGAATAGCCTTTGTTGAGTTGTAACTTTGCAGTGCATCTTCCTGTAGGACTCTCTTAGGAAGTCTGAGGTGTTATGATCAAAATACATGCTCCTAACTATAGAACACCAAGAAGCTGGACACAGGTATGTGCATATTTTGAGAACAGTGAGTGAGTCCTGAGTGGGTACTGTGTGTGATGTGGTGGTTATGGACCTTCCCAGCATAGAGCACTAGAAAATTATTCAAAAGGTCTGTGGCATCCTTCATCCCTTTGTAGAATCAGAATAAACTTCTGGAGAGAACCCTGCGAGAGAACATAGAAGATCTAAGCCCAGCCTCATGTTGTGAATCTCAGAGATGAGTGGGAAAGGATGAGAAAACTCCACAGCTGCACCTGAAAATGAATCATTAAATAATATGGGCACACATTGGGATCTGAGCAGCTCAGAGGGAAGTTTAAAATGAGATCACAGCACAACATTGTTGAGCTCCAATCCCATGTGTCTCTCTTTGGTTCAAAAGAACCAAAGTTCAATGCAGAACCCATGCAGGGCATGACATAGGAGGAATGATCCCAACTATGTAACATCACTCACCTCCCCATGCTAGGCACATGTCTTTATGAAAGGAATTTTGAGGACAGTGGGAACTATGTCTGGAAGTTGAAAGGAAAAAAAAAGTATCTATAGATACTGTATGTTGTGTAAGTTCATGATTAAATTCACAAGTGGCACAAAGAGGGTGTGCTAAGTCACAAAAAAGTGGCAGAGGGGAACAGAATCATTGATCCTATTGAATCTGTCATTTCTTCTCCATATGTAATAGCCATATAAATTCTCCACAGTGGTGCTCAATGCTGAGCTCCCTGGGATCAGCCTGTGAGAGTTATTGTACATGGAGTTAGGCAGTCCCACAGGTGACAGAGCTGGAGTGGCTGAGAACTTGGTAGCATCCCACCTGTTGCTTTGCAAGCTTTTAGGCCAAATTTAATGTACACATGAGGGATGCTAGACTGACTGCACTTCTTTCAGTTGCGTCCATGCCTATATAGCTTATAGTAGGAATAAACCAGTGTGAGGGCTGATGTATGCCTATATAATTACAGAAATCCAAATTACTTTTTTATAATAGATATAATGGCATTAGGCTGACTGAAGTCACAATCCTAATAGTGTAAGCAAAGATGATTATTGATGAATGTTACCTGTAAAAAAAATTCAGACCATTGATAAAATAATGGATCAGTACATCCTGTTGCTGGTGCTGAGGTGCATACATTTTGTGATGAACATTTCTCTGCTCTTTACTTCCCCAGTAACTAAGGTTAACACTTCTCCTGTTTGTGGATATGTTGTGAAGCAAAGAAAGCCTCTGTGAAGTTCATTTAGGACACCAGACAAAAGACACTGAATTCTGTTGCAGAATATAGATTTTTACATCTGCTACACTGCCTTCTTTAAAAGAATTCATTAACTTTGCTATAAGAGTTTACAGCATTTTCTTTAAGATCATGCTTTTAAATCCTCTCATAACATCAGTACTAGACTTTCAAAGGCCTGGCTATTTCAATCCAGAAGGAAGGGTCCTCCAGCATTCCCAGAGATGCTGCTGGGCTGATTCCTAGTGCTGTCAGCATCAGCATAGCCTGAGCCCTTCTGGCTGCCAGCTCCTGGTCTCCTCTTCTGCCTGAGATCCCTATGATCCTCAGAGTTGGTATTTTGAGAGGATGTCATCTTGCTCAAGGTCCACCACTATTTTGATGAAGCACTTTACCTCCCCTCCACACCCATGATTTGAGCATTACACAGTGCCTGATCTGGTAGACATGTGGATTCATCTCCTGCCCAGTCACTCCCATTCCTACAGGGAGCCCTAGCTCCCTGGGATACTGAGCTGAGCTGGGCAAACTTCAGGAGACAGGAAAAAAACAGGTTTTCAAATACTGCTTTCATTCTTCTTCAGAAAAAATAAAAAAGAAAAAAAAGAAGGGAAAAAAGCAAGCAAAAAACCTCCAAACAAACAAACAAACAAGCACAAAAAAAGAAAGCACACAACAACAACAAAAAAAACCCCAACACTTTATCTTTTCTTTTTCATTCCCACGAGATTAAAACCTTGGGGGAGGAGGACAAAGAGAAATATTCTGCCTGTTTCTGTTGTTATTGTTTCACTTAGGTTTGGAAAAATGGCCTTGTGGTTATTCCCAGGATGAAATATATTCCCCAGCACCCTGTCAGCTGCTGACTGCATCTGATAGTCCTGTCAGCTTCACAGCTGCTGTTAATAGCTGTACCCTGCTTGCTGTGGGGCTGCACCCCGATCTCCTGGGGCAATATCTAACCACCTCATGCCTTCTCTCTTTCTCACTCCCCCAGTGGATATTTAACTCTCATATATTTAACTAATACATAAGCTGGAGCTGCTTTCAGTGCCCCCATTTTCTGCTCCCTCCCGAATGCTCTGAGTTGTCTTGCCTGCTCCAGGCAAGGACCAAAGCTTTGTCTTTCTCAAATGCTTGCCATCTAAACTTGGGAGAAAAGGCAGAAGCAAGTCACTCCAGATGCTTTTGTGCATGGCCTAATCCTGGAGGTGTGCTTGGAGACTGGCTTACAGGGTGGGCCCTGGGGATGACACAGATTTGGGTCAGTTGCTGTGAGGTCTAAACCAACCCAGACTGGAATGGCAAAGCCAAGGGCCGTTTTGAGGAAATGGACACAATTTTTCACCCTAAATTTCAGCAGCAAAGTCTGTCTCTAAAACATATTTAGGTAAACAAGAGTTATGTATACTAGATTTTGGCCTGACTGGAATTCTCATCCAAATTCAGAGTTGTATGTGGTCTGCAATGTGTCTTTAACATCAGTCTATGTAAGGAGGGAGAACTGCCCCTGAGGACCAAATTATTACCACCACTTCAGTGTTGTCTTTCTTTTCCAACATCCCTTCAAATAATTTATACAAAGCAGCCAGGCATGGAGCAGCCAAAGAGGAGCAGGAGAGTTTTTTGTGAAGATGTTCATACCCTACTACACAGGAGGCTGCAACTCACAAGAAGTGAGGAACAAGCTGGGGAGAAGATCCCTGGCTTCTCAGATTCAGGTAACTACTGCTGGTATCTCCCGGGAGGTCCAGGGATAACTATGTCCTTAGTTATGGATTAAAATAGCAACAGGTGGGGTTTCCAATGGTGTTTTGGTTAGCTCTTAAAGACTAAAGTTCTTTGCTTTCCCTGGGCCAAATAGTAAGATGTGAGGAAAAGTCCTCATGACCTGTTGCACAGTTGGTTTGGTTTGTCTGCAGAATTATTTTCTTTCTTACCCCTTAGAGCATCTGCTTTGCCCCTATTTCACACATTTTCTGTGTATGTTGTGTTTCACTTGAATAAAGATACTAAAAATAAGGTTGCCTTAGCTGCATATGCCCTGAGAGGGTAGCTATGCAAAGAAAAGTTCATAAAGCAAACAGAAGGCATAATTTGACAGTCATGTTCAGTTCTTCTTAACAATTCATCGAAGTTAAAAATGAAAAAAAATTACACCGATTGAAATTTGTCCTTCTAGCTATAGGTTTTATTCCCATTTGATTTGATTTATTTTTCTACCATAACCTTTGTCTCATTTGAATTATTGTTTCCCACAATCAAATATGTTAGTGTAATGGTAAAGATTTCCAGAAGGACTTTTTTCTCTGCTACTTTGGGAAAGGCTCTGCATGTAAACTGCTACATGGCTGCATGAAAAGTACATACACTAAACATGATATGTTTATTTTATCATTTGCAGCTAAAGAGTTCTAATTATTTAAGTGGGTGTAATTTAATGTTATGGCATCCCTCAAATTGCAGTACTGAAATTGCTTTAATCTATACTTTGGCTGGGGAAACTCATGAGAAATTTCAAAGCTTAAAAAAAAACCAAACCAAAACTCAGAAAGGAGATTTTTCTCTGCGTTGCACAGGAGTCCTCGTGAAAGCTTTTCAGGAAGCAGTCCCATTTTCTTGAGAGCTTTACTATCTATTGAACTTTTTATGGACTTTTTATCATGTCATCACTGAGGCTGGTTTGCCACTGGGCTGGTTGAACTTGGAATGGGAGCTCCAGGCAAGCTCCAGGCAATCACATAATGTCACTTCTACTGCTGGCTCAAAGAGAGAGGGACTAGGTTGTGCACTGTTGCAAGGACACCGAGTGCTGAACTTTTGCTGCCTTTAATCTTCACAACAGTCTCTTTATTAGCAATTGTGAATCTTTTCCCATTGTTTTCATGCACCTTCCAAAGCCAGGAGCAACATCAAAGAAGATCCAGAAATGTGTGAGAATAGCAACAAGCTACTGTGTTCTGGTTCTTAAATATGATACATTTGTCAACAAAAACCTCTCTAGATAAATATCAATGCTTTCTAGCAAGAAATACTCTCTGTGAAAATCAGAGTGCCTTCAAGAATGGCTTCGTTAAGAATCTGTGCTTTATAAACTGGGTGTGGTGCCCTGCTTTTTTTAATGACTTAAGCATAGTTTGAGCTAAGTGGACTAGCTGTGTAATACTTCTGCTCAAATGGAAACATCAAAGTCAGCTCTTTTTATAATACAAATCTATTCAATGAGAAGCCATCACAAATAGAAGTTTGTCGTATCTGGATCTAAGCAAATTTAGCTTCTTAGCAATTCCTTAATGACCATGGGCTACCTCCTGTTCCCATTGAAGTCAGTGGGAATGATGCCACTGACTTCAGTGAGCTTGGGATTTGGTTTCCTTTTAGTGGAGATCTTGCTAAATGTAGAGCCCTTCAGCTTCAGTTAGGTATAAGCCTCCATCCCATTTTAGTGTGAAGTTAAAAGGACTTCTTGCAATAAACTAAAGAATTTTTACTTCCTTTTCGAGCCACCTCCTGCTACCACCCGTTGAGACTAGGAGAGCTGCCCTGTTTTTTGGGTTTATAAGTATGTTTATTTTTCCACTGCAGATGACTGTGTTAGCTGCTCTAAAGTTATTCTTCCAACTATCCAGAACCTCTGTGGGAACAGAGGTGGAGTGGTTTGTTCCTAGTCTGCTGTTTTGTCTCCATAAGAATCGTGAGGTGAAAGTTGTATTTTCTCTCTAGATAATAAGAAGCAATGCAAATTGGAGCTTGAAGCAATAAGCAGACCATACCTATGTGCATTTTACCAACAAAACCAACCTACTGGTAGAAAAATATTCTGTCAGTTTAAACAGTCCTGGAACAGAAATTCTTTGTCTTACTTTTATTTTGATTTAATATGCACCAGAGAAGAAACAGTAAAATATTTCCTGTGAAACAGCATTTAAAAGAACCTGATTAAAAAATCTCTGCTTCTGTCAGAGCAGCTTCATCCATTACTAGCATTTCTGTGGCTGCAGAAGCTACTAATTATTCCACCTCCCAGCTTGTAATTTTTTCCAAGTTTGGATAGAGAGATAGATTCTTAAGGAAATCTGTTTATTTGATTAATGCCAAGGAGGAAATAGAGTTGCCTTGGTGTGAGCAGTAATAAGGAACAGGAAGAAAGCAGCTATGCAAACTGTTCTTCAAAATGGTGATTGTCAACATACAGACAAGGTAAAACAGTCAGGAAGAACAGAATAAAAGCGTCTGAAAAAGGAGCTTATTTATTAAAAATTTTGCCTCCTGCATCTCATCCTTTCTGCATGCATGCAGTTCTTGAGTGTTTTTACTATGATCAACAGAAAACTCTTAGCTCTTCTATGAGGTATGGGAGGTTCTTACCCAAACATCTCCATTACATTCCATGAGGTAGCTTGACTGAAACTAGGTTTTGAAGGATCAAAGTTTCAGTCAAAATTAATGTTTATGACTTTTAGTTAGAATGTATGTTCATATATGCAGTGTGTCAGAAGCCTAATCAAAATACACCAAAATATAAATAATTCTTTAGCTTTTACAGTCAGCTTTGCCTGAGACTTTTAGTGTTACAACTCTGAGGATGCCTATGTCTCCCATTGGGACTTATTATAGAAAGAAAAACCCACTACTGAAGACAGCAACCACTGACATGTTAATATTTTACTTATTTCCAGAGGTGTTTGATCTGCTGTTTGTTTGTGTGTCTGTAATAAGTGAGAGGTTTTTATGCATGTAGGAAAGGAGTGAACAGTGGCTCTTGGCTTGTGAAACATGAGTCTCCATGGGAATGTAGCAAACCTGGCTGAGCAACCATGATGCTTGCATGCCTATATATGTATCCGTCTCTTGCTCCATTTGTGTCATGTTATCAATTGAATATGCATTCAATTGCCCTATTAGCATCATTATTGTCCCACTTTTCTGTCTGCTTTCTTCATCTGATCTAATTAGCCCTCCATGAGAAAATATTCCCATATAAGCTAGATTTGTGCTTTTGCTTCTTTATATCTCTGTGCATCATTTTGCCCCCAAATGTATTTTGCAGCATTGCAGTAAAACTAAAAAAGCAGACTTCAGCCATATTATATTTGGCCAAATATTATATGTCAAGTGAAGTTACTTTGAAACTGTTTTGAAAATGTAAAATAAAGATTGGAATGAAAAGCATAAGGTGAGGTCAGGGGAGAGTTCCAGGACAACAGAATGGTAACTCACAGAGATGCTCCAGAAAATGTTCTGCACTTTAAAAAAAAAAGGACAAATCATTGTCTTAGTCCTTTCTAATTGCTGAACCAATTTATACTGTTCTGCAGGGATGGAGTGACTGCTCATTGGGTTTCAAGCACAGTTTATTCAGAAGATACTCACTGCTGCCACTTGAGAAAAGCACACCCATGAGTTACAGAGCAGCATTCACCACTCCTTTGAGGGCTGCTTAAAATGCTGTTCATGGTGCTTAGAGCAGAGCAGAATGGAGCCCTATAAGTGTTCCAGACAAAGACCATGCTCATTTTATTCCTGCTGGGGAGTAGTTTCCCAAATGAAAAATGGCATTGAAGAGATCAAGATTGTGAGTAATTGACTTGTGTGCGTAATTTATTACTATTTTTTTTGTGTGTGTTCTAAATTTAATTTTCTCCATGTGCAAGAAACAACAGCTTTAGTTTTCACATAAAAAAGCTGAACCTGCAGGGATACTGAGGTATGTGGAGGGGTTTCCATTCACTTGTGAACTAACCTGGAAATTACTGAGCTGCAGAGATCTTCCTAGAATACTACTTCTACAAAACCATTTCTTCCTCAGAATGCAGAACTGTCAAGAAGAATATTGACAAAAATTAACTTCAATCACTAAAGTAAGCAGCTAAGCCAGCAAGTACCCACAGAGGATGAGCCTGTTGAGCCAGAAGATATTAATTTAATGAAGTAATTTTTTAAAAGTAGAATGTATTTTAAGATAAATTAGATTAGATGGATATCTGCCAAATTACCATGGCTGTATTTAGGTTAGCTATCCATTCAAATGCCAAATTACATGAGCATAGAGTACTATAAGGCTCCATATATGTCTATCTCAAGCTCTGTGCATACCACAGCTATGAATATATGTACCATCATGAAATCGAAACAATAGGGAAGCTGCTGCTATACTGTATATAGTATTTTAGCTCCACTGAATGTAAAATCTGATGATGAATTTCCTCCAGGGAAAATCCTGGACTCCCTGAAGTTAGATTCCAGTAATTGCTTGCACCATCCCTGGGAGGGTCCAGCCACACTCTTGGGCTGTGCAGTGAGATGCTGCAAGCTGCAGCGGAGAGGTGGCCATGATTTGTCTGGGACATAAAAGATCTCTTTGCCCAAATGCTGCTGGAAGTTCAGCATGTCACCAAGGACTCATGAGGTTGCTGAGAGGCAGGCAGGAGTGCCCCGGTACTCAGCCCTGGTGAGGCCACAGCTCGAGTCCTGTGTCCAGTTCTGGGCCCCTCAGTTCAGGAAGGAGATTGAGGTCCTGGAGCAGGTCCAAAGGAGGGCAACCAGGCTGGTGAAGGGATCCAGCACAAGTCCTGTGAGGAGAGGCTGAGGGAGCTGGGGGTGTTCAGCCTGGAGAAGAGGAGGCTCAGGGGAGACCTCATCGCTCTCTACAACTCCCTGAAAGGAGGCTGGAGCCAGGGGGGGGTGGGCTCTTTTCCCAGGCAACTTTCAGCAAGACAAGAGGGCATGGACTTAAGCTCTTCCAGGGGAGGTTTAGGTTAGATATTAGGAAGAAATTATTTATAGAGAGGGTGATCAGGCATTGGAATGGGCTGCCCAGGGAAGTAGTGGATTCTCCGTCCCTGGAGATATTTAAAAAGAGACTGGATGTGGCACTCAGTGCCATGGGCTGGTAACCACAGCGGTAGTGGTCAAGGGTTGGACTTGATGATCTCTGAGGTCCCTTCCAACCCAGCCAATTCTATGATTCTATGATTCTAAGACTGTCAGTCTTATGGTGCCTATGGAATTTCAGTAAATAGGCATCAACACAGAGGTCGCAACTTCACACTTCAGCATTCTATTTTTAATCCAGCCTCCAATCCATTTATTATATGAAGTGAAACATTCTAAAACTACAAAGAGCTTTATGTTCCTTGCACATGTGTGAGCTGGATGGAAAAACTTGTGAATTCTTCATGCCTTTTCCTATAGCTAACTTTTGGTCCATCTTCATGGCAGAGTTGATTAAACTGCATTTCACACACCTCTTTAATACTTTGTTTCAGGCTATTTTATTGTAATAATGATATCCAAAGAGAATAGGATTTTTAAGAAGGAAACTGCAATAGAAATATCAAAACTTGAGGACAACTAAGGGGAAAAACAGTATTAACTCTGTGCCAAACATTAACTCACAGAAGCTGACCGAGTTCTCATAAATGACTGTTGACCCTGGCAACATGGTGATGATTTTTCTCACTGCTAACATTAATGTCAAGTCCATAAAGTACCAATAATAATTTGATAAATACAGAGGTAATGGTGCTAACCGGGTTAGGTAGTGCTAGGTAACCATTTAGGTAGTAACCATGCTTATTGTATTATACTAGTTTAGTATAGTTTAGCCAAGAAAAGCCTTCTCTGATGAAAACAGTAGTTTTCAAAATCCATTCCTTTCAGAGAAATTAATTTTCTTTAACATGGGTTTCCAGAATAAACATAACGCAATATTTTAAATTTAGTTATGCAAATCCATGAGGACATTCTAGCCAGGCAATAACCAAATCAAGATAATCTTAGTTACCGTGTTATCCCTTAGCTACGAAGCTGCTGTTAGTTCCATTTCTGGTGTGGTTTCATCCACGTATGTTAGCACATTGTGGCTTAACTGTCTTTCTTTTAGTTTTATTTTTTTCAACAGAGATGGAAGGAATGTTTTTCACTAAATGGAGTGCATTCCACCAGTGATGGCTTTATGTTGGAGTTATGAATTTGAAAAGGATCACTACCTCCCATTGAACAGGCCCCAGAATTTATGTACTTTCTTTGGCCACCATTTGAATCTGGCTTTGAAGCCAGATCCGTGAAACAAAGTATGCTGAAAGATTTTCTTTCTTGTCTTGGTTTCTTAGCCTATGCACACACTGCAGAGAGGGAAACACAAGCAATTTGTTCATTTGACAGCTGCAGTCCTTTTAGATGCCTTTCCTGACCTCTCTTCACAATCTGTTCTCCCTTTATGCACCTTCTAAGCAGTTTACAGTATGTGCCAAATAGTAAAAGGAAGAAATAGATTTTATGTTTTACAGAGAAATGGCTGAGGTTCTTTTTTTTCTGCACCACATGAAAACCTAAGAGTCCAAACCATCTCTTTCCCCATCTCCCTCCATCCTCCCTTAGACCCTCTGAAAATATTAAAACATTATTTTTGTGAAGTTAAACATTGACACAGACATATCTTTTTTTTTTTTTTTTTTAACTCCCTTCAGTAGAGGAAAAAAATATTACTTCTTCATTTTCTTCTCCAAAATTTAGTTCCAAAGGAGAGTAAGGAGCTTTAGAGAAATTCTAACCTGTATGTCACCAGAAAAAAACTTACTTATTATTGAAGCTGGAACAATCTTTCCTTCTAATACTTTCACTTCCTTGTAGCAGAACTTGCCTTAATTTAGTCATTTGAGGCTTTCTGTACTTTTAAAAGAATCTTTGGAAGTCCCTCAATCCCTTCAAAGAAAGAAAGAACAAAATTAAAGTAGACTTTAATCTTTAAAAACATTTAAGTTAAATTAAAAAAAAAAAAAAATAAAGTTCCAAAGTCAGCCCCAATATCTTGAGTCTGTTTCATGAGTTACATTTTTTTAAGACACCTAGAAACACAATGACCTGCTGATAAAGTCTATTGCTTCCATACTATTCTATTTTATGTATTTTTGTGTTTTCTTGCATGAAAAGGTTGTTTGCTTGCTTTTTTCTAGGACATTGTAGCCAATGACGGGTTAGAATTGGCATGAATACTTGTAGCAGCCATGAAAGTATCTCTGAGATGGTCTCAGCGGCCTACAAAGCCAACACAGTGGAAAAGCTTCAAAACTGGTATTTAAAGTTTTTCCAGATTAGAAATACCCCAGGGGACAATAGTATGATCTGCTCTTCCTCATGGATACCTCATTGGTGGGTTTGTGAGTATGGTTACAACTGCAGCTTTGGGACCTAAAAAGGTGATTGTGTTAAAAGTCAAAGTGCAGAAGGAAGTAAAATATACTAGGTTATTAGAGCTAGAGCTGGGATGGTTCTGGTTCACATCAGAGAAAATCCCCTGGGACAGAACTATGCCCCGCAAACCATCAGGCTGGTCCAAGAAAACTTCATTTCTACAAAGACTTCAATGCATCAAAATTCTTTCCCATGCGAGCAGAGGATCAAAGCCTTTGCTGCTCTGCCACGCAACACAGAGTCATCAGGCTCATGACAGAGACCAAATGAAAGCAATCTTGGGTGGGATCTCATGGAAGGTCACACCCCTTGGCTAGTTAGAAAGAAACTGTCTTCTTCAGTAGGACTCTGGAAGGAAATCTTGTGAGAAGTTTGCAACCCTCTTAATCTCACACATGCCAAGCTCACTTTTAGGTGTTAGATCCTGTTGGCTGCTTCTTCACACTGTTCCCTATGACTGAACACAGTTTGGCTGCTTGTGCTGTCTGTTTGTGCTTCAGACTGTACTCTCTTACATCAGTTACATGATGCAGAAATGGAGGGGGATCAGCAGTAGTAATGATGCTCCCATTTGGCTTCACCACCAGGACTCATCTTGGCTTTCCCTGTATTCCCAGCTCAGTGCCAGTATTCCTCACATGCTGCAGTGAGAGATGCTCAGTTGTTCAGAGACATGTGTGCTTCATTACTGGATGCCCTACTGGACACCCTTACAGGGTGAGACCATTATATTTCCTTAGCTGGTCAACCTTAAAGACAGTAAACTTTTGGTAACTAACTGGAGTGGGACTTTAAAATTGAAAGAAACTGCAACCTTCTACTCTGGGTAGTTATTTACAGAAGTAAGAGTAGATTTAAGCATTGGCAGCAGCCCTGAGCAGACCAAGGAGGTGAGCACTTAAGAAGGGCCTGAGAGAAAGTGAAGAAATGAGAACTTTAAAGAAAGGAAAGGAGTTTTAGTCAGGACTTCCACTGCCTAAAAACAACCAGAAAATATTTCCTTACTCTATCCTCATTAGATATGGAAGAATTAATATTTACTAACTAATAATCCTGTAGCACAGTGATAAATAAATGAATATGATTAAAGTAATGTAAAATTTAACTGTTCTTCTTTTACTATTCTGGATACAGTTTTTCTAGCTATAGGGCTATAAACTGTCAGGTAAAATGATTCATCATCAACACCTGCTTTATTTGAGAGATTTCTTTGCTTAAAATTAGTCTCCAGAATGTTTCTAGTGTCTTAAATATCAAGGGGGAAAAGGAAGGTTACTGCAACCTCCAAATTTAGCCGGATGCACAAGTGAGGTTGCTGCAGCAACCTTCAATAAAGTAGACCCCAGAGTCAGAGATGTACTTTGGTTAGCTGGCAAAGAGCTGGGGAAAATGTAAATCTGCCTTACTGTGTAAGCTTGCTTTTCCCTCTCTTTCTGTTTATTGTATTGTTTTCTGTCACCACTTTTGCTT